>CM062816.1:861987615-863319372 GCA_031772625.1 Pinus tabuliformis
TCTTTCATCTTTCATTAAAACAACACCCAATTCCATTTCTTGAAGCATCACATTTCCTGAGTTTCCTTTACTCCCTTTCACCATTAGTGACCATTTCTTGCAGCAACTTATTCATATTTATCTCATTTTTCCATGTCTGTCTCAAATCTGTCTTCAAATCATCCATCTTAGCTTCCATGCCATTCATCTCAGTTCCACGCCCTTATCTTAGATTCCACGCCATTTATCTTAGCTTCTGTTAGCTTTTGTGAGAGTGACATTTGTTTCACTTGGTCTTGTAATTTTGATATATCATGTAGCATTTCTTCCTCTTCTTCATGAGTCATGCTAGCGCTTTCAGGTTGCTTACTAGGTGTTTGCATTTTCTTTCCTCAGGGCATCAGTTACCAATAATAATGCTCTACTATGCCTTTTGAATTCTTCAAAATAATTTTTCAAACCAAGCTTAAGAAAAAATTAAAAAAAAATCTACACACCATTTTTCACTTTGAAGGAGCTTGATATTTCCTCTGATGTATCTCTGTAATTTCGAATCATCCAGTTCTAAAATTGTGACCTACAGTAGCCCTCTGTGTCCTCTTTCCAATGCCACTAGTTTGATCCAAATTGGATTCTCCAAGGAAGAGTTATGCCAAATCTCCCACAGTGACCTGATTATAGACTACTTCAATAGAGCGAACTTGTACGACATGCCACATGTCCCTGTTTCGACCTTTGGCTCTGAAAAATATATACAAGAAACTAAAGTCCGTCCTCTTTCTGTAGCTTCTTACGAAACTTCAATCCGATGCTCAAAGAGAAAGTTATGATGATTTTCCCTAGGTCACCTGTTTGGAATGTAATTCAGGAGTCTGCAAAAAGACCAACTTCCTCAGATCATATCTCCGCAAATATAGTGCAAAAAGCTCTGAAATTCGTACCCGAGGTTTAGTGCGATTTCTTCTCAAATGGGTTTTTTTTTCATTTCTGAAACGTCACTAAAAGTTATAGCGAAAATTCCACGATCACCTATTTGGAGCAGCAAAACCCTAGAATCCAAAGCTCTGATACCAAATGTTATGAAACCAACTTACAAAAAGATAGAAAATATAGTTGAACGCCTTAGAATTCAGCCTCTTTGAGGGGGGAACCTCCTTTACATTACACAAATGAACAATTCTTGGATGATTCAAATGACAAAACCTCCTTTCTATATATAGGAGTCTAAGGAGTCACAATATAACCCAGCCGACCTAACAATAATAATATAAAGCCACAAAAATAACAATAGAGGGATTCTATGGGGCACAGTAATAAAAATATGGGGACAATAGAGGCGCAACAATATTAATAAGGGATACAACTACAACAGTAATGGGGTAATCACTAGTATTATAGGGACCTAACACTCAATTAGTAGACTTCATTGCATTGAAGTGAGCTACCTTGTTAAGTTTTTCAACCACAACCATGATGGAATCATGTCGCTTCGATGTCTTCGGAAAACTTGTAATAAAGTCCATGGAAATGATCTCCCATTTCCATTCTGGAATTGGAATAGGCTGCAACAAACCAACTGGATGCTTACACTTTGCTTTCACCCGTTAACAGTCCAAATGTCTCGCAACAAAGTGAGCTACCTCTTTCTCCAAGTTTGGCCAATGGTACAGCTTCTTAACTACTACCAAAGTCTTCTAATATCTCAAGCGACCTATATATGGCTTAACACAAAACTCCCTCAAGATAAGCTTCTTGAGCTCACTGCTATCCAACATATAAATCTTGTTCCTAAATCTAACCAAGCCATCTGTCGTGAGGTGATACTCCTCATCCCTATCACCTTCACCCTACTGCTACAATATCTGCTGCAACTATTGATACCTCTCAACATTCTACTTTGCATGCAATATTTGCTCTTGTAAATCTATTCCATATGAACTCATAGCTTAAATGTGATTCGCATGCACTCTCCTACTGAGAGCATCTGCAACTTTGTTCTCCTTGCCCTTGATGTACCTAATCTCAAATCCAAACTCACTGAGAGTATCCTACCATCTAGCTTTCCTGGCATTCATATTAGGTTGGTCAAACAAGTACCTCAACCCACTATGATCACTCATCAAGATGAACCTCCAGCAAAGAAGATAATGTCTCCACATCTTCAATGCATGAATGATAACTGCCAACTCAAGATCATGAGTCACATAGTTTCGTTTGTGATCATTCAATTTCCTTGAATCATAGCATACCCCCTGTCCTTCCTGCATCAAGAATCCACCAAGTCCTTCCTTGCAAGCATCTGTACATACCACAAATTCTTTATCGGGATCTGTAATATTCAAGACTGGAGCATTTGGAAGCAAATGCTTCAATTGCTCAAAACTAGCTGCACACTGCTCAATCCATTCAAAATTCTTCCCTTTTCTATGTAAATATGTACTATGATAACCAATCTGTGAGAAGTTCCTGACAAACCACATGTAATAACAAGCTAGTCCCATGAATGATCTCACCTCATCCACAATCCTAGGATCTGGCCACTTCGTGATGGATTTATATTTTTCAGGTCCATTGTTATCCCTTCCTTGGAAACAACATGTCCCAAGTAGTGAACTTCAATTTGAAAGAAAATGCACTTGCTAAGCTTGACATACAACTAATGCTCTCTCAACAATCTCAACATTGTTGCAAGGTGCTATGCATGCTCTTGCTCATTCTTATAACATATCAATATATCATCAATAAACACTATGACAAACTTGTCCAGGTAAGGACACAACACACTATTCATCAAACACATGAAAGTATATGGAGCATTAGTAAGACCAAAAGGAACCACCACAAACTCATAATGTACACACCTCATACGAAATGTAGTCTTGTAGATATCTTTTTCTTTAATGCACACCTGATGATATCCTGATCTTAGATCAATCTTTGAGAACACTACTACTCCCTTCAACTGATCAAATAAGTCATCAATCTGCGATAATGGATACCTATTTTTGATAGTCACCTTGTTCAAATACTTGTAATCAATGCACGACCTAAGAGTATCATCATTCTTCTTTATAAACAATAATGGTGCACCCCAAGGTGATACACTTGGCCTAATGTATCCCTTATCATGATTTTCTTTAAGTTGCAACTTTAATTTCACCAGCTCTGGAGTACTCATCCTGTACAGTTCCTTAGATGCAGGTGCTGCTCCCAACATAAACTCAATAGAAAATTCAACTTCCCTATGAGGCAGTAACTCTGAGATCCCTGCAGGTAATACATCCTAAAACTACAATAAAACATGATACCTCTTCAGGACTTCATCATCCTCAACAGCTTTCCATTTGTCATAGGAAATATGAACTGTAAACAATACACATCCTTTCCTACAACTGCACTTTGTCTGCATAGCTGTAACTATTCTTACTGATATAGTATTCATCTATCCCTACAAGATTATCCTTTCCCATCATCATCCTGGCACTCAATAGCCTTATCATTGCATTCCACTTTAGTCATGTGAATGTCTAACCAAACCGTGTCCAAAAAAAAACTATATGATCCCAAAGGAAGCACATTTAGATGTGCTAATATAGGCATACCATTAAGCTCAAATGCACAAGATATCATCCAATGATGAACTATTTTCTTGGTCCTTGTAGCCAACTACACCAACCAAGATTTTGCATGCACTTCTTTATTCAAGCAACTCTTATCCACCAGGTCAGGATTGATATAAACTATCATTATAACCAAGGTCAATAAAAATGGAAACAACTTGATCATGAAGCTTACCTTCCATTTCGATAATGGATGCCTGATGATCAACCTGCTTATTATCCACTATGGCATAAATCTGAGGAATACTCTGCCCAATATATCCAATTGTTTGTTCCTCCTCAATACTATAAATCTGAGGTCTGCCACCTTGGTGCGACGAACAATCTCTCTTGCAATGCTCTCCACCACAAGTTCAACACTGCAAAGGCTTCCTTCCATCACCCTTATTCTACTCGTTAGACTGAAATCCATGCCCTCTGTTAATTGCATTGAACTTCTTATATGGTGCCACATTCTCCTTATCACCTATACCTGAGGACTTCCTTACTTCTTCATGAACTTTCATTTATACTTATCATTACCTTTCCAATCCCACTCAGGATCAGACTTATGCTGATATTGCTCATAACAATTCTTTAGCTTCTCACTGACTTCCTCCAATGACCAAGGCTCATCATACTCAATTCGATCTTTAAATGCTAAAGGAAATTCACTAATGAACCTTTGAACCTTTGTCTTCTCATCCTTAAGGTAGGGAACATACCTCAACATCTCCAGAAACTTAGTCATGTACTATTTATCTATCATAGAACCCAACTTCAACTCATATAACTCCTTGCCCTTTCCGTCATAATATCTATGAGACAAGAGTTTCTTCCTCAATATTCTTTTAAACTCATGCCAACTCAACTTTCCTACCTTGATGCCTCTGACATGCTTCACATCTGCCCACCGGATATCTACTTTCATATTCTCTGAATAATCATGTAATTCGAAGAATTTCTTCATCCCAAGTAGCTATGCTTCTACATCTTTTGGTTTCTTCATACCCCCATCAAAAGTAGGAGGCTTCTCTTTCTTGAATTCTTCTAGAAAAGACTGCTTCTCACTTATCCTAAAAGGATGTTGGCGGTAATGATAATGATCTCTCTCATAACCAGAACCAGAATATAATACATGAACACCACCTCTCCTCTCAAGTGTATCCAACTATCTACCACCTTTGACTATATCATCCCTGTCCAACCTATATCCTGATCGAGTCCTGCTACCATATGCCCCATCAGTCATTTCCTCCTATCCATGATTGACCCTCAACTATCCATTCTTCTGCAAATCTGATAGGCTCTGAAGGATCAATGCGTTAAATTCTTCTTCCTTTTCTTGAGCTCTGGTAAGTCTTTCATGTGCCTCAACCAACTTGCTATTATCTTCCTTACAACTTCTGATTTTTGCCTTCAAACTTCTTAGTGTATCTGCTATATGAGGAGAATACTCATCTCCTTGTTGTTCAACTAATCTATAAGGAGAGTCACATGAATTGTAATTCACTATTCTGCTCGTCATCTCTGATCTTGTATCTCCTACAAACATGCCATGTTAGATAAACAAAATATAGAAATAATCAAAATCAATGTCTTTTAGGGGAGGCTATCTCGTTTACACAATAAATCTAGATTAGAATGATATAGATATATATATATATATATAATAACATCAACATATCAACCTCATAACACACCAAAATCATCACGATGACACAACTACAATAATGACCACCACGGTGCATGTCTGACCTACTATACATGATAACCATAACAATCACAAAACACATTGACAACTAACATGCATGCATGATGAGCACATTAATAGCTGACATGCATGATTAACCCTATGAATTTTAGCCCATCCAGTCCAAGTGTTTGAACTTGGAAGCTCTAATACCTCCCTGTAAATGCCTCCTCCCACATGCACCCGCTTTTACAAGCTCGCCATGGTAAACATTAGATGAGTGTCACTATGATATGACCCAACCTCCAAGTATCAGTTATAGAAGTGGGGCACATAATCTGACCACAAATTGACATCCTTCAGAGACCAAAGACCACTCAGGAGGTTGCAAACCACCCCAGGTGGTCAATCTCTAAGCTGGAACTTTGTTTCACTAGGGAAACTCCCCAACCACACGCAAAACACAACATCAATGCGATTATGAGGTCCCAACCACATGCTTAGGCTTTTCTCCATCCAGTTATGACCTAAATTTTCGAGTTCAGTGCCAACAGTTAGGAGATCCAAGCCACTTTTTCAAGCTAGCCTCCAGACCACTGCCCAAAACTACTTGTAACTTTCTAGAATGAAATCAAAGGTAATGACAATGCTAATCAATCAAAACTCAAGCAATAACTTGACCTAGACATGCCTAATCCATGATATAAATTTTGTCAAGCATATGTTAAACATGTAAGCTATAGGTCATGAATGCATAGCTAATCATAAACTTATGAATTTCATCTAAGAATCACCAGGAAGGCTCCAAGCCCTCTCTAACTAGTTGCAATAACACTTGTTAGCTCATGCATTCATCAACCATTCAAATAATTATCAAAACATGTCAAGAGCCATAGATAAAATACATCATATAACCAACATAGAAACCATGGAAAATCTACCATAAAATCACCAACATAGTCACTACAAATGCTCATAGATAACAATGAGAAAACATCTCATATTAACATATGAAAATGTCAACCAAGGAAGGGATTTCCACCTATCACCCGACCATAGATTGTTCTTAACCAAATCTCTCTTTCAACCAATCACCCTCACACCATATTTCAAGCATGAATGTGGGATCATAAGGATTAAGAGAAACCAAAACTAACTAGGGCTTCTAGAGGCCAAACCACCTTAACCCTCAACCACAATTATCTTACCTATATGGTTCAAAAATCACAAACATAAACCAAATTGGCCTCTACCCAAGCTGTCAAGGGGCTCTAGGAACTAGTAATTCAACCCACAGCTAACTCAAGGCTCCAGAGTGTTTGTGCCAACTGCGGCTCCAGGGACTCATAACTCAACCCATAAGGCTTCAGAGCATTTTTCCCTACCTATCGCTCCAGGAACTAGTAACTCAACTCAATTGGTCCAGGGCTTCCAAAGCATTTGTTCTAACCCACAGCCATAGGGAACCTGAGCACCAATCAGAAAAATAAGTGGGAAACCCACAACACCATGGCTATCCATGAAATGGAAAGGTAAGGTTGAAACCACTATCAATCCAAGTAAATCTCCATTCCAATGACAACGCATAACCAAGGAACCACATGCATATACCATGCATCCAAAAATCAACAAGGAGATCATACGTGCAACCTGTTACCTACAAAGAAATCTAGTTGTAGTCGTTGATCGAACTATCTCCTTGTGATTCCTTGATTTCCTTTGCTTTATTTCTCCAATCCAAGTGAATTCTAGAATGATCCAAGCATGCTCCATGAATTCTCTAAGTGTGCAAGAGTATGAGAGAATGACAGAATGAAAGGATAGAGCCAAAACTGAATTGACAAAAGATGTAATGACCAAAAACTTTAAAAAGCTAGAAGTTGTTTCTCTGGTGCCTTTTTATCATTGATGTTTCATGTTCCTTCATTTTTCCTATAATTTCCCTTGCATGCAAATATGTGTCTCTTCACCTTCCTTTTCTCCTCTTTTCCTTTATTTTCATAATTAAATTCCATTTATTGCCTCTTTGCCTTTCCCCATGCCTTTCCAATTTCCATAGCCATTAATAAACCATAAGTGATGCCCATTATGATGTTTTTCCCAACATTCAACTTGTAATATGTGTTGCATGACCTTGGTCTTATTTTATTTACATGGAATATCAATCAGGGACTGTTACACAAGAGATGCAAAATGGATCTTTTAAAACTAGGGTTTGTAAGACTGGAAGTCTTAGATATGAAAAAAATATAGGGTTTTATACATTTGGATATATATGGTTTGTAAGCCCTAATAGGAAAAAAGGGCTTGAATAATAAAGCTCTAGGGTTTATGGACAAAACCCTATGATTGGATCTAGATTAATGCTTCCATTGAAAGTAAAAACCATAGCTCATGCAAGGAAGGAATGATATCATGATGACGAAATGGAAGAGGTTGATAAAGTTTCAAAATGGATGCAAGAAAGCTAAGATAAAGAGGGGTCCATAATTACCTATAATACTAAAAAGATAAGTATTTTATATCTCTCTTCTTTGATTATTACTATTGTTGTTGTTAGCTTTTCTCTTGCCTTTGTATCCTCTGCTTGGTTGTAATTGTTATTCCATGGCCTCCTAGTGAGGATTGCAAGTACATAGTTAAAGCTTCCAAGACTCTTGCAAGCATATGGAAGAAGTGGAAGAAAAACTTTCCCAAAATCATGATTTATGTTGCACTAGATGAGATCCGAGCTTAGAGGAAGCAAGTAGATCAACAAGTTTGAAGTATACCTTGATTGTCCTGAAGAGAAGTCAAATGTCTTAACATGTAATAGTTGACAACATAAAAAAAGTAAAAACCATAGCTCATGCAAGGAAGGAATGATATCATGTTGACGAAGTGGATGAGGTTGATAAAGTTTCAAAATGGATGCAAGAAAGCTAAGATAAATAGGGAGCTGGAATTACCTATAATACTAAAAAGATAAGTTTTTTATACCTCTCTTCTTTGATTATTACTATTGTTGTTGTTAGATTTTCTCTTGTCTTTGTATCCTTTGCTTGGTTGTAATTTTTTTTCCATGGCCTCCTAGTGAGGATTGGAGGTACATAGTAAAAGTTGTCAAGGCTCTTGCAAGTAGATGGAAGAAGTGGAAGAACAAATTTCCCAAAATAATGATTTATGTTGCACTAGATGAGATCTAAGCTTAGAGGGAGCAAGTAGATCAACAAGTTTGAAGTATACCTTTATTGTACCAAAGAGAATTCAAATGGTTTAACATGTAACAATTGACAATATAAAAAAGTACAAAGCTAGAGTTGAGAATAGAAGGATCTCCCAGAAAGGGGGAGAGGATCATGCCAAGACCTTTACTCCAGCTGTGAGGTACACTTATGTTAAAACTACTAGCATTGCTTTGAAATTGCACTAGTTCGATGTAATTATCATTTTCCGAAATAATTGAAGAGAAAGAAGTGTACATAGAGCTAACTCAAGGATTTGAGGTACATGAGAAGAAGTCTCATGCTTGAAGAAGGATTTGTATGATCATAAGATGACACTTTGGACTTCATATTCTTTGTTTGATGAATATCTATCGAGCCTTGGTTGATCTTATTATTATATGATTTGTCTCTAACAAAAGCGTAAAGACTCATGTCAGAGGGAGAAATTGTGGAAAAAAAAATTACTTACAAAGGTAGCAGTCAGGAACCCTTGTTTTAGCTTCAAAGGGAGTTGACTGTTGAATTCGAGATGATGGTATATCATGCTAAGGGAGCACCTAGTCAAGGTGACAAGAAAGCAACTATGGTGATGCACTTAGTAAAAAGAAGCTGATCAATTTTATGAGCCAAGGCATGTTGCTCGAGATGGGTTGGAGTACCATAATGGTATAGTTGGTCCTCGAAAAGTAAGTTTTGATTTGATGTTTTTCTAAAACAATGAAGTACAACTACAAATTTAGATTGGATAGAGAGTGCTGAAGAAACAAAGAGTTCATCAAGATATTTCTTTAGTTTGGGCTTCGTTATAATTTCTTGGATGAGCATGAAGCAAACATTTGTCACACTCAGTATTATAGAGGCCGAGTATATTGAAACTAGATTGAAAATTTGAGAAGCAGTATGGCTTCCAAGGTTATTTGCAATATTGTCTTGATTAGGTGTAGGCGATGACCATGATGACAGGTTGAAGCATAATGATATCTAGTACCAAGATATGGTACAAAAGGAAGCAGTATGGATCTAATATTATTCTACAGTTAAGTAGTTTGTTGACAAAGCCTCTATCTCAAGATGAAATCTATATATAGTTTAGGGACAAGCTTGGACTTATTGAGAATGCCTCTCTCAGTGAGAGGGATTTCTAATAACATAGCATTGTGGACTGACATTCTCCCTGTGTCAAGTATATTGACCCAAATTAGGGAGAAGGGACTGATAGAGGATAAGAATTCTTCATGTGTGATGTAGGATCATCCCATTCCCAAGTCAAAACCTATTTTGACTAGACCTAGGGGTTTTAATTTACCAAGGGAGTTGGTTCCCTAATTGATTTTAATTATTTGTATTTTCCTATGTTTTTATGAGAAATGTATATAAGTGTTGTAAATGAGGAATATTGTAACTATATCTACTCTTAAATGAGGGATCTCGAGAATATTGAGAGAGTTAGAGAGACTTAGGATCAACTATATTTCTTAGAAGATAAAGTGGATTTAGAATCCTAGATAAGTGGATTGTTGGAGTAATTAATGAACCTGAACCTAAATTTGTTTCAGTGTCCTATATATATATATATATATATATATATATATATAATTGTTGTAGAGAATTACAGTGCACAACGGAGAAGCTGAGAGGAAGGTGTAAGGACTAAGGATTGAGAGAACTCAGTATAAAAGTAAACCAAGCCAAAATATAGTGAGAAGGCCAAGATATGAGTATATTCCAGATAGAGCTCAAAGGTACAATGGAAGTGTAGAATTAAGGAAACAATGGGGAGCTAAGAGCCACAGAGTTCTGTGAAATTATACAAATAAAGGAAATCAACACAATATTGTTTCAAGATCATAGGAAAGAGAAGGTTGAGAGGAATTATTGAAGTTAAGATAAAGTGCATAGGCAAAGAGAGCGACAGAGGATACGATGCTTGAACCCATAGAATATACCCAAGGAGTGATGGTGCTTTGGAGAAGAAAGAAGGCTAAAATCTCTTAGATTTGGTTGGAAGCAGAGATCATTGATCAATGGAGTGATTAATGATCCTGTTGTAACGAAATATCAGAGTGGCATAGCAGAATAAGGATTGTAGTAAGTAGTAGAAGCCTAGAAGAATATACATAAGAGTTAGAAGTCGCAGAACAAAAAGCCAGAAAGGAGTCGAGCGTAGAGGAGTGCCATAATACTTAGGGTTTTATGAGCTCCAAAGGAAGCCCATTATTTGACAGCACTGGTAAACACAACTTGAATTCTATTAGATGAGTGCAATTATTTAACAGCATTGGGTCGGAAACCCAAAACGAACTGTCATTTAACTACACAGGGTCAAAAACCCAAAATCCCTGAAGATTTTAATTATGCCCATATAAAAGGGTCAGGCTCCGGCTAATGTGACATTTGGCACCAGACTTACATGTGAAGAGGACATGGTGAAGTGGACCCACCTAGAGGTTTGTTAAATCATTTTCTTATTACATCAGGCTTTCACAAACATGTTAAATCCAACAGTTAACAAAGGTTTTCATAGGAGGTAGCAAACAAGAAATTTTCTCATCACTCGAAGGGTTGTGCACAAATGTGAAAAGGTTGGGATTAAGGTTATATAGGAAGGTTTTATGAAAGAGATTTCCTTGCATAGTGTTATTGAAATAACTTGGTTCCGGTGGCTATTACATAAAGGAAATTCCTTGGATTGATGCGATAATACAAAGGATCAAGTTTGCGAAAGCACCTGTATTGTGTTGTTTTGGGTTATAAACCATTTTGGATCCACCTACTATTATTTAAATCCTCCCACTGTATATTTTATAAAGGGATTTATATCCCATAAGGTGACTGTGAACAAGGTTGAAGGAAGAACCTTTTTGGAATAGCCCTGGGTACTGTGAGATTTTAATTAGTCCTAATTTGGAAAGGCATTAAGTGGTATCAGAGCGGGAGTGCTCTGAAAAAATCATAATAGAGAGATTGAAAGGATAAAGTAGAGGAGATAACAACAAAACGACTATTTAGACAGTGGAACGAGATATGATAGCATAACCAATTAAATGAGTTGTTGTCACTCCTACAATACCCTCCCAATTTTTTTCCTACATCTGAATTTCAGAGCCTAATTTATTTTTTCATGCTATCATCACAAGTATTAAGAGTCATCACATGTGTATTCTCTATGTTTTTTGGTCCCATTTGTGAGAAATTGAAAATTTCGTCATTTAGCTAAGGCAGGTGTCACACATCACATAAGTATAGTTTTGGTGTGTTTCAAGGGATTATCTTTGTGCTAATGAGTTATACTTACCATGTACACATGTATCACACTCATTTCCAAAGTTTCAAGCACTGTCGTGCAAGTGTCATCACGATCGTCGCAAAGTTGTCCTCCCCCCCCTCTAACCCCACCCCCCCCCCCATAAACTACGTAGGCTAGTCGTGGAAAGAATATCACACAACCCAACATTTTCCCACTTGTTGTTTTCTTTCCACAGGGGGCCACAGGAGAGCTTAGTCATTTATCCAGCCCTGAAAAGCCCATTGTTTCTCGACACCAAGAGAACTTCTCAAAGCTCACAGATTTTGTCAATGCATCTGCAGTATTCTTCAAAGTGTCCACCTTTATCAGCAATACATTTTTGTCTTCTATCATATCCCTCACAAACTGATACTGAACATCAATGTGCTTTGTCTTTGAATGGTAAGCAGGGTCCTTTGCCAAGAAAATTGCACTTTGGCCGTCACAGTCTATCCTTATAGCTCCCTGTACTAACCCCATACTTGAACACAATCTCTGCAACCAAATGACTTCCTTGCTTGCATGAGTGGCTGCCATGTATTCTGCCTCTATAGTTGATAATGCCACTACAGATTGTTTCTTATTCATCCAACTGATTGCACCTCCAAATAGGTTAAATACATACCCACTTATAGATCTTATCTGATCCAGATCTCCAGCCCAGTCTGGATCAACAAAGCCACAGATATCCAAAACTCTGTCCAATCCTGGTCTTCCTTGGTAGCACAAACCATAATCACTAGTGCCACGCAAATACCTGAAAACTTGCTTCACTGCTATCCAGTGCTCCTTCCCTGGTTTTGACATAAACCTGCTCAATACTCCCACTACATGTGCAATGTCTAGTCTAATACAGACCATTGCATACATCAGTTTTACGACTGCACTTGCATATGGAACACGGGACATGTCCTCTTCCTCTTCTTGTATCTTGGGACACTATTCAACAGATAACTTTACACCTAAGGAATAGGAACCTTCACCACTTTACTATCCTGCATATTAAACCTCTGCAGTATTGTCTCGACATACTTCCTCTAGTTTAACCAGAGCTTCCTCTTTGCCCAATCTCTTTTAATTTCCATGCCCAAAATATATTTTGCAGCACCAAGATCTTTCATGTCGAATTTGGAGGACAATTGGGTCTTCAAATCCTGGATAATTTCTTTATCATTTCCAACCAGCAACATATCATCCACATACAAGACCAGATGAATAACATGGTCACCAATTAATTTAAAATACACACAGTGATTTTCTTTGCTTCTGGTGAAGCCAAGTACCCGTATAAATGTATCAAATTTATGATACCACATCCTTGGTGACTGTTTTAACCCATACAGAGACTTTTTTAACTTGCATACCAGTTCTTTCTTACCCTTCACCGCAAAGCCTTCATGTTGCTTCATGTAGATCTCTTCTTCCAGGTCCCTGTGAAGAAATGATGTCTTCACATCCATCTGTTCTACCTCAAAATCAAAAGCAGCAGCAACAGATAAAAGTAATCTAATAGAAGCTCCCTTGGCAACAGGAGAAAAAATATCACCAAAATCAATTCCCGACACCTGGGAATAACCTTTTGCTACCAACCGAGCTTTGTATTTCTCTACCTTTCCTTCTGCATTTGTCTTCTTCTTGAACAACCATTTGCTTCCAATGGGTTTCCTTCCACCCGGCAACTCCACCAGATCCCAAGCCTCATTTTTGTGCGAAGATGACATTTCATCAACCATGGCCTCTTTCCAGAGTTTTCCATCCTCTAAATCTATTGCTTCCTTCACAGTTATGGGATCATCATCAATAATAGATAAAGAAAAATTTGAACAGAAAGCAGATGGACTATACCTTTCTGGATGCCTTCTTTCTCGAACTAATCTTCTCACAACTAGAGTTTGTGGCTCTTCATCTTCTAATTCCTCTTCTGCTGTAGAGACTGATTCTTCCTCCTTTTGCTCAAACTCTATCTTCTCAGGTTCCTTTGATGGGGCTTCATGTTTAATAACATATTTCACCTCTTTGAACACCACATCTTAGCTGTACACAACCTTCCTTGTTACTCGGTTCCAAAGCTTATAACCCTTTAAACCATCCTTATTCCCAATAAAGATGCACTTTTCAGATTTACTATCCAACTTGGTTCTTTCCTCCTTTGGAACATGTACATATGCATCGCATCCAAATACCCTCAGATGTGAAAGAGAGGGTTTCTTACCAGTCCATACCTCTTGTGGAGTCTTATCCTCCAACGCTAATGAAGGTGATCTGTTGACAAGGTAACATGTTGTCTCCACCGCCTCTACCCAAAATTCTTGTCCTAACCTGGCACCACTGAGCATGCTTCTTGCCTTTTCCATCAACGTCTTGTTCATTCTTTCTGCAACTCCATTTTTCTCAGGTGTATATGGAGTAGTCTTCTACCGTGCTATACCACACTTCTTACATAATTCTTCAAATTCCTTATTGCAAATCTCTCCACCGTTATCTGTCCTCAGCACCTTTATCTTCTTCTCTGTCTGGTTTTCCACTAGAGCCTTAAATTCTTTAAACCTGTCAAAGACTTCATATTTATTCTTAAGGAAATATATCCATGTATTCCTTGAGAAGTCATCTATAAATGATGCATAGTACACAAACTTACCCAGTGATGGAACCTCCATAGGTCCAAACACATCACTTTGCATAAGCTCTAATATCTATCTCACCTCTTACCACCAGAGGGGAAACTCACCCGATTTTGCTTCCCATATACACAATTTTCACAGAAATCAAAATCCAGAGAGCTATTACTCATACCTTCTACCATACCTTTACCATGAAGTATTCGAAGGTCCTTCTCTCCAATATTTCCAAACCTTTGATGCCACAGCATGGTCTTCTCTCCAGAGACCACTAGATTTTCTACTCCACTTTCAGGAACCACAGAACTATTGCACCCATCAACAACAGTGCTACCTTGCAGCTTGTACAGAGTTCCAATTCGAACTCCCCGCATCAATACCAATGCTCCCCAAACCATCTTGTAGGTATCCTTATCGAACATTGTTTTTACACCTGCATCATCCAGCTTGCTTACAAAAATCAGATTTTTGGCCAATGCAGGAATATGCAGAACACCTGGAAGTGTTCTAACCCTTTCACCTTGCAACTTCAACTTTACTTTTCTACGACCAACGATTCTAGCATTCCTGTCGTCCCCCAAGAAGACATCACCACCATCATATTTCTCATACTCGCAGAACCACTCTCTATGGGGAGTGAAGTGAAAGGATGCACCTGAGTCAATCAACCATGCCTCATGATCTACATGTGTACTTGAAGAAGCCAATTACACATCCCCACCTTCATCTGAGGTGGTTTTTTCCTCTGCAGAAGGAGCATCATCAGATCCATTTCCTTTGTTAGGAGCTCAAGATTTACAGTCCCTTTTGTAGTGCCCTTCCTTTCCACATTTCTAGCAAACCACCTTTACAGGTTTTCCTAGAGATTTAGATCTCCCTCTAGATTTAGATCTCCCACTCGATGACTTATTTTTGATTCTGTTTTGGGACCGTCCTCGTACAGACAAGGCATCACCATTCCGACTCTCCATATTTTTCCATCTCATCTCCTCCGTCAGCAAGTATGAGATTATTTCATCAAACTACAAGGCAATTGCATTGCTACCTATTGCAATAACCAGACTATCCCACGAATCTGGTAGAGAGCACAACAAATTTATGCACTTATCTTCATCTGAAATTTTAATATCAACAGATAATAACTGACTTACCATAGTATTAAATGCGTTCAGATGCTCTGTCACCGAGTCTCCAACTTTCATCCTCAGGTTATACAGCTTTTTTCGTAGGAACAGTTTATTCACCAAAGACTTAGATTGGTACAAAGTCCCTAACTTGTGCCACAAAGCCTTAGTCGTAGCTTCCCCTAATACATTTAGCAATACTAAATCTGAGACACACAATCGTATTGTGCTCTTTGCCTTCCGATCCAACTTCTTCCATTCTTCATCGGACACTCCGTTGGTTTAGTACCCGGATCTACCGTGATCCACTAATATTTATCCACCAACAGATCCTCCATCTTGAGTTTCCACAACTCAAAACTCTGACCATTAAATTTCTCGATCTCTATCTTTCCATTGCTCGTCATCTTCTTTCACCACCAAAATCGATCCCGTAGATCTCCCACTGAACAGGGTTTACCACAGGCCCGAGCGAAATCCCTCAGCAACAAAGGCGTCCCCTTGAAGCCAAAACAAATCTGATACCAAATGTAGGTTTTAACCCCGTACAGAAATTACCTGCATACGAATTCTAAAACAAAGAAAATAAACAATGCGAGAGCATAACACATATACATAGATATTTTCCCCTAGATCCCAAAACCGTGTCTACCAGCTTGATTTTTCATTATGTTCCTTTCAATGTTACAATACATATTTATACATGCAAAGCATCCAATACCATGGACCGAAAACCATAGCGTCCAAAACCATGTGCAAAAACCATGCACAAAACCATAGGTAGGTTCGCCCAACCTAATATAGGGTCCAAAGAAAATTTCCCCGAGGCGCAACGAAGGGGGGGCTCCACCCCCCCTCTAACACCCCCCCGTAAACTACGTAGGCTAATCATGGAAAGAATATAACACAACCCAACATCATGATGATGAAGAAGGTGGAGAAGAAAGTCATGCTAGAAGACACCTATGTACCTGCAAGTACAAGTTGATTAATCAAGAGGAAGCAAAGGGACATCATATTGTGACAACAGCTCAAGATCTAGATAACACTAAAGACTCCTCATCTCTAAGCCATACGAAGGTGAAAGAAGAGATCATGTTCTATCTTCAAGAAGACACAAAGCAAGGAAAACAAAGAATGGATTTACATTTCCTTGTCATTATGCAATCCATGTCATTAGTGTCATGTCATGAGTCATCATGTGCCACAACATTTTGTGGATTAGGTAAATTCTTATTTGAAAATGTATTGTAAAGTGGAAGTCTTAAGGACATGTACAGAATGTAAAGAGTCATGTGAGAGTTAAAAAGTCATAGGGAAGTCAAATAGTCGTGAGGGTAGTCCAAAAGTCATAAGGAAGGTGAAGGATCACCCCATTTGTTATATATACACCCTCATTGTACAATAATGGGACTCTTCACCTTGGCTTCTCCTAATAAGGCATCAAAGAGACAGAGTTAGTACTTTTGGGGAGAAATTAGTGGCTTCAACACTCCACTATTGGAGCAAGTGATGTTCGTTGTATATGTTATCACAAAATCAGGTACTGAAGGCTGCTAATCAGCAAGACTCTGTGTAACTGTTTCAAACCAGGCTTTTAACTAAGGCTTAGCCTCCTTAGTCTGAGAGGGCTCTCTCATAGGTTATTGATATTGAACAAGATGGCTAACTCTTACAAGACACATGAAAAATGTACTGGCTGGACAGAATTGCTTCCCATTGGGCTTATGGAGTCACTAATATCTCAGTAAACAATAACACTATCCTTTCATAGAAATCAGGGCACTTTACATCTAATGTTCAAACATAACTTACATGAAACACAGTTTGCCTAGGCATACAGGAAGTCAGAGCATGATTCACGAGTTCTGAGTGATTATGCATTAACCAAACTGTAAAAGAACATTAAAGAGAATAAACCATCATACATTTGAACAATAAGATCTATTGTGAATCCTGAGAAGAAACAACAGTCATTTGCATTACTGAAATCTGCTATACATAAACCAAAACAGTCTTCTCCAAAAACATCCAACCCCTATTACATCCAAGTCTGATCTATATATAGGGATACATTCTTAACCACCTTGAGCTTCCTCCTCCAGCATGAGGGGAGCTCGAAGACTGCTATTAACTACTCCTATCTACTGTTTAACTAATTCATTAAATACATTAAGTGCTGAACTGTAATTACAAAGAGTCCTAATTTAATCAAAACTCAAATTCTGTCCTCCTCGTAGCATGATTCCTTCTTGATTCTTGACACCTGTCTTCTTTCTGTTTTGGCCGAGATAGCTTAGAGGAGAATGCAATGAACAAGCTGGCTTTGGATACTGGATGCGTTGATGGTTCATTAATCATCAAGATAAGTCCCCTGTTTTCCCGGTCCTTGTCTCCCATCATTCTTCACAAATTAAGTAACATGTTCCCAGCTCTTTAATTCCTAAAAAACTACGAGCATCACCATATTCCGCAATGTGCTGGAAGCCTTGTTGATTGAACAGGTGTATAACCCAAAATCTCCGTATGCATCTCCTATCAGAACCCTAACAACCGGTAATAAAGTACCTTTATCAAAGCTTTCACTAAAGACAAAATATTTCACCTTTTCAAAAAGGCACACTTGTCATTCTCTGAATAGCTAGGATAGCCTCATGTGGTCTCCCTTATGTTCCTTAGGCGTTTCCTTCAAAAATTTGCTGATCTCATCATTAAACTGTTTGTTTTCATCATAAAACAGCACCTACAGCAGTTTCGTAGCGCGCTACGAAACTGCTGTTTTTTGCTATAACAGAGTATATTTGCATTAAGGTGTCTTTTGCTTGAACTTATGACTCTTAAGACTTCTTCTAAATGTGTCAGAGACTTAGATGACTTCAAAATAATGGAGCTTAAATAAAATTGACCAAAACTAAGAATGGCACCTTTTTCTTCAAATCAGTGAGCTAGTTGACCTAGTTGTATCTTCAAATTTGCAACCTCCTTCTTTAAGGCTTTGTTTTCAGCTCTCAGGCTCATGTTCATTTTTCTGATGAGTTTAGCTTGCTTGAGGGCTGGAACCGTCCATGTATACACATCAGCCACTGAATCTACCTGACCCACTAGGTTTTTGCTACCTTTTAACACAGCTCTTCGATAGTTGGCATATCTAACTGCAAGCTCCTTAGTAACATTCTTCACCTGGGCAACTTCATCCTTTGCTGCTCCCGCTTGGTTCTTTATGGCTATAACATTTCCTCCTTGGGTAATAATAACCTTTCTGTTCTTGTCTTTATGCTTGACTGCCTCCACTGTTTTGGTCAATACTTCAATTACCTCTGTTCTGGGCATCTTTACAGCTATCTCTCCTTTATGCACTTTCTCAGCTTCTCTAACTTGTTTCCTTGTAACCGGCCTTCGTGGTTTGAACATAAACTCCTCACTAGGTTCATCAAACCTTAGTCTCTTTGAAGCTTTTGATTTCTTAGTGCTCTCAGGTGATGATTGAGTCAAATCAATATGCATAGGTTCAATATGCACCGGTTCTACCTGCTCAAACTCAATGGCCTCAAGCAAATCACTTAAGCTGGCCTTTGATATTGGACTTTCCTCCATAGCTACTGATTTGCCCTTCTCTTTGCTTAATTGACTCCTGGTCTTTACTCTTGATACCTTTTCAGACCCACTTGATCCAGGTGCATCTTTCTTGTGCTTAACCCTTTCTTTTAATGATGGTTGAGATGTCTCTTTAATAACCAAGGGCTTTACTGGTTTTTTCAACTGAGACCTGGTTTTCTTTTTATCCTTAGCCTCCTTTCTAAGCTCAGCTATTGTAGGTTCCTCCACTGATTCTTCTCTTTCTCTAACCGGCTGTGGGTTGAGGCCTGTCTTACTCTGAAAACCAGCCATATAGATGAAAGAATTCCAATCCCTACCAATTTTCTGAAGACCATCCAGCACTAACAGTTTGACTAGACCATGGTGAAATAATGATGTCTCACAATCATCCTTCCTCAATTGGACTTTGTCACACATCTTGCTGAGGCTACGAAACAAGTAAAATGGGATATCTATAGATGCTTTACCCGTAAAATGCAGCAACAACTTAAAATGATAGGAATAAACCTTATTATATCTGCCCTCACAGGTTAAATACTTTTGAATACAGTTAAGAAGCATGGCATAGTGCTCCTTAACATAACTTCTAGGCACAGCCTTGGTTAGATCTTCATTCACATAGGCTTCTTTCAAGAACTCTTTGCAGGGGTTCATATCAAATTTGAAGTTTTTAAACCACTCTTGCCCTCCTCTCGAAATCTCAGTTACATTAGCAATAGCCTCTGGAGATACTTGGAATTCTAACATAGACACTTTAGAATTTAAACCTGTAAAGTTCAAGGCAAACTCTTTTGTTACCTGAGTGTGGCCACCCTTCAGTTTTTCACAGAAACTCCAGCAACCAGCGTCTTTGAAAGCTTTTCTTACACCTTCATCTCTCAATGCAAGGTCCAATCCTTCAGGCTCTGCCCTCTGACATCTTCCAGACCGATGCTCCTTCTTCTCCATTCCGCTTTTGAAATCTTTCGCACAGAGAAAACCCACCAGCCTCAACTCAAATGGAAAATTCAAATTTTAGAACGCAGGCTCGCTTGCAATCAGGCTCTCTTGAAGAAGAAACTCGGGCTCATTTGCAATTCAATTGTCTTATCATCCAAGCGGGTCAGTTTATGCATCATTAACAAACATCATAACACAACCATGCATGACAAAACCGTTTGAATGATTTTTATGTGCATGGCTATGAACCTATTGGTGGAGTGATGGCTCATAATTGCTTGGAAAGAACGCCAACTGACAATAACTGGACGGACACAATGACTCATCCCCAGACATGACACTTTAAGAATCTGCGCTGCAAAATCCCTGAATCCGCGATTTCGTAGCGCAGATAGTTATAAATTAGCAAAATGCGTTGCGAAATGGCTGGATACTGACGCGCTGTGAAAAGGCTAAAACATCATTGCGCTGCAAAATCAACCAATAAAACTGCGCTGCGAAAATGCGGAAAGGACCAGTGACGTATACAAGATAAGACATGTCTTATACAATCATGATGGAGGATGACTAACGGTATTTGAAAATGATTCACATCAATATCCTTTAGAAACATGACCCCTAAGTAGTAAACATAGGACAACAACCATTTGACACCCATTTTTGACAATGAAATTTTTGGACAAAATTTATGTACATGTGACTGCAGTTCTAGGTGATAACAGTATACATGCATCTTGGGACTTTTACTTAATAGTTGAAGCCTAATGGCCACCATGTTTTTCATGCATGGATTATGAATATGTGTAAGATTTTTCTGTAAATGTTTATGATTCATGTTTTCTTTCACCTGTACTAAAGTAGTTGAAGTATTTCATTTATTTTAGTGCTCATCATATTGAGGATGTGTTGTAGTTGTTGTAATGAATGTCACATATTTGTGGACTATTCCGCTAGATGTTAGACGAATCTTTCATATTTGCATGTGTCGCTACTAGGGTGGTACTATTACCTCTCTCTTATAGGCTCACTTCTTCCTCCCTCTATAGTAGAAGAACCTTGATGTACATGAAACCGAACATTCACCAGGAACACTTACTTTCTTTTCGAAGGCACATATGTGATTCTCTCTCTCGTTGATAGCTAAAACCAAGGAAAATGTTTAAGTAGACGACAACCAGGCCATATTTCAAATGGGGCTCCTACACCAAATGGTGTGAGACCTAGTTGGGATTGCATATCATGAAGACCCCTTTGAATGTTGGCAGGTCCAACACTATGAATAGGAGTTAAAGGTGGTAAAATTTATTTATGTTTTGCACTTTATTTTGGATTTGAATATTGATACTTATCAGAAAAGTGTTGGATATTTTGGAAGGACAGTGAGCAAAATGTTCTAAGGAAAGAGAACATTGAAAAATAACAAATATTGAGAAGGGGACTAGAGAATATTAGAGAAACAAATGATTTGGTGGAAAAGAGGAGATGTGCTCTCGAGGAGGATTGTTTGGAAGAAAATAGAGTAGAAGTGATTTTGAGCCAAAGGAAAGATTGTAAAATCTTATATGATCTTTTTATGTTTAAATTTAGTTATGAAGAATTATATGTGCAAATATCAAAGAGAAGAAGGGTGGTAGAAACTGTCACAATTGAAATTGTGATAGATGAAGGAGAGCATGGAGAACTCCTAAAATAGATAGTGATAGGACCCAACAACAAAATGAAATTGTTGAAGCAAGGACAATAAAGCAGAGTGGGGAGTGAGCAAATGAAGATGCAACAACCTGACAACTTTGAAAGGGGAGGGGCAGATGTGCTCAAGGAAAGAAGGAGAAGAGGTTATATTGCATAGGACCAGAAGAAAACTTCCAACAAGAAAAAGTTGGGTAGAAGTTTCTAGAGGTAGTTACATATTGATTGTGGGTATAATTTCCAGACAGAGATAGAAAGGAAGAAGACAACACCAAGAGGATAACTTGATATTGTGACAAGTGACAGACTTGTTACAGTTTGAGAAGGCTTGTTGCAGCTCATGAGTGGACAAGGAGTGTTTAATAAAGAAACAAGGAATGGCTAATGACGGTCACGTGAATTGTTTTCAGAGGGGGAGTCAAAATCGAATAAAGAAAAATGCCAAAGTAGCTGACATAAGGAGGATTGGTGAAGAGGAATTTGAGAGAGAAATAATTGAGTTGAAAGTCAAATTCAATCATTTGAAGTAGCTACTACAAGAGAGTCAAGAGGACCATGGGTATGGCTAAACAATGAAAAGGAAAGTGAAATGGCATCCATTATAGAGGAAGCAGAGACAAAAAATGTATGATGGGATGAAAGAAGAAATCAGAGTAGCTGAGTATGAGCTTATTGTTTTTTAACAAAAAATTTCCCTTGATGAGAAAGAAGCAGGGAACGTTTGAAGAGAATTTATAGATAGACTGATGGACTATGAATTAGTTCATATCAGCATGAAGAAGAAGCAACTAAGGCATTGAAAGAAAAATCTTGTGTATTTGAATCTAACATTTTATATATGTATGCAGGATTGGCAGGTGATGATCAACACTTATTTGATGTGTTTATGCAGGTTGATGAAGAAATACAACTTTTAGAAGAAATGCCTAAGATAGAGAAATTTTATGAGCATGTGTTCGTTCACTATGAAAATGGTGAACATGACAAGGAAG
Organism: Pinus tabuliformis; assembly: GCA_031772625.1. Lineage (NCBI taxonomy): Eukaryota > Viridiplantae > Streptophyta > Pinopsida > Pinales > Pinaceae > Pinus > Pinus tabuliformis. The sequence continues at coordinate 862,010,338 of CM062816.1, forward strand.
TTATTATGATTAAGGAAATTTCGGTTATAAGGAGGATAAACTAGCATCATCTCAACGGGATTATGCAAATATGGGAGATCAGGAGTTGCTAAGTGAAGAAATGCTCAAAGAGATTTCAATATTACTTGAAAATTTCATGCTAGAGGAAGAAAAAATAGACAATGAGATGGATTTTTTGGAGGAGTGGCAGACAGAAAATCCAAGTGATATATTTTTCACAAAGAACATAGGTACAATTCAAGAAGATTTTGTTGAAATGTATGAAGAATTAAATTTCTTGGAAGGGAGAATAGAAAGCCAAAGATTGCATATTCAGTTTGTGAAGACAAAGTAGAGGAATTGGCATTCAAAAATAATGAAGAGAGGACTACAAGGTGTGACCAATGGATTGACAAGAGTTATATAACTCTTATGTCAGAGGATGATGTGCAACAGTTTGAGGACAGAGACAACAACAAGGATCAACTGAGGACAAAGGTCGATGTAGTGATTGATGAAATGTGGATGTTGATGAAGAAAACATCTAGGATAAGATACAACAAACAGAGGAGGACGAACAATAAGGATACACAATTGATGCAAGAATTTTGCATTAGCAAAGCAAGTGGACAACACAGGAACAAAATATGGAAACCTTGAGAATTAAAGACAGTAGTACAAGAACAACATGACAGAGAGAAGGATTGATTAAAAACTAAAGTTTTTGATCCAGGAGGACTTCATCAACATACACATGGTCAAAAGACCATTATACTTTTTTTGCCTTGGAGTCTGAAGTAGGAGCATACCACTTCCAAGTCAAAATCTATTTTGACTAGACCTAGTGTAAAAATTTCTACAAATCTAGCTCTGATACCATGTAGAAATTCCTTGCAGATTCAAAATGTTAATTGTAATATGCTAAAACAATAGACTTGAATCTACTCTACTCATCAGCGGAAACAATTAAATGATCATGAAATCACAAAGCATAGAAGAGAAAGAATTCAATCGACACATTACACAATGATTTTTTGGGGAAAGCCACATCTAAAAACCCCTGCTATTTGTATATTGCATTATTAAGAAAATATGAGAAGATTTCAATGCTTTTCTCAAACCCGAGCAACCTCTGCACTATCTCTATCTATCTCACTACTTCTTAGGAAAGCCTTGGATGAATACAATATGCTCTGCTCAACCTGCACAAGCATTTTCTATCCTCTGCCTAACTAACTACCTTTGGCCAATAATTAGCCAAATTTCCAAGCCTCCAAGATCCAAATTCCTTGCATTGCTCCCTTAGGAATTAGCCCCTATTTAATTAGGGAATTCCTCAATTATGAATTGTGCAATCCCCATAGGCCTTCCTCTGATTGCATGCACCATCAGTTTAATTTAGATTATTTTACAACTGATAGTACATTGTCCCTGAACTCCAATCTCAACTGGGTCTTTCACTAATCTAACATGCATGAGTTAATTATGAGTGAATCTTCAGTTTACTAGTTGATCACTGCATGCAACACCACACTGCACTTCAAGCATGATCAGATATTGATCCAGGACCTTAATGATAGCTCAAATTTCAAATTGTTCGAAAGAGTGTTGAACCCAAGCGACCTGATAGATCTCTTCTTCCTGATTCCGGTGTCGTGAACAGTTCGAAAAACAGATACCATATGAAGGAGTTATCGCAATTTGAAAAGTCCAGTAAATTGCAATTTTTGGACATTTGAATAAGATTAAGCACTAAAACTTTCCTTAAACATCTTTCTTTAAGTTCCCTATTCAGCACGTGGGCAGTATTCAGAAAGTGGGAAACAGTATCTCGCGCAAACAAAAAGCTGTAAATGGTATTCCTCAATTTCATGCGATTAACCTTAGCGGGCGAAACGTAGCACGAGAAAACCACTTTTCTTGCGCGCTCTCGACCTAATATTGGTCGTGCAAGAATCTGTGCGACAGTCGTTTGATTGGACGGGTCACATCGATGGTGGAGATCGCCCGGGTTAGTTGGTGAGCGGACAACGTGATATCCATTGGATCGAGTGGGATAGATCGACGATGGAGATTCCATTATTTGAAATGCTTTTGATGTATACGTGGGCCCATAACCCACAGGTCCACGCGTGAATTGTGTAAAGATGCATCTTTGCACAACCGCTGGTATTATCCCTAACCGTCGGGATTATACTACCTCATATGTGCGCCCAAACAGTTATTGTAATGGCTCATCTCCGATAGTCAACTTGGCAGAGTGGCTAAAAAAGAGGCGGAATGCTAAGTTTAACTGGAGTTAGGTGCAATTCACGAAATTTGGTGGAGTATCCCTATGGGATATTGATTAAATGCACTCCAGGAGCAGTTTTCGACTAGAGAGAGAGAGAGAAACAAGAGGCTAGCTAGGCTAATTGGAGCCTTCTAAAGCCAATTGAATATTGCAAAGAAGCTGAAGAAGTCATCTTCATGGAGATTTTCATCCGTGGAGATTTTTGAGCTTAGGGCCACCAGGAGTTGGAGGCAGTTGTAGGAGCTACCAGTACTTGTTCTCAGCGAACCAATAGTCATTCCTAACTGTAATGAGCCTTCTAAATCCATTGAATGGATTTGCAAAAGCATTTGGAGACTTCTAAAGGCCGAGATGCTACAAGGAAGTTTAAGGCACAACATGACAAGCATCGAGTTGAGCATAGTTTTCAAGTTGGTGATCAAGGTTGTACATTAGCAAAGAAAGACTGCAAGTGGAAGGTAAAAAGTTGAAACCAATTAGATATGGTCCTTTCAAAATACTTGACAAAATTGGTGAAAATGCTTTACGCCTAGATCTACCAGCTTACATGCAAATATGTTCTATCATAAATGTTGAAAACTTGCGATTGTATGAGCCTTCATTGATTGAAGATCCCGAAGAGCAAGGTCAGCTACCTTCCATTGAAGATATTTTGACCGAGTATCTCAATGAGCTATAGGAGGACACAGTTCTTGATAGAAGGATAAGGACTTCGCAACGAGGAAATGTTGAGTATCTTCGAGTTGGACTCAAAGGTACAAATCCAAGTAAAGCACGATGGATAGAGATTGGAAAAGTGAGGGAACTTTATCCTCACTTACTCGACAGCTAAAACCAACTTTTGGTGGACCAAAAGCTTCCAATGGGGAGGAGTGATCCAAAATGGATTTAGTTTTTCCTCGGGATCAAAGTCTTCAAATGCAGATGAAAGTGGTAATGGATATGATAAAATTGTATTTATTTTGGTGATGGGATCCCCACCAGAAAAAGGTCGGACGATCGGGGTCAACCCCATGACCGCCAATCCTTTGATTTTATGTTATCGCATTATCCCCCATTCACTGTAGATTGCAACTACATATGGTATATCAATACCATATCACCAAAACAGAACCAACATATCGAAGGGTGGGACTTGGTTAACCAAGCCACCAATTTTTTAATAAACCATTGTAGGTGCCAAACCCACCCTGCCACCAGCGCACAGTCTGAGGTGGTTTTATGCAGGCCAAGGTGATTTTTTCCAAATAGAGGATGGTTTCGCAGGGACAGAGGTGGTTTTGGACCATTCCAGGGGATCTGGAGGTGACAATGGCCAAATGTGGTCGAGTTTATACTCTTTTGACTCAAAATCTCAAGCTGAACGCAGTGGTGATGTCCATTTTCTTATTTGAGACTCTATTTTCGAACTCATACCTATAACACCAATTTGAAGACAAAATAAAGAGGTTAGCACTAGAAGCGGAAGGACCAGGAGACGTAGCTAGAAAGTTTGGTGAACTCCTTTATTAAATTTGGCTATGTTGATGTGTTTGAATGTGTTTTCAAGTTGTTTATGTGTTTATGTTATTTGCAATCTTTTCGATCTGTTACACTAAGTAACATAAGAAAATTCACACATAGTCTATAATAGCTTTTTCATTAATGGATACTGTATGAAGGAGTTATCGAAATTTGAAAAGTCCAGTAAACTGCAATTTTTGGACATTTGACCAAGATTAAGTGCTAAACCTTTCCTTAAACATCTTTCTTTAAGTTCTGTATTGAGCATTCGTGCAATATTCAAAAAGTGGGAAACAGTATCTTGCGCGGACAAAAAGCTGTAAATGGTATTCCTAAATTTCATGCGATTAACCTTAGCGGGCGACATGTAGCACGAGAAACCCACTTTTCTCACATGCTCTCGACCTGATATCAGTCATGCTAGAATCTGCGTGATATGCACGCCAACCGTTCGATTGGACGGGTCACATCTACAGTGGAGATCGTCCGGGTTAGTTGGTGAGCGGACGACGCTATATCCATTGGATCGAGCGGGATAGATCGACAATGGAGATTACGCTATTCGAAATGCTTCCAATGTATAAGTGGGCCCATAACCCACAGGCCCATGCGTGAATTGTGTAAAGATGCAGCTTTGCACAACCGCCAGGATTATCCCTAACCGCCGGGATTATACCACCTCATATGTGTGCCCAAACAGTTATTGCAATGGCTCATCTCCGACGGTCAACTTGGTGGAGTGGCTTAAAAAAAGGTGGAATTCTAAGTTTAACTGGATTTAGGTGCAGTTCACCAAATTTGGTGGAGTATCCCTAGGGGATATTGATTAAATGCACTCCAAGAGCAGTTTTCGACTAGAGAGAGACAGAGAGAGAGAGAGTGAAACAAGAGGCTATCTAGGCTAATTGGAGCCTTATGAAGCCAATGGAATAGTGCAGAAAAGCTGAAGAAGTCATCTTCATGTAGATTTTCATCCAGGGAGATTTTGGAGCTCAGGGCCACCAGGAGTTGGAGGTAGTTGTAGGAGCTACCAGTACTTGTTCTCAGTGAACCAATAGACATTCCTAACTATAATGAGCCTTCTGAATCCATTGCAGGGATCTGCAGAAGCATTTGGAGACTTCTAAAGGACGCGATGCTACAGGGAAGTTTAAGGCAACCCAGTGCCAACTGTGGAGGAAGGCTTAGTTTGGGGATGCAATGCTCATTTTAAGCAAATGATCAGTCTATTTTCGGTGTTTGATATGTGTTGGAGACAGGAGATGAGGTTTCAATAATAGTTAAAGAGTTCTAAAGGAGTTATTTCCATCAAGAAGCTCAAGGTAGCTTAGAGCACTAATTGAAGGAATCAAGTCTAAGGGGGCTTAGATCTGCTTGCAGAGTGATGACATCCATGACAGGGATATAGATGGTATTCTAAGCCCATTGGTTAAGTTCAACAACCTTTGGAGTTAAGTGTGGAACTTGTAAAAGAAACTTTGCCATAATCCCAAAGAGCCAAGTCAAGATGATAAAAGCTCAAGGAGACGTATTCCATGATATTCGAGTGAACTCCTAGATCAAATTTGTTGTTATGTGTGGTTGTTTATTTGTTGCATTATATGGCTGTTATATGTGTTTAATATCAGCAGAAACAAATGGACTTAAAGCACTTAAACAGTTAAAAGAAAACATACACCTGTTTCAAGTATTTAATTCCGCAAATGTCATATATATGCTAGATCATTTATTTGTTAAACTGAGTGGGAGGTTCCTGTAAGCATAACAAGTTATCAAACCCCCATTTCAGATCAAGGCAACATCCCATTGTTCGACAAGAAGAACCACATTGTACATCGAGCAACACCACACACAACTGCAGGCAACACCCCACTACTATAGGCTGCACCCCACTACTGCAGGCAACACCCCACTACTGCAGGCTGCATCCCACTACTACGGGAAACAACCCACTAATTCTTCCATAAATTGGAACTAGTTTAACTGACTTTAACTCAGTTAGACTGAATTAAATAATTACAACTCAAAATAAACTCAACTAGTGCTCCTAATTGTAGAAGACACTCTACATTACTCTAGTTAGACCCTCAATTCGAATTAACTGAGCTAACTAAGTCAAATTAACTTAGTTAACTAATACAAGTTGTCATGAGATGTGGAATTACAATTTATTCCCAATTTAATTCAAGGACAAATTAAATAAGGATTTGTCCTAATGTTATTTTTAACATTTCTTGTTGCTATTTTCAAAACTCCCTCTCAACAAGAAAGGGATTCACATATATCCCAATCTAGTACCTTTGAAATGTTTTGCATGCAACTCTTATCACTTTTGTTGCTATTGCAACATTTGCAACCAAAAAGCATAAAAAAAAATAATAATAATAATAATAATTTGATTCAACTGTGTCTGCAATTGTCTACTAGGAAATTTTTATTGTTGCTGACTCTACTACTGAGCCTACTGCTTTGCTGTCAACTCTGCTCTACATTCCTCAGTATCTAAATAACATTGGTCGTGCTGATACTGAATACTATGGGCCCCCGTAGCAAGGTAATGATCCATGAGACAAACACACCTCAATGGACCCTGCTCAATTTCTAAAACTCTCAGACTAAGGTTTCATATTGACCCACCTCGCACCTAGAGGTATGGTTGCATGAGCTCCCTCTTCCCACTTGGCTCAAAATTTCCCCCTACTGTAGGTCTCTGCTTGAGTGGAGGTCTCCACTTGGCCTCCTCTCTGCTTCTCCAATTGTGGCTGCTCCACAACTTTTTGAGGTTGCTTCTAAGGCTGCATGTTGAGAGGCAATTCATGCTCCCTCTCAACCACCAAGTCTCTAGTATATGCCTTTCTCCTCAAGGCTTTGTGTGCATGAGCTAAATATGATCTACTCATACCACTGTTGCTACTACTCTATTGTTGCTTCTGCACTGCTACTGTAACTACTGTAATAATGAGTATGAGCTGACGAGATCCTGAAGTACTAGCTTCCATAGGGTAGCTCCCTCTAAAACTAGACTCCCTCTGAGTCTCTATATCCCTGTGGGAAATCTCTCTGCTCCTCAATATACTAATGCCAATTATCACAACTCCTTTTTTTCACTAAACATTGGCTCATTGATCTTCCCACTAGCAACCTTCTTTCTCCATTAAGAAGTCTACACATAGGGTTTTATGGATCTTCCCTAAACTAGAGCTCCATCAATATGCAAGGACAACTTTGAATTCTTCTCTTCTATTGTGATTTCAAATCTGATACCATGTAGAAATTCCTACAAATATAGCTCTGATACCAACTAGTGGAAGTTGTAGAAATTTATGAGAGGTAGAGCTCCATCAATCTGCAAGGACAACTTCGAATTCTTCACTTCTATTAAATTGTTAAAAATAGCAATAAGAAATGTTAAAAATAACATGAAGAAAAATCCTAATTTAATTTGTCCTTGAATTAAATTTCTAGCTCTAATACCATGTAGAAATTCCTTTTAGATTCAAACTTCTATCTATATATTGCATTAGTCATAAAATATGAGAAGATTACAATGCTTTGCTCAAGCCTGAGCAACCTCTGCACTATCTTTATCTATCTCATTGCTTCCTAGACAAGCCTAGGCCAATACTTAGACAATTTCCTAACCTTCCAAGCTCTTACTTCCTTGTGTTTTTTAATGAGGAATTAGGCCCCTATTTAATAGGATTTTTCATCCATTGGATTGTGTAGTTCCTTTAGGGTATTCCTTTAATGACATGCAACATCTGTACAATTCGAATAATTATACAACTGATAGTACGCTTCCCTTGAACTCCAATCTCAAATGTGTAACTCTCAGATCTGACATGCATGAGTTGTTTGTGATTGAATCATCAGTTAACTGGTTGAACACATGAAGAAGAACCCCACTGTCTAACCTCCTACTAGTTTCTCCATCAGTTGGAACTAGTTTAATAGAATTTTACTCAGTTAAACTAAATTAATTAATTACAACTCAAAATAAACTCAACCAGGGATCCTATAATGTAGGAGACACTCTACATGACTCTAGTTAGACCCTCAACTCAAATTAACTAAGCCAACTAAGTTAATTTAACTTAGTTAACTCGTACAAGTTGTCTTCTGATGTGGAATTATAATTTTATTCCCAATTTAATTCAAGGATAAATGAAATTAATATTTTTGTTGATATTATTTTTAACATTTATTATTGTTATTTTCAACATTCCCTCTCGAGAAGAAAGGAATTCAACTCTATCTCGATCTGGTACCTTTGGAATGTTCTGGATGCAACACTTGTCATTTTTGTTGTTGCTATTGCAACATTTGCAGCCCAAAAAAAGAATCCAAACAAAATAAACTGAATCAATTGTGTTTGCAACTATCTACTAGGAAAACTGTGTTGTTGTTGACTCTGCTACTGAGCCTCCTACTCTACTTTCAGCACTGCTCTACACTCCTCAGTATTTGACTGACACTGATCCTCCTACTATGGAAAACTGTGGGCCCCCGTAGCAAGGTAATTATCCATGAGACAAAAAAAAACTCAATGGATCTTGCTCGATTTCTGCAACCTTGAGACTTTGGCTTCACATCTCCCCACCTCTCGCCTGGAGGTATGGTTTCATGTGCTTCCTCTGTCTACTTGGTTCAAAATTTCCCCCTCCTGGAGGTCTCTGCTTGAGTGGATGTCTCCACTCAACCTCCTCTCTGCTTCTCCAATTATGGTTGCTCCAGAACTTGACGAGGCTACTTCTGAGTCTGCATGTTGAGAGGTAATTCAAGCTCCCTCTCAACCACCAAGTCTCTAACATTTGCCTTACTCCTCAAGGTTTTGCATGCATGAGTTAAATTTGATCTACTCATACTGTTGTTTCTACTTCTTTGGCGTTGCTTCCACACTGTTGCTGCAATAATAAGTCTGATCTCCCTAGATCCTGAAATACTAGCTTCCATAGGGTTGCTCCCTTTGAAACTAGACTCCCTCTAGGTCTCGATCTTCCTATGGGAAATCTCTCTGCTCCTCAATCTACTAATGTCAATGATCACAATTCCTTTTTGTGTCACTAAATATTGGCTCATTGAGCTTCCCACTAGAAACCTTCTAGGTCCATTAAGAAGGCCACACATAGGGTCTTTTGGATCTGCCCTGAACTACAACTCCATTGATCTACAAGGACAACTTTGAATTCTTCTCTTCTATTTTGATTTCAGATCTGATACCATGTATAAATTCCTTTTAGATTCAAACTGCTAATTGTAATATGCTAAAACAATAGACTTGAATCTACTCTACTCATCAATGGAAACAATTAAACAATCGCGAAATTAGGAAGCATACAAGATAAATAATTCAATCTACACATTACACAATTATTTCATAGAGAAATCCATAATTAAAAACCCTTTCAATCTGTATATTTCATTACTCAGAAAATATGAGAAGATTAGAATGCTTTGCTCAAGACCGAGCAACCTCTGCAATATCTCTATCTGTCTCATTGCTTCCTAGACTGACTTTTGCCAACACTTAGCCAATTTCCTAGCCTTCCAAGCTCCTACTTCCTTATGTTTTTCCTTAAGGAATTAGATCCTATATAATGGATAAATTCCTCAATTATGAATTGCGCAATCCTCATAGGCCTTCCTCTCTGACTACATGCACCATCTGTACAATTCAGATAATTATACAACTGATAGAACACTGCCCTTGAACTCTAATCTCAACTAAGTAACTCTCATATTTGACATGCATGAGTTATTTATGAGTAAATCATCAGTTAACTGGTTGAACACATGAAGCAACACCCCATTGTTTAACCTCCTACTAGTTCCTCCATTAGTTGGAACTAGTTTAACTGAATTTAACTCAGTTAAACTGAATTAATTAATTACAACTCAAAATAAACTCAATCAAGGCTCCTATAATGTAGGAGACACTCTATATGACTCTAGTTAGACCCTCAAATCGAATTAACTGACCCAACTAAGTCAATTTAACGTAGTTAACTCATACAAGTTGTCTTGTGATGTGGAATTACTATTTTATTCCCTATTTAATTCAAGGAAAAATTAAATTAGGATTTTTCTTGATGTTATTTTTAACATTTCTTGTTGTTATTTTCCACTACTCAGATACCCCACTACTGCAAGTCGCACCCCACTACTACATGCAACACCCCACTACTAGACCTCCCACTAATTCCTCCATCAGTTGGAACTAGTTTAACTGGCTTTAACTCAATTAGACTGAATTAAATAATTACAACCCAAAATAAACTCAACCAGTGCTCCTAATTGTACGAGACACTCTACTTGACTCTAGTTAGACCCTCAACTCGAATTAGCTAAGCTAACTAAGTCAAATTAACTTAGTTAACTAATACAAGTTGTCATGAGATGTGGAATTACAATTTATTCCCAATTTTATTCAAGGACAAATTACATTAGGATTTTTCGTGATGTTATTTTTAACATTTTTGGTTACTATTTTCAACACCTAGGGGTTTTCATTTACCAAAGGAGTTGGTTCCCTAATTGATTGTACTTATTTAATTATTTGTATTTTCCTATGCTTTCATGAGAAACTTATATAAGTGTTGAAAATGAGGAATATTGTAACTAGATCTACTCTTAAATGAGAGATCTCGAGAATATTGAGAGAGTTAGAGAGACTTTGGATTAGTTAAATTTCTTAGAGGATAAATTGGATTTAGAATCCTAGAATAGGGGATTATTGGAGTAATTAATGGACCTAAACCTGAATTTGTTTCAATATCCTTTTTATATGAAAACATGTAGTCAAAGTGGTATGAAGGATATGCATAGAGTTGTCTAAGAGAGAGAGTTTCAAGAGTATTTTTTAGGGCCAAATAAGGCCACGAGGGTGAGAGGGGTTTCATTGTAAATCAGTCTCAGAGGGACTTTGTAATTTTATGTGTGCATATTAATAGGGCAATACTCAATTAAGTAAATTGTGTTATTGTGTAGAAATTGATTCTTCTAATTGTGTTGAATTAGATGCTTGCAGGTATGATCAAAGCTCAAGAGGGATCAACACTTATATCTATATCTATATATATATATATATATATATATATATAATTGTCATAGAGAATTAGAGTGCACAAGAGAGAAGCTGAGAGGAATGTGTAATGGCCAAGGATTGAGAGAACTCCATATAAAAGTAAACTAGGCCAAAATATAGTGAGGAGGCCAAGATATGAGTAGATTACAGATAGAGCTCAGAGGTACAATGGAAGTGTAGAATTAAGGAGGCAACAATGAGTCGAGAGCCATAGAGTTCTGTGAAATTATACAAAGAAAGGTAATCAATGCAATATTGTTTCAAGATCAGAGGAAAGAGAAGGTTGAGAGGATTTACTGAAGTTAAGATAGAGAACAAATGAAAAGATAGAAACTGTGATGCAGACAAGTTCCCTCTGCGGACAGAGGCAACCCCTCTAGCCCTCGAGTGGGTCTAGTCACATCAAAGACAATACCAAAGAAAATTTCCTTAGATAGTTGATGTCATGAAGGCCTACCTTCAAATCCTCGTTTGATGAAGTTCTCGTTGTGTCGCTCCAGCTCTCGGTCTTGTAATCATTTATGTACCTGAAAACAACATACATAGAACAACAACGAACATAATAGAATACAACAAAAATTATCTATTTAAAGGGTCAAGGAACTTCAAGCTACCAATATGCAATTTGACATAAGATATAGGAAATAAACCATTGATTTGTATTAATATGAACTGAAGTAAAACTTACAACCATGCCTTGACGTTGTAGGTCTCCTTGAAGGGTCCTGTCAGCATGTCTCTGCAAGCATTCACTTATGAAGTGTCTCCCAAGAGGATGAATAACTCTCTCTCCTACCCAAAAAGAAAAATTATGATGCTAGGACACTCATGCAATCAAGCCAACTCCACTCAAAACAATCTCGCCTAAGTTACATAAGAGGCTACTTCCAAACTCTAAAAGCTACTAACTTCAAATTCCACTTGCCACTAATTCTTCACTACTAGCTTGAACTCAGCCATGAAGGAGATATTTATAAGAGGAGAAGCCTCCATAAGATACAGGAGAAACAGCTTATCTCTTTGGGAGGTTGCACAAAGGGCGGAACAACCATCCCAAAGGAGGGAGTCGAGCTCATCTGATCCAACAACCAACCCCAGGACCGCTCATTGATAATTTGTTAAAACAAACTCGCCAAAAGTAGATCGTCATGAGTGAAATGCAGAGACAGAGCGATGACGTCACTAGGCTTAGTTCAATCTTGGCCATCTTCACAGGTGGTATAACTGATGACCCGCAACGACCCAAAAACATAGGTAAAAAAGGGTCTGCTCCAGGAGTAATGAACTGAGGTATTCTTCCTGAGATGACAAGGAAGACACTGACACATATTTTGCAACATGACACAAAGTAGATGTCAATAACACGGATCGGCAGTGTCCGGGATCATGGAATGTGGGGTCAGTGACAAAATACTGTGTAACAGATGCCCCCTAAAGCATGAAGGCCGAGAGAGTGGGAGGGGTGAAATGCTTTATGAAACCATAACTGAAACAGAACACCATCACGGAGAACCTGCAAATGCAAGTACAACTGATATCTCTGAGACATGGGTACATAGTGAAAGGAAATACATGTGCATAAGGCATGGGCACAACCATCTGGAAGATAAACATAAATGATTGGTGGTATGGACGTAGCCATCCAATCAAAAGGACCATATAAAATACTTAGGTATGGTCGCAGCCATCCAATCAAAAGAGTCATGTATACAATCATGAATCAATCCACGCAACTTGGACTTGTGTAATCTGAGCCCAGGGTCTTGAATCCCAACCCGATCAAGGTACAAATTCTAATATGCGAATAGATGTGCTGAAGTCGAGCATACTAGAAAATCGCTTGATTACTGGTCAATGATGTAAACCATTAACAAGCGCGAGAGAGACCACTAGTAATGTCAATGGTTCTCAAGGTACTGCTAGTACAATCCACGAAGTGTGAAGAATGAGCTGAAGTTGAACACCCGTGAAATCACCTGATCAAAGGCCAATAATGAAAGCCTATCATTGAATGCGAAGAACTTGCCATTAAGGCATGCAAGCTCCAAGGTACCAAAAAGGAGTCTCTAGATCAACTTCTCAGATAATGAGATCAGTCGAAGGAGGGCCATAATGTTTCCCACATCATCGACGCGAGACAAAGGAACAAGATGAATGTGGATGAGATAGAGAATATGAGGAAGATGTGTAAGGATACAAACTACAGAAGGATTAAGCTCTTGAACATATCAGCGACACAACTCCGGAGTTTGGCAATATTTTGGTACCAAGGGATCAAAGGTCATGATGATGCAGCAAGGAGCAGATAGAATGAGGCAAAATGGATAACCCAAAACCCTGAAGGTCAATGATAGAGTGAGGATAACCCAACCCAACACGAAGCAGAAAGAGTGTCGATGTTCAAGAGCGACAAGCTGTCGTAATAATTAATACAACCAACGGAATACTTCCAACTTTTCCCCCACCATTTCTGGCGAGTACCCCAATTATTTTTGAAACACAAGCTTGAAGGGGATAGCATATTCTTGTAATATAAGTTTTTCCTTCAGACAAATCCGACCTAGTAAATTTTAGCAAGCCCTAGGAAGGAGAAGCTCGGTCTCATTATGATGACAAGTCCAATGTCGTCAGGGTTAAACGAGTCCGACATAGGTAAAAATCAGAGTCTTTTTCATATTTAGAGAGTTTGAAAAAGACACAGAGAAGAAAACTCCAAAGGTCTCCTTTCCTAAATTTATCCCTTGAATCCGAAAGGTAGAAACCAATACCCAAGGGAACCTATTGACCACGATAGATCAACGTATACCTTTTTCGTAAATGATCTATCCCATGTTGGAAATAATACTGAGAGGGGGGGTGAATCAGTATTATCACATTAATAAAACTTTTTCCATTTCCATAATTAGATTCATACATTCTACTTCCACAACTTCTTATGATTAAGTTAATTGATCTTCAATGAGTGCATTAGAACATTATCAACCATATTATCAATTAACAGATGCAGTAGCATAGAATAGATCATCACACATAAGGCACACACATGAACACCATGATATAAGGTGGAAACCCAATGCGGGAGAAAACCACCTGCTGCAAGTCATCTCAATCTTCTTCTTAATAAGAAAATCCTTTTACAATATTTGTACTGGTGCAGTCTTATACCAGTACGGGAGCTACAACCCCCTTTTCTCTTGTACTAGCCGATCCATTTACTAGTACGCAGGCTACTACCTGCTACAATGCTCCAAAGATTTCCTTTAGCTCTTGTACTAGCTTAGATACTAGTACGTAGGCGCCGGCCTACAATCTTCTCTCCTCCAGGTACCACGTTTCATCAATTTTCATATTGGATACACTGAAGCACAACACATAATCTGAAAGGCTACGTTTCATCCAATTTTCATACTGGACCCAACAACAACATTGAAGCACATAATCAAACAATCTTCTGAATCACCCAATCACCAGATCCATACACATACAATGATATTATGAGAGTTATCAACCAGATCTAGTACATAAAGATAAGTCATTAATCATGCTGCTATCTGAACTCAATACCAGTAACCAAACATCAGTTATGCACCCAAAACCCTCCGCACCTGCGCCTTCTGTGGCGCCGCGACCACCGCACCTGCGCCTTCTGTGGCGCCTCCGCACTGCGCCTTCTGTGGCGCCTCCGCACTGCGCCTTCTGTGGCGCCTCTGCACTGCGCCTTCTGTGGCGCCTCCGCACTGCGCCTTCTGTGGCGTCTCCGCACTGCGCCTTCTGTGGCGCCTCCGCACTGCGCCTTCTGTGGCGCCTCCGCACTGCGCCTTCTGTGGCGCCTCTGTGGCGTCTCCGCACTGCGCCTTCTGTGGCGTCTCCGCACTGCGCCTTCTGTGGCACCTCCGCACTGCGCCTTCTGTGGCGCCTCTGTGGTGTCTCCGCACTGCTCCTTCTGTGGCGCCTCCGCACTGCGCCTTCTGTGGCGCCTCCGCACTGCGCCTTCTGTGGCACCTCTGTGGCGTCTCCGCACTGCGCCTTCTGTGGCGTCTCCGCACTGCGCCTTCTGTGACGCCGCGTACCTCCGCAGCTGCGCCTTATTTAGACATTACTCCCAAGAGATCATAGTATTTCAGATCTAGCTCCCATAAGATATTCAATAATTCAGATGATGCTTTGCCAAATGATCTCCTTCCTCTTTTATAGTCTTAGGCCTTTCACAATACCACTGGCCAAAACCATAGGATCAAAAAAACTGTTGGACTAATACCATGAACCAACCATGAAAGTGCGTGAGATCAACACTTTTGGATGCAATACCACGGGCCAAAACCATAGGATCAAAAAACTGTCCAACTAATACCATGGACCAAAGGTAAGTTCTCCAACATATACGCGCTTTTCCTCATAGGTTCAAATACCAAGGACTAACTACCATGGACCAAATGTAAGTTCTCCAACATATACGCGCTTTTCCTCATAGGTTCAAATACCAAGGACTAACTACCATGGACCAAAGGTAAGTTCTCCAACATATACGCGCTTTTCCTTGCATGAAAGTGCGTGAACTTTTTCTCTACATGAAATAAACTTTTCTCTGCATAAAAGTGCGTGAACTTTTCTCTACATGAAATAAACTTTTCTCTGCATAAAAGTGTGTGAAATTTTCTCTACATGAAATAAACTTTTCTCTGCATATAAGTGCGTGAACTTTTCTCTACACTATAATTTATTATCTGAGATGAGTGGGTTGCCATCAAGTACAACATATGTATCATAAAGCCATACCAGAATCATAATGCCAACAATCTCCCCCTTTGGACTTGATGGCAACCTCAAAATCTTCAGCTCATTCTCCCCCTTTGACATCAAGGGCAAAGGGTTATGCTCCCCCTAAGAACATGCTCCCCCTGAGAACCTGCTGAAATCTCTGAATGAGCTCCCCCTTTGTATATGCC
Organism: Pinus tabuliformis; assembly: GCA_031772625.1. Taxonomy (NCBI): domain Eukaryota; kingdom Viridiplantae; phylum Streptophyta; class Pinopsida; order Pinales; family Pinaceae; genus Pinus; species Pinus tabuliformis. The sequence goes on from CM062816.1 coordinate 862,026,143, forward strand.
ATGGTGCTCCAATCTGATAATGCTCTTTCTGAGAACAAGCTGAGATGTCTGCTCTGCTATACAGTGTTGTTCATGCTCAAGCTCCCCCTGACTGCAAAAAGATGTTCTACAAGAAGAACATGACTCTATATATCATAAATGACCTTCCTATCACCAAAAGACTCAATACATACATTCATCACAATGGTGATACATCAAAATTTTACATAAGATAACATCATTCATCCCAGGCATAGTGGGGAAACATAGGCCGTTACATGACCTGAAGAGATAACTACAAAAGAGACACACTATTACATAAAGACCAATCACCTAAGATAAATATCAGCAACAACACTATATGATCTGCTTCATAGTATCTGTCAACAGCAAGGTACGTCTGCATCAACTCATTCATAACCATCCAGATCTACATGAACCAAGAGTCATCAAATGGAAGCATCTGCATTAATCAACATATGTACGAAACAACCTATCATCATATAGGTAAGATCTCATCATCATCATGTCTCCAACAATGAAACTTTGAATAATCATCCATGTATCCAGCCAACAATCCTCATCCATATATGTGCCAAGAATAATAAAGACTCCATGCAAGCACCATTAGAGAATCAACCACAAATCTGATCCAAGGACCATGAGAACAACTCATAACCATAGCAAGATGAATCATAAGCATTGTCACCAAGGACCATAATGCCAACAATGCATTAAGAACATATGCTCCCCATAAACTGGTGTCATCTGTCAGATACTCAGATCTGATTTTATGCTCGAGAGATCATACTTCATAGATCAACTTCACTTTTCCTACTGCCTTTCTTCAAACAATCATATACGCGATTGTGCAGTATCCAACTCGCGTATATACGCGACTTTCCTTCATGGAGTTTGCATAGGAGATTCAGGACACTGAAGTTTTGTACTTTCAGCTCCCTCTGATTCTAGTTTGTCTGTACGTTGTGCTGTGCCGCCTTTTTCTGACTGTACTTCCTTTTTCCTCCATATCTTCAAGCGTGATGATGACATTTTCTCCTTTTGATATGGTGCCCACACTTTGTTCCTGCATTCCTTAGCTATATGTCCAAGCTTGTCACATGCATAACATCTTACATGTTTCATATTCCTCCTGTAACAATCAGCAGCTTTGTGACCAAACATATTGCAAGCAAAGCAATATCCATAAAAGTACCTTGATTGAGATGACCTTTCTGCATAATGGTCTTGAACTCTTCTTCTTCTACATCTAGCTGCAACATGTCCAAGATTATGACATACATAACATTCAACATTATTCATAGAAGGAGTAAAGGATTTTCTTTGAGGAATCTCTTTCCTTGGTTGATGATGAGATGGATCTTTCATTTCTTCGTTGATCACTTTAGATTTCTCTTTAGAGTTCCTTGCTTCACCTTGTGAACTAGATTCACCTTCAACCGATTCATGGAAACCAAGACCAGTCTTTATAGCAGGAGACCTTTGACTACTAAGAATATCATCCAAGACTTTAGAGCTATCTTGAAATCGTAAAATCTTATCCTTTTCTGCTATTTTACCTTTCAAGATATTTACCTCAACCTGAAGTTGTTCCTCCTTTTCAAGAGATTGCTTTTTCAAATCTTCTTCAGCTTTTCTTTCTTCTTCCATTTGCTCCCTTAGTTTGAGAATCTCCTTTTCTTGTTCTTCATTCAGATCCTGCTGCATTTGACGAACTTGGAAGGCATATTCCAGCTGGGATTTTAAGCTGATGACTTCGTTGTCTTGTTTTTCAATTGTTTCATGTAGATCTTCATTCTGCTTCTTTGATTCTTTAATATCTCCCTTTAGTGAGAGGATTGTGGCTTCAAGAGTTTCATAGTAGCTGGATCTATCTTTGAGTTTCTTGATGGTTGTGCTTCTTTCGTTGACTTCTTTTCTTAATGATGTCACTTCATGCTGCAATTTTTGACATTGGTCTTCCTTGTCCTTGAGTAGTTTTCTTACCTTGTTTCCTTCTTCTAGTTGGGCCTTTAGTTTGGTAGCTTCTTCTTTGAAGTCACATTCCCTTTTGTTCAATAGATCTTGTTGATCTCTAATTTTGTCTGTCAGCCTTTTAAATTCTGCCTCTATTTGATATCTTTCTTGTTCACCCATAAGAGCAAGTTCAGTAGTTTCACTATCACTTCCATCTCTTTCACAAGGACATATAGCTAGAACATCAGAGGATAACACATTCATACCTGATAATGATTTTGAATCTGATTCTGAATCTGAAGAGCTTCTTATGCCTAATCCCCAATCGATTCTTCCACTGTCATAGCTCTTCTGAGATGACTTCTTTTTCTTAGATGCTTTCTTCTTAAGCTTCTTTCCCATTGTTCCACGGATCTCCTTCAAGCGATCAAGCTTCTATCAAAGGACCTGCTCTAATACCAATTGTTGGAAATAATACTGAGAGGGGGGGGGTGAATCAGTATTATCACATTAATAAAACTTTTTCCATTTCCATAATTAGATTCATACATGCTACTTCCACAACTTCTTATGATTAAGTTAATTGATCTTCAATGAGTGCATTAGAACATTATCAACCATATTATCAATTAACAGATGCAGTAGCATAGAATAGATCATCACACATAAGGCACACACATGAACACCATGATTGTTGTAGGGAAAAGTATCCGATTCGGATGACCCTATCCCACTCTAAGGGTGATAGTACCTCAGCAACAACTGTAAAGAAAACTACTTAAGGTTTACTTCTTTATGAAAGCAAGAGAGAATGAAGAAATGCACTAACCGTTGCCTTGCGCTTAATGTCGAATCCAAACTCTTCTCTTTGCTTGCTTGCTCCCAGCTCCTTGCTCTTTTACTGGCCCAGCTACAACGAGATCCTGTAAAATAACAAAGAAGGAAACTACAAGAAGCATGCAATCATAACTGATTCAAGGATTAGCATAAATCAAATATACAATTATCACAACACATCATTGAAACAAATGCATATAGAAGAACCTCAATAGCTTTTATTAATAGAAGAAGTAAAGTTCTGAGAGTGTTACAACCATTGAAGGTCCCAATCCAGCAACACCTCCCAGCAGAAAGAATTTCTCCTCTTCACCTCCTTCAAGCAATCACCCAATAGTTCTATAGTGAAACCAACAGCATATCATTACTTTGCACAAAATTCCAGCCTCCTGAGCTCATAGGAGAGAGCTCAATATATAGATGAATTGAGAAAGGATGAGTCAGCTTGCAACTGATGTGTAGCTGCCTTGTGTCCTCTCTCTCTTCAGTTGATCTTCAGTTCTCGAGTCCACTTGGAGAACTTTGCTTCCACTTGGAGAAACAGAGCCTCTGACTCATCACAAGGCGAAATCCCTGATCCAAGTGTCATTTTTGGAAGATTCCAGAGCAATGACTCAGTGTGCCACTTGTCCTATCTCGCTCAGCGTAGGTGGCCTTTGTTCTACCTGCTTTGCAACGCAGGTACACCATGGAGGAGTTGAGTTTCAGCGCAGAAGCCTAGTGGAGCACCTGCTTTGATTTCAGGATTGCTTGTTTTTGAGTGTTTTCAGGTGGAGAACTGATCTGAGAGCTGTTGGTTTGCTGACCTTGTTCCTCTAGGGGTAGGAACATCATGTTTAGGGACTTTGGATCCCTTGGATTATTGACAATTCATGCCTGATGCTGCAAGGCACAAAATTGTCTATAACAGATGCCCCCTAAAGTATGAGGTCGTTTATCGGGTGAAATGCTTTATTAGGAGGATCCGAAGTTCATTCAATCTGCTGAGAAGTGTCCTGTAATAAGATACAATGCAATACATTATTTTTCATACTTTTTCATGATCTAGCTGAGGCGGGCATTCCCATGCTCAGCTTTATAAATTCATTTTGGTACATAGCACAGACGATCGTCTGATGATAGACTGATAATTCTCTGCTGAAATTATCATCCTTTGAGAAGGATGATCATCTGCTGCAATGATGTACATATCAAATGTCTTTATATCCTGAATATATATCGCAGCCCGGATGGATGAAACTAGATCCGGGGTCTTCAATCTCTTCCGATCTTCACTCGATGTACAAGTCGATCCATGTGAGAATTTCTTGAAGTCGAACATGGAAAGACATCGCTTGATTACCGGTCAATGATGTAAACCGTTAACAAGCGCGAGAGGAGTCACCGATAAGGATGATGACCCTCAAGGTACGGCAGTACAATTCACATGGTGGGAATAAAGGACTTGGTGTCGACCACCATGCAAAATCTTCTGGTCGAAGGTCATTGATGCATACCTATCGCCGGAAGTGAGAAACTTGCCATTGAGGCATGCAAGCTTCAAAGTACTGAAGGGGTTGTCCCTAGATCAACTCCTTGGATAATGAGCTGATGTCGACAAGGAGCGATCCGTCAAAGGAGGGCCTTAATGAATCCCACATCATTGACACGGAACGGAGCTAGTGATTGTGATGAGGTGAAAACGAACTGTGATGTATGATTCAGGGTGGCGGTCATGAAAATGGATGAAGGACAATGTATGGCAGTGGATGGGACACGGTTGACTCTTTTCAGAACAACATCTCTTGAATATATAACGACACTGATGTGATGGATCGGTAGCATTACCCCAAATGTGGATGGTGTGGCGAGGACCATGGTGATGAGACCGGTGAATGAAACAACCCAACCCGATGTGATACGGAGGACAAAGTGTCATGTTCAAGAGCGACTTGCTACCATTAAAGCTGTGAGGTTCTCCCAATTTTTCCCCAGTCATTGCTGACCAGTACCTCTTTATTTTTTTTAAGCTTGAGGAGGATAACATATTCTTGTTCTATAACCTGCCCTTCGGGCAAGCCCATCGCTATGTTTTAACGAGCCTAGCGATAGGGAAACTCATTCTCGTCTAAAGACAAGTTTGTCGCTATTTAATGAATTTAACGAGTCTAACGACAAGGATAACTCGGTCCTTTTCATTTTTAGAGAGTCTGAAAAGGTATGTAAAGTCAACTCCAAAATTCCTTTTTCGTCATCTAATCCCTTCAGTCCGAAAAAGTATAAAACAATACAGAAGGGATGAATTTTCGATTGCTTTAACGAGCCGAACAAAACAAGCGCTCGATCTTTTTGTGCAATAATCCCTCAGGTCCAAAAAGATTAAAATCTAGAGGAGGGATAGCTTTCCGGTCGCTTTAACGAGCTGGAAGGCCAAAACTCGGCAATCTTTTCATATTTTACGAGTCAGTGAAAAGAGCTTAAAGACGACTCGTCTTTCGAGGAACGAGTGATGAACAGGGCAGCAGCAGATTCCAGGTACAGGTTGGAATATTCCAATCACGGCAGTGTCACAAGGATGGCTTAGTGAAATCACTCTTCGCAGTTGTTCCTCAAAATGGGTAAACAAACATATGGAGATGAACGATTGGCCAAATGAACGGATGGAGGCGATGGCATATAAACACAACCAATGGCTTTTAATATGGCAGTCAAAGGTTACATTTCTCAAGGTTATTTACCGGTTCATTTTTTCTGGGTGAGCTTGAACTCTAGGGGAAGATTGCTCACAACTTATGTTTATTTTTTAACGAGCATGAACTATGTGCTAAAACTGCTCGGATCTTGCGTTTATTTTTTAACGAGCATGAACTGTGTGCTAAAACTGCTCGAATCTTGCGTTTATTTTTTAATGAGCATGAACTTTGCCAAAACTGCTCGTTCTTTTGCATGCCCCCAGCATCATAATAACGCATGTCAAAGGAGGGTGCCCCCCAAGCTTCATTGCATTCAACTTGGTGGTTGGAATGAAGGTTTACCTTTGAATTTTGAAAAGGGGATTTGTTTCATTTTTTAATGAGGTTGACATAGTAAAAGAACTATCCTCGTGACTCCTTGTTTCATTTTTTAACGAGGTTGACATGAGATAAGAACTGTCCTCGGAGCCCACTGTATTTACAGTATTTCCATTAGGGCGATGATCCATGCGGACAAAATATTTAGGAATCTTCTGAATCCGTTGGATATAGAAGATTTCATATTGTAGGTTTCCACTGTGGCTACTTCCGCCAGATTAGTTGCTGGCGGTAGGGCAAAAGTACCCATTAAGGCAGGGTCTTTTAGGATACCTACTCCAATATTTTGAAGCGGATGATTACTTTCATGGATCATTGTGCTGCTTCCCGTAACTTGAGAACTGTTGGGGAGAAATGTTTGTTGGTCGACGATTGTAATTTTTCCTTGAAAAGGAAATACAATCCTCCTGAAGTAGGTCGACACAACTGCAGCCGTGGCATATATCCAAGGCCTTCCCAGTAGGATGTTGTAATCGAGGTTTCCGTCGATTACTTCCACATCAACTTCTACTGTTTTGCCCCCCAGTTCAACTTGCAAGTTACTTAAAATCCCGTATGGAGTGTATGATCGTCCATCAAACGCTTTTAAGGTCGTTGACGATTTCGACAAGGGTGGTGAGCCTAAATTTTTCCAGCAACTCATCGACATAAGACATGTAGATGCCCCCTCATCAATAATTGTTCGATGAACAGTTTTGTTGAGGGCTTTCACTTGAACAAGGAAAGCTAGTTGAGCTGGTAACTTAGGGTCATATCCTTTATGATCAAAGGCCACAAGATTGGAATCCATTGGGCCAATCCCACCTATTGCTGATAATAAAGTTTGCTCTTGGGAGGGGCAATTTTGCGGTACCTCAAATGTCGACATAGCGGACGGCGATTGGGCCAGGTCCTCTATTATATTATAATTCTGTGCTATTTTGGCACGAGGATTAAATGTCGATTTGTGTACTACTCCTTTTGGCAACTTTATCATTGGTTCAGGAATGATGGGTGGCACAACTTTGGTCAAAGTTGTCGTCGAACTATTAGGTTGTTCATTAGCCTTGTTATTCGACAGCCGTGGATTCCCGTAATCTTTATTCCTTGTCAAAGCATTATTCTGTTGCTTTGAGGTAGACAACATAAGCACTTGGGATCGGGAAACATTTTGATTAGCAACCAGATTTTGACCTGGATTAGGAAACGGATCAGTCAATACTGCTGGGGTTTTTGAACTCTTGAAGAGTTTCTTAACTTCAGCTATATGTGGACAATCTTTTGTCCAATGATCCTCATCGCATATATGACACCATGCCAGGGGTTTCCTTTTTCTCCCCGTCTTTTTCTTCTTGCCCCCTGGTTGCTTCAGTTGTTTTCCCTTGTCGGTCGACATGGCATTTACTTCCGAGGCAAGAAGTTCTTCATTTGCATTTTGACTAGAAATTTTGTGTTTGCCAAACACGCCATCGCCGGCGCGAGAGTCATTGTTTGATTTAGGAGGAGGAGGAATTGAGAATTCTGGTCTAGGGGCGTCAGGTATTTTGTCGTAGAGCGTGCCGGACTGAGTATAAACTAAGTCCAGATATTGCGCACGAGAGATAACTTGCTCTTCCGTTACGACTCCCCCTTTTGCCACATCTTCCGTGATGGCAGGAAGTAATGACTTGATAAACCATTCAGCTAATAGCTGATCGGGAACGTATGTTTTTACCATCCTACGACGACGTCGCCACTCATGTATATGATCAGATATATGGGTGGCAGTCGTCTGTTTGAAGTTGGTAAGGAGTTCTGTTCCCGTTTCATACCTTATCGGTAATTGAAAATGGGTTAAAAAGGTTGTGGCTAAGGTACTGAAGTTGTCGAACGAAGCTCTAGGCAATTCAATGTACCATTTTGCCGCCGGACCCGTTAACGTCCTCTGAAAGAGGCGAAGACGTATCGAATCATCATTCAGGGTGTTAGATGAACACCATAGATGGAATGTCATCACATGATTCGATGGATCTTCACCCGGATTTCCATTAAATTTAGGAATGTCTGACGGAAGTTTATGCGGAATCGCTGGCCACCAAGGGGCATAAGCAATTGGATCATTCGTCAGCCGGTTTAGATCTGGTAGTTCTAGAGTTGCTACAAAGGGCAACTGTTGGTTTAGGTTAGGCGAAGCATATCCAGGATAAGATGGTATCGCCTGAGCAATGGGTCTTTGCAGACCAGCATAATGCTGACAACTTTGACAAGGTTGATGGGCATAACCATTATAGCATGGTTGCCCATTACTTATAAAGACTTGTTGCTCAGGTCCTTGATATGATTGCTGGAATGGCGGTTGTTGAGATTGAACCAGCTCTGGTTGTTGGACCATTTGCTGTTGACCAATACTGGATGACTGACCAGGATGAGGAGTCACAGTACTTGTTTGAGCCTGAGTCGCTCCAGATAAGGAGGCACTACCCTGAGATTGTGGTTGAGTCGTCGAGACTTGCGACACATTCATTATAGCAGGTATGGTGGGAATATTCGACACAGGGTGTACTGGTTGCATTGAATATACAACCCCTGGTTGCTGAGGCAGTATTGGTACCCAACCGCTGGATGTAATTCCAGTTTGACCTGAACTTTGTTGTAAACTCCCATATAGTTGTTCTCTGGGAGGGAACAATGAAAGAGCATACTGCCCTCCATATGGTGAAAATCCAGTACTTAAAGGGTAAATTGGCCTTTGAAGACACATTGGATCAATTTGTTGAGTTTCAACATAAGAAATACCAGATGATAATCCGGATGAAGAAATAGGAACTAACCATGTCGTCGTCCCTGATGGGATTCCGGCTTGTTGTTGACAATTTGCCGGGACAGATGGTATACCAGCGAACATCGTTGGAGTAGCAGTAGGAGGCTCTGCTGCTGCTGTGTCGGACGACACAGCCCTAGATGTCGACGGTTGTTCAGACATATCTAGTCTATCCAAAAGATTTCTTAGCGGTTCTACAGGAACTTCCACTTGTGGTGGACTAACTTCGAAGATCAATGAGGGAAAGGTGATGATTATTCCGCTTAAAATAAATTTTATAACGACGCTTTAGACACAACTTGCTTTTTCAGTTTTAAAGAGTCGAGAAAAAGCTAAAGATGACTCTAGTCTCCTTCGATGTATTAACGAGCCCGAAGTGACAAATGCTCGGTTGGACTTTTTCAGTTATAGAGTTTGAAAAAGGCCAAAAGAAACTACTCTGGAGATCTAAGCAGAGGGTGTGCCAAACCTTTCGCAAAACCACAGAATACGTTTTACGGTACGGGTGGTCGATCTTCGTGAATGCTGTGTTCACTGCATTGCGATCAGTAGGGCGGCCGACACGGCTTCCTAAGGATAAAGGATATATGCCTATAGGGGTCTCCCAATATATACTCGACGGTGCGTGGGAGCACAAGTCCGTATTAGTGCCACCGACTCTCAGGAGGAATCACCCACCTTCGTAGAGATCGATAGTCACTACGTTTAACGACGTCGGAACACGTCTCTACCTAGACCTCTATGTGTTTGCGTTATGTTACAAAGCGTTGTTAGGTTCATTCAGTATATTTTAAGTTGATCTTTTTAAAGTTTGCTTTTCAAGGTTCACCACGAGATGTATATGACAAATTCCTAAATGCAGCCTAAGATGAGAAGCAAGCTTTTTCAAATCTTTTTGACTGATGAAAATCTTAACTACTGAGGGAAAAGAAAGACATATCTTTTCACACAGATCATACAGCACAAACTAATGCACTTTCTCCTAAATCACATGCAAACTTTTCAGATGCAAAATGCACAATTCAAGTATTTCTTTTCTCTTTCTTAATGTTGATGTATTACAAAAAGAAAGCTGTTATATAACTTTGAGATCAATTTCAAGTGAAAACAAACAAGCTTGTCCAAAATCAAAAGACACCTTAAGATTCACTTGTTTCAACACTAGAAATATATGAAATCAAACCATATGACGAAAGCAAAAGACCAATCAGCTATGGACAGCAAACAAACTAACTCTTAAGATCAGCAAAAATGCCTAACACAGGTTTGGATCTAAGAGGCCACAGCAAGACTAGTTCACTTTTCGTTATGAGAAACTGTAAATGATGTAAGAAATACAAAAGAACAAGTACAGTTTCTTTATATAACTGAGGCGGAATAATGGCAAGTAAAGTTGGTTTCAGATAGGTACATGGACTGGTAACTGGCTGCAAAACAATGGTGAAAACAGGGCAAGAAACAGGAGGAAACCCCAGTAGCACTAGGCAAAACTGGATCAAAGCAGGTAGTACACTACCTGTTTGACATTCAGCGCAGGTCCCGAAGGGGCTACCTGCGTTGCAAAGCAGGTAGCCTGTGTACAGCCTGCTTTGGAAAACGAGACTTACGTTTTCTCAGTTTCCGGGTCACAGATTTCTCAAAAATTCACCGTTTTTGCCCAAATCAGAAGCTATCAGTCAAGTACACACTAAGGGATGACAAGGAGGATGAAAAGCTATCACTAAGAGCTTACAAGGATCCTTGTAGATCAACTCTTCAAATCATGAACATGCTCAGAAATGAGCTAGAGTAGCTGCCCTCTACTTCGCTTTTGATATAGTCAAAAGCTTTTCGATTTGGTACTCTTTTGTTCAGGAAATGAATAGCAAAATACTACAAACAATCAAACAGATACGATCCCCAGCGGAGTCGCCAGTTTGTTGTAGGGAAAAGTATCCGATTCGGATGACCCTATCCCACTCTAAGGGTGATAGTACCTCAGCAACAACTGTAAAGAAAACTACTTAAGGTTTACTTCTTTATGAAAGCAAGAGAGAATGAAGAAATGCACTAACCGTTGCCTTGCGCTTAATGTCGAATCCAAACTCTTCTCTTTGCTTGCTTGCTCCCAGCTCCTTGCTCTTTTACTGGCCCAGCTACAACGAGATCCTGTAAAATAACAAAGAAGGAAACTACAAGAAGCATGCAATCATAACTGATTCAAGGATTAGCATAAATCAAATATACAATTATCACAACACATCATTGAAACAAATGCATATAGAAGAACCTCAATAGCTTTTATTAATAGAAGAAGTAAAGTTCTGAGAGTGTTACAACCATTGAAGGTCCCAATCCAGCAACACCTCCCAGTAGAAAGAATTTCTCCTCTTCACCTCCTTCAAGCAATCACCCAATAGTTCTATAGTGAAACCAACAGCATATCATTACTTTGCACAAAATTCCAGCCTCCTGAGCTCATAGGAGAGAGCTCAATATATAGATGAATTGAGAAAGGATGAGTCAGCTTGCAACTGATGTGTAGCTGCCTTGTGTCCTCTCTCTCTTCAGTTGATCTTCAGTTCTTGAGTCCACTTGGAGAACTTTGCTTCCACTTGGAGAAACAGAGCCTCTGACTCATCACAAGGCGAAATCCCTGATCCAAGTGTCATTTTTGGAAGATTCCAGAGCAATGACTCAGTGTGCCACTTGTCCTATCTCGCTCAGTGCAGGTGGCATTTGTTCTACCTGCTTTGCAACGCAGGTACACCATGGAGGAGTTGAGTTTCAGCGCAGAAGCCTAGTGGAGCACCTGCTTTGATTTCAGGATTGCTTGTTTTTTAGTGTTTTCAGGTGGAGAACTGATCTGAGAGCTGTTGGTTTGCTGACCTTGTTCCTCTAGGGGTAGGAACATCATGTTTAGGGACTTTGGATCCCTTGGATTATTGACAATTCATGCCTGATGCTGCAAGGCACAAAATTGTCTATAACAATGATATAAGGTGGAAACCCAATGCGGGAGAAAACCACCTGCTGCAAGTCATCTCAATCTTCTTCTTAATAAGAAAATCCTTTTACAATATTTGTACTGGTGCATTCTTATACTAGTACGGGAGCTACAACCCCCTTTGCTCTTGTACTAGCCGATCCATTTACTAGTATGCAGGCTACTACCTGCTACAATGCTCCAAAGATTTCCTTTAGCTCTTGTACTAGCTTAGATACTAGTACGTAGGCGCCGGCCTACAATCTTCTCTCCTCCAGGTACCACGTTTCATCAATTTTCATACTGGATACACTGAAGCACAACACATAATCTGAAAGGCTACGTTTCATCCAATTTTCATACTGGACCCAACAACAACATTGAAGCACATAATCAAACAATCTTCTGAATCACCCAATCACCAGATCCATACACATACAATGATATTATGAGAGTTATCAACTAGATCTAGTACATAAAGATAAGTCATTAATCATTGTGCTATCTGAACTCAATACTAGTAACCAAACATCAGTTATGCACCCAAAACCCTCCGCACCTGCGCCTTCTGTGGCGCCGCGACCACCGCACCTGCGCCTTCTGTGGCGCCTCCGCACTGCGCCTTCTGTGGTGCCTCTGCACTGCGCCTTCTGTGGCGCCTCCGCACTGCGCCTTCTGTGGCGCCTCTGTGGCGTCTCCGCACTGCGCCTTCTGTGGCGCCTCCGCACTGCGCCTTCTGTGGCGCCTCCACACTGCGCCTTCTGTGGCACCTCTGTGGCGTCTCCGCACTGCGCCTTCTATGGCGCCTCCGCACTGTGCCTTCTCTGGCACCTCTGTGGCGTCTCCGCACTGCGCCTCCGCACTGCGCTTTCTGTGGCGCCTCTGCACTGCGCCTTCTGTGGCGCCTCTGTGGTGTCTCCGCACTGTGCCTTCTGTGGCACCTCCGCACTGCGCCTTCTGTGGCGTCTCCGCACTACGCCTTCTGTGGCGCCTCCGCACTGCGCCTTCTGTGGCGCCTCTGTGGCGTCTCCGCACTGCGCCTTCTGTGGCGCCTCTGTGGCATCTCTGCACTGCGCCTTCTGTGACGCCGCGTACCTCCGCAGCTGCGCCTTATTTAGACATTACTCCCAAGAGATCATAGTATTTCAGATCTAGCTCCCATAAGATATTCAATAATTCAGATGATGCTTTTCCAAATGATCTCCTTCCTCTTTTATAGTCTTAGGCCTTTCACAATACCACTGGCCAAAACCATAGGATCAAAAAAACTGTTGGACTAATACCATGAACCAACCATGAAAGTGCGTGAGATCAACACTTTTGGATGCAATACCACGGGCCAAAACCATAGGATCAAAAAACTGTCCAACTAATACCATGGACCAAAGGTAAGTTATCCAACATATACGCGCTTTTCCTCATAGGTTCAAATACCAAGGACTAACTACCATGGACCAAAGGTAAGTTCTCCAACATATACGCGCTTTTCCTCATAGGTTCAAATACCAAGGACTAACTACCATGGACCAAAGGTAAGTTCTCCAACATATACGCGCTTTTCCTTGCATGAAAGTGCGTGAACTTTTTCTCTACATGAAATAAACTTTTCTCTGCATAAAAGTGCGTGAACTTTTCTCTACATGAAATAAACTTTTCTCTGCATAAAAGTGCGTGAACTTTTCTCTACATGAAATAAACTTTTCTCTGCATATAAGTGCGTGAACTTTTCTCTACACTATAATTTATTATCTGAGATGAGTGGGTTGCCATCAAGTACAACATATGTATCATAAAGCCATACCAGAATCATAATGCCAACATCCCAGTCCGTAAAAGGGGTAAACTTATACTGGGTAGATGACGCTTCGCAGCCTTTAACGAGTTCAAAGCAACAAGAGCTCGGCAATCTTTTCATGTTTCGAGAGTCAAAAAAGAGCTTAAAGATGACTCCAAAAGTGACTTTTTCATGTTTTTACCGAGTCCGAAAAAGTATAAAATACAACTCATAAATCATCATCACCAGAGTATTTGGAACCTATCGCTGCACAAAAAGCAAGTGTAAGATCTATTTTTGACGTAAATACGCATAAAATATTCAAAAAAATAGACCTAAAACCCTAACCTAAAACCCTAATTTTCCAAAAAGAGCTTATAAAAGGGCCAATTGGTAAAAAAAAATTCACTTTTTACTTTTACCTTGGAGTGAAGAAATTTTACCCTTGTGCACTTGCGATTTTTAGAAAGCGATTGGAGGAGATTCAGGAGCTTGTTTGCGAATCTACCTGTTCCAGGTAGGCACCACATCTTTTTCCTGCATTTTTAGATAGAATGTATCTTGTTTTTTGAAGATTTTAGCCGTGATTTAGAGGAATTTTGTGGATGGGAATGTCCGCAGCAGTTGTCGTGGGTTCCTAGCTCAGGACCGCGAAGAGCCGAATTTTCCAACGGAGGGAAAATAAGCTCGTCGCGACTATACACAAAACGGTCACAAAGAGCCCAAATTTCTCGAATCGCGGATTCCGGCTTGTCGCACTTGTTTTAGAAACAGACGCAACGAGTGCCAAGAACAAAAAATTCCTCATAATTTAAGCAAATTCAAGGGGTTTTAAGCACAATCATGGCATTTACAATCAAACATTTATGTTTTTGCAGGGAGAAATCATGGTTATCGAATGGAAATAGTGAGAACATAGCAACGATGATGAGTTAGCTTTGGGGGATCCAAATTGTTTGGATGTGCTCAGGAATTGCGAGCTCATAAAGTTCTTCATGGTGTCATCCCCTAAGAACACAACCGGATCTACTCTAATACCTCGTTGGAGCATGGGATCCAAATGAAGGGAGATTCAACATCTGGGGACAAGAATTAGAAATCAATGCCATCGATATCTATTTCTTGACAGGGTTATCACGGAGGGGAGAAAGACCCTGAATGATAGGGACTCGGATCACAAGAGAGACGATGGACATGCTCATTGGAAGAATGTGTCCCGAGGCTCAGAAATCAGACAAAGGAGGCAAGCTGAAGATCGCAACAGTGGCTGACCTGTCACTACGAGTCCTCCTATCCACCATCACCAGGGCAGCTGGATCGCAGGCTCCACATGAGGCCACCAAGACCCAACTCTGGCTAGAAGTAGACTACTTAAACCCCACTGTATTCAATTGGGCATAGGTGGTATCGAACAACCTCAAAAGGAAATTGACAAAATGTTGACAAGGTGATACCAAATAGTTTGGGTATGGTTTGATCCTCATACCGTTCATCCTAGAATGGATCCCTATATTTCAGAGGTAGGAAGTGGTCGTGGCTAGGCCACCACCACGAGAGCCACGGATCACTCACTGGGCTATGTTGATGCCTCGAGGAGGCAGCGGTCAACACATGTCGTGGAGACTAGAGTTCTTCGAGTGGCTAGATTGCCAACTCATTATGGTAGAGGACTAGCCATATGTCGGGACTAACTTCAGAGGTGATCCAGACCTAATACTCCCTCCTGGGGAACACTAGGATGATAGAGGTAACAATCTTATTTTTTTATTTTTAAAGACTCTTGTAAGTTTTTTGTTTTTTTTTATGTATGTCCCGATCATTACGTTTCAATCTTGTAGATGTTGGACCTGAAAGACCTGCAGGTTTGTCTTCCATTGCTCGGAGAGTCGAGAGGGAGTTTGAGATGCCCCCTCCTAGCAGAGACGTGGAGGATGAGATCACCCATATGCTGGAGGGCTTAACAGAGAGGATCCCAGATTACACGGGATTCGAGGATGTCCCTCGACAGTACTAGCGACACACAGCACGGGTGTTGAATAGGATCCATCGACTACTGAGATGTGTTGTCCGAGCAATGGTGTGTTATAGAGAGCATCACGCAGATTAGACCCATAGGTTTATTTTCTGCAATTTTGAGAGACATGTTGTCTCATGATGTAATCTGAACACATATTTTTTGAGCACTACGATGTGCAACACATGATATATATACATACCTATGTTCTGCTTTATCAACTTATTATGTCTCAATATTTTCTTTTACAAATGTCGCAAATGTCTATCTAACACATGATTTTCCAATGCATCTGTTAATGTATTTAGTCTTCTAGGAATATGTTGATATGTAATGTAATCAAAATTCCTTTCCAATAAACAAACACATAAATACAACCTTAAAATATGAGGGTTTCTGACGGAATAACACCTGTTGAGCTGAAGAACAATAAGTTACGATCAAGGTGCGAATATTGAGGGCAACAACCTTAGTCAATAACTCAATAACTACACTATATTCAGCGACATTGTTCGTATTACATCCTAGACAAACACCTTGAAGATCTACCAACTCACCGTGAGGATCATAGATAACCCATGCCACGGAGGAAAGATTCTGAGTATTGCGACAGGCACCATTAGGGAAACTGACATAAGGTGCAACAGACACCTACATAAGAAGCAAAAGGACACAATAAGCAAAAACGCTTACACACCAAGCCAAACATGTACAAAAATGAAAACACACTTATGTACACAGAAATGCACGAAAGACTCATGCATAATACTTCTTGATATAAAGCCCGTTTCGAGGCTTATCTAAAGGATTGCCTTCATAATCAATCAACTCATAGGCACCTTTTTGCAAAACATGTTTTACAATGTAGGGTCCATGCCACAAAGGTTCTAATTTTCCTACCCTCAGCTTATCATGAGCTTGATCATACAACAGGACTAAATCCCCTTCAATGAAGGAACGTGGGTTGATCGTCTGATCAAAGTGAGCTTTCACTCACTTTTTTTGTGCCTCAATGACCAATGAAGCAAGTCGACGAGTCTCATCAAGTTGTTCTAAATAAAGAAGACGCAAATCCACCAGAGTGGTATTCGGCAGTAATTCGATAGCTAATTTAAGAGAAGGAATTTCACATTCAATCGGAAGGGTAGCTTCCAGACCATAAACAAGCTGAAATGGTGTAAATCCGGTAGCATCCTTAACCGAGGTTCGGTAGGCCCATAGAGCTGAAAACAACATCAAATGCCAATTAGACTTATGAATCCCAATGGTATGTTGAAGCATGGTAACCAACACTTTATTTACCGCTTCGACTTGGCCATTGGACTAGGGGTAATATGGTTTCGAACTATCGTGACGCAAGCCCAACTGAGTTTTCAACTCAACCATCATGTAATTACAAAAATGAGAGCCATGATCTATGACGATGGCCTGAGGGACTCCGAACCTAGCAATCACATGATTGAATAGAAATTGAGCAGCTGTCTTACCGTCATTAGTCAATGTAGGCATCGCTTCAGCCCATTTCGTAAAGTAATCAACGACAACGATGATATACCCATGCCCCCCGGCCGAGCGAGGGTTACAGGTCATAAAATCAATGCCCCACTTTGCAAAAGGGCCAACGGTAATGACAGGATGTAAGAGAGAAGGTGGTGCACGCATCTTGCGCTGGTAAATTTGACACGCATGACATGAACGGATGACAAGAATGCAATCCTTGAAAATGGATGGCCAAAAATAACCAGCATGAAGAATTTTCTGAGTAGTGGCATAACCAGACATATGACCACCACAGGCGCCAAAGTGACAGTCATTTAAGACTTTCTCAGCTTCCTCGAGGGTTAAACAGTGGTGGAGAATAGAATCAACTCTGACACAGTATAACGTGTCTCCAATAATACGATATGGCTAAGAATGATGGTGAATGCATCGCCGAGCATCCTTAGACAAGTCAGAGTGAAATGAAGACGTCTGGAGGTAAACAATGATGTCACTGTACTAGGGATTGAGGGTACTAATCAAGAAAAGTGTATCATCTAGAATGCGGTCCTCTATCCGAGAGGGAGCAGAAGTAGATGGTAAGGAGAAAATCAACTCAGTGAAAACTAGTGACTTCTTAGATTTGGCAATAGTGAACTCCAAATCAAACTCTTGGAGGATAACAATCCACTTGGAGTATTTGCCCCCTAGCAATTGATGTGACAGAATATATGTCATCGGGTTGTAATCAAAAATCACGGTTGTGGTACGCAAAAAAATGTAATGACGAAAATGTTGAACAACATGAACAGCTGCCAGGCCAACTTTTTGACATAATCATAGTGAGTCTCGGTGTCAAAAATATTGCGGCTAAGATAATATATGACATGCTCGGAACCATCATCATCGTCCTGTACCAGAACCATGCCAATGGTACTATCAGCGGCAGCTAGATAAAGCGAGTAATCACGGTGATAGTTAGGTGGACGCAACAAGGGAGCAGAAACAAGAAGGGTCTTGAGTTTCTCAAATGACTTTTGGGCAATTTCATCCCAAATGAATGGAATGTCATGCTTAAGCAGACGCGTATAACCTTTAGCGACCTCGGCATAGTTAGGGATGAAACGACGCAAGAAATTAGCCTTCCCTTGCAAACTCTGCAACTGGTGCAAAGTAGCAGGAGGCGGGAGATTCAAAATAGCTTTGACCTTGAGTGGATCAAGACGAATACCCTCCTTAGAAATGAAAAACCCAAGGAGTCTGTTGGACTCAACGCAGAAGACACATTTGTGTAGATTGAGATGAATATTATAATGTCTACAACAAAGAAAAATCTGATGGAGGTGGTCTGGATGGTCTGTGTGTTTAGCTGAATGAGCAGGAAGATCATCCAGATAAGGCTGAACAATGTGTCTAATATCATGAAAAGCATAGGACATTTCTCTTTGGAAAGTCGCACCGGCATTCTTCAGACCAAAAGGAAGCTTTTTATAAGCAAAAGTACCCCACAGATAGATAAAGGCAGTCTTGTGCTGATCAACAGGTAAAATATTGATCTGGTTATAGCCAGAGAAGTCGTCCATAAAAGAGAATATTTCACTCCCAGCACAATCATCAATAAGCTGGTCAATAAAGGGAGTGGGGTAGTTATCTTTTGGACATGCGCAATTAATATCATGATAATCAACACAAACTCGAATAGTGCCCTGCTTTTTAGTCACAGGGACAATGTTAGAGACCCAGTCTGTCAATGGAATAGGATAAATGAACCCAACCTTGAGAAGTTTTTCAACCTCTCCCTTAATGGCAGTTGCCTTTCTTGGGTGCATGGGATGTAAACGTTGATGAACTGGTTTCACATCAGGATACATAGGTATCTCATGCACCATAATACTCGGATCTATACCGAGCATTTCTTCATACGACCAGGCAAACACGTCGCGAAACTCTTGGAAGAGACTAGTGTAAATCTTGATCTCCTCGGGAGAACAAGTTACTCCAATATGAATATTTTCGACAACCCCTAGTTTAACAGAGATGTCGATAGGCATGGTTTGCATGATATTTCCCATATTCCCTTTAGAAAAGACCTCATGAGTTAAGATGGGCATCTGAAGCAGTTGAGAAGGAACATGGGAAGCAAAATTATCGAGACAGGCAGTTATTGCCCCAAAGCTAGGAAGAAACAAGGAACGATGATGACTATCGGCCTAAGGAGGATCCTCAAAAGACAAAGTTTCAAGAATAGCCTCATCAGAAAGAAACATCTCACACAAAGGATCAAGAGAAGTAATATCTCCAAGCCAAGGGGATTGCACATACGTGTCAAGAGATCTACTCGAAGGAGTAGAGTAAGAAGAAGAAGCCAAAGCCGAGACGATTTCAACATAGTTAAGCTCAGTAGGGCTTAATGGCATAACATCACCCCAAGAATCTACCTGATCGAGGGGAGGAATCACCCAAGGATCAGGGTTAACGGAGGCGACATTAGGAGGTGGGAGCGGAAAAATGCCCATGAGGGCAGGAGCTTTAAAGAGCCCGGCACCCACACTCTCATAAGGAATACTGGTATGCTCCACATATGGAACATTGCCTTCTGAGGAAGAGGAAGCAAAGAAGGACAACTGATCGACTGTAACAATTTTCCCCTGATGAGGAAAGCGAAATATGCAGAACAGTGAAGAAGCAACGGCATGCATAGCATATGTCCAACTTCGACCCAGTAGAAGGTTGTAAGTCAAATTGGTGTCGACAACCTCTACTTCAACGTTGACCGTCTTACCTTCCAAGTTAATAGGCAATCGCGGGAGAATACCAAATGGACAAGAATCTCTCCCATCAAATGCCTCAAAGATGGAGAACCAATGGCTTTCCAATGAGAAACAGACATGATGCAAGTTGAGGTTCCTTCATCAATAACAGTACGATGAATAGTCTTTAACTTAATAACAACTTGGATGAGAAAAGTGATCTGGTGAGGCAAACACGGCACATGATTTTCAAGATCAAAAGTAATCAACTCAGAATCAGCTAGATCAATTCCACCGATGGCAGATAGTAATGACTTGCGTCGGGGAGGACAACTCTGGAGAACCTCCAATGCAAACATAGTCGAAGGAGCTTGGGCTAGATCTTTGACAATACTATAGTGCTGTGCAGCACAAGCATTGGTATTATAGGAAGATTTCAGGAGAATTCCCCAGTATGGTCGCCAACTTGTGATGCAGGCAAGTTCCCTCTGTGGACAGAGGCAACCCCTCTAGCCCTAGAGTGGGTCTAGTCACAGCAAAGACAATACCAAAGAAAATTTCCTTAGATAGTTGATGTCATGAAGGCCTACCTTCAAATCCTCGTTTGATGAAGTTCTCGTTGTGTTGCTCTAGCTCTCGTTCTTCTAATCACTTCTATACCTGAAAACAACATACAGAGAACAACAACGAACATAATAGAATATGACAAAAACAATCTACTTAAAGGGTCAAGGAACTTTAAGCTACCAATATGCAATTTGACATAAGATATAGGAAATAAACCATTGATTTGTATTAATATGAACTGAAGTAAAACTTACAACCATGCCTTGACATTGTAAGTCTCCTTGAAGGGTCCTGTTAGCATGTCTCTGCAAGCATTCACTTATGAAGTGTCTCCCAAGAGGATGAATAACTCTCTCTCCTACCCAAAAAGCAAAATTAT
This sequence comes from Pinus tabuliformis, assembly GCA_031772625.1. Classification (NCBI taxonomy): domain Eukaryota; kingdom Viridiplantae; phylum Streptophyta; class Pinopsida; order Pinales; family Pinaceae; genus Pinus; species Pinus tabuliformis. The sequence goes on from CM062816.1 coordinate 862,046,693, forward strand.
GATGCTAGGACACTCATACAATCAAGCCAACTCCACTCAAAACCATCCTAGGCTAAGTTACATAAGAGGCTACTTCCAAACTCTAAAAGCTACCAACTTCAAATTCCACTTGCCACTAATTCTTCACTACTAGCTTGAACTCAGCCATGAAGGAGATATTTATAAGAGGAGGAGCCTCCATAAGAGATGGGAGAAAGATTTTATCCATTTGGGAGGTTTCACAAAGGGCGGAACAACCATCCCAAAGGAGGGAGCCGAGCTCATCTGATCCAACAACCAACCCCAGGACCGCTCATTGATAATTTGTTAAAAAAAACTCGCCAAAAGTAGATCGGCACGAGTGAAATGTAGAGACAGAGAAATGGCGTTGCTAGGATTAGTTCAACCTTGGGCATCTTCGCAGATGGTATAACTAATGACCCGCGACAACCTAAAAACATAGGTAAAAAAGGGTCTGCTCCAGGAGTAATGAACTGAGGTATTCTTCCTGAGATGATAAGGAAGACACTTACACATATTTCGCAACATGACACAAAGCAGATGTCAATAACACGGACCGGCAATGTCTGGAATCAGGGAATACGGGGTTGATGAAAAAATAATGTGTAACAGAGACAAAGGATACGAGACTTGAACCCACAGAATATAGTTGAGGAGTGATGGTGCTTTGGAGAAGCGAGAAGGAAAAAATATCTTGCATTTGGTTGGAGGCAGAGATCATTGATCAACAGAGTGATCAATGATTTTGCTATGATGAAATATCTGAGTGGCGTAGTGGAAGAAGGGTCAAAGTAAGCATCAAAATAATTAGTGGAAGAAGGATCATAGTAAGCAGCAATAAGGATTAGAGTGGTGCAATACTTAGTTGTTTATGAGTCCCTACTGAAGCCCGTTATTTGACAGCATCAGGAAACAAAACTCAAAACTTGAACTCTATCAGAGGAGTGCCATTATTTAACAACATCGGGTCGGAAGCCCAGAAGCTCTGAACGAGCCATCATTTAACTGCGCTAGGTCGGAAACATGAAATACCAAAAGATTTTAACTATGCACATATAAAAGGGTTGGTTGCAGCTAAAGTGACAGATGGGCACCAGAATTACATGTGAAGATGATGTGGCGAAGTGGACCTGCCTCGAGGTTTGTTAACTCATTTTCTTATTATGTTGGTCTTTCACGAGTGGGTAGAATCTGACAGTTAACGAAGGTTTTCATTGGCGGTAGAAAATCAAAAAATTTCTTGTCGCCCAAATCCGTCAGCCTAGAGGATTGTGCATGGATGTGAAAAGGTTGAGATCAAGGTTATATAGGAAGGTCATATGAAGTACCTTTCCTTGTGTATTATTATTGAAAATAACTTGGTTCCGACAACTATTAGATAAAGGAAAGGGCTTGGAATGGTGCTATAATACAAAGGATCGAGTTTGCGAAAGAACCTGTATTATGTTGTTTTGGTTTATAAAGGGTTTAAACCTTTTAGCTCCTCCCACTATTATTTAAGTCATCCTACTATATATTTTATAAAGGGATCTATATCTCGTAAGGTGACTGTGAACAAGGTTGAAGGAAGCGCATTTTTGAAAATAGATCTGGGTAATGTGGGATTTTAAGCAATCATAATTTGGAAAGGCATCAAGTGGTATCAAAGCGGGAGTGCTTTGAAAAACTCTGAATAGAGAGGTTGAAAGGAGAAAGCAAAGGAGATAGCAGCAAAAATACTATTTAGATAGTGGGACGAGACATGATACCATAATCAATCAAAGCAGTTGTTGTCACTGCTATAACACCCTCCAAAATTTTGGCCTACATCCAAATTTCGAAGCCTACTTTAATTTTTCATGTTGTCATCACAAGTATTAAGAGTCATCACATGTGTATTATCTACGTGTTTTGGTCCCGTTTGTGAGAAAATCAAAGTGTCGTCTTTTAGCTAAGGTAAGTGTCGCACATCACATAAGTGTGGTTTTGGTGTGTTTCAAGGGATTATCTTTGTGTTAATAAGTTGTACTTACCATGTAAACGTGTATCCCACTCATTTCCAAAGTTTCAAGCACTCTCACACAAGTGTCGCCACGGTCGTCGCAAAGTGTATCTTTGGTGTCGCACTTGGTGTCAATCATCGCAAAGTTGTCGCATTGAGGAAAGTATGTTATTCATGTGTTCTGAGTTCTCCTCGTTGTGTCGTGAATTAGTCTAAGTGTGTGATCATGATCAAGTCTTTCTTTTTTTCAGCCTGATCTCACTGATCCAACACTTAGTAAAAACTGGAAAAATCCCCGATCGGGCCACTTACCCTCATTCAACCCTCCTAGGTTGCACACTGCATAGTATCAACCCTCAAGAAGCACTATTATCTCTTGGCACTACACAACATGTAGTCTCTGCCTCTTAGAATTGTGCACTATGCAATCTTAGTGCTCAAGCCCAACCGCTGAGCCCTAGAACTGTGTAATCTTTCCCTCCAACTAACCTGAAACTATGCATTGCATAGTCTCAGTCCTCAAGCCTCAACCTTGAGCTCCTAAACTATGCAATTGCACAATGAATTGGCCTCATGTCCTTCCAGAACTACGCAGTGGGAAAAATCAGTGCTCAAGCCTTCACCCTAGCTCCTTGAACCCCTCAATTGTGCAGTTGTCAAGCCCAATCCAGCCTGAACTGCACACAATGCAGTCTCAAGAGTCATTCCTAACCCTTGACTACCTGAGTTTCACAAATACGTAGTCCCTGAGCCTCCCTCTTAGCCTGCCACCGAATTTTAGCTCAACCAATGGATCATCATGTTGGATCATAGACTAGGGGTTTATTCGACTGAGGTCATCTTGTCATGAGTGAATTGCATTCACACGTATTCTATCATGCTATGACAGGATGCTGATGAAGGATACAGAGAAGGAGGTCATGCTAGAAGACACCTTTGTACCTGCAAGTACAAGTTGATCAATTAAGAGAAAGAAAAGGGACATTAGATTACGACAACAACTCAAGATCCAGATAACACTGAAGACTCCTCATCAAGAAGAGATTATGTCCTATCTCCAAGAATACACAAAGCAAGCAACAACAAATAATGGCTTGAAATTGCCATGTCATCGTGCAGTCCATGTCATCAATGTCATGTCATGAGTCATCATGTGCTACAAAATTTTGTGGATTATGTAAATTCTTATTCAAAAATGTATTTTAAAGTGGAAGTCCAAAGGACATTTACAGAATGTAAAGTGTCATCTAAGAGTTGAAAATTCATAGGGATTTCAAACAGTCACGAGGGTAGTCCAAGAGTCATAAGGAAGGTGAAGGATCACCCCATTTGTTATATATACACACTCATCGTATAAAAAAGGGGCTTTTCACCTTGGATTGTCCCAATAAGGCATTAGAGAGATAGAGTTAGTACTTTTGGGGAAAAATTAGTGGCTTCAACGCTCTACTATTGGAGCAAGCGATGTTCGTTGTATACATGCACCTTGGGATTTTTACTTAATATTTGAAGCATGATGGCCACCACGTTTTTCAAGCATGGATTACGAATATCTGTATGACTATTCTGTAAATGTTCATGATTCATGTTTTCTTTCACTTGTACTAAAGTAGTTTAACTATTTCAGTTATTTTAGTGCTCATCATATTGAGGATGCTCTATAGTTGTTGTAATGAATGTCACATCTTTGTGGACTATTTCGTTGGATGTTAGATGAATATTTCATGTTTGTTCATGTCTCTGCTAGGGTGGTACTATTACCTCTCTCATAGAGGCTCACTGCTTCCTCCATTTGTAGTAGAAGAACATTGACGTACTTACAATCGAACATTCACCAGGCACACTTACTTGCTTTTTAAAGGCACATATTCTCTCTCTTGCATATAGCTAAAGCCAAGGAAAATATTTAAGTAGATGACAATCGGGTCATATTCTGAATGGGGCTCTTGCACCAAATTGTGTGAGATCTAGTTGGGAACACATATTGGCGAGACACCTTTGGATGTTGGCAGGTCCAGCACTGTCAACAGGTGTTGAAGGTAGTAAAATTTGTTTCTGTTTTACACATTATTTTGCATTTGAAGATTGATAATTACAAGAAAAGTGTTGGATATTTTGGAAGGACAGTGAGAAAAATATTCTAAGGAAAGAAAACATTGAACCACAACAAAGATTGAGAAGAGGACTAGAGCATATTAGAGAAACAAAGGATTTGGTGGAAAAGAGGCGATGCGCTCTTGAGGAGGATTGTTTTGAAGAAAATAGATTAGAAGTGCTTTTGAGCCAAAGGAAAGATTCTATAATATTATATGATGTTTTTATGATTAACTTTAGTTATGAATAATTATATGTGTAAATAGCAGAGAGAAGAAAGCTGGTAACAACTGTCACAATTGAAATTGTGATAAAGGAAGGAGATCATGCAGAGCTCCTAAAATAGATAGTGACAAGATCCAACAAAAAAATGAAATTGTTGAAGAAAGGACAATAAAGCAGAGTGGAGAAGTGAGAAAATGAATATGCAGCAGCCTGACAAATTTGAAAGTTGAGGGGAAGACATGCTCAAGGAAAGAAGGAGAAGATTTTCTACTGCATAGGACCAGAAGAAAACATCCAACAAGCAAAAGTTGGGTAGAACATTCCAGAGGTAGTTCCACATTGATTGTGGTAGAATTGCCAAATAGAGACAAAAAGGAAGAAGACGACACCAAGAGGAGAACTTGATATTGTGACAAGTGGCAGACTTGTCATATTTTGAGAAGGCTTGTTTCATCTCACGATTAGAAAAGTAGTGTTCACTAAAGAAAGAAGTAATGACTATTGACTGTCATGTGAAGGATTTTGAGAGGGGGAGTCACAATCGAATAAAGAAAAATATCGAAGCAACTAGCATAAGGAGAATGGGTGAAGAGGAATTTGCAAGAGATATAATTGAGTTGAAAGTTGAATTCAATCATTTGAAGCAGATGCTACAAGAAAGTCAAGAGGACCATGGGTATGGCTAAACAATGAAAAGGAAAGTGAAACGACATCCGTTACATAGGAAGAAGAGACAAAAGATGTATGATGGGCTGAAAGAAGAACTCAGAGTAGCTGAGTATGAGCTGATTGTTTTTTAACAAAGTTTATTCCTTGATGAGAAAGAAGTAGAGAATGTTGAGGAGGAATTTATAGATAAACTCATGGACTATGAAATTATTTTAGATCAGCATGAAGAAGAAGCAGCTAAGGCATTGAGAGAAAAATCTTGTGTATTTGAATCTGACATTTTATATATGTATGCAGGATTGGAAAGTGATTATCAACACTTAATTGATGTGTTTATGCAAAGGAGGATAAACTAACATCAACCATAGGAGATTATGCAAATATGGGAGACTGAGAATTGCTAAGTGAAGAAATGCTCAAGGAGATTTCAATATTAATTGAAAATCTCATGCTAGAGGAAGAAAGCGTAAACAATGAGATGGATTTTTTGGAGGAGTGGTGGACAAAGAATCCAAGTGAGAGATTTTGCACAAAGGACATAGGTACAATTCAAGAAGATTTTGTTGAATTGTATGAAGAATTAAATTTCTTGGAAGGGATAATAAAGAGCCAAATACAACATATTCAGTTTGTGAAGACAAAGTTACAGGAATTAGCATTCAAAAACAATGAAGAGAGGACTACAAAGTGTGACCAGTGGATGGACAAGAGTTCTATAACTCTTATGTCAGAGGATGATGTGAAAAAATTTGAGGACAGAGACAACAACAAGGATCAACTAAGGACAGAGGTTGATGTAGTGATTGATGAAATGTGGATGTTGATGAAGGAAACATCCACGATAAGATACAACATATAGAGGAGGACAAACAATAAGGAAACACAGTTGAATCAAGAATTTCACATCAGCAAATAAAGTGGACAACCATTGCACAAAATATGGAAACCTGGAGAATTGAAGACAATAATACAAGAACAACATGACAGAGAAAAGGATCGATTACAAACTATAATTTTTTATCCAGGAGGACTTCATCAACATACACATGGTCAAGAGACCATGATATTTTTCTACCTTGAGAGTTTGATGCAGGAGCATCCCACTTCCAAGTCAAAATATATTTTGACTAGACCTAGGGGTTTTCATTTACCAAGGGAGCTGGTTCCCTAATTGATTGTAATTATTTAATTATTTGTAGTTTCCTATGTTTTCACGAGAAACGTATATAAGTGTTTAAAATAAGGAATATCGTAACTAGATCTACTCTTAAATGAGAGATCTCAAGAATACTGAGAGAGTTAGAGAGACTTAGGATCAGTTAAATTTATTAGAGGATCAAGTGGATTTAGAATCCTAGAATAGCGGATTGTTGGAGTAATTAATGGATCTGAACCTGAATTTTTTTCAATATCCTATTTGTATAAAAATATGTAATCATAGTGGTATGAAGGACATATAGAGAGGTATGTAAGAGAGAGAGAGTTTTGAGAGGATTTTTTAGGGCCAAATAAGGCTACAAGGGCGAGAGGGATTTCATTGTAAATCAAGCTGAGAGGGACTTTTTAATTATTGTGTGTGCATTTTAATAGGACAATACTCAATTGAGTAAACCATGTTATTGTGTGGAAATTGAGTCTTCTGATTGTGTTGAATTAGATGTTTGTAGGTATGATCAAAGGTTGGGATGGATCAATTCTTATGTATGTAATATATTTGTTGCAAATAAATAGAGTGTGCAGCGCAGAAGATGTGTTAAAATTGGCAACCAGGGAAAAACTTCATGTGGGTCATCTTATTCATGGCTGATAATATTTTTACTAGATTCCTCTCGTTGAGAGGTGTAGCATTGATATAAAGATCATCCGATTCCGATAAGTATTCATGGAGATATGAATTTATTTTGATTATGGAATTATTATCAAGCCGACCTACAACTCATGTAGGCTTAGAAGCCCAACAGTCGCATCTATTCACCCACCAACGTTGTGTATAAATATAAGAGGACTTTTCCTCATTTGAACTCACTCATCTCATCACATCTCTCTCTATCTACTGCGCAGAAATGAGTCTCTTCTCTACTGCGCAGAAAAGGGTCTCTCTCTCACACATGTGAAGCCGGAAACTGCTGGAACTGAAGCTGCAACTGCAGAAGTAAAGATTGACTTGCGTGGCCTAGAAGATCTCCTCTTTAGAACTACGTTGTAGGTCCATCTAGATCTCCTCTGAAAGATGCAACTTTTGGTGGTGGAATGAAGTCAATCCGACGAACGGTTTGCAAGATATCGACTGCCCTAGTTTGAAGCCGGAAACTGCTGAAACTGAAGCTGCAACTGCAGAAGTAAAGATTGACCTGCGTGGACTAGAAGATCTCCTCATCTGAACTACGTTGTAGGTTCATCTGAACCTCCTCTTGAAGCTGCAACTTTTGGTGGTGGAATCAAGTCGATCCGACAGTCGGTTTGTGAGATATCGTCTGCCCTAGTTTGATAATGAAGTCGCTAATGTTGATGTTGTTGATCTAGGGTTTGCTACTGCTGATATGAATTAGATTTATTGTACTATTTCTCTCTGCTGAATTATTGAAGATAAAAGAAGATTTGATCAAAGGGTTTCCCCACACATTGTGGGGTTTGTCCCTGGCTAGCCGCCACATCTTGTGTCTCTTGCCTTGGCTTGTTTTCTGTCGATCATTTAATGTTCTATCTGCACTTTACTTTATGTACATGTGATTGCTAATCTGTGGAATATAATAAGAAAAAGAAGTAAAATGTTATAAGCATAGAAAATACCATAACTTAACATGGTATCAGAGCTGAGGTGAAGACAAAGCACGAGCAAGAGCAAGAGCAATCATCGAAGAGAAGATTGGCAAGGCTATCCTAAAAGAACTATGGGGTCCTCAACACTCTTCCCTGCCGAAGACAAGCTCTGTGAGAAAGCTGACTATCACGGATGGAAGATGTCTATCGATCTAACCCTAGAGGATCAAGGAGTGTTGGGTCACGTAAGAGGAAATATTGTTGAGCCTCCATCAAATGCACCTCCTGCTGCCAGGAACAAATGGAAAATCGAAGAAGTCAAAATAGAAGATCATCCGGGACTCTATCGACAAGCACTTGGTGGCCTACATCTCTGAACTGGACACCTCCAAGGAAATCTACGATAGACTGGGAAATGGCACTCACAACTCTTGGAGGATTGCCATCCGAATGGTACGTGTTCAGGACTACTCTTCTGAACTATAATGTAATTCCTGGTTTCTAGGAATTAATGGCTAGATGCATTCAAGAAGAAACAAGGGAAGAAGAGCAAGAAATGCCCATGCCTAAAGGTCCTCCTGCTGCCTTTTCTTCTCAATCAAAAGGAAAGGCTAGACCTAAGGGTGGAAGAAAAGGACGATGTTACATCTACGATAAAGCAGGTCACTATGCAAGGGAGTGCCCTGATAGAAAGGACTCACACCGGGACGATGATCAAAATCCCTCAGATGGCAAATCAAAGGAATGAAAATTTCAACAGCAAAGGTAAGAGGAGAGCTGGGGATCGAGGAAGAGGACAACCATTCAAGAAGGCTAGAAAGTCTGGATGTACCTAACCTCAAAAAGAACCTAGTGTCCATCTCGGCAATGGAAGACAAAGCCTACAAGGTAACCTTCAGCAATGGCAAGGTATGTATATGGAAAAATAATGTTAAAGATGCCTTTACTCTTGGGTTTAGTGTTGATTTATTATATCAGGTCGATGGAAGTCTGTTAGGTGTCATGTCTTATGACACATCTCTTCAGTCCGAACTTTGGCATTAGAGGTTTGCCCCACTTCATTATAAAGCTATACTCGGTGTAAGGCAAATGGTGACAGGGATGCCTGAATTCTGAGTAGAGAAAGAAGGTGTATGTCCAGGATGTGCCAAAGGAAAGCTCAAAAGGGGACCATTCCCCTCAAGCCAAAGCAAGACCTTCGATATATTACAATTGGTTCACTCAGGCATACCTAAGGTTGGCATTAAGAGGGAGACTACTACACCACATACTCCTGAGCAAAATGGTGTGGTGCAAAGGAAGAACCACACAATGATGGAAGCTGTCCGGGCCATGCTACATGATCAAAGACTTCCGAAGTTTCTATGGGCTGAAACTACAATCACCGCCGTATATGTACAAAATCGATGCCCTCATCAAGCATTGGGTTCCTAAACTCCTGAAGAAATGTTCACCACCGGTCAAACGGAAGTCGTGATTAGTCATGATGTCACCTTTGACAAAGATATGGCTCTCAGCAAGGTGGACAATCTACTGACTTTGAGTAGCTCTCAAGAAGCCGACACCAGGGAACCGAAAGAAAAGGATGATGAATCAATGCCTGATGTAGAAGAACCCATGGATCTGATTGATCCTCATCCACATGAGCTTTCCTCTTCTAGGAAGAGGCCTTCATGGCTTAGGGGGATACTTGATGATGCTGAAGGACATGCTGCACCCTGAGGAACCTTCCATCAAAGTAAGAAACTTAACAGGTATCAGGGATACCTGACCATCATGAGCACGATCATACAAAATGAGCCTTCATCATTCTCAGATGTCGTCAAGCATTAACTATGGAAGGATGCTATGACCATAGAATATGAGTCTATTATGGAGAATGATGTCTGGGAAGTAGTTCCCAGACCCTGGACAAGACAATTGTTACTTCAAAATGGCTTTACAAGATAAAGCATGCAGCAAATGGAAGTATGGAAAAGTATAAGGTTCATTTTGTTGCTCGTGGTTTATCCCAGAAGGAAGGTATAGACTATGATATTTGCACCTGTTGCCAGATATACGACCATCCGCTTGATCATAGCCCTTGTGGATTCACAAGGATGGAACCTACATCAGATGGATGTCAAGACCGCGTTCTTACATGGTTCTATCAAAGAAGAGGTGTATGTGGAGCAACCTTAAGGATTTGAGATTTATGATTGAAAATCTCATGTATGCAGGTTGAAGAAGGCTCTCTATGGGCTAAAGCAAGCACCCCAAGCATGGTATGAGAGGATCGATAGCTACTTGATAAAGCTGGGATTCACTAGGAGTGAAGCCGATCCTAACCTTTACTTTAAGGTTGAAGATGACAAGCCTCTCATACTGGTGTTGTATGTGGATGACCTCTTTCTAACAGGTGCAAACCCTCTCATTCACAAATGTAAGAGGGAGCTAGCTTCTAAATTTGAAATGAAGGACCAAGGACTTGAAGTATGGCAGAAGCCAAGGGAAATTTTCCTATCTCAAGGAAAATATGTGGTAAAGATATTGGAAAGATTTGGTATGATGGACTGCAAGCCTGTGACTACCTCGAGGATCTTAACTTTTAGAAGTTATATGGTAGTAATGTCGGACCAGACTTGGGAAATGCCTCTGAGTTTCAAAAACTCATTCGCATTGATGTTCTTGGTGAACCTCCGTCCAAACATATGTTTTGCAGTTAGCACTGTGAGCTCATATTTGGTTGAGCCTCACTGCATTGATGCCAAGAATCTTCTGAGATGTCTTCAGGACACAATCTCTCATGGATTAAGATACACTGTCGGAGATGTGAGACTACTTGGATATACTGATGTTGATTGGGCAGGCAGTGTGGTGGATCGTAAGAGCACTTCCGGGTGCTGTTTCACCTTGGAATCTGCTTCGATATCCTGGATGAGCAGGAAGCAGAAGTTGGTGGCTTTGAGCACCGCCGAAGCAGGATATATTGTTGCTACCATGACCTCATGTGAGGCAGTCTGGTTGCGAAAGCTCTTCAGTGAGCTGTTTGGATTTACATTGGATACCACTGTGATTCTCTATAACAACCAGAGGTGGGATTCGATTATTGAGGAATCCTGTATTCGTCGATTGCTCCAGCAGATAGACATCATCTGGGATATGGTAAGTTGATGAGCAAGGAGGCTAAATCGCATTAAGATGATGTACAAGTTGATACACCTTGTCAAAGCCCCGAGGAAAGATCTAATCTGTGATTTTCCCAAACGACTTGGAGTCGGCAAGAAACCCTTGTACAAGGGTCCTGCATGTTGCATACATTGAGCTCTGGGAGCTCTGAGGGCTTGCGGTTTTTACTGGAACAACATACGACCACAGGGTGACTCACCCTCCCCTGGTGGTGCGCACTGGAACAAGATGATCCGCTCTCTTGTGGGACAAGATGATTCGCTCTCTTGTGGAACAGGATGATTCGCTCTCCTGTGTAGCAGGATGATTAGTTCTCCTGTGAGGCCTCGATTGATGTGTTCTCCATGGCGATTGTAGCAGGATTGATGTGTTCTCCTGTGAGGCCTGGAGTGATGTGTTCTCCATGGCGGCCTAGATTGATGTTTTCTCCATGGTGATTGTAGCAGGATTGATGTGTTCTCCTGTGAGGACAGGATTGATTAGTTCTCCTGTCGAGGCTTCCTACCCATGCAGTCTGGGACTCATGGGAAGTACCTCTCATCTGATCAATGAGTAGGGAAATGAAGTTAGGGACCATAGTAGTACCGATGGACGCATCGTTGTATCTACCGTACTCCCTACGCTAGGATGACCTCCATTGATCTGGGATCAATGATACTGGTCTGGGACCAGTGGTAGCAGTTGTACCATACTATGACGCTGACTTCGGGTCGGTTGAGACTGGTCTAGGACCAGTGGTACATACTTCGAGACTGACTTCGTGTCAGTGCAGTACTGGTCTAGGACCAATGAGAGTGGCACATACTATGACGCTGACTTTAGGTCGGTTGAGACTGGTCTGGGACCAGTGGTACACTCTCTGAGACTGCGATACTGGTCTGGGACCAGTGAGAGTGGTACATACTATGACGCTGACTTCGGGTCGGTTGAGACTGGTCTGGGACCAGCGGTACACTCTCTAAGACTGCGATACTGGTCTGGGACCAGTGGTAGGAGTGGTACTTACTATGACGCTGACTTCGGGTCGGCTGAGACTGGTCCGGGACCAGTGGTACGCACTCTGACACTGACTTTGAGTCAGTGGAGGATGATACTGGTTTAGGACCAGTGGAGTTGTACTCACTATGACGCTGACTTCGGGTTGGTTGAGACTGGTCTGGGACCAGTGGTACATACTCTGAGACTAACTTTGAGTCAGTATGATACATCCTCGATCATTTCTTCTTCTTCATAATTCGAACAAAAGCAGAGCAGAACAGAACAATGCAAGAGCAGAGCAGAACAGAGCAAAACAATACCGATCAGTACAAGGCAGAACAAGACAATCAGAACAAGCAGAATAGAGCAGAGCAGGGCAAGGGTCAGGCTGTACAGGGCAATGCATTTGATGGATGAATAGTAACGACCGATAGACAGATTGCAGATGAAGTTCTCCCTAGTTGAGAGGGAGTGTTAAAATTGGAAACCAGGGAAAAACTTCATGTGGGTCATCTTATTCATGGCTGATAATATTTTTAATTGATTCCTCTCGTCGAGAGGTGTAGGATTGATATAAAGATCATCCGATTCTGATAAGTATTCATGGGGATATGAATTTATTTTGATTATGGAATTATTATCAAGCCAACTTACAAACTCATGTAGGCTCAGAAGCCCAACAGTTGCATCTATTCACCCACCAACGTTGTGTATAAATATAAGAGGACTTTTCCTCATTTGAACTCACTCATCTCATCACATCTCTCTCTATCTACTGCGCAGAAATGAGTCTCTTCTCTACTACGCAGAAAAGGGTCTCTCTCTCACACATGTGAAGCCGGAAACTGCTGGAACTGAAGCTGCAACTGCAGAAGTAAAGATTGACTTGTGTGGCCTAGAAGATCTCCTCTTTATAACTACGTTGTAGGTCCATGTGGATCTCCTCTGAAAGACGCAACTTTTGGTGGTGGAATGAAGTCAATCCGACGAACGGTTTGCAAGATATCGACTGCCCTAGTTTGAAGTCGGAAACTGATGAAACTGACGCTGCAACTGCAGAAGTAAAGATCGACCTGCATGGACTAGAATATCTCCTCATCTGAACTGCGCTATAGGTTCATCTGAACCTCCTCTTGAAGCTGCAACTTCTGGTGGTGGAATCAAGCCGATCTGACAATCGGTTTGTGAGATATCGTCTCCCTAGTTTGATAATGAAGCCGCTAATGTTGATGATGCTGATCTAGGGTTTGCTACTGCTGATATGAATCAGATTTATTGTACTATTTCTCTCTACTGAATTATTAAAGATAAAAGAATATTTGATCAAAGGGTTTCCCCACACATTGTGGGGTTTGTCCCTGGCTAGCTGCCACATCTTGTGTCTCTTGTCTTGGCTTGTTTTCTGTCGATCATTTAATGTTCTATCTGCACTTTACTTTATGTACATGTGATTGCTAATCTGTGGAATATAATAAGAAAAAGAAGTAAACTGTTATAAGCATAGAACATACCATAACTTAACAAGATGAGAGGAAGGTGTAAGGGCCAAGGACTGAGAGAACTCCATTTAAAATAAAATTGGGCCAAAATATAGTGAGAAGGCCAAGATATGAGTATATTGCAGATAGAGCTCAGAGGTACATGGAAGTGTATAATTAAGGATGCAACGAGGAGATGAGAGGCATAGATTTCTGTGAAAGTATACAGAGAAAGGAAATCAACGCAATATTGTTTCACGATCAGAGGAAAGAGAAGGTTGAGAGGAATTATTGAAGTTAAGATAGAGCGCATAGGCAAAGAGAGCGACAGAGGATACGATGCTTGAACCCATAGAATATACCCAAGGAGTGATGGTGCTTCAGAGAAGCATATGAGGGGTGTAGTGGAAGAAGGATCAGAGTAAGCAACAAAATACTTAGTGGAAGAAGGATCAGAGTAAGCAACAGAATACTTAGTAAGCAATAGTAAGGATCAAAGTGACACAATACATAGTTGTTTATGAGTTCCAATTAAAGCCCATTATTTTATAGTGTCAGGTAGAAAAACTTGAATTATGTCATACGAGTGCCATTATTTAACGGTACTGAGTCGAAATCCCGGAAGCTCGAAACGAGCCATCATTTAACTGTGCGGGGTCAGAAACCCAAAATCCTGAAAGATTTTAATTGTGCGCATATAAAAGGGTTTGGCTATGGCTAATGTGACAGTTGGGCACCAGACTTACATGTGAAGGTGACATGGCGAAGTGGAAAAAACATTGTTTCAAAGAACAGAGGTTTTGTCCAAGAAACTGAAATTAAAGGGTTTTTTTTTTTTTTTTCAAGAAACTGTTAGATTTTTTAGTAAATTTGAAGAAAAAAAAATCCCTTTAATTTCAATTTCCTGGACAAAACCTCCATTCTTCAATGAAACCCTTTTCTGGAAAAAAATCCAGAAAAGGGTTTCATTGAAGAACAGAGGTTTTGTCCAGGAAACTGAAATTAAAGGGATTTTTTTTTTCAAATTTACTGAAAAATCTAACAATTTTCTAAAGAAAAAAAATCCCTTTAATTTCGGTTTCCTGGACAAAACCTTTGTTCTTCAATGAAACCCTTTTCTAGAAAATGGTTTCATTGAAGAACAGAGGCTCTGTCCAGGAAACTGAAATTAAATGGATTTTCTTTTCTTCAAAAAACTGTTAGATTTTTTAGTCAATTTCAAGAAAAAAATTCCTTTAATTTCAGTTTCCTGCACAAAACCTTCGTTCCTCAATGAAATTCTTTTTTGAAAAAAAAATTCCAGAAAAGGGTTTCATTGAAGAACGGAGGTTTTGTCCAAGAAACTGAAATTAAAGGGATTTTTTCTTCAAATTTACTGAAAAATCTAATAGTTTTCTGGAAAAAAAAAAAAATAATAATAATAATTAATTAATTAATTAAAAATAAAAAATAAAAATAAAAATCCCTTTAATTTCAGTTTCCTGGACAAAACCTCCGTTCTTCAATGAAACCCTTTTCTGGAAAAAAAATTCACAAATTCCCTTTCTACAGTTATGGTCTTTTCTTCTTTTTTTAAAGACACCCTTCAACAAATTTCACTAGAATTTTTTTTTTTGGAAAGAAACAGAATTCTGAATTATTTTTTTTTAAATTGAAAACCCTTGTTGGAAGAAGACAAATCAATTTTTTAAGAAACCCTAGTTGAAAGAATGAAACCCTAGGAGGAAAGAAATGGCCAAGATGACGAATGCAAAGTTCGAGGTGGAGAAATTCACCGGCAAGAACAACTTTGCTCTATGGAAACTGAAAGTTAGGGATTTGTTGGTGCAACAAGGGTTGCACAAAGCATTGGATGGGGTGAGTAAGAAACCTGCTAGCATGACAAATTCAGACTGGGAGGACTTGGATGCCTGAGCTTACAGTACCATCAGGTTATGCTTGGCGGATGAAGTTCTCTTCAACATTGTTGAAGAGAGTACAACTGCAGGTTTATGGGAAAAACTGGAAAAACTATATATCACAAAATCATTAACCAATAGAATTTATTTGAAAAGACAATTGTACAGTCTACAGATGGAGGAACAAAAGTTGCAAAACATTTAAATATTTTTAATACACTTATATTCCAATTATCAGATATGGAAGTTAAAATTCAGGAACAAGACAAAGATATAACCTTGTTGTGTTCTCTGCCCGAGTCGTGGGACCACTTCGTAACTTCAATTAGTTTGAGCATCATTGATTCTTTGAAATTTGAATCAGTTGTGGGAGCTCTCTTGTATAAATAAGTACGAAGGAAATCTAGTACTGAAACAGTTGCACCAAAAGCCATGATAGCCAGAGGACGGTCAAAGGAAAGAGAAGAAAAAACAAGGGGATTTTCCAGATCAAAATCAAGGGGAAAGAAATGTAAGGCAAAATGTTGGTACTGCAATAAAATTGGACACCTCAAGAAAGACTATTGGAAATGGAAAGTGTCTGATAACCCAAAGGAAGCAAATCAGGTTGATTCAGGTATGATACATTAAGTTTTATCTGCTGAAGAATTATGTATGATAGATGAAACTTTACATGTATGTAATGTCTCTCAAGGTTTTGAAAGTTGGTTGTTAGACTCTGGTGCTTCTCATCACATGTGTCCACACAAAAATTGGTTTATTTCATATGAAGTTGTAGATGGTAGGTCTGTGTTTATGGGTAATAATGTATCATGTCAGACTGTTGGGATGGGAAATATCAGGATTAAAATGTATGATAACACAGTTAGAACATTAACTAGTGTTAGACATGTACATGAATTAAAGAAAAAATTGATTTCTTTGAGAGTGTTGGATTCGGATGGATATAAGTTTACAAGTTAGAATAGAGCATTGAAAGTCTCAAAAGGTGCCCTAGTTGTTATGAAAGAAGAAAAGGTCAGAAATCTTTACAGACTCAAAGGAAGTACTCGGGATAGTGAAGCAGTGATTGTGTCAGAGAAAGAAGAAGAAGGTACTCGCCTATGGCATCAGCGATTGGGTCACATGTGAGAGAAAGGTCTTCAGGTACTGATAAACCATAATTACTTCCTGATTTGAAATCCTTGAAGTTGGATTTCTGTAAACATTTTATGTATGGAAAACAGTGTAAACAGAGATTTAAAACTGGAAGTCATAATAGTAAAGAAATTTTGGACTATATTCATTCTGATCTGTGGGGACCATCTCCTGTTGTATCGTATGGAGGTGCTTTATATTTCTTAACATTTATTGATGATTTCTCCCGAAAAGTTTGGGTCTTTATGTTAAAAAAATAAAGTTGGTGTATTCAATGTCTTTAAACAATTTAAAGAAGTGGTAGAAAAACGAACAAGAAAATCAATTAAATGTTGAAGAACTGACAATGGTGGTGAATTTACTTCTCTATAATTTGAACAATACTATAAGGATGAAGGAATTGTTAGACACAAAATTGTTGTTTATACTCCTCAACAAAATGGTGTTGTTGAATGTATGAATCAGACTCTTATGGAAAGAGCCAGAAGCATGATTAGCAATGCTAACCTACAAAAGGAGTTGTGGGCAGAAGCAGTATCCACTGCTTGTTATTTAGTTAACAGATCACCTTGAGTAGCAATTAATTTTAAATTCCTGAATAAGTTTGGACAGGTCAGTCTTGTGATTATTCACATTTAATGATATTTGGTTGTGATGCCTATGCTCTTATTCCTAAAAATCATTGTTCAAAATTAGATCCAAAATCGAAATGTTATGTCTTTGTTGGGTATGACCATGCGGTGAATGGATACAGGTTGTGGGATCCTACTTCGCAGAAGATAGTCGTTAGTAGAGATGTAACATTTGATGAATCTTCTCTTTTAAAATCAAATGTTGAAAGAATTAAACAAGAACAAGTATCGCCAAATCAACAAATTCAATTGGAGGCTAGACATTTTTTTGAAATTCGAAAGGAAGGAGAGACTTCTAGAGGAAAAGGTGATGAAGATACAAAGGAAATTGTTGAAGTTTCTGAACCAGTTCAGCAACCAATCACTCTAAGAAGGTCTACAAGGGAAAGAAAAACTCCCAAAAGGTATGAAGATTCTACTTCATCTTTTGCTTTGATTACTGAAGATGGGGAACCTTCTTGTTATCAGGAAGCAGTGGATGATATGGATAGTGAAAAATGGAAAATGGCTATGGAAGAAGAAATAGATTACTTAGCCAAGAACAATAACTGGGATCTTGTAGAACTTCTTGATGGGAGAAGTGTTGTTGGATGCAAATGGGTCTTCAAATTGAAACGAAAAGTTGATGGAAGTATTGAAAGGTATAAGGCGAGGCTGGTAGCAAAAGGGTATTCTCAGGTTGAAGGTATTGACTTTCATGAGATTTTTTCACCAATTGTAAAACTTGTTTCTATTTGTATTGTGTTGGCTCTAACTCCATAACTTAACCTTGATTTAGAACAGTTAGATGTTAAAACAAATTTTCTACATGGTGATTTGGATGAAGAGATATATATGGAACAGCCAGAAGGTTTTGTACAAGATTGCAACAGAAGATTAGTTTGCAAGCTCAAGAAATCATTGTATGGCCTGAGGCAGTCTCCCAGGCAATGGTACAAGAAGTTTGACACATTCATGGTGAGCCAAAACTTTATTCGAAGTGAGTATGATCATTGTGTATACTTCAAGAGTTTCAGTGGCATATTAATTATCTTAGTTTTGTATGTTGACGATATGCTTATTGCAAGCAAAAGCATGGATGAGATCAACAGGTTAAAGGCTCAGCTCTCTAGGACATTTGATATGAAGGATCTTGGAGCAGCAAGACATATCTTGGGCATGGAGATACATAGAGACAAGAAAAATGGTAAGCTTTGGTTATCACAGCAGAAGTATGTGTAAAGAGTACTTGAAAAGTTCGGTATGAACAATGTGAAACATGTTAATGTTCCATTAGCTTCCCATTTTAAGATTTCTTCAATTTTGAGACCTAGAACTAATGAAGAAAAGCAGTATATGTCTAGTGTACTATATGAAAATGTTGTAGGCAACTTAATGTATGCGATGGTATCTACAAGACCTGACATTTCACATGCTGTTGGAGTTGTCAGCAGGTTCATGGCAAATCTAGGTGAAGAACATTAGCGAGCAGTGAAATGGGTGCTTCGGTATCTAAGAGGCACAAATGATCATTGCATCATCTTTAATGGTAGTGAAGGATCAGTCTGCGGATGTGTGGATGCTGATTATGCAGGTGATTTGGACAAAAGGAGATCTACTACAAGTTATGTTTTTACTCTTGCAGTTAGAGAAATTAGTTGGATGTCAAAACTTCAAGAAACAATTGTGTTTTCCACTACCAAAGCAGAATATATAGTTGCTTTAGATGCCAGTAAAGAAGCAATCTGGTTAAAGGGTCTACTTGATGAGATTGGAAGGATGTAGGAGAGAGTGAATGTACTCTGTGACAGTCAGAGTGCTATTCACTTGGCTACGAATCCAACTTATCACAGCAAGACCAAGCACATTGATGTAAGGTATCATTTTTTGAGACATGTGATCGATGGCGGAAAAGTAGCTCTCGAGAAGGTCCATACAAGGGAGAATTATTCAGACATATTCACGAATCCAGTTAATGTAGAGAAGTTGTGATGGTGTTTAGCTTCTATTGGCTTGTAGAAGAGATGATGAATGGGCATGGGCAAGGGATTAGGAAAATTGTTGTCAAGGTGGAGTTTGTTGGAATTTGACAACTAATTATGTAAATATGTGTAAAAATTGTATTAGTTACTGCCAAGTTAGTTTTATACCGAAACAACAGTTATGTAACGGAGGAGGCTCTTATAAAACTGATGAATGCCCGAACTATTGTAATCATGGAGAATCATTCTTGATCAAATAAAGAATCCAATCCCTTGCCCCGTGGATGTTTCCTTGACACACTGTCAAGGTTTTACCACATAAAATCTTGTGTTTACTTGTGTAATTTTATTTTTGGTTTCCATTTAGTTTTCATTTCATTTCTTTCTTGCTTAATCAACTACTCAAACCCACATCAAATAGTCATTCTACTATATATGTGAGGCATCCTCGCCCCCTCCAAGGGCACAATTCAATTTTTTTGTTCAATACATTCTGAGATAGAGACAAAGTCGAGTCTAAGGCAAGAAGAAAATATGAATATGAAGCAGTCAAATCTAAGACAAAGTGATGGAAGAATTATTTTGGGGCATACCAAACTGATCTAAGGAAGTTTGAGTTGTCCTAACATAGGCCAAATTATATATGAAATAGATTGAAGTGATTTTGAGGTAGATTGAGTTTAGGCAAACCAAAATTCTTCTTTGTGACAAACCAAATTATCTTAAGCATATTAAAGGTGCATGACTAAATTTCTTCCCCAACATACCTAATCAAGTCAAGTTCAGTGGGAAAGCTTATGAATTGACTAGGGGCTAGTGGACAAAATTTGACTAAGCATTCGTGATGACTAATGAATTTCTCTAAGGAAAAAGTTGATGGGATTTCCCCCATGTGGGTTTTCCCAGGGTAAATGTTTGTGTTCTTGTTTTTTGTTGTCTCTTTATGATCTTAATGTCTATTGTTGAAGATCTTCTATGTAATTACTTTGTGATGAGTTTAAAAGAAATAAATATTAAACTAAGAAATCATATGATGTAATTATTAGTTTAGAATATCAATGAAAAATCAATAGAATGCAAAAGAATTTATGCCCAAAATGAAGGCCTTCTCATTGATAATGCTACAAATTCAAGTACATGTACCAAAACCATCAAAATCCAATAATGGAATGAGGGATGTCCATAACATCTCCAAGATAGACTCATATCCTCACCACAAATCAACCGATAGTTTCCAAGAAAAAGTGTAATAAAAGCTCCGAATACTAACAATTGTCTTTATGCTAACTGGACTCAACTTTCAAAAGCACCCCCCCTTGCTTTGGACGCATGGGGATATATATATATTTTTTTCCCTTTCGAAAAGTCATAATTTTCATTAATCAAAGAAAATTACATTTTGTAGATGCAAAAGCATATGTTGTATGTGAGGCATAAAGCCCATCAAGTTTAATATATTCAAAATATGGTGTACACCACGCAGGGAGACACTGCACTGTCACTGAAGCTTCAAAAAAACTCTATGCAGAGAGTATTATAAGTCTAGTATTATAAGTCTAGTATCATTATGCATAAATAAAATTATATAAACAAAAAAGTATTGACAGACTCCTTTAGAGATAGTTAATATGTAATGTCTATATAAGGTCTATGGTAGTGCTGATGGAAGGTTCCATCTCTCTGCTCCTGGATCATCCATGTCCCTATAGGCCTGTGCGCTGCTTCCTTGGATAGGAGATCAGCAGCTGTGTTTCGCTCCCTGTATATATGATGACAAACAAAAGTGTCAAAAATATTGATGAGTCTATGAACCTCATCCATAATATGTCTTAGAGAATATGCATTGCAATTTGCAGTTTTGTTTATCCAATTGCACACAATTTTTGAGTCCCCATATAATTGTAAGTTTCTGTAATGTTTTTCCAGTGAAAATTGTATGGTATATTTGGTTGTGATAAGCTCGACAAAATTGTTTGTGCCCCTGCCCAGTCCCATTTTTATTTTGAAAGAATGAGATTCCGAAAGGTGTAGTATGGCACCGCCCCCATAGCCAATGTCTTGTGGTGAGCCGTCAAAATAAGCCCAAGGATGTGAGTGATTTATGCTTTCAGGGATAATATGTCTGGGAGTAGAATTTGATTCATCCTCAGGAATGATTTGGTAATCAGATAGAATGTGGGTTGTGATAGTCGACCAATGGGGGGGGTGGGGGGGGGGGGAGTTCTGAAAAAAAATGTATCGATTTCGGGCAATCCAGATAGCCCAGCATGTGAGAATAGGGATATTTCTGGCTTTTTTTAGGGAGGCAATAGTCCACCATGTGTCCCAAGCCTCTCGAACTGTTAAGCCCTGCCATTGAGGGAGAGAGGGTAGGTGTGAGTGTATAGAACTCCATAGATATTTTATAGTCGGGCACATGAGGAAGAGATGATCGACAGTTTTGTTATCAAATTTGCATAGACCGCACCAGAAGGGTCCATGGAAAGACCTTTTGCTTAAGTTGTCTCCTGTGGGTATCTTGTTCCTCAGAATAGTCCACATGAGGAGCCTCATTCTGGGTGGTGCTTTTAACTTCCATATGCTGCTCCACCAAGTTTCACATAGTGGTGGCTTTTTAGGGTCCATTAATACTATATAGCCTTCTTTTGGAGAGTATCTCTCATGCTTTGCTGGAGCCCATATAAGCTCATCCTCTCCTTCCAGAATTCTTATGTGTGATTCAATAAGGGCCTCCGTGTATTCCTTCCAATGCTGCTGCCATGATTGAGGGATCTGCAGTGCCCACCAAGTTTTCCAGGCTTGTTGTGTAAAAGTAGAGTGTTCTCTGTCCACTATATGTTTGATATGAGTAATACCCCTCACAGAGAGATGGGGCCTTAGCTCCTCAAGGAACCTGAGGGCGTTTCCACATCCGATCCTAGGGTATATCCCTAGTCTGACAGATGCTCTCGAATGTATCCTCCATGTGTGTTTGTCCCGAATAAGAGACATTGATTGTAAAACTGCTTTCCATATGATTGATATGCCAACATAATTCTATTGTGGTTGACAGAGCCAATCCATGAAACTTTGAGGAGAAATGTATTTAGAGATGGCTACCGAAGTCCACAAGTTGTGTGAGGTGATTAGCTGCCATCCTAGTTTGGCTGCCAAGGCAATAGAGAAATTTCATAGCCTTTTGATTCCCCAACCCCCCCACTTCTTTGGAAGAGCTAGGGATTCCCATTTGTCCCATGCAAATATTTTCCCCAGCTGCTACCCTTTCCACAAGAATCTACAACAAATATTTTGTATTATAGATATGATTCCCCTTTGTATCTAGGCTAGCGACATCCATTACACTGGTGTGGCCTCTAAAACTACTTTGATGAGGATCAGCCTGCCTGCTCATGACAAATATTTGTGGTACCAAATGTTGAGCCGCTTTTCCATCTTGGTAATGAGCCAAATCCATTCTGCGATTTTATATCCATGAGGCTTTAATTTGCAGCCCAAATATTTAAGTCCCTCCTCTTGTTGCAAAAGGGTATAAGGGAATCTATTCAAGGCATACTATATCTCGTGTGGGGAGCATCCAATAGCCGTTATTGTGGACTTTGCATTATTTACGATCATGGTTGTGGCCGATAGGAAGACAGAGAAAGTGTTTTGTAGTGAGGTCAAATCACCAATACTCCCATTTAGGAAGAGCAGAACATCGTCTACAAAGAGTAAGTGCGTCAATGTGCACCTATCTGCGATCTTGATACCTCTTAGCCTTCCCCATCGATGTTCCTCTTTTATGATTATGCTGAGACCCTCCATGATGAGTAAGAAGAGTAATGGTGATAGAGGGCATCCCTGACTGAGACCTCTCTCGGAGTGAAAGAAAGGTGATGTCACCCCATTTACAAGGACACTGAACTCGTATGGAAGGCCCAAATGAGTTAGGAGCATTCTAATGTAGAGCCAATTTACTCTGTCGAAAGATTTCGAGAGATCTACTTTTAAGACCATACCTTTTAGTTTCTTTGTCTGGATGGAGTGCAAGATTTCTTGTGTAGTTCCGACAGCCTCATGGATTTGTCTGTCTTGCAAGAAGGCGAATTGTTCTGTTGAGTTGTGGTTAGATAGGATCAGTTGGAGGCGATTGGCTATGATCTTGGATATGATCTTGTATATACAATTGCACAAGGAGATGGGAAGAAAGTCATTGAAGGAGGTGGGATTGTCAGATTTGGGGATGAGAGCGATGAAGGTTGAGTTGTAGGCCTCATACATATTTTCGTTGGATCTACATTCCTCTATAACTTTTAAGAGATCCCCTCCTAGAATTTCAAGAAAAGCCAGATGGAATTCCACATTCCATCCATCTGGGCCTGGGCTTTTGTCTCATTTGAACCATTTTAGCGTGGCTTCAAGCTCTCCCAAAGTGACTTCCTTTGTTAGTTCGAATGCATCCTCTTGGTTGACGAACCTGGGAAACAACTGAGTTATTCACATAACTTTTGCTAAAGTAGCAGTTTGAGGGGCCTTGTAAATATTCTTGAAGTGAGATGTAGCCAGGGCAGCTAATCTTGGGAAGGTATTCACTGATTCTCCCTGCTCATCTGTTAGCTGCCAAATTGTATTAATAGCCTTGCGCCCATTCGCAAATTTGTGGTAGAATTTAGTATTATCATCCCCTTCCATAAGCCAAATGGATTTGCTTCTTAATCGCCAACTTTCCTCTCGATCCTTAAGTATCTGACTCCTTTTGGGCAGTAGGGATGTAATTTTGTCCTTGTATTATGGGGAGGAGTAGATCCCTCCATGTTCATTCTCAAAGGCCTCTATTTCTTCTTTAGTAGTCTTGAGGATAAGGTCCTCCAGGGTTCGCTTCTTGGGCGCCCATATTTTGGAAAGATTCTTTAGTTCTCTCAGATTGTGAGCAAAACCTTTTGTGATGTTCCCTCTTATCGTTGGGGGGTGAGTCTTCCAAAATTCAGTGACTAGCCTAGTGTAGTCTGCATCCCTTAGCAATGAAGAGTTGAATTTGAAGGGGGCTCTAGGTTTGTTCATTCCTCCCCTTATTTGCAGATAAATCGGCCTATGATCTGATATGCCCCCTGAACCAACCCACTGTCTAATTCTATGTCCCATGTTCAATAGGCGCTCCCTAATGAGGAACCGATCGAGTCTCCTGGATAAGCTGTCATCTCCTTTTCTATTGTTTCTCCAAGTAGGTTGAATTTTGGATGAGGGGATATCAATAAGATTATGTTCCTCCAGAATGTTCTCAAAAAATTCCGAGAGGGTGTCCCTTTGTGCATTATGCCCCCATGATTCCGTAAAGCCAATGGAAGAATTTAGGTCCCCACCTAGAATGACCTTATCCTGTTGCAGTCTTTGAGATTTTAGTTGCATGTTCTAATATTCTTCCCTATTGTGACAGGGACCATAAATATTAATGATCCTGAGCTCTATATCAAGTTCAGAAGAGTAGATGTCTGCCCCTATGTGTCCAGAGCTTCCCCATATGTTACAGATTTTGATGGAATGGGAGTTTATCCCCAGGGCCAAACCCCCTGAGTGACCATTTGCATCAAGGGAGTGAAAAGTCCACCCAGGTAGCCAAGATTCGAGTAGGTGTGTGATAACACTAGCCTGACCCAGGGTTTCTTGTAGAAAGAGGACATCGATCATCTTAGATTTTAGTAGTCTTTGCAAGGCTAGTTTCTTCCCAGTGATAGCCAACCCTCAACAGTTGAAGGATAGCATCTTCATGGAGGGGGGTGCACAAGGGTATTCACTGCTCTAAGTACCCAATCAATGGAATGTTGTCTGCCAGTTGCAATCTCTTCCCCAGCTTGTATAATGGCTTTTGATAAGGAGGAGGGTCTACCTCGAGGTTGTTTCAGAGGTTGGGGGGCAGAAATTAGACCAATGCCCAGGGAATCAGGAGCCTGAGATCGAGTCTAGGATCGAAGAGGGTATCTGGAAGATGGAGGGACAGGCACAGGGATGGAAGTGATGGCTGGGGTATCCTCAGGAAAAGATGGCAGGGTGCAAGATAAGGAGGGATAAGGGGGGTTTAGGGGGCATGCCAAGGTTATGGGAGGAATATTACAGGGGATAGAGTACTGAACATTATTCAATGCAACGCAAAATGATGAAGCAGTAGTAAATGCAAAGGAGGAGGATGATTCCAACATACCCATGGAGAATGCAACCTTGGCAGCCGCCCTTTCTCTAGTTAGAGGAGGAGAGGGTGGCCCGAATGGTGCTTTCCCATGCTTCTTCCTGGCCTCCTTTGAGGGTGCTTTCTCTGCAGCAGCCTGTGCCAAGTTTACTGCCTCTTCATCTGGGGGGGGCATCCCTGTGTATGTGAGCTCTTTTGTTGATTGTCCTTATCCTTTTCTCCATCTTGCGCCTTCCTATTCAGAGGGAAATCCTTGAATAGATGTCCCACCTTATGGCATCATCTGCAACGGAACGGGACCCCTTCGTAATCCAGAGTTTGTTGGCGAGAGAATGTTCTCCATTGTAATGTGATGTGTTCCCTAAGGCCCCCTCTTGTGTCCAGGTGTACCAATACCCTAGCATATGCCATCATTCCAGTAGTTAAGTACAATCTATTGTGCTCAAGGTATGTGCCTAGGGTGTTGCCGATGCGCCGAAATATGTCCTCTGACCAAAATTGGAGGGGCAATCCCGGAAGTTGAACCCAAATTGGCCCGTCTCCTATCTGTTATTTTTCCGAATCAAATAGAGGGTTCTAATCGCAAAGAAGGACAGGTGCTTGTTCGAAATGCCAGAAGCAGGACAGGACCCAATTTGTGTGCTCTGCTCTACCAAAACATAGAGCGAACCAACCCCTAACAAAAGTTTGTACAAAAGGTAGGTCGGCTAGATGCTGCCCCCATACCCCTGAGGTCTAAAACTTCAATCGAGCCATTGTGTAGCTTCTGCCTCTCATCCTTCCAACCAAAATATGGTCCACCATGTCCATGGTGTCGCCCCACTGGATATCTTCCCCAAGCCTGATAATGATGTCTTCGCCTATGGATTTGAAGCACTTACGCTTCTTTCTTGGCCTTGCAGTAGCTTCATAGGAGTTTGGTCGTTCCTCGAGCAGAATAGGTTTCGTAGGAGGGTTTTCAGGGCTTAGATGTGCATCCGGGGGAATAGCTTCTGAGAGTGGGGGAATTGCAATGTAGCTGCCCGATGGAGGTGTCGCTGATGAAGATGCCTAAGGAGTCCCTTGTGCCGGGTTCGAGGGGTTTTCGGGAGGAATGTTAAGGGAGCCGACAAACGGTGGGGGGGAAGGGTAATGCGAGGGCTCAGTTGTAGGGTTAGTGCTAATACATTCGGTCACAAATTTAAATGTGGAGGGAGACTGGGGAGGGGAGGAGGGTACCGGCCAGACTGGAGGGGGCTCGGAAAAGGTCACCATAGAGCTAAAGGGTCCCGAGATCGAGGGCAGGCCTGCAATGGTGGTTGTTAGATCACAGCAGAAGGGGAGCATATCTTCCGAGGTGGAGTGTGGAGTTGTCCAGATGTTGACATCTTCCAATGGATCCTCTGAATAATCTACGATGTCCAACTCCATGGATGTTCCTAGGAGATCTCCACTAGCTGCCTCCGAGACAATTGTAACCGTCGCAACGATGTTATGTTGGGTAGAAGGCAGGTAGGCAGTAATACAGTGAATAAGGGGGGGGGTTACAAGGCCATTACGAAGAGCCAAGACGTGATACGGTGACCGCCACGGTGTAGGTATCCGAAAAAACATAACGACAGGTAAGGTGCAGGTGAGGTACAATTTACTGCAGAACCCTAACCCTTTTCATATTGTCGCCGTAGTGCCATCCGCATGGAGATATATTTATACAAATGGGAGGTGAATTTTCTTCTTCAACATGACCTATTTGAATCCTAATATCTTTTGATATTTTTATTAACTTTTATGTGACTTTTATCATTTTGTCTTCTCATGATAACATAATATTTACAATATGAAAAAAGAATATAATGGATTTTGATATCACAACTTGTAAGATTATATAACTAGTACAACAATCCTGACAACTTCAACCCTAGAGAAATATAAATACAAAATCCTACAATAGAAAACTTGGACTCCAATTGTGGTGTGTGAATCATCTTGGCTAGTCCAAAGTCTCCTATGTGAGCTTCGAACATCTCATCAAGAAGAATGGTATTGTATTTTATGTCATTGTAGTTGATACAATGTATATAAATAGGATAACCTTTAACTACCCCAAGAACAATTTTATAGTGTGTCTCCCAATTCTACATACAAGAGTTTCCATGAAGCAGTTCACCTAACCTTTCATTCGACATATACTCATATAGAAGAAAATTTCATTCATGATGACAACAAAAACCATGGAGCTTTATAGTATTACAATGGTTGAACTCTTCAAGAGCTAATATCTATGTATTGAAGCCACAAATAAAAGTGGATCCTACATGATGAGAAGGAACCTTTTAACAACAATAATATCTCCATAAGGCATTGCTGCTTTATATACTATGCCACCGACTCCTCTTCCTGCCAGAACACTCTTCATTACAACTCCCAATTTCTGCAACATGTACCACAACTTATCCTTTTGATTATTCATTCAAATATGTTCATATATGAGTTGAACCAATGTGGAACCAAACTTCTTTTACAGGCTGTTGAACCCATATTATTGGTTGTCAATTTCTTGGTAGCTGGATCAAAATTATTATTATTATTATTATTATTTATTTACCTCACAACCTCTCCATCATCTTTCCTTCTTCATCCATACTAAACTTTGAAGCATACACATTGGAAAATTTGTGAAGGTAAATGTCCACCCTTACAGACTTGCCAAGAATGCAACCGTATATTTTCAGGATAAGTTTGGCAGTCACGAAGTAGAGGATCTTCATTAAGGCACTATAATCACATTTTCTTTTACAATGACATGTGAGAAAGTTTGGTAGGATTCTTCTCCATCTACCTACCACTCAAGACAACATATTTCCATGTTGTACATAATGAGAACATGCCTCATCCTCTCTCCAAGAGTTTGACGAAAACAATATCAATATATACAAACCCTTTCAATATAACCTATCAAAAGTAGTGCACCTTATGTGATTCACGGGGTTGATATAACTTCTTAAGATAATTCAATGTGCCTTGAAGAATCAATTAGGTTTGTTCAATATTCATGTTCATATTTTCCCCGTAGAACATTGAAATTCTAGTTGACTTCATGGAGACACCATGTTCAACTTCATATGCCTGAGTATCATTCATTATGGCATCTCCAACTTTTCTGCCTGTCAAAGCAAACTCATTCTATGAATGAATGATGTGCTTGGAATATTTCTGTGGTGTTCCTTCGTTATGTACTAAATCATTTCATTAGTATTTGTTAGAAAAATATTATATATGACAGAGAAATGCAAGACATATAATATGCGGAAAAACACAAACACATAAAACCAGAGAGACACAGATATACGTGGTTCACATAATTTGGGCTACATCTGCCCTAAACAGCCAGTCCTTTCTTTCTATTATCCATCAAAATGAAGAGACACAACCTACAACAAATCCGTTGTAATATCCTCTGTTTTCTCTCACAGTCTCACCTCTTTGTTTCTCGCTCTGAGAATACACATATATTCCATAGCCTCAATACAATACCCTCATACAAAGAGAGGGGATGCCTTCTA
This sequence comes from Pinus tabuliformis, assembly GCA_031772625.1. Classification (NCBI taxonomy): domain Eukaryota; kingdom Viridiplantae; phylum Streptophyta; class Pinopsida; order Pinales; family Pinaceae; genus Pinus; species Pinus tabuliformis. The sequence goes on from CM062816.1 coordinate 862,075,376, forward strand.
GGACAAAAAACCCTAAACTAAACATAAATTCTACCGTCATATCATCCGCCTAATGAACGGACCAGATTGACTAGAAATTACTATACTTTTACAAGGCAATTTTACATCTGTTCTTAGCTTTGGGGGCGCTGCCCCCGAAACCCCCGCCGAGGGACCGCTGGCCCCTGGGACCCCTAGCCGGGGGGGATGGCCCCCCGCCAAAACCCCATGGGGGGGACAAGTCCCCCCCGCATGGAGGGGTGTACATCCGGCTGAAACAAAGACCTCTAAATTAGGATGATAATCATGCTCCACACCCAACAGTATTATTCTCACCAAGTTGTCTGGATGAACCATATGCTTCTTTCCTATAGGTGTATCTAGAGGTGAAGATGGGACCTCATTTCTTTCCTTTAATTGCCTTTGATTCTTATTTTTACAAGTAGCAATGAAACCAGCATTATGTGCTCCAATCTCACTATTTTTTTCTCCCTATGACAATTAAGGGAGATATAGATTTGTTTTCTATGTCATAATCAAACACAGTAACAGAGTATACACCTCTTTTATAACATCAATAGGAGCATGAGGAGTGATTGAGAAAGCAAGAGTGTCCCATACAACCACATCAGCACCACTTGAACTGAAATTTGTAGCAGTAAGTATGGATCCACTTGCACCAACAAAGGGAACATCCATTGTGTGTTTATGAAAACCAAGAGAAGATTTTGTGTCCAAACATTGATTCTCCTTCCTATTACATACAAAATGCTCAAATTTCTTTGTCAATGTTGATGCAAGTACATAAGGAGAATATTTGCAGTTGACAGAACACTATAAGTTACATTTGTTATCATTTTTCAAACTCCCAAATATAAGCATGTGTCTTACTCAAACCACAAGAAATAGTGGGCTTGATGGATGACTAGTTAGTTTCCTTAAGCTTTAATTCCCCATTGTCGCAGGAGGATCTACAAATCCTCACAGACTTCCAAATCAACCTAGCTCAAGCCCATTGCTCCAATGTCAACATAGCTAGGAATACCAAAAGATACACCTCTACTTAAGTCTTTCTCGAATTTCATTGATTCCTATTCCATGGTAACTCTTCTTGATTTCCAAATCAAAGTAATGCAAAGTAGCCTTCAATCACCATTCCAAAAATGGATGTTCTTTGCTCAACATAGAAAGAAATTTTTACACTCCCTTTAACCATGACCAAGAAGGTGGATCGTTAATGATGAGGAAAATCATAATTTGATGAAAAATAGTGTGATATAATAAAAAGAATCTGCAAATGTGATTAAGAATAGTCACAAATGAAACTGCAACTAAGGGAAGGAAAATGTGATTAAGACCAATCACATTTAGGAGAATGAGAAAGAGATTAAGGGATGGTCGCAATATGGTGTTGTGAATGATGAGGCATCATGTGATTAAGGGAGGCAAGTCACACTTGAAGAGGTAGGTTGCAATTGGCTTATTTGCATATCACAAAGACAATGGAGGATGGTTTCTACTGTGATCTGCGATAAGGATATGCAATAAGGAGTAATCTCGAAATTTCAACTTACGAATGCAGAATGAGATATAGTAGAGGCTATCATCCATTACCAGGTGGAAAATTAGGTAAATGAAGGGTGATGATGCTAGCCTAAATTTTGCTAATGCAATGAGGCATGATGGGAATGTGTTGTGGAAAAAAAACAACCCCATTTATAATAAATGGGGACCCTTCCAAAATTTCCTCCTTCCTTTTATATAATCGTTTTATAATCAAACCCTTTAAAAAAAAAAAAAATTAGAAATTACTTTTAAAATCCTAAGTTTCCCTTTTCTAGGCCTTCTATGCCTTAAAAGAACTAAAGTTCAAACTTAATAAAATATATAAGGCCTAAACGTCGAGAACCATCGCAGTCAACTCTTTTAAATGAAACAATGTAAATAATGTAAATAAATCCCACACATATAATAAATGACTTTTATTTCATTTTGCACTCCTTCACTGAGTCCCACCTTTCATGTTATCTCAGAAGTTATATCTCAAATATTTCTCATGCAGCACCACTCGAAAACGCCCAGATATACCTCCCGAATTGGAATTTTTTCCCAATAATCAACATAAAAATGTATTTGTCAACAATTTCCATCCCAAAGGCCTCTCTTTAGATATTTCTTGTTATTCACTTATTAAAAATTTTGGGACAACTCAGCGAAACACGAAGGAAAAAAACCTACATGCCATGTGTTATATGGGTCCCAAAAACACGTTATCTCATTGACCCTCATTTCTCGTACTTTACACATAATCTCATAGGTTTCTTCTTGGAGTTTTCAATGAGGTTACCCTTTGGTTTCTTGAGATTATACTCTTAGTACATCTCATCTTTCTACATGTCATTCGCTCAACCATATTCCTCCTCTAATTCATCCATGACACGCTTGGTTATTCCCACCTTCCACGTCTTCCTAGACCAATGACCCCGAAAATTATTCGAAGTGCTCAATTCATTTCTCTCGGAATTTTCTTCCTAAGATAACATAGGAAGCCACATCAATTTACACGCCACCCAACACCTGAAGACAAACTCAAGTATGACCTTAAGTGGAAAAAGTTGTTCATGAGGAATGCATAGAACCCAATAAAATGTTGCTTAGTTTGACAAAAGACTCGAGGAGATACCAAAATAAGCACCACATAAGAATAAAGAAGAATCTTCTCGCAAATATGCCATTACTTTTTTATGAACCCCTTTTAATTATGTTGCTGATGAGCCCCAAAAATGGATAATTATTTGGGCTCATTCAACCTCCTAATTTGACTTAATCCACCATTCTCATTAGTTTATTGCATGTTTTTTATTATATTTATGTTAATAGAGTGAATTTGGTTAGTCATTATGCCAACAAGTCTAATGGGTGCTTTGTGTAGCCTTTTTGGTCAACTTGGAGACAAAATTGAAGGTCTTAATGAGCACTTGGCAGCCAAATTCGTGGGAGAACAAGCTAGAGGATTTGTAGGAAGGTGTCCCCTTCATTTATGGGCCCTTACCTCGAATTCTCCACCATCAGCTCGGAGTTCAAGGGCCACCGAATCAATCAGCACAAGGGCAGCCAAGCAAGTCAAGTACGACTGCTGTTAACTCCAAGTTTTGGGCAGTCGAGTCCCTAAAGTTTAGGAGGACTGTTGGGTCCTCAAATTGTATAAATAAGAAGGCTTAGGGCCTCATTTTGGTTAGCTAGTGGATGTTAGCTAGTTAGCCAGTAGATAGTAGCTAGTAGTTAGTCATTTCGTAGCCTTGTTGTAGTCATTTTGTAATTCGATTTGTATGCAATAGATTAGCTTTGCTTTCAGCTCATTCTCAAGCTCTCCTTGTGGACAGTTTTGATGTAACTCTTCATTCTTGATTAATAAAGATGAATTCAGCTTTGCACCAGCTCTAAATCTCTCTTGGGAGGCTGTAGCTCTTGGGGTTGGGCCCATCTCAAGCGCCCAGTACCTCCCTTGTTTATCTTTATGTGTGTTTGCTGCGTTCTTAAATTAAAATCTGCTATTTAGATCTTGCTTTGTTATTTTGGTTGTTTTTGTTGGTTAAAGTAGCTTTTTATGTTTGGGAATCGATTGGTAGGAGTTTGTCATGCATTTAGATCTTTCGGAATGTTCTTGCTCACGTGATGTACATGGTTCTCTTTCCAAACGAGGCTGTTGTTTATTCATTTCATTGACAGTTAGATTAAGTTAGCTAGGACTTAGTTTGTTTGCAAGAATTCATTGATTCGGTTGAATGTGCATTGTGCAGGGCATCTCTATCACTCACTCACATGGTCAAGCTTCATCAGAGCCATCTGATTCATCCCATATCTAGGCTTCTCGCTTCACACCCATCCTCTTGCCCACGTAACCCTACCTTCTTCTCCATTGTTGTCTCAACTACCTTAAAGCCAAATCAGCCTTCCACATATCATCTCACCACTCCATCCATCAGTTCCTGGGTCACTTCAGACCCCCATCCTACCTCCATAACCATCCATGCATCTTCCATCAATCACCCATCCTCAAAAATCCCATTTCGAAACATCGTAGAAGAATTACAGAACATCCTGTAGAAACCCCTGCAGACTTCCTGTAGAAGTCCATAACCTCGGTTGCATAGCATCCAGACTTTGTGAAACTCTCGGAAAGAATGTTAGGGATTCCTTAGACCCTCTCTGTACCATCCCAACCTTTTCCAAGCATTCCTCCTCCTTGATCCACCTCTGCACAGTGAAAAAATAGTTAGAAGCACATGCATGATAATTCCAACAACTTAATCAAAAATACAAAAAGATGTTTTCTTCAGATAGTGATAACTTAGACACATGCATTTTACCTTCATAGAAGTAATGGCATCTCTTTCAGTAGTTTGCATTCCCATCTTTGCATCAGTAGGACTAGCTGGTAGAATTAGGGTTTGCTAGGGTTTGCGTTTCTTTTTGGCTTTCAGTTTCTTTTTGCAATTAGATTAGCTTCCTTCGAGTTAGCTTTCATCCATCAATTAAAAAGCTTCTTCTAAGAGCTCATAGAAGTTGGCTTAAGCTGCTAGTGGACTTGTGCCAGCTGACCAAGTGACAGCTGCGGCAAGAGCTAGTACTTGTGCATATAGCACCGTCGCTTCCAAGTTTGTTACGAACTACCGAGTTGATAAAATTAAAGAAGGGAGTTCCAGGAGTTGTAGCATTATTGCTACAATACTGGGGCTCACCATCTTTTTGGCGCCGTTGCCGGGGAAGCGTCAGAGTATTAGTGATTGTTGTTTTTCTTCTATTTTCCACTACAATCTTCTGCTAAGTAGTTTATTTCATTTCCATTATACAATTTCATTTATTCAAAAGTAGATTAGCATTTCCTGCTTTCATAGATTAGCATTTCAATTCCGCAATTTCATTTCTTCAAGCGTAGCCTAGCATTTCATTCCTGCAATTTCATTTGAGCAAAATAGATTAGTCCTTTCCTGCTTTCATTTCAATTCCGCATTTTCATTTTAGTAAGATAGTTAGTTGCAGTTCAATCTATTTTAGTTTTGCAGGTAGAAGTAGAAAAAAGCAAAAATCAACCAAAAAGATTTCATTTCATGCCTTGTAGGAGTAGAGATAAGTTAGAAAAATGATTGCACAACACCCCCACTGCTTCACACAGCCAACATTCTCTCTTCTTCGATGGTTGTGATTAAAGAACCCCTGGGTGGACATCAAGGCATATTTAAAGAACCTCTAGGGAAGAAGAAGAAGAAAACATTCCTCTGGAGAAAATGGCTACAAGTATAAATGTTGGGAGCAATAGCTTGTCCAAGAATGAGTTTGCAACTCAAATGGAAGATTTCAAGAGTGATATGAGGCAGTTTCTTGCCATGCAATTGGATACCCTGTGGATCCAAAAGAAGCAAGAGGAAGCCAAGAGGGCTTTGGTCATCTTTTGTCCTAGGTGCACTAGAAAGCATCCTAGGAACGAATGTCCAATGCACTCCCTAGAAGTGTGTTTTGTCTGTGAAGAATACCATCCTACGAATCAGTGCCCTTCCTTGCCTGGACTCAAAGCTGCATACCAGAGAGCCAAAGGAGCCACTAAACCACTCTATCATATAAACCAAAGGAGGCTGCATGGACCTAGATCTTACCAGCAGGAACTGCAAGGGACACCTGAGACCTATTATGACCCCTATCAAGCCACTTTCATGCCTTCTTGGGGTCCCCCTGCTCATCCTTCCTAGTTCACACCTCCTCCTTGTTCCTTCACAGATCCATATTATGCCCAACCAACTGCTCATTTGTTTCACTCTTATGCTCAGCCACAGCCTCAGTGGAATGCACATCATCAGGGGTGGAGGCCCCAATACAACACTCCTCCCGCTTATTTTCCTCCACCACCTGCTCATCCACAACCATCGCCTCCTCCTCCACCAAGGCAACCTCAAATGCCTACCCAATCACAATGCCATCCATCTCCATCTCAATTTCACACCTCCACTCAACTACCCGTACCATTTCCAAAGCCATAAAATGGAGTAGCTCAACCCAATTGTAAAGCTGAGGCACAACATGTGCAAATGACTCCTCTTGAGCTCAATGATGTTCACCAAAGCTTAGGAAGAGTGTTGCAAAACAAAGATTCTATTGAAGGACCAAAGGAAAAAGAAGATTCCAAAGAGGAGATCAAAGAACCATGGGCTGCACTTGATGAAGAGAAGAGATCAGAATCAGAGATCGAGAGAGTTCCCTTATGGTTACCATCAAATCCTCCATGTACTCAAGAGAAAGATCAGCAAAAAGAGGAAGATGAGAGGGTCATGTTAGAAGGTGACATGAAGAATGATCCAGATCAGCAAAAGAACCAAGGATATCAAAGCTATATTGATACATGGTTCCAGACAGTCACTAAGTTGCAGCAGTACTCTCTTCCTCAGCTATGTTTTGTACTTTCAAAGTCAGATCATTTTGTCTCTGAAATTTGGATAGTTGTCAAAGCATGCATTCCGAGCCTTCACATCATCTTGTCTCTAATCTCGATGTGCACATGGCTCCATTGGAAGTATTCTTATACTTGAAAATGATTTTTTTTTTCAAGTAGGGTAGGGTAGAAAAAAAAAAAGGGAAAAAAGTAAAAAAGAGAAAAAATGAAAATAAGAAGAAAATAAAAATCTAAGGTGAAAAACTCCTCGGAGGCGCCTTAAATTGGCTCATTGATTGAAAACCTCCATGAGGCGGTCAATGGGTTGGAAAGAAGAGAAAATAAAAAGGCAATAAGATCTTTGGGTGAAAACCTCCCTTGGAGGCGCCCAAGGCAGGCAATTAGGGTGAAAACCTCCATGAGGCGCCCTTGTTGTTTTTCAAAAAAAAAAAAAAACAAAAGAGAAAAAGAAAAAGAAAAAGAAAACTAATTCCATTGGCTAATTGCAGGTTGCAAGAAGGACGTTTCATGACAGGAGGAGCACTCAAATCAAGATCAAAGGAATTTTTCTTGTGCCTTCTACAGGGAGCTCTGTATTTCTACAGGAAACATCCTGTAGAACCTTTGGACGAGCCAAATCCAATTTCAAAAGTGAATCTAATGGTGGGAATCTGTTGATTAGGCCTACAAGCACTTGTGTGTCCATCCCTTGCCTTTATCCATCATTTTTTTCCACCTCCTTGTGCTTCTCATTGTGCTTCTACAGGAACTTCCTGTAGAAATTGTGGGAAACTAGACATGGATTTCAAAAAGTAGTTTGGCGAACATGGTAGCTTCCTCAAGGGTTCAGAAGTCCTCATGCAATCTTCCAACTCCTCCTCCATCATCTCCATACCTGCATCACAGCCCAAGCTCAGTTTTTCCTTCCATGCAAACATTTGCAAAAAGCCTTGAGGCAAAAATCCATAGAACAAAATTTGTTTTTGCCATAACTTGAAAACCATGCATCCATTTGACAAACCGTTTTATGGGGAATTGTACAAGGGTGATGGCAACATGCTTGAGCAGTTTCAGCCAATTCCGGTGCACGGTTTCCAAGAAATTAGCCTCCATCATCATCAGCCATTTTTGCATTTTCTCCATAACCGTGCATCCATTTCAAAACCTGTTTCATGGGGATATGCATATGAGTGATGGTAACCTACCCAAGCAGTTTCAATCGATTCTGATGCACGGTTTCCGAGAAATAGATCTCTGAAATCTTCAGCCATTTTCCATTTTTCTCGAAATCCGTGCATCCATTGATCACGATTTTTCTATGGGAGATGCATCATGATGATAGAAACATGCTCAGCAAGTTTCAGATCAATCCGGTTTACCGTTTGGGAGCAATGGCGAAAACAAGTTCTGGTTCTGTGACATTGCAGCAGCAGCAGCTTGAACGTGCAGATCTGAACGTGGAAACAAATGCATGCAGCTTAGATCTGGTCAGAGGACACCTGCACAAGGAAAAGCAATCAAAAACCATCAGCCAAGCCCTCATGCAACCAAAGGATCCAAGCATGCAGCAGCAGAACATGAGCATGCAGCAACAAAAAGCTTCACAAGCAGCCGTTTGACTTCAGGTACGTGACTAAACCTTGTTCACCTATTGCATGAATCTAGTCTAAGCATTGCATGAACGAATGGAATGGTGAAATTAAGCCATGAATGTAGCAAGACACCCAGTTCTCTAGTACTCACGAGAAAATCACGCAGCATGCGTGGATAGTCATTCACGTGGAAGATGAGAAACACAGGCAATGGAAGATTTGTTGAACTTCAGTGCACAGGGCATCAATTGATTAACAAATAGAAGAAGACAGGCAGTTCATGATAGCACAGCAGTTCATATGGGCCAGCACACGTTTTTGCCACCTCACTCCACCAAAAATCACGCAGAATTAATGAGCGCTCAGCCGAAACTCATAGACTGTTGTTAACTTGCACTTGCATCATGTTCAACTGAAGTATACATCCTCTGCTTCCTCAAAATGATTAACCTATCATCCTTCGCTGATTGTTTTGGCCTGTTCAAAATTCTTCCGCATACCAAGATCGTGCAGAGGCTTATAATAACGAGACATCCACATCTGTTTTGGGTCCATCTGAGTCCTACACAGTATAGACAAGTACCCAGACGATGCTCAGGTCTGGAAACCAATTGGGTCTTCCGAATATTGATCAGATCTGATTTTTCAAGCCCTCTTCAGCTATGGCCGAAACACAAACATGGACGAGGCGGGGCAGTAATCCAAAGCTTGAACAAGAAGTTATTGACATACCTCCAACTCCAACAGGAGAAGGAAAATATGGTGCATTTCCTGTGTCCCAGACTATTACAACAGCTCTCATTATTGCAGCTTGGTACTCTTCCAATATTGGTGTGCTATTGCGTAACAAATGCCTACTTAGTTTTTTGGATGTAGATACCCAATATTCCTCACAATGTTGCACATGTGTGCCTGTTCATTTTATGGTTTTCTGGCAATTTCATGGTTAGAGATTGTACCAATGCAGTTCATTGTCTCCAGGAGACAGTTTCTTGAGATATTGGCACTGAGCTTCATTTTCTCCTTCTCGGTTGTTTGTGGCAATATTTCTCTGCGCTATTTGCCAGTCTCCTTCAATCAAGCTATTGGGGCAACAACTCCCTTCTTCACAGCAATATTTTGCATTTATAATAACATGTAAGAGGGAGTCTTCTGTGGTTTATATGGCCTTGGTGCCTGTGGTATTTGGCATTGTTATTGCAAGCAACAGTGAGCCATCATTCTACCTTTTTGGCTTTTTGGTTTGCCTAGGATCAACTGCTGCCAGAGCATTGAAATCAGTTGTTCAGGGGCTCCTGCTTACCTCTGAGGCAGAGAAGCTTCACTCTATGAATTTGATGATGTACATGGCACCAATTGTTGCGCTGTTATTGCTTCCTGTTACTCTTTTTGTGGAGGATAATGTATTAGCTATTGCTATTGAAAAAGCCCGAGAAAACACCTTTATCATATTCCTGTTGCTTGGAAACATGACCGTGGCTTATCTTGTGAATTTAACCAACTTCCTTGTTACAAAACATACGAGTGCCCTCACGTTGCAGGTTTTAGGAAATGCCAAGGCCACCATTTCTTCCATATGATTGCATATACTTGCACACTCATAACAAGGCTGAGAATTCACTAGGAAAAGCAGCAGACAGTGAGGAAGAAGAGCAGAAAGGGGGAGAAGATGAAGGCTGCCACAGCCCAGCTGAAAGGAAAATCACCCCCAGCCAAGCAGGAAGTTAGCAGACTGTTTCTACAGGAAGACAGAGGATTGTTTCTACAGGAAGCCAGCGAACTGTTTCTACAGGAAGTTTGAAAAGAGGGAAGCCAAAGGAGAAATCGGCCGAGATTTTAGCCAAGGAGGCCACCAGGGCCATCAAAGATGAGGAGAGAGATTGGTTGCTCAGAGGATGAGCAACACTTTCAGTAGGGGGGTGATGATGAGCCCCAAAAATGGATAATTATTTGGGCTCATTCAACCTCCTAATTTGACTTAATCCACCATTCTCATTAGTTTATTGCATGTTTTTTATTATATTTATGTTAATAGAGTGAATTTGGTTAGTCATTATGCCAACAAGTCTAATGGGTGCTTTGTGTAGCCTTTTTGGTCAACTTGGAGACAAAATTGAAGGTCTTAATGAGCACTTGGCAGCCAAATTCGTGGGAGAACAAGCTAGAGGATTTGTAGGAAGGTGTCCCCTTCATTTATGGGCCCTTACCTCGAATTCTCCACCATCAGCTCGGAGTTCAAGGGCCACCGAATCAATCAGCACAAGGGCAGCCAAGCAAGTCAAGTACGACTACTGTTAACTCCAAGTTTTGGGCAGCCGAGTCCCTAAAGTTTAGGAGGACTGTTGGGTCCTCAAATTGTATAAATAAGAAGGCTTAGGGCCTCATTTTGGTTAGCCAGTGGATGTTAGCTAGTTAGCTAGTAGATAGTAGCTAGTAGTTAGTCATTTCGTAGCCTTGTTGTAGTCATTTTGTAATTCGATTTGTATGCAATAGATTAGCTTTGCTTTCAGCTCATTCTCAAGCTCTCCTTGTGGACAGTTTTGATGTAACTCTTCATTCTTGATTAATAAAGATGAATTCAGCTTTGCACCAGCTCTAAATCTCTCTTGGGAGGCTGTAGCTCTTGGGGTTGGGCCCATCTCAAGTGCCCAGTACCTCCCTTGTTTATCTTTATGTGTGTTTGCTGCGTTCTTAAAATAAAATCTGCTCTTTAGATCTTGCTTTGTTATTTTGGTTGTTTTTGTTGGTTAAAGTAGCTTTTTATGTTTGGGAATCGATTGGTAGGAGTTTGTCATGCATTTAGATCTTTCGGAATGTTCTTGCTCACGTGATGTACATGGTTCTCTTTCCAAACGAGGCTGCTGTTTATTCATTTCATTGACAGTTAGATTAAGTTAGCTAGGACTTAGTTTGTTTGCAAGAATTCATTGATTCGGTTGAATGTGCATTGTGCAGGGCATCTCTATCACTCACTCACATGGTCAAGCTTCATCAGAGCCATCTGATTCATCCCATATCTAGGCTTCTCGCTTCACACCCATCCTTTTGCCCACGTAACCCTACCTTCTTCTCCATTGTTGTCTCAACTACCTTAAAGCCAAATCAGCCTTCCACATATCATCTCACCACTCCATCCATCAGTTCCTGGGTCACTTCAGACCCCCATCCTACCTCCATAACCATCCATGCATCTTCCATCAATCACCCATCCTCAAAAATCCCATTTCGAAACATCGTAGAAGAATTACAGAACATCCTGTAGAAACCCCTGCAGACTTCCTGTAGAAGTCCATAACCTCGGTTGCATAGCATCCAGACTTTGTGAAACTCTCGGAAAGAATGTTAGGGATTCCTTAGACCCTCTCTGTACCATCCCAACCTTTTCCAAGCATTCCTCCTCCTTGATCCACCTCTGCACAGTGAAAAAATAGTTAGAAGCACATGCATGATAATTCCAACAACTTAATCAAAAATACAAAAAGATGTTTTCTTCAGATAGTGATAACTTAGACACATGCATTTTACCTTCATAGAAGTAATGGCATCTCTTTCAGTAGTTTGCATTCCCATCTTTGCATCAGTAGGACTAGCTGATAGAATTAGGGTTTGCTAGGGTTTGCGTTTCTTTTTGGCTTTCAGTTTCTTTTTGCAATTAGATTAGCTTCCTTCGAGTTAGCTTTCATCCATCAATTAAAAAGCTTCTTCTAAGAGCTCATAGAAGTTGGCTTAAGCTCCTAGTGGACTTGTGCCAGCTGACTAAGTGACAGCTGCGGCAAGAGCTAGTACTTGTGCATACAGCACCGTCGCTTCCAAGTTTGTTACGAACTACCGGGTTGATAAAATTAAAGAAGGGAGTTCCAGGAGTTGTAGCATTATTGCTACAATACTGGGGCTCACCAGTTGCCTCCATGCTTTGTAGAATATATGGTACGAGGAATGTTTCACACTTTCCATTAGACTGGGTCCCTTTCACTTAGAGAGCTACAGAGGGTTTTAGTTTCAATTGGGTCAATCTTTTATCTAGTAGCATTGCCTATCATGTTTTCAACTTTCGAAAAGAAAGAAAACTTACTCATAAACCCCTTTTTATATGTTTACATATATCATAGATTCCATTTGTCTTTCTACCCCCTTTTCAACAATGAGTTGGAATTGGACACCTGTTGAATCTCTTCCCATCCATGTCTATCATAATAAATTGTGGGAAGAAAACTACTTCAACCACTTTTACCAAATTTTTCATTATGTCATGATTTTGTTTCATCAAGCCTTATTCAATACAAAATGTCCAAGGATGTCTCAGCCTTCTATGAATTGTTTACAAAGAATTGGAGATTGATATGTCGAGGAAAATTTCACATGTTAGAGTAATTGGTTGCCATGGTTCTGCTCATGCTCTACCCATCTATGTACCGACAAGATTCTTTGTAGAGAGGTGATGTATCAAACAGTGGGTACAAGAATTAATCTTGAATTTAAAAAGACATCTAAGAAGGTGTGGCTTGAGTTCTTGGTGCCAATTGGCATTTATTCCCCTCAGAATTTCCAACATGCAAAAAAAGAGTTAATTCCTTTTCATGCTTTGAATTTTGCTACTATTCCCCTAAAATTACATAATCCTTATAAGGTGATTGAGAAGATAACTTCTGATGTTCGTATCAGAAAGTATATACATTAAACTTATGTATATGATGATGCATTCAAAGTAGCTAGTTCTTCCCTAGAGGTGTATTGAAAAACTGGAGAGTTACCTCCAGAACATTATTAAAATTTTATAGAGGAAAAAGACACAATGAGAGCTCCATTTCCACCGAGCTTACAACAACAAATAGGAGAGGCTACTATAACAAAATATCCTAGCGCCTCAACTCAAAGAGCTTCTACACACAATACTTCAGCACAAGGAAATTCATCTTCAACATAAACAACTCCTTCACAAAATAAACCAGTTGTACTAGGAAGCAAAGAGGCCCCTCTTAATCCTCCCAAATAATTGATTTTAGAGAAGACACTAGGCAGTGATATAATTAAAGATTGGTAAGTTTTTGAGAATCTAACCTCACAACCTCCTAAGCAGACATGCAACGCAACAACTATGACCAAAATGCCTAGAAAAAATACTGAAAAGCAATAATTGACATAACCTCCATCAAATACTTCAGAATCATGTCTCTAAGATCCTAAGGTGATTTCCAAAACACCTATTCGTGTATTTATGATTTATGAACGAATTTATGATCCAAATATTGTTTCTCAATTCGAGATACAAGAGATGTCACCTATTGAAGTATTTTATAGCCTAAAACAACATGTTATATTAAGGAGAAACAAAAATAAGAGAAAGACTACTGAAACACATGCTTTATCAACAACTATTACCCTATCAGCAAGACTTTTGGAGGTGCTTTGGGAAGGATTGTCAATGGCCCTAGATGAAGTATTCGAGGAATTATCTTAGGACAAAAGGGCTTATGCAAATGAAAACATTGATTCAATTGCTAAAGTCGGATAGTTCATTAAGTGGAAAAATGAAAGGATTCATCAACTCAAGAATGATTCTTCACAAATTAAAACTCATATGTAAGGTCAAATTACTTCGTTTAAAATCTAATTTGAATATGAGATCAAGTAGAAGGATATCTAGATGAATGAATTGTGGGAGAAGGTAAATTTGGCTACAGCATAAGCTTAATGAGCTTTTGTTATGGCATAAAGATCAAAAGAGGTACTTACCAAACTTACCTAGAATTTATGAAATGCAAAAATCTATAGTTCTACATGTTTGGAAGACCCATATTAGCTTAATCAAAGAGTTGGTTAAAGATGCATAAATGATTTCTAATTTTGTGGTCCAATCTATTGCGTAGTCTCTTAAAGAGACAAAATTGCTACCAGTTGATACAAAGGAGGCTCCCCGAGAGACAGAGGTATTGAAATAAAAAATATAAGGTGGAAGAGCAGAGTCTCGTGATAGAATTGAGTAGTTTTTGAAGGTGAATTTTAAGCTAATCTGGGAGTTTTTCATTAAACCTCGTAGTTAGCTTCAAGTAACTAAATTCGTTAATGAACAGATCACTCAACTGCTACCAATCTTGCAAACTCAGGTGTATAACTATCATGTTAACATTAGACCTCACTCACCCCATGAGTTAGCACATTTTTAGAAGTATATGATCGATGGAAATCACCCAATGGTTCTTCATCAAGAGTTGATCCATCAAATTAAAAAGTTCATTTCAGTTTGAAGGTTGTAACAAGTTTCTATTTTACTTAAGTTTGTTTGTAATTTGTTGAGAAAATTCAAGAGATGAAACTACTCTCCTTTCATGTTTGTAAACTATTTAAACAACTCTTGACCTCAATGAAAAGGGTTTTGAATTGTGCAAGGAAAGGCCCAATTACACTATTTCATTTTGTTCATTTCTAATATAAGCACTGAACCATTTTTTATTCCATGCTTCAACGAAGCAGAGCAGATTTGGTACTACTATTGAAATTGTTTTTCTCAAATTTTTGATTAGAATCATTTGTGTTATTTATGTTCACATTTACGATTGTTTATGTTTATGTTTATGTTTATTTCCTTAATTTATAAGCATAATTATTTAAAAGTTTATATGTGAATGTTGTTTAGGTGTTTATTCAATTAAATATTTAATTGAATTAAACATTTTATTTACAATTTTCTCTGAATCAACGAAATAACTTGAAATCTAAATTTTTGGTTATTAACATTATATTTCGCTTTTACATATACATTAATGCTCAGGTTATATATATTATAAGATATAGTCGAGTTATAGTATATTTTCTTTATTGCATTCACTTAGAAACATCACTGTTCTTTTCATATTCCCATTTGACTTCCATATCCCAAAGTCTCCATTCGTTGGAGAAATCTCCGTAAGGGTAACTGGGCCCATTTAAACCAGTCCAAGCTACCAACCCAAATGGAAAAGAGTCTTATTAGGGCTTTGACCAGGTGGTTTCCCAAATGTTGATGAGGTCATTTTTTTCCATCAACATTTCTGGCACTAGAAGGAGGGCATGAACCTCTGACCTTGTGGTTAATCTTAATGCATCCCAACGATCAACTTAAAACAACTTTTAGAACCAATTGAGGCAATTATGCTTATCAAAATATGTCATTGGATCTTATAAATGTCGGTGCTACATTTCAAAGGGAAATTGACACCGCTTGTAGAGGTTTGATCAATAAATATGTTGTGGTTTATCTTGATGATATCACCATATTCTCCAAAAAATGTACTGATCATATTCATCATGTAAAGCATATTTTTGAAAGATGTTAGAAATATGGGATATCTTTGAATCCTAAAAAATCATTTTTTTGACCATATGAAGGTAAACAATTGGGATTCATTATGTCTAAAGAAAGAATTACTATTGATCTTGATATATTTAAGGCTATCTTAGAAATTTCACTTCCTTATAACAAAAATCTTATGCAATCATTCTTGGGTCAAATTAATTTTGTAATGCATTTTATCCCCAATTATGCAGAAAAAATAGTTTTTCCTTTACAAAATATGATCAAGAAAATTACAACTTTTAAATGGAATGCATTGGAAAGATAGGCTTTGACTCTATTAAACATGTTCAATCTCCTTCCTTGTTTTCCCTTGATTATAATAAGGAATTTATTTTATATACATTTGCCTCTAATCAATCATATGCAACTATTTTAACTCAACAAAATGATAAGGCCGTAGAAGTACCAACAACCTTTAATAGTTCTATATTTTAAGGAGATGAATTGAAGCATTAAAAAGTCAAGAAACAAACTTATGTTTCATGTCTATTAAGCATTTCAAACCCTTTTTAATCAAATATAATACCAAGGTAATTCAACCTTACTTTGTTGTAAGAAAATTGTTGATTCAAAAATATCTTGGATAGAAAAGAGCTAACTAGGTGACTACACTACAAGAATATGACTTGGAGATAAAGCTTGCAAAAATTGTATGTGGTCAAGGATTATGTAAGTTGGTTATCCAAAACATTGATTCACAATCAGAAAATAGTTTAGATAATCACGAGTCACAAGATCCTCAATGGCGATGTGTCATGCCTGATTTTTCAAACTCATAATATGCAAATCTAATATATTTCCGAACTCATGGAACAACACCATTGCATCTAGAACCAAAGAAAAAATGTGCTTTAAGGTTGAAATATAATCAGTACTGACTTATATATGGAATTTTATTTAGGAAAAACTATGATTCCATTCTTCTTAGGTGTTTAGAAAAACATGAGGCTGATAAATTGTTGAATGATTTACATGATGAACCAATAGGTGCTCATTTTGGAGGTGACACTACCACTCACAAAAAAATTGCATGTAAGATATTATTGGTCAACACTTTTTAAAGATGCTCATGCTTACATTTGACAATGAAAATTTTTCAATACTTCTGCGAGAAGAGAGAAGAAAGAAACATTGTCTCTACAACCTGTGATCACAAAGCAACCTTTTGAGCAATGGGGTCTTGATGTTATTGGTGAGATTGTTCCTAACTCTTCCAAGCAACATAAATTTATTCTCACCGTAATTGATTTTTTCACAAAATAGGTGGAGGCCATTCCATTAAAAAAAATTATTGTTGATCAGGTAATATCTTTCATAGATCAATTTACCATCACTAGGTTCGGTCTTTGATCCAGGTGGATCTTCAGAAAAGTACTAGTGGCATGACAAATAGCTCAAAACCCAAAGTGGCAGGATCTAGATAATCTTATCATCGGATCTAAGTGCTCGTCATCTTGATTCCAACGGTGTGAACGACACTCAAATCCGAGTCCAGATGACAAAGTTAGAGCAAGTCAAAGTTTGGGTTTGACTTGTCTAGGTAGCAAGGAGAAGATGACAAGGCATAATTTTAGAGAATAAGGGAGCTCCATGTGGCAGGATGCCACTGGACCCCACATATCGCATATTGGTGAAAAGGAGGAGTGCTTAAGGAAGAATTGGCCCTTGGTGTTACCGGCTGCAATTGCGATATCGCATATCGTAGGCCAGAGGAGTTATGAATTGGCCCCGACAGGACTTAGTTTCAATGTGATATACATCGCATATCGCAATTGCACAAAAAGGTTGGTGCTTGCGATGTGGTTCGGGGGAAAAGTGTCAATTGTAATTTCGTAGTGGGCGCCGATTGCGATACTGCGATAAGGGGCCCGGACCCGATATACTATATATTATGCTTAATACACTCGGCGGGTCCGCAGATGTTGCAGTGTGTTAAATCAGTGTGCCAAGGGTTTCACGCCAATTGAAATAGTGCAATGGGAGAGCCAGACGCAAGACATTATGGCATACGGTGAATACTCCTGTCGGATCCATAGATATCGCAGGATGCCTGTGTCCGGGCTTGGATTGTCCGCCGATAAGCTAGAACCACCAATAAACCCGCCATTGATACCCATGCACTGTTGTAATGGGTTGTTTTATTAGACATTGGATTTTATATTGCATAAGGGTTGTTGCCGTGAATCCTTCTACTTTCTAACCTTGGGTATTATGTTGGAACTGCCCCAATTTTGAGGGATATTGCCATGATCTTATATATATGACTATTATGTCGGAGAAAGGCAAGGAGGACTGGCCGAAACACAAATTCTATTATATACAGCAGGCCGGAACCTCGCCTTGAGTAGCAAAGAGGTTCCGAGAAGGTTGCAGAAGGCTCGATTATCCAAATTGGGAGTTTGGATAGGCATTTTTGTACTATTTTTCACCAGGAATTCAGTGGTTCTGTCTGTTTTTAAAGTTGGGCTCTCCATTCTCTGCCCATCTATCAGATTGGAGGTATAAGGGTTGTAATTTTTTGTTGTTGTACTTTTATCTCTTTTATGCCACTAATACAAAGAAGGTCTCCCCACTATTGAGCAGGGCCTAGAGATGTAGTCCAAACTGGACGAACTTTGTAATCAAATCATTGTGTCATGGTTTTTTGTGTTCTTCTGATTATTTTCTACATTGTTTATGTGCTTTTAAGTTCCATGGTTAATTAACTCTGTTATATCTAATTCTGATGCACTTATAATTAAAAGATCTTGGTTTTCGCATTATGGTTCATATTTTGTCCTTGGTGGAAACCCACATATAGGTTAGTTCAGAAATGATAAAGTGATGTATGATGGAAACTCACATTGTAACAGGTCTATTCAGAGGTAACAGAGTAATGGCACAGAAGAACAGGATGATGGGACAAAGGATTACAGATCAGAATCAAGAAATTGAGGAAAGAGAATGTTTTAAGTTGTATACGTTGGTTAACCTAGTCCAAGTCACGTATACACACAGGTACACATAACAAAAGGTGTGTACATGTATGCACGCAGTTTCACATAAGGAATAGCGTGTATGGGATGGAAAATTAAGGTTAAAGAATACCAAGGGTCCATACCATGGTATTAGCCCACAATATTGAGCGGGATAATGGTTACTTGATCTTTTTTAAGAATACCATAGGTTCTAAGTGTTGTTTTGGTGCATGGTTTTGATAAAGGCTCTAGTATATAAGGAGGAGAAGATCAAAGGGCTAAGTGTACAAGTGTAAGGGTTTTTCATGAATACTTCTATCTGAAGTATATTTTGTGTTGTAAGGGCTATGGTTATGATATAGATCTAAAATATCTTGTGCACCCTTGGATACAATGTTGGATCAAGATCATGAGACCTTAAATGACTTATCATTGTACGATCTAATAATGGATGGGCTAGATCTGAATGCTAACACATGTTTAATCCTTTAAATGCTATGATCTGGGTATATTTGAAGTCTTGAAAAGCTACGAAGTTATAAGTCATTATTTGTAGATCTATACACAGGATCACCTCGGTGAAGGAGTGTATACACGCAGATTCAGCACTTCCAAGTAGCGTATGCAGAGGAAGTGCTTGTTCTTCAGAAATGACTGATCTATCTGATCAGTGTTGTTTTTTTACTATTGTTTGTCATCATTAGATCTGAAGTAAAATTGATTGTATAAGGAGATTGAGTCTGGCTGATTGATTGATTGAGTAAGAAGGGTGATCTTTGCTGCTATCTATTTAGAACTCTGTAACATGACAGTAGATCTTCAGAATGTCTTTGGGTAGTATAATTTTTGGTTCAGGAATTTTATGATTCAGTATCTTCAGAGATATACACAGGTTGGGTTACAGAAAGTAGTGTATACAAGCAGGTTGTCCTCACTGAGGTAGCATATCAATTCTAACATATTATTTTTGAGGTTGCAGTTGGTTCTGGTTGTTGATGCAGTGTTCTGGGTTCAGCTCTATGTTCTGGTGATAGTGATCTGACTATTCAGATTGATTGATTGTGTTTTTCTTCAGAGTTGATGGGTTTCAGTGATTGGTTGATGCAGTTGTATTTGATGGTTGTATTGCAGTGGTGATTGATTTTGAGCTTCAATGTTACTGATGGGTTCAGTATGAAAATTTGATGAAACATGGCCTACATATTGTGTTGATGTGTACCAAGAGTATCCAGTCTGAAAATTTATGAAACATGGTCCCTAGAAAAAGAGTGAAGGTAGTAGCCTTCGGTAGGTCGGTGCCTACGTACTAGTAAACATACCAGCCAGTACAAGAGCTAGGGGGTTGTAGCTCCTTTGCAGTAGAAGCTGGAAAACAAGTGAAGGTAGTAGCCTTCAGCAGGTAGATGCTTGCGTACTGGAAAAAGTCTGCAATAGTACAAAAATTGTATACACTTTTTAATAAGAAGATTGAAGACTAAGACGACAGCAGTGGTGGTTTTTTCCCACATTGGGTTTCCACCTAAAAAATCTTGGTGTTCATGTGTGTTGCTTATGTGTGTTGATTTATTATATTCTTACTGCATCTGTTTACTGCTTAGTAAATGCATCACACTCTGATTTAAGTTCAACAGACAATGAATTAGTTGTTTTACAAATTTATTATCTATACATTGGTTTCATTCATTATAGTCGCAGACATACGTTGTTTGGTTTCTGTAAAATAACGTATACAATTTGAAAAGGAAAATTATTATTGTGAAAGTTTAAATACTGATTCACCCCCCCCCCCAAGTATTTTTCCCAACAATTGGTATCAGATCCAGGTCCTTCAGAAGAAGCTTGATCGCTTGAAGGAAGATCTCTCAAGATGAGTAATCACGAAGGAATGGGATCTATCAAACCACCAATATTCAACGAAATAACTTAACATATTGGAAGATAAGAACCAGAGCCTATCTTCAGTCACTTGGAGTTGATGTTTGGGAAATTGTGGAAGGAGGATACCAATATCCAGCAGCAGTCCCCACAGATCCAGCAGAAAAGAAATCATATGAAACCAATGCCAAAGTCGTCAATGCATTATTGGGAAGTCTATCAGAATCAGAATTCATCAAAGTCATGCAGCTCAACACAGCCAAAGCAATATGGGACAAAATCATTCAGAGCTACGAAGGAGACTCCCAGGTAAAACATGTTAAGCTCCAAACTCTCAGAATTCAATATGAAACTCTCAAGATGCATAGTGATGAAATTATTGCTAGTTACTTTTTACGAGTAGATGAGATTGTAAATCATATGAAGAATCTAGGTGAAGAAATAAAGGAGGCTATTATAGTAGAGAAAATTTTAAGATCTCTATCTTCTAAATTTGAGTCAAAAGTATCTGCCATTGAAGAGAAGCAGGATCTACAAGTTGTTATTATTGTTCAATTTCATGGAATTTTAACTTCCTTTGAAATGAGGAAAGGAGGTCCATCATAAATTAGAGAAGTCACTTTCAAATCCTCTGCAAAGGGAAAAGAAAAGGAATATCTCAAGGAATCAGGATATATATCAGAAGAAGATGAGGTAAACTTTGTGAAGAAACTTCAACTGGGTACCGGAAGATTCAAAGGTAAGCTTCCATTCAAATGTTTTGCTTGTGGTAGAGTTGGTCATTATGCTGCTAAATGTCCTCATAAAGATAACTATGAAAAAGGAAAGGATTCTGCAAAACGTAATAGGAAACGGTTTGTTAATAGAAAAAGTTATTATACTCATCAAGATAGTGATGGCCTGTCTAATAGTGATGAAGGTGAATTTGATCAAGATATTAAACTACTCATGGCTTATGAAAATGATAAGTTTATGGATGCCTTAGAAGAAGAAGATTTTCTTGAAGAAATCACTCAACTCAAAATATGCTTGGAAGAAAAGAATATAGTCATAGACACTTTGACACATCAACTCACTAAAAGGGAAAAGCACAATGAAAAATTATAGTGTGAAGTAGTAAGTCTAAGAAATGAACTTGAGAAGACAAAATATATGAATCTTAGATTTGCTAAAGGATCAGAAACCTTAGATGAAATCATCAAGGTTTAGCATTCTCCTCTTATAAATACTGGTCTTGGATACACTGGAGAAACATCCCAACCAAAAAATTCTTCAGCCATCACTAGAAGCTATCTTAATGCAGCAAAAACCAGTCAAGAATGTGTCAATCCTCAGCAAAATCCTAAAGGTACTCCCTAGGTAAATCATGCTCATTTTACTCCAAGGGTGAACATCAATAGAAGCACTAACCAAAAGGTGAACAATACCAAAAGATTTTATGATCACAGAAATTTCTTCTTTAATGGACAATGTTTTTCATGTCATAACTTTGGTCATAAGGCTACTCAATGTCTTGCTTACAAAACTATCATGACTAGAGAAGCAACAAAACAAGGGAGTGTGACAGGAATCAAGAAGAGATCTTATAATAACTTTTCACCTCTTGAAGATGAAATTGAATGTTAATTTTGCAATAACTTTGGTCATGAAGAATATGAATGCAGGAGTGAACTTCTGCCAACATATCAAAAGGAGCAAACATCATCAAACTCCAAGGTATGAAAAAACAAGGAATTCCAGCCAAAAAGATGTGGCATAGCTCTATTTGCAGAAAGACAAGAAAATCAGTGGTACATTGATAGTGGATGCTCTAAACACATGACAAGTGATAAAGATAATTTCCTTTCATACAATGCTTTAGAAAAGGAAAAGAATGTCTCTTTTGGAAATGACACACCAGATGTCATTAAGGGTAAAGGTTCTGCTTATCTAAAAGAAAATGTTAAAGTTGGAAATGTTATTGAGTGTTAGTCAAATGTGTGATCAAGGAAATGAAGTTGTGTTTCGATCAAAAGAATGTGTGGTTTGTGAGCTTGACACAAGAAAGACCATAATCAAAGGTACAAGAAATCCAAGAAATCTATATATACTAGAAGGAGGTCAAGAACAATGCTATTTAAGAGAAATAGAAGAGAATTGGTCATGGCATAGAAGATTGGGGCATCTAAGCTTTTCCCAAATAAGAAAATCATGCAAGCTCAAGGTTGTTCGTGATCTTCCAGATATCATCATCCCAGAAAGTACCATCTGCAAACCATGTCAATTCGGTAAGCAAACTAGAGTTCAATTCAATGCCAAAGAAGGATCAACAAGTAAGCCTCTTGAACTCATTCATACTGATTTGTGTGGACCAACAAGGAAAAGGTCACCTCACGAAGAATAATACTACATTTTATCCATTGATGATTTTTCTAGAATGTGCTGGATTGGGTTACTAAAACATAAAGATGAAGCATTTGAAAATTTTAAGGTCTTCAAAGCTTTAGTTGAAAATGAATTAGATCTAAAAATCAAATGTCTCAGATCTGATCAAGGAGAATAATTCACATCAGATGAATTCTTTGAATTTGGTGAACAACATGGAATAAAGAGACAATTCTTTATTGCCAAGACTTATCAACAAAATGGTGTGGTAGAAAGAATGAATAGAACAATTCAACAAATGGCTCGAGCTATGCTTGATGAGTCTGGAACTTCTAACACCTTCTGGGGTGAAGCTGCACATACTGCAGTAAATATTCTCAACAAAGCTCATGTACATGTAAATAGTGATAAAACTCCATATGAACTTTGGTATGGTAAGCTTCCCACTGTAAAATACTTCAGAGTTTTTGGAAGCAAATGTTTCATCAAAAAGACTGATGAAAAACTTGGTAAGTTTTAACCCAAAGAAGACGAAGGAATATTTCTTGGTTATTCATCTAGAAGTAAAGGATACAAATGTTATAATAAGAGACTTCGAAAAATTGTTGAATGCATTAATGTTGTAATTGATGATGCATGCAAAAATCTGAAACAGGTGACGGTAGCAAAAGAAGATGATAACAATGAAGACGATGAATGCTTTCCCATATCAAATTGAAATTATATAGAGGAAGAAACCAATGAAGCATCAGAAGAAGATACATCTGACAAGGAAAAGGTTCCATCCAGGTATGTTCAAAAGAATAATCTAGAATCTCAAATTCAAGGAGATAAAGGATCTGGAGTACAAACAAGAAGAACTCTTGTAGGATATTCTAGTTATCTAGCCTTATTATCCTCCATAGAACCAAAAAATGTAAATGAAGATAGCAAAGATGAATGTTGGGTTAAGTCCATGGATGAATAACTTGACCAAATTGAAAATAATGATACTTGGGAATTAGTTCCTAGACCTCATGATAAAAATGTTATAGGGAAAAAATGGATATTCAAGAATAAGTTGAATGAAAATGGAGAGGTAATTAGGAATAAAGCAAGCTTTGTTTGTAAAGGGTATGCACAAGAAGAAGGTATAGAATTTGAAGAAACGTTTGCACCTATAGCTAGACTTGAAGCCATAAGAATGTTTCTTTCTCTTTCAAGTTTTCGAAAATTCAAAGTTTATCAAATGGATGTAAAATCTGCATTTCTTAATGGAGATCTAGAAGAAGAAGTATACATTGAACAACCAGAAGGATTCATTCTGGGAAATGATGCAAAGCTTGTATGCAAACTCAAAAAGGCTTTATATGGATTGAAACAAGCTCCGAGGGCATGGTATTATCGTCTTGACAAATATATTCAACAACAAGGCTTCACAAAAGGATCTGCAGACAACAACTTATATACAAAAATTGAGAATGATAAACAACTAATTATTTATGTTTATGTTGATGATATCATCTTTGGCCGTAATGAAGAATCTATGAGTCAAAACTTTGCTTATGTTATGCAGCAAGAATTTGAAATGTCTTTGCTTGGAGAACTAACCTATTCTCTTGGTCTACAAGTGCAACAAACAAAAGATGGCATCTTTCTCTCATAAACTAAATATCTCAAGAAGATTTTGAAGAAACACGGAATGGAAGATTCCAAACCAGTATGTACTCCAATGGTAACAAGATGTAGTCTCAGTTCTAATGATGATTCTCCTACAATGAATCAACCAAAGTACAGATCTATGATTGGAAGTCTAACCAGACCAGATATCATGCATGCGGTAGGAATTGTTGGAAGATTCCAAGCCAATCCGAAGGAATCAAATCTTCAGGCAGTAAAGAGAATATTCAAATAGCTCCAAGGAACTCAAGACTTTGGTCTATGGTATCTTAAAGATGCAGATCTCACCCTTCATGCATATATAGATGCGGATTGGGCTGGAAATGTTGATGACCAAAAAAACACTAGTGGAGGTGCATTTTATATGGGATCATGATTAGTATATTGGTTCAACAAGAAATAAAGTTCGATTTCCTTATCTACAGCAAAAGCAGAATATGTGGTTGTTGCATCTTGTTGCACACAACTTCTCTGGATGATGCAGACATTACAAGATATTCAAATTACATGTTCTCCACCCATATCCATCCGATGTGACAATACAAGTGTGATTAGTATCTAAAAAAATCATGTTATGCACTCCAAGACCAAGTACATACCCAACAAGTACCACTTTCTACGAGAACAAGTACCTGAACAAAAGGTTGAATTAGAGTATGTTCCCTCCAAGGATCAGGTTGCTAATATATTTACCAAACATTTTCCCAAAGAAGCATTTGAATATCTTAGACAAAAGGTGGGAATTGTTTCTGCATCATCTTGTTGTTAAAATCAGTTTGTTTAGATTCAGAGGATTGTTTTCTATATGTGGATTTCATGACGTAGAGTTGTGTATATACACGAGTTTTTGTGCGGGAAGTAGCATATATGTTTTTCTGGTAGAAAAACAGTGGGTCAGACTCAAAATCAGTTTCTGACATGGTTGTTCAGTCTGATATTGATGGATACAGTCTGTTGATGTGCTTTTCTCATTGATGTCTATTTGATTGATGAATATTCCTTAATGAATGAAATGTTGACAATGCACAGGTAGAACAGGTTCAAGGGGAGCATTAGCCTTCAAAATATTATGCATTGTTGGCATCATGGTTGCTAAATTCAGTTGTGGTCTCAGTTATTAATGTCATTTGATGAAAAGTTCATGTAAATACCTATGGTGTAATAATATGTCTCTTTTTGTCATAGTCTATTATGAATGAGTCCTTTTGGACATATGATGTAATTTTTACCCCCACTATGCATGGGAAGGATGATGTAATAATTACAATTTTCAGTCATGTATGAAAATTTGATGTATCCCCACTTGGTTGGGTGATTGATGTATGTATGAGTCATTAGTGATAGGAAGGTCATACTCACATAGTTGAGTTATAGAGTCATGTTATTCTTTTGAAAAAAATATTTCTGCAAACTCTGCATGTGCTTAGGGGGAGCATGAATAGTGTAGTGCATCTCATCATGTATTAAGGGAGAGAATTTGTTGGTCCGCCCTTTGCCCTTGATGTCAAAGGGGGAGAGTATCTTGGTTTTGCTTGATATATCTAACAGGTTCTACAGCCTGAAGTGATCAACACCAATATGGTTGCCATCAAGTCCAAGGGGGGTATTGTTGGCATTATGGTACACGTGTTGTCCTTGATGGCAACCCACATACAGGTCAGTTCAGAAATGATAAAGTGATGTATGATGGCAACTCACATTGTAACAGGTCTATTCAAAGGTAACAGAGCAATGGCACAAAAGAACAGGATGATGGACAAAGGATTATAGATCAGAATTAAGAAATTGAGGAAAGAGAATGTTTTAAGTTGTATACATTGGTTAACCTAGTCCAAGTCGTTTATACACGTAGGTACACAGAAAAAAAGGCACGTATATGGTTTCATAGAAGGAATAGTGTGTATGGGATGGAAAATTAAGGTTAAAGAATACCAAGGGTCCATACCATGGTATTAGCCCACAATATTGAGCGGAATAACAGTTACTTGATCCCGTCTAAGAATACCATAGGTTATAAGTGTTGTTTTGGTGCATGGTATTGACAAAGGCTCTAGTATATAAGGAGGAGAAGATCAAAGGGATACGTGTGCAAGTGAAAGGGTTTTTCATCAATACTTATATCTGAAGTATATTTTGTATTGTAAGGGCTATGTTTATGATATAGATCTGAAATATCTTATGCACCCTTGAATACAATGTTGGATCGGGATCATGAGACCTGAAATGACTTATCATTGTATGATCTGATAATGGATAGGCTATCTCTCAATACTAACACATGTTTTATCCTTTAAATGCTATGATCTGGGTATATCTTAAGTCTTGAAAAGTTGTGAAGTTATAAGTCATTATTTGCATATCTATACGTTATAAGTTATAAGTAAGAAGGGTGATCTTTGTTGCTATCTGTTTAGAACTATGTAACATGACAGTAGATCTTCATGATGTCTTTTGGTAGTACAATTTTTGGTTCAGAAGTTTTATGATTCAGTATCTTCAGAGGTATACGCAGGTTGGGTTACAGAAAGCAATGTATACACGCAGGTTGTCCTCATTGAAGTAGTGTCTCAATTTTGACATATTATTTTTGAGGTTGCAGTTGGTTCTGGTTGTTGTTGCAGTGTTCTGGGTTTAGCTCTGTGTTCTGGTGACAGTGATCTGACTGTTTATAATGATTGATTGTGTTTTGCTTCGGAGTTGATGGGTTTCAGTGATTAGTTGATGCAATTGTATTTGATGGTTGTATTGCAGTGGTGATTGATTTTGAGTTTCAATGTTACTGATGGGTCCAGTATGAAAATTTGATGAAACATGACCTACATATTGTGTTCATGTGTATCAGGAGTATCCAATTTCGAAATTCATGAAATGTGATCCCTGGAGAAAGAGGAAGGTAGTAGCCTTCTATAGGTCGGTTCCTACGTACTGGTAAACATATCATCCAGTACAAGAGCTAGGGGGTTGTAGCTCCCTTCCAGTAGAAGCTGGAAAACAAGTGATAGTTGTAGCCTTCAACAGGTAGATGCCTACGTATGGGAAAAAGTCTGCACTAGTACAAAACTTGTATACACTTTTTAATAAGAAGATTGAAGACTGAGATGATAACAACGATGGTTTTTTCCCGCATTGGATTTCCACCTGAAAAATATTGGTGTTCATGTGTGCTACCTATGTGTGTTGATTTCTTTTGTTCATATTGCATCTATTTACTACTTAGTAAATGAATCACATTCTTATTTAATTTGAACCGACAATGAATTAGTTGTTTTACAAGTTTATTATCTATATGTTGGTTTCATTCATTATATGCGTGAACATACGTTGTTTGGTTTCTGTAAAATAGTGTATACAGTTTGAAAATGAATATTATTATTGTGAAAGTTTAAATACCGATTCAGGCCCCCCCCCCCTCCTCAGTATTTCCCAACACTTGGATCAAGTTTGGTATCATAGCAAGTCTTTGTAGATGCGAATTGCATGAGTTTATGCTAACCCTGAACAAGCTGCAAAATGGAGAAGGAACACTTAACTCCTTTGATCCTGAAGTAGGACGTGCACAACGAAGAAGAAACATGGCTAATGAAGAAGCGCATTGGGAAGAGGAACAGAATTTCCGAAAGGTATTCTATAATATGGTAGGAAAAGTAGAAAAGTTGTTCGCAGAGTATGAGAAGGCACTTGGGCATGAGAAGAAGGATGTCGATGATCATGAATTAGAAAATCAAGAAGGTGGTGGAGAAGATCCTCCTCCATCTCCTTCCTCCAGAGATAATTCTCAACACTCTCATAGAAATTCCAAACAGACCTCTAAGAAACCATTCTTCAAGTTAAACGTGAAGTTCGATCTACCCATGTACGATGGAGAATGTAGTGCAGAAAAACTCAATAACTAGATCAGACAGATAGAGGCTTATTTCCGAATCCAACAGATCGAAGAAGATGAGGTGAAAGTCCAGTTAGCATCTCTTCGACTGAGCGGCACTACTCTCGTTTGGTGCGAGAGCAAGTTACAGAAGGGCAACACGAAGTCAGGTAACCTTCTGTCCTCTTAGTCTAGCTTTATTTCTGCATTAAAGGACCAATTCTACCCTCTGGGTTATAAGAAAAAGGCACTTATGGACTGGCAATACTTAAGGCAAGGTAAGGGCCAGAATGTACAAAGCTTCACGGAGGAATTTCATAAACAAGCATTGAATCTGGGCATCTCATTAGATGCACCCGAAACTGTAACTAAGTACATAGGTGCACTACATAGTTACATCAGACACTCGTTATTACTGTTCGAGCCTACTTCAATTGATATGGCCAGCGTTAAAGCTATACATCTTGAAAGTTGAGGAAAGAATGATCGAGATGACCAAACCAAGAATATGTCATTCAAACCTCAGCATGGAAAATTCCAAAAGAAAGGAAAATGGAAGGATAAGAAGACCATCGCTGCCAAGAAGGGCGACAAAGCAACACCGTCGTGCACTCATTGCAAGAAGGATGGGCATGATGAGGACCACTGCTGGAAGCTACATCCGAAACTGAGACCGAAGAGATTCGGTGGAAAGGGGAAGCAGAAGATAATGGCAACAGCGCAGGACCTTAGATCGGATTCTGGCGATGAAACATTGATCACAGCCGTGGGCACAAAAGGTACTCTTTCTATTAATGATAGTTTTGATTCGGTTGCAAGCACTAGTTATTTGAATGAGCCTGTGAGTCGTGAGCGAAAGAGAATTGAGTTGTTCCACATTAGAGTTGCCATAAAGCATACAAAGGTGGAAACTTTGTTTGATTTAGGTTCCCAAGAAAACTTAATCTCAGAGTCCTTAGTAAAAAGGATAGGCCTTGAAACTAAACCTCATCCGAGTCCATACCCGCTTGGTTGGGTAAGTGATAAAGCCAAATTGTAGGTCACCAAGAAGTGTAGGGCTAGATTTGTAATCGCTTCTAAATTAGTTGATGAGGTAGAGTTAGATCTAGTACCTTTGGGCATTTGTGGAATCATCTAGGGAAGCCCATATTTATATGACAGAAAGGTAATTTTTTTGGCATGAAAACAAATACCACCTCACCAAGGATGGGTAGAATATATACTCAGAGCTCATCACACAAAATTTAGTGTTAGCCTTGTCAGAGCAGGACAGACTAAAAGACCGGTTAATTCCAATAAAGGGTGCATGCTCATGGTAGTGAGGGCGAAAGAATTTGAGACGGCTGACGCTTACATAGGTTGTGATTCTAATAGTAAGAAGGAATTATTTGAAATTGTTTCTGGCTATGATGAATAATTTCAGGAATCGACAAGATTTCCCCCTAAACGGGAAATCCAACATGAGATCCATTTGCAATAGGATGCTCCTTTACCAAATGTTGGCATGTATAGGATGGCTTCTATTGAGATGGAGGAGATCAAGAAATAGGTGTAGGAACTGTTAAATCAGGGAGTCATTAGACCGAGTTCTTCTCCTTGTGGCTCACCAATCGTGTTGGTGCCCAAGAAAGACGGCACATGGATAATGTGTGTGGATTACAGGGTGTTGAACAAGATCACGGTGAAGAATCGATACCCTCTCCCTCGCATTGATGAATTGTTAGATCAATTAAAAAATGTTGTTTATTTTACCAAGTTGGATTTGCGTAGTGGTTACCACCAGGTGAGAATTGCAGAGCAGGACGTCTGGAAAACTACGTTCAAAATCAAGTAGGGGTTGTTCGAATGGATGGTGATGCCATTCGGACTGTGTAACGCTCCAACCACGTTCATGAGGGTAATGAATGATTTATTTTGGCCATTTCTTGATCATTTTGTTCTCGTGTATCTGGACGATATTCTTGTGTACAGTAGGACATGGGAGGAACATATGTGTCACATAAAGAAAGTGCTTGATGTTTTGAAGAAAGAGAAATTATATTTGAAACTGTCAAAGTGTGAATTTGGAAAGACTTCTCTGATTTATTTAGGCCATATTGTCGGTAATGGGAAATTAAGGATAGATCCCTCTAAAGTGGAGGCGATAATGAAGTGGCCTGAGCCCACGAATGTCACAGAAGTTTGAAGTTTTCTGGGTGCAATGCAGTATTGGAGAAGGTTCATAGTGAACTTTTCCATTATCACATCCCCCTTGCATGCCTTGACTAGTGTGAAGCAGGCCTTTCAGTGGGGAGGAAAACAACAAAAATCCTTTGATACACTGAAAGAGAAGATCAGCACGGCCCCGGTGCTAGCCTTGTCAGACCTTCATAAACCTTTCGAAATTGAAACAGATGCCAGCAGATATGCCATGGGTGTTGTATTGATGTAGCAAAGAAAACTTGTTTGTTACTACTCAGAGACTTTCTCCCGGGCTGTTGTGAATTATCCTACATATGATCGGGAGTTGTATGCCTTGGCTCAAAGTGTAAAGAAGTGGAAACACTATCTGATCGTCAAGGAGACCATCATCCACACGGATCATTAGCCCTTGCAGTATCTTCAGTCACAGATCAACCTTCAGGAAGCCCGTCACTTTAGATGGATGGGATTCCTCTGAAAATTTCATTTGGTAATAAAATATAAGAAGGGCACCAGCAACAAAGTAGCAGATATGCTTTCTCACCCTCCTATTTCTGCATATGTAGTTTTGCAAAATGTTTCTTTGTCGTTAGAAATTTATGCTGAACAATATGCTAACGATAATGATTTTAAATAAATCTATGCAAAACTGACTCGTGGATCGCAAGTGGACAATTATTACTTGCAGGGAAATATATTGTACCACCTTGGAAAACTGTGTATACCCAGTGATGAAAGGGTTCATGTAATCCAAGAGGCTCATACCTCTCTGGTGTCTGGTCATTTTGGCATTGAGAAAACTTTATGTCATTTGCAAAGGTTTTGTTTTTGGCCTCATATGAAAAACATTGTGACTCGCTTTGTAAAGGGTTGTGTGTTGTGTTTTGTTTCAAATCCCTCTAATAGAAAACTTGGGCTCTACACACCACTCCCTATTCTGAGTCGACCATGGGAAAGTGTGTCCATGGACTTTGTAGGAGGTTTACCTATGTCTAGGAAAGGTCACGACTATTTGTATGTCGTTGTGGATAGGTTTAGTAAAATGTGTATTTTAATGCCTTGTAAAAAGCAGGTCACTGCTGAGCAGATTGCTTTTCTTTTCTTTCAGCATTTTGGGTTACCCACATCTATTGTGTCAGATAGAGATTCTCACTTTCTTGGGGATTTTTGGACCAGATTGTGGAGAATGATGGACACCAAGCTGAAAAGAAGTACGGAATTTCATCCACAGACCGATGGATAAACAGAGGTTGTCAACCATATCGTGGTACAGTTGTTGCGAGGCTATTGTGGGAAACATCCAAGTTGCGGGATGAGCAGCTTCCTTATATGCAACATGCATACAATCAAGCAGCACATTCATCTACAATGAGCTCACCGTTTGAGACATGTTTTGGCTATCTACCCAGAGATCCCTTGGACATGGTCTTTGGGAAAGAGGAAGATGGAAATGGATGAGATGATAGGGACAAGGCATGGAAGTTCATTCAGTGGATACAGGTAATTCATCAGGCAGTGCAGGAGTAGTTGGAGAAGAGTCAAGCTCGGTATAAAGCTCGACATGATAAGCACTGAGTTGACCATCAATTTCAAGTTGGGGACAAGGTATGGCTCCATATCAGAAAAGATAGGATGAAGGGAGAAGGGAAGAAACTAAGACCCATTAGATATGGTCCCTTCACCATATTGGCAAAGATTGGAGACAATGTTTTTCATCTTGACTTGCCTGCTTATATGCAAATGTACTCTATGGTAAATGTGGAAAACCTGAAGCTTTATGAACCTCCATTGATTATGGATACCAAGGAGGTAGCACAGATTCCTACAGTGGATGATTTTTCACCCAAGTATCTAGATAAGTTGCCCGAAGATATCATACTCGACCGGAGGACCAGAACTTCACAATGGGGAGATGTGGAGTACATCCATGTTGGCTTCAAAGGAATGCATCCAAGCAAAGCTCGATGGATGGAGAAGGAAAAAGTGAGGGAGAAATTTCCTCACTTACCAATTGACTGAAAAGTCTTTTGGTGGTCCAAAATCTCTTAGTGGGGAGGATTGATCCAAGTGGATCTTCATAAAAGTACCAGTGGCATGTCAAAAGGCTCAAAATTAAAAGTGCCATAATTTGGATAATCTTAGCATTGGATCGAAGTGCTCATCATCCTAATTCCAACGGTGTTAACGACACTCAAATCTAAGTCCAGATGGAAAAGATAGAGCAAGTCAAAGTTTGAGTTTGATTTGTGCAGGTAGCAGGGAGAAGATGACATGGGATAGTTTCAGTGAATAAGGGAGTGCCACGTGGCAAGATG
Organism: Pinus tabuliformis; assembly: GCA_031772625.1. Classification (NCBI taxonomy): domain Eukaryota; kingdom Viridiplantae; phylum Streptophyta; class Pinopsida; order Pinales; family Pinaceae; genus Pinus; species Pinus tabuliformis. The sequence continues at coordinate 862,107,917 of CM062816.1, forward strand.
CCACAGGACCCTGCTGTTGGCATTATGATACAGGTGTTGTCCTTGATGGCAACTCACTCGGATGACAGATCATAGTGCAACAGGTCGATAGCAAAGATTTAATGATTAGAGAGAGGTATACGCAAGTTCACCGTGACAAAGGAGCATATACATGCAGGTTAGCAGACCAAAAGGAGCGTATAATGTACACACGCACTTTCACAGAAGGAAAGGTGCGTACATGTTGGAAAACTAAGTTTTGGTCGGTGGTATTTGGTCAATGGTATTTTGATCCATGATATTGGTCCATGCTATTTGGTCCGAGGTATTGACCCCAGGTATTGGGTCCAAGGTATTGGTCCTACATGGTTTTGGACCATGGTATTGAGAGAGGCCTAAACCTATATAAGGAGGAGAAGATCATTAGGCCAAGGTGTGGAAGTGGTTCAAGGATTGAATATCTGATGAAGTGAGAGATCTAGTATGCAGGTTTTGGGTTTGTGATGCTTTGCTTGATCTGAACCAAGGATGCACCTATGTGGATGATGATGAATGATGGATCGGGATCATAAGGCTTGGAATGTATTATCATTATGTAGTTTGATCATGGATAGACTAGATCTGAATTATTGACGCATGTTTATTCTATAAATATTATGATCTAGGTATAACTGATGTCTGGAATAGCTGCAAAGTTATGAGTAAATATTTGCAGATCTGTACGCGGGTTCATCTTGGTAAAAACGCGTATACATGCTGGTTTGGCTCATCAGAGTCGTGTATACAGTATGAAGTATGATATTTGAAGTTGCAGTTAGATCTGGTTGTTGTTGCAGAGTTCTGGGTTATGCTCTGTGTTCTGGTGACTGTGTTATGATGACAGTATTCTGATTGGTTGATTCAGTTGTGGGTGATTCAGAGATTGATGATGCAAATGTGGTTGATGGTTCTATTGCAATGGTGATTGATTTTGTGCTTCAATGTTGTTGATGGGTCCAGTATGAAAATTGATGAAACGTAGCCTTCAGATTATGGTGTAGTGATCCAGGAGTATCTAGTCTAAAAATTTATGAAACGTGGTCCCTGGAGGAAGAGAGAAGGTTGTAGCCTTCTATAGGCCAGTGCCTACATACTGGTAAACATATCGGCCAGTACAAGAGCTAGGGGGTTGGAGCCCCCTTCCAGTAGCAGCTAGAAAATGAGTGAAGGTTGTAGCCTTCAATAGGCCGGCGCCTACATACTAGTAAATATATTGGCTAGTACAAGAGCTAGGGGGGTTGTAGCTCCCTTCCAGTAGTAGCTGGAGAACAAGAGAAGGTTGTAGCCTTCTACAAGTGGGTGCCTGCGTACTAGTATGAGTCTGCGCCAGTACAATATTGTAAACAGATTTTTCTTATATTAAAGGAAGACGACAGTAGGTGGTTTTTGTCCCGCATTGGGTTTCCACCTTATATCATGGTGTTCATGTTTGTTTCTTATGTGTGATTATATATTCTGTTTTTACTGCACCTGGTTACTGTTTATATGGTTAATGAAGTTTTGATGCACTGGTTAAAGATCAACATATGATGAATTAACTGAATCATGAGTTTACTGGATATATGTTAGTTGCATTAAACATAGTTGCGTGTACACGCGGGTTCCCTTAACTGAAGTAGCATATATAAATCTGATTATGGAAATGAAAAAGTTATTGATTTGCTAATACTGATTCACCCCCCCCCCCCCCCCCTTAGTATTATTTCCAACAATTGGTATCAGAGCAGGTCCTTTGGTAGAAGCTTGATTGCTTGAAGGAGATTCGCAGAACAATGGGAAAGAAAGCGCATCAGAAGAAGAAGATAGCTCAAAGGAACAGTGACAGTCTGCCATTAGGTGGAAGCATGTATTTAAATTCTGAATCACCTCAGATTGAAGATGAACAAACCAATGAAGCATCAGATAAAATCATAGATCAAAAAGATCTATTTAATAAAAGGTAGAGTGCCCTCAAAGAAGAAGTTATCAGCTTAAAAGCTCAACTGGAGTGTGCCTTCAGAGTACGTCAAATGTTGTAGGAACAGAATGAAGAACAAGAAAATCAGATTCTCAAACTAAGGCAACAAGTGGAAGATGGAAGAAATTCTGAAGAAATCTTGAAGAAGCAATATCTAGAAGAGGAAGAACAACATCAAGTTGAAGTAAATATCTTGAAAGATAAATTAGAAGAAACAAATAAACTATTACGATTTCAAGATGGTACTAAGATTTTGGATGATATTCTCAGTAGTCAAAGGTCGCCTGCTATCAAAACTGGTCTTGGTTTTTATGAATTTGTTGAATGTGAATCTAGCTTTCAAGGTGAGGCAAGGAACTCTAATGCAAAATCTGAAATTCTCAACAAGGAGATGAGAGGTCAACCCCATCAACAAGCAAAGAAACAAAGTATTCAAAGAACATCCTTTACTCCTAACTGTGGAAGTGATAGACGGTTATTTCCTCCGATGAATAATGTTGCATGTTTTATATGTCATAATTTTGGGCATGTTGCAGCCAGATGCAGAAGTAGAATGGTTCAAGACCATCACACAGAAAGATCATCACGTTCTAGGTACTTTAAGGGATATTGTTTTGCTTGCAATATGTTTGGTCACAAAGCCATTGACTGCTATAGAAGGAATATGAAACATATGAGATGTTATGCATGTAACAAGCTTGGACATATAGCAAAGGAATGCAGGAGAAGATTTTGGGCACCATACCAAAAGGAGAAAACATCATCACAGTTGAAGATATGGAAGAAAAAGGAAGTATAGTCAGAAAGATGTGGCATAACAGAGTATACAGACATGACAAACTCAGAGGGAGCTGAAGGTGTGGAATCTCAGTGTTCTAAATCGCATACGCAATTTTCATGAAGACAAGTCGCATATATACGTGAGTTCGAAGCTACACAGTCACGTATATGTTGGTTTGAGAAAAGAAGTGGGACAGATTCAGGAAAGAGGGTCTGATATGATTTAGTCGATTATTTGCTCTGTTTGATAATGGTTACAATCTGCTGATGATGTGTGGAAATGTGTTGGTACTCATAAGATGTTGTTTAGAAGTGTTTTTGATCCTAACTTGATGATGATGATGCCTTGATACTTCTTGCTAATATATGCATGATCAGATCTGACAATGAACAAATGGAACAGGTTCAGGGGGGAGCATATGCTTCGAATAATGCATTGTTGGCATTATGGTTAGAAGTCTTTGGTGATGATGCTTATGTGGCTAAATGATACATCTTGCTACTTATTGTTGGTTGGTCAAGAGAATGGTATTGCAAGTTACAAGTCTGGATGTTGTTGACAGATGCTTATGGTGCAGATCATATATGGTGTATGATAGTTGTTGATGACTATCATGGTCTTGTTTAGATTGTTGGTCTTTGTTATAAAAGTCATGAATATCATTTGGTGTAAAGGTCATGCAAAGACCTAATTTGTACCCCCACTATGCATGGGAAGGATGATGTAATAATTTCTATTTTCAGTCATGTATAAACATTTGGTATATCCCCACTTGGTTGGGTGGATGAGTCAAAATGGTGTATCCCCACTTGGTTGGGAGATTGATGTATGTATGAGTCATTGGTGATAGGAAGGTCATACTCACTTAGTTGAGTTGTAGAGTCATGTTATTCTTTTGAAAAATATTTTTGCAGACTCTGCATGTGCTCAAGGGGAGCATGGACGGATTGGTACATCTTGGCATGTACAAAGGGGGAGTTTGATCAGAGAATTCAACATGTGCTCAGGGTGAGCATGAACGGATTGGTACATCTCAGCATGTACAAAGGGAGAGTTCAATCAGATATTTTAGCATGTACTCAGGGGGAGTATGGACAACAAAATGTATATCAAAGGAGAGAATATCTTGGTCTACCCTTTGCCCTTGATGTCAAAGGGGGAGAGTGACTTGGTGTTGTTGTTGCCATCAAGTCCAAAGGGGGAGATTGTTGGCATTATGATACTGGTATGATACAGGTGTTATGGCAACTCACTCAGATGACGGATCATAGTGTAGTAGGTTGATAGCAAAGATTTAATGATCAGACAGAGGTATACGCAAGTTCACCGTGACAAAGGAGTGTATACACGCGGGTTAGTAGACCAAAAGGAGCATATAACGTACACACGCACTTTCACAGAAGGAAAGGCACGTACATGTTGGAAAACTAAGTTTTGGTCCATGGTATTTTGATCCATGATATTGATCCATGGTATTTGGTCCGAGGTATTGACCCCAGGTATTGGGTCCAAGGTATTGGTCCTACATGGTTTTGGACCATGGTATTGAGAGAGGCCTAAACCTATATAAGGATGAGAAGATCATTAGGCCAAGGTGTGGAAGTGGTGCAAGGATTGAATATTTGATGAAGTGTGAGATCCAGTATGCAGGTTATGGGTTTGTGATGCTTTGCTTGATCTGAACCAAGGATGCACCTATGTGGATGATGATGAATGATGGATCGGGATCATAAGGCTTGGAATGTATTATCATTATGTGGTTTGATCATGGATAGACTAGATCTGAATTACTAACGCATGTTTATTCTATAAATGTTATGATCTAGGTATAACTGATGTTTGGAATAGTTGCAAAGTTATAAGTAAATATTTGCATATCTGTACGCGGGTTCGTCTTGGTAAAAACGTGTATACACACTGGTTCGGCTCATCAGAGTCACATATACAGTATGAAGTATGATATTTGAAGTTGTAGTTAGATCTGGTTGTTGTTGCAGAGTTCTGGGTTCTGCTCTGTGTTCTGGTGACTGTGTTATGATGACAGTATTCTGATTGGTTGATTTAGTTGTGGGTGATTCAGAGATTGATGATGCAGATGTGGTTGATGGTTATATTGCAGTGGTGATTGATTTTGTGCTTCAATGCTGTTGATGGGTCCAGTATGAAAATTAGATGAAACGTGGCCTTCAGATTATGGTGTTGTGATCTAGGAGTATCTAGTTTGAAAATTTATGAAACGCGGCCTTTAGATTATGGTGTTGTGATCCAGGAGTATCTAGTTTGAAAATTTATGAAACGTGGTCCCTGGAGGAAGAGAGAAGGTTGTAGCCTTCTGTAGGCCGATGCCTACGTACTAGTAAACATATCGGCTAGTACAAGAGCCAGGGGGTTGGAGCTCCCTTCTAGTAGCAGCTGGAAAACGAGTGAAGGTTGTAGCCTTCAGTAGGCCGATGCCTACGTACTAGTAAATATATCGGCTAGTACAAGAGCTAGGGGGTTGTAGCTCCCTTCCAGTAGTAGCTGGAGAACGAGAGAAGGTTGTAGCCTTCTACAGGTGGGTGCCTGCGTACTAGTATGAATCTGTGCTAGTACAAGATTGTAAACAGGTTTTTCTTATATTAAAGGAAGACGACAACAGGTGGTTTTTGTCCCGCATTGGGTTTCCACCTTATATCATGGTGTTCATGTGTGTTTCTTATGTGTGATGATCTATTCTATTTTTACTGCACCTGGTAATCGTTTATATGGTTAATGAAGTTCTGATGCACTGGTTAAAGATCAACATATGATAAATTAACTGAATCATAAGTTTACTGGATATACGCTAGTTGCATTAAACACAGTTGCATGTACACGCGGGTTCCCTTAACTGAAGTAGCGTATATAAATATGATTATGGAAATGAAAAAGTTATTGATTTTCTAATACTGATTCACTCCCCCCCCCACTCTTAGTATTATTTCCAACACCCGCATATCATATATTGGTGAAAAGGAGGAGCGCTTAAGGAAGAATTGGCCCCTGGCGTTCCTGGCTGTGATTGTGATATCGCATATCACAGGATGGAGGAGTTACGAATCAGCCCTGGCAAGACTTAGTTGCGATGCAATATACATCGCATATTGCAATCGCACAAAAATACTGATGCTTGTGATGTGGTTCGGGGGGAAAGTGTTGATTGCGATTTCACGGTGGGTGCCAATTTCGATACTGTGATAAGGGGCCTGGACATGATATACTATATATAATGCTTAATACACCAGCAAGTTCACAGATGTTGTAGTGTGTTAGATCAGTGCGCCAAGGGTTTCACGATAATTGTGATAGTGTGATGGGAGAGACGAACGCGAGACATTATGGCATACGGTGAATACTCCTATTGAATCCATAGATATCACGGGATGCCTGTGTCTGGGCTTAGATTGTTCACCGATAAGCTGGAACCACTGATAAACCCGTTGCTAATACCCATGCACTGTTGTAATGAGTTGTTTTATTAGACATTGGCTTTTCTATTGTGGAAAGGTTGTTATCGTGAATCCTTCTGCCTACTAACCCTGGGTATTATGTTGGAACTGACCCGAATTTGAGGGATGCTGCCATGATCTTATATATATCACTGTTGTGTCAGAGAAAGGCAGGGAGGACTAGTCTAAACTCATATTCTATTGTATACAGCAGAACCTGACCCCTGACAGCAGGCCGGAACCTCGCCTTAAGTAACAGGGAGGTTCCAAGAAGGCTGCAGAAGGCCCGATTATCCAAATTTGGAGTTTGGATAGGCGTTTTTGCACTATTTTCGCCAGGAGTTCAGTGGTTCTCTCTTTTTTCAAAGTTGGGCTCTCCATTCTTTGCCCATCTATCAGCTTGGAGGTATAAGGGTTGTAATTGCTTATTGTTGTATTTTTATCTCTTTTATGCCATTAATACAAAGAAGGCCTCCCCACTATTGATCAGGGCCTAAAGACGTAGTCCAAATTGGATAAACTCCGTAATCAAATCATTGTGTCATGGTTTTTTGTGTTCTTCTGATTATTTTCCGCGTTGTTTATGTGCTTTTAAGTTCCATGGTTAATTAACTCTGTTATATGTAATTCTGATGCATCTGTAAGTAAAAGATCTTGGATCAGTCTCCCAAGCATGTTACTTTTTGATAATGAAACTTATTTTTTTGTCATTTCACTTACTGAATTTTTTCTTCAAATTGGTATTAAATTCAATTATTCCTCTAATTTGTATCCTAAGGGCAATGGATTAGCGGAATCGACAAAACCATTAACAATAATCAAAGAATTTGGCATAAAAATCTCATGTACACTTTATTGGATGATAAATAACTTATAAAGCAACGATAAGTACCTCTCCTTATTAGTACATGGGAAGGGGTTTTTTTTACCTCCAAATGTCAATTTACTTTATTTAACCATAGTGCAATCCATCCAATAGAAACCCTGTGCTAGCTTACAACATTACTTAGCTCTAATTTTTAAACTGGTGAAAACAAGAGTTAAAGCCAAACAAACTTATGATAGTCATAAAAAAATCATTAAACAATGGTTTGATAATATTCAGTTCGTGATCAGCACTTTGATGTCAGTGATTTGGTTCTAAAATAGGATAAAACCATGAAGATAAAGGAAAACATACCAAATTTCAAAAGCTTTGGCTAGGTACCTTTCAGATCTACCAAAAGATTGACCTATCCACTTTTATGTTGCAAACTTTTGAAGGAGTAGAGGAAACTCTACTCGTGAATGACCAATTCCTAAAAAATTAGTTCTCTTAAGAAATTTGGTATTTTTTTGTAAATATGTAAATAACCTTGTAAATAGCTTCATATATCCTATAATAGGTTAAAGAGTTTTGTTCGTTAACAATAATAGGTGACATGTGGTATATTGCTTTTCTCTTATATGTTTAAGAGGATTATCATTAACTAATTGCAAGAAAACCATTATTGTATGTCAATATAACCTTATCCTTTGTGATCAATTAATCTATGAAAGAAAGTTATCTTAGAAAGTACTTCAAAAGCAAAGCCTCTTCAAAGTTTAGCTCTCCCTTATAGTTAAAGATATTGTGAAAGGTATTGTAGTACAATTTGACCCAGCTAAAAAGTCAAAGATTAAAAAAAAAAAAAAAAACTCCAACACAAAATTAAATTTGCAAAACATCCTAAGTTTTCTAGAAAATATATTTTTATGGGAACCATTTAATAACTAGTATCATATTTTGATAATTTTCTTTTAATAAAAATGTTTTTTTTTTTTTTTTTTCCGGCTAAAATGGGTTTTTATAAATCATAATTGGCGCTTATAGTTCCTATATGAAAAGGTTCTTTACTTTAATTTTTCTTTTAATAAAAATGATTTTTGGCCAAAATGGGTTTTTATATATCATAATTAGCACTCATAGTTCCTATATGAAAAGGTTCTTTACTTTAATTGAATATAAAATAAAAAGGATCATATTTCTATATTTTTTTCTAATAAAAATGAATTTTGGGCAAAATGGGTTTTTATAAATCATAATTTGGCTCATAGTTCCTATATAAAGATGTCCTTTATTTTAATTAAATATAAAACAAAAAGGCATCCAATCAAGGCTCGAGGCCCTAGCCTATGCTTTTCATATGGCCATCGATTGGAGTTACAAGCCACCAACAGGTGGACCCCACGACCAAGTGGGAAAAATGACTTGTTTAGACATGGATATATAAAAAATGATGAATTCGCTCACCAACCAATGTGGGAGATTGGTTTTGAAAAAGTGTTATCAATTGTATTATGTTTAGTAGCAACAAATGTCAAATTGTTTTTACTCCAGTTCGAATCAGATTCCACAACGTTGTTTCAAAAGAGTCAAATGTTTTGTTGAATTGATGTTGGTTTTGCCCCCAATAACATCGAAAACAAATCTGGCTCTAAAGCATCTATTTACCCTTGTATTGAAAAACTTACGATGCAAACCTAATATCAGTGACCCTCCAATATGTATAGAAATATAAAGAGGAAAGGCTATCTTTGGAAGGCTTATCAAAAGATAAAGATCCTTAAAGGAGCTGCTGATCCAAAGAAGGATTTATATGCAACTTTGGAGTATATCTTGTGTGAGGGACTCGATGGTGATCTAGGTGAAGCTCGTATGATCTGCAAGCCAATGGAATGTCCTGAAGGTGGGGGGTAGCAAATTTTTATTCACCAGTGGAAATGCAAGCTTCGAAATTGGGATTTCCATATCTATTCCCATGGATTTGATTTCGTTTGGAAACTGTCAGGCTCTGGATGAGGATGCATGGAAGAGACAGGTTGAGAGGAAACGACCAAAGGCTCCTGCATTTATTGATGTTTTTCATACAGATCAGGTCCTTAAATTTGATGTCGACGGGAGAAGAGAAATGTATGTAAGCATCAGAGAAAGTTGGGAAGTGCAAAATCGGTTTTCAATTGCCAGATGTTGTGTGTACTAAAATAAAACGACCTAACGTCAGCTTAGGGTCTGAAATTAGACCTCTTTATATCTCATGTTATGATATCTATTCAAATTGAATGGCTTTTAAAGTTTATCCATCTCATCTTGATGTGCATGTTTACAAGATGGAAACAACAATGAATATTAAGATAGATAAGGCATCTGGATGTCTCATACAAGAAAAATGTTTCTGCAAGTTTTGAAATTTTTGGGGAGGCGAACTGGATAACTGCTTGCATTCTGGTAATGTTATTCATAAACTTAGGCTGCAGGTGTTGGAAAGGACGAAAAATAAAGGTGGAATTGACAGGATTAGATCTCCAAGACTCATATCGAGAGTATCGGGAGGTGAATGATCAAGGTTGGATCAATTTTGGACGGATTCTAAAAGTTACTGAAAATTATGGCTCAAAAGGTTGCATTCGTGTGTCCTCATATACAAAAATCCTGTTTAACAAAGAATTTGACCATCTATCAAGGGAGCTCGAAGTTGTATCTGGGATGCAGATTCCAGAGCATTCTTGTACTGGTTCTATTCTAAAAAATGTTGTATTTGGAATCTTTGATGACGAAGGGGACCTTGATTCCAAGGTGGATGGTTTCCAGCATATGTTAACAGTTGATTTGTGTACTCTGAGTTCTGTTCAATGGAAAATGTACGATGCCTAAAATTCTGCTTCTATAAGACATTGGACTATTGCAGTTTAAAGCTTTCCATTCCTGGCTCTTTGTGCATCTTCACGTTGATATTCTTCGAAATCCATGGCTGGAGATAACGTTCATGCCTTGATCTAATGGCTTTCCGAGAGGACAAAATGCATGAAAGATAAGAAGGGGAGTAGTCCCGGAGACGGATTTCGCAAAACCATCCATCTAATGATCAACAACTATAATTCTTTCCGACAACACCCTTCCCATTCCCAGAAACCACTATGGCGTGTTCCCGTAAACATTCCATGGTATTTTAATAAGTCGTGCATTATTGTAAGTGGGCCCTGCATCTTAAATATTTTCATATGGGACATGCAGTTTAGACAGTTCAAAAATGATCGAAGTTTTTATTTTATATAAGAAGGAAATTAAATATTATATATATAATGTTTAATGTTTTTATTTTTAAATGTTTTTAAAAGGACAAAACAATTTTTGTAACGGTGTAGTTGAATAACTGATTAAACAGTTAGATATAGGGAGCAGAATAAAATATCAGAAATTATATATTTTGGGGGTTCGGAGTCTAGTCTTCATGACTGGGTATTGTAATCAGAAAATCTCTCTGAAGTTTGAATAATATATTGCAGTTTGATTCCAGCTTTGGGTAGTTGCAGTCATGTTTTCCTCTTTGTGTTTTCATTCTTTCATTTAATGTTTTTCCTCTTTCAAAATGAGTGTAATGAAGTTGTTGGCTTCTTTTATTCAAGAGATTTACTAATGTTGTCTTCTCAACAAAGAGTACCTGCAAAACTTATTTAAAGAAGCCTTAAAGGGCGCTCCACCATGTTGTAAATTCATTCACATTTTATTCGTCTTTCAACATTCTTTCTACAATAGTTATGCTCATATTCTTAATTGCGTGTGTATAAATTTTGTCATCTTTATTTTCTTCAAATCACTTCTTTAGTCCAAGACCCTGCAACTCTCAGAGTTTCTCTGGCCATTCTGTTTTGGAAAGCTAGGGTTTCTAGAATTAGAATTTTTGGTTGCAAGCCCTCATGGCCTATCCTTCTGGCCACTGATTGTAATAATTCCCATCAATCTTAAGTTGTCTCAAGCACTGGTTCCCCCACAGCTAGGAACTGTCTCTCGGAGTTACAACAAAAGGAATAGCAAACCTTAAGGTGAAAAGTTTAGTCTACCCTATGAGATGCAATATATCAAAATGACTTTCATATCACCCCACTTCCTATTCACCATTGCAAAAATAAGAAATTTCTAAAGTTATGATATCAAAAGGTGATTTATAATTATTTAATATAGGAAATCTTGGGAAATGTATAGAAACCCATCAGGGTACTGAACATACTCACTAGTAGCGGGTCAATGCATACATTATATCAAGGTAACTTCGTTAGGACACTGAACACGCTTGTTGGCAGCGAAGTAATACTAGATAAAAGAAAGTTAAACTAAATGGATTGCACATGCTCATGGTAAGTATTCTTTGCTTAGTAGCCAAATCAAAAGCTTATTTTTCTTATCTTATATAATGAACTTCAATTAAATCATTTTTTAGCAAAAGAATATGAGTAGCATAATATCCTTCTTATTCTTTTCTAGTTGACCATAACAGAAGTTAATTTTGATACTTTTAATTTTATAAGTTTTCTTTCTTTCTATTAGATATATGATCCAAAGTACATACATTAGTATTTAATTATTTAGAGTTTTCTTAGATTAATTATTTAGAGTCCTAGAATTTTCTTCAAATATTTATTTGTTATAATAGATATGACATCAGAAGTGTCATTCTTTAGGAATTAAATTAGCAAATTTGTTAGAATCACATTAAATGTAAATAGACACTTATAAATGAAACAAGTGATCCATAACTAAATTAGTTTAAGGCACAAGCTTATTTAAAGCTTGTTTTTCTCTTCTTGCAAGAAATTTGAGTGATTGTGTGTAAACTCTTGTAGAGTTTATGTAATTTTTCTTTTCCTTATTAATAAAATGTGTATGTCTAAGGACACTTATGCTATTATTGCAGTATCAAAGCACAATGATGTACAATGATGTAGATGGTGTGAAGGGGAGATTCCAGCTCTGTAGACTCTTGGAAATCTCTAACAAATTGATCGGCTGATAATTGGTATGAAAATTATTCAAGCTTTATTAAAAGAAAATAAATTTGAATATTGTTGTTTTTTTAGTTGATGATTTCAGATTTTAAGTCTAGAAATTAAAATTTCCATCATAAAAAAATTAATATTTTTTAATTCCCCCTTGGAGATCCCTTTTTTTCTCTTGTGGGCTGCCAAACCAAGCCATTCTTGTACTCCTCTGTCTCAACATTGAGACCAATTATGGGAATTATTGTCACAATTTTCCAAGCTTCCGCTTGTACAGAAGGGTGATCTTACCAGTAGTATCAAGACACACCATAAGCATTTCTTAGCCACTGCTTATTCAGAAATGCTTAACATGACAAAACTTTTGGAAAGAAGAAGCATGTTGGAGTCGATGTTTTTAATACAAAAGTTAGCACTAGTAAATCTTCAACTGAAAGTTCCAGAGGAAGAGGGTGCCAAATAAATAATATAGGGTGCAACAATCAAAATCAAGGAGCATACAAAGGACAATGTCATGGTCGAAGTCGAGGTAGAGGCAAAAATTTCAGCAGAGGAAACAGTTTTAGAAGAGGCAACAATCAAGGCAGAGGACAAAGTCAAGGCAGGGGAAAAATTCAAGGTAGAGGACAAAATAGAGGCAGAGGACAAAGTCAAGGCAGAGGCAAATATTCCAATCAAGTAGTGTGTAAATGATGCAACAAAGTTGGTCACTATTCTGAAAATTGTCGAACATCTATTGAAAAAATCCCAAAGTTTCAACAACATTTGGCACAATTTGGTAATGATTAACAAGATGATGGCTCAGGATATGTCTTCACTACACTTCAAAGTTTTGAGCCAACGGCCTTACAAGTCTCCACATATATCAAAATTGATTATGAAGATGCATGGATTTTAAATATAGGGGCAACACAACCTATGAATTTTCAACGTGACTTCTTTTGGACTTTCCACCAATGTCAACTCAATTCAATCTTTCTAGTAGATGATACAAGACACACTCCTTGTGGAAAAGGTGTAGTAAAAGTTTCTCTTCCTAGAATTGGAGAAAAATTGATTTCAAATGTTTGGTACGTACCAACATTCAAGAAGAATTTGTTATAGTTAGTCGTGATTCGACAAGAATGACATTAGGTTGTTATGGAGGATGGCTTAGTAAAAAATAAAATCTATCAAACAAAATATGAAGACAATCATGATCGGATATGAAGATGGAAAAGTTCTAAGGATGAAAGGAAGAGTCATTCCACAGAAGTCTGATTTTGCAGGAGCAACAAGTGCAGGTATTTCACCTATAAGGTTGTGGCATGTTAGATATGGGCATTTCAACTTTGAAAGTGTTAAAACTTACAAATGATAGACATATATTAAGATAAATATGAGATTCATTTTATTCACAATAATATACATATTTATACAATGTCTTATGACCCTTAGTTTTCATATTCCAAGTGGTTTCTTGGACTCCAATGGCTGTTATTATTCCACACCATAACCCTTAGCGAATTAGGTGTGTGTCCAACATCCCCCCCTTAATCCAAAGGGGTATATATGAGTCCAAGAAGAGAGCTTAAATACAAAAATGCACAGCAACAACTGGTTGAATGTGTTCTCTAAAATGATGGTATAAGGTGGGAGAACTCAAGATCTTAACAGGTGGTGGTTTAAGGATGACTACCAACACTGGAACACTTAGTGCAGTTCCTGGAACAGTTCCTAATCTGGATAGAAGTTGAAGCCTTCTGCTGCATGAAGTTCTCTCTAACATTCTCAAAAGGGAGACCTGGAACGCTTGATGTAGTTCCTAGAACAATTCCAAATCTAGCTAGGAGTTGAAATATTCTGCTAGAGGAAATGTTTTAAAAAGGGAGACCATTGAGGTCTCAACCTGTGGTGGTTTAAGGAAGGCCACCAATCAAAGGCATGCTCATGGGGCATTACTCTGTCTCTAGATACAACTCTGAATTTGGGTATATCTGACTCCGGCTCTAAGCTCGGGAAGCAGGCTCGGGCTTGCTTGATATACCTTTGAATCTTGTAGATGATCATTAATTCCCCCCCAATAATATACAAGGTGAGAAGATGAAAAAATATCAACTATAAGGTGTCTCAATACTTGAGAACAAATTTTGTGGTATGATTGAAATATATTCTTGGTTGTTGAAGCCCATTGCCAAGAGGTGATCGATCCAAAGTGAATCTTCATTCTCGCAGGAGGTTTGTTTATGAAACATTTGTTTGAATGCTGAGTATTTTTATGACAATTCTCACATGGGTGAAGATCAAAATAATGATCTTTCATATGGCCAACTCTATCTGCACAATGTTGGCATCTGACAATATGTTGTGGTTTTGAATGTGGAGGACCAAGATCTATAACATGTGAATATGAATCTCCTTGAAGAAACCCATCTATTTAAAACTAGATGGGCTTAAAATAGTATGGGATTTAAGAGGACATATCCTTATTATATCCAAGTCTGATTATGTGCTTTTTGCTGACAATTTCTTCCCAAGGTCAAATAATTGGCTTGGGAAGTGCAAAATGAACATATGCATCTTCAACAAATCTGCTCCTCCATTGGGCACTGGATCAGAATCAACCTCAACTTCACTAATCTGATTAGTTTCTGGAAGTTGATAGGAGTCTATCTCAAACTCAACTAGAGGATTGTTTTGAACAAAAACTAGTTCAAAATGATGTCTTTTCTGTTGTAATTCATCTCGCTGGAACTGAGATTCGGGTTGTAGAAAATCGATATTGTCTTGTGCATTTTGTAAATAGGCCTGAATATTAGAAAGTTTGTCCTTGTTGATTTTAGTTGTGCTTTCAGCAGTAGACACGATTAGAGTTCTCAATAACTCTAATAAATTATCAATTTTAGCCATTTAAAACTTCAAAAAAAAAATTGCAACTGCACCCTTCAACAATCAACAAATCACATAATAATGAGGAAAATAAATATCGGCTTGAGGTCTCAACACATCATGAAGGGGAGAAAAATATGTTAATTATTTTGCTAAGAAAAAATAATTTTCCAGTATCAATGACTTTGAACAAGTTATATAATAATCCTAATAAATCTTATGTTTTGAGACAACATTAGTTAATCCACTCTTCTTTGAGAACAATATTCATAATGTACATTGAAGAAAAGAAATATTAAATACTCCCATTTCCCTTCACAATAATAATAATATTCCCTAATTCCAACATAAATCCCTCGTGGCTTAGCTATGATATACCATACAACTCTATATTTGTGGCGAAACTATTAAAGTCGTAGTAGAAGTCACCGAAATTAGTTCACATTTTGGTCGATGGTTTCACATATAAGAAGATTGAAAATAAGGTTAGAGCATAGATATTATGTTACTTTGATGCCTCCCTAAATGCATGAATCTCGCGATACGACTTTACCCTCCAACATCATTTAACTATGGTAAGATCTACCTTCTGACATGGGATCAAAACTCCTGTGCATGCTCTTCAACCCTATGCAAAACTCGACACCCAAATTTCTTGTCGCAGTGCTACCAAAATTCACCACGTTTAATGACTTTTGGTTTCTAGTAGTATCCTTGGTTGAAAACTTGGATTATGCAATGTAATGTGAGTTGAGAGACTATGTTGAAGCCCCCTAAATCGTTTCTGTTGAATTTTGAGAGGTTCTTGCTCTATCATCTATTAGGTTGGTAATGTAACCCCTGTAAGCGATGTCACAAGTTTTAAAAGCCATTCGTCAAATATTAGAAGAAGCTTAGAATGTTACAAACATTTCTGAGTAGAACATGTATATAGCTAAACATTTTTTTTAAAGAACGGTATGTGTGTTGAGTCCCAAACTTGCATCTTCCCTATACACCTTTTTAGCCTTCTTTTCCATTTACTTGACCCACCAACCTGTCAAATCATTGCATATTAGTTTAAAAAGAGCTTATAAAATGGTTTCCTAACTATGTTTGTGACTGCAGTTTGATTTAGATTTTTGTTCAATCAGCTGCGGACACTTGTCACTTTCTGCAGCCAGCTCAAGTTTCCGCAGCCATTTTGTTGAAGACTATGTTACAGGTGTCCAATGGAGAATCCGGCCACATGGGCAAGCTGCAAATGACATGTACATGGAGCGTGTCGCCTTGGTTCAGCCGAATCACTCACAAACAGCCATGGTCAAGGATGGTCAAAGGAGTGGTCAAACCAAGAGTTTTGCGGTGGCACGACTCTGTTTTGCCCACGTGAAGTTTTGCGTGGCAAGTTCCTCAATCTCCGGAGGTGTGCTAACACCTGTGGATCAATCTGTGAACCAAATTGAACAGCCACCACTCCATAGATTTATTTGTCACGGCTACCATACTGCTAGATCTCAGGACGTGGAGATTTACGTGTCTGTTTGGCAGCGTAGAATTTAGGAATCAGTTATAGCACCTTCAGTTATAAATAACGCGTTATCATACGCTTGATAGTTAGCTTTTCATATGTAATTTTGACTGTTGTTACGAGCCCACTGTGTCGTGCTTTACCTTTGTCTTATGATTGCACTTTAATATATGAGAAGACAACATTCTTAAGTTCAATTTGTGACTGAGTATTGATTGGTCGAGGTTGCAGAGGGCCCCTGTACACCAAGGCTCTGTATCTACTGTATAGTTTCTTACTTGCTTTCATTATGTTACTGCTTTTATAATCATTTGCTTGTATATATTACGCTGTCCTGATATTCATGTTAACTGTTGTCCATCTTTTCTTTTATGCTTTCTCATGATTGTTAGCTTATCAGTATTTTTCTTTCAGGTTCTTGTAGGCAGCCGGGGCAAATTACATAGTTTTAATGACTAATGACATGAGATCATCTTGTCCTTTCTGCTGATTCATTTTCTGAGTTTTAATTCCAGCATTGTCATTTCTTTCAGTTCTGCTTTGCTTATTTACTTTTATGCAATTTAGATATCATATTACTCATTTGTTTATGATTTCCTTCCTATAGCCAAGCGACTCAAATAGTGAGGAATCAGAATATTACTTGATGTAGTATGATTTAGTTTACTTTCCTGCAAGTTAGTGATTAAATTACTTATGTCATTTTCAGGAATTGAAATATGAATGAGTAGTTAAATCTTAGTTTCATTTTATGCAATTTCATTTCCTGCAATTTAGATATCATATTACTCAATTTGTTTATGATTACTTCCTATAGCCAGAGCGAGTCGAAAGGTGAAGGGTCAGAATATGAGTTGAAGTAGTGTGATTTAGTTTGCTTTGCTTACAGTCTTTGAATTGCTTTCAGTTCAGTTTTTATTTTCTTTTTATACAGCAGTAAGGATATTGGGCTTCATTGTCACTAGTTCATTGTTTTGGTACATTTTTATTTTCTTTTGAGAATTGATTTCATCACAGCCAGTTTGAAACCTTTTTTAGAACTTTGAAGTTTGGAAAATCATTGTAGAAGTCACCATTACCATCCATACTTGACTTTCAATTCTACCATCTCACATTAGGAATCAACAGAAGATAAACCCAAAAACAAACCAAAAACTCAAAAACGACAAAGCACTAGGAAATCGGTTATATTGCATATACAGTGCACTTCACTTCAGCAGTTTACGACTCTCGGATTGACATTTTAAATAGAAATTTAGGACACACTAAATTGACCAAACAATGTGGAAGAGGAACATAAAATCGATAGAAAATTAGGTACAAATTTGACATGGATGGCAGATAATAGGTAGCACGACAAGTTGAAGTGGTAGATCTACTATGCAGAGGTGGTCTGAGATACCTGATGCGCCAGGTAGAAAGACTGAGTTGAGAATGCTTATATTTTTTATTTTATTTTATATTGATTTTATGGGTAGAGAATGGTAGAGGGATACTTTTGTTCTACAACTCAAATTTGGCTAACAAAGGGGAAATTCTCACCAACCTGTTATGATACCATGTTAAACACTCACAAATAATATACCAAAATTAAGACAAATGTGATGGGTCTCTTGGTTTCCAAGTCTATAGAAAGAAAACCCATACAGAAAGATATCTTCATGAAAATTCCCATCACCACCCTAAACAGAAGATTGGCATCATTAGAACCCTAACCACCAGGGCGGCCAGAATATCTGATCATGACCATTTAAATGATGAACTCAACCATCTACACAAAGTGTTTGAACTAAATGGCTACAATAGAAATACCATTAAGAAAGTCATGCACCTATCTCTAAACAAGAATAACAAGGACATGAAAAATCAAAATTTATCAACTCCTAAGGTCTCCCTACCTTACATAAAAGGCACCACTGATAAAATTACTAAAATTCTAAATAAACATAACATCAATGTAGCATTCACCCCTGCTAACACCATCAGACAATTATTCAACTCAGTCAAAGATCCCATAAACCCTAAACTTCAAAAAGGTGTTTATGTGATTCCTTGCTCATGCGGTAAGGAATATATAGGTGAAACAGGTAGGTCTCTTAATACTAGAATTAAAGAACACACTGCTGACTTAAGAAGAGATAGGACCTCTAAATCAGCCTTAGCAGATAATGTTCACTCTTCCTCTCATTACATCTGCATGGAAGAAGTCAAACTGATTAAAAAATAAGACCACTATCTCAAAAGGAAAATTAAAGAAGCCATAGAAATAGAAAAAAGGAAGAACAATTTGAATCGGGATGACGGATTAAAACTAAGCAACACGTGGAAACCTTTACTTGAACTCTTAAAAATCAATAATTAGCCCTTATCCCTTAAATTAACCTATTCCCGCCTCTCTTAAAAACATCATTATAATAATTAACAAAAACATCATTCATTTAACATCCTCCTTAAACATTCTACATCATAATCTTAAATTAGTAATTGTTTACTTCGCACAATAAGTTGATAACATTAAACAAATTAAATTATTTCTAGGATTGATACATAATATTATAACAATAACACACCAAATCGATAAGGATTTATTAATTAATTAAAGATTGATTAAATTAATCAATTAAATAATAATAATAATAAAGAATAAAAATAATAATAATAATAATAATAGAATAAATAAATAATTTAATTATAGACATATTAACAAATAATAAAGAATAAATTAAATTTAATCAAACAAATTAGATAATTAGTTAAAAATATCAATAAAATTAATTAATCATATTATTAAAAAAATAATAATAAACTAACAATAAAATTAAATAATTAATCAAATAAACAAATTATTAATATAATAAATTAATAAACATATCAATAAAGAATAATTAGTAAATTTAATTAATTTATCAATATTCTTTTAATTAATTAATTAAACTAATTAATAAATCAATTAAATAAATAAAAAATAAAATAAAACATTAAAGAAAATTAATAAACATAATTAGGAATTATATAAATAATAAAATTAATTAAGCTATCCCTTTAACCTATTAATCAATTAATTTATTATAAAAAATAAAAATTAATAAAATAAAATAAAAATTAATTAATTAAGAATGGTAATAATAATTAAATTAATTAATTAAATAAATAAAGTAGAAACCAGTAAAATAATAGCCGGCCTATTTTCTTTCATATTTTCTTTAATATCCTATATATATAACCTAAATCTAGCTCTTGGATACATCATTAAGATATGAAAATATCTATTGACGCATCCCCTGATGATGGACTCACTTAGTAGTCTGAAACGTTGGGTTCACAAAACTCTATAACGGGTCATTCCTTCTCTACTAAAAAATGATATACATATTTATACAATGTCTTATGACCCTTGGTTTTCATATTCCAAGTGGTCTCTCGAACTCTGATAACTGTTCATAATCCACACCATAACCCTTCGCAAATTGGGTGTCCAATAGAAAGTCTCTCTCAACTTCAAAAGTAGGGAAGGGTTAAAGGACCTCCGACTTTTCAAAAATAAAATGCAAGATTGAAGCTTGCATTTATGGGAAACAAACTCAAATGACTTTTCCAACAATTTCATGGCGTGCAAACAGACATTTGCAATTGGTTCACAATGACATTTATGGACCTCTGCGGGCTTCTTTAGGAGGTTGTAAATATTTTTTTACTCTTCATTGATGATTCCAATAGAATTACTTGGGTTTATTTTTTGAAACAATAGTAAGAAACCTTTGAAAAGTTCAAGAACTTTTCCAACTAGTTGAGAATGAATTTAAAGAGAAAATTGACACTCTGAGGACAGATAATGGAGGGGAATTCACTTCCAATTAATTCCAAACTTATTGCAAGGACAATGGGATTAAAATACATATTACAAATGTCTACAGTCCACAACATAATGGAGTAGTAGAAAGAATGAAACACACCTTGTTTGGAATGGCAAGATCCTTCATATTGGGAAGAAGCAATACATACAACAATTTACTTAAGGAATAGATATCCCACTTCTTCTTTGGATGGAATTACACCATATGAAGCATGGTTTGGTTTCAAACCTCGAGTCAAACATCTCAAAGTTTTCGGTTCAATATGCTATGCCTTAGTTCTGAAAGAAAAATGAACTAAGCTTGATTCACAAAGTTTGAAGTGTATATTGATTGGGTGTTAAGATGAAAAGAAGGTATATCATCTTCTGTCAAATGGAAAGTTTATTGTGAGCAAGGATGTTATATTTCATGAAACAAAAAGCAAGAATGCCACCACGTGGGCTTCACTGGGGGAGAAATACCATACCACATGCATTCATATTGGAGGATATATATTGAGGAAAAAAAGACATAATATATTAAGCATATAATAAGAGGTAAAGGGTTTTTATATTGGCAGTTATAAAAAATGGAGCTGAAAGCTAATGAAAAAATATAAATGGGTATAAAAATGTTAATGAAAAATGGATACTTACAATATCTAGTGAAAGTAGAGATTTTTTAAATTGGGAAGGTGTAACTTGTTCAGATTGGTAAGGAATAAAATAATGTGATTTTTAGAGGTATTCTCCAATATGTAGTCAAATTAAGGGTATTGTTTGGTATGCCACAAACACACGTGCTATGTCAGAGGTTCATTGAGTGAAGTCCCCATGAGTACCCCAGAGATAGCAATTCTTCTATAGAAATTGGAAACTAAGGGTGATAAAAAGAAAAGCAGAATGAAAAATCAACCAAGTACACAACATTGGTATAAAATTGAATGGTTTTCTTCATAAAATGATTTATCCAACTCGCCTGCTTCATTTGGACCATTTGGATCTTCTGGAAGTTCATCTAAATCTTCTGGCAATAGTTCTTCCGATAGTGACTCTCCACCCCTTGAACCTTCAGATGATCGAAGAACATTTGTTTATATCAATCCACTTTATAATGATGGTGATTATTCATATCCACAAAGAAGTCAACAACAATTGCCTAAATGGGTCATTCAACTTTTGAAGGACGTAAGGTCAGATGAACAAAACAAAATAGCAACAAGAAGTTCACAAAGAAATGAAGAATTTTTTTCCTTAGTAACAAATGATTTTACTAAGTCCTCCACATACAAAGAGTCAATAAGACATGTTGAATGGAAAAAGGAAATGGTTGAATAATACAAGCCAATGATGGAAAATAACCCTTGGAAACTTGTTACGATTTCAAAATTGGGAAAAGAAAAAAATTTCGGCTCTGCAACTACTCATGGAGCTAGGGTTTGGACTCTGCCTTCGCTTCCCACTGCTTTCGGCGTCAAATTCAAGCTTAGGAAGTGATTGTTGGAAGGAAAGAACACATCGACGCGTCCTCAGGAATGAACATTTGCGGCTGCCTCCCTCAATGGCTCTATATTCTGCAAGATTGAGCGTAGCCGCGTGAGATTTGATGTGGAACCCTGACAAGCCAGATCTGATGCAGTGGATAAGAGACGAGGGCAGTTTCGTCTGCGTGGGTTTGAAGTTGGAAAAAAATGATCCTTCAGGCTTAGACCTGGTATCTTCAAAAGCTATATCCGCAGGTGCAGAGATAATATCGCTGCCGCGCCATATTCCCTTGGCTCTGCCGCCCCCAAATGCAGGTCCAAATCAAACTGATGCTATTCTTTTCCATCTTGCAGAGGTCGTGCCTTCAGGGAGGTGGACAATCTTCATCTGCAAGTCGTTAGCAACCTCGTGGTGAGGATAAAGAAAGCCCCCAGCCTCGGAAGACTTCTGCAGGCGGCCACGATTCTGGATGCTTTGAAAGGCAACAAATCAAATCTAAAGGGATCTAGTCTAACCCTGCATCCCAATAGCTTTTGGATCCAGCACGACTTCGCCAGGAACTCACGAGCAATAACAGTCATGGAGCAAGGATGGGATTTCTCTAGCCAGCCCCGGCTCCTCAATAGTCCATTGTTCCAGAGGACTACTAGGAACCCACGCACAATATCTGTCATGAAGCAAGGCTGCGATTTCTCTAGCCAGCCCCTGCACCCCAACAGTCCATTGTTTCAGAGGGCCACCAGCTTCCTCTCGTCTCAGATTTGCAAAGGAAAGCAGAAGTCTGATCACTCTGCCTCGTTCCAGATCCAGATCGTGCTCCTTTCTGGCAAAACTCTGCTACAATGGGTGAGCTCTTCGGATCTAGTGCAGGACCTCAAGCAAGTCCTGGAATTTAGGCTGGGGATTCCCTTTGCATCTAAACGACTCCTCCACGAAGGTAAACAACTTGAGGATCTTTATCCCCTTTCTTTTTACAGCATTAAGAGAAATGCCTCCATCATTTTTACCCTTCGTTTGAGAGGGGGAGCTGTTGGACAGTCATCTTCAGCTACGGCGTTTTCATACAAAGATGTTGTCCATGCTCAGATGCCCAAGAAAACCTTTTTTGGTGGACAAACTGGAGGAAACCCCCTCCATTGAAATAATGCATCCAACGCTGGATGAGCAAATCCAAAAGTATGCAGAGCATGCCATTATTTGTAGGTTCAATGGGCTATGGCCACGCACAACAGATCTCTACCAATCGATTCACTCTAACTAGACCAACAATTGCAAGGTTCTTCTCTGTTCAAAGGGTTTCTTCATTGTAGTGTTTGCTTTTAGTGAGGACTACCAAAAAGCATTAACAAAAGGCCCATGGTTTTGGGGCTCAGCAGGTCTATTCCTCACCCCTTGGTTCCCAGATTTCGATCCCTCTACAGCAATCATCACCAAGCTCCCCATCTCGGTCAGACTTCCTAATCTCCCTGCGCATCTATGGCACTTTGCTGTATTCCAAGGGATCGGCAATACTCTAGGCTGCTTTCTAGCCACAGATACCTCTAAAGGGGAAAAGGGCATATACACCTTCGCCAGAATCTGTGCAGAAATAGACATGAGCAAAGGTCTACCTAATCAGATTAATCTCAAAATTGGAGACTTCCATTGGACTCAGACCCTGGATTACAAGAACACAGCCTTTTGCTGCCGAAATTGCCATCATACAGGGCACCTTCAGAGCACTTGTCCCTCAATGCCTGCCCAAAAGAAGAAATCCAATCCCAAGCCGAAATCCAAAAGCTGGAAACCTCATGATCCTCCCCCCATGGATGATTTGGATGATTTTGATTCCAGCTCAGATGAAGAGGAAGGGGATGCGGAAGGAATGGACGCAAAGCAGGCACAGGATCCGCCCTCGACTGGTCCTGAGGAATCTACTAGCCGACCAAACTCTCAAAAAAGAACTCATGAGTCCTCTCCCTCGGATTCAGACAAGGAGACCTCTCCGTCAGCCCAGCTCAGTTTGCAAATCATGCTAGCTCAGCAGAGTCATCTTGGTTGGATCAAAGTTGGTAAAAATAAAGAAAAAAAAATGCCGAATAGTTGATTCTACCCACGTTGGGTAAAATCCTTTGTTCTGCTCTTGTTACTCTGTTCTTCTTGTTACTTCTTGCTTAGCACTGCTCTCTTCTTGATTTTTCTTAGGGGCCGAGGTGGATAGTCTATCCTTTCTGGCTGCCCGTTTTCTTGCTTCTCTTGGCGGTAACTTCATATTGTACCATATGTCCTCTTAATAGAATTAGTTTTACGGAGAAAGAAAAAAAAAACACTTGGAAACTTGTTGATTGTCCTGAAAATGTGAAACCCATCATATGCAAATGGGTTTACCAAATTAAGTATAAGCTAGATGGATAAATCAACAAGTACAAGGCAAGACTTATTACCAAGGGTTTTGTACAATAAGAAGGAATCGACTATGAGGAAACATTTGCGCCTACGGAAAAATGGAACACCACCATATTAGTGCTTACATTATCAGCTCAAAAAGGATGGAAAGTGCCTTCCTTAATGGAGACTTGTAGGAAGAAGTGTATATGACTAAACCTCCAGGTTTTGAGATCGAAGGACAGGAACACAAAGTGCAAATTAATCAAGGCTTTATATGGGTTGAAATAAGCTCCACGAGCTTGGTATGAAAATATGGATGAGTACCTTTATGAGTTTGGATTTAAGCGTAATGAATAAGATGATACCTTATATGTGCACCAAAAGGGTAAAAATATGGTGATTTTAGTTATGTATGTGGATGAGTTGATCATTAGTGGGAACAATAATGATCATATTGTGTAGGTAAAAAAGGAGTTACAGGCTAGATTTAATATGACTGATATAGGATTACTTCACTAGTATCTTGGAGTTGAAGTATTCCAACATCCAAATAGTTTTTTCATTAGTCAAAGCAAGTATGCATCTGAACTACTTCAAATATTTGGAATGAAATATTGCTTATCAATTCTCACCTAAATGGAGCAAAACTTAAAACTTTCAAAATTTGAAGGGGGGGAATTTGTAAACACTACTACTTACAGACAGTTGATTGGAAACTTGATCCATATGACAACCACTCGTCCAAACTTATCTTATGCAATTAGTATTCTCTCGTGATTTATGCATGAACCAAGGGAAAGCCATTGAAATCTAGTGAAAATGGTTCTTATATATATCCGAGGAACAAAAGAATTTGGTATTTTTTTACAAAAAGTGTAAGAATTTTATGTGCCTGGTCGTTATTTAGATGCAAATTTTGCTGGAAGTAATGATGATCAGGCATCAACATCAGGTCATGTGATGAACATGGGATCAACAACAGTTTCTTGGAGTTGCAAGAAGCAAGCCACAATGGCAACTTCTTCAACATAAGAAGAATACATATCAACATGGGAAACAACATGTGAGATTATTTGGTTGCACAGATTTTTGCAGGATTTAAGCGTTCCTCAAGTAGAAGCCACATATTTATTCATTGATAGCTAGTCAACCATAAAACTTATAAAAAATCCACTTTTCCATTCCAAAACAAAGCATGTGGAAACAAAGTATCACTACATTAGGACGCTCATCGCAAAGGATGTCATCAAACCAGTATATTGCCCTTCAAAAGACCATATCTAAGATATTTTCACCAAACCAGTTGGCAAGATCAAATTTTCTAACTTCAGGGAAGAGCTTGGTATCTATTGTAATGTACTTTGGATCAAAATGGTGAATGTTAGATATATGATCCAAAGTACATAAATTCATATTTAATAATTTAGAGTTTTCTTAGATAAATTATTTAGAGTCCTAGAATCTACTTAGAATATATATTTGTCATAATAGATATGGCACCTAGAAAAGTGTCATTCTTTAGGAATTTAATTAGGAAATTTGTTAGGAGATTTTGTAGAAATGCATTACATGTAAATGGACACACGTAAATGAAACAAGTGGTCCATAACTAAATTAGTTTAGGACACAAGCTTATTTAAAGCTTGTTTTTCTCTTATTGCAAGAGTGTTGAGTGATTGTGAGTAAGCTCTTGAAGATTTTATGTAATTTTTCTTTTCTTTATTAATAAAATTTGTGTGTCTAAGGACACTTCTGCTATTATCTTCTATTTCAATTTAATCAATTTATTCTAATTTTTAAAACAAAAATAATTGGTTCTCCCTACATGTTGCCAACTGTTATGAAAAAACAACAACCCCCATTTATAATAAATGGCCACTCTTCCAAACTTTCACTTTTCCTTTCATAATCCTTTGACATATATTAAACCTTTTTACACTGAAAAAAAAAAATAAAAAATATATATATATATATATATATATATATATATATACTTTTAAAATCTTAAGTTTTCATTTTCTAAAGGAAATAAAGCTTAAACTTAATCAAATGTGTAAAGGCCCAAAGGTTGAGAACCATCGCAGGTGAGGCTTTAAAATAAAACAATCTATATAATGTAAATAAAGCCCACATATATAATAGATTACTTTTATTTCATTCTGAGCTCCTTTACCAAGTCCCACCATTCACGTTATCTCTAAAGTTATACCCTGGAGATTTCTCATGCAGCTCCACTCGAAAAAACCAAGATATAACTCTCAAGATGGAATTATTTCTTGACAATTAACATAAAGAGGTCTCTGTCAAAAATTTATGTCCCGGAGGTCTCTCCTCGAAGATTACTTCTTGTTCACTCATTAAAATCGTCGTGAAAAGTCAGCAAAACACGAAGGAAAAAGCCTGCACGCCATGTGTTATATGGGTCCCCAAAACACATTATCTCATTGACCCTCATTTCTCATACTGTCTACATCTTCCAAGAGGTTTCAGCAAGATTTCCCTTTGGTTTCTTCTAAGATTATACTCCTGGGACATCTCATGTTTGTACATGTCATTCCCTCAACCATATTGCTCCTCTCATTCACCAACAACATGTTTGGTTGTTCCCACCTTCCACGTCTTCCCGGAAAAATGGCCGTGAGAATTATTCGAAGTGCTCCATTCATTTTTCCCAGGATTTTATTCCTAGGGTGATGTTGGAAACCACATTAGTTTACACGTCACCTAACACTACAATCTGCGCATCACACCTGGCCGTATTACACTTGGAACTCGATAAGCATGTTTTATGTTTAATTTCATGCCTGTTTGTCTTAATGCACATGTACTTTGCATGTGATATTTTTTCAATTGACGGTTATTGAATGTTATTGTGAATTGATTGTTCCAATTTCCAAACCTATGTTGTGAATTCTCATTCTCGCATTTAGGTTTACAACAATCTAGCCCTCGAGGTTATTCAAAGATTGTTGATATGGGGAGACCCAAGAAAAATCCACTTGTATAAAGACCTTCTAGACTAGTTAGGGAGGAAATGGATGATAAAAACCCATACACCTTCCTGTTCTCAGACACAATAATGAATATGGATGCAGGAATTTCTACTTGGGATAGTATGTACAAGTCTCTTGAGGAAGAATTAGGAGACATCGAGGAAGAAGAGACAACTCCTAAAGTAGAAACATAGGGCTAAGGAGGCTTTAAAAACCAACAACTTACATTAGAAGATGTCATGAAGTCAGGTTTACATAAAAAAGGCGTTAGGCCTAGAATACTACCATATATAGATATGATACAGTGGGCATTGGATCATATCAATACCACCAAGCAGAAAATTATCACTTCTCATGGAACAATGGTCAATACCTTCCAACCTTTAGACATTCAAGGTATGTATAAGCTGCTTGAAGCCGAACTCAAATATAACCCTAATTTTGTTGAAAATTTTGTTCATGACGAATACAAAGAACCTAATAAAACTCTACCTAGTTTGATAAAAGACTAGAGGAGAGACCTGAATATGCACAAATAAGAATCTTCTCACAAATATTTCATTGTTTCTTTATGCCCCCCTTTTAATTATGTTAACTCCATGCTTTGTAGAATATATGGTATGCGGAATGTTTCACACATTCCCTTAGACTCGGTCCCTCTTATTTAGAGAGTTTAAAAGAGTTTCAATTTCAATTGGGTCGATATCCAATCTAGTATCATTGTCATCATGTTCTCAACTTTAAAATAAAATAAAAAAACCCTTACCCATAACCCCCCTTTTTATATGTTTGCATATATCATAAATTCCATTTGTCTTTCTACCTCCTTTCTAGCAACGAGCTAGAACTAGACACTTACTAAATCTTTGCCCATCCATGTCTATCATAATAAAATGTGGGAAGAACACTATTTCGACCACTTCTACCAAACATGTCATTATGTCATGATTTTGTTTCATTAAGCCTTATTCAATACAAAAACTCCAAGGATGTCTTAGCCTGATATGGATTGTTTATAAATAATTGGAGATTGGTATGCCAAGGAAATTTTCACATATGCCAGAGTAATTGGTTGTTATGGTCATCCTCATTCTCTGCCCCTCTATGTACCAAACATGTTACTTTGCAGAAAGGTGGCGTATAATATAATAGGTACAAAAATTACTCTTGAATTAAAAAAGGCATCTAAGAAGGTGTGGCCTGAGTTCCTGGTTCCAATTGGCATTTATTCCTTTCAAAATTTCCAACATGTAGAAAAAGAGCTAATTCCTTTTTATGCTTTGAAGTTGGCTATTATTCCCCAAAAATTGCATGATCCTTATAAGGTGATTGAGAAGATAACTTGTGATGTTGGTATCAAAAAGTATATACATGAAAATTTTGTATATGATGATGTATTCAAAGGAGCTAGTTCTTATCTATAGGTGTGTATAAGAGTTGAAGAGCTACCTCCAGGACATTATCAACCTTTTATAGTGTACAAAGGCACTAGGAGAGCTCCATTACCACTGATCTTACAAACAAAAAAAAGGAGAGGCTATTATAACAAAAGCTCCTAGATATTTAGCTCAAAGAGCTTCAACACAAGGACTTAGGAACTTAATCTTCAACACAAATAACTCCTTCACAAAAGAAACCGGTTGTACCAGGAAGCAAGGAGGCCCTTGCCAATCCTCCCAAAGAAATGATTTCAGAGAAGACAATAGGCATTAATATGATTAAAGATTAGTAAGTGTTTGAGAACCTAACCTCACAACTTCCTAAACAGACAAGCAAAGCACCAGTTGTGACCAAAATGCATAGAAAAAATACTGAAAAGAAATAATTGACATCACCTCCATCAAATACTTTAGGATCAAGTCTCTCATATCCTAAGGTGATTGGTATAACATCTATCAATATATTGCCTATTTATGAACAAACTTATGATCCAAATCATGTGTCTCAATTAGAGATACAAGATTTGCCACCTATGAAATCTTTTATGGCCCTAAACAACAAGCTATATTAAGGAGAATTAAAAAGAAGAGAAAAAAATTGAAACACACACTTTATCAACAACTATTGCCCTATCAGCAACACCATTGGAGGTGGTTTGGGAAGGATCATCAATGGCTCCAGATAAATTATTTGAGGAATTAGCTCAGTACGCAGAGGCTTATGCAAATGAAAACATCAATACAACTACTAAAGTTAGACAATTCATTAGGTAGAAAGATGGAAGGATTCATCAACTGGAGAAGGATTCTTCACAAACTAAAACTCAGATGCAAGCTCAGATTACTCTGATTAAAAGCCAATTTGAATATGAGATCAAGCATAAGGATATCTAGATTAATGAATTGCAAGAGAAGGTAAAGCCGACTAAGGAAAGTATTATAGATATTTCCAAATTTAAGCATGATGCCCATGACATAAATCAATAGCTACAACATGAGAAACAATTATTTTGTGACAAGTTAGGCACAGTGTAGGCTTGGGATAAACTTGTTAATTCTTTCCTTGATGATTTAGTTGATATGGAAACTCGGTACGATGAAGAAAAGCATAAGCTTGATGAACTTTTGTTATGGAAAAAGATCAAAAGAGGTACTTACCAACTTTCCTAGAATTCATGAAATGCAAAAATATACATTGCTACATGTTTAGAAGACCCATATACGCTTAATAAAATAGTTGGTTAAAGATGCATAAAAGATTTATAATTTCATGGTCTAGTCTATTGCTCAGTCTCTTAAAGAGACAAAAATGCTACCAGTTGATAAAGAGGAGACCCCCCAAATGCAAAGGTATTGAAATGAAAAATACAAGGTGACATAGCAGCGTCTGATAATAGAATTGAGTAGTTGTTGAAGGTAAATTTTGAGCTAATATGAGAGTTTCTCATTAAACCTCATAGTTACCTTAAAGTAACTAAAGTCATTAATGAACAAATTACTCAACTGCTACCAAACTTGCAAACTCAGGTGTATAGTTGTCAAGTGAACAAAAAATCTCACTCAGCCCCTAAGTTAGCACATCTTCTAGAAGTATATGATTGATGGAAATCACCCAATGGTTCTTCATCAACAATTGCTCCATCAAATTAAAATTTTCATTTCAATTTGAAAGTTGTAACAAGTTTCTATTTTACTTAATTTTGTTTGTAATTTATTGAGACAATTCCAGAGATGAAACTACTCTCCTTTCATGTTTGTAGACTATTTAAACAACTCTTGAACTCAGTGCAAAGGTTTTTGAATTTTGAAAGGCATAGTTACACTATTGTACTTTATTCATTTCTAATACAAGCACTAGACCATTTTTTATTCCATGTTTCAACGAAGCAAAGCGGATTTAATATTACTATCGAAATTGTTTTTCTCAAATTTGTGATTGGAATTATTTAAGTGTTATTTATGTTTATGATTGAATGATTTAATAATTCACTATTGTCTTATTATTTCCTTCATTTATAAGCATAACAATCTAAAAGTTTATATGTGAATTTTGTTTAGGTGGTTATTCAATCAACTATTCAGTTGAATTAGACATTTCATTTACAATTTGCTCTAAATCAATGAAATAACTAGAAATCTAATTTTTTAGTTAGAGCTATCTTTCGATTTCACATATACATAAGTGCACAGGTTATATATATTATATGATATAGTCTAGTTATAGTATATTTTATTTATTTTATTCACTTAGAAACATCATTGTTCTTTTCATATTCCCATTTAGCTTCCATATGCTAAAGTCTCCATTCATTGGAGCAATCTCCACAAGGGTAACTGAACCCATTTAAACCAGTCAGAACCACCAACCCAAATAGAAAATAGTCTAGTTGGGGCTTTGAAAGGGTGGTTTCCAAATTGTTGATGAGGTCATTTTTGTCCATCAACAAAATGTGAAGGAATATTGCAAATCTACATCTTTGTCCACTACTTAGCACAATAAATTCACATTGCTTATAGGAAGCTGAGGGATGTTCTATTATATGAAGCATGCAAAAGCAGAATCCACAAAATGCATATTGTGAGCACATTTCCTTACACGAATGACAGAAATAAGTAGCATATTGATGCCCACTAGTGAAGGTGTGTTCAAATCCAAAGATAGAGGAGAGAGGATAATGACATGGTGAAAAATTAATTCTAGAATATTCTTTCTCAAAGCCTCACAACTATTGCTTATGAAAAAGAAAAGAATGATCAATTTGTTGAGGTTTAGCATCAATTAGTTACCTGTCCATAATACACTTAGGACCCAAATAATAATAATAATAATTCACTTTTGGGCATGAAATGCAATCATCTTGTCGAATGGTAGTAAGACGTAAAATTGTACTAGAGGCCTCCTTACTGGCAAAAAAAAGGTACAGGTTAATGGTTTCTAGTTTGTTCCTTGCTCACAGTGGTTTTTTAATACTTGGGCATAATATTGAACATTAGAGAACAAGTCTCCCTTTCAGCTGGTAAAGTATTTATCATCATCTCCAATCGTCTTGATTGCAACCTGTTGGAAGGGGACTTTAAGGTCTACCTCAACGTTTGATGGTCATGGTGGAAAAAACATTAAAGAACGTCTCTGTAATGCCCTCCTCCCACATTTACCCAAGTTATCTGCCTGCCGGGGTAAACATGTGACAAAGAGTTACTATGATATGATTCAACCTCCTAGATCACCTTAAGGAAGTGGAATCAACAAACAAAAAAAATTAATTACTTCCTCATTAGGTGCTATAGGGCCCCCAAGGGCTAAACCACCCTTCTAAGTGCCCAAACCCTTAATTAAACCTCTTTTTTCAATGCCCTGATCTCCTAGATGCTAACATAAAACTGCCTAGTTTCGAATGAAGCCCTCCAGTTGCACACATGATGCTTACAAGGGATCGATTGTAGTCTTTTTCACCCAGTTTTGTGCCTGCGAGTGTAGGATTTAAGAGACTTTTTCAGGCTAGGATCTAGACCTCTGCCCAGAACTTAATGAAAGTTTCCATAAGCATGAATGACACAAGGACAAAACCTTCCATACAAATCTTAGACAATAACTTGACCTAACAAGGCCTAGCCACGACGGACATTCCGTCAACCATATCATGAACATGAAATTTTCATGTCATAAATATACATATGAACATATAGGTTTGATACTTATCTGAAAATCATCAAGAAGGTCTAGTGCATTCTCATAATGGTTGCAATAACATCTATCAGGTCATACATTCATTAATCAAAACATGATAAGATCCATGTCTGGGATCTGTCATAAAACCATGCTTATAACCAACATATAACCAACAAAATAACAATAATAGAATAACCATTAAAGTCTCAAAATAATAATTACATGTACACATAAATCACAAGAGGAAAAGAACTCTTATTAGCATATGTAAATCCAACCAATTCATGGACTTCCACGTACCACTCAACCATAGATTGGGCTGAACCAAATCTTTCTTTCAGAGAATCACCCTCGTGTCATATTCCAAGCATGAATGTGGGACTTAAAACAAAACCAACCAGGGCTTCCTCAATCTTTATTGTATATCCCACCAAGGGATTCCTAGGCCCGAAACTCTCATCTATACAACTAGGCTTTACTGTAATCCTATCAAGGGATTCCTAATCCCAATCAAGAAGCATACACTACCAGGCTTTACCACAATCTCAACGTCCAAGGATCACTAGGCCTATACAAGCATGGATGCCTCTAGATCTCTCCACCTAAACCATAAGGATTTGATCATCTCCACTCTCCAGGATTTACCGTATATCCCGCCATTCACCAGTCGAGGATTCCTAGGCCCAACGAGAGTATTCACCTCTAGGATTTACTGTGTATCCCTCCATTCACCGATCGAGGATTCCTAGACCCAACAAGATCCCCACCCTCTAAGATTTACCATATATCTCGTCATCCGGTCAATGGATTCCTAGGCCTAATCAAGGGTGTTCACAATTAGGATTTATTGTATATCCCATCTCGGGATATCTAGGTCTTGTGATTAATCTTGAGACCACCCCACTCGACTTTGAATCCATTCGACAGTCTAACTCAACCAAAACATGAGAACCCCATCACACCATGGCTATTTGAAAATGGAAAGGCAAGGCTGAAAAATACTTTCACACTTGGAAAAACCCATGCCAATGATAACAAGAGAATCAAAACAGACATGCATGTGTCATGCATGCCAAAACTAGCAAGGAAACCATACATGCAACCCGATACCTACAAGTAATCTCGTTGTAACCACTTGATCCTGCTCTTCCTT
The DNA here is from genome assembly GCA_031772625.1 of Pinus tabuliformis. NCBI lineage: Eukaryota > Viridiplantae > Streptophyta > Pinopsida > Pinales > Pinaceae > Pinus > Pinus tabuliformis. Next base: position 862,141,250 of record CM062816.1, read on the forward strand.
GCTTGATCTTTGCTTCCCTTTACCTTTGTTTTTTTCCTTGATCCAATGTTGAAGTGCTCCAAGAAAACTCTAAGTGTCCAAGAGTGTGTGAGAGAGAGATAATAGAGAGAGAGATCCAAAACTGAATAGACAAAAAATTGTGAATTGATCCTCAGAAGCCTTTTTATCAATGAGGTCTCTATTTTCTTCAATTTCCATTATTTTCCTTCATTTTCCTCCTCACATGCAACCTGTGACCTTTCACCTTCCTTTTCTCCTATTTTCCACTATTTCCATAAAAATATTGCCAAAAATGCCATTTCTCCTTTCCAAATACTTTGTCATTTCCTTTGCCAATTTCCTTAGCCATAATAAACCAAATGAACACCCACTAGGATGGTTTTCCCAACATTCAGCTTGTAATAAGTGTCTCGTGACCTTGATTATTATTTTTCCTTTATTAATTTTATTACATGGATTTTCTACCAGGGTTGTTACAGAACCTTCCCCCTTGGGGGAACATTGTCCTTGGTGTGCAATAACACCTACAACCAGCAAGACCACTGAAAGCAAAACATACCGCTGTTGAGCCCCAAAACTACCTCTCTTCTACACATTTTCGTAAACCTTTTCTCTTCTATTTTCCCATATCAATGCTTCATAAGCTATCAAAAGTTGTTACATGTTGACTTCAGGAGTGCGATTGGAGTGATTTTCAAATTATATCATTGTGTGTGCTATTTGATTTAGGTTTTGTTTATCAGCTACAGAATGTAGCCACTTTCCACAACTAACTCGCAATTCCGCAGCCGTTTTCATTGTTCTGTAGGTTACAGGTGTCGGCAAAAAAAACGAGACGCATGGGCAGCTCAGAAATGATCCACACATGGATGAGGTCCTATCTGCTTAGCCAAATTCGTGAAGAAAGGTATCGGTCAAAGGGTGGTTAACAGAGAGTCATGCGTTAACTAGGACTCTGTTCCAGCACGCAAAGAAGCCCGAAGCCGTTCCTAAACTCATGGATCCATTTTTGCCACCTGCAGGCCATCTCCATAACGTAATCCAACATCCACTTTGCGTAGATTTATTGTTCATGGCAACCGAGAGGCTGAACTTCTGGATTCTGACCTATTCACGTGTCCATTGCTGAAGAATTTTCTCCAAAATACAGTTATCTATTTCCTCTATAAATATAAGCGTTTGCAATGCAAATAGTTAGTCTTGTTACTGTTGTTTTAGCGTTATTTTGCTGTTGTAACCGAGAGACATATCCTCTGTTTCATAATACAAAAACTATGTTTTTCATATGACTGTTTAAAGCGTGGTTTGAAGTGACAACGTGTTAATCCAAGGCTGTGCAGAGGGCCCCTGCGTGGCTGAGGTTATTCTTTTGTTTTGTATAGTTTTCATGCATATTTTCCCTTATTTGAGCTGTACATTTCTCATGTTTTGTTTATGGTTTTAATCGTTTTACTCCTGTACATGTTTTTGTAGCAATGTTATATTTTCCACTAACACTGATCAGTGCATTTCAAGATAGGTTATGCTCGAGCTTTTTAATGTAGTTTTTGCATCAAGTGGTGATTTGAGACTTGCTTCCTCTGTTGAACTTTAGTTTTCAATTCCAGTTGTTATGCTTTTATTTAAGTGAGATTTGCTTACTGCTTTTAGATAGTTTAGATATCAGTTCTTCATGTTATATGATGATATCTCCGGAGCCTTTAGCTTAACCCCATTTTAGAAGTTAATTGGCGAGCTATTGTGATTATAGATGAAGTAATTTGATTTTGCTTTCATTAGTCTGCAAGTAGATAGTTTAGATATCAGTTCTTCATGTTATATGATGATATCTCCAGAGCCTTTAGCTTAACCCCGTTTTAGAAGTTAATTTGCGAGCTATTGTGATTATAGATGAAGTAATTGATTTTGCTTTCATTAGTATGCAATTAGATAATTTAAATGTCATTCTTTCATGCCATATGATGATATTTCCGAAGTCTTTAGCTTAACCCTGTTTTAGAATTTAATTGATGAAATATTGTGATTATGGGTGAAATCAGTGACCAGTTTTTAGCTTCTTTACTTTTTGGTTTTCAGTGCAGTAGTTTATTACATTTCAATTCTGTAATTAGATGGATAGCAGAGATAGTAACCTCATTTTCAGTACTTCATCTTTAGCTTGATTTATGTAGCTGCATGTTACACTTTTGTTCAAATTCTAATTTTATAGACAACATGTTTTGAGATCTTTGAAGTTCTAAGTTTGGAAATTACCATAAGAGGCATAAACCTTGTCTTCAATTCTACATCCACACTTGATCTTTAAAAGTATTCTTAAAACTTTAGAATAGGATTTCCATTTGCATTAAACATTTTAGGAGACCAACAAGAACAAAACCCCAAAACAAGATAAAAACTGAAAACAGTGAGGTAAGAAAAAAGTTGTCTTGCACATACAGTGCACTACACTTCATCAGTTTACGACTCCCGAATTGATAACTTATATAAGAATTTAGGACACACTAAATTGACTAAACATATTGGCGCTAGTTGAATGAACTAGATGAGATCAAACAAGAAGTAATTCAAAGAACTGATCTATTTCAACATCAAAGAGCTAAGTGGCATGACAAATACATCAAGAACAAAAAGTTTCAAGAAGGAGATTAGGCATTGTTATTTGATTCTAAGTTCAAAGATTTTCAAGGTAAATTTCAGACTCATTGGCTTGGGCCATATGAGATTGAAATTTTTTTTAGCAATGGAGCAGTAAGAATCAAAACAATTGATGAGCATCAAACTCCTCTCATTGTGAATGGTCACCGCTGAAGATCTATCATAAGCCACTCTCAAAGGAGGAGTTTATCAAAATCTTTCAAGATAATTCTGCATGAGGCTAGTGAAGAATAATCATTCTTCTCCACCAGCCTAGTCTTTTTTATTTTCATCATCATCTATATATATATATATAATGTATAAGCCTGAAAACCAATCACTGATTGGCAGTCTTATGCAGAAAATACAGGGCAAAAATCAGAAGCTTCTGACGCCCTATATTTTCCAAAAAAAAAATTCTCATTTCACTCATAGTTGTTCCATTCCATCTCGCCCCACATTCCATCAATAAAATTTCTTTCAGTTTATCTTCATGTTCACCTTTCCATATATCATTCATACAGTCATTTCTCATTTCCATTCATTTCGCCAAATCATATGTTATTCACTATGTTAATTTCCGCAGCTAAATTCTGATTCTGCAACTGATTGTTGATTCTGTAGCTAATCCTTTGTTACTCTGCAGTGACAGTCAAGTGATTTGCCAAATAATGATAAAAGCAAGATGCAGGTATGGAAGAGGAAAATCTTTTGAATATGTCAGCACCTAAAAGCACCTACAGAGGCAGCCAATCAAAAGTTAGCAAAAGGAAAGAGGTATGATTCCAAGGTATGAGCAAAACCATTTTCAAATAGCATTTCAAACACATAATTTGTATAGTTTGTAAATCACAAGCTCCATAATGTGTAATGATTTGATTTGATAGTTGCCTTAACTCCACCATATCCTCCACATCAATCCTAACGGTCTCATAATCCTCTCCCGAGTTTAACTCGTACTTAGTCGTACATCCGCATTACACTTGTTAAAATGGCTAATCATGCAGACGTGAGCCGATTGACTACGGCTCTCCTCCACTGATGTTCCACTCCGCAACCTTTTTATGAACCCATTGACGTCCACCCCGCACCCTTTTATTTCAAACTCTGTTCAGTTTCGCCAGTTTCACTCTGCCTCCACACTTTCACACCGGGTTTTACGATTTTCGGTTCATGGTTTGTTTTACACAGACTTCTGCTCCGTGAACCCACTCTCATTGCATGCTCTGCATTCTTCCTGCTTTGTAACCACTAGTTTTCTCCACATCCCTCTTCCATTTTCCGCTCACATAACCATTCTGCTCCCGTGAAACTATCATCTACAGAGGTATCTTCGCAGTAAGAAGGAGGAATGGGTCTTATAGTGAGAACAGAGCCTGATGGAGCTAAATTTATGGAGGGATGCCCGCAGCTAAAGAGCACATTGAGGAAGGCAAGATGGTTGCAATTTATTCAGAAGTTCAAACGTCATAATAAGGAAGTCACAAAAACGTTTATAAGATCCTTCAATGGTATGGAAGTCGAAAATGGGGACATCAAATTTCCAGTAACAGAGTCATCCATTGCAGCAGCAACAGAGCTTCTACAAGAAGGAGAACGATGGTTTAAGAATAAGGACTTCAATGAAAAGGTCCGGACGGTTATTCTTCATAATCCAGGTATGGACGTATCAATTTTTAAACGAGGAATTCTTGTTTCAGCCTTAAAGGAAAAATGGGCTAGTCTGCTGTTAATAATCCAGAAATTCATTACATGTGAGGGCAAGTATGGCTCTATGTACATGTACCATATAATATTATTAATGAATTTCTTGGAGAATGAAACCATCAATCTTCCTTATTTCTTGTTGAGTATCTTGAGAAAAATGTCTACTACTATGCAAAAGAATCTAGATGATGTGGAGCCTCATCTCTATCATCATGGCCTTGTTAAAATTCTGGTTGCAAACCAATTGAAAGAGAGGAAGGATACATGGGAAAAATTCCTAGTTAATAATTTCTTCCAGGACCTTCTTGAAGTACTTGAGGGAAGCTCAGCAAGGAAAATTAGGAGAAAAAGAACAAATTTAACCATCCAAGATACTCCTACTAGTATAACCAAGGAAACCAGTAAAGAAGAAATGCTTTTTGAAACATTGACTGAGATTAGAAAACAAGTAAAACAAAAAGGGAAAAGGAATATTGAAGATATTTATCAGACCCCAGAGCCTTCTTCAGAAGAAGAGCAAGTACTTTCTGAAAGACTAATTCATCTAAAGGAACAGTCAACTAAGACAAAAGAAAAAGGAAAGGAGAAACAGAGTATAGAAAAGGGAGACACAAGCTCACAAGGTTTAAGAAGGAGCTCTAGATTAAAGGGAAAATTGAAGAAAACACAAATCAAAGGAGCCCACTTCATAGACCTGGGAGGTGAAACTCCAAATCAGTCACTAGAAAACACTCCTCCTGATCATAGTCCACAGTATTCTCCTTCTCCTCAACTAGATTTTGAAATCAGTCCAAGGAAGACCACACCAGAAATTGATCAAACTCAACAATAGATGTATGATTTCATTGAATCATTGGAAAATACTACAGCAGAACAAGGGACTTCATCCAATCAGCCAGGTATAGCTTAGGAAACTTTGATCCAGTCACTAAAACAAGAAATTTATGAGCTGGAAGCCTTGAACTATGAATATATGATTACTAGTTAAGTTGTCCTATCACTAGCAGAATCAAAGGAGGAGTATTCAATGGAAGTAGCCGTATTCCTACTTCAATGTATTTTCTTAGATGTCCTCTTCCTTAAATTGTTGTTGGTCGATTCATGCTTCTAATTTTATGAAGGGCTATCCATTTTATAAGATGGGTATTTTCCATCATTGCCAACTTTTGGTCCCTGTTGCAACTGCTTTTGAATCTCAAACAAACTTTGCAAGAACACTTTATTCAATCTTGCTTTTCTTTCTTGTTCTTTGATCACCCTTTCATTATCTTCTTTACAACTCTAGAGGCCTTACTTCAAACTCTTCATTGTCTCAATAAGGTTAAGAGATATTCCCTCTTCTCTCCACTTTTCCTGAGAGGAGATCATTTGAATACTAAGTTGTGCTTTTCTAATAAACATCCTTCTCTTTCTTTTCATAGCTGGAAAGTATTCTTATCTCTTGAAATAACACACAACTATCATTACCATTAAAATCACAAAAATTAAACATGTGTATTACCTTTACTTCATTTGTTCTAGGCCTATACCAGCTTGCATGCTTATCTTATTGCATCAAGCTCGAGTTAGTCTTCAAGTAACATCAGTATTTTCATATTTACAACAAAATAATTTCACATAAGTACACATGCATGCATAGATATTAATTTTAAAAATAAATTATTTCCTATACTCGAGCTCATCTAGGTTCAGTGGTGAACCTTAGCTTTGATGCCACTCTATCATACACCCAACCCCAAAATCCTTCATTAGGGCTATGGGGCATCACATTTTTCTCAAACTTGGTCCCTTAAACCCTAATTAAAAATATTGGGTATCATTTTTTTCTCGTTTCTTTTGTGCTTTACTAGCACAACGACTAGTTTTGATTTCAGGAGCATTCAAGAGACCCAACTTCTTCAAGGCATATCTTCGAAATTATAGTGAACCAAGATCTAAAACTTCTGCCACAGGTACCTTGAGATACCCTCTATGTCTCCTACAAGTTTCAAGGTCTAAAACCTCAAAGAAATAAAGTTATAGTGAAATTACCATGCTTACCTCTTTTAAGCCTGATTTCAGGAGCATTTAGGATACCAGACTTCCTCAAAGCATATTAACAAAAATGTAGTGAGCCAATATTTGAATATTGAATTATATGTTTAGTGAGATTTCCCCTCATTATCATCCAAGCTTTAACCTATGAAACCTCTTACAAGAAAAGTTATAGTGAAAATTCCAAGATGGCCTACTTGAATAAGCATTAAGGAAGCCCAACTTCTTCGTATCATATATATGAAAATATAGAGAACCAAGAACTAAAAATCGAACAAAATGTTTAGTGAGATTTTCTCTCATTATTGTCCATGTTTTGGCCTTTGAAACCTCTCAAGATAAAATTTATATGAAAATTCCAAGATGACATGTTTACCCCATAAATCGTATTAAGATGACTTGTTTACCCCATAAATCATATTTTGGCTTCCACCTTTAAACTCCAAGAATGACCCCAAACACTTCCTTTGCTTCTGTTTTGCACCTATGATATCTTTAAATCAGTAGAAAATTTTAATACTTATTTCTTATAGAGAAAATTTAAGAAAAATCAACATGCAATTAACATGGAAGGTATGCATGTGCACAACTGAATCATGAATTTGAAAATTTATTATTATGATCTCTACTTGGAAGAAAATATTTCCAAAATCAATTGAATTTTTTTACTCAGAGGTTAAGAAAACAATTAACAAGTTTACTAGCAATATAATTAATATCCTCCACATGTTTATTTTTCATCAACAGATCTAAAAAATAAATAAATAAAATACAATCATACATATATTGTTGCAATAATCAATTTCATTTACCAAACACATAAGTACTTATTTGATCTAGAAAAAGTCAAACTAAAACTAAAGAAGGGTGAGCCACTCTCCACCCAACTATAGGAAACATTGCATTGTAGTCTTTCTCATAGCCAACCATCCCCGAGCTATATTCTTGATGCCTTGAGAGAAAACCAAACTCAGGAATTTAACACACAATTTTCATACCATAATTAACATAAAAGTGAAGGCCACTCTCCTTCACACACAGGAAAAACTTAGTCTTTAGTCTTTTTATCTTTGATCATGCTCATAATCATTCACAAAGATACTATGCAAGTCTACACAACACAAGGGAGTCCTTCTTTGATCCCTATAGTCCCTCAGCCTTCCCCTATTCAATGCTCTATGTGCCACACACAAACAACTCCATTCACAGTTCCTAGAGTCATCTATTCCAAAGAAAAAATATTTCAACACATTCACTTCTTGTCACATAAATTGTCACTCACAACTCTCAACCAGTCACAATGTTTGAACCTCTCTAGGCTCTGCCACCAACTCTCTTTCCAATTTGAATTTCGAAGAGAGAGCGAAAAAATGTACAAGAGAGAAAATGGAATAGGTTGAAAAGCTAAAGGAAGAAGAACCTCTTGATTGATCCTTCCTCTTGTTTTTATAATCACACCTTGACCATTCATCTTCCCAACCTTTTGTTAGAAGCTTCTTGGGAAGATCAACCATCTCATCAAAAGGGAAATTAAATCAAAGCAATTTTTCCTCTCAAGGCATCATAATTTGTTGCCTATCCCCCTTCCTTTAGCTCTATATTTTTTTATTTTTATTTTTATTTTTAATTAGTAAAAATAAATGTTACATTATATCATAGAGTTTTAACTTATTTAATGAATGCTGGTACCGCAACATTATAAGGTCTCAATTACATCACAATATTGGGAAAATAAAAAGGGTGGCATAGTCTCTGTTTGAGATATTGTTGCTTGGGTACTAGAGACTGAGGAGGAACTTCCAAGTTTTGTTTGAACATGTTATTCACTTACTTTCTATAGGATTGGCAGGAGGCACCTCCTCCTTGTCTTCTAAAATGTTAGAAAAGAAACTTGTGTATCGTCGGGGCGCTCCTATATTTTCTACAAAACTTCATGATAGGATTTGGCTCTAATAGAAACATCATAAAATGGTTATTCTTCATGGACATATTTCTATATACTTGTTTGAATATAATGTTTTGATATAACCTTTGAGGGATCATACCTTTTGAATTCGATATATGACAAATGACATTCTCTAATGCCGCAACTTTAATCTTTGCAAGTTGTACATTAGATAATGTGTAAAGGCCAATGTAAATGAAATAGGGCCAAATTTTCTTTGTTGAAGCCTCCAAGTCTCTAGTTAGGCCTATGGCTACCATTTGGTAGGCTATTCCCCTGAGTACAAGCCTATTTGAGGCAATCCTGGGTAATGCATGAGGAGGGGAAAATCATCCATAAATTAGGATATAATAAAAAGTTTCTTATACATACCAATCCTCTATTTGGTCCAAGCCTTTCATGGCTTCATTTGTAGACCTAGGTGGTAGGGAATGAAAATTTCTCTCATGGAGATGTATTATCACATAATGACAACTTTCATAGAAATGTTCCTGGACATTTTCTTCCCATAATTTAGAATGATAGACATGTATAGGTCCAGAACTAGGAGTTGAATTCCAATTCATCAAGGGGAAGGAGTGTGAATACAAATGGTGTCTACTAGATATGTGGACATATAAGAAGAGGGAGTTCCTCCTCCTTTGATTCTAAGGAAAGACTCAATGTGCATGTATAGGTTATCATATAGGATATCGACCCAGTTGAAAACAAATCTATGTAATACTCTCTGAATAAGGGGAACCTAGTCTAGCCAGAAGTGGGAAGGATTCTTCTTGCCATAAAGTCAACTCATCAAAGTGGGGCACATAAAAAGGTCCTAGCTTGTAGGTGGTAGTAGAATAGCTCCTGGAGCTCTCTACATGGAATATATTTTCATCATACCACTAGTCCTGGATTAATTGAGGCATATCTAAATTAGATTGCACACATTCGTCATTATGGAACTTCTCGAGAAAAGCACTATTATAAGCGAGTTCAGGTTGAGTAAGGTGATACATTACATGCATGTCCTTGGCCCCGAAGGATCCAATGATGCTCTGATTGATACATATTTCCCACGTCAAAAGGTCCACGTAGTTGAGTTCCCAATGGACCATGTTTGTGTAAGGAACCAATGTGGGTCTAGCTGCTATCTTGTGTAGACAAGATTTCACAACACATTGGAAAGTGACATCATCATCAAACTATGAGTCTAAATAGTTAACTTCCTCAAGGAACTTGTAGGTTTCAAACCCTTGAATTGATCTTTGGATGTAATTTTTAAGTAGTGTCTGAGAAGATGGTCGAATTTGGCTTCTTGGAATTTGGGTCCTCGATATGTTAGGCTTGCTTTTGCTTATTTCCTTTCTTAGAAGCCATTATTGTCCTTATTGCAATTAGTTGAAAAAAAAAAGTCTGCAAACTTTAGTAGGAAGAAACAAGAATTAATAGAAAATACACACAAAAATTGCACACTTAGAAAAATAGCATGGCAATTTCTTGTTTGGGAAGTCTTGTATGTATTTGAAATGCTTAGTTTATATTAACGGTAGGTAATTTGAGTGACGCAAAAAAAATCATGAAACAATTGGCAGTGGGCTCAATGAATAGAGCATTGAAGTCATGAGGTGACTATTAGAGGTTGTGATATATCTGTTCGAGGCATCTAAGGCTTAAACCTTTATTAAAAACTTGTTTAGCTAGCTAAAACATAAACTAAACTTAATCATTGGATATCATACATCGACTGTCACATTTGTTATTGAAAATGTCCATTGACATGACGTGGTAGTTCCATATAGATGCCACATGACACTCAAAAACGACCTTGTGATAGGTTTGATCAGGAAAAAAATCAATGATACATGTCTTCTCACATGGCAAGGTTGCCGCATGTCATGATAACATGTTATCTTGGGATTCTAATGTGGCACGAGGTGAGGCACGATATCAACAGTAGGTCATCAAGAGATTAGAAGGTAATGAAGTGCAAGGTTCACCTGAAGGTTGATGTTTGGGATAAGAAAGGTTATGTGTTATTCAATGGAGTAGGGTGAGGGCATTAGCTAATGGAAGAAAAGTCAGGTCTTTGGGATTTCGAGACTGTGGGAAATTTGGGGATGGTTGTGTAGGAAAATTCCTTCAATGATCGAGATCCTGAATAAGAGACACTCCCGTTAATGGGTGTATATTTATTTGATAAGGGTAATCCCTCGAGCCAGGAGGCATTGCTTGTCTGGGATTGGATGTATCCTTAAAAATTTCTTCTAAGCATTGGTATGATGTCTCAATATTTAGCCTTGGGACTTGATACATTTAAACATAAAAGGAATTTAAAGTGTATTTACAAGAGGGAATTTACACCTAAAGTTTAAGTATATATGAACAAGGTTTGGATTTTTGTAAACCATTTCTTTAACAACATCATAGATAAGGAAATTCATCTTGATCACGCTCCAGATAATTTCATCATGTTGAAATCTTGGTAGGCCAAGTCCAAGGCATTCCCTCACAATATTCCTTGAATTTTCAAGGAAAAAAAATTAAAAGGAGAAATTGCTTTGAGTAGTTAGAAACAAAATTTAAAGCAGTCCAAGAAATTAGTAAAGGGAGCAAAGGAAGTGTACACTTTATTGATCAACTCAATAATTAGTTTTGTTAGAGATATGGACATGCGAGGTGTGTCATTTCCAGATGAAACAATTAGATCATAAACTTTCATTGGTGATTTACATAAATACTCATGAAACTAAGTGAAGCTAGAAATAATAAGGCTAAAATATGCTACTTCAAGGCATCCTTTTGGATATATCTAGTCCAATCATATCCCTTCTTATACTAAGTGATTCTAATAATACAATTCAAGATATAGCATTAACTATCAACCAACTTGATCCAAAGTTAATCCACTTATACAAAAAAAAAAAAAAAAAAATAGCAAACTTATCCTCATTCCTAAGAAATGAATTCGAGCATGTGCTTACGAACCTCAATAGTGTAGTCGATAATTTGGCCAACCAAGCTTTTCTCTTGGCCCTTGGAACCATGAATGCCAATGGACTTTGTAGAGAGGAGTCGATGTCATAACATATGAAAATGGGAATCATTTCAAAGGTAGGGGATTTAAAGGCACCACAAGTGAGGAATGTTGTAGTTGTATGGAGAGTAAAATATCTATTGAGTTGAGTTGTTGGATGTGGGATATTAGAGGTAGAGGAGATTGGTTTCTAGTCATGGTGACCTGTGTAGAGTACAAGATGCCCATTATTGCAATTGGCATGGAATATTAGTTGAAACTTTTGAACCCTTACATGTAATTGGAACAAGCGAGTTATGTTGGCATAGCTTATCGCAACCTTCTCTTCGTGTGAGCCATTTGTGCAAGACTAATGACTCAAAATTGGAATGAAATGTTTTGAATGAGGAGGATCAATGATATTAATTTGTTAATCATTCTTTGTGTATGCACTTCAAGTTGTTGGGTTTTCAATGAAACCTGGGTTCCATTTCATTCACATGTGTTAATAGAGTTTAATATATAGGTATGGAGAGGAGACTACGTAAGGCCAAACAAAGAAGCCCTGGAAAGTAGCACGTCCAAAAGTAGGAGCGAGATAGGAAATATAGGAAGAGGTGGGAAGAATAATTGAGACACAATATATTTAGCGAGGATGGTAGAAGCTAAAGGGAAGAAGCATTACACAGTTACTAAAGCCCTAAGAGCAAAGGACAAGCTCAAGATGGAAATCGCCCTAATTATCATGCAAGTTGACAGTGCAGGTTGACAATCCAGGTGGATGCCTTAACATATATTGTATCCTCCCAACATGAGCAACTTCATGAGCTTAACATTGAACTCTAATGTCTTCAGTCTCAACTGAAATCTATTTAAGTAATGAAGCATGGAGAAATTCAAGGTCAAGGAATTAAGGCATCCTCAGCCAATTCAATGCAAATAGCTCAAAGTGGTTTATCTAATCTTAACTAGGTAGATCCAATCAACAACTTAATCATTTCAAATAATTAGGAGAGTTGTTTAGAATAAATTTTGTCATATGCCATCAAAATATTGATATATCATAAGCGTTTTCTTCAAATTGTATCCTATTGGAGCATAGTAGTAGAACAAAAGAGTAGTTTGAGAGGACATTATATTTTAGCTTTGAAAAGTTCTACTGCATACAATAACATAAAACTATGAATATCTTAACAAAATAAATGTTAGATAAGACTTAAAATATATTTGCATGAAAAAATTGTAAAATCATACGCCGATAATGTAGAGGAAGAAAATAGTCTCTCTTAAAGTGTTTTACTTGCACAAATATTAGTTTCTCATTTTATGTTTTTCAATTCAAGGGTGTAAAATATTGGTGAGGAGTTAAGACTTTTTCACCTGAATCAAGCTTTAATTGTTGTGACTTTTTATTTTTAATTTGATGAATGTACAACTAGTCAAGTTTGTATTCATGTGACATGGGGTTGATTCTGACCACTACTATTATAATCCCTTGGTTTGTCCCACACATGTCTTATGGAATACTTAGGTGTATTTGAACTTTGGATCATATACCTTACATAATACTTCACAACATGACCATCCCTAGTTAAGTTACCCTATAAAAAATTTTGTAGAAACTTTATTGAAAATTATAAATGACTTTGAAATATTGATCTAACATGTATTTAGTTTTACTATATATATATATATATATATATATATATATATTAAACAATATTTTCATACACATGGTGTTGGAAATACTAAGAGGTGGGGGGTGAATCAATATTTCATTTTTTCTTACAATTTCATATCAAAACCATTAATCCAATAACATCACATCAAGGAACACAAGATACATATAAACAAATTATTTATATTACAAGGGAAACTATAACTTTTAATTTACAAGCTACAACTCGAAGGGATACAACCCTAGGTTTACCAGCTACTACTAGAAGGAGGAAACAACCTCCTGAAGGAAGTTACAACATCCTTGCCTAGCACCATCTCGCCACACTTTAGAATAGAAGATAAAACAACAACCTCTTGAGCTCTTGTACCAAGGACGATGACCCATATACAACAATATTCAATCACTGCTATCTCTTCCTAAACATTTTCAACTTCAGATCTACTTCAATAAGTATGCCATTGTAACTCTAACCTCCAATGCAACAACAAAAAAACATTCTAATTCATACCTTCAATCAATTGCTCCAGATATTCCTTAGAACATACTGTTGATGTTCCTTAAAGGTTGACTTGGATCTGCTTCAAAGGCCTGCTTCAGACTTCTTACAGTAATAACTTCAAGATCTGCTCAAACTTCTTCAGGGACTGCTTTAGACTTCTACAAATATGACATCTAGGTTTTCTCTAAACACTTTGTCAAACTTATCCAAGTATCACTTAATAATTGCAACCATTGTACAAGACAAAATTCTCTTCTAAATCAACCATGTTTATGCCTTCATACATACTTAAACTAGCCCTTAGACTTAGCCTCACAAAACCTTGATATTTTCCTTGAATCAGTCCCAAAAAACCAACTCGGAATATACCTGAGAAATAATTCGGAATATGCCTCAGGTTAGCACAAAACAATTTCAGAAAGTGGCCAAGATGAGATGAGTCTTGGGAGTTTTGCCTTATAGGGCCGAAATTCAACCTGAGGAAGGAACTCAAGATAGGCTGAATTCTTCTGCCTTAGAAGGAGGCTCAGATCTGTCGTAGAGATGACTAGGACAACCTCAAAGATGAATCAGATAGGTCTCCTAACTTAGAACAACTTTGATTTAGGTCCATAAACAGTCTTGAACAACAAAAATTCATCCTTGGAAATCACATGAGAGAATCAATCTTTCAACCTTGGTCACAACTCTTCATATCACAATATTTTCCTTCTTCTTTAAATCTTGGTTTGCTTTACATATCTTCTATTTCAGATGAACCGAATTCATACCTCAAATGCCCATAACTAGGGAATATATATAGTGTTGGAGGGGGGCCTAATTTGGGTCTAACTTGAACTTGAAGATAAATAAATAAATATTTCGAAAAGGCAAGACTATTTCTAGAGCCGACTTGAACCTTTATAAAGTTGGCTTGTACAAGGAGGTTTAGGCTTCTTTAAAAATTGATTTTTGTTTTCTTCCATGAATCCTATTACAATGATGATTGGACAAATGGACTTAGGGAAAATTGATTTACAATTTCAAATATTCTTCTAGAGCAACAATGAAGTATTAATGCCATAAACTTTTGGGGCAAATATTGGTGCTAAACCCATCCATTTGGGGCATCAAACTTCAAATATCAATATATCTCCAACCAAAGGACCCATGGGGCATGCCACCTATCAAATGAAATGGCCTGACAAGGGCTACCAATCTCAAAGGTCCTTGCATCCAAATTCACTAATTTGTGCACGCAAATCATCACAAAAATGTTGACCCATTCACCCCCTAACATCAAAGATAATTTCTTCCAATAATCTCCCCCTTTGGCATTGATGTCAACACCCATGCTCCCCCTATCATCATGCTCCCCTTGTCTCCATGCTTCAGTTCTTTTGACTCCATGTTGCACTTCCTTTTCTGCCCCCTTTTGATATTAATGGAAAAGGGTGATTACTTCTTTAGCGTTGCTTCCCCTGAACATATGGCATTCAACAAGACTTTTGTCTTCTTATCCTTCCCTTTGTTGTCCTTATGGATCTTTTTCTTGGCTGCAATTTTCTTCCACTCTGCTTGATCTATAATGTATATGTTGTTTGGTCTTCTTGTGGCTGTTTCAACCAATCTTCCCAAGTCTTCTTCTTTGATTTTGCAGTTACATGAGTCAAACAAGAGATTATATACCCTTTATCACACATTTTTCCAACATTGAGAAGATTGTGCTTCAAATCCTTAACCAACAAAATATTTTATTCTTTCATACGTTCCCTTCCAAGACTTACTGCACCTTTTCCAAGTATCTTGACAGAGGAGTTATCTCCAAACGCAACACTGTCGCTTTTTCCTTTCGAGTTGACAATTTTGTTTTTATCTCCTATCATATGTGTCAAGGATCCATTGTCTATATGCCATTCATATTCTTTATCTTCAACTATCAATGCTAGATTTCAATTTTATTTCTTTTTCTTCTCCCATGTCATAGTCGGCTTCTATGTTTTCATGATTGGAGCGTTTTCTTCATAAGCTCACAATCTTGTGCCTTGTAACCAAGATTATTTCACTTGTAGCATACAATGTTCTGATTCATTAGTGGTTCAAATGGATTGTAGTTTCGTTTGGTAGATCCATGAACATTCTCAATCTAAGGTCATTTCTTGCAAATTCATAATCATTCTTATTTCTTACATAATCATATCGTGTATTGATTTTACGATGGATTTCTTTATGCCCAAAATTTTCACAAGAGTAACAATGACCAAGAAAAATGTTGTCATACCTGGGAGAGTAGGATGATCTTCTAAAGTTGTTCTGCCTTGGAGGGTTCAATCCATTGTTGATCAACATAAATTCTTAAAGTAGCAACATTTATACACTCCCTTTGAGTTTCTTCCTTCGGAGGCTTGGAGGTTGTGTCTTCTATGCTTGAAGACGTGTGTTCATAGCCAAGACCTATTTTATTGCCTAGAGATATTTGATAAATGAGAATGTTATCCAATACAAATGAGTTTTTTAAGTTCTTATTGAACTTATCAACTTTAGCTCTCAATGATACAACTTCTTCTTCAAGCTTCTTACTTTAGCTCTCAATGATACAACTTCTTTTTCAAGCTTCTTACTTTAGCTCCCAATGATACAACTTCTTCTTCAAACTTCTTACAATTTTCTTCTTTCTTGTTCATTTGGATCTTCATTGCTTCCTCAATTATTTTTGTTTCTTCAAGTAGGACCTTTAAGGATATGTTTTCCTTATCATATTTTTCAAGTAGGGTTTTCAATTCTCTATTATTGTTTCTCATCTTGGAATTTTCCATTCATTATTCTTCATTTTTTATTTTAGATCTTCATCTTCTTGTTTGGTCTCAAAATCATTTTTGAGTCCTCGTAAAGGATCTATTCTCATATTTGGTTCTTCTTCATCCTCTTCATCATCATGATCATTATCTTGATTTTCTTGGGTTATGAAGAGAACTTATATTGCATCCCCTTCTTATGTGCCATTTTCATATGAAGAACTATTATCTTCTTTAGGATATATACTTTTTTTTCCTATGGGAGATTTTCTCTTCCCCAAAAGGACATCTCTTAGCATATTGATCTATTCTGCCACAATTGAAGCATTTAAAAGGTAACTTACCTTTTTGTTTTCTGGTTCCTCCTTTCAGCTTCTTGATGAAATTTGCTTCTTCTACCTCTGATTCATTGCCTTGCATGTCTTTTGGCTTGAATTCTTTGTTTCTTGTCTTCTTTGGGGCTTTAAAGGATGCTTTTCTATTTGACTCTATGTCTTCCGTATCTATTCTCATTTTGTATGCTATAAGGGTGCTATGTAATTCTTTCATTGTCATCTTGGTCAAGTCCTTGGTTTCTTTTATGGAAGATAGCTTGGCATAAGATCTCAAGGGAAGTGATCTTAGTACCTTTTGTACGATCAATGGATCTTTAATTTATTCTCCTAATCCTCTAATGGGGTTGACAACTTCATCTACTCTGAGTAAATAAGTTGCAATATATTATTTTTCGTCCATTTTCATATTTTCAAACTGAGCTCTATATTTTTGAAGTTTTACGTACTTGACCTTATCATCACCTTCATAAAGTGTTTTAAGTTCATCCCAAACAACTTTGGTTGTGGTACAAGTCATTACCTTCGCCTTGACAGATATTGATAATCCACCTATGATGGCATGAAGAAATTTTAAATTGTAGCTAAACAACTTCTTCTCGTCAATATATGTTAGAGGATTTTTAGGAACTTTTTAGCCAATTACGATGGAGAGCCAAACATCCACTCCTATAGCCTTCAAGTAGGTTTCCATGCATTTGCTCCATACTGGATAATCATTTCTATCAAAATTCAGAATTGTACTTGAAGAGATGCCTTCCACATGATCCATACTTGTTTACGACCTTCCATCCAATGATTAGACTATTAGAGGGTAACCTGCTCTGATACCAATCGTTGGAAATACTAAGAGGTGGGGTGAATCAATATTTCACTTTCTTCTTACAATTTAGTATTAAAAGCACTAACCAATAACATCACATCAAGGAACACAAGATAAATATAAACAATTTATTTATATTGCAAGGGAAGGTACAACTTCAAGATTTACCAACTAGAAATGGAAGGACTATGACCCCATGTTTACCAGCTCCTACTGGAAGGAGGCAACAACCTCCTAAAGGAAGCTACATCTTCCTTGCCTAGCACCACTCTGCTATGCTTTATAATAAAGGATAATAAAAAAAACTCTTGGGCTCTCGTACCAGGGACAATGACCCAAATACAACAATATTCAATCACTGCCATCTCTGCCTAAACAATTTCAATTCAGATATGCTCCAATAAGCATGCCATTGTAATGTTGACCTCCAATGCAACACAAAAAGGATTCTAATTCATGCCTTTAATAAATTGCTTCATATATGCCTTATAACAGACTGTTGATCTTCCTCAAAAGGTGACTTGGATATGATTCAAACTTCTTCAATACTAATATCAAGGTATGCTTTAGAATTCTTATTAGAACAACTTCAAAATCTGCTCAAACTTCTTCAAGGATTGCTTCAAACTTTTAGAAAGATGACATTTTGGTCTGCTCCAAACACTTTGTCAAATTTGTCCAAGTATCACTTAATATTTGCATCCATTGTACAAGACAAACTTATCTTCTAGATCATCTTTATTTATGCCTTCATACGGCGTTAGACTAGCCCTTAGACTTACCCTTAGACAACTTCAATATTTTCCTTCAATTAGTCTCAAAAAACCCTCTCAGAATATGCCTGAGAAATAGTTTGGAATCTGCCTCAAGTTAGCATGAAAAAACCTTATAAAATGGCTAAGATGAGCCTCAGGAGCTCTACTTTACAGGGCCGAAATTCAGCCTGAGGAAGGACCTCACAACATGCCAAATTCTTCTGACTCAAAAGGAGACTCAAATCTACCTTAGACGCCTCAGATAGGTCTCAGAACTTAGAATAACTTCGGTTTAGGTCCATTAACAATTGTGAACAACAAAAGTTCATCCTTGGAAATCACATGAGAGAATCGGTCTCTTAACCTTGGTCACAACTCTTCATATTACAAGATCTTCCTTCTTCTTTAGATCGTACTGTGCTATAGATATATTTTGTTTCAGATGCACCAGATTCGTACCTCAAATGCCCACGACTAGGGAATATATATATTGTTGGAGGGAGGCCTAATTTGGGGCTGAGCTGAACTTGAAGATAACATATTTTATTTTTGAAAAGGCATGATTATTCCTAGAGTCAACATGAACCTTTATCAAGCCTACTTGTACAAGGATGCTTAGGATTCTTTAAAAAATACTTTTTTTGTCTTCCATGAGATCTTCTTTCAAAGTTGATTGAACGGATGGACTTAGGGAAAATTGATTTACAATGTTAGACCTTCTTCTAGAGCAACAATGAAGTATTAAGGCCATAAAATTTTGGGGCAAAGAATGGTGTTAAACCCATCCATTTGGGCATCAAACTTCTAATATCAATATCTTTGCAACCAAGAGGACCCATGGGGCATGCCACCTATCAAACAAAATGGTGTGACAAGGGCTACCAATCTAGAAGGTCCTTGCATCCAAATTCACTAATTTATGCACACAAATCATCAAACAAATGTTGACCCATTAACCCTTTAACATCGATGGCAATTTCTTCCAACACAGATGAATCAAAGCCCTTTTATATTTAAAAAAAAATGTAATTAATCTTTTATCAATAAAAAATCTATATAAAAAAAAGAATATTACAAATTCTTCAAACACATTCTTATACCCCTAGAAAAAGAAAAATATATATTTTAATGTGTCAACCAATAACAAAAATATTTAATCCGATGCCAAGATGACTCTCTATCTTGTCGTGACCATGAATCACACTAGATAGTTCCAAATAGATCGACCAAATATTCCTCATAAAATTTCTACCAAAAATATTTCTCATTATATATATATATATATATATATATATATAATTAAATTTCATATTTTTTTAATCTTCAAAAACAAAACAAAATAACAAATTTACTTGTACATTATTTACTTTTGACATATATAGTAATTTACTTGTACATTATTAGAAATTGATAAATAATTTGTTATATATAAGGAAGAGGCTTCTATTGTTGCACAGAACCAGTAGTTGTTATAGTACTAGTCCCACACAACCATCAAAACATGACAAAAAAAATTCATAATTAAAACATAAATAGATAATATTAAGTTATATAAGTTATTCAAATATGTCCAAAATGGGCCCATATATTGATTGGGATTACAACTATCCAACACTAGCCTTTAGTATCATAATTTGATAAGACATCCTGTCCCAAGTACCTGCATATCTTATTTAGAAAACAAGACAAAATTAACAAACAAAACTTCCATCCCATACTATCTAACATGACATATATCACATCAGACCAACCCCAATAAATATAAACTGGCGCTGTTATGACCAAAGTTCATTGCTACCTGCACAAGAATAGAGAATGTATGTGTCAGTCATAACTTCATATATGTTCATCAATGCAACCTGTTTAAAGCAATAAATGACACCAACACACAAGATTAAGGAATTAAACACAGGATTCAGGAATTAAACACGAGAAAACACAAAGGAAAGCACAAAGATCAACCATAAGAGTTTATCAGCCATTGGATGACATCCAAATCAATCCACAACACATATTTGAATTTGGAATATATATATATCTATATATATATATATATATATATATATATATATATATATGTCAATCCTCCCTTCCAATCAAATTCAACAACAAAAATCTATAAAACCACCTCACAATTGCTTCATAAACTTTCATTCTACTCATCTGCAATTGGATTCACTCCATCAGAGATTGTGCATATTGTAATCAGGTTTGAATAATTCAAGTATTTTCTTTCTGTTTTTTTAAAATCTTCCATTAATTTACAGTATAAACTTCAATTTTTTTCCTTTATTTCTTTATGTTATTTTTAATCTTCCAAATCTTCCATTAATTTACCATATGAAAAAATTGTGTGTGCAATTTAGCTTATGTGTGTGAAATTGCAGACAAAAAACCATAGCATCTGAGTCAACAGAGAACAAATTAATCATGCCCAACATGCAATTTAGCTTATGTGTGTGAAATTTGGCTTCTGTGTGTGAAATTGCAGACAAAAAACCATAGCATCTGAGTCAACAGAGACAAAAAATTAATCATGCCCAACAAAGACAACAGAGACAAAAATACCAGAGCATCTGAGTCAAAACACATAGGCTTGATATTTCTATCAAACACATAGGCCTGATATTTTTGTCAAAATAATGTTGAAGTCCAGTCTTGCCATAATGCGAAAGTCTAATGTATAAGGCAGTCTTGCCATAATGCGAAAGTCTAATGTATAAGGCAGTGAAACAGGTCTTGTGTTCCATACTTGCTGAATTGTGAGTATGGATTAGATCATCTTTGAAAGGTGTTTTTCATCATCAGAGTCAAACTCGCAAGTTTGTCTCTGTGACCCACCAAAGGCACCAAATTCACTCATTCTTTCCACTCCATGCATTTTTCTCTCCTACGATGACTGCAAGTCACAATCTAAGATAAGGGTATATGTGGCATCATAACAATTGACATATTGCCAGGGTTTATTGTTTCACAATGCAACAAGCAACTATGGTTTCATATCAGTGATTGTTACAACATCTTCTCTAGCCCAAGAAGCACCTCTACATGCTCATATTTTGATTTTTTCTCTTCTGTTAGAGTTATAGGGTATATAGGTACTGTTTTTAGGCTTGTTTCACGCTCTTTATTTATTTATTTATTTTTTTTTTTTTTTTTTTTTTTTTTTTTTTTATGTTTAGAGTTTTTATTTTTTTCTGGTGTTTTTTTCTTTTTTTCTAGGAATTTTAAGGCTGCATCATAACAACCATAAACTATAGAATACCATAAATTAGAAATTGTAAACAAAATTCGGCTTCTGTGTGTGAAATTGCAGACAAAAAACCATAACATCTTAGTCAACAGGGACAAAAAATTAATCATGCCCAACAAAGACAACGGAGACAAAGCATCTGAGTCAAAACACATAGGCTTGATCATTCCTTAATCACAACAATTTGGCAGCTTGTATGCAATAACATGGATGTTTGGTCATGTCATGCCTCTAAGAAAAAATGAATAAATCTGTTTCAAAATCACTTGGAAGTTTTTGGTCTATTTTAAAAGGAAACTGTAGTATGTTAGTTTTCAGTTAGTTGAGACACAAATGGAAAATGAACACAAGGTAGTTACAATGGAGGAGACATCTTCATAGTTGCTAAGGAATTCAGTTCCGTATGAGCAACAAAAGCCTCTTCCATTGCAAGATGTCAAGGCTTTAGTTATCATTTTAAAGGAGGCATGGTGGCAATTGTTATGGGTAATCCCCTCTAAAACTTCTACATCTCAGAAGACTAATCATTCTGAATCAAATCAAAGGAGATTTCCATTACAATCTATCAGAAGACTAATCATTTTGAATCAAATCAAAGGAGATTTCCATTACAATCTATCAGAAGACTAATCATTCTGAATCAAATCAAAGGATATTTCCATTACAATCTATCAAAAGACTAATAATTCTGAATCAAATCAAAGGAGATTTCCATTACAATCTATCCAAAGAGAGAGTCAGCATGTTAGCAGCTAAACTCGTGGCACAATTGCAGAATTGGAAGCAATTGTAGCTGACAATGTAGAGAACTAGAGTGTTTTAAGATATGGTCAAACAATGCAACTTTTAGTCACCTTTTTCAGTGACCTTAACAACAAATGAATTTAAAACTTATTTCAATTAACCAACACCTATTCCTAACATTTGTAAGGAGACAATTTTTAGTACCCTTCCCTTTTTTTATGAGGTTGGTTGGGATATTATGGATTTGATGCCCTTCTCAGGATACATGATTATGTTCAAGCTAAATTTAGGCTTGATATTTCTATCAAACACATAGGCTTGATATTTCTATCAAACACATATGCCTGATATTTCTATCAAACACATAGGCCTGATATTTCTATCAAATTAAGTCATGATATCTGTGGATGGAGATTCAAGTTGATGCAAACACATAAATTTCTTATTCAAATATATGCAGGTTGCAAGTATTGATTAACCTATTCATAATAAAATTTCAGGAAATAAATAATATTGAGTTTCTATTATGCAGGGTGCAATTATTGATTACCCTTTTCGTATTTAAATTTCTTATTCAAATAAGATTGAGTTTCTATTGCTGAAACAACTTCCACTGACAAAAATAAATTTTAACAATATGAATGTTGTTGCAGCCATGCCACAAGTTTCAATTGCAGGTTGTATAAGGAACAAGAGGAGGTGAGGGACCAAGGGTGCCCAAATGCGATGCACTTCATTGGAAGAGGAAATGGTCGATGATGTCAATGTTATCAATGCTTCATGCAGCGATGTTGAGAATGCCAATGTGGTGGCAGATCCTACTGTCCAGCCATCTACCATAGAGCCATCCTCAACCACAATACAAGGTGCAAACTCAACGAAGAAGATTAGTGCCATAAGAGGGTGGACAAAGGAATACATGCTAGGTGTAATTGATGACATAGAGTTCAGGGGATATTCAATACGTGCATCTGCAAAAAAACATGGAATTGCAACCTCAAGCATACATTATTAGATTAATGGGCTCACACATAAAAAGCGTAAAGGGCCTGTTATTGTTATGGTTGAAGAAAAGGAGGCTGAGGTGGTTGTGTGGTGTAAGGAGATGGCCCAAATGGGACACGGGTTAGAGTTGATACAACTCAAATCCATAGTAGCTCAAATCTGTCACAGGAGGCCAAACCCTTTCAAAGATAGGTTTACTATAAAATCTTAGTGGAGTGGGTTTAAAAAAAGGCATCTAACGTTGTCTTACGAACAACAGAGGGTCTTGACATAAGCAGGGCTTTAAATTTATGCCCTACAATTGTGTCTAAGTTCTATGACACCCTTTCCCGTGCATATGAGAAACACTCTTATGCCCCAAACCATATATGGAACTGTGATGAAACAGGGTTACAAGCTGGAAGGAATTGTGGCATGCAGGTAATTGCCAAGAGCGAGAGCATAAATGTGCCAATTTTTTTCCTAGGAGCAGGGAGTGGATCACTATAATTTGTTGTGTCAATGCAACTGGTTCTTCAATCCCATGTTTTTATTTATTCAAATGAAAAACAAAACTTAAAAACTATATACAAAATTGTGAACCAGGTGCATGCATGGATGACAAAGGAACTCTTATTGAATTGGCTTTTTCACTTTGTTGCATATGTGTCAGGTGGTGTCTCGCCCGAAAATAGACAACTACTAATTTTAGATGGCCATGGAAGCCACATGGTTGTGCAGACAATCGAGGAGGCCAACCATTTGGGCATTGACTGTTGGGTGTGGAGCTTGATTATCTTATGTATTCAAAGGTCTCAACTGGATGTATACCCCAAGAAGACTGTACACCCCTCCACGCCGGAAGATGCGGGGGGCACTTTTTCCACCTGCGGGGGTTCGAGGGGGCCGAACCCCCTCGGCTGGGGGGTTCGGGGGCCAGCGGTCCCCCAGCGGGGGTTCAGGGGCAGTGCCCCCGAAGCTAAAAATAGATGTAAAATCGCCTTGTAAAAGTCTAGTAATTTCTATTCAATCTGGGTTGTTCATTAGGTGGATGATTTGATGGTAGAAGTTATGTTTAATTTATGGTTTTTTTACCTAGAAGGAAACCCCTCATTATATATGAGGGAATTGTATTGCATCTATGGATATCTGTATTCTGAGTGAGGAAGAGGGAGGAGATTGAGATTGAAGAGGGTGTTACAACAGATCTGTTGTAGGTTGTATCTCTTAAGTTTGCTGGATAATATAATAAAAGAAGGACTAGTTGTTTCTCCATAGATGTAGCCCAAACTAGGTGAACCACGTATATCTGTGTCTCTCTTGTTTTATGCGTTTTCTGTGTTTATATTTTTGCAATATTTTATGTTTTCCATTGCTCCGTAATATATACTTTTCTAATATTGACATATTAACCCTGCCATCTCATACCACTCACAGATTGCAACCCCTTGATGTCAGCATGTTTGGGCCTTTCAAGAACTATTTCAGGGTAGAGTGAGCTTCATGGATGGCAAAGAATCCAGGGGTGGAGGTAAAAAGATTTGAGCTAGCTAAGCTTGCAAGTAAAGCATTTAAAAGGGCTCTAACACCTTCTAATATCAAGGTTGGATTTAGGAGGAATGTAATTTGGCCATTGAATGTTGATGCTCTTATTAATGATACTAGTTGCAGCTAGGCATTTGTTGTGGAAGGTCAAGAAGCAGAGGACTTACATGACCAGGTTGATGCCCAAGAAGATGTGGATTGGCAGGAAGATGCTATTGTTGCTGAAGGTATGATATCCCTTTCTCAAGGGAACTTCTATGATGATGAACATGTATGTGAGACACAATTCAGTAATGAACAAATTGTCAATAACATGGAGGCTGCCACACCCACTAAAGCACCTACTAATTTTGCATGTGATATTCCAAATGAGGCAGTTGATCATGAAAATGACAATGCAAATGTGGTTTCAAATGAGAATGTAACAAGAATCAACAATGACCAATTGAGCATGCCAACCCAAGTAACCCCACCATCATGGTCGACAGAGGTCATGATGAATAATAACAAACATAATGTGTCATACACCAATGATGAAATCATGGCAATGCCTTCTCAACCAATAGAGTTGAGCATTGAATTTGTTCATTATTTTGTGGACAATGAATCATTGGAAGAAGAGTCTATTCATAATGAAGTACCAAACGAGGACAACAACGGGGTTCAATCAAGTTTCCTTGAGGTTGAAAGGAAAGTGTCAAGCCATTAGGAGCATATGACAATGAAGCAAACAATGCCTGGTAGGTTCCTAAAGCTACCAATAGAGAGAGTGAAGGCCTCGTCAACGCATTCAACAACAGGTTATCTTTGGTTAGATAGGAGTGTTAAGAAATTTACTGCATAACATAAATAACTATTGAGAGGCATATATATAAGAAAATAACTAGAAACAACCATAAACACAAATGTTTATCTGGGAAAATCCCCAAATCTGGCAAAAAACCCAACATAATAAGATCTTATTAGCATTGGCCAAAACCCTGGCCAATCTGACCAAGTGAACCTTCACCGCTCACCTCCAGGTCTTGCATTACAATGAAGTCCTTCTAGCCTTTTATAAGCTCCATTACATATAATACCACGAGCAAAATATTATGGGTGCACAGTACCATGTGCCCCAAAACCATCACTGTTTAACCTGGTCAACTTTGACTCTATCTTGAGTCAAGTTTACCTAACAATCCCCCCCTTAAACTTGACTTGGGGTTCCTTGACTAACTCCAGCCAAACCTGCTAAATGAGACAATCCCGCTCACTAGCTCTTACGCCCCTCAGAGTTTTTACCCGGGGTATTGTTAACCCGACATCCCCCCTATCAGTTAGGTCTAACCCAGACTTTACCGGTGATCACTGAGGGGTACACATGCCTTACCAGGTCTTACAGTAGTATGCCCATTCACATGCAATAATTTTGACTTCATTAATTTTATTTTATTTTATTTTTATTTATTTATTTATTATTTTCTTTTTTTTGTTGTTGTGATTCTGATCCATCCTCTCTCAATTTGATTTGCTCAAAAACTTCCATCAAACCGCTCCAACTGCGAGTCCGAGAACCTCGTAGATTCCAGCACCGGTGGCCTCACATAGTAGAAAATGAATAATTTCGAAGCCGCATGAACAGTTTTCTTCTGCTGACCTTCTTTAAATAGCCACATGAATCCCGAACAATTCGTCAGCATGTTCCAAACAGGTAAATATCGCAAATGCATTGCAATCCCTGGTAGTTACGGCACTATCTTCTGCACATTCTCCTCGAGGTTCTTCCGCGTACGATTGTTCCACCATTATTTTCAGACCCAGATCTGCTGCATTGATCTCATCATGCCATATAAACCCCTGGCATCAAAGAATCCCTTTGAAGCCAATATCTGGCTCTGATACCAGTTGTTAAGAAATTTACTGCATAACATAAATAATTACTGAGAGGAATATATATAAGAAAATAACCAGCAACAACCATAAACACATAAACACAAATGTTTATCTGGGAAAATCCCCAAATCTAGGGAAAAACCCAACCTAATAAGATCTTATTAGCATTGGCCAAAACCCTGGCCAATCCGGCCAAGTGAGCCTTCGCCGCTCACCTCCAGGTCTTGCATTACAATGAAGTCCTTCTAGACTTTTATAAGCTCCATTACATATAATACCACGGGCAGAATACTATAGGTGCACAATACCATGTGCCCCAAAACCATCATTGTTTAACCTGGTCAACTTTGACTCTATCCTGAGTCAAGTTTACCTAACAAGGAGTTCATAGTTACTCACCTCTGAAGAATATATGAACCTAATGTTCAAGTCTGAGCGTAGAAAACTTGAAATTTAGGAATGTAAACAAAGAAAGGAGTTGGCCAAGGAAAAGAGAGATTCAAGGATTGCAGCAACAACAAATCAGCCAAAGAAAAGGCTCGAAAGACAAAAACAAGGGAAGAGAAGGAACATCAAAACCAGTTGGCAAGGCAAGAGAGGGAGGCAAGAAAGGCTCAAAAAGTGTTGGAAAAAGAAGGGGTGACAAACAGGGAAGAGTATGGTGCAAGTCAATTGGAAGCAAATGGGATGATGTCCAACACTTTGGACCACATTGCAGATCATACACCATCGCACCAAGAACTGATTAACATCTAAGTCCCCCACTATCAACCAGGGCTTATACCCACCCCCTATACACCTACTAGTTCAGGGGTAAATCCTACGTATTATAGGCCACCTCGAGTTAGTTTTGGGGTTAGTAGCACAAGTGGACAATTCGGCTATTCAATTCCTTCATGGTTACAAGGAGTAAATTGGACGTAAGCATATGGAAAAAACTTGGCTCAGGTAGGCACTTCAACAAGTTTGGGAAATTCAGAAAATGGAGGCCATCAAGCATAGGGGTGGAATGAATTTTATGTTTGTAACCAAATTGCAATGTGGATGAAGTTACCATCCCTTTTTGGTCTGTTTCAATGTAAGTTCCAATGTGTATTTGGATATAGTTCAAAAGACAAACATACGTTTAATATACTAGTTAAATATACAATATGTTTCGAGTATGGTTTATAATTTATAATGTTACAAAAATAACTAACTGGCATGTTACAAGAACTAACTAACTGACTAACTAAATTCCAATGTTACAAAAACTAATTGATTACAAAAACCCTGCATAATTTATAATGTTACAAAAACTAACTAATTGACATGTAACAGAAAATAACTAACTGACTAACTGTTACATAACATAAGCACTCCAACTGTTACATAACATAATTACTCCTACTGTTACATAAGCATTTCAAATGTTACATAACATAATTATTAAGTTCACCCATAATTTAGCTATTACATAACATAAGCACTCGAACTAGATCTCATTTAGCAATGCCTCGAAAATTTCTTCAAGAATTTCATCGCTACAAGTTAATCCACTTGAGAATTCAATCAAATTTAACTACAACATAAAGTTAGGGTTATTTTTGTTATCATCGTGTTCAACAAATGAATGACATTTAGATGCAGATAAATAATGCAGGTGTCAATTTTAATACTGGCTCGAGCAACTCAGTGGAATATGTAGAGACTGTGATGACAAACAAATTATTATGGTACTAAAGGAATGACAAATTCTATGCTTCCTCTTATGAAACCTTCCTCAACAAGGCCACCACTTCTCACAGATACATTACTTGCGAAGGCCACCATGAGATTGCATAATTATATAACCTTTAGTTATTTAACCACCTACAACATGAAAGTCCAATTAATTGACTATTTTTCCACTGTAGAAAGCTATAGAACAAGACCTCACTTTTGCAGATTATTTCCCAACCACGAGGAACCCTCTCACATCACAATCTTGTATGTCTCCTAGTTAAGCATGTGCGACACATAGAAGGCAGGGTTTGGAGCAAAGTGGTAAGAACACAAATAAATTAGAATGTGTTACAACCCCATCTGGAGAAGCCATAGTTGCTACAACTCCACCATGAGACAACACAATTACAACTCTAGAAGCTACAATAACCCCAAAAGAAACTACAATTATGAGAGTTGTAGTTGTAGAATACAATGTTGCAACTCAAGTATCCACATAATACCCTGGTGTTCCGACTGAATAAGAAATACTCAAGGTTTTCGTTGCAACTCTAAAGAGAGATGAAGGTAGCCATGATAGCAATGTGAATTCATAGCAATTAAATGCCTAAGAAAGAGACGATCCATATGATGCATACAAAAAATCCATGCTGAGAGTGCCAAGGCTTAGGATTCTGTACACAACAACAGTAATCAGAAAGAAACTGTCTCCAATAAGAAATACTCAAGGTTTTCGTTGCAACTCTAAAGAGAGATGAAGGTAGCCATGATAGCAATGTGAATTCATAGCAATTAAACCCCTAAGAAAGAGATAGTCCATATGATGCATACAAAAAATCCATGCTGAGAGTGCCAAGGCTTAGGATTTTGTACACAACAGCAGTAATCAGAAAGAAACTGTCTCCAATAAGAAATAGTCAAGGTTTTCATTGCAACTCTAAAGAGAGATGAAGGTAACCATAATAGCAATGTGAATTCATAGCAATTAAACCCCTAAGAAAGAGACAATCCATATGATGCATAAAAAAAATTCATGCTAAGAGTGCCAAGGTTCAGGATTCTGTACACAACGACAGTAATTAGAAAGAAATTGTCTCCAATAAGAAATACTCAAGGTTTTTGTTGCAACTCTAAAGAGAGATGAAGGTAGCCATTACAACAATGTGAATTCATAGTAATTAAACCCCTAATAACGAGACAGTCCATATGATGCATACAAAAAATCCATGCTAAGAGTGCCAAGGCTCAGGATTTTGCACACAATAGCAGTAATAAGAAAGAAATTGTCTCCAACTTAGTGGAATATACAAAGATGTTGATACAAACAAATTATTATGACTTCAATTATTTAACTACCTACAACATGAAATTCCAATTAATTGACTATTTTTCCACTTTAGAAAGCCATGGAACATGACCTCACTTTTGTAGATTATTTCCTAACCACGAGGAACTGTAAAGTTCCTAAATAGGAATACAAGTGATATTAAGCAAATAACCAAACATCCATGGAAATGCTGCAAATAAGGAACTGTTGAGCCATATTATTAGAAATCTGTAGGCTAAATACAATATATATTGGAATGGTGCACTTGGGCTTGTCCCAATGAACAAGCAAGACCAACCCTAGGTGGGAAAATTGTTGAGTTGAAGGCTGCCCAACTGCTGCACCACTCTGCATTGCACTACCCCAGAAAACTATTGCATCGCTGAACTTCGATTAGCTGGAAATTGCTCAAAATCCACCCACAAAATTGTGTGCTTTTAACCCCAGACTCCTTGGACAAAACCTAGAAAACTCAGAAGGGAATTTAGCTGGTTTTGACTTCAGTTTTTCGACCCCCTGGGAGCCTCTCCCCATCTATGGCTGCCAAATTTGACTTGTTGGAAACTGCCTGCAAATCCTTTGCAAAATCCTCCAAAATGTTGGATATACCTATGCTATCCAACTCCTAACTACCCGGATGGCTCTTGGCCAAGATCAGTTGCTCCCCAAGTCACCACGAATTGCTGCTGGATGACCTCTACGTTGTCCCTTTGCTAAAAAATGTGACTGACTGATGTGCTGGTCCAGCTAGATGCAAACTCCAGCGAAAATTCCTACAGTTTGCTACTCCCTCAGCCCTCGGATCTCCCAACAAACAATTAATCCCTTGTTGGCCTTCAACTCCTCCTGCGTGTTTTTTGGCTGCCCAGGAATACGCAGTCCCTTCTCTACGATGATGGCTGAAGTGTGTTGTTGCTCCTGACTCTCTGGAACTCTTGTAGAACAACCTCCTTAGGGCGGGCATAGATGGTCCCCCGAAGTAGAGGTTGAATCTCTCACGTGGGAGATTCGTGGCTAAACAACCCATAGGCTTGCTAAACAACAAAACGTACAAGTGAGTGTTTGTTTGCAAATCTAGAAGATAGTCCAAAATGAGAGATGATCCCTCCTTATATTCCCTTGGGCCTCCTTAGCCTCATGTGGGCCCCTCCATCCACCCATTCGATTTCCCTCCAAGCATATCGAATGGCCAAGTTCAAATTCCCCCATGTGGGTGGCCCCCACATCCCACTAGCTGCTAAATAAAGTCGAATTTCCCTCAAAGTTCCTAAGTGAAAATGTGGGGTCCTCCTAAGTTAAAATTGTCCCAAAATTGTGTAGCTGCACCCTGTGACTAATGTTTATGAGAATGGATATGACAGGAACCCTCCCACATCACAATCTTGTATGTCTCCTAGTTAAGCATGTGCAAGACATAGAAGGCACGGTTTGGAGAAAAGTGATAAGAATACAAATAAACTAGAATGTGTTACAACCCCATCTGGAGAAGTCACAATTATACAAACAGAGATTGTTATACAAACAAGTTATTATGCAGAGATTGGGTCGAGCAACTCAATTTGGAGAAGCCACATTTATACAAACAAATTATTATACAAACAAAGACTGTTATACAAACAAATTATATGCAAAGACTCGCTCGAGCAACTCAATCTAGAGAAGCCATAGTTATACAAACAAAGAGTGTTACAAACAGAGACAGTTATACAAACAAATTATTATGTAGAGATCGGCTCAAGTAACTCGGTGGAATATGCACAGATTGTTATGCAAACTAATTATTATGGTACTAAAAGCCCAATTTTTTCTCAACATAAGCCACCAGAAACCACAAATTGAAGCCACCAAAAGCCACGAATTGAAGCCACAAATACTTCATACATTCATAGAAGGTAAATAAGCCACCGAAAAACCCAACCATGTATAAACCCCATTTTTTTTTCAACCTAAGCCACAAAAGCAACCAATTAAGCCACATAAGCCACGAATTGAAGCCACATATACTCCATACATTCATAGAAGGCAAACAAGCCATCGAAAAAACCCAACCAATGCAAACCCCCCCTCTCCCCCCAAAAAAATTCAACCTATGCCATAGAAACCACCAATTAAGCCACAAAAGCTATGAATTGAAGCCACAAATACTTTATACATTCACAGAAGACAAATAAGCCACCGAAAAACCCAATCAATGCATAAACCCCAAACTTTTTTTTCAACCAAAGCCAATTAAGCCACAAAAGCCACGAATTGAAGCCACAGATACTCCATACATTCACAGAAGGCAAACAAGCCACCAAAAAACCCAACCAATGCAAAAACCCCAATTTTGTTTTCAACCTAAGCCACAAAAGCCACCAATTAAACCACAGAAGCCATGAAGTGAAGTCACATATATTCCAAACATTCACATAAGGCAAACAAGCCACCAAAAAACCCAACCAGTGCAAAAACCCCAATTTTTTTTTTCAACCTAAGCCACAGAAGCCACGAATTGAAGCCACATATACTCCATACATTCACAGAAGGCAAACAAGCCACCGAAAAACCCAAGTAGTGCATAAACCCCACTTTTTTTCAAATTAAGCCACAGATACTCCACAGAAGGCACAAAAGGCCAGAGATTAACGCAAAGAAGACAAATGATGTGAATATCGAGCAAATAGATGTGTTGACAAACACAGTTGCAAGTATGGCTAGAAGTATGAAGAATCCTACCAGGGAATGACGATGCCAAGCTCCAAACATTTGCTGCAGCGAGTCGACCATGGTGTCTAATGCCGGGTCAAATAGGGTTGAGTGAGAGAGAGACTATGAACAAACGCCTGTCTGAAACCCAACCACATTCGATGACATAGAACCTTGCAGCACTTGCGATGCCACCCAAGGGTCGAAACCCTTTACTGCGCCCACACCCCACCTCTGCGGCAGAACAACACACTGTAGCAGCTGAACAACACAACACAACAGCCAAACAAGACGTCATAACAATAGATAAACCCTCCCTCACCTCACCATTAACCAACAACTCACACACAACTATAGATGATGCTCACATACAACTACCGACAGAGCAAAATGAGTCACTTTTGGGCCTCGACATAAATGAACGGGAATGAAACAACGTAACCCTAATCATCACAAAAGAAACCCTAATTGGTGAAAAACCAAAGTTCAGGCCCACTCCAAGAAGGTAACACGTAGAGGCACGTGATAGACAGATATTGTACAACTGATTGTGTATGCGAGGTGTCTAAATTAGACCACCTAAAAAAGCCACACAACTACTAGACTCTCTCCCCTATATAATTCATGCTTTTAGGTTCTTCTAATTTTTTTGTTTAAAAAAAGCTAAGTGAACCTATTCTTAAACATAAACATAGAGGTAGTGAAAACCTATACCTTACGGATTAATAACCAACATGTTACTTCAAGTGGTTTGGACCACCAACAAATTACTTTAATTGGCATGGTTTAATAATGATCATAAATCAGCCTTACATTCTAGAATAATGGGCAATAATGAGAAGTTTCCACTATTTCCAAAAAAAATATTACATTGATACGCCTAATTAGAAGGACCCTACATTCGAATTGACGGATGGGTGCAGCTCTGGTGTGCATCCATAACTTCAATTCTGAAACTTGAGGGACCCATATTGTTCGCTCTCAGAAGCCTTGAAAGTGATTTGAAAACCAGTTGGTACTCCAACTCTATTGCTTGTCGAATAACTGCGTGCCAGCATAATCCGTTGCGTTGACAAATTTATACTCTCGGCAGTCCTGTTACTCGGCTCTGGGGACGCATTTCCAGCCCGTATCGATGTCTTTTGCCGCCCTTTCATGGCTCTGCAATTGTTTGCAAGAGAAATTTAACATTAATAGTGTAAGTTTTGACCACCAATTTATCTGGACTTGCTTAAATTGACACGCAGCTGTTTTATGATCTATTTAGAGATTCCTGTTTAAACTTTTGGTTAATTTTGATGGAAAGGAAGATATTATGTAGCTGGTAAATTATGTACACAGATGAGTTCTTTCATTCATGGCAGGACATTGACGCAAATAGCATTTCAAAGGAGAAAGAAAAAGATATACTGGTTACACTGGCTAGGGTGAGTGTCTGTTATTTCAATGTAAAAACAAGACATAATAAATTTTGCTGTGGCTTCTTCTGAGAAGCAATCAATTTTTCCGAGGGCCTAGTTAACAGTCATAGTCAATTGGAATAATTTGAATTTTGCCTCTCTTACTCTATTTTTTAAGGAATCAAGAGAAATTAGCTCGAGATACGAGGTTCCAGTTTAGATAGTAGATAGGCTCAGAATTATCACTTTTTTCTTTGATTCATCTCAAACAAATGAATTTCAATGCAGGCATGCAGACACTTGCGTGACCTGGGGGTGGTTTATGAATATGTAAGACTCCTTTCCTTTTTTACAAGTTTTGTATATATGATTTTAAAATCAGTTGATTTTATTCGAGAGGACTATTCTTTTCCATAACAAGGCTCGAGTCATTACATCACCATTAACATCACTTGCAGTGCATCATCTGCAGGGAGAGCTGAATCTATCTGGGAGAATCGAACATTTTTTCTAAACACCCGACCTCAGGAGATAAACCCAATTGCCAACAATTATTTATTTATTTATT
Organism: Pinus tabuliformis; assembly: GCA_031772625.1. NCBI lineage: Eukaryota > Viridiplantae > Streptophyta > Pinopsida > Pinales > Pinaceae > Pinus > Pinus tabuliformis. The sequence goes on from CM062816.1 coordinate 862,175,517, forward strand.
TTAAACTTCTTAAAAATAAAAAAATTAGTCTTCAATCACCGCACTTCTTTATTCCCAGCGAGAATTTAAGTTTACCTGCACGCGTTAGTTTTGCTTTGAAACAATGCTTATATTGACATAAAATTACGAAGTACAAATTCGTCTCACGTCTAAAGAAAGCAAAATTGTCCTTAAAGTAGATTGAACCCTAAAATCACATTCCTTAGCTTGCTTCCTAATGAGAGTGCTCTTAGCCGTGAGTGGGCCTTAAGTTCAGCAATCGACATCCCATGAAAATATCTCTAAAATGAACTACGAGTTGTTGAAAAGTGCACTATGTCTCATCCTTCTTATGGACTACAAACAAACTAATCTAATAAAATGTTAAACTCTTTGGAAATGAGGTGGGGAAACATCATCACTATTGCCTAATAAGGCAACCTTCTAAAAATAGTCTCTGCATAGAATATGATTCCAGGAGGCCAAACAAGATTCAAACAGGCTCTAGCACACCTGCAGCTCCCAAAAAGGTGTCGGTCTGTCTCAGTAGCCCCACAGTGTGGGTAAAGTGCATTTGAAAAACCAGAGACTCTGTGCTCCCAAACTGAGTTCAAATGATCAATCCACTTCCTTTCCTTGTTGTCAAATGCCCCCATCGTCCATTTAGGATATTGCTAAGCAGATGTCTCACTTGCAACATGTCATATAATTGACAAGGTTGGTGGATTCAAATGAACTAATCATAATATCAGAATCAATCCCTCCAAACAGGCCTTGAAGTATTGTTATTTAGTATATATGCATCTTCTATAGGGATGAAGTTTTGTAATTCTTGTGTTGCAACTTGCAATCCGGTCGAATCTAAGGATGCCCTTTCTACACAAGAGCAAGGCCCATGATTTTCAATCTCTCTTACCCGGGTCCCAAAGGTTAACCCAACAAAGAGACCCTTCTTTGCCAAACGTTTAGTAGGAACCTCTTCAAATGAGAGAGTGGAGTGCTCTCTATCTTCCAAATATGAAACAGTTTGGCTGCCAACATCATTGCCCCTTCTATAGTCCAAATCTTGCGAAGAGAGAAAGGGTGATACCTTCTTCCATGCTTCCGAGATTCTCTTGAGAATTGGGTAACTTGCAATATTAAAAATCTATTGGAGTGCTCAACATGTCACTACGTTGAAAGAGACTAAAAGTCAATAATATACTTACCACTTAGAGTCTTGAAATTGAGAAGCCGTTTCCAATGCACATCACCAAAAGGACAGCAGCCAATCCATTTGGTTGAAAATATAGCACCCGATGTCAATTCTGTCCAAATCCCCACCTTGGCTAGATACTGTGCCAATCTGCCATGGAACCAATGGAGGACCCCTTTCACCACCGACCTTGGACCAAAGTTATTTCTAATTTGCCAAACTGGGTGCTGGAAGGGAACCGACTAGAAACACAATACGCAAGGCTGGCCTAAAAAAATCTAGCTAGCCCCAATAATCTCATGGGAAACCTTTTGAAGACATCGGTCCCACATGTCAACTAAGGAAACATTAACACCAAAGGGAACTCATAGATACCTCACAATCCGCATGCCATTAACTTGCTACCATGGCTGGTTCACCTAGCTAGGAATAACTTTTCTCCTAGTGAGAGAGAAATCAGATTTCTGGTTGCTAATAACTGCACCTGCTGCGATGTGAAAAGTATCTAAACAATTTAAGGTAGTGCCCACAAAGTCAAGAGTCAGTTGAATTAAGAATGGTGAATTAAGGACAGAGTGGTTATTTAACACTTCCACCTTGGAATGGAAACTCCACTCGCCCACCCTTGTAATCTGGCTTTATCAAGAATGTAACCTATTGTATCGACAACTAGCACACAGATATAAGAAATTAAAGGGCACCCCTGCCTAATGGATTTGAGAAGAACAATTTTGCCCAAGAAAATCCTATTCATTGATACAAGCACTAATGCATTGAAAACATTAAACATTGACACTAACTAGGATCCAAAGCCCAACTAGGGAAGCATGATTTTGATAAAAGATGGTCAACCTTGCTGTAGCAGGGTTGCGGGGGAGTGTCCCCGCTCCCAATTCCCGCTCTGGGCGGGAGCGACTCGGGAGCTACTTCGGAGTGTGTTCCCGGCAAAAAAATAACGCTTCCTAGTTTTTCAGGAGCGTTTAGTCTTTTTTGCAGTAATATTCCAAATGCAATTTTTTTTCAAAGAAACAAATAAGTTTTGAGTGGGGCAGCCTAATGATCAAGCCTATGGCCCTAGTATTGATATGCGATTACCATGAAATGACTCAGGATGTTTGAGAGTGGTTCTGACCTCATTGGATTTCATACGTAGAAAGTAGAATTTTAGATTTCATTCAAAATCCAACAGACTTTAAGTTTTTCAGGATTTCAGGATTGGGGGGATTGCAATGTTTCCATTGGATATTTTCATGTATTAGGGTATGGAACTTGTATTTAATCAATAGCACCAATCCCTCTATGTACCTTGATGTTAGTGACATTGGTTGTCGAACTCTATCATGACCCTCCTAAAAATTGTTAAAATTGGCAACTAGGGCAAAACTTCATGTGGGTCATCTTATTCATGGCTAATAATATTTTTATTAGATTCCTCTCGTCGAGAGGTGTAGGATTTATAAAGATCATCCAATTCCGATAAGTATTCATGGAGATATGAATTTATTTTGATTATGGAATTATTATCAAGCCGACCTACAACTCATGTAGGCTCAAAAGCCCAACAGTCGCATCTATTCACCCACCAACGTTGTGTATAAATATAAGAGGACTTTTCCTCATTTGGACTCACTCATCTCATCACATCTATCTCTCTCTACTGCGCAAATATGAGTCTCTTCTCTACTGCGCTGAAATGGGTCTCTCTCTCTCACACATGTGAAGCCGGAAACTGCTGAAACTGAAGCTGCAACTGCAGAAGTAAAGATTGACTTGCGTGGCCTAGAAGATCTCCTCTTTGGAATTGCGCTGTAGGTTCATCTGAACCTCCTTTGAAAGCCACAACTTTTGGTGGTGGAATGAAGTCAATCCGACAAACGGTTTGCAAGATATCGACTGCCCTAGTTTGAAGCCGGAAACTGCTGAAACTGAAGCTGCAACTGCAGAAGTAAAGATTGACTTGCGTGGCCTAGAAGATCTCCTCATCTGAACTGCGCTGTAGGTTCATCTGAACCTCCTCTGAAAGCCGAAACTTTTGGTGGTGGAATGAAGTTAATCCGACTGTCGGTTTGTGAGATATGGTCTGCTCTAGTTTGATAATGAAGCTGCTAATGTTGATGCTACTGATCTAGGGTTTGCTACTGCTGATATGAATCAGATTTATTGTACTATTTCTCTCTGCTGAATTATTGAAGATAAAAGAAGATTTGATCAAAGGGTTTCCCCACACATTGTGGGGTTTGTCCCTGGCTAGCCACTACATCTTGTGTCTCTTGTCTTGGCTTGTTTTCTGTCGATTGTTTAATGTTCTATCTGCACTTTACTTTATATACATGTGATTGCTAATCGGTGGAATATAATAAGAAAAAGAAGTAAACTGTTATAAGCATAGAACATACCATAATTTAACATGGTATCAGAGCTGAGGTGAAGACAAAGCCCGAGCAAGAGCAAGAGCAATCATTGAAGAGAAGATTGGCAAGGCTATCCTAAAAGAACTATGGGGTCCTCAACACTCTTTCCTGCCGAAGACAAGCTCCGTGAGAACGCTGACTATCACGGATGGAATATGTCTATCGATCTAACCCTTGAAGATCAAGGAGTGCTGGACCATGTAAGAGGCAATATTGTTGAGCCTTCATCAAATGCATCTGTTGCTGCCTGGAACAAATGGAAAAATGGAGAAGTCAAAACAAAGAAGATCATCCGGGACTCTATCGACAAGCGCTTGGTGGCCTACATCTCTGATCTAGACACCTCCAAGGAAATCTACGACAGACTGGTGAGTTTATTTAAAGTTAATGATGCAAATCAAGTTTTGTTTCTTAGAAATAAGTTGAGGGAAATCAAGAAGGGTAAAGATGAAAGTATGCAAGCATGCTTCTTAAGAATCACCGAGATCAAGAACGATCTCCTATCTATTGGGGAAACCATTACTGACAGAGAAATGGCACTCACAACTCTCGGAGGATTACCATCTGAATGGTATGTGTTCAGGACTACTCTTCTGAACAATAATGTAATTCCTAGTTTCGAGGAATTAATGGCAAGATGCATTCAAGAACAAACAAGGGTAGAAGAGCAGGAAATGCCCTTGCCTAAAGGTCCTCCTCCTGCTAAGAAAAGAAATAATTCTGGGTCTAAATCGAAAAGAAAGGCTGGATTTAAGGGTGGAAGAAAAGGACGATGTTTCATTTGCAATAAAGCAGGTCACTATGCAAGGGAATGCCTTGATAGAAAGGACTCTCACCGTGACGATGATCAAAATCCCTCTCATGGTAATTGAAGGAATGGAAAATTCAACAACAAAGGAAAAAGGAATGCGGGAAATCAAGGAAGAGGGCAACCATTCAAGAAGGCTAGAAATTCCAGGTATGAATCTAACACTGTTGACGATAAGCAGGCTGAATATTATGTACCAGCTGCTCTATCTACCTCCGCTCCTTCGGACTCAATGGGAATTTGGCTCATTGATAGTGGTGCCTCAAGACACTTCACTGGTTATAAAGAAGTACTCTATAATTTGGTAGAGAAAGAAACTAACCTGGAAATTGTCCTTGGAGATGACATGAAATAACCAGTGAAAGGTGTAGGCAATGTTTCTCTTAAACTGAATCAAGGTAATACGATTCACTTACAAGATGTATTATATGTACCTGATCTCAAAAAGAACCTGGTATCCATCTCGGCAATGGAAGACAAAGGCTATAAGGTAACCTTCAGCAATGGTAAGGTACGCATATGGAAAAATAATGTTAAAGATGCTTTCACTCTTGGGTTTCGAGTTGATTCTTTATATCAAGTCGGTGGAAGTCCGCTAGGTGTCATGTCTTGTGACACAACGCTTCAGTCCGAACTTTGGCATCGGAGGTTTGCCCACCTTCATTACAAAGCTCTACCCGATGTAAGACAGATGGTAACAGGGATGCCTGAATTCCAAGTAGAGAAAGAAGGTGTATGTCCGGGATGTGCCGAAGGAAAGCTCAAAAGGGGACCATTCCCTTCAAGTCAAAGCAAGACCTCCAATATATTACAACTAGTTCACTCAGACATATCAGGTATGATGCCTGTAAACTCCTTGGGAGGATACTCATATTATCTCACCTTTACAGATGACCATCCTCGAAAGACCTGGATATACTTCTTGAAAAAGAAGGATGAAGTGTTCCCTTGGTTCCGACACTTCAAAGCCCTAATCGAGAATCAAACCGAAAAGAAGATCAAGATCTTAAGAACTGACAATGGGACTGAATATGAATCTAATGAGTTCCATGATTTTTGTAAAGAGGCTGGCATCAAGAGGGAGACTACTACACCATATACTCCTGAACAAAATGGTGTGGCAGAAAGGAAGAACCGCACAATTATGGAAGCTGTCCGGGCCATGCTACATGATCAAAGTCTTCCTAAGTTTCTATGGGCTGAAGCTGCAAACACTGCCGTATATGTACAAAATCGATGCCCTCATCAAGCATTGGGTTCCAAGACTCCTGAAAAAAAATTCATCGGTAAGAAACTTGATGTTTCTCATTTTAAAATTTTTGGAAGCCCTGTATACTTTCATGTGCCGAAAGAGAAAAGAAATAAATTGGGAGCATCTGGAAAGAAGGGAATTTTCGTGGGCTATGGTGAAAATACTAAAGGCTATAGAATCTATGTAGTCGGTCAAAGGGAAGTCATAATTAGTCATGATGTCACCTTTGACGAAGATATGGCTCTCAGCAAGGTGATCAATCTTCTGACTTTGAGGAGCTCTCAAGAAGCCGACACCAGGGAACCGAAAGAAAAGGATGATGAATCAATGCCTGATGTAGAAGAACCCATGGATCCGATTGATCCTCCTCCATATGAGCCTTCCTCTTCTAGGAAGAGGCCTTCATGGCTTAAGGGGTTACTTGATGATGCTGAAGGACATGCTGCACCCCGAGGAACCTTTCGTGAAAGTAAGAAACCTCATAGGTATCAAGGATACCTGACCATCATGAGCACGATCATACAAAATGAGCCTTCGTCATTCTCAGATGCCGTCAAGCATCAAGTATGGAAGGATGCTATGACCGAAGAATATGAGTCTATCATAAAGAATGATGTTTGGGAAGTAGTTCCCAGACCCCAGGATAAGACTGTTGTTACTTCCCAATGGCTTTACAAGATAAAGCATGCAGCAGATGGAAGCACGGAAAAGTATAAGGCTCGTTTTGTTGCTCGAGGTTTCTCCCAAAAGGAAGGTATAGACTATGATGAGATATTTGCACCTGTTGCCAGATATACGACCATCCGCTCGATCATAGCCCTTGCCACTTCACAAGGATGGAACCTACATCAGATAGATGTCAAGACTACGTTCTTGCATGGCTCGATCAAAGAAGAGGTCTACGTGGAGCAACCCGAAGGATTTGAGATTTATGATCGAAAATCTCATATATGCAGGTTGAAGAAAGCTCTCTATGGGCTGAAGCAAGCACCCCGAGCATGGTATGAGAGGATCGATAGCTACTTGATGAAGCTGGGATTCACTAGGAGTGAAGCCGATCCTAACCTTTACTTTAAGGTTAAAGATGACAAGCCTCTCATACTGGTGTTGTATGTGGATGACCTCTTTCTAACAGGTGCAGACCCTCTCATTCACAAATGTAAGAGGGAGATGGCCTCTGAATTTGAAATGAAAGACCTAGGACTGATGCACTACTTCCTAGGACTTGAAGTGTGGCAAAAGCCAGGAGAAATTTTCCTATCTCAAGGAAAATATGTGGTGAAGATATTGGAAAGATTCGGAATGGTGGACTGCAAGCCTGTAACTATTCCGATGGAGCTTGACTTCAAGAAGTTAAGCGGTAGTGTTGCTGGACCTGTTTTACGAAATGCTACCGAGTATCGGCAACTCGTCGGAGCATTAATGTTCTTAGTGAACTCCCGTCCAGATATATGCTTTGCAGTCAACACGTTGAGCCAGCATATGGTTGAACCCCACCACATACACTGGATTGGTGCCAAGAATCTGCTGAGATATCTTAGTGGCACTATCACTTATGGGTTAAGATACATTGCCAGAGATGTGAGACTATTTGGATACACAGATGCTGACTGGGCAGGCAATGTGGAGGACCGTAAGAGCACTTCCGGGTGTTGTTTCTCCTTGGGATCTGCTTCGATATCCTGGATGAGCAGGAAACAAAAGTCGGTGACTTTGAGCACCGCCGAAGCAGAGTATATTGCTGCTAGCATGGCTTCTTGTGAGGCAGTTTGGTTGCGAAAGCTCTTCAGTGAGTTGTTTGGATTCACATTGGATACCACTGTGATCCTTTGTGACAGCCAAAGTGGGATTCGTTTGTCAGAGAATCCCGTATTCCATGATTGCTCCAAGCATTTTGATATCAAATACCATTATATTTGAGATATGGTGCAACGGGGAGCTATAAGGCTCCATCATATCAGTACAGATGAACAGGTCGCCGACATTCTGACAAAACCCCTTGGGAAAGTAAAATTTCTGACTTTCCGTGAACAACTTGGAGTTGTTCAAAGACCCTCCAATGAGGGTCATGTATGATGCATTGAGCTTTGAGAGCTCCAGGGGGGTGCGGGGTGCTTCTTGGAGCAGCATATGACCACAGGATTATTCACTATCCCCTGGTGGTATACATGTACACCCCATGGCGACATTGTAGCAGGATTGATGTGTTCTCCTGTGAGGCCTGGATTGATGTGTTCTCCATGGCAGCCTGGATTGATGTGTTCTCCATGGCAATTGTAGCAGGATTGATGTGTTCTCCTGTGAGGCCTGGATTGATGTGTTCTCCATGGCAATTGTAGCAGGATTGATGTGTTCTCCTGTGAGGAAAAGATTGATTAGTTCTCCTGTCGAGGCATCCTACCCATGCAGTCTGGGACTCATGGGAAGTACCTCTCATCTGATCAATGAGCAGAGAAATGAAGTTAGGGACCATAGTAGTACCGATGGACGCATCGTTGTAACTACTGTACTCCCTACGCTAGGATGACCTCCATTGATTTGGGATCAATGATACTGGTCTGGGACCAGTGGTAGGAGTTGTACCATACTATGACGCTGACTTCGGGTCGGTTGAGACTGGTCTGGGATCAGTGGTACATACTTTGAGACTGACTTTGAGTCAGTGGAGGATGATATTGGTCTGGTACCATTGGAGTTGTACTCACTATGACGCTGACTTTGGGTTGGTTGAGACTGGTCTGGGACCAGTGGTACATACTCTGAGACTGACTTTGAGTCAGTATGATACATCCTCGATCATTTCTTCCTCTTCATAATTCGGACAAAAGCAGAGTAGAACAGAACAATGCAAGAGCAGAGCAGAACAGAACAAAACAGTACAGATCAGTGCAGGGCAGAACAAGACAAAGCAGAACAGGCAAAATAGAGCAGAGCAGGGCAAGGGCCAGGCTGTACAAGGCAGTGCATTTGATGGATGAATAGTAACGACCGATAGACAGATTGCAGATGAAGTTCTCCATGGTTGAGAGGGAGTGTTAAAATTGGCAACCAGGGCAAAACTTCATGTGGGTCATCTTATTCATGGTTAATAATATTTTTATTAGATTCCTCTCGTCGAGAGGTGTAGGATTGATATAAAGATCATCCAATTCCGATAAGTATTCATGGAGATATGAATTTATTTTGATTATGGAATTATTATCAAGCCGACCTACAACTCATGTAGGCTCAGAAGCCCAACAGTCGCATCTATTCACCCACCAACGTTGTGTATAAATATAAGAGGACTTTTCCTCATTTGGACTCACTCATCTCATCACATCTATCTCTCTCTACTGTGCAGATATGAGTCTCTTCTCTACTGCGCTGAAATGGGTCTCTTTCTCTCACACATGTGAAGCCGGAAACTGCTGAAACTGAAGCTGCAACTGCAGAAGTAAAGATTGACTTGCGTGGCCTAGAAGATCTCCTGTTTGGAACTGCGCTGTAGGTTCATCTGAACCTCCTTTGAAAGCCGCAACTTTTGGTGGTAGAATGAAGTCAATCCGACGAACGGTTTGCAAGATATCGACTGCCCTAGTTTGAAGCCGGAAACTGCTGAAACTGAAGCTGCAACTGCAGAAGTAAAGATTGACTTGCGTGGCCTAGAAGATCTCCTCATCTGAACTGCGCTGTAGGTTCATCTGAACTTCCTCTGGAAGCCGAAACTTTTGGTGGTGGAATGAAGTCAATCCAACTGTCGGTTTGTGAGATATGGTCTGCCCTAGTTTGATAATGAAGCCGCTAATGTTGATGCTACTGATCTAGGGTTTGCTACTGCTGATATGAATCAGATTTATTGTACTATTTCTCTCTGCTGAATTATTGAAGATAAAAGAAGATTTGATCAAAGGGTTTCCCCACACATTGTGGGGTTTGTCCCTGGCTAGCCGCCACATCTTGTGTCTCTTGTCTTGGCTTGTTTTCTGTCGATCGTTTAATGTTCTATCTGCACTTTACTTTATGTACATGTGATTGCTAATCGGTGGAATATAATAAGAAAAAGAAGTAAACTGTTATAAGCATAGAACATACCATAGTTTAACAAAAGTGTACGCATCACTCAAACAAAATCTTGACTTGACATGCTGTGCTTTTTCTATCTTATGTTAATGCTTAGAGGGTGATATTAATGACAAAGATCCCTATATAGATCCAGAGCTAATGACAAAGATACCTCTGGATATTAATGCTTAGAGGGTGATATTGATGACAAAGATCCCTATATAGATCCAGAGCTAATGACAAAGATACCCATGGATATTAATGCTTAGAGGGTGATATTAATGACAAAGATACCGATTTTCCAACGAGACTAAAAAATTAGACATTTCTCATGGAGGCAAGAGGCCCAAGCATTAACAATAGATAATAGATTTACTTGTCTTTTCTAGTTTCTAGTAGTTTTTATAACTATTGATTCTTACATATTTATTATGATATTTTTTGTAAACAATATATGACAATTTAAGTTTGAAGTTGGCAATTATAACTCATTAGTAATGAATTATGAATATGATGCTTCGTGAAAGTTGAAAGTTGTTTCATTTCATTTCATTTTATAACATTTCATTTCATGTTAGATATTATTTGTTGTAATGGTTACACTTAACTTACAAATACAACTTTGGTGATCAATGATGATAAATGTTATATATTGAATTTTGAAAGCTTGAAACTTTAAGATTGATGAATCACGAGACTCAATATGTTGTATGTTACTATGTTACTAACTTGTGGACGTGGTTGATGAAGATTATAATTTATAACTTTTAGATGATTGTTGTTATATGGTTCAAGCTATGTTTTTTATATCTAATTCATCATTCTACATGCTTTTGTTGACATATATGCATCAAAATATAAAAAACATATAAAAATATATATTATATAAAAACGCTCCCGGAATCGCTCCCAAACTGGGAGCTTTTGAAAATCCCGCTCCCGCTCCCACTCCCGCTCCCCATTTTTGCTCCCGCTGCCAAGTAACCTTGTGCTATAGGCTTTATCAAAATCAACATTAAGCAGAAGTACTTTTTGTCCCATTTTCTTGGCCTATTCACCCTCAGTGCCATAAAAAGTAAGAACAATTTCAATGATAAATCTGCGTCATCAACAAACCTATTCATTCTTGCTAGATAATTTGAGATGCAAACTTTTTGAATCTGCATAGCTAGCAACTTCATTAAAATCTTATACGACATTTAGAAGTGTGATTGATCTTTAGGATCCAATGGTGTCTCTGCTTGCGTTCATAGGGATCATCCATTTTTGTTCATATTTGGTGGAATGGGAATTTGGGGTGGGCTTGTACTCACATGACATAAGGTTGATTCTATGCGTTACCACTATAACCTCTAGGTATGCTGCTTCGCATGCGGTACATAGGGCTAGTCGAGATTTGAACCAACAACGTCACATGGACTACCTTAATAGTGCACTCTATTGCCACTTGATCTACACCTCAAGGTCATTCTCAGGGATCAATTTAATCAACCCTTGGTTTTGCATTTCTATCATTCCTTCAGCTTTGAACATTTCATGAGGCATATTTAAAATATCTCTCCCAATAGGTAGCTGCATTCTCTTAGAAAACTCACTAGGGAGATCATCCAGCTTTGGAGATCTTTTATTTTCCATTTGGTTTAGGGCTTGGAGAAGATCTTCCACCATCAACCTATCTCCCAACACATCTGTTTGACTACTCTAGACCTTCACAGGAATCACCTTTTTATAAATCTCCTAAGAAACAACTACTTGATATGTGATAGGATACTCTATAAATTGTTCAGGTAATGCACCCCAAATGTTTCCTTGAATTTAGCCAGATATTTGATCGGTAGACCATTGGGGCAATTAAAGTCCATAGTCCTCTTTGACGTGTTCTTCCTCTTGAGAAAATTGAAGTAGTCTGGCTTTAATTTTTGCACCCCTATCCAATACTCTTATATACTGATTCTCTAATGCTTCTTTGCAATGATTTTCCGAAGGACAATATTTTGAACATCCTCATCTAGAAGTGAGTGCGAATATTCTACTTGTGTTTGTTTCACTTTTCTTTGCTTATACTTGGCACTGGGCTTTTTTTTGTTCCTCGATTTCCTTCCTGGAAACCCTTTTGCTAATGTCGAGATGCCCCCACTCCGATCGTTAGTGCAGCTGCACCACTGATCCGGACTTCTTGGCTAGAAATCCTCGGTAGCAACTCCCTCCTCCTTGGTCTTGCCCTGTTAGGTACTATTCTGACCACAGTACCCCACTGGCTTCACTTTGCAATTTACACACAACCTCCTAAGCCCCAACAAACTGAAGGTTAGAGCTTCTAGGCTCTACACAATCCGGACACCAACAAAATCCGCACTTCCTGGCCATGGGCGTCAATCCTTCCTGACTGAGAAAGATGACCGGACACTGCGTAGGTCGAGTCTGCTCCCCTCTTCCACTGCGCTGATCCTCTTCCCCGCTCAAACTTGATGATGTAGGCACTGTGTCACCCCTTCTTGCTGCTTTTATGCTAGGAACAACTTCTGTCACTTGGGACAACTGTTTTCTGCTGCTGTTGCTCTGCTCGGCTGATGTCCTCAGTTCTCCTGTGATCTGCAACCACACTCTAATACCATGTTGGAATTTCTAAGTTTAACTGTTAGAAACCCTTCATGTAATTTTCTTATTTATTTCTGACTACTTGTTCTGATTAATTAACAAGTTATTTACCATGTAAATACTGAAAATAAATACAAGTACATGCTCAACACATTACAGATCATCAACTAAAGGAAATAAAACAAGCACACAAGTGACACCGTTGTTTTTGGACCAATGTCCCCGGAAAAACGCAATGCAGGAAAACCGGTGCAACTATCTGAGGGTTTTATTATTATGCAGTTTCTGAATACAATCTAGGTGCCAAAACCGGCTCACCCAACAAAGAATAATGTCAACAGTAGTACCTCTCTACTCGAAAGCAGATATTTCGGTTGAAACCCCGGATAAACACTCAGACAACTCCCAGCTCCAATCTACCCCCCGAAAACCCCAGCGTCAGCCCTTTCTAGCCCAACGTCTGCCCAGCGTCACCCTAGCTCACCCTCCGTCAGCCTTGGGAGGCACTGCGTTAGCCCTTAGATCCTCTGCGTCACCCACGCTGGCTCTCTGAGGCACTGCGCAACTCCTGGCTGCCTTTGCATGAGCCCTGGCTAGCTTTGTGTGAACCTCTGGCTAGCTCTACATCCCTCTCTCCCGGCTTCTGCGCTGATCCTCCCGGTACTATCTCTGCCTCTTTGTTTTTGTATCCACTGCCCCTAGCTGCAACTTTGATCACTCTTTCGACTTCCTCAGCAAACCCTGCCCCAGAAAATCGGAATCTTGATCAACTCGGTGTGTTCTTCGAGTGACCCTCAAGCCTCCTCATATAATTTTCTCGTTGACAATGCAACGGCCGAGATTAAGTCCCTAATCAACAGCTAAGATTAATTCTGGCTTGATCCATGACTTTTAGACCCTTCTAACACAATTTTATATTAACTCACATTAATAATTTATTTTCCCTAAGTTTAGATTTAGGGACTCCATTAAAAATATTAATTATTTTAATATCTCCCAAATTGTTTAGAATCTGCCCAAACCATTTCTGGGTATTGGAGATCTCATGTGCTTTAGCCTCTCCACCAATTTTCGTGGCTAGAGCACATCTGATGCTACCCCAAATCAACACTAAGGCTGTGCATGTAATTAGTTATTGAAAGGACAAATTCCCTAGTAATATTTGATCCCATTCAAGACTTATCTAAAGTATTGGACGAAAGTATTGGCAAAAGGGTGATTCGGTTGAGGCAAATCCATGTATCATTATGGCATGTTTCTGAGGCACTCTCTAGAGAAGTTGTGGGTTTAATTTTTGAGATTCGTTGAGCTAATCTAAGATGACTGGTGCGGCCTATTACGATAAGGTTTCAAACCATTATCTGAATTGGCTCAGCCTTAGAGTAGACACCAATTTGAGATTGTTTGACACTCTATCCTATGCCCTAAAAAGAGGTCCAAGAACCACCATCTAACTCTACAGTGTCTCTCAAGGCTTGTAAGATTTCGGCTCAGATCCATAACTTATTCCAGGACTATCTACAACATATAGACTTGGACTATTGATGATGACTGAACAATATACAACTTTCACCTAGCTCTTGTGTTATTTGCTCAAACCTATGGCATGCTTTTGAGATAAACATTTTTTGAGGTTTGTTAGTTCAATATTGTATGGCAGATCAAGGATATGATAAGAGAATTTCAGTTAGACATATTGTGACTGGGTGTTTCAATAATCATCATTTAAGTAGACCTTGCATATCTAATCTAGCATATCATAATTTTGTGGTAGGTTGATTAGAAGACTGATATGTGACCAATATATTGCAGCAAACAATAGTCAACGAAGCAATCTTTGATTTGAAGGGTACAATATTGACAATCTAAGTTCTAAAGGATCATTGAATAGTTGTGAGGGGTTCTCATCTTTAGCACAAGGCATATCATTGATCTCTTTAATTCTGGTAAGTTTCCTTTCGTGCCCTAGTTCTGAGAACCGAAAATCAAAGGCAACATATTACATCAGTACTTGGAAAATTAGAACAACTTAGTATCAACATGAATCAAACAAGGCAATGTTCATCACATGTTATTATTACTAATGCACACCTGTCTCATGTCATCAGTACTTCGAAAGATAAGTCTTCAGTACTTGGTAGCAAGTTTGACTTGTCTTGGAGGATCTTTTATAACTCAAATAATTTTTCCTTACATAATATAGGATGCCCAATAGGGTCTTACTTATGTAATAATGGCTCAATAGACTTCTCGACTCAATGAAAAAACCTAGAAGCACTCAATGGGTGCTTGACCTACAAATAAAATAACCTTGAGCACGAAACAAATGCTACAAAAATAATAATATTAATATATTTTCTTTTTCTCTTTACATCAAATACATAAAATCATGATTACATTAGACATTATGAAGATCGAACCTAGTAACACATTTCAACACTCCCTCTTAACTAAAGGGGTATTCATAATCCATACAAGGTACTTGGACATTCTCATATTGAAGAATTCTCATAAGAAGAGCTGGATTGGTAAGCCATCTCATAAGCTATTTGTTCAACTTATACCTGTGCATATCATCATATCAACCAACAATGTCATATAGCAAGGCCTTGGGTAACAACTCTCTCTCCCCACAAGAATAGAGCACAATGCTGGGGAGAGAATGATTTATAGACACCTTCATCATTGCCTCTCAAGGCACATACCCCATTCAGATGTTCAAGGTATGTCCTTCTAGGACCATTCCATCTTGGATTAACACATCCTTCTGGAATTTCCTCTTCGACTACTCTTACATATTGGATGCCCTGCCTCATGCTCAAAGAGTATCAGAATCCATCTCAGATGCTTACTCAATCCTCCATTCTTTCTTCACAACATGAAGACAAGAATGATGTGTCTATCTCTCCTTCTAAATTAGGGAGGATCAATTCATTCCTATAAAAAGAATATACCCAAGCTCCCTCTTAACAAGGGACTTGTTACCAATAACAACTCTCTCTAGTGGATATCATGGTACTATCAGCTGCCTGTAGGTCTCCGTCTTTCCACATCATTTCATGAACTTCAATTTCTTCATCGTGGAGCTTTCTTCTTCGCAGGGCATCGACCATCTTCTTCGTCACTACCCTTTAACGAAACATCGTGTTGATCCAATAGTCATGTCATCCTTCTCTTCATCGGAAAATGATCTTCAATCCACATGTGGCTATCCTTCATACAATTACCTCTTCCAAGTCATTCATTCTTTTAGGATCTTCCATCCAATCTCATGAGTGTTAGTTGTAGGTGACTTCTACAACCTTCTTCTAGTAGCCCTGTTTCAACCCAACCAAATGATTTTAAAATCAATATGAACATCAAATCAAAGTTACCTTTTTTTGATGGCCTTTTGTCATGACATTTGCTTCCTGCATCAACATCCTTTCACATATTGTATGAACCCATGTCCAAGACATACATTACCAAGGTTCTCCTTGTATAACATAACAGGGTACTCATATCTTCTCCATGGAGATGTCATAGTTAATCCTTCTAGTTACCAGATGTTGATCAGTTATCTTATCTTATGTGACAATAGATGCATCTTCTCATAGAATCTTCTTTCACCTTCTTTGCATATGGCTTCTTCATAATCTTCTATACGTAGTTCCTTTCATCATAGGAACCATGGTTGCCAACCACTTCATATTCTCCATGAGGTCATATTATGTTGATTTCATCACGTTAATATGTAGAGGAGTTCAAGGGACATCGTCTACATGCCTTCATGAAGAGTTTCTTCTTCTTTCATCACGCTCACGAGATAGATCATTTTAACCCATACTATCTGCAACCCTATGATGACATGACTTTATCTATCTATAAATATATACATACCTCTTCCTTCTCTTGGTCATCTAGACTTCCTTTTAGCAATTTCCTTTCCTTGCTTGAAGATGAAAGTACTTCAACCAACTTGTCATGCTGCACTCCTTTGTCACCATACCATCATCCTTCTAAACAATGGATTCCACACAAGGTGGAATGTCGACTACTAGCAAGACACTTGCTTCTTCCAAGTAGAGGTGAACCTTCTAATAAAGATTCCAATGGAGGATTTTTGATGATCCTCATTCTACAAATGCTCCTTCCTAATGATGATGATGTATGATTATCTCTTATCTTGCTAGATGAATTTCTTCCAACCATATGTATTGCTACTTTGGTTGTCCTTATATGCTTCCAAGGAAGATGCCATGAGCTACTTCCTTATGATGACTGCTTCAACCATGTAGACTTCTACTTTAGCTCTCCCTGTTTCTATGATGATGTCATCTCTATCTCTTCTTATAATGCATCCTATGATACTTGAGATGCTTTCACTTTTACTTGATAACTTCTATGTACATGAAAATGTATGAGAGACCTTCTAGTAGTGGAGGTCTATCACTTCTTCTTTCCTTGACTTCTTATTTTCGGGTTCTTCTTTTACTTCTTCGGTGATATGGTCCTCATTTCTCTCCTTTCTCTTCTTGTTGTCCTTCTTGAGTTTAGGACAATTCCTTTTGAAATGTCCATATTCATTACATTCATAACATTGGATCTTAGACATATCAATTCTCTTGTGAAACTTCCTTCGAGGCTCAAATTTCCCAAATTTTCCCTTCTTCCTTGTTGACGCTGCATATGCTTGAACTTGTTCATTTGAGCCAACATCGTTCTTTGCCTTTAACTTGGATTCTTCAATCTTGCATTAGTGACCACAGATCAGTGAATGGAGTGGTTTCCTTCTTCCCATAGATACTTGATACAAAGTTCCCCCATTCATCTGGTAGTGCATTGAGCACAATGATGGTCATCTCATGATCAAACATTACTTCTCCAAGTTCTTGTAGTTGGTCTCTAATTTCAAATACCTTCATGAAATATGAAGTTATCCCTTTTTCCCTTGATATTTTCATCTTGTGTAATTCAGTTCTTAATGATATGATCTCTCCTGCAGTGCTTATAGAAAATAGCTCCACCAATTTGTCATAGATTTCCTTCGCTGTCTTCAACTTTGCAACATAAGGGATGAGAGGATCCTTGATTGACTCTATGAAGATCCTTTGTGCCCTTATTTCTCCTTTCATGTATTTTGATAGAGCTTGAGCTTGCTCTTGAGATGGTTTGGTGATGGAGCCCTTTACATCTTCAATGACTTCATTTTCCATGAGAATTAAATCAATTGTCTTCTTCCATGCAAGCTAGTTTGAGGTCCTAACCAATTTATTGTTCTCCTGGCAAAATGAAGTCATGTGGTTTGTAGATTGAGACATAAAAATATAAAATACTTACTTGTCAAGTGATGATGCTCCTTTGATGATGTTATCTTCAACTTGATGCCTTCTTGATGATGTAGATAATTGAAGATATCTTCTTGATAATGATTGCTTCTACTACTCCTTTGATGTTGATAATAGAAGATGTCTTCTTTAGGATGCTAGAGATGTGATCCTTTCTTCAATGTGAGGGAGATCACTTTAATGATGAACAACTCTTGCTTGCTTCCTTTGGTTAGTGATTGTAGAGTGTATAAGCCTTCCAAGAAGGCTTCAAGTGTGGTAATTCCTTCTAGAATGGAGGTGGGGTATTTTGAGGTCTTCTTCCTTTTGTGATGTTGTGATCCTTGTCCTTGTGATGTGATGTGTACTCCTCCTTGATGCTTGATGCTCCCTGTATTCCTTGGTGATTTGATGTCCTTGAAGCTTCTTAGTCCTCCTTGATGATCTCTTTGTGCTTGACCCTTGTGTATCCTTCTTCAATTGGATGATCTTCAAGCTGCCTTTTCTTCTTGATGTAGTCACCTTAGCTTTGATACCATGTTGAGAAATCTAGGGGCAACTAGATTAGGTGATTTCTTTTACTTTGATAACTACTTGTGATATTCTTTTACTTAATTTGATGTACTTGTAGTTAGCTCTTCTTTACTTGTTTATTACAGTGTTCTTTAATCATCAAACAACTACTTAACAATGAAGAACAATGAGACAAGAGGACACAAATGTAGGCTACTAGCCAGGGCAAAAACCTCTCCTCTTAAGAGGAAAACCCACAAGAATTCTTGTCTTCCTATAGAATGTTCAGATGACGAATTCCAAGACCTATGACTCTTGACAAAAACTCCTCCAAGACCAATTCAACCTTCCTTCTTGATGAGCTTTCCTTACACAACTTACAAAAACAAACTTCGACCTTCAAACAACTTCTCTAGCAATTTCGACCCCAACAACTTCAACAAGTTCTCCAAGAACTTCGATCCCAAGAACTTCTCCAGCAACTTGGATCCCAACAACTTCTCCAACAACTTCGATCCCAGCTACTTCTCCGACAACTTCGATCCCAACTACTTTTCCAACAATTTTGATCCAACTACTTCTCCAACAACTTCCATCCTAGCTACTTCTCCAACAACTTCGATCTCAACTACTTCTCCAACAACTTCGATCCCAACTACTTTTCCAGCAACTTCGATACCAGCTACTTCTAGCAACTTCGATCCCAGCTACTTCAGAATTTCGTTGCACATGAGAAAGAGAGAGAGACCCAAAAACTTCGACTCTAACTTCCTTCTTGAACTTCGCTTGTCCTAGGACTTCTTTTTAGGATCAAACTTTTTCTCTTGCTTCTTCGTATGTCTTAGATGTTTTCTTCAAATGAGGTCAAATGCCTCTTACATATAGGCTTCCCAGGGGTACGAATTGCCTCCATGAGGCTGACTTGATCTCTCATATAGTTTGATTGGTGGTAGCAAGGTTGACCTATCTTGGAGTGTCTTTTATGACTCAAATAAATTTTTCTTACATAATACACAATGCCCAATAGGGTCTTACTTATATAACAATGACTCAATAGACTTCTTGACTCATTGACAAAATCTAGAAGCACTCAATGGCTGCTTGATCTAAAAATAAAATAACATTGAGCATGAAACCCATGCTACAAAAATAATAATAATGTATTTTCTTTTTCTCTTTACATCAAATACATAAAATCATGATTACATTAGACATTATGAAGACCAAACCTAGTTACACATTTCAACAACACCAAGTAGCCTAGTATAGAAGCACCTATCCATCTTGGAAAAAAACTCTATATCCAACATCCTCCAAAGCTAATATTGAGAGCATGTGTGTAAGTTTTGTAGCACTAGACAAGTGTTCTAGTCTCAACTTTGGTTAGAGAGGCTAAGAAACACAATATCTCCAAAACCCAATTTTTTTTTTTAGGAGAAAACACCTAGAGATGACTCAATTAACTAAATTAAATATTTTTTAAGTCTAACTTTAGAAAAATGATTAATTAACAACAATTAATTGAAAAAGGTGAGACTTCTCTAGAAACTCACACAGATCGAATTGGAGATGATCTTAGCTGTTGATGGGGATCTAATCATGGCTGTTGGTTCACCAACAAGAGATTATAAGAGAAACTCGATGGGTAGATGGAGCAATTGATCAATAATTAAATATTTCCGAAGTCTAACTTAGGAAAAGTGATTAAATAACAACAGTTAATTGAGAAATGTGAGAATTATCTAGAAATTCACATTGATCCATTTGGAGATGATCTTAGCTGTTGATGGGGATCTAATCATGGCTATTGGTTCACCAATGAGAGATTATAAGAGCAACTTGATGGTGTGAAAATTTCTGAATCTAACAAACCAGAAATCCTACTGCAGAACACTGATTTACATCACCTACTTGTATTCTTCATTTAACAAGTTATTTTTAAGAAAAATTCAGAAAATATTAATGTAAATACATTGCAGCCTACACCAATAAACAAATCAAGTACTGAAAAATAAATGAGACAAACATGCAAAGGACACACTTATTTTTGGACTAAACGTCCCCGGAAAAACCCAATGCGGGAAAACCAGTGCAACAACTTTGAGGGTTCTCTATTATTAAGCAAAAGTTTTGAATACAAATGTTGGTTGCCCTCCCGACAAACTAGTGACAGAGAAATACAATGGTGGAGAACCTGAGTGAGTTTTACCTCACTTCACCCGACATATTCCGGCTGATCCGACAACAAAACTGGCTAGCCCCAACTACAACTGCATTGCCCCTTCGTAGTAACTGTGTGGGCCTGCGTGGAGCTCTTTGAGGCTCTGTGTCAGCACTTCTGCCCACTGCGTCAGCTTTCCTGACTGTTTTGGAAATTTCCTGCAATTTCGACACTCTGCGTGGAAGGCAACTCTTCCTCTGTGCTGGCCCGCTTGGCTCTGCTTCAAGGCTGCGTGGGCCCAGATTGGCCCAACGTTAGCTCTTCCGGCTACTTCGTTGCCTCCACAAGTTTCTCTTAGCTTCTTTGTTTGTATTCTTGAACTATCACTACCCCTCAGCTGCAAGATCTCCCCAATCGATTTCCCTCCTGAGAACTTCTCACCTAAGAAAATCGATTTCCTCGATCTCTCTGCGCGTCTTCTCCAACTGACCCCAAGCCTCCATTTATACTTTTCCTGTTGAGAAATCAACGACCAAGATTAAGTCTCTAATCAATGGCTAAGATTAAATTAGACTTGATCCTCGTCTTTTAGAAGCTTCTCACCCATATTTTCATTAATACCCATTAATATTTTAATTTTCCTAAGTTTAAACTAAGGAACCCCATTAAAAATATTAATTATTTTAATAAAATACAATCCAGGTGGAATTTCACCAAACGATTTTTAGGTCTTCGAGATTTCATGTGTTCTAGCCCCTCCACAAAATTTCGGAGCTAGAGCACATTCGATGCTACCCAAAAATCAACACTCCCTCTTAGCGAGGAATGTGCTCTAGCAATACTTCCCAGCAGAAGTATCAAACTGATCCACGACATCGGTTCTCTGTGCTGCTGATGCTCGACCTGCTGCATCTGTATTGAAGCTCCCTCTCAAATGCTGCATCATGCTACCCATAACACTGCCATTGCTAACTGCTGCACTGCAACTCAGTTGCTGAGAAGTAAGCAACTGAAAAGCCACCCGAAATATAACATGCTGGTCAGTTTGGATACCCCGTGATGCTGAAGCTACCTCTGTTGCTAATTTGTGCTGACCCTTTGATGCTACTGCGCTGCTGTTGTATCCGCTTTGTGTTGCCCGCATTATTGCAACACTTCATTGCGCTACTTTAGACTCTGGCACTCTAGTTCTGCCACTGTTGCTCCATCATGCCTCGCACCAACTGACTCCTGTCATTCTGCGACTGTCATTAAGGGTTCCTGTAGTTGTATGTGATCCAAGAGTTTGGGCACCTCAAAGATCTTGCCCCACCTCTTCTCTAGAGGTGCATGAACACTCATGGCGTAATCCTCATCATCGTCCTCTTTGTTAGCTTTTGCTGGAGCAGCCTTTGAGTTAGACTTCTCTTCCTTGTCCTTCTTTTGAGGGCACTGAGTGGCGAAATGACCTAGTTCTCCACATCTGAAGCATCTGACTTTGGAAATATCTTTTTTTTCCTCTTTTGTTGCCCTTGCCGTCTCGCTGATGCGAGAGCTGTATCCTCCTATTCCTCCTTGGCTTTGATCCCTTTGCTGCTGCTTCTCGCCTTGGTCAACCGTCTGATCTCTTCATGTCGAAGAGCTGCCCACATCTCCTCCCAACTGGGGAGAGAAGCCCTGCCTAAGATGTTTTGGACAAAAGGTTTCCCAGTCTTCAATGATTGTATTCAGGGCAGTCCTGACCATGAATTCAGGATCTGGTGTACACCCTACGGAAGTTATCTGGTCTCGGATCCCTTGCAACCTAAGAAGGAAGGGATCGATTTCTTCTCCCTTCTGCATTTGATACAGTCTCAGCTGACTCTCAAGCAACATCTTCCATTGAACGGAAATTCCCTCGTACAAAGTGGTCAAGGCCTCCCACATTTCCCTTGCTGTGTCCTTCTTAGTAGTATGTGGGATCACATGATCCTTGACCCCGTCCAAGATCATGCACTTCACTTTTGCCTGAGCCTCCTTGTACTCCTTGAGAGGATCAACATCAACCGGAACAACAACCTTATTCAAGGCATAATCCTTGATGCAAGTTTTGTCGAAAACTACTAGGATCTTGGCCTTCCAGATGACAAAGTTGGATGCTCCATCCAACTTGTCATGATCCCTTAGTCCATTATAGCCATCTCTGCTCAAATGAGTGTCGAACAGGTTCTCTTCTCCCTCTTTCGCTGCTGCCCCAATAAAACTCGGATCTGGATTTCTTTGGTGCTAGAAATCCTTTAAGGAACAAGCTCCCTCTGAAATTCTATTTCCTTCACGGAAATCCTACTGCCAACAACTGTCGAACCACCCCTCTAATCTCTCTTTGCTGCTGCTCAACATTGGATCTAGATTTCTTGGCAACAAATCTTTCGGGGAACTGATTCCCTCTACTTTGCTTCTGCCCCACTAGGTACTGTTCTGCACCAACAAAATTAGCACCCCACCAGCAACTCCAAATGAAGTTTGCGTTGTACGTCTAGCCCTGACAATTGGAAAAAAGAGACTCAACAGTCTCTGTGCTGGTCCAACAATCACTGCATTGCCCTTTGCAGCTACAACGTCACACAAATAGGTTGACACAGGGTCTGCGTGAGCCTCCCTTGGTGGCTGTGTCACCCCTCCTTTGTTCTCTTGGCTAAAAACTGCGATGTCACTTGGGACAACTGCCTTTGCACACAAATTTTCTTCTGTTCTTTCGCTGATGGCTTCAGTCCTCCTTGATCTACAATCGCTCTAATACCATGTGAAAATTTGAATCTAACAAACCAAAAATCCTATTGTAGAAAACTAATTTACATCACCTACTTGTATTCTTCATTTAACAAGTTATTTTCAGAAATGTTTAGAAAATATTAATGTAAATACACTGTAGCCTACACCAATATACAGATAAAGTATTGAAAAATAAATGAGACAAACATGCAAAGGACACAATTATTTTTGGACTAAACGTCCTCGGAAAAACCCAATGCAGGAAAACCGCTGCAACAACGCTGAGGGTTTTCTATTATTAAGCAAAAGTTCTGAATACAAATGTTGGTTTCCCTCTCGGCAAACCCGTGACAAAGAAATACAATGGCGGAGAACTTGAGTGAGTTTTACCTCACTTCACCCGACAAATTCTGGCTGATCCGGCGACAAAACTGGCTGGCCCCAACTACAACTGCGTTGCCCCTTCGCAATAACTGCGTGGGCCTGCATGGAGCTCTATGAGGCTCTGCGTCAGCACTTCTGCTCACTACGTCAACTTTCCTGGCTGTTCAGGCTCTTTGCGTGGAAGGAAACTCTTCCTCTGCGCTAGCCTTCCTAGCTATGCGTCAAGGTTGCGTGGGCCCAGATTGGCCTAGTGTCAGCTCTCCCAGTTACTGCGCTGCTAAAACAAGTTTCTCTCCGCCTCTATGTATGTATTCCCGAACTATGACTGCCCCTCAGCTGCAAGATCTCCCAAATCGATTTCCCTCCAAAGAACTTCTCACCTCAGAAAATCGATTTCCTCATTCTCTCTGTGTGTCTTCTCCAGCTGATCCCAAGCCTCCATTTTTACTTTTCCTGTTGAGAAATCAATGACCGAGATTAAGTCTCTAATCAATGGCTAAGATTAAATTAGACTTGATCCTCGTCTCTTAGAAGCTTCTCACCCATATTTTCATTAATACCCATTAATATTTTTAATTTTCTTAAGTTTAGACGTAGGAACCCCATTAAAAATATTAATTATTTTAATAAAATAAAATCCTGGTGGAATTTCACCAAACGATTGCTGGGTCTTGGAGATCTCATGTGTTCTAGCCCCTCCACAAAATTTCGGAGCTAGAGCACATCCGATGCTACCCAAAACAACAGAGGGGTAGATGGAGAACACATTAGAGAGGTCGAGTTCCTTGGCAGATCGAGCTATCCAGATGTAGAGGTTGAGCAGGGAAGAAGAGTTCGAGCTAGAAGGGGCATAGAGACAAAGAGGGAGCAACGACAATGATTCCAGAGTCTCCAGTTCCGGAGAGGCAGCAACAAAGAGGCCGAGTTATTCCACTAGAGGCTATACAAGGATTGCACAGGGAACTTCATTGAGGTAGTTCGATTTTGCTGAACAGACGGTTGATTCAATTGCTATAGTTTGGGAAAATTTTCCAGATGGCCGAAGGATCACTTCTAGTGGCAGCAACAGACAGAACAACTTGATCAAAGGAAGATTCAAACTGTGCGTGTGATGGTCTGCGCAAGCACTGCCTAGGTGTAAGACCCCTAATTTAGAAATAGACAAATTCTAATGATATGAAATCTATGATACCAATTGTGGAACCTTAAATTAGGGATTTAACATAATATAGCTAGAATTAATGCTAAGAGTATACTACTAATTGTGTAATTTCTCATTTAGAATTTGTAGAGCCTTCAATTTTGTTAAACACACATGGACAACAAGAGAGATATAAAAGATAAAACATGCAATACATTTTTTATTAACATGAGATATACATTTATAGTACAATGCGTGACTCTTGGGTTTCAGATCCCAAGGTCTCTTGGACTGCTTTGGTCTATTCGGCTTCCACACTAACCCATTTAGGATTAGGTGTCCAACATTCCCCCCCTTAATCCGAAGGGTTATGTATGAGTCCAAGAAGAGAGCTGTAATACAAAATGTGCAAAAAATGCATGGCAACACTAGGCTGAATGTGCTCTATGAAATGTTGGTAAAAAGGGCGGTGGTTTAAGGATGACCACCAACACTGGAACGCTTAGTGCAGTTCCCGGAACTCTTCCAAAACTGGCAAGAAACTGAAGTTTTCTGCTAGAGGAAGTGATCCTATTGTTTTAAAGAGGGAAACCTTCAACCATAAAAGGGAGGTCTCACCCCGCATAAAAGGTAAAACTTCAACCTGAAAAGGGAAGTCTCAACCTGTGATGGTTTAAGGATGACCAACAACTCTGGAATGCTTAATGCAATTCCTGAACTCTTCCAAAACTGGCAAGAAGCTGGAGTCTTCTGCTAGAGGAAGTGTTCTCAATTGTGTTCCTGGAATTCTTCCAAAACTGGCAAGAAGCTGAAGTCTTCTGCTAGAGGAAGTGTCCCAGATTGCCAACTGAAGGCATGTTCAGGCATCTTTGTCTCTGGCTACAACTCTGAAACTGGTGTGGCAGGTTGTGGCTCAGGCTTGCTTGATGTGGCTTTGAAGCTTGTAGATGACCATCATTTTCCCCCCTGTCAGATACAAGGTGAGAAGATGGAGAAAACTCAACTGCAAGACTGTTCAATACTCTGGAACAAGTTCTGACATGTGTTTGGAATATCTTCTTGGCTGTTGATGCCCATTGCCAAGAAGCGATCCATCCAAGATGAATCTTTGTTCTTGCAGGACGTTTGTTTTTGAAGCATCTGTGTGAAGAATGGCTGGTTTTATGACAGTGCTTACATGGATGAAGATCAAAACAGTGATCTTTCAAATGGCCAACTCGGTCACAGTGTTGGCATTTTACGATCTGTTGTTGTTGTTGTTGTTGCGGTGGAAGAGGAGTAGAATCTGGAACAGCTGGAGGTGAACTGTCATGAGGAGCAGGTGAACTGTCATGAATAAATCCAGCACTCTGAAACTGAATGGGCTTGGCGTAGTCTGGAATATGAAAGGACAAGTCCTTGTCATATCCAAGACCAGTTCTGTGCTTGTTGTGGACAAGCTGTTCCCAAGGTCTGATGATGGGCTTGGGAAGTGCAGATTGAGTTTCTGCATCTGCATGTACAACTGCTACTTTATTTGAATGAACTATAACATTATTAACATGCTGCTGATGGGTGGTTGTCTCAATGTTCTGAACAAAAACAGGTTCAGAATGGTGTCTATTTTGATGTAGCTCTTCTTGCTGTAGCTGTGATTCAAGCTGCAAAAAATCGATCTTCTCTTGTGCATATTGTAGACATGTTTGAATTTCTGAGAGAGAGCCTTTGCTGATTTGGAATGTTTCATGATTAGAGGAATATATCAGAGTTTTTAATAACTCTAATATTTCAGTAATTCGAGGCATATTCTTCATTGTCAAAATTACACCCCTTTAAAACACTGATTACAACTATGACCCAATGAGTAAAAGTGACGCCCACTCACAGTACAAAGACACAGAAAAATCCTTTGTAAATGTGCAGCAAATGAATCAAGGAACAAAAACTATAATGAGTTTTAAATACAGTTCCACAACTGGGGCAGCAGCAACTGCAACATTGGCAACTGAGAAGAGAAGCCAGCTGCCTCAAGCTGGATCTTCAGAGAGTCTTCTTGCCCAATTAAGAGATATACAAAAGAGGCTCCTTGAGTTTATTAGAAAGAGGGTATCACTTCTAGAAAAAACACTGAATGCTGAATACCATAAGGAGTCAATAATTGCAGAGCAGAAGGAATTTGAGTCTATCAATGAACCTGAGCAAGAGGCTAGAGATGCACATCAACCACTGGCAGAAATTGGTAGCACTGCTTTTTCTGCTCTATCAGCTCTAGGTTGATATTTATGCGTTTCTGCTGAAAGTTGACCCAAAGTTTTGATTCCAGATCCAGAAGAGGTGTCAACACATGCTTTTGATAATGATTCAAATCGCCTGGAATTAGCTGGAGAGAGTCTGGATCACAGCTTTTCGAGCTATGGATGACAAAAAGGAAAATGTTCGGAATGCTGGTGACAGTCTCTGCCGTGCAGTGACTTCACTTAGTTTAAGGTGCTGACAGAGGATTCTGAAGCGTTTGAAGAGGGAAGCATTGGAGGAAGACCTTCTGGCATGTCATTTCTGGATTATCAAAACGCTGTTTGCTCTCCAGCAGAACTCTGATGATCGATTGCAAATGAACCGATACATTCTTCAACATCCAGAAAAACCGTTACATTGCTTCTCCACTGCGCTTTTGACCAATGCATATGAGGGTCATTCGGTCCATTCAACACTAGTATTAAGGCAGTCTTCAATTCAAAACAACTCGCAACATAATGAAATAGTGCCAGCGCACCATTCAAGGCTTCCAAAATTGATGTGGGTCTCTACAACTTCAACGGCTTCAAGCTTTAAACCGCTACGCTTTGATGTGATTCAGGCCAAGTTTCGATGCATAAACAATTGTTGATTACCTCAATGACTATTTGCAGGTCCGCTACACAAGTTCTTGTTCGAGAAGCTACAAACTGCACATGCTTGCCGCCTCCTTTATGTAATAATCTAGTGTGATTGTAGACCCATTGTTGTCAGTGCAAATTCTTCTTAGAGTGAGGGGTTTTCTATTGTCCCTTCAAATTGCAGGTTTTCTTTCACAGCATTTTGACTTCCAACAATTCCACACTGCCTTCAAAAATTTTAAACATACCTCAAAACTAGTCGGTCCCTCCATATACAGCGTATGCAATAATGCAGAGCGGCATGTGAACTATGGTGCCTCTCTCACCCCATCAATCTCAGGTATGCAAACGCAGATATTTCAAAAATGGTAACAAGCACCGAATCAGGCGCTCTCATGCAACTCTTGATAGGGTGATTAAAGGAAGACTCTGCCCACCATTTCTTGCCTAACTTGCTGGGTGTGCCGTTGTCGTGTACAAAGTCGATGCAAACCACTAAGTCCGATTCCTTGTGGCCTCTAGAATCCCAAACGCATTGACTTGCCTGGCATATTCACACAATGAGGGCAAGTTTATTGCAGCTGGAGAAATAATGCGAATCTTTACACACCAGAAAGTGTAGAGGAGAAGATATCCACGGCACCGTTGTTTATGGCTCAAGGACTTGGCCTCGATGTCATAGATCCTCAAACCGATATGGGAGACAACATTTATTAAATGAACTGAATATACAGTGAGCAGATTTGAGATATAGAACCTGGAAGTGGATACAATCCTTAACAATGTGTACATACATAAATATCAGCCCCTTAGAATAACGTCCCAACACTTGTTAAAGAGTAACGTTACCCAAGGAAACATGCACAAGCTTCATTCAGGCAACAACCTATGTAATATCAGCCATCCCTCATCATTATTATCATTGAGATAATGCGTTGCTCCTGAAATAAACCTCCAGCAAGGAATGTATTCAGTTATGACAAGAATGTGCCCAGAAATCTATACGCTCAGTTACCCAGGTCACGATTTTACTGAAGGCAGCTTTTTATGGGAGAAAAACGTGTCCAACATTCAAATATAATTCACAGCCTGATGGAAACACGTTCCCTTCTTTCCCAAAACTTGTCCTCTGGTGACTGTGATATTCCAGCAAGTGATGAACCCTCTAGTTATCAGCAAAGAGGTGACTCAACTCCCTTCTCTTCTCAAATTTAACTCGACTCAACTGCTAAACCTATCCAGCAAGAAAATTTGGAGCTCGAACTATTCAACACACTCGCTGCTCAAACACATTCACGGCTTCAACTATTCAACGTATTCACTTCTGATGCGGAGTCCAGCGTTCAATGGTATTTCAAGCAGCGGCAGTGAACGGTTTTATATAAATACAGAACAACTGAATGTTGTGAAACGAAAGAACCAGAAATTGAAAATCAAAGTTAAGAAATGGGTGAGAGCGAAATGAGGCACCAACCGATACCAGCGTTCATACGAGCACATTCAACGCGAAATGGCTCCTTCCACCATTCACGCAGCCTCGGTTTGAAGAATCTCAAACGTTCACCATGTCAGGCGTTAACCATGTCAGGCGTTATGGCAGAGTATGGCACGGTAAACGAATAGGGGCAGCGTACCAAAACAGCGTTCAATGCATGGCACAACGCTTTCAGAATCTTACTACAGTCCAGATGGTCAAATTGCAGGTTGTCCAGCTGATCTCAAGGGCATTCTACTCAGCGATTCAGAGGATTCTCCAGGCCAGCGCTAAAAATACCATGGACAATGTTTCTTTTATGAAACGTTTATGAACAGTCAGGATAGCCAGAGAGCGCAGGTAATGCAAGGGTCAGGACTGTAAAAGACAGAGGGCGCAGGTAACGCAGAAGAGAGTCTTAAAAATAGCCAGAGTCAGGTGCAGCGTATACAGTGCCAGAGGTCAGGTAATGGGCAGAACTGACATATATATAGAGACCAGTAAACAAGTGGCTCAAATTGGAGCAGGACGAGCAATCGCTTGCTCTGATACCATGTTAAATACACATGGACAGCAAGAGAGATATAAAAGATAAAACATGCAATACATTTTTTATTAACATGAGATATACATTTATAGTACAATGCGTGACTCTTGGGTTTCAGATCCCAAGGTCTCTTGGACTGCTTTGGTCTATTCGGCTTCCACACTAACCCATTTAGGATTAGGTGTCCAACAAATTTAAAATTTTTGACAGGGTATAACCATTCAGAATATCAAAATTTATCAATTTGATGTTGAGTACCTACCTGGGGTTTCTGTGGTTGAAGATGCTCCTAATTTGCTCCCGCTCTGTTACCAAAACGACCAAAACCTCCCTGCCAAACTAAGCACAACTTCAGTACCTAGCCCCAAAGTACTTGAAATTCGAGGTACTCTGGCCCCCGTGCCCAAAACTTCAAGAACAATTGAGCTCATAGTGCCTTCTATCAGTAACACTGAGAATTTCCCACTATGTCTCTGTCAATTTCCTTCAAAATTCCTACTTGTTATGGCCTTCTTCACTGCCTTTTATGTTTAATTTCATCGTCTCTTAAACTCCTTGCTGTCCGCCTCCTTCCTCCACCGCTTCCTTACTTCTCTTTGCTGTCCTCCTCCTACTATCTTCTTGGCCCTTCTTTCTTTAGATGGAGGTGGTCCTATTTATTGTAATTTAAATGAATCACTTTTAGGGCTTGGCAATATTCTATTAATTTTTAGTTTGTAATTTAATTAAATTGTTTTGGTTCATATATTTAAATAAATCACTTTATGTAAACCTTTAATTAATTTCTTTTATTTAAATTAATAAATTCTAAATTAGTTAAATTTTAATTTATATATTCTATTATCTTATTATATATATATATATATATATATTTGATTTAAAAGATTAGTTATATATATATATATATATATATATATATATATATATATATATATATACGTAGTTCTATAAAGGCAGTACACATAAATGCCTCAATCGGTATATTTATTATATCCTGGTGAGTTCAGGAACTTATTTCGATAATCAAAATTTTTAATATTAGCTAGTGGGTATAGTAGTGCAATACATGCGGTTCATGCATGTGTAGCTATCATATGGATGTCCCGTATGTATACTAATATTCACATTCTGTTTGTAATTGTAGGCGGGTCATTACAATAGGGCCCTGCGCAAGGGTTCTTGAGGGCTAGTTTTTTGAGGCAGGTTGTGTTGGGATTGCTCGTGGAGAGAGAAAATCCTCTCTAATAATTTTGGCCAGATTATTTATTGAGGATAACCAATTTGGCGTCTAAATTGTACTTAGATTTTCACTGCTGCTGCATAATAATAAAACCCTCATCTGCTACACCGATTTTCCCACATTGGGTTTTTCTGGGGACAATTGTCTAAAAATAATTGTGTTAATTTTTATTGTGTGCTACAATTGTCTCAGTTTCCAGTTTATTTCTGCAACGTATTTTATTTGTGAAAAATTGCAGTGTGATTTATTCGTTGTTTGCCATAGTAAATAAATTGCATAATTAATCAGTTAGAAGAATAAATTTCTAGTTGCTACAATTTAAGGAAATTTCACATGTTCTTAGAGTGTGTTTGAAGACAGATCAGGAGCTCAGAAATGAGGGAGAAATTTTGCAGCTTCAGAGGAAGTCTCATGGAAAAATTTCTGGGTCTGTGTAGAGGTCCATCCAGGCAGTACAAATTGCTGGGTAGGGGTTCTATTTTTAGTTGCAAGTGGTAGAAGAGTTCGAACAAGCTCAGTAGCAGTTCCAACAGATAGTGATGTTGTTGGGAAGCAGTTCCAGTGAGCAAATCAGAAAATTCTTTGAGCAACTCTGGGTGTTGTTGATTTGTAGCAGTATTTGTAGTAGCAAATCAGTGTCGGGCAGAAGAGAAAAACAAACACAAAGGGATTTTTCTCAGAGGGTTTCCAGATTCAATTTCTAGAGGAAATTCGTAATTTCCACTTGCATGTGGTAGGTACAGCAAGCAGAATTGCATATTCTAGGAGGGAGTGCGAGGGAGTGCGTATAACAGAGCAAGTAGCCAAGCAGGAAAGGGAGGAGATTCTTGTTTATTTCCCAGTTGTAAGTTTTGCAGAAAAATGTCCTCAATAGGACTTTGAGATCATGATAGGTTAGATGGAGCCCCAAATTATTGTATCTGGAAAGCCAGAATGCCTTTCCTACTAGATGAGCATGGTTTGAAAACATATGCAGAGACAGTTGTAGCTGTACCTATAGACAAGCAGTAGCTAGAGAACTACAGTAAGGAGATGGCTAAGGCAAAGTGATTGATTCTTGATGGAGTTCGGGATCATATGTCTCACACTTAGCAGCTAAGAATATGACCAAAGAAATGTGGGATGTAGTTGCCACTCTTTTCTAGAATCCTTCCGAGAACCGGAAGATGTTTTTGAAGAAGTTGAGGACTACTAGGGTGCATAAGGGTGAAGGAGTTACTCATCTCACCAGAATTCAGGGTGTTCAAGATGAGCTTGCCACAGTTGGAGAAGCATCTCAAGAGAGTGAGCTGGTGTGTACAACTCTCAATGGTTTCACCCTGAAGTGGGCTACCTTCGTCCAAGGCATCAACTCCTGTTGGTTTCGCCCCGAAGTGGGCTACCTTCGTCCAAGGCATCACTGGATGAGATAATCTACTGGGTTGGTATTGGTTGCGGGTAAATCTTATGCATGAGGAGATGTGGCTTGCTCTAGTTGAGAGCAACATCAGTGGCAACAGTAGCAAAGGATTGAAGGGTGTGAAGGAAGAGGAGAATGTAGCCCTTGCGTCAAAGGGAGAGGCAAAGAAAGGTCCTAGTCAGGGACAAGGTTCACAGGGAGGAGAAAAGAAGAAGGATCTCTTGAAGATCAAATGCTTTAGGTGTGCTGAATTCGGTCACTACAATACCCAATTTATGAAGAGGAAAAAGGCCATGAAGGAGAAGTAGGAGCAAGCAACAACTTCGGCGAGGATCAACAATTTGTCTTCCAGGTTGGAGGATGAATTCACACTATATGCATCTATACCTTTAGGAGAGAAGTGGGGTGACATTGAACTTTAGTCACCAGAGTTGCAGAGTTTTGGGCAGGGTCCAAGGAGGATAACATCACACAAGTGTTTTCCCATGGATCATTACCCTTGCTACAAGGGCCCACAGTATTCAGTAGTAGTTGGATCAGTGTCAGCATGGAGCAGTTAGTTCTTGAGGGACAATTGCAGTATTAGCTGCAATCAGATGCTGAAGAGCGTAGAGTAGTTCCAACACAAATAGTTACTCAGTGGACAGAGCAAAGGCTACTAGCAGTCAGAGACTCGAGAGACGATTGCAGAGCCATCAAAGAGATAATTGATATAGAGTTCTCAGTTGCAGTAGTTGTAGAAACAACAACAACATGAGATCAGTTGTGGCACAAAGCGAAGTTGGCAGGGATGTAGGGTGTACAGTGCAGTGTCAACAACAATGCAAATGCAGGTTGGTTCAGCTCAGAGCGACAGATGAATCAGAGTTGCGTAGTAGCTTGGTGGATAGTGGCAGGTTGTCAAAGTTTCAGACATTAGTAGTGTGTATGGGAAGATGTTATGAGACAAAGAGAGAGAACACCTTCCTCACTAAGAGGGAGTGTTAGTTTTGTAGCATCAGACAGGTATTCTAGTCTCGACTTTGGTCAGAGAGGCTAAGAAACACAAGATCTTTAAAACCCAGAAAAAATTCATGAGAAAACACCTAGAGATGGCTCAATTAAGTTAATTGATCAATAATTAAATATTTGCTAAGTTTAACTTAGGAAAAGTGACAAATTAACAACAGTTAATTGAGAAAGGTGAGAATTCTCCTAGAAACTCACACAGATCGAGTTGGAGATGATCTTAGTTGTTGATGGGGATCTAATCAGGGCCGTTGGTTCACCAACAAGAGATTAGAAGAGCAACTCGGTGGATAGATGGAGAACACACCAGAGTGGTTGAGTTCCTTGGCAATTCGAGCTATCTAGTTACAGAGGTTGAGAAGGGAAGAAGAGTTCGAGCCAAAAGGGACGCAAAGACAGAGAGGGAGCAAAGACAATGGTTTCAGAGGAGTTTCCAGTTCCATAGAGGCAGTAACAAAGAGGCCGAGTTATTCCACTAGAGGATGCGCAGGGACAAATAACATCCTTGTCACCTCCAAAAATCCTCCTGACTCTAGTTGGAAACAGACACATCCAACCCCATTCATTGCATGCATGGTACTAGTCCCACTAAACACACTGTAATGTGAGCCTACCTTTGAAATACTGTGGAACACAGACCTCATTCTTGTCATGCGACTGGAAGCTCTATTGTCCACTAGTCATGATCCTGTGTTAAGTCCTTCTAGTACGACTGTGGGTCTGTCTTGGTCCTTGGGAACACCCTTGAATTTTTCTGCCAATCCCCAAAATGGTATGATCTCCCTATCCCTCTCTCCCTTTGAGGGCTGACCTCTACCAATCTTGTTGGTTGTTTGTTATTGTCCTTCGTACTTGTAGTTGGCTACTACTAGCTATGCCAACAACTGTTGGCCCATGCTTGTCATGGCAAATCCCCTGCCTAAAGTCTCTTGCTATCCACTGGATCTCGCAGTTTCTCTCTAATAATGTTCAATGTGGCACTGTGCCCACAACATGATACCCTGTAACCATCCCTCTCATCTCTCACTGGTATGTAGCTGGTTCTCACCTCCTGTAGCGAGCCTCCGTGTCAATCCCTTGCACACCTTTGTGGTTGAGCTCTGTGCTACACCCACACCGACCCTCTGCACCACGTTGTTGTTGCACACTTCGTAGGTCACTGTGGTGTTGCTTTGCTGTGACAGGTGTTGTGTCGGTCGGTCAGTTGACTGCTGACTTCCTTGTGGCGGTTGCCCCCCGTGGTTGGCTGGCCTAATTTTCAGCCACCACACAACCCCTACGCACTTTATTTTTACTTATTATTATTTTTTTCTTTAAAAAAATTGGGCCCTCTTTTTTTTGAATCGTAATTTTTTTCTTCAATTCCAAAATTCAGCCATAAAAAAAAATCCCTCAGCCCTTAAAAAATTCCAGTTCATATGATCACAACCAACTTGGCTTTGACGATTCAACACAAACCTGACACTTGAAATTCCGAGATCGATTTAGAGTTGGGGTTTTGATACCATGTTGGAATTTCTCGAACCCAACACTTGATATTCGATTCGTAGAAATTATTAACTGAACGAATACACAACTAAGTTCCTAAGCAAAAAAATATTTAGCGGAAGCAAAATTACTCTATCTGAATCACATACACATAAACAAATTTTTGCCCAATCAATAGTTCATCATCAATAAATTAATCATAGAACTTACTTGGGATCCCGTCTTGGGACAATGGTTCAACTGAGAAAATGCAGATTATAAAACTGATCACCAGCCTCACAACACTCTCTCGGGTCCAACACACGCTCACTGAGAATCCTCTCTCAATCTTGTGCTACTGCTGTGTCTTAGCTCCTAACTTTAGGCTCAATTTACAACTATCCTAAGCTAAGATTGATGGCCAAAATTAGAAGTTAACTGGAGATAAGTAACTTTACTTTAGTTAATTATTCTATCTTTAGCTTTCTTTACTTTAACTCGGGTACAAGTCATAAATTGAGCTTGCTTTACATGCACAACTCATGCGTGTCACATGAAACAAATTAGTGTGAAAATTCCACCACCAGAATCCCTACTGCAACAACTGATGATATTACTCCTATTTGTTAAATTCCTTTAAACAAATTACTTGCAGTTTCCTACGACAAATATCGTAATACATAAACTGCAACCTTCACTTAATTAAATATTATATGGAAACAAGACACTGAGCAAGAAAGAAAGTACAACACAATGGACACCGTTATTTTTGGACAAATGTCCTCGAAAAAACCAATGCGGGAGAACCGGTGCAATAGCTTTGAGGGTTTATTATTATTAAGCAATAACAAATTTTGAATACATCTCTAAATACCTCTCGGGTTATTTAGTTACAGAGAGAAATACTGGCAGAAAGCTTTGTGAGATATCTCACACAATCACTGAGAAAATCCCAGCTGATTTGGATATTGGATGAAGTGCCTCTGGCAGGCCCTACCCTCCCTCTACGCAGTCCTCACACAGCCCCTGCATCAACCTCTCAAGGCACTGCGTCAGTCAGTTTGCTGATCGATTTGTTGCTCGAAGTCTCGGCTCTCAACCTCCTGGTCACACACCCTGGCTCCCGGCTTCTGAAATTGACTCTCCCCAGCAAAATCTCTGACTCTCTCTCACCCTTTGCGTTGCCTCTGTGTGGCCCTTGGTGGCCTTGCATCAGCCTCTGCGTCTGGGCTACTGGATCATTCTCTGTTGATGATTCTCTGGCTGAGAAAATCTCTCTCTCTCTCTCTGTGTCGATGCTATCCTTGTCCCTCAACTGCAAGAAATCTCCTCGATCAGAACATCCTTCTGAGAACTTCTCACTTTAGAAATTCAATCTTTTGATCTCTTGGTGTGTTTTCCAAATGACCCTCAAGCTCCCTTAAATAATCTTCTCGTTGACATTCAACGACTCAAATTAAAAGCTAATCAATGGCTAAGATCATTTTAGCTTAATCCTCGTCTTCTTCTAGAAGTTACACCCACAATTAGATTAATACCCATTAATATTTTTAATTTCCTAAGTTTAGACTTAGGTTCCCATTAAAAATATTAATTATTTTAATAAAATTGTTTTTGGGTGGAATTTCCCAAAACGTCTTCTTGGTTCTTTGAAATACATGTGCCCAAGCGTCCTTGCAAAATTTGAGGCCTAGAGCACATCTAATGTACCCCAAATCAACACTCCCTCTTAGCGAGGAATGTGCCTTAGCAATATATGCTGCTGCATATTGCTTTGACTCTGAAGCATCGTCCTCTGCACTGTTGATGTCTGACATGTTGTCCACCAATTACGGCGCTGCTGTTGACATTGCCACTGTCAACATTGCATCCGTACTACAACTCCCTCTCAAGTGCTGCGTCTGCTATGCTGTTGGCACTGCCACTGCTAACACTACATCCGCACTGCAACTTAGTTGCTGAGAGAAGCAACTAAAAAACATCCAAAATTATTGAACTAATTGTGTTCAGTATGATACCACGTGAATGCTGGAACCTGATTGCTGCTAGTCTTTGCACCGTCCCTTTGAATCTATTGCGCTGCTGCTGGCCTCTGTTCTGTGCCATCTGCACTGCTGCCAACTTTGCTCTGCATTGCTCAGATTCTGGCGCTCCTAGCTACTGCAATTGTCTCGTCAACACTCTTTGGCATCATCCGACACTAGTCCATCCTGCTACTACAAAACTGGGCTCCCGTAAGTATTGATCCAAGAGGTGGATTCCTCAAGGACCCTGCCCATCTACAGCTCTTTCGAACTACAACTCCAAATCAACCCTCCTCCCTCCTCAAGGTATCTCGGCTGTCATGGCGAACTCCTCCTCTTCGATCTTCGCGGGCGCAATGTCCGGATTGTGCTTCTCATTATTGTCCTTCTTCTTGAGAGGACACTGAGTAGCGTAATGACCCATCTCACCACACCTGAAACACTTGATCTTCGAGATGTCCTTCTTACATCTCCGCTGCTTCTATTGTCCCTTTGATGCAAGGTGTTGTCGCACAGATTGTCACGATAATGCTAGGATCGGGGGCTGTCACCCTGATCCCCGATCTCTCTGTTTAAGCCATCTCCTGCGGCTAAGGGGGGTAGACCCTATGGGATGAATGAAGACCAATTGTGGACTAGTTGGGTTGGGAGACACAACAAGGCAATTTAGCACTTGATTGATTTAGAAATTAATGTACCAGTGCCTTATGGAGTTAATGATTAAATGATTATTTATTAAATGTTGCAGAAGTATAAACCATGTAAAACAATCATTTATCATCAAATAACCCAAACGATGTAAGATATTCAACAAACGCACAACGCCTTAATGATGATCCAGCAATTAAACTTCAAGAAAAATTAAATGCTTTAAATGATCATAAAATTTAAATGCTGACCAGTTACCACTTTCACATAGCTAACTTCAAAATAAACATTAAGTGCGTTTAACTATAGAGAAATGGAACATAGAGACATCAAATATGAAATTTTCAATTTTTTGTTAAGCTTTTTCAAAATATTTTTTAATTTTTTTATATTTTTATATAAATAAAACAAAATTAAACTAAACTAAACTAAATGAAACTCAAAATTATTAAAATTAAATCCTAAAAACAAAATATCAACCCATTAAAATCTTTTTTTTTTTTAATGATTTTAATGATTTTTTTATTTTTTATTTTTTTGATGTTATTTTTAAAGCTTAAAATGAAATAAAACTAAAATCTAAATAGAATCTAATCTTAAGACTAAACTAACACCTAGCTTAAAAGAAAATCAAACTTAAAGTAATCTAACTCTAAAAAAATCCTTTATGCCCCTTTTTTATTTTTATTTTTAACTTTTTATGACTTTTTGATATTGTTTTTTTTTAAATCAAACTTAAAAAAAATAAAAAAATTAAAACTAAATAACCTAAACATGAGCTAACGTATATCAAACAAAATAAAACTAAACTTTAATCTAAAACCTAAACCTAACTAAAAAAAAAGCTCATATCTGAATTTAAATTAAACAAACCTATCCTAAAACTAGCAAACGCATATGAGAAAACCCGAATCTTACCCACGTCGTATACGTTTCAGTGTCTTCTGCGTTGTGCGTGGGCGTGTGCAGGTCTGCGAAGGTTTGATGGGAAATGAAGGACGGAAAAGGAATGTATTGCAGGTGAGGAGCAACGCGCAGGTGGCCAAGCAGCGTGAAGAGGAACGTGATAGGTATGGGCTACAGAAGAGCTGGATGTGAGAGAAAAATGCATGGGAAAAACAACATGCTAGCAGAGGAGGATCGAGCTGCAGATTAAATGCAGTGGGCATGTTTTTTGCAGGTGATGGTACACAGAAAATGGAAGACGTAATGTGGCACGATGGCAAGGGAAACGGGAAGGTGAATGGCAGAGGATGCAGCGAATAGGAGAGGACGACAGCAGGTGTGTGGGTGTTTTGATGACAACGTGAATGCGTGCCAATTGATGGGAAGGGAGCTGCGGGTTTGCTAGAGCGAAAAGGAAATACACAGGGGAATCGAAGGGCAGCAGATGGACAACAGAGTTTGGAGGCTGAGGATGATATGGGAGCTGCGGGAGTAAGAAGCGCAATGGAGAAACACACTGTGTTTGGATGCAGCGAAGCGACAACAAGGGAGAAGAAACATGCAAAGGAATGACACTGGCAGAAGAAGATTTGCGTAGATGGAGGAATGGGCAGCTGAGGGAAAGAGGCAGCGTTGACGCTGAGAAGTGTGGAGAACAGAGTTGCGTGAGGGAGATAAAAGCTAGCGAGTGGGCAGCTGCAAGAAAAGATTGCGGATGATAACGTGCAAGCAGAAACCTGTGCGGGAAATTGATGGGGAGCCTATTGCAGGCCCAGGGCAGCACATAAAAAATTTCGAATAAACTTCCTGCGAATAATGAAACCCCAGACAACACAAAATGGATTGGAAAACCCTCGTAAGATTTACCAGAGCTCTTAAAATTTTGAATTAGCTGCTTCAAATTGTCTGATGAAAACCCCGCAAAAATTTTCAAAATTTGTACCCGCAATCTGCAAAAAGGAAAAAAACGAAAAACCAGAAGTAAAATGTTCAAGAAACAAAACTGAAAACCCTAAAACTAGCTAAATAATTACAATATTTACAGATTAACGACTCTAAGCAGCCAGATTTATCAATAATCCACAGAAATATTTTCAGAATTTTAAACTTAATGTGAGATGCTTCAGAAAACCCTTCATGCATTCATAATTTTTTTTCAAATGATAAGCATAGGATCAAAACTGGTTGGGCTTTTTCAGAAAACGCAATCCGGGAGTTGGCTGGTTCAGTCGAGAACTTCCCCGAATGCCCGATAATCTAAAAAAAAAGGATTTCCTGCACAGCTTAAAATCAACTATTAATATAGAGGGAGAAAACAATAGTGAAATCCAGATCAAATGGAGATACCTGCCATTATATTTTAGAATCTAAACTATCATTCAAACCCCAGAGATCAGACAAGATACCTGTGCCTGAATCAATCTTCATCAAGCTATTATCAATGGCTGAAAATAAAATTATGCAGAAAAATAAAACATCTTACAACATTTTCAGAAGAGTAACACCAGCAAGATTTTCAACCCCAAAGTCTTTCTTTATTGCACAAAAAATAACTACAAGAGAGCTTTTTTTAGCACCAAACTCGCAGATTCAATCAGATCTCAAATGACCCCTGACACCCTATTTAAAGGAAAATTTCCCAATGGCTAGTTCGAGTGATCCATGTCAAAATGATCTCGACTGTCGATGAGGATCAAAATCCCTTTTAATCTCATCTGTCAAAATTTTAAATGAATTTTAATATATTAAAAAATTAAAACTTTGCATTTATTTTCTCAAAAATTTGACTTATTATTATTTTATTTTATTATTTTTTTAATTTTTTAATTTCATTATTAATTTTATTAATTTTTTAATTTAATTTCTTTAATTTTTATTTTTTGGATCCTCGAACTTAGCCTTTGGAAAAATTACCTAGGACCTAGGACCTATGAGGGGATTCAAACATTTTCTAACCCTCAAGACACTTTACATCATGACTTTTACAACTTTACATCTCAAGGGGGAAAACCCATTTGACATAGACCCTCATAGACCACCTAGTTCTGCGACCAAATATAATCTAGCAGATCAACACACTAGAATTCCCCTAAGATTCTAATGACAAAATTTATTCTGGCTTTGGGGTTAGGTTGAAGGAAAACTCTGCCGATCATGGATTGGTGAGACGAAAAACCTTCTGGAATGTAGATTATCACTAGAAAATTAGGTTTACCTAGGCAATTTACATAAATGTTTCAGATCTGCTAAGATTATTTACAAGTTACACATGCAAACTGAGTTTACAACATAATATGATCGGGGCTGATGATGATAGTCGAATGGCACAAACATGTCGATTAAGCACTATCCCTTTTGCGAAAAAGGGGGTGCACTGCTATGGGTAGTTGACACGTAGTGGTCAACATCTGGCTCTACTTGGGGACACGTTGCTGCACTGTAGGAATGTGAGAATCCAGAATCTGCACCCACACAACACACAACAAAACATAAGTAGCGTCCATCCAAAAATCATCACA
This sequence comes from Pinus tabuliformis, assembly GCA_031772625.1. Classification (NCBI taxonomy): domain Eukaryota; kingdom Viridiplantae; phylum Streptophyta; class Pinopsida; order Pinales; family Pinaceae; genus Pinus; species Pinus tabuliformis. Next base: position 862,216,165 of record CM062816.1, read on the forward strand.
TAACATTAAGCACATGAAAGATATAAGCTCTTCATTTATTAACTATCTGGAAAAGTAAATCTAATCCTAAAATAGAAATGAAAATACTGAAAAAACAAGGAGTAAGGTTAGAAATACAGAGGATGCCCCATAGCATCAGATGTGTTCAATATAGTGTATACTAAGCATTTGCCTGCTTTTAGGCAAATCTGTCGGCTGCTTGTCGCATGTGCCATGTCCAATTCTGCATAGAGTAGGACTTTTCCCTATCCGAAAATCAAGCTGCTCGTGGCCGTCTGATGCATCAAATCTTCTTCTCATTTTCTTTCTCTTGCGCCTTCTCTTCGTGGCAGGTTGTATCACTGATGATGTGGAACTTTCTGCTTCAAAGCTCTCAGATGAAGTATGTAAGATGTGTGTGACATGTCTTTCTTCATCCTGCATCTGCCCTGTCAAGGATGATGGACCAATCTCACAGGTGCCATGAGTTATAACTTGATCTTCAATGACTGGTGGATTAACCATGTGAGCATCAACCTGATTATTAATTTCCCTTTTATTCAGGTCACCTTCAATTATCCACTTTTCAATGGAACAAAGGATGGAGCTTGCTGTAACAGTTAAGGAGGCTCCTGATTTATTGACGTTCCCTGGTTTCTTTCATCCTCTAACAGCTGTTGAAATTTCTGAACCTGTATTTTAATGGCATCTATCTAACTAGAGTGTTCAATCTTCATAGCACTGATTTCCTTGGCATGGTCTTCTTCTATATCATTTATTACTTTATCGTTCTTTTCCTTTATGGTCATCAAGCAATGCTGCATAGAGTTTATCTCTTCCTTATGATTTGCTTGCATGGTAGCCAACTGATTATTATGATCGAATGCCATGATAGTCATTTCTTCATCCATAGTTAATAACTTGTTTTGCATAGAATTAATTTCCCTATCATGATTAGCTTTCATGGTCATCATATTTTCCTCTAAGCCTGATAACTTGCTTTGCATAAAACTAATTTCTGTGTCATGATTAATCTTCATGGTCTCAATTTCCTTAGCACGATGATTTTGCATGATCTTTATCTCCCTATTACGTTGTTCCAGGTGGGTGCGTAAAGTTCTCACATCAGTGGTGTAATTAGTTTGATTGATCTCCATATTTTTTACCAGCAACATTAGTTCTTGTATAATTTGCTTCTGATTTTCTTTTTCGTTGTCAACACTGTTTTTACAATTTGTCCCTGCTTTTCCACTATCATGGATTTGATCTGCAATGGTACAAGTGGATGGCACATTCTGATATGAAGAATTGTCTTGAAATCTTTCATCGATAGCTGGACCTTTTATAAGATTACTTTCATTCTGTTGCACAATTTTAGGGGCACAAGGCAAGCTATCTGGATCACCATATCTATCTTTAAAAGCATCGACAATGTCTTGTAAAGAAGTGAAAGAATCTTCAGGACAATTATTAAACCAATTCAAAGCATCACCCTCTAAAGAAAGGACAAAAAGACGCATTTTGACATCTTCATGATTATACTGAGGGGGTCTACAATATATGATCATTATACGAGTAAACAAGCCTAGATGCTTTTTAACAGCGACTGAATCACCACTTGAGAACAAAGGTAATTTAGAAATGGCCACTTCCGGAAAATCATGGAGATCATCAGTGAAATGACATGGTTTAAACGAATAATCCATGATGAATAACGAGGGACCAAATGGATGATAGAAAGAGATCTCTGCTCAAGAAAATCAAGAGATGAAATAAGTGGAGTCGCCACTTGAACAATGAATCTAATTCTAGGATCCAAAAAGCAACAAACAAGCTGATATGAGAGAGGCTTCTTGTCTGGGAAAAATAAATGAAAAGAAATGGAGTCGCCACCCAAACAAGAAATGAAATAAAGTAGTTGCTGATATGACGAAAGATAAGGCGATGAAAAGATCCAAATGATGTCAAAAAAATGTTGACTTTGCCAGCTTAAACGAATGATAGAAAGATGAACGATGAATGATGAAAAGTCGTTGAAACACCGAGAATAAAGTATCCCCAGCAACGGCGCCAAAAAATGTTGGCGGTGCTGGGCTAGATGAAAAGATAAGAAATGAGAAGGATGATTGTCGTTGAAACGTCGAGAATAAAAATGTCCCCGGCAATGGCGCCAAAAAATGCAGTGTTCCATGGAGACGCGTCTCCCAGGGTTGGGTGCACGCACCCCTCGCACCCCATGCACCCGGGACGGGGGGATGTCTGGGGAAACGTTTCCCCATGTCCCTCTTTTGGGGAGACGCAGGGGGGGACGTTTTCCCAGTGTAGGGGACGCCTGTACGTCCCCCCTCAAAATGGGCTATGCGTCCCCCCTTAAATTTGCTTGTAAACAATGATTTATGACAAGGAAAACGTAGTATTTGACCATATTTCCCTACTAATGCTATGTTATTCATGGTAATGTTAAATTCTTAAAGTAAAAGTGACATTCTCCTTTATCTTTCATTTTCATCGTTTTACTTAAATTTTTAACATTACCATGAAATGACTCAAGATGTTTGAGACCTCATTGGATTTCATATGGAGAAAGTAGAATTTTAGATCTCACTCAAAATCCAGCAGACTTAACAGTTTTTCAGGAATTCAGGATTCGATGGAGTGCAATGTTTCCATTGCATTTTGTCATGTACAAGGGTATGGAATTGGTATTTAATCAAGAGCACCAAGCCCTCTGTGTACTTTAGAGTGACTTTTAGACTCATCACTCCATTGTTTTTGAGTTTTAATTATATCAATTTACTATTCCAGTCTTTAGATCAATTTTTCAGGAATTCAAGATTCGATGGAGTGCAATGTTTCCATTGCATTTTGTCATGTACAAGGGTATGGAATTAGTATTTAATCAAGAGCACCAAGCCCTCTGTGTACTTTAGAGTGACTTTTAGACTCATCACTCCATTGTTTTTGAGTTTTAGTTATATCAATTTACTATTCCAGTCTTTAGATTTCAGTATCTATTATAGTCTATTTTGCTTAGTATTAATTAGATTCTAGAATGATAAATGATGAATTTTAATTTTAATTCAATTTAGAATCTAGAATGATGAATGATGAATTTAATTTTTAAATCAATTTAGATTCAAGAATGGTGAATAATGAATACTGAATATGGATTAGAGTATTTCATTATTGAATCTCTTGGTTTATGGATGAATCATGTATGTATGAGTAAGGATGATGAGTATGGATCAATGTATTTCATTATTTAATTCAATTATGTATGTATCATTCTATTTATGCTTTCATTATTGAATATGAATTTGAAATATATATATATATATTAAAAAGGAAAAAAAATTATATACCCCGACGTCCCCCCGTCCCCCCTAAATTTCCCTAAAATTTGAGGGTACTCCCACACGTCCCCCTTGTGCGTCTCCCCGCACCCGCGTCTCCCCGTCCCAGAGACTTGGTGGAACATTGAAAAAATGTTGTTGCACAGATTGTCACGACAATGCTCAGACCGGGGGCTGTCACCCTGATCCCCGGTCTCTCCATTTAAGCCGTCTCTTGCTGCTAAGGGGGGTAGAGCCTATGGGATGAATGAAGACCAACTGTGGATCAGTTGGTTTGGGAGACACAACAAGGCAATTTAGCACTTGATTGATTTAGAAATTAATGTACCAGTGCCTTATGGAGTTAATGATTATTTATTAAATGTTGTAGAAGTATAAACCATGTAAAACAATCATTTATCATCAAATAACCTAAACGATGTAAGATATTCAACAAACGCACAATGCCTTAACGATGATCCAACAATTAAACTTCAAGAAAAATTAAATGCTTTAAAAGATCATACAATTTAAATGCTGACTAGTGACCACTTTCACATAGCTAACTTCAAAATAAACATCAAGTGCGTTTAACTATAGAGAAATGGAACATAGAAACATCAAATATGAAATTTTCAATTTTTTGTTAAGCTTTTTCAATTTTTTTTATTTTTTATTTTTATTTTTATATTTTTATATAAATAAAACAAAATTAAACTAAACTAAACTAAATGAAACTTAAAATTATTAAATTAAATCCTAAAAACAAAATATCAACCCATTAATTTTTTTTTTTTTTTTAAAGATTAAAATGAAATAAAACTAAAATCTAAATAGAATCTAATCTAAGACTAAACTAACACCTAGCTTAAAGAAAAAATCAAATATTAAAGTATTCTAACTCTAAAAAAATTCTTTATGCCCATTTTTTATTTTTTTAACTTTTTTATGACTTTTTTGATATATTTTTTTTAAAGTCAAACTTAAAAAAAAAAATTAAAACTAAATAACCTAAACATGAGCTAATGTATATCAAACAAAATAAAACTAAACTTTAATCTAAAATCTAAACCTAACTAAGAAAAAAGCTCATATCTGAATTTAAATTGAACAAACCTATCCTAAAACTAGCAAACGCATATGAAAAAACCCGAATCTTACGCACGTCGTATACGTTTCAGTTTCTTCAGCGTTGTGTGTGGGCGTGTGTAGGTCTGCGAAGGTTTAATGGGAAATGCAGGACATAAAAGGAATGTATTACAGGTGAGGAGCAACGCGCAGGTGTCCAAGCAGCATGAAGAGGAACGTGATAGGTATGGGCTGCAGAAGAGCTGGATGTGAGAGAAAAATGCGCGGGAAAAACAACATGCTCGCAAAGGAGGATCAAGCTGCAGATTGAATGCAGTGGGCACATTTTTTGCAGGTGATGGTACGCAGAAAATGGAGGACGTAATGGGGCACGATGGCAAGGGAAACGACAAGGTGAATGGCGGAGGACGCAGCGAGTAGGAGAGGACGGCAGCAGCTGCGTGGGTGTTTTGATGGCAACGTGAGTGCGTGCCAATCGATGGGAAGGGAGCTGCGGGTTTGCTGGAGCGAAAAGGAAATACACAGGTGAATCGAAGGGCAGCGGATGGACAACAGAGTTTGGAGGCTGCGGATGATATGGGAGCTGCGGGAGTAAGAAGCGCAATGGAGCAACACACTGTGTTTGGAGGCAGCGAAGCGACAGCAAGGGAGAAGCAACACGCAGAGGAATGACAATGGCAGAAGAAGATTTGCGTAGATGGAGGAGTGGGCAGCTGAGGGAAAGAGGCAGCGTTGATGCTGAGAAGTGTGGAGAATAGAGCTGCGTGAGGGAGATAAAAGCCAGCGAGTGGGCAGCTGCAAGAAAAATTTGCGGATGATAACGTGCAAGCAGAAACCTGTGTGGGAAATTGATGGGGAGCCTATTGCAGGCCTAGGGCAGCACATAAAAAATTTCGAACAAACTTCCTGCGAATAATGAAACCCCAGACAACAGAAAATGGATCGGAAAACCCTCTTAAGATTTACCAGGGCTCTTAAAATTTTGAATCAGCTGCTTCAGATTGTCTGATGAAAACCCCGCAAAAATTTTCAAAATCTGTACCTGCAATCTGCAAAAAAGAAAAAAAACGAAAAACCAGAAGTAAAATGTGCAAGAAACAAAACTGAAAACCCTAAAACTAGCTAAATAATTACAATATTTACAGATTAACGACTCTAAGCAGCCAGATTTATCAATAATCCACAGAAATGTTTTCAAAATTTTAAACTTAATGTGAAATGCTTCAAAAAACACTTCATGCATTCATAATTTTTTTTCAAATGATAAGTCCAGGATCAAAACTGGTTGGGCTCTTTCAGAAAATGCAATCCGGGAGTTGGCTAGTTCAACCGAGAACTTCCTCGAACGCCCGGTAATTTAAAAAAAAGGATTTCCTGCACAGCTTAAAATCAACCATTAACATAGAGGGAGAAAACAATAGTGAAATCCAGATCAAATGGAGATACCTGCCATTATATTTCAGAATCTACACTATCATTCAAACCCTAGAGATCAGACAAGATACCTGTGCCTGAATCAATCTTCATCAAGCTATAATCAATGGTTAAAAATAAAATTATGCAGAAAAATAAAACATCTTACACTATTTTCAGAAGAGTAACACCAGCAAGATTTTCAACCCCAAAGTCTTTCTTTATTGCACAAAAAATAACTACAAGAGAGCTTTCTTTAGCATCAGACTCTTAGATCCAATCTGATCTCAAATGCCCCCTGACACCCTATTTAAAGGAAAATTTCCCAACGGCTAGTTCGAGTGATCCATGTCAAAATGATCTCGACTGTCGATGAGGATCAAAATCCCTGTTAATCTCATCTGTTGAAATTTTAAATGCATTTTAATATATTAAAAAATTAAATCTTTGCATTTATTTTCTCTAAACTTTGACTTATTATTATTTTATTTTATTTTTTAATTTATTTTTTTAAATTTATTTTATTTTATTATTTTTTTAATTTTTAACTATTATTTTTAATTTTTTAATTTTATGATTATTTTTTAATTTAATTTTTTTTTTTTTAATTTCTTTAATTTTTATTTTTTGGATCCTCGAACCTAGCCTTTGGAACAATTACCTAGGACCTAGGACCTATGAGGGGATTAAAACATTTTCTAACCTTCAAGACACTTTACATTATGACTTTTACAACTTTACATCTCAAGGGGGAAAACCCATTTGACATAGACCCTCATAGACTACCCAGTTCTGCGACCAAATATTATCTTGCAGATCAACACGCTAGGATTCCCCCAAGATTCTAATGACAAAATTCATTTCGGCTTTGGGGTTAGGCTGAAGGAAAACTTTGCTGATCATGGATCGGTGAGACGAAAAACATTCTGGAACGTAGATTATCACTAGAAAATTAGGTTTACCTAGGCAATTTACATACATGACTCAGATCTCCTAAGTTTATTTACAAGTTACACATGCAAACTGGGTTTACAACATAACATGATCGGGTTGATGATGATAGTCGAATGGCACTGACATGTCGATTAAGTGCTATCCCTTTTGCGAAAAAAGGGATAGCGCTATGGGTAGTTGACACGTAGTGGTCAACGCAAGGGATGCATTATCCTCCTCCTCCCGGGGCTTCGACCCACTGCTGCTGCTGCTTTCGTCAAGTTTGACCTTGACTAAGTCTCTCCTCAACTCCTCTTGTTTTGGAGCTGCCCACATCTCATCCCAATTCAGCAATGCTGCTCTGCCCACGATACTCTGGACAAAGGCTTGCCACTCATCTGAGATAGAATTGAGGCCCAATCTAACCAACTCTGAATCTTGAGGTGTATGCCCTGTAGAAGACAACTCATCATGGGTTTCCTTCAACTTCATGAGGAATGGATCCACACGCTCTCCCTTCTGCATTTGAGCAGATCTCAGCTTTTGTTCCAACTACATCTTCCGTTGCTCGGAAGATCCCTGATATAACGTGGCCAAGGCATCCCACATCTCCTTAGCAGTCCCTCTGCTAGCAACATGACACACTATTGAAATTTCTAAGTCTGAAACGTCAGAAATCCTTACTGCATTATCTTGTTTAATTTCTCCGACTTGTTTATTCCATTAACAAGTTATTTATAAATATAAATACTGAAATAAACACAAATGCAGCCTTAACTCATATACAGATCAACAACTAAAATAACTGAGACAAACACACAAGGGAAATTGTTGTTTTTGGACATTCGTCCCCAGAAAAACCCAATGCGGGAAAACCGGTGCAGCAGATATGAGGGTTTTATTATTATGCAGTTTTTGAATACATCTAGGGTGCTAGAAATGGCTCACCCAATAAAAAATGCCCTCGGCAGTAGTACCTCTCCTCGGAGACAAATATTCCGGTTGATCAACCACCGGTCGAACGACCCCACAACAACAGTGGCAGCTCCTTAGCTGGATAGCGAACGCTGCTCCAAGCTTCTTTGTTGCTTTGCGTCACTCTGCAGGGACTACGTCACCCTTCCCGGTTCACTAGCACTCAGTTTTCCCCACGAAAATTCTTCTGGCACTGCCTCTTGGCCCTGTGTCAACTCTGCTAGCCTCTGCGTCAGCCTCTCCAGGCTCTGCGCTGTCTCTCTGGCACTATCTTTGCCTCTTTGTTATGTATTCTTGGCCTTCTGCCAAACTGCCCCTCGCTGCAATGGATTACTAACTCGATTTCTCAACAAACTCTGCCCCAAAAAATCGAATTCTTGATCAACTTGGCGTGTCTCCAATTGACCCTCAAGCCTCCTCTTATACTTTTCATGCTGAGTCTTCAATGACTGAGATTAAGTCCCTAATCAAGCACTAAGATTAGATTTGGCTTGATCCATGTCATTTAGAACATTCTCACCCAGTTTTATATTAATGCCCATTAATATTTTAATTTTCGTTAGTTTATACTTAGGAACCCCATTAAAAATATTAATTATTTTAATATCTCTCCAACCAGGTGGAATTTCCCCAAACCATTTCTGGGTCTTGGAGATCTTATGTGCCTTAGCCTCTCCACCAATTTGCATGGCCTGAGCACATCCATTGTTACCATAAATCAACACTCCCTCTTAGCGAGGAATGTGCTCTAGTAACGCTTCACCATGGAAACATCACAATGATTCTCTGCACTAGTACCTGTGTTGATGCTTGGCTTGTTGTCTAACATCATCCGCACTGCTGCCCATGACACTGCCACTGCCACTGCTACATCTGTATTGCAACTCCCTCTTAACATGCTGCCCATGTTGCCCCTAGCACCGCCACTGCTAACTGCTGCACTGCAACCCGGTTACCGAGAAGTAAGTAATTGACTTCTCCCAAATATCGACATCCCAATCAGTGTTGAAGCCCCGTGAGACTGAAGCTACCTCTGCTGCTATCCTGTGCTCCCTTTGCTGCCATTGTGCTGCTGCATACAACTCTGTGTCTTTCGCACTGCTGCACCCTCCACTGCGCTGCCACAAAATTCTTCACCCAATCACTGCCTTGCTGCTCCACTACATGTTGCTCCACCCAACATCTGTCATTCTACTACTGTTGTTAAGGGCTCCCGTAGCCGGATATGATCCTAGAGTTTGGGCACCTCAAGGATCCCGCCCCTAGTTTGTAGTCCTCTTGGCTACTACTCAACGTCTCCCCACCTCTTCTCTAGAGGTGCATGAGCACTCATGGCACAGTCGTCATCAGTCTCAACCTCTTTCTCCGCCTTAGCTGGAGCTGCCTTGGAGTCAGAAGCCTCTCCCTTGTTTTTCTTCCTTGGACACTGGGATGCATAATGTCCTAGCTCCCCACAATGGAAGCACTTCACCTTGGAGATATCCTTCTTCTTCCTCTTCCCTTGCTATCCCCACAAATGCTAGAGCTGCATCCTCCTCCTCCTTTTTCTTGATTCGACTTCCCTTGCCACTACTCCCCGCCTTGGTCAACCTCCTGATCTCTTCTTGGCGAAGAGCTGCCCACATCTCCTCCCAACCTGGAAGAGTAGCCCTGCCCAAAATACTTTGGACAAATGTCTCCCACTCCTCGGAGACTACATTCAGGGTGGTCCTCACCATGAACTTCGGATCCGGTGTAGACCCCACGAAAGTAAGTTGGTCACGAATCTCCTGCAATCTGAGGAGGAACAAATCTATTTGCTCTCCCTTCTTCATCTAATATGACTATAGCTGATTCTCTAATAGCATCTTTCGCTGCACGGAAGTACCCTAATACAAGGTCGTCAAAGTATCCCTCATTTCCTTTGATGTGTTCTTTTTAGCAATATGTGGTACAACATGATCTTTGACCCCATCAAGGATCATGCACTTCGCTGTTGCCATTGCATCCTCATACTTCTCATTTTCAGATGGGTCGACCGAGATAGCCACGGTTCTCAAGGCATAGTCCTTGATGTGATGTTGATCCAGGACTACCAAGATCCTGGCCTTCTAGATGACAAAGTTGGAAGACCCGTCCAACCTGTCCTGATCCCTCAGTCCGTTCACTGCCATTTCAGCTCCTCTTTTGGACTCCCTCTGAGTTTCGACTTCCCTCCTAGAAATATCCCTGTAAGTCTTGATTTCCCTGTTGGAAATCCTCCTGCCAAATGTCAAACCACTCCTCTCCAATCCTCCTTGCAACTGCAACTCAGATCTGGATTTCTTGGCTAGAAATCCATCAAGGTAGCGACTCCCTCTACCTTGGTTCTATCCCCTTAGGTATTGTTTTACACCGATAGAAACAACACCCCACCAGCTTCTCAATCACAATCTGCCCACAACTCCCCAAGCCTTGGCATCGGAAGAAATTGAGCCTTTCAGGCTCTACGCAATCCCAACAACGACAAAATATGCTCCTCCTAGCCACAGCGTGAATCCTTCCTGGCTGAGAAAAGATGTCCGGGACTGCATAGGTTTGATCTACCCCTCTCTGCCTCTGTTCTGACCCTCCTCCTGGCTTGAAATGATGATGCAGGCTCTCTACATCACTTCTTCTCTGCTGCTTCTGCTTTGGAACAACGCTGTCTCTCGGGACAGCTGTTACTGCTGCAAATTCTTCATATTTTTGTTGGTGCCTTCAGTCCTCCTGTGATCTGTAATCCTCTGATACCATGTTGAAATTTTTAAGTCTGACACGTTAGAAACCCCTATTGCATTATCTGGTTTAATTTCTCCTACTTATTTATTCCATTAAGAAGTTATTTATAAATATAAATACTGAAATAAACACAAATGCAACCTTAACTCATATGCAGATCAACCACTGAAATAACTGAGACAAACACACAAGGGACATTGTTATTTTTGGACAGTCGTCCTCGGAAAAACCCAATGCGGGAAAACTGGTGTAGCAGATATGAGGGTTTTATTATTATGCAGTTTTTGAATACGTCTAGGGTGCCAGAAATGGCTCACCCAACAGAGAATGCCCTCGGTAGTAGTACCTCTCCTCAGAGACAAATATTCCGGCTGATCAATCACCAGATGAACGATCCCACAACAACAATGGCAGCTCCTTAGCCCTGCCCCCATGAAGTCGGCTACATTAAGGCAATTCGACCCAACAAAAAGGCTATATATAAAGAGGTAGTTCGACCTATTTGGATTATTCACTCAACAAGTTTGATCTTCAAGGAAGAGAGGTAGAAAAGAGAGCGAAATAATTAGAGAAGGACGAAATTTGCTGGGAAGACCTAATTTGAGTTTCTAGGCTATCTATCTCTCACACGTGCGAAATTTCTGGGTAGTTGCTGGGACCAAAATTTTGTGTCTACTGCAGGTTCGAAATTCTGTTGCTGGGGGTCGAAGTTCTACTGCTGGGGACTGAAATTTTGTACTGAGACTGTTGTTGGAGAGCTATCACTTGGAGCCTTTGACAGGAATCATCTATTTAAGGGAAGGGTTGACTTAGTGGTTGGAGGAGGTCCTTGTCTAGGTCTAGAAAGTCTGGAAGTGTCTCTTCTTGATTTGAGTTTACTGAAGGAAGAGTTTGACTACATTTTCCCCTTGTATGGGGTTTTCCCTGGCTGAGCACCTACATCTCGTGCCTCTTGTTCTTGTGGTCTTCATATACATATAATTTGGTAATTGCTTGATGAAAGATAAACTAATAAAGAAGTAAAAGAAGCCAACATAATTCACAAGTAATTATCAAGAAAAAGGAATCAAATCCTAATTCCTATAAGCATTGATTTCTCAACATGTTTTCAGAGGTAGGGTTGAAGAAAGTTGAAGATCACTTTGTTGGCTTGGAAGAAAAGGTTACTCCCTCTATGGCAAGTTACTTGAAGATGGGATTCAATATTGTAAGAATTGCCGGAAGCTAGATTGGAAGAATCATCTACAATCTATCTAGGAAAGTCAAGAGTGAAGGATTCTTGGCTGCACTTACAGGTACTCTTGATGATGACAACGCATGGATCATTGATAGTGGAGCCTCAAGACATATGACGGGAGAAAGTGGACAAATTCATACTCTATCAAGGGAACCATCATCACATGTAGTGGAGCTAGGAGACAACAACAATTATGCAGTCAAGGGCCTTGGATCTACATCACTGAAGCTGGAAAGTGGAGCAAAGCTACACCTCAAAAACATACTCTATGTTCCAGGTTTGAAAAAGAATTTACTTTCCATTTCTTGTTTAGAAGATAAAGGAGATAGGGTTGCCTTTGTAGATGGTAAAATTTTTCTGAAGCTTGAAAGTGGAACAAAGCTACACCTCAACAACATACTCTATGTCCCAGGTTTGAAAAAGAATTTACTTTCCATTTCTTGTTTAGAAGATAAAGGAGATAGGGTTGCCTTTGTAGATGGTAAAGTTTTGGTTTGGGGAAAGGATTCAAGTATTGAAAAGACAAAAATTATTGGAGTTCGTGAAGGCTATATAGAGTTATAACACCATCTCCTCAAGCCCTAGTTCACATGGAGATCAATCCTATTGAACTATGGCATAGAAGATATGGGCATATTCATTACAAGATAATACCCTCACTTAGTCAAATGGTAAAGGGCATCCCCAACATCAAGGAAGATCATGAAGGAGTATGTAAGGGATGTGCTTTGAGAAAGAATACAAGGAAACCTTTTGAGAAATAGTGATACTAGGTCTAAAGATATATTAGACCTCATTCATTCCGATGTGTGTGGGCCAATGTCTAAAAAATATCTTGGAGGCCATCTTTATTATGTGACCTTCATTGATGATCATTCTAGAAAGACATGGCTCTATCTTCTCAAGACAAAGGGCACAATGTTTGAAAAGTTCAAGGAATTTAGATCCGAAGTGGAGACCTTAATCGAAAGAAAGATAAAGATGTTGAGATTCGACAATGGAGGGGAATACACTTCAAAAGAATTAATTGCATATTGTAAAGAAGCAGGTATTAACAGGGAGCACATTGTTCCCTATAACCCCGAGCAGAATGTTGTAGAAAGGAAAAATAGAACAATTGAAGAATGTATACAAACTATGATATTTGATCAAGATCTACCAAAGTTTCTATGGGGAGAAGCAACAATGACAACAATATATATACAAAATAGAAGATTTCATAGAATCCTTGATAATGACACCGGAAGAAACATTCACAAGGAAGAAGCCATGTGTGGACCATCTTCGAATCTTTGGGTCTCCCGCATACATCCATGTTCCAAAAGACAGGCAAAAGAAATTGGATTCTACAAGCATAAAAGGGATCTTCGTTGGTTACAATATTTCTTCAAAGGCTTATAGAATCTACATCAAGGAAGACAAATTGAAGTTAGCAATGATGTTATATTTGATGAAAATCATGCCTACAAGAGATCAAAGGATATATCAATCAAATTTGATGATGAAGATCTACCACTATTTGAAGAATGAGCATCATGACAAGATGACTACAAACCAAGAAGAAGAAGAAGAAGAAGGACCAAGTGAGCCTATTCAACCTGTAGTCATTACTGAAACAATGCAGAGGCCAAATTGGTTGAAAACTACCCTTGAAGATGCTGAAGGGCATGGAGCTACTAAAGGAATTTTAGAGAAAGAAAAATACCAAAGAGATATTCAGGATATGCAACATACATGACAAAATTTATAGAAGCTGAACCACCTACATTTGAAGAAGCTGCTTATCAAGAAGAATGGAAAAAGGTAGTACAAGAAGAATATCAATCCATCATGAAGAATGGGGTCTGGGAAATCGTTCCTAAACCAAGTGACAAATTGGTTCACACCTTAAAATGGATTTACAAAATCAAACATGCCATTGATGGAAGCATAGAGAAATACAAAGCTAGATTCGTTGCAAGGGGTTTCTCACAAAAGGGAGGTATAGACTATGAGGAAACCTTTGCTCCTACTGCTAGGTATACTACTATAAGATCTTTGGTTTCGCTAGCTACTAATGTGGGATGGAATATCCATCAAATGGTTGTCAAAAAACATTTCTAAATGGAACTATTGATGAAGAAGTATACATTGAACAACTGGAAGAAAATGAAATAAATAGTAGAGATACACATGTTTGTAGACTCAAGAAAGCCCTAAATGGCTTGAAGCTTGCTCTTAGGACATGGTATGCAAGGATGGATGCATATCTCTTAAGAATTGGGTCTGTGAAAAGTTATGCTGGTGCAAATAAAGTGGTGAAGAATGAACTAGTCATTATACTACTATATGTGGGTGATTTGTTTATTACAGGTGTGGAGTGCATAATACTGGAATGTAAGAAAACGCTGGCAGATGAATTCGAAATGAAAGATTTGGGACTCATGCACTATTACTTGGGCTTGTAAGTTTGGTAGAAACCTGGTGAGATATATCTGGGTTAAGGTAAATACATAATCAAGATGTTGCGGAAATTCGGTATGATGGATTCCATGCCTATGACTCCTCCCATGATCACTAAACTCAAGAAGTTGATAAGCTCCGACTCTGGTCTCGTCGATCCTACTAGCTATTTTAAGTTGGTGGGTTCTCTGATGTACTTGGTGAATACAAGGCATGATATATGTTTTGTTGTAAAAGTTCTTAGTCAATTTCAGTTGGAGCGTCATCATGACCATTGGATAACTGTGAAGCATATTTTGAGATACCTACGTGGCACAATACATCACTGTTTGAAGTATGATGGAAAGGAAGTCAAGTTAACAGGTTTACCAATTCCGATTGGGGTGGCAGTGAGACTAATGGAAGAAGCACTATCGGTGGATGTTTCAGTTTGGGATCTACAATGATTTCATGGATGAGTAGAAAACAAGATCCTGTTGCGTTAAGTAGTGCTGAAGCAGAATATGTTGTTGCATGTGAAGTAGGAAAGGAAGCTGTTTGGTTAAGAAAACTCTTGTTAGATTTGTTTGGAAAGCCTCTGGATCCTACAATGATAAATTGTGATAATCAAAGTAGCATCAAGATGTTTGAAGACCTCGTATTCCATGTAAGGACGAAGCATATCAACAACAAGTACCATTACATTAGGAGTTTGGTACAAGATGGGGTCGTGAAGCTACAATATATTCTGACAAATGAATAGGTAGCTGATGTGCTAACGAAATCTCTTTCGAATAAGAAGTTTGAATATTTTAGAAGCATGCTTGGGTTGGTTGATGTTACAAATTTAATTTATAGAGAAAGATAAAGCATCTTATGGTAAGATTCTTGGGAGGACATGCGACCGACCTATGTGTTGATGTCTAGATATCGAAGTAGGTCGGGTGGCGTTTGTCATTGAGCTCCAACCTTGGATACGCACGTAGATCCCTGCGTCAATGGTAGAGCTTAAAGCCTAATGGTACCTAGAGTGGCTAAAGCTTGAGTCCATCTTAGTCCCACCCGATTAGAGTACCCTGGTTAGGTATCTAATCTGTAGCATTGAGTGTGCTAGAACTCTTTGTAGTTCATTTCATTTTGAGATATTCCATGTACTCTTATATGTATGTAATTATGACTACCTCCCTAGTTAAGAGAGTGTTGAAGAATGTAATTAGTGTTGGTCTTCATAATTGTACTTGTCAAAATAATTTTTTTACTAAAGAAAATGACTTATTAAAGCATGGGTTTCATGGTTGGGTCAATGTTTTCTAGGTCAAAGCTTCCATTGAAGGCTTCTAGGTTTTGTCTCGAGTCATTAGTCATTGTCATTTTTATTAGACCCTTCTGGGGATTTTGTATCATGTAAATGTTGAAGAATGTAACTAGGTTCCGTCTTCATAATTGTACTTGAAGTCAAAATGTAATATATATTTGTCAAAAGAAAGCAAAAATAATTTTATTATTTTTTTAATTGACTTGTTAAAGCACGAGTTTCATGCTTGGAAATGTTATAGGTCAAGCCTCCATTGTAGGCTTTAGGTTATTGTCAAAATCAAATTTTGAAGACTCCTCCATTAATCAAAGTCTCCTTGCTGTCAAAGGACTCATCATCAAGTCGGCTTCCCTCAATAATCTCATGCGGCCTAATATAGTGACACAACTCTTAACGATCACATGTCGGCCTAATACAGTGACACAACTCTTCATGATCACTTGTCGGCCTATTTTCATATGGAAACAACTATATATACAAGGATGAGTACTTCGCATAACTACCACAAAAAAAATTCGGATAAGAATTTCAAAGATATGTTTCATTACTACTTCAGAAGTTCGATACTATTATATGATCTCGGGTTTGTAAAGAGATAATCTTGCCAGACAGGTTCAGTGGACAGTTTTGGTGCTACCATATTTTCAGTGATATTACAATGACCACATCTCAGTGATATTATAGTGGATATATATCGGTGCTACCATAGAAAATGGCTCGGTGTTATCACAGTGATGAAGTCTCGGTTCTCCAATATCTCAGTGCTATCATAGTCTTGATGCTAGTGCTATCATAGTGATAAGGTTTTGATGCTAAGTGATAAACTTCGATGTTATCACAGTGGACATATTTCGGTACTATCTCAGTGAGTAAGTTCAATGTTTTCACACAAGGATGGTTCAGAGATCATTGATATCTCCATATACAAGTTCGGTGCCATTGCAAGGATCAAAGTGTGAAGAAGAATGATTGCTATAGGAGCAAGAGAATTGAAGAATGACAAGGTTGACTTGATGGATAGAGGTAATCTCGATTCTAAGTTGTAAGGGTCTTGGTCGTCTCATCTTGAATCTACTAAAGGAAGAATTTTGACTGGGATTTCCCCTAGAGCGTGCCTACATCTTGTGTTCACATCTATTTGTTGCTTGGCATTAGCCTTGATGATAAGAAAAGATAATTCGAAAGAACAAATAATAATAATGAAAAATACCACAAGATAATGTCATAATAAGAGAAATCGTGTAGTTGCCACATCTTGGATTTCTCAATAGTAAAATGAATTATTTTTGAGTCAAAAAGGTTATTTGTCACCTTCACACCAAGTCGACCCTGCCCCCATGAAGTCGGCCTACATTAGGGAAATTCGACCTAGTAGAAAGGCTATATATATAGAGAGGCAGTTTGACCTATTTGGATCATTCACTCAAGAAGTTCAATCTTCAAGGAAGAGAGGCAGAAAATAGAGCGAAATAGTTGGAGTAGGATGAAATTTGCTTGGATGACCTAATTTGAGTTTCTAGGCTATCTATCTCTCACATGTGCGAAGTTTCTGGGCAGTTGCTGGGACCAAAATTCTGTCTACTGCAGGTCCAAAATTCTGTTGCTAGGGGTCAAAGTTCTGTTGTTGGGGGGCAAAATTATGGACTAAAGCTGCTGTTGGAGAGCTGTCACTTGGAGACTTTGACATGAATCATCTATTGAAGGGAAGGGTTGACTTGGTGGTTGGAGGAGGTCTTTGTCTAGGTCTAAGAAGTCTGGAAGTGTCTCATCTTGATTTGAATTTATTGAAGGAAGAGTTTGACTGGGTTTTCCCCTTGTAGGGGTTTTGCCCTAGCTGAGCGCCTACATCTTGTGTCTCTTGTTCTTGTGGTCTTCATATACATATAATTTGGTAATTGCTTGATGAAAGATAAACTAATAAAGAAGTAAAAGAAGCCAACATAATTCACAAGCAATTATCAAGAAAGAGGAATCAAATCCTAATTCCTATAAGAATTGATTTCTCAACAACCCCCCTTTGCATGTCGCATGCAAGTTTCTAAGGAGGAAAATCAAGGTCCTTCTGTTCATGACACAAGACTAGAAATACCTTTTGAGATACATAACTCAACAATGGTTACTTGAACAATGACAAGATAAAACATGCAATTCAACTTAGTGTTGCGTTTAATAATCAAGTCTAAAATGTAAGGAAACCAAGAAGGCTATAAACACTTATCCCATTCTCCTTAAACGATATTGCCCCTAGCTAGGGCCTAGGCTACAAAAAATTGAAGGCAAATTCAACATAAAAACACATACAGGCTACCTCCAATAACATCAATGCACACCACACAAGTCTTGTGCCATTGGACCTCCATAGTCTTGTTTATTGATTGAATGAAGCAAATACAAAGTAGTAGTATCAAAGTTTCCCCAAGCTTAAGCTTCCAACACTAGCTTGAGCAATAAGCAAGGGGTTTTATTTATACAAAAATGGGTGAAAATCCCAATGAGAATCAGATCAGCAAGTGTCAATGATGAAGATCCCAAGGCTGCAACGAACACTCCAAGTGTAGAGATTGTTGTGTGTTGAGTTGCTATGTGGCAGAGCCAGTTCCTCTTGTTGGCTGTGTGCTCTTCCTTGAGTGACCAATCTATTACAAGTGGCTGTGATGAGGAGGAGTTGAGGGGAGAAGACTCCCACACAACTCATGGAAAATCTCAACCTTAACTCAACTATAAACCATGTGATAGCAATTGTCATAAGTCTGTTACGTGGATACCTGTAGGAGTGATTGCATGAGAGTCTAATTCTGGCAGCATATCAGTCGAGGGGATTGTTGGTAAATGGAGGGAGAGTGAGGTGGGAGTGAACTCCCCCTCACAACTATAAACCATGTGATAACAATTGTCATAAGTATGTTACGTGGCTACCTGTAGGAGTGATTGCGTGGGAGTCTAATTCTGGCAGCGTATCAGTCGAGGGGATAGCTGGTAAATGGAGGGGGAGTGAGGTGGGAGTGAACTCCCCCTCACTCAAGTTGATTCCCCTTCAATGCTACTTCAAATAATAGCTGGAACTCGGTCCTCGAGGAGGAATTTGACCCCAAGTTTGGCAGTTAACTTGGCCTTTTGGGTAGCCACTTGGCCTTGTGGGTAGCCACGTGGCCTTCAAACTTGTGGGACTTATTTGGCTTCCAAATCAACAATAAACTTCTTTGAATGCCAAATCACTTCCCTTAACTGTTGGTCACATTTAGTTGATTCAAGACATGTTTGTGGGCTGTCCCCAGTCATTACATTTGGGATATTCTTGTCTTTTGTCTACTTTTATGAGAAAAGTGGATTTTCATGGGGAAATATTCATTTTTTGGACCCTAAAGTGGCTTTCAGGGTAATGATGGTGCTTTGAGTATGAATTTTGAGTATTCACATGCCACCAACATTTCCTAGCACTGTTTTTTTACTTATTACATACAAAATTAATTAAAATCCCATTTTTCACAAAATTTTAATCATTAAAAAAATTCTAAAAATAGCTAGTCAAATTCCATAGGGCTCTAGGAAGTGCCATGGTAATATACATGGACCCTAGACTTAGAACTCACTCAAGGCCCAACTATGAAGACACACTCCAACTTTGGAGGTTATGAGTGAAAAACCTCGACTAATTATTTATTGATGAAAAGCAAAAATAATTAGTCAAGTGAAAAAAACTTTCTAGAGTGACTTCCTTAGTAAATAGGTCCCAAAGGTCCAAGTCTGTTACATAAGTTCATCATGCTAGTGCCATTTATTACAACACCATGGGGGTACGAAATTTGCACAGAGGAAGAGATAAAGTAGAGAGAGAAAAGGGGAAAAATGCCATGTTGGACTTCTGATCTTTAAAATTTTTGCAGGTGTCTTGTCTGTTGGGAAATGGGGTCTTCGTTTCCTGCCATGTGCATATGAGCAAGTAACATTTGGCTCCACATGGGGATGTGTGCTAGATCTTCAGGAGAGCATATGAGGATCTAGAATCTGCAATATAGACAGATGTCTCGCAATAAAAGATATTAGAAGCACATGCAACATATACAACCATTATTTATTTATTTGCAAAAAATAAGTCAAAGATACTGAAAAGGAAATATCGAAATGACATGTTGAAAGTAAAAGTGCAAAGCAAGAGAAAGGATAGAAATGCATTACAAAAACTCCCCTTGGGCATCAAATGTTTTCAGTGAAGTCCATCTTGAGTACTTGCCTGCTCATAGGCATATCCATTGACTCTTTCTCTAATGTGCCTGTTGTCACAAAATCTAGCAGGCCTTGGAGAGGGAAACCATGCAAGGCATAAACTAGACCACGAGACAACAATGGGGTAGTGTTCCATTGAAATTACTCCATTGTCACCATAGCCAAAACCCGCGACTCTTCATGGACTTTCACTGATGGGAGGAGTCTCGGTAGGAAAGAGATCACTTATAGAAGGTATTCTAAGGTTATTATGTAAGATGACCTCACTAGGAGCTCTTTAAGAAAGACACAATTTAGGTTCAAGGCTTCACAAGGAGACAATTTTCTTTTTACAAGGAGACTTAGGAAAGAAGGCACAAGACCAAGGGTTTGGTAAATTTGACGAGAGTTGGGGTTTCCAAAGGTCAAGGCTAAGGGAAAAAGTTTCCAACAATGTGTACTAGTGATGCCAAGGTTCATGAAACCTTAAAAAAACCCCTTAAGTTGAAGCAAGACAAAACTAGGGTTTCCCTCTTAAGAAATTAACTAGGGCAAGAAAATTTATGGATGAAATTGAAGTGGATGCCCACCATAAGGATAGATTGGTGGCAAATACTATGCCCTTGATGTTTAAGCTCTCCAACCACTAAAACTACACTTATTTGCACCAAACCCTAGTTTCCAAGCTTGGCCTTGAAAGGGCCAAATTAGGAGAGAGAAAATATGGATCAAAATAGAGTATGATCACCGACCAATTAGACTTGTCCCTTGTTCCTTGGGAATATGGAGTCGAGGATGAGATATATTAGCCAATAATGTTTCTAAGGAGGCTGAAATTTAATGCCCTAGCAACGAATTTCAAGCATTTACCTATGCAATGGAAAAATGGATTTTCATGGGAGAGCTTCAGGGAGCTCACCACTAGGACAATTCATTACATGTTATGTATGAGTAATGCATGCAATATTCATCTAGATAGCAATTCAATTTATCTTCAACAAATTAGTGCACAATTTAGTATAACCTAGAATCAACTATTTCATACATTAGACATTAGGAAATAAATATTCAACAATTAAGAGCACTTACAGGATAACATACAGGATTTCCATCCATTAGACCAAGGAATAGCTCCAAATATCAAAATGCATCCAAGATATCCAATTCTTCCACAAGAGAACAAGACTGAATTCCTCTAGTGAAGCCAAAAATCCAAAGGTGTGATGATGAGAAGTTACAATGATATATTCTCCTATTTATATGAGGCATACAAATGCTTAACTAGCTTACGAGCCCCTCCAAATCATAAATAATGGGAAAATACTAGTATAGGTCACAATCCAACCTAGTAACCTTTGTGATATAAAGTAAATCTCCACATGTGCAAGCTGAAATGTTGACGTCATGCTAGCAGATGTCTCCTTAGGGCTTGTGTTGAGGACATCGAGTGCATTGATTTGTGTAGAGGTACTTTAAATTCACCTTCTAGGGGTTGGCCTCTAGATCTTTGTCAAAACCATCTTGTGGAGGCCAATTATGGGTTTGGGGCACCAAAATAGGTCTCATGGGTCTCTTGGTGTTGTGAATGCTTGATTCTGCTCCAACTTTGAGGGAATTAAAGATGGTGCTAGCCTTCCCATGTCTTAAGGTATGAGACAAACCTCATTTGGGACATGGATCAACTGCCTGACCCTGTAGTATTGCTAAGTTGGTTGGGGGCATGGTAGTCCAGGTGCATCATCCCACAAATTATATAGGGAAAAGTGTAGGAGCTCTATGGGTACTGAAAGTGCACATGGATACAAATGATGTTCTACAACTGCCCATAGTCCCATGGTTGTCAACACATCACCTTTGGGTGTCAATATGTCCCTCTGGAGGACTTGGACTCTAGTTAATTTTCCAAAACCTATAGATGGAACCACCTGTCAATTACACACAATATCTAGCGCTGCAACTTTCACCATTAGGTATGTTTAATCATTATCGCATCTATAAGTGAACCAAGCTTGAAAGAAATGGGCAAATTAACACTTCATATGAGGCTTCTCTCCCAAAATTCTGGCCTTAATCACGTAATGGTGTTACCTCCCTAGTTAGGGGTGGTTAATAGATGATCCTATTAGGTGTTCTCAACCCCCCAGGGGAAGTGACATATCGTTGGTCTGCCCTTCAATCGATAGGTGCCATGTGAATAATGATGGAACGAAAGGAAAATACTTCATGGCCGTGTGTCATGGTCAAAAGGACTGACTATGATAGAGTACCTCATCCTGGGTGTATAGATGTGAGGAGGGAGAAATCATGGATGCGTGAGTTACCTTGACTTTCGTTTTTCCACCCCTCTAAATGCCTTTTACTTTTTCTTGATTCCTCTTTGTACTAGTGCTCGTAGCTCGAAGAACGAGAGCTTGCTTTGTATGATGTATAACAGTTATTACCCCATTTAGGATGGGGTAGTTCATCAACTGTTAGGGGTTGGGACATGCAAAGGTTCCTTGTCTTTTGTGAGTTAGGGCAACATTGGCCCAAGAACCGGGTGATGGCCATATGAGTGAGGTAGAGCTCATGCTTGGCTTTTGCCCATGTGTTACTTTGTAAGTCCTGACCATATTTTGCATTTTGATTTTTTGTGTGGCCATTATATGCTCTTTCTATTTTTTTTAGCTGCATCAACCTCCCATGGTACATTTCCAGGCCCTACCCAAGTATGAGGATGTGTGGGTGCCAAATCCCAATGAACCAGTGGTCAGTTGAACATGAAGAATGGAGGTGGAATAAGGGCTTTAATGTAAGATGGAAAGTGGTAAGTATGGAATAGGGGGAGATAGGGCTATGCTAACTCTATCATGGCTTCCCAAGTAGTGCCCTTCCTATATCTGTTGGGCCATTAGGGGAGGTCTCATTGGACTAGGATTTAAAATTAACCCCCTCATTTGAGGTGAGGAAGCAAGATCATGACCAAGACTTCCAACCCACCCCATAATCCATGCCAAAATCCCCAAATACAGACAAGCATAAGCAACCAATGGCAAAATGAATAAAGTATCGTTTGATTAGAAGCCCACCTTCCAACATGTGCTCTCGGCAAATGGGGGAGGAAACATATGACTGATGTAGGTGGTAGACCTGTGATGTTAGAAAATAAAAAAGGCAGAAATCTTTTCTTATATAGATAATTACCTATGATTCTTCTATCTTTATGTTCTTCCTTTATCTTTTAGTTCATCAAGAAATTACCAAGACAATAACATAAGGAAAACAGATGTAGGCGGATAACAAGGGAAAAACCCCTATCTAGGGGAAAAACCCAGTCAACAATTCTTCCTTCAATAGTTTCTCGAGAAAATCCAAGACTCTAGACCCAGACAGAGACTCCCTCCACACCAATTCAGCCCTCAATCCTTCTTGCAGATGACAACCCTTCACAAGCAGCTTCGACCTACCAACATCAGTAGTAGCTTCAACCCAGTCGCAGCAGCAACTTCGACCAGACTTGGAGAACTTCGATCTCCCTTGATACACCTCATAATTGAGTGTGAGTTGTCCCAAAATTTCGATCTTGAGGTCTTCTATCCTTCTCCAAAAACTCACACTCTTTTCCAGCCCTTCTTCTAGCCCTTTCTAAGCTTTGCACTTTCCAGCTTCTAGCTTCAGAAATCGAACTATGAGAGGGAGAATGAGATACACCAAATGAATTCAAACTACCTTGTATCTATAACCTTCTAGGGAGGTCGAATTATTTGTCTTGAGACCGACTTGGTGTGGAGGAGACTAAATTCATTTTTGACTCAAAAATAATTCTTTTTACATGATTCGAAAGCCCAAGAAGGGTCCTTTTTAATGAACAATGACTCTAATGACTCAGAATAAATCCTAGAAGTCTTCAATGGGGACTTTGAACTAAAACATGATGACCCAAGCATGAAACCCATGCTTTAATAAGTCATAATAATAATAATAATAAAAATATTTTCTTCATTCTTTTGATAAGAACATCCAAATACATTTATGAAGACCGAACCTAGTTACATATTTCAACATGTGAATGGCACGTCGTCATTGACTACTAGTGGCTCTTAGGGGTTACAGGCTAGAGGAGATGAATAGGAGCAAAAGTTTCTCCTAGGGGTCAGCCACTTTTGGTGGGTAACAATGCCTATTCCCATTCTGACCATTTTGGGACTTTGACTAGTCTCAATGCTAACCTATAGGTGGCCATAAGATTTCATTCTCTTTTTTCTTTTTGTTTTATGATTTCCAACCTATTGATGATCTATTTGTTCAATGCTAGCGGTCTAACTTTGTCTTTCTTTTCCTTTTTATAATTTTTTGTTGTTTTCTTTGTGAGCCAAGGAGGGGATATTGCAACTATTAATCCATTTGCCGCATTGCTTGATTTCTTAGATATTGATGCCAAATGTCAATCTTCAAAGTGTTAGTTTTTGTAGCATCGAAGGTGTTCTACTCTTGAAACCTTATCGAGAGGCTAAAGCATATGAGTTCTCCATAACCCAGAAATCGTTTCTGGAAATTCCACCTAGAAGTGTCTCAATTAGATTATTAACCAATTTTTTAATATTTCCTAAGTCTAAACTTGAGAAATCTGGTTAATTAATCAGTGTTAATTGAGAAAGGTAAGAATTCTCTAGAAACTCACACGGATCGACTAGGAAATAATCTCAGCCATTGATTAAGATTTAATCTTGGTCGTTGGAGTCCCACAGTGAGATTATAAGAAGAAGTCGATGGGTAGATGGAGGAACACACTTGTGACACTTGAGATTGATTTCCTTGGGCAGCTTGATTTTCCAGAGAGCAAAAACAATTGCCGGAAGAGGTTGACCGAGAGAAGGGAAACATTGAGGGGTAGAGAACGTGAGTCCGGAGGAATTTTTCTAGTTTCTGAGAGTTAGAAAGAGGAGGCCGAAATTTTCTATAGGACGCTGCACAGAGCCTCAAGAGGGAAATTCGATCCCGCTGAAAAGGAAGACATTTTCAGTTTTGGAGGCCAGGAAAGTTTTCCAAAGGGCTGGGAAAACATTTTCCCAGTCAGCAACAAGCATGACCGTTAGATTGGCAGTTGCTTCAGGTAGAGCATTTGAGGGATTGCGTTAGGGTGACCTAGGGCCTGTGCAAAGCTGGTTGGAGAGCGAGTTTTTCAGAGGCAATCAAGTGCCGGAATTGCTTGGAGACAGGGTAATTTCCCTCAGAAAATTCTTGCCATTGTTTCTCTTGGATAGATTCGCCAGTTTGGCGATATTTATTGTACTCAAAATTTCTCACTGCTACATAATAATAAAACCCTCAACTACTGCATCGGTTTTCCCAAGGTGGGTATTTTTAAGGACCTTTGTCCAAAATTAACTGTCATAATTTTGTGTGTGTGCATTAGAATTTTCTTAGTTTCGAGTATGTCTTCCGTAATTTTTTTATTTGTGAAGGTTACAGTGTGATTAATTCATTGTTGCTGTAAGCAATAAACTGCTAAATTAATTAACATTTAGAAGAATTAATTCCAGTTGCTACAAGAGTTAAAATTTTCACATGGTATCAGAGCAATTTTGATCAGACGGGGAAGCTCAGAAGTAGAGGAAGAAATTCACTGTTCAAAGGGAGAAGCAGGACAAATTTTTGGGGGTTGTGCAAAGCCTAAGGTAGGTAGTACAAAGTGCTGGGCAGTTCGATTTTTCAATGCAAGTTGGTAGAAAAATTTGGCTTGCCAGTTCGAGTGATTCTAGCAGGTAGAGGGGCATATTTTCTCTGAGTTGATTCCTTGTTTGGGCGCAGAAGGTTTTAGTAGCTGTTTGCAGTAGCAGAATCAGCGTCGGGTGGAAGAGAAAGCGCACACATAGAGGGAAATTTCTCTCAGGGGGGTTCTAGTCTAGAAATCCAAATTTCCTGTTGCAGTCAGCTGTAGATGCAAGCAATTTTTCTCACTCTAGAAGGGAGTGCGAATATCAGATTCAACAGCTGAGCAGGTGAAAGATGGAGTTTTCTGGTTCAGAAGCAGAGATGGCCATATCTGGGCTTAAACATTAGGATCGGTTGGAGGGAGCCTCCAATTGTGTCATCTGGAAGGCTAGGATGTCCTTCATGCTAGATGAATTTGGCTTGAAGACCTATGTAGAGAACGTTGTGGTAGTTCTGACCGATGAAGATCAACTTCGAAAGTACAAGAAATAGATGGCAAAAGCGAAGCGGATGATCCTGGATGGAGTCCGCGACCATATAGTCTCGCATATATCTGGCAAAAATACTGCCAAGCAGATGTAGGATGTTCTTGCTCAACTATATCAGAATCCTTCCGAGCAACTAAAGATGTTCCTGTAAGAGAAGCTGAGAAACATCAAGATGCAGAAGAGTGAAGGAATAGATCCCTTCCTCACTAGATTTAAGGAAATCCGGGATCAACTTGTAGCCTTTGGGGAGGCGCTTCAACCTATAGAGCTTGTGTGTTTGGCCCTAAACAATGTCTCATAGGAATGGCAAGTCTTTGTCCAAAGTATCTTGGGACGAGAGATTACCAGGGTGGGACAGTTGTGGTCAGACTTGCAGTAGGAGGAGATGAGGCTAGCTCTAGTCAAGAGCTCCATCAACGGAAGCAACAGTAAGGGTTTGAAGGGTGAGAAGGAAGAGGATAATGTGGCCCTTGCATCAAAGGGTCCTAGTCAGGGACAAGGGAAGAAGAAGAAAAAATGGCCTATCTAAGGTCAAGTGCTTCAGGTGCAGCGAGTTTGGCCACTACAGTATTCAATGTGCTCTCAGGAAAAAGGACAAGTAGGAGAAGCAAGACCAGGTGGCAACTTCCATAGAGATAGACAAGTTGTCCTCCAGGTTGGAGGAAGATTTAGCCATGTTTGCAGCTATACCTCTAGGAGTGAGGTGGGGAATATGGAGCTAGAGCCCTAGGGTTGCATAGAGGATGGGCAGGGTCCATTGAGGTGTCTTCCTCATGGATCATTACCTTGCTATAAGGGTCCACAATATTCAGTAGCAGGATGGATCAGTGTTAGTGAAGCAGTCAATTTCTCGAGTGACTGCTGCAGTCTATGCAGTCAGGTGCTAAGGAGCGCAGAGTAGTGTTGACAGTAGAGCAGGAAGGTCAATGCAGAGTTAGAAACATCGCAGATTCTTCAATAGACAATGCAGAGGCTTGTAGCAGTCAGGACTCGGGAGACAGATGCAGTGCAGAAACACAATTGATTTAGTATTTCAGATGCTTCTTAGTATTTGTAGCATTGGAGGTGTTCTTGTCTCGAAACATTGTGGAGAGGCTAAAGCACAGGAGTTCTCCATAACCTAGAAATAGTTTTTGGAAATACCCCCTAGAAGTGTCTCAATTAGAATATTAACCAATTTTTAATACTTCCTAAGTCCAAACTTAGGAAATCTGGTTAATCAATCAATATTAATTGAGAAAGGCGAGAATCCTCTAGAAACTCACACAGATCGACTAGGAAATAATCTCAGCTATTGATTAATATTTAATCTTGGTCGTTGGAGTCCCATAGTGAGATTATAATAAGAAGTCGATGGGTAGATGGAAGAACACACTTGTGACACTTGAGATTGTTTTCCTTGGGCAGTTCGATTTTCCAGAAAGCATCAACAATTGTTGGAAGAGGTCGAGCCAGAGAAGGGAAGCAGAGAGGGGCAGAGACAGTGAGTTTAGAGGATTTTTTCCAGTTTTGGAGAGTCAAAAAGAGAAGGTTGGTATTTTCTTCCAGGAGGTAGCGCAAAGGTAGCAGAAAGCCTCAAGAGGGCAATTCGATCTAGCTGAAGAGGAAGATGTTTTTAGTTCCAAAGATCGGGAAAGTTTTCCAGAGGGCTGGAGAATGATTTTCCCAGTTAACAGTAGGCAGGACGACTAGATTGGCAACTGGTTCAGGTAGACTGTTTGAGGGCTTGTGCTAGGGTGACGCAAGGGTTGCGCAGAGCTTGTTGGACGACTAGCTTTTCAGAGGAATTCAAGTGTTCAAATTGCTCGGAGAGGGGGTAATTTCCCTCAGAAAATTCTTGCTAGTATTTCTCTTGGATAGATTCGCCATTTTGGCGATATTTATTGTACTCAGAATTTGTCACTGCTGCATAAGAATAAAACCCTTAGCTGCTGCATTTGTTTTCCCAAGATGGGTTTTTTCGGGGACTTTTGTCCAAAAATAACTGTCATAATTTTGTGTGTGTGTCAGAATTTTCTCAGTTTAGAGTTTATTTTTCGCAGTATTTTTATTTGTGAAGATCGTAGTGTGATTAATTCGTTGTTGTCGTAAGTGTTGTCGCACAGATTGTCTAGGCAGTGCGACAACACTCAAACCGGGGGCTGTCACCCTGATCCCTGATCTCTCCGTTTAAGCAGTTTCCTTATAGGAGGCTAAGGGGGGTAGACCTTATGGGATAAAGGAAGACCAACTGGGAATCAGCTGGCTTGGGAGACACAACAGGGGGATACAAGCACTTGATTCTTTTTAGAATTTGATTAGATCTTTAAATGCTTAAGACCAGTGCCTTATGGAGTTAATGAAAACCAAGTAAGTAATTAGCTGCTGCTGTTGATGAAGTAATTTAATGATTGCTTGAAAATATTTACAAAATTTCCAACATGTAACGAGCATTATATAATCCAAGCAATGATTAACTTCACCAGATGCAAGATATTCAAAAGATGCACAAAGCTTTAGCAATTAAACTTCAAAAGATCAAATGCTTTAAATAACCATAAAATTTAAATGCTAACCAGTTACCACTTTCATATAGCTAATCTTTAGATAAAATTTAAGCGCATTTAGTTATATGAAAATGATAAATATTAATCCCACAACAGAAAGAAGACATCAGAAGGAATTTTCAATTTCTAGTTAGTCTTTTTTCAAAAATTTTTGTTTGTTTGTTTGTTTAAATATTTAAAATATAAATCAAAAACATGAAAAACTAAATTCTAAAATAATACTAAAAAAAAAAAAAAACTAAGGACCAAGTCTTTTTATGCTTTTGGAGAATTTTTATTTTTTATTATTATTTTTTTTATATTTTATATTTTTTAGATTTTCTTTTGAATCAAAATCACAAAAAATGAAAAGTGTGAATTTAAAAAGGGAAAAGTCTAGTTCTAAAACTAAACCTAAATTAAATAAAATCAATAAATAAAACGAATCTAACGCTAAGCCTAAAACCTAGGCTAAATAAAATCAAAAGGTAAATAATAAAGAAGTCTAATTAAAACTAACACCTAATGAAAAATTAAAAAAATATAAATCCCTACTAAATAAAACTCAGATTTAAACCTAAATCAAATTAAAAATCTAACCTCGCCTAAACTAAACATATGCATATATCACAATAACTAAAATGAAAATAAACTACATACCTATGCTAACTCTATCTGTTTATAAAACACAAGTGAAATGCAAAAAATGAAAAATCGAATGGATTGCTAGCTGTTGTGTTGTGTGTGTGCAGGTGACGGCTGGGAAGAATGCTTTGATGCAGTTCGATAGGATGGCAGCGGACATAGCAGGTCAATGGCAACGTTGGGAGCTGGATGAGGGGCAACTGATATCGCTGAGGGTCGGAAGGTGCTTCACGCGGAGGAGATGTTGATCTGTTGAGTGTGGAGCTGAAATGGACATGAGAGTGGGATTTTGAGTGCGTGAAGGGTGGACGCTTTGCGTGGGCAGTGTTTGGGAGCACCATGTGAGGAAGGCAAGGGAGTACGCAGGTGGTTTTGCTTGCAGGTGGTGGAGATGGGGAGAAGGAATGCGTGGAAGGATGCAGTTGCAGGTATGCTGGCAGAATGTCAAGGAAACCACGGGCACAGGTCAAATGATGGAGGGATGAAGAATGGAGCTACGCAAAAATGGCAGCAGATGAGGGCTTGAATGGAGGTACGTAGGGAGGAGCGGAATGCTTGCAGGGTGTGCGTAGACAGCAAGGACGGATGCAAGGAAATGAACGTGGGTGTGTGTGCTTGCTGTGGATAAGGTGAAGAATGGAAAACACTGGCCAAACAACGATGCAGCGAGAGAAAGGTGGATTGAGCTGAGGGTTTTGGAAGTGATTGCTGCAGATAGCTGAGAAGAAACACACAGAGGGAGAAAATGCTGCCAGCGGGAGCAAACTGTGTGGAGGTGAAGCAGCAATCCCACAACCTTTCATTAAAAAAAAAATTGAAAATTTCTGTCAAATTGAAATCCC
The DNA here is from genome assembly GCA_031772625.1 of Pinus tabuliformis. Taxonomy (NCBI): domain Eukaryota; kingdom Viridiplantae; phylum Streptophyta; class Pinopsida; order Pinales; family Pinaceae; genus Pinus; species Pinus tabuliformis. The sequence continues at coordinate 862,245,995 of CM062816.1, forward strand.
AGGCAGCAAACAGCTAGCCTGGAAAACCCCCACAATTTTTCGCAAACCTTAAAAAAAAATTGAATCTTTTCGCTTTAGATTTCCTTGATGAAAACCCCACAAGAAATTTCCAAATCTGAAGTAAATATTCCTACCAGAGCTGATCCTGAGGCCAGATCTTACCCTCCAGGGCATAGATTTGGCTTCAGACAAAATGTTTTCTTCCCACCTGCAACCTGCAATAACAAAAACCGAACACCCAGAAATAAAATATACAAAAAACAAAATTAAAAACCCTAAAACCAGCTAAATAATTATAGTATTCACAGTTTAAAGGCTCTAAATAGCCAGATTTGTCAGTATGCCACAGAAATATTTTCAGAATTTTAAATTTAACATGAGATGCTTCAGAAAACCCTTCATGCATTCACAAGAAAAATTCAAATGATAAGCCCGGGATCAAAACTGGCTGGGCTCTTTAGAAAATGCTTTCTCGGGAGTTGGCTGGTTTAGCCGAGAACTTCCCCAAACGCCCGTTGATCTTCGAAATCTAGATTTTCCTGCACAGCTTACTTCAACCATTAACAAAGAAGGAGAAAATGATACTAAAATCCAAATGTAATGGAGATACCTGCCATCATATTCAGAAATTTAACTACCATTCAAACCCTAGTGACTAAACAAGATACCTGTGTTTAAAATCACTCTTCATAAAGCTATCATTAATGGCTGAAATTAAAATCATGCACATAAATAAAACATCTTACAACATTTCCAGAAGAGTAACACCAACAAGATTTCAACCCCAAAGTCTTTCTTTATTGCACATGAAAAATGACTACAAGAGAGCTTTCTTTAGCACACGACTCCTAGATCGAATGATTTCAAATGAGAACTGACCCCCTATTTAAAGATAAATTTCCCAACGGCTAATTCGAGTGATCCATGTCAAAGTGATCTCGACCGTTGATGAGGATCAAAATCTCTTTTAATCTCATCCGTCGAAACTTTAAATGCATTTTAATATATTAAAAATTAAAATTTTGCATTTATTTCCTCAAAACTTTGACTTATTATTATTTTATTTAAAAAATTTATTTATTTATTTTTTAATTTATTTATTTTTTATTATTTTTTATTATTTATATTTTTTATTATTTTTATTGGATCCTCGAATTTAGCCTTTGGAAAAATCACCTAGGACCTAGGACTTTTGATGGGATAAAACATTTTCTAACCCTCAAGACACTTAACATCGTGATTTTTTCCATTTTTACATCTCAAGGGGGGAAAACCCATTTGACATAGACCCTCATAGACCACCCATTTCTGCGACACAAATATAATATAGCAGATCAAGCGATTTCTTGAAGGTTTCTATGGTCTAATAAACCTTCCTCATCTTGATTTGAAACCTGGGTGATCGCTTTTCCTTTGGCTCCGCCACAGCCAGGGGAAAATCCCTTTCCTCTCTCCTCCGAATTTCTCTATGGGCTCTCTCTTCCAAGATGTGCACTCATGTTTGGCACAAAGCTTCATCATTAACCTTCAAAGGTAACATATCCTAAGAGCTTTATGTATAGATTGGCCCATACCCTATTATCGGTGCCCACACCTTTTGTAGCCATTCATTTGTTATTTTCTTTGGAATGTCCCCATCAACAAACTTTTATATCAATGCCTCACTGAAATAATCAATGTAAGTCCTCACCCACCATCATCTTAACTCTGGAATCTTTTCTTTTAGTCACCCTCTTCACTTTCTCTATCTTCCCTCCTCTTTGTGCTTTCACTCCTTGATTTGAGCAGTGTTGCACTAATTGCGATTTTATCGCGATAAAATCATAAAATCGCAATATAATCGGCCGATAAAAACGATTTTTTTTTGTGCCTGATTTTTTGAAAAAATCGAAAAAAGTAAAATAAAAATAAAATAATATATATATATCCTCATAGAAAGAAAGAATATATATATATATATTTTTTGTTCTGTGAGGATATATATATATATATCAGTGTTGTTAAAATCGCGATAAAATCGCGATTTATCGGAAAATCGCGATTTTTTCCTCTGCCCGATCAAATCGCGATTTTTATACCAAAAAATCGCGGACTTTTTTTTATAGCGATTTTTTCGGAAAAAATCGCGATTTTTTGAAAAAATCGCGATTTTTACAGAAAAAATCGCAGAGGCACGGGGCAGCGGGCTTTTAATAGGCGAAAATCGATTTTTTTTATGTCATTTTGCTGTTTGCGCGCGGAGGAGGAGGAGAAGAGGTGAGGGAGAGGAGCTGGAGGAAATCAATAGGATTAGACTTTCATTTTATTGTATATGACATTATGACATAATGAGATACATTATCATATTTTTTGTTGATATTTTGAGGCTGAGTTGGGACTCAGGACTTACTATTCAGGACATGATTCAATGTTATGTGTGATTTTAGCGCTAGAAATGATATTAAACATCTTATATATTAGTTTTTTTATCATATTTATGTGTCAATGTATTTATTTTATGTTGTAGATGGTTTAGATATTAAAAAAATTGAAAAAAAATGAAAAAAAATGAATATTTTTGTGCCAAACGCTTTTTTCCCGCTTTTAACGATTTTTTCCGCTTTTTTCCCGACGCCGATTAAATCCCGATCGCGCTTTGTGCAACATTGATATATATATATATATTTTGTTCTGTGAGGATATATATATATATATAATGAGGAGGAGGAGGTGACCCAAGCTACGCCTGTCACCAGTAGAGGACGTGGTCTACCTCTTGTAGCTCCTAGTTCTTCAGCTTCTAGAGCACAGCAGAGTCTACTGCCAACTCGACCGACATCTACATCTAGAGGGGCACAGGAAATCAATAGTATTAGACTTTAGTTATTTGGTTCATTTCATTGTATATGACATTATGACTCATGATATGAGATACATTATTATATTTTTTGTTGATATTTTGACGCTGAGTTGGGAGTCATGAGTCAGGACTTACTATTCAAGACATGATTCACTGTTATGTGTGATGTGGCACTAGAAATGATATTAAACATCTTATATATTAGTTCTTTTATCAAAATTATGTGTCAATGTATTTATTTTATGTTGTAGATGCTTTAGATATTAAAAAAATTGAAAAAAAAATGAATATTTTTGTATGTTACGATTTTTTCCGAATTTTTACCAATTTTTTTCCGATTTTTACAATTTTTTTCCGATTTTTTCCCTGCGCCGATTTAATCCCGATAACGATTAGTGCAACATTGGATTTGAGCCCCTTTTCTAGCCACTCAGTTTCAAGTTATGCCCTTTAATCCCATTTCCTCCATTTTAAGCTATTGGGCTTTGCTCTCTAAACTTGAAAGTTGCATTGTGTTAAGGCCCCAAGCTTGCTTCAAATTCCACTATATCCTATATCCTTGGTCTTGATGCTATCCCCCTGCAATTGCTTTGCTCAAAATATGAACTACCTCTTACCTTTGTTTCTGGTCTCAGAATAAGTGTTTCGAGTTAAACTTCACTGAACTCTGCAAAAATGAGCTTCTGACTATAGTTACCCCCTCCTTTATTGTTCCTCATATGAAACTGAGCCCCATTTAATATTCACAAGTGAACTGATGTTGAGTTTTGTAGCCAACATGGTAGCTTCCAAGTGTTCATCTTTTCCAGGTGTCACCTTTTGAGGCTTGACAACCTTTGACGCCAGCTTTAATGTTACTTCCTTACTCATTGGTGTCTCTAAAACTTTAGAACTTGTGAACGCATCAAGTTCTCCCACTTTAGCAACATGGTTTATATGCCCTATTGAACCTTCCAGATGATGAAACCAGCTTTTTCACCCTCCAATGGGTCTTCAGAGTAATCTACCAGCTGCAACTTTTCCACTATCTCCTTAGGGTTTCAGCTTCATCATCATTAGTACTTCAGCTCTGCATAACATCATGACTAAAATAAAGTTCCTTCTGCATTTTCAGAAAACATAAAAAAACAAGATGGCAATGAAATTACTGAACTGATCAAGGAAAATCATCACAGGGCTGGATTGGGTTATATTGGAATATCAAAGTTTTCATTGCGATATCAAGCAATATAATTGGTGTTTCACTTATGTGGAAGGGATGTAATGTCTTTTAATGGGATGGTTATAATACTAAAGTCTTTAAAAGTACTTCTGGAGGTAGTAAAAAGTGATTTAGTTGACGGTATTCTTCAAACCACTGCAGAAGTAATTGTGTCAAGTATTCCGAAAAGGATAATAGCCACTGAAAATGTTCTGAAGGCCAAACAAATGTCCTGGGAACACTTTGTCAGGTTTATTCATGGGTTTTAAACAATCACTACCATATCCAAAAAATTGTTTTAACCTTTACAGAACTGGGTTAAATAAATAATGTTACATGTTGATTTTATGAAATGTTTTAGTATTTATTTTACCTCATCTGTTTTGTTTGGATTTGAATGCACATTTATCCTTTTCCAGGTGTTGAGAAAACAATGTATTTTAAATGCTGCGAATTTTCTCCAAAAACATTGCTTTGACCAAATTTATGTTGCTGCTCTTTTAATGCAGGAATCTGGAGCAAATAACCCAATTGATAATATGTACAATTTGACATTTTGCAGACATGAACAAAGTGCAACAGCTCACTGTTGTATGGAGATGGTTACTGAAACTTTGGTAATGTAGTATCCCGTAAGATATTTTGATTTTTTAAAGTAGTTTGAAACTTTAAATAGACTGGAAAAAATAGTTAACCTTACAAGAACGGTTAGAGGGAGTCTTGAACAATATTTGCTTCTTTTAGAGGTGTTGACAACAAATGTGATGCTAGAGCCTAGATGTACCTTATTGCCAAGCGATACGTAACCACAGACATTGATGATCTAATATTATCACGAGATACCTAAAAAGAAGCCTTCAGAGCTTGGGCAGTCCTTAGCTGGATCTCTGTGTATGCAGTCTGCAACTTGATGAAGTGGCAGCCATTTGAGGTGCTGTCTTTTCAATTACTTCACTCTCGGATGAGTGCTCCTTAGCTCTGTCTGTTACTGGAAATATCAGGGTCTGGCCTCCTTGCATTTGAGATAGTGCACCCTTAACCTTAAAAATTTCCACCAATGATTCTGCTTGAAAAGTGTATGAAGTTGTTCTTAAACATAGAAATTTAGGTATGTGAAATAAAATCATATGTAAAGGAGCTATTTTTTTAGGCCCCTATACTGCTAGTGTAACCCCTTATTGTTATTAGTACAACCCTCTTATTATATTGTTGCACCCATGTAGTCCCCATATTGTTACTATTGTGCCCCATAAAAACCCAGTATTGTTATTATTGTGCCCTTACATTATTATTGTTATGTCGGCTTTGATTATATTATGACCCCTTAAGCTCCTATATATAGAAAGGAGGTAATGTCATTTGAATCATCGAATAATTGTTCATTTGTGTAATGTAAAGGAGTTTGCCCCCTCGAAGAGGCTGAATTCTAAGGCGTTGATCTATCTTTTCTATCTTTTTGTGAGTTGGTTTCATAACATTTGGTATTAGAGCAAGTATGAATGGAAGAATGGCGAAGCAGGGTGGGAACTCACTCAAAAGTTGCCGAATATCCCAATTCCAACAATATTGCCAGGACTTGAAGAGGAAGGAAAAATCATATTGGAACCTGGAACAGTCACAAAAACAAGAACCCGGCAGCTACGAAATCAATCAATTTCAGAGTATCTCATCAAGTGGAAGAACTTACCTTCTAAAGATTCCACATGGGAGGACAAGAATTTTATACAAAAGCATCAAGAAATACTCAAGCGTTAAGGACAACACTTTTTGAAGGAGGGGGCATGTTAGGCCCCTATACTGCTAGTGTAACCCCTTATTGTTATTAGTACAACCCCCTTATTATATTGTTGTACCCATGTAGTCCCCATATTGTTACTATTGTGCCCCATAGAAGCTCACTATTGTTATTATTGTGCCCTTACATTATTATTGTTATGTCGCCTTTGATTATATTATGACCCCTTAGACTCCTATATATAGAAAGGAGGTAATGTCAATTGAATCATCGAAGAATTGTTCATTTGTGTAATGTAAAGGAGGTTGCCCCCTCAAAGAGGCTGAATTCTTAAGCGTTGATCTATCTTTTCTATCTTTTTGTGAGTTAGTTTCATAACATATTTTGCTCATAAGCTCATTTTTTTGAGTTTTGAGGTCATAAGGTTATGGTTATAAGTGCTTGGCATGTTTTAATGCTTGCACAAGATAACTTATGGAAATGTCATGAAATAGATAATTAGTGTGAGTAAGATTAATTAGATAAATAAGGGCATACTCACTTCATAAAGAAGCACTAGTGTGGGTAAATTAGCTAAGGGTGGGCCTAATTTTTGTAGCTAAATAGCTTGGATTAGAAGTTAGGGTGTCACTTTCTCCTTTTGTATAAATAGGGGAACCCCCCCCCCCGCCCCCCCCCCAATTTGTATATGTTCCACTTGATTATCTAAATAAGTCATCAAATAGATAACTAGTGTGATTAGGATAAATTAGATAAATATGGGTATACTCACCCCGCCAAGAAGCACTAGCGTGGGTAAATTAGCTAAGGGTGAGCCTATTTTTTGCAGCTAAATAGCTTGCAAAAGAAAAAAATTTACTTAAGAGAGTTGTCACAATCGATCATTAGCCATGACTCTCCATGTTCTTTAAATAAACATCATAGGCCAATCGGGTTTTAAGCCACAGATCAATAGCCATTAGTATTGAGGATAATATGAGCCATTGGATCACTCTATGTCTAGAACATATCGTGACTATCAAACTACAATGCAACTAATGCATACTAACGAAACACACTAAGAAACATATTTTTACCGAATAGACACATTAGATTAAGTTGAACTTAAATAACTCCTAAGTGTCTAAATATTGTAACAAATCCCCTTAAGAACAACTTGGGGTAGCATTGAATGATTTATAAAGGTGACACAATAGGAGAAGGAAGGAGGCATTAGAGCCTATACCCCCTTAATGGCAACTTCTTGAACTCCTAACACAGATCAGAGTTTAGAAAACTTTGCTTTTGTAAGAGAATTTGTAAAAGTTTCTGCAACTTGATTATCTGTAGGGCAAAAGAGCACTTCGATAACTTGATCATGAATGAGCGTTTTGATGAAGTGCATTTGTAGCTCAATATGCTTGTTGCACTGATGCTAAGTCGAATATTTGGCGATCTTGATGGCACTTTGATTGTTGCACGAGAGGGTGATCGGATGATGCTGCTGGAATCCAAACTATGAAAGGATTTGTTGAAGCCACAAGGCTTCTTGACTTGCATTAATCACTACTTGGTACTCTGCTTTTGCTGAAGAAAGAGCAGAAGCCTGCTAGTTTTTACAAGCCCAAGTGACAGGTTCAAAACCAAAATTGAAAACATAACATGCAGTAGACTTCTGATCATCAGGGTCGCTAGCCCAATTTGAAGAAGTGAAACCAACCAACAAAGGTTTCTCCCATGCATTGTAATGTATCCTAAATTGAAGTGTACCTTGAATATATCGGAGTACCGTTTTTGCTACTTTCCAATGACTTTCATGTGGTGTTTCAATCTACTAGACAACAAGCCAACAACAAAGGAAATATCATGATGGGTATTAGTCAAATATAATAGGCTAGCAACTGACTATACAAATTGGCATCAACTTCAGTTGCAGTGTAGGCGACATTAAGTTTGACTCTAGACTGAAAGGGAGAAGGGCCTGATTCCATGTGAAAACAATGAAGACTATCACATGCATACTTAGATTGGGAAAGAGAAATTCCTTGGTTTGCAATACTTGGAGGCCAAGGAAATAATGCAAATATCCCGTCTGTCATCTCAAACTTCTTCTTAAGACTTGACTTCACATGGGTTAAAAGTTTAGGATCACTACCAGTGAGGATAAGGCCATCAACATAAAGAAGGAATGTGAGCAGGTGGAGGTGGATTGTCATCCTTAGTGTCATCATTTGAAGAAGAAACCAAAATAGGAAAAGAAGGTGGCACAAACGCCGAAGATGACTCGCAAGCCAAAGAGGGCACAACGGTTGAGTTAGGCTCACAGGCTGAGAGATTTTCATCAAATTTAACATCTCTTCTAATGAATATTTTGTTGGAGTGAGGTTGAAGAGGTCTATAACCTTTACATCTTCAGAATTTCCAACATGTTGCAAAATCTAGTAGGTCTTGTAGAGGGGTACCCTACAAGACAGACATTAGATTAAGTGACAACAATGTGGTGATGGCCCACTGTCACCACAGCCAAAACCCCCTGCTCTTTATGGATTTTCACCAATGGGAAGAGTCCTAGTATGAGGTCACCTACAAGAGGTATTCTAAGATTATAGGTACCAGGTGATACATCATACAATATGTTGAAATTTGGGGCAACTTCGGGATGAATTTCCCCAAGAGAAATGTAATTACCCCACGGAGAAGCCCAACTACCGCAAAGAGAAACTATCTTTCCCCAAGAAAGAATTCAAAATTGGATAAAGCAAAATTATTAATTTTAGCTGGCTTAGCATTCCTCTCATTATTATCTGATGTGACAAATTTATATGGGCAAGCAATGATCAAGGTATTTGTTAAATATATTTGAATATTATCAAGAGCAAATTAAAAAGGGGCTTTTCCTCAAGTTGGCCTCACTAAATGAAGGGTCACATTGGCTCATAAGACACCCCTTGACTCCTCCAAGGATTAGTATAAATAAGAAGCCCTTGGAGCTCATTCAATGCATCACAAGTGCAACACATCATTGATGAAAGACAATTTGAAATAGCCACAACCTTTTGGAGCCAATTCCAAGTGAGGGATGGTCATGTTTCTTTTCTGAAATTGGATAGGCCAAGTTTAAGCAATGTTAGACGAGTTGGGAGGACAGAGTTTGTGCAAGGTTTTGAAGGTAAATCCTTTGTGTATTGACTGTGGGTTGGATTTGTGTCCTATAGTGAGATGTAAGTATGTTTTGGAGGGTTGAGAGGCCTAACAAGGGGCTGATCCAAGGTTGTATTACATGACATCTATAGCGCAAAAGATCAGGCCTTGGAAGAGAAGGTTAGTATAGGAAATGAGGTGATTTTGACGCCATGATTTGGAGCTGATGTGGGCTGTTCTGGTGCCCTAATGAGGGCCGAGGTACCTCAGAGAAAATCCACAAAATTGTGGCCGAGAATAAGGTTGTGAGGTCTAGTGGATTGTTGGGACTAGGCTGCATCCTTTGAAGGCCCAACACAACAAGTTCAGAGCTCAAAAGGAGGTTAATTGAGGTCTTAAAAGTTTGGTATTTGACTGCAAAAACCCTAGCCGCATCAGATTGTGACCTAGGGCCGAATTCCTCAAAGGTGTGCTTAGAAATGTGGCGATTTAGGGCAGCAGGTCGGATGCCCTAAAAGGTATGATTTTGCCTCTTTTATTTTGATAAATATTAAGTGTAGAAGGTCCAGTTTGGATAGTCTTGTATGACATTTAGTGTTCAGTTTGGAGGGTTGGTTAGAAGAGCCCTTAGTTCAGTCCCTTGTGAAGGGAAATAAGGTATGATGTTTATGAGGCCCTTCTAAGGTTTTTTCGGAGATCATTATGACCTAGTTCAACAACTTTGTGGTAAGGGTTTATGTGCCCTATTCATCAGTGATGTATGGTAGTGTGTTTATAACAATAATGTATGGTAGTGAGCTTATGGAAGTGATGTATGGCAATGTCCCTATAACAGTGATGTATCGCAGTGAGCTTATGACCTTGATGTATGGCAATGTCCCTATAACAGTGATGTATGGTAGCGTCCTAATGACAGTGATAACAATGATACTTATGATTGTGATGACAGTAATACTTGACAATGATATCACAGTGTCACGTGCACTTATGTCAGAGATATATGCCACTTGTGATAGTGAGATGGAGACCTATAAGAGGTCTTGTGGAGGGATTGTTAATACCTCCTCGATAAACTTTTCTGTTGCCATCTTACGAGGATCTTGTGTTATCCAGGGTTGCCCCTAGGAGGCCTAATGTGTTAGATGTCAAAAGACTTATGTCTCATTATTATTGTACTTTGTATCTCAACTGAAATTTTGATGAATATCTAAGAAGAAGAAGAATTGTTTTTTTGCGTTTTCTCCCTTGTGGGATTTTTCCCTGGTCTCTGACCTAAATCCTGGTGTCTCCATTGTGTATGTTTTTTCTTCTAATGTTCCTTATTGTTCCAGTACATAGTTAATGTGAATGTTGAATATTCCTAATGGAAATATACAATGTTAAACAAAGAAAGCATAGCAGAAACACATACAAAAATTTACAGCACATTTAACAACCAGAAATCTCCATGAACTGCACTGATCTGAGCCATTTTATCAATAAATAAGAGGGTACAATGTGGTGCTGGAAAGAGTGCACATGGGCTTGCTCAAGGCAAGCTAGCTAAGCCCAAATGAATAATAGAAATCCCTCTGAAATATGCTGCTGCTCTCTCCTCGCTCTGCGCTAAAACTACCTAGAAAATATGCTGCTAGCTGCAAAAAACTGCTTCTAGGGCCTCCTCAGATGCTCATAAAATTTCGGAAAATTATCCCCGGGCTCTCCACCAATAACCCACAAAAACCCACGAAGGAATTGGCCAAATGTTGACCTTGGAATTTCGGCTCAATTTTCCTGTAGGGAATGTAGCTGCTCGCTGAGTTGGGGCCCTTGTTTGACCCCTCAAATTTGCCTGGAAAATTTTGCCAAATTAGTCTTGGCCTCTCCTCAATAAACCCAGAAAAACCCAGAAAGGGTTTGTCCTAGTTTTGACACTCCAAAATTGACCCTCAAATGCTTGGCCCTCCTCCACAAGCAAAAGATGTAACTTGTAGCAAATGTCCCGTTTGCTGCTCCGCCAAAATACTGGAAAAGCCTCCACAACACTTCCCCGGACTCCACCTCAAGTTTCAGTCCCTAACTCCCTTCACTCAACCTCCATGCGTGCCTCCTCCAAGAACTGCGCAGTCCTTGTACTGTTGTTGCCAATCCTCTCCACAAACTCGCACTCCCCGCTATTGGTATGGACTGGTATAGTTAGGACTCCATCCATGGGCTGACACTCGAAGTCCACCGAAGCAAGGGTTGAGATCTCTGCTCAGAGACACTCGTGTTCTAAAGAACACTGCAGACTTGGCTTTAGCTTAAGCGTGCTATGTCAAAGACACAATTTATGAATACATGAATGAATGACCAAAATGAGTGCCTCTTGCTCTATTTATCAAAGAGCTTCCAAATGCCGATGTGGGCCCTGCTCGACTTTCCCCACCAACTTCGCTCCAATGAGAGCGTCTTCCACATGTGGGCCATAATTTTCCATGGGATGGCCCCCATGCTCCACTAGAGCTGCAATATTTCCCTTCCTTCTTAATGTTTGGGCCCCCACTTAATCCCAAAATTTATGTGGGACCTCTGAACCCACATCTCTTAAGTGCAAACTTTTAAGTTTAACTTGTTGCGCTTCTTGTTGTGTATTTTTTCAAATACACTCCAGTTGCGCTCGCACCCTGAGGAGCTACATGTTTGGCTGACAATTTGAATGGCAAGCTTTTGTAGATGGGGTACCCTGGCACCATAGATTCCCCACCATGCATCTACAAATAAAATTTTAAATAAACATAAGAAAAAAAATGAAATTTGAAAGTTGAAGCAAAGTATGAAGTCATGAACTTGAAGAGACAATGAAATTTGAAACAAACTAAAAAATAGTTGGCATTTTAGTCGTCCTATCAGTCACAACCATCTCAAAGCCAAATGTGCCACCTGTCGTTCTGTATATCTCCATTTCTTTAGAGATTTCGGCACGTTCTGCTGGAGATTACAGCATCCTCTGAACACAGGTTAAGAATCCATCCATGATCTTAGCATCAAATACGAACCCACATGGGTAAGAAAATGTGGGGTTCAGGTAGATCCCTGCAACATGAATGGGATGATGGAGTGTGTTGTTCCATCGTTCATCAATCACTTCCCATAGTAGCAGTTCTTTCTGAAGCCCCTCATCTCCCTTATCATCATAGGAGGCCCGAATGGATTCTTTGGCCCTGCCCATGGCCTCATACAAATAGCCCATTGTAGGCTTCTCACCATCAACTAATCGAAGAACCTTTACCAAAGGTTCAGTAATGGTGCACACCTCCTGCACTCCCGCCTAAAAGTCTTCTTGATATGAAACTAATTTGCATATGTCCTCTCCCTCTGGTTTGCGTCTCATTGTCAAAGCACGCCATTCCTCTGAAAGAAACATTCTCTTCACATCTCACATAAAATTCAAAAGGGATTGAAGAGATATGAAACTAGTGGCAAACCGTGTAATGGTGGGGCGCACCAACTCGTTGTTGTTGGTGAATTTTCTCATCAAGCTAAGCACAAATGTATGTTTACATAAAAATTTTGTAATGTTTTTCTATGACTCAACAATATCTTTGACAAACAAACTTTTTCCTATGTCCTCCAACATCAAATCAATACAATGTGCAGCACAAGGTGTCCAAAATAAAGTAGGATGCCTCTCCATAAGCATCCTGTCAGCAACAATATAATTTGTAGCATTGTCCGTTATGACTTGGACAACATGTTCTACACCCACCTCCAAAATAAACACATCTAGCAAATCACATAAAGTTTTTGCATCTTTGATATGTAAAGATGTATCAACAGATTTCATAAACATTGTCCCCTTGGGACAACTAACCAAGAAGTTTATAAGGGTTCTTCCCTTTTGGTCGGTCCAACCATCTGATATCACAATGCATCCTGTTTATGCCCATGATGCCCTAAACTTCTCCAATCTTTTGGTGCAGTCAACCTTTTCATCTTGAAGAATCCGACCTCTAAAGTCATCATAAGAAGGGATTCTGTACCCTGGGCCAACAGTTGCAATAACATCAACAACAGGCTGAAAAATGGATTATACCTTGCAACGCTGAAAAGGAATATCACTCCAAAGGAGAAATTTGGCCAACAACTTGTCAGCTTGTTCTTTCTCAGTTTTTTTAAGCATTGAAGTGATAGATGGTTGTGAACCAGGCATGGTTCTAGGAACAAAAAATGATGAGGCAACTACCGTGTTGGTTGTAGATCTTGGTGCTGAAGTAGATCTAGTGCCACTTCCATGTTCACCTGAGCCTAACACCCTCCCTGCTAGTTGCTTCTTCATTTCTGCTTTGGCCACTCTCTCATGCTCTAATTCTTCCAATGATCTCATGGCTCTTTGGATGATTTCCGCATTTGTATTTGTGCAAGGCCCTACATCAAATCCAGGGATTTGTGCAATGTGATACTTCAATCTATAAACCACCCCTGACATATGATGCGCACACAACTTGCAAGTCAAGTTCATTCTATCAAACCCTCCATTAGGTTCACCAAATTCCCACAGAGGGTCCAATTTCCTTGGCATGGTTGTAACTTGGTTGAACTCTTGAGTTTTAATGTTAGATGAAGTCTAAACTTTGAAGTTGAACCTATGTCACAATAAGAATTGCAAGTTACAAAAATTAAAAAAAATTACATACATGACACAACACATTGAATTTTTTACAATTTAACAAACAAAAAATTCTCAACTCAATCCAAAATGAACTCTCTCCACTCAAAGCAACAAAAATGAAAAAAAACACCATCAAATCCACTCAAAAATCTTTGATAAACAATGGGTTATAGAAACCCAAGCAAAAACAAGAAAAAAACCAAAACAAAATGGCCAAATTTAGTGCCCATACCTGGAAACCACAGTTTGCCGACAAAATTTGATCCAAAGATGAAGTTCTCTTGCTTGGGATGCTAAAATCTCCAAGCTTCCTCCTCCTCTGCCCTAGTAGACACCTTCCAGGGTTCCTCTCCTCCTCAGCTCTCAATCCACCAAGGTTTTTCTCCTCCTCAGCTCCCAATCCACTAGGGTTTTTCTCCTCCTCAGCTCCCATTCCATGCCGATGCCGTTGTCTGTTAAAAAAAAATAAAAAATTATTTTTTGCCTTATTAAACTCGTTGTCCGCCACCTCCACGATAATTTCAGATCAAATTGCGATAATTTGAAGTTAGCGCGATAATTTCACGATTTTTTGAGAAAAAAATCATATTAATTGGGCGATAATATTGGCATGTTAAAAAAATCGCGATTTTTTATTGTTATTGCAATAATATCGCGATTTTCACAACACTGCTATGTGGAGATATTAATTTTTGAAGTTTGTGTGTGGGATTCTGGCTCATATTTGAGGTCGGCTAGGGCAAGATTAGCCCTCATGACAGTTGGATAAGCCCACCAAGGGCTTTCGTTAGTGCCCTTGAGGAACCTATAAGGGAGTGAGGAGAGGCCTCTTTCCTCACATCCAAGAAGCATCTTTCATAGTCTACACATCAGGAAAGGCAGTGCGAGTGTGGGCAGCTCGATTGCGGGCAGCTCGAGTGTAGGTAGCGTGAGTTTGGGCAACTCGAGTGCAGGTTGAGCTTGTAGCAGACTGCACCAGGGTGATGCAGAAGCAGCGCAGAGCTAGGTATGTATTGTATAGATGTGTTAACGTTGAATTGATGCTAGTGGATGGTATCCTAGGAGAGGAGAGTTTGGAAGTCTGTTAGCAACCAAGAAGAAGGGTTTCCTAGGTGGTTGGACGACCTAACTAGGAGTAGATGTTACAACAAGTATTAGTCACCCATGCTCTGTTCGAGGACAGTGTGATAGTGTCCAAGTTGGAGCCCAATGTGCAACACTTTGATGGACAAAAGTAGCTGCTAGAGTGGTTGTCATTGAGCTTCAAGATTTGATCAGCCAGGTGCAGTTTTGAGTAGCCCTAGACTTGTGTGTGGAGAAGGACATCTATAGCAGAAGATGGGTAGTCCTCCTCGCTTTTGTTCATTGTGAGAGATGAGCTTCTTACAGTCATAGGTGGCAGCCCTCTATGCCCTATGTTAGTCTTCATTGGAGCAGCATAGGAAGATTATAGTGGGTTGAAGTCCTTAAGTAGCTTAGGAATAGCAATGGGTAGTCGAGAGTTGTTCACAATTGGAGTTGTGAACAACTCAACAGAGTCTCGATGTGTTGTTCCCTTGATGGACTAAGGAAGAACTCGTGAGTAGAATGGATAGCTGAGATTCAGTGCCCTGATAGACTTGGAGCATTGATAGAGGCAGGTGTTGCAGATCGGGGGCCGAAGGACCGGGCAGGTACAAGGTACGACCGAGAGGAGCTGATAGAGTGCAATACATCAACCAGATGGTCAAAGTATCTTATTGAGGGTAGATTGGTTGTCGATGGACTGACACTAAGCCCCAGTTTTGTATCTTTGTAACTGCAGATGTATGAGGGCCATTATCCCTGGTATGGGAGCCCTAGACTGTTGTATTATTCAGTTTGATTAATATAACAAAGTTGGGTTGTAAAATTTGTAAAAAGTTGTGTATACTTTGTGCACTAGTAGATTTACTGTTGTTTATATTCCGTTGTGCAAAGTAGCTTCGTTGTGATTCTTGGTTTGGTAGCATCAGTGATTTAAGATTATATCCCAAACACCAGGATCGTGGAAAAACAACAGTATATCAAAGCGTGTCTGAGCTACTTTGAGGGTCAGTGAATCAGAGTGTGCAAAGCGAAGCAACTCAAAGGGAATTGTGGGTGTCTAGATCATGGAGTAGAGAGTTCAGCTAAAGACATGGAGATGTGGTCCTGACTGGCTTGGCAACGAGATTGGGTGGGAGTTCTGGTGGATTGGTGGAGAGCCTGGGGAAACACAATTTGTTGTAGGGCAGATTACTGATCATGGACTTCTGTCACTTTGTCATGGATCATTGGGACAACTTGAGGATTGCTTTGGCATGGACAAGATTAGTTTGCTCGAGATTGCTTAATCTCATGGACTGGATGTTGGCAAGCTAGAGTCTTCATCGGATCGTGATGTTGCATATCCGAGATTGGAGGGATTTGCAAAAGTGGTATTTGATCCAAGAGGATGAGTGCTTGCAGGATTGAGCCAATGGAGATCATTTAGGCTCAGAGGGAGTAGCCATATGGAGGTTTGGGATCTTCAGGTTCAAATGTGATGACGCAGAGGCACTACCAAGATTGTAGGGTTCATTCTACAAAGTATGTTGCAGTGATGGATGCCAGATGGGCTAGTTTTCATCGGCGATGATGATGAGGAGACTTCCTAGTGTTGGAAGTACCTCCCTCGCTAAGAGGGACTGTTGAGATTTGTAGCTTGGGAGGAACACCAAATGCTAGGCTTGAGAGTTATGCAGGAGTTGGCACACAAAAGTCTTTTGTGGGATTGAAACACAAGCTTGGGGTTTTGTACCCATCGATGTTGGGGCCAAAACCATGGATAGAATTTGACATGTGATGGATGGAGATGATAGAGGACGTCAAGACGAACTGGACACATCGAAAATCATCGAAATCTGAGTTGTCTATGTGGAGATATTAATTTTTGAAGTTTGTGTGTGGGCTTGTGACTCATATTTGAGGTCGGCTAGGGCAAGATTAGCTCTCATGACAGTTGGATAAGCCCACCAAGGGTATTCATTGGAGCCCTTGAGAAACCTATAAAGGAGTGAGGAGAGGCCTCACTCCTCACATCCAAGAAGCATCTTTCATAGTTTACACATTAGGAAAGGCAGCGTGAGTGCGGGCAGCTTGAGTGCGGGCTGAGCATGTAGCAAACTGCACCAGGGTGATGCAAAAGCAGCGCAAAGCTAGGTATTTATTGTATTGATGTGTTAAGGTTGAATTGATGCTAGTGGATGGTGTCCTAGGAGAGGACAGTTTGGAAGTTTGTTAGCAACTAAGAGGAAGGGTTTCCTAGGTAGTTGGATGCTATAACCAGGAGTAGATGCTACAACAAGGATTGGTCACTCGTGGCTTGTTGGAGGGCAACATGAGAGTGGACCAAGTGTGGACAGTGGATTAGGCATTTGTGGTTTGTTGGAGGACAACGTGATAGTGCCCAAGTTGGAGCCCATTGTGCACCATCTTCATGGACATAGGTGGTTGCTAGAGTGGTAGAAGAAGAGCTCAAGGGTTTGATCAGCCACAAACAGTTTGAGTAGCCCTAGAGTTGTCGTGTGGAGAAGGACATCTACAACAGAATATGGGCAGTCCTCCTAGCCCTCATTCATTGTGAGAAATAAGCATCTTATAGTGATAGGTGGCAGCCCTCCGTGCCCTATGTTAGTCTTCATTGGAGTAGCACAGGAAGACTATAGTGCAATGAAGTCCCTAAGTAGCTAAGGAGCAGCAACAGGTAGTTGTGAGTTGTTCACAAACAGAGTTGTGAACAATTCGACAGGAGTCTCGATGTGTTGTGCCCTTAATGGATTAAGGCACAACTAGTGAGCATATTGGATAGCCGAGGTTCAGTGGCTAGATGGACTTGGATCATTCATAGAGGCAGTGTTGCAGATCGGGAGCTGAAGGACTAGGCAGGTATAGGGTACAACCGAGAGGAGTTGTGATTGCATGGTACATCAACCAAATGGTCAGAGTATCTTGTTGAGGGTAGATTAGTTGTCGATGAACTGACACCAAGCCCCAATTTTCTATATTTTTATCAGTGGATGTATTATGGCCATTATCCCTGATACGGGAGCCCTAGACTGTTGTATTATTCAGTTTGATTAATATAACAAAGTTGAGTTGCACATATTTGTGTAAAAAGTTGTGTATATTTTGTGCACTAGTAGATTTAATAATGTTTATATTCTGTTGTGCAAAGTAGACTTGTTGTGATACTTGGTTTGGTAGCCTCAGTAATTTAAAATTCTATCCTAGACACCAGGATCATGGACAAACAACAACAAGTCCGAATTAGGCCTTGGAGAAGCCTCAAAACAACTTTTATTCACGCCTCAGGAAAGGTCGAATTAGGACCTCAAGCCAGGCCGAAATAGGGCCTCAAGCAGGACCGAATTAGGGGCTCGGCCAAAGCCTAATTAAGGCCTCAAGGCATACCGAAAAAGTCTTCACATAGAGAATGAAAGAGGCATCAGGAAGACTCAGGTTAGGGCTTTAGACCAACTATAAACTGTCTTCCAATGGAGTCCCAAATTTGTCGAACAATCCTTCAAACGGAAATAAGAATAGGCTCAAAAAAACTTATCAGACTTAACCTGAAGCAGCGTTAAATCATTCACATCAATGTCCAATACTCCAAGCTTGCTCAGATGATCTCTCAGATGATCTCGGCCTTCTTCAAATGTTCAATATGGCTCAAACCTCGGATTAGTTTCAGATGAGATACTACCTCAAATCATCGAATTGATGTTTTGCAAGAATGCCCACAATTGGGTATATTTATAGTGATTTCAGGGGGGGCTATGTTGGGGTTGACCTATACCAAAAAAAATCATATTGAAAAGGCATGTTTACTCACTGGAGCCAACCTAAAATAGTTAGGGCCAACTTTAACAAAGAGGCTTAGGCCACTTTAAAAATCAATTTTTGTGTCTTTCAAAATACATAATTTAAGGTTGACTTTGATAATGGATTTAGGACAATTTGAATTTCAGTTTGACATCCTTTTAGGAGTAGAAATAAAATATTAAATCCATGAATATAATGGGGCATGATCTAGTGCAAAATCCATCCATTTGGGGCATCACACTTCAACTTTAAATATCTCAACCAGGAGGACCCACAAGGCGTGCCACTTATCAAACAAAATGGTTTGACACGGGCTAATAATCTAGAAGGTCCATGCATCCAAATTCACTAATTTGTGCACGCAAATCACCAAATAAATGTTGGCCCAATCACTGTTTAGCATCAATGACAATTCTTCCAACAACCTCCCCCTTTGTCATTGATGTCAACACTTATGCTCCCCCTGTTGGGAAGTACAATTTTCTTTAGACCAAAACCCACAAGCATTGGTTAATGGATGCATCGCCAGATTTAAGGATCATCGAGAGGTTGTTAAACCATGTCACGACACATGTGAAGAGCTGCTAACTTTTCTTCATGCAACAATCTCCCCCCTAGTGTGATTCGAGTGTGTATCGAACCTGTGATTCGGGCTCTGATTTCGTTTTCTGCGAATCACACTTGTCGTTTGACCAAAACCTGTAGGTGTTGGTAACAAACATATCACTAGATTTAAGGATCATCGGGAGATTGTTAAACCAAGTCATGACGCACACAGAGAGCTGTTGACTTTTCCTCGTGCAACAGGGTGAAGCAAGAATTCTTTTTTAAGGCATTTTGAGTTCACCCTAGCGGCTCCATATTGGAAAATTATGAAAATCTTAGGGATTTTAATTGTTCAATTAAGACATCCCCAAATGTAGCATTGAGGATAGTGTTGCTTATGATCAAGAAGATCATCAACTTGATTGGAAGGGAAAGAAAATTTCCCCTCTTGAAGACAATGAATTGTGGCTCTTTCCTAGCTATGATGATTTCATCATGTTGTGTGCATCTTGTGATGATTGGAAAGATAAGATCGTTGATATAGTATAGCCATCTCCCTCATCATATCACTCCTAGCATGTCCATGAGGATATCAATGAGAGTTGTATGCTTGAGGTTGCTCTGTAGCGACAATTCCTAAGCTCAATCATTGATTACTCCATATTCAGGCTTCAAGAGAAAATCCAATGATCCAAACCTGATTAATGTTCTCCCTTTCCATCCGTGGCCCCTTTTCATGATTCCAGGTCATCTTATTCTCCCGCCTCCCACCCTTGTGACTCAAAATACGAGTATTACATAGATAATTGTGATGCTTGCTTGTTCTATTCCATAATTAATTATATGAGTAGGAGTAGTGATGATGATTTGATGATATGTTGGTTACATTAGTTATATGACTATACTTAGGTCATGCATCGTATTCTAGCAATGCATGTTCTGTAGATGCATTGCATATTGTGTGAGCATTCTAACATCATTCATATAATGTCTCATGTTAGATAAGATTTTATTTTCTGTACAAATTTTATGCTCTCGTATAAAACATGGGCGATACCCTACACCCAGTGCATATGCTCCCAAGAAAGTTGATTGTGATGTGTGCGTTACAACTTTGCGAGCCTAGGGATTGTTGGAGTTTTGATGAACTCCCTGTTTGAGCATATGGATCATGCACTCTATGGTGAGCTCATTTCCTCAAGTTGGAGACAAATGTTCCCCACCAAAGTGGGTAACCCTTAGGAGAAAACTTTTCCCCTGCTTCTAACAAATAGACAGCCAGCCAACAGCCCTTGACAACCACCACTAGCCGATGACGTGCCATTATATCTTCACAATCTGCATCAGCCATATGCTTCTCAACCATCAAACAAGAGCACATTGACGAAGGCAGGCTTCCGATCAAAAGTTACTTTAATCATTTTGCATATCGGGTGCTTATGCTTGTTTGTATTTGGGAATTTGGTATGGATTATGGGGTGACCTGGAAAGAGGAGGAATTTTGACCGTGATTTTGTTCCCTCACCTTAAATGGGGAGTTAATCTTTGATCCTAGTCCAGTGGCACCTCCCCTAATGGCCCAATGGGTATTAGAGGGGCACTACTTGGGAAGCCTTGATTGAGATGGCGTAGTTCCATCTATCCTTATTCCATACCACTTTCCATCATACATTTCAAGCCCTTATCTCGCCTCCACCCTTTGGGTTCAACTGACCGTGGGTTCTTTGGGATTTGGTACCCATACATCTACATACTTAGATAGGGCCCCAAACTTTGCCTTAAGAAGTTGATGCAACTAAAAGAAGAAGAAAGAGCATATCATGCCCATAAAACAAAATCAAAATGCATAATATGGTTGGGACATGCAAATTAGGATGTGTGCAAAAGCATAGGATGAGCTCTACCTCACTCATATGGCCATCAGCCAGTTCACATGTTGCTCTATTACATCATAAAAAGGAACCCTTGCATGTGCCAACATTGGTGAGTGATAAACTGACTCATCATTACAAGATAATATAACTACTATGTCATTCAAAGATAGCTCTAACCGTTGAACTATGAGCAGTAATACAAGGAAAAAATTAAGAAAAAGTAAAAGGCATACAAGAGAGATGGAAAACAAAGACCGAGTTGGTAACTCATGCAACCACGATTTCTCCCACCTCACATATGTAGAATCAGGATGTGGATCCCCATCCTATTGGTCCCTTTGACCATGGCACTTGGCCATGAAGGCTTCGCCCCTCCATACTATCATTATTATTATTCAATAACACCAATCAATTGAAGGGTGGACTGAGGAAATGTTTCTTCCCCTTAGGGGCTAGAAATACCTAATAAGGTTGTCCATTAGCCACTCCTACCTAGGGAGAAAACTCCATTGTGAGTTCAAGGCCCCAGTTTTTGAAGGGAACCCTTATTTGAAGTATTAAATAACTCATTACATTAAAGCTTGGTTCACTTAGATGCAATAATTATTATTTTCCCTTATGATTGGTTGCTTTCACTAGCCTCTTTGTTGTGATTGTCAGGTGGTTCAATAGCCCATGTCTTGGGCACCTTACCCACCAGTACCCAAGCCATTAGAGAAGCATATTGGCATTCACATGTGGAGTGTTGAGACCCGAGAGCCTTAGGCCTCCTAGCAGCAATAGCATATCACACATGTCATTAGGCACCTCCTGCACCCAGGACCTTCTACCACCTTGAACTACATTTGATGATTCTTTAGGATGATTGACCTAAACACAATATGCCCCTGGGTCGGCCTTAGCACCATATGAGGGATTGCAGTGGATTCAAGGCCCAAATGAGGATGGTCTCACCTTCACATACTTGGGAGGGCTAGTCGCACTTGGAAAGCCATCAGAGATGGATATCATGAATAGTTGGAGAGCCATGGGGACGCTTTTGTGGTGCCCCAAATGGAAATTGGGGCCACGGAGAGCTATTGATGAAAATTTGAGGGCCAATCCTCCTTGACGGATGACATCAGCCCTAGAGGCCTCTCAACTCACATGTGTGGGCTTTTCTCTGCATTCTTCGCATTTATGTTAAAAGCTAGTGGGTTGGCTTGTAACCCAAAGAATTTTTGTGAATTTACTTGTCATTAGGGGCTTGTAGGCTAAAATTAACACTTATCCTCCTCATATAAATAGAGGAGAGGATCATTTGTAATTGATCATCATCTCTTGGACTATTATGGCCCTCCTTAGAGAGATTTCAGCCTCTTGTTTCTTGGTGAAGATGTTATCTATTGAGTACTTTGTCTATTGGAGCTATTTTCATAGCTTTGGAGAAGTTGTCTTGGATTGATAATGGAATATTCATGCGTTTTCATCTTGTAAGTGTACCTTGTTCTTGATAAGACTTTGAATTTTATGTCTAATATATAGAATGCATTGATAATCTAGGGCTTTTCTCTTGTACCCTAATTTGTTGAATATCAATTGTATAGAATCAGGATATTATCATTGTCTGCATTACTCATATTGGAAATGTGAATGGTATTCCCCTTGGTGATCTAGATTATAGCTATCCCAAGTGACTGAGATCCCTCACAAAAGCAATAGTTAGGGTTTTGGTGCTAGGGCATCAAAACATCCTTACTCCCTTGCAAGATCTAGCTAATCTTAAGCATCCATAGACTCCATCAACCCAAGGACTATGCATGGGCCTTGTCTAGTTGATGATCAAGTTAAATTTTATCCATAAATTGAATTTATTTTTCTCTCTTCTTAAATTAAGCCCTGTTAAGGATAAGTAGTTTGATTAGGGCTTGGAACAAAATTGCTTGGGAGAGGACTCTTTGGCATTGGAAGGATTCAACAATAAGGGTAGAAGTGGTTGCCTCAAAATCATTCCTCTTGTTGGCCAATCGTTTCATTTTCTCCATGATTTCTCTTCCCTTAACTAATTTTTCCTAGGAGAAACCCTAGTTTGATTAGGCTTCAACTTGAGGGCTTCTTGAAGGTTTCATGTGCATTTGTCTTGCTAGTATTCATTGTTGGAAACCTTTTCCTAGTACCTTGACATTAGGACATTCCATATTTCAAGCTATTAATCAAACCCTAGGTCTACTGTGCCCTAAATCAGACTCTTTTATTGGAATTTCTAAGTTTAACCCGTTAGAAATTCTTCCTGTACTATCTGATTTATTTCTTCCTACTTGTTCAATTACTTAACAAGTTATTTACCATGTAAATACTGAAAATAAATACAAGTACAATAACAACACATACAGATCATCAACTGAAAGTAAACAAGCACACAAGTGACACCATTGTTTTTGGACTAATGTCCCTGGAAAAACCCAATGCGGGAAAACCGATGCAGCTATTCAAAGGTTTTTATTATTATACAGTTTCAGGATACAACCTGGGTGCTAGAAATGGATCACTTAATAGAGAATGCCCTCGGCAGTGGTACCTCTCAGTTGGAGACAGATATTCCGGCTAAATCACTGGATGAACGATCCCACAACAACAATGCATCTTCTGTTGCTCTACATCACTCTGATAGGGATTGCGTCACCCTACCCAGCTCTCCAGCTCTAGTCTGTCCCATGAAAAATCTCCTAGCGCTGCCTCTAGGCCCTGCGCCAACCTCTCTAACCCAGCGTCAGCCTCTTTGGGCTCTATGTCAGACTCTGGAGCCTCTGCGTCTCACACGCTGGCCTTATCTGGCTCTGTGCAGCTCCTGTTTGCCTCTACGTGGACTCTAGCTGGCTCTGCGTGAACCTCTCCCGACTTCTGTGCTGATCCTCCCGGTACTAACTCTGCCTCTCTGCTATGTATTCACTGCCCCTCAACTGCAACTTTGATCACTCACTCAATTTCCTCCGCAAACCCTGCCCCAGAAAATCGAGTTCTTGATCTCTTTCGGTGTGTTCTCCAACTAACCCTCAAGCCACCTCTTATACTTTTCTCGTTGGTCCATCAACGACCGAGATTAAATCTCTAATCAACGGATAAGATTAGATTTGGCTTGATCCATGACTTTTGGAAACTCCTAACCCAGTTTTATATTAATACCCATTAATATTTTATTTTTCCTAAGTTTAGACTTAGGAACTCCATTAAAAATATTAATTATTTTAATATCTCCCAAACCGGTTAGAATCTGCCCAAACCATTTGTAGGACTTGGAGATCTCATGTGCTTTAGCCTCTCCACCAATTTTCATGGCTAGAGCACATCTGATGCTACCCCAAGTCAACATCTTTAAGGGAAGCGAATTACCTCTTCTTCATTCCTTGAGCCTTGTACCTAAGTTGTGTCATCCCTTAGAAGTCTATTGTGTTAAATTTAGGGCTAGAATGTTCTCTACTAAAGATATTGCATTTTTAAAACATTTCGACAATTTATCACATTACATTCACCCCATATCAGCATAAGCAATTATATAGAGAGAACATTTGTGATATTACCACTTAGTAATATTGCTAAGGGAAATATCAATCTTGCCCAATTTTGTTTTATTTCATGCTTGCACTTAGGAGATGTGGGTTTAGAGGTCCCACATGAATTTTGGGATTAAGTGAGGGCCCAAACATTAAGAAGGAAGGGAAATATTGCGGCTCTAATGGAGCGATGGGGCCACCCCATGGAGAATTATGGCCCACATGTGGAGGACGCTCTCATTGGAGAGGAGTTGGTGGGGAAAGTCGAGTTGGGCCCACATGGGCATTTGGAGGCTCTTTGATAAATAGAGCAAGAGACACTCATTTTGGTCATTCATTCATCTATTCAAAAATTGTGTCTTTGACATAGCACACTTGAGTTGAAGCCAACTCTACAGTGTTGTTTAGCACATGATGTGAAAATTCCTGAATCTAACACATCAAAAACCCCTACTGCATTTTCCGGTTTACTATCTCCTACTTGTTCTTTGCATTAACAAGTTATTTAAATGCATAAATATCGAAGTAAACTCAAATGCAACCTTCACAAATATACAGATCAACAATTGAAATAAACTGAGATAACAAGGGACACCATTATTTTTGGACGATCGTCCCCTGAAAAATCCAATGCGGGAAAATCGGTGCAGCATATAGAGGGTTTTATTATTAAGCAGATTCTGAATACAACTAGGGTGCCAAAAATGGCTCACCCTTCAGAGAATATCCTTGGCAGCAATACCTCTATCTGGAGATAGATATTCCCGCTGATCAGCGACCGGATGAACAATCCTACGGTGACTCCAGTTGTTCCTTGTGCTGGACAGCGAAAGTTGCTCCACCCACTCCTCTGGCACTGCGTCACCCTCTCTGACTCTGCGCCAGCCAATCAGCTCTCAGTCTGTCCCACTGAATCACCTCAAAGTAGCCTCTGAAGCCCTCTGCGTCAACTGCGTTAGCCTCTACGACCTCTTCGTCAGCTTCTTTGGCCCTATGTGTGCTCTGCACTGGCCTCCTTAGCCTTTGCGTCAACCCTTGCTGCCTCTGTGTTTGCCTTCCTAGGCTTTGCGATGCCTCTTCTGGTACTCTACTACCTCTCTGATATGTATTCTTCGGCCTCCTACCGAACTGCGCCTCACTGCAACTAATCACTTGTTCAATTTCCTCAGCAAACCTCGCCCCAAAAAATCAAACTGACTGATCTCTCTTGGTGTCTTGGTGTATCACCAACTGACCCTCAAGCCTTGTCTTATACTTTCCCTGTTGACAATTCAATGACCGAGATTAAGTCCCTAATCAATGGATAAGATTAGATCTCGCTTGATCCTCTTTATTTAGAACTTTCTCACCCATATTATATTAATACACATTAATTTTTAATTTTCCTAAGTTTATACTTAGCAACCCCATTAAAAATATTAATTATTTTAACATCTCTCCATCTGGGTGGAATTTCCCCAAACGATTTCTGGGTCTTGAAGATCTCATGTGCCTTAGCCTCTCCACCAATTTTCATGGGTAGAGCACATCTGATGCTACCAAAAATCAACACACGAGTGTCTCCAAGTGGAGATCTCAACCCTTGCTTTGGTGGACTTAGAGTGCCAACCCAAGGAGAGAGTCCTACCTATACCAGTTCATACTAGCAGTAGGGAGTGCAAATTTGTCGAGACGATTGGCAGCAACAGTACAGGTACTGCGCAGTTCTTGGAGGAGGCACGCTTGGAGGTTGAGTGAAGGGACTTAGGGGTTGAAACTTGAGATGGAGTCTGAGGAAGTGTTGTGGAGGCTTTTCCAGCATTTTGGCGGAGCAACGAACGCAATGATTGCTACAGGTTGCATCTTTTGCTTGTGGAGGAGGGCCAAGCATTTGGGGGCCAATCTTGGAGTGTCAAAACTAGGACAAACCTTTTTTGGTTTTTCTGGGTTTATTGAGGAGAGGCCAAGATTAATTTGGCATAATTTTTTGGGCAGATTTAAGGGATCAAACAGGGGCCCCAACTCAGCCAACAGCCTTAGGGAAAAATTGGGCTGAAATTCCAAGGTCAACATTTGGCCAATTCCTTCGTGGGTTTTTGTGGGTTATTGGTGGAGAGCTCGGGGTTAATTTCCTGAAATTTTCTGAGCATCTGAGAAGGCCCTAGCAGCAGTTCTTTGCAGCGAGCAACATATTTTCTAGGTAGTTTCAACTCAGAGCCAGGAGAGAGCAATAGCAGATTTGAGAGGGATTTCTTATTGTTCATTTGGGCTTAACTAGCTTGCCTTGAGCAAGCCTAGGTACGCTCTTTCCAACACCACATTGTACCCACTTATTTATTAATAAAATGGCTCAAATCAGAACAATTCATGGAGATTTCTGGTTATTAAATGTGTTGTAAACCTTTGTATGTGTTTCTGCTATGCTTGCTTTGTTTAACATTATATATTTCCATTAGGAATATTACAGTGATATCAGAGCATGATTTTGGCCAATTGTGGGAGTAAATCACATAAATGCTCAAGCGCTATTGTGGACTAGAAATCCAGAGGCTAAAACACTAGTCCCGCATTATTCTCCAAATTGAACTTATGCCCAAAGATGTCTCAGTAGGAGAAATTTGAAAATGTTACTAGGAGCATCAAGAGACTGGCGGGGCTTCTCGAAGAGTGGTTGTCAGCAAGGGCAGCAAGAAGAAACAGTAGTTGTCGACCGGCAAATGAAGAAAATAAGAGGAACATGATTGTTGAACGAAATGCTAGTAGTAATACTGCAGAGACGAAGATGGGAGGCGCAGGTAGTGACGAGATGACAAAGAACATACCCATGGAGGAGGGAGTTCATCTAGATACGTTCTAGCTGGTTGAGAATGAGGCTAATGGCACGCGGGAGGAGCACGAGGATACACCTAGTGTGATGCTAGAGTCACCATTGTTGGAGTTTCCATTGGTAGCCCCAGTAGACAGATTAGAGGACGTAGTTTTGGACACATCCATTGATGAGTTATCTGTTGATGAGGCATCCTGATCTATGACAGAGCTTCAAAACGAAAGCCACCTACAGCTGACTGATGAGCATGTCTTGCATGTTGGCTTGTCTATGGAGGAGCATTTGGAGGCTCATGTCGAGCCCATGATGGAAGAGGATGTGTAGCCATCATTTGGGCTAGTCATTGATAAGGGGCATCATAGAGACCACACATTAGGATTCCAGCACAGTTCGCTTTAGAGGAGCACTGACAGGATCTACAGCGTTATCAACCCACCCCTACGCATTGGATTGAGAGAGGTGGAGTTGTCTAGAAATAGCAGAGGGGATGACTAGGTTAGCAGCACTATTAGGGCACCTTTCCCATTGGAGAGAGGGAGACGGAGCTAACTAATCAGATCTCATGTGTTTCCCTGTATAGCGAGATGAGACGATTAGAGTTGCACAAGGTGAAACATCCACATGTCAAGGTTGTTCTATGTGTAGGAGTTCGTGCATTCAATCCCTCTCTTGGGGCTGGATGGCGAGAGATTCTGAGTTGGTACCCGGTGGACTGGATCAGACTCATGGAGATGGTCATAGTCTGGAGTAAAGCTTAGTGGGAGCTCTTAGACACCGAGGGCACTGGAGGCCCAGGTTGGCACTAGGATCCATGTGCAGCTCCCTATCCGATATCAGACATGCGAGATGGCTATGGCATTGATAAGGTAGTTGACACAGTGACTGAGCACATACATTCCCTAGGGGAATTCCAGTCGAAATTAGCAGACAAGCAGTTTATGAGCAAGCTCCATGGATTGTATTAGCATGTTGGTTGTGCATGCGGTCACAAGATGATTAGCATTCTCCAGTAGGCGCTGGTGGCAGGAGGTGGCATGGGTAGGCCATCGGACCGTGCATTGTATGGAGACAATGTTCTCCCATTAGGGTATTGGGAACAAAAGTCACTGAAGATCAGCACAACAGAGATATCCCCTTTAGTAGGTGTGGAGTGTTGAAAAATCTAGGGCATCATAATTTTGGTGATTTCTCTTGATTAGTAACTGCTTGTGAGTATCTTTTACTTCATTAGATTAGGATCTTCTCTTTGCTTAAGTTATTAGCATTCTTCTCCATGAAACAACTTCTAATGCACAAACTTAAATCGACAAGAGACATAGCATGTAGGCTATGAGCGAAGGCCAAAACCTCTCAGTTTTTGAGAGGAAAACCGACACAAATTCTTCTTATAGAGATTCCAATTGACGAATACCAAAACTAAGACCCTTGACCTATTACCCACTCCAAGACCAAGACACAAGTCCTCTTGACAGTCAACCTTTTTCTTGACTCCTCTTCCACTTCGTCCTTCTTCGCTTATTAACATGAACTGAGATCATTTCCTATCGAACTGTAGACACACTTGAAGTGGCATGGAAACTCATCACTATCATGTCACCAAACTGTGAATATTGAATCTCGGTGGCTTCATTATAACTCTAATATATGGCTTCTAGAAATCCGAGCTTCATGACTATAATGCCATCAGCTTCTTGACTGTGATGATATTCGATCTTCTTGACTCCTTGTTGTCCCTTGAAAAGTCCTTGCATTCCCTTTATCATGAAAGACCTTCGTTGCCCCTTCAATACCTTCTTCGAGCTTATCTTCTGTGATCTGAATATCAAAGAATCCGAGCTTTTGTTCTTGCAATCAGCCCTTAAACTTCTTTGTTCCTTTATCATCTTACTCGCTGTCCCTTGTATCTGAACTCATTTTTTTCTAGAGATCCGAACTGATCTTTGTTCTAGGTCACTCGAAAATCTCAAAGAGATCGAACTTATGAACTGTGGAAAAGTGGATACCTTTCATGCCTATATATAGCGGTCTACCCATATATATAAGTTGACATGACCTTATCGAAGGGATGTGTCTCTTATTTGTGAGCTGACACGATTTTGTTATTCCTTCTTGAAGCCGACATGGAGAGGAGGACTTGTGCTTATCACTGGAGGGCTATTTGATAATGTTATTGACTCGTATACATTTTACACATGCCCAAGAAGGGCTCCTCATACATGACATTGACTCTTTGTCTTTAATGACAAATCATAAGGCTCTCAATGGGAGCCATCTAAATAAACAATCTTGCTCATGAAACCCATGGAGCAAGGCATTATAAAAATAATTTCATTCTCTTTTCTTTTCCATCATTTACAAAGATCATAATTACATGTCATTATGAAGACCGAACCTAGTTACACTTTTCAACACTCCTTCTTAACTAGAGAGGTATTCATAATGGTACTTGGTCATTCTCAATCTGAAAAATTTCTCATGAGAAGAATTGGATTGGTAACCCATCTGTCTAGCATCATATCAACTAGCATTGTCATATAGCAAAGCCTTCACTAACAGCTCTATCCACATGATCAGAGCACAATGTTGGCAAGACCAATGATTCATAGACACCATAATCATTGTCTCTCCAAGGTACATACTCCACCCTGGTGTTCACAGAGTATGACCTACTTTGGACTATTCTTATCTTAGGTAGCCAGTACTCAAAGATTATCATTCCACTACAACTACCCTTATCTTGGATGCCCTATCTCATCCTCAAAGAGCAGCCAGATGTTTACCCAATCCTCCATTTTGTCTTCCCGGGTGAAGACCAGAATGATGTGTCTATCTCTCCATCTCAATTAGGGAGGACATTTCAATTCCAATAATGGAATGTACTCATTCCTACAAAAGGAATGTAGCTAAGCTCCCTCTTGGCTTAGGAATTTCCAAGTTTCTTCCAAGTAAGAAACTTGTTTTCAGGCTCCCTCTTAATTAGGGACCTACAACAGCTCCTCAACCAGCTGCTTGAAGAGCTCCTTCCTTCGATGTCATGAATTTCTTTGTCAAGGAGTCTTCATCTTTTTGGGCTTCTTCATAGGGCACAGACCATCCATCACTTTCATTCATGAGTCAGTCATGTCATCATTCCTTTCATCCGAAAGTGATCCATCAGTCTACATCTGGTCTTGCTTCATGTCATGCTTCCTTCTTCATGCCATATTTTCCGGAAGGATCTTACATCCTTCTATATGGTCCTCTTGGAAGACATTCACAGTTCTTCCCTTGGTAGTCCTGCATAAGCCCATCCAGATATTTGTTCAAAAATAAGAAATGAACACTTAAATCAAAATTACCTTTGTGATGGTCTTTCATCATGACATCTTCCAGTTTGCATCAACATCTTGCATACATGTTGACATATCTCCCAAAGATATACATTGTCAAGGGTCTCCATCTTTTCAGACTTCCATCAGAGTCTACATATCTTACCGGGAGATTTCCTACTCAAATCTTCTAGTCTTCGGATGTTGATTGCCTTTTCCATGGTTGCATAGTCCATGATATCTTCCTTCCTTTCTTCACACATTTCATTTCATTCCTAGGAGCTTCCAATCAGAGTTCCTCAATTGTAGTCAACCACCTCATACTTCATATGAGGACATATTATGTTGATTTCATCTAGTGCGACTCATGCCTTTCGAAATTCTTTCATAGGAAGATATTTCTTTCCTTTGATCATGCTTCTCAAAATAGATCAGTGATCCAAGTTACCTGCAACCATACAACATGACTTTATAAAATCGAATACAAGCATACATACCTCATTTACCTTTAGGTCATCTAAGCTTCTTTCATCACCTTCCTTGATTGAAAAGATCTTCCACCCCTCGATCTGCTTCGTCTCTTATGTCATCATACCATCATCCCATGAATTCCACATGTTGGAGTTCCTGATGAAACACTTGCTTCCTCTCTAGATCAGTGAACCCTTCGATGAAGATTCCATCAGAGAATCTTGAGGATCTCGCATATCCTTATCCAATAGATGTTTCCTTTTTACTCATGTATGATGAGACTTGTTCTGGATGACTTCTTCCTTTTTACTTGATCTTTTAATGAGGTCACCAAGAGCTATATCCTTCATAGTTGACTATCAGAAATCCTTCATGTTTCCTAAGGTGATGTCATGAGCTCTTACTTCTAATGCTTTTCCTCTTCTTTGGACTTCCTTCTTTCAGCTTCCTCCACTTCTTTGGTGAGATGGACTTCTTTTGTATCTTCTTTGTTATTGTCCCCTTTTTTTAGCTTAGGACAATCTTCCCTGTAATGCCCATAGCATTGAAACTTAGCTATATTCTTTTCTCCTTTCGACAAATATCTGAATACCTTTTTCCCTCAACCTGTCTTCTTCTGTCTCGCATAGAAATCACAAGTTGTTGAATGGAATAGCTTTTTTATCCCCATGGACATTCGTTACTTTGTCCTTCAGTTAGTGTATTTAGAATGATGGAGATTATTTCCTTATCTGAAATCATCTCTTCTAGATCTGGCAGTTGAGACCTTATGAAGATAACCCTTTATCCTTTGATACATTCAATTTGTGTAGATCAGATCTAAGTGATGTGACCTTATTTATTGCATCTTCAGAGAATAGTTCTACCAGTTTATCATATATCTCTTTGATGTCTCCAATCTGCTATATAGGGAATGAGGGGACCTTTGACTAATTTTATAAGAATCCCTTTAGCCCCTTGATCCCTTTCCATGTATTCAGATAATGCTTGATCTTCAAATGGTGTGGAGACTTTTCCATTGATATGATTAATGACTTCACTTTCTTCGAGGACTATGTGTACCCTCCTTTTCCATGCAAGGAATTTCGATGAGCTTATAGATCTCCTTGCAAAACGAAGTCATTTTACCAGATTTTGATTATAGAATAAAGATACTTACTTGTTAGGTGAAGATGAAATCTTCAACTTGATTTCTTTGTTGATGATGATTGATGAAGATGTATTAGTGCCCCTTTTGAATGATCTTCTTCCAAATGAACTCCTTTCTTCAATAAAAGGAGATTGCCCCTTTTTATGATGACAACGCCTTTGATCTAGCTCTCCTTTGATGATGCTGATTTGATGAGGATCTCTTGATGCTTCCTCAGATGATCTTTAAGGATAAGGAGGAGATCATTGCTTCAATGAGGGGAGATTGCCTTGGAACCTTTTGAAGATGATGGCAATGCCTTTTAGCCTTCTTTGGATAACTAGCCTTCAAGATACTTCGACTTCTTCAGTGGTGAATGAGTGCAGATCAGAAATGCTTCTAGGGTTTCAACTTTCTCTAATATGATGTGATCTTAGTCCTTGAAGTCCTTCTCTTGGATGTCTATACTTTGTGCTACCTTGCATTGTAGATTTCTTCGACTTGATGAGGGTCTTTGTGGTCTTTTGATGGTGACTAGAGGATCCAACCCTTTTGTTGTGTAGACTTCTAGTTGCCTTGATTTGATTGATGATCCCAAGACTTCCTTTTGAAGTAGGCTTTCTTCTTCAATGTAGATCTCGATTTCACTTTGATATCTTTCAACTTGCTTTGATGCCTTCCTTGAAACCTGATTCTTGAGTGTCTCTTTGATTAGATGCCCTTCCTTAACTGCCACCGTAGCTCTGATACCATGTTGAAAAATCTAGGGCTTCATAATTTAGGTGATTTCACTTGATTAGTAACTACTTGTGAGTATCTTTTACTTCATTAGATTAGGATCTTCTCTTTGCTTAAGTTATTAGTGTTCTTCATCAAACAACTACTAATGCACAAACATAAATAAACAATAGACATGGCATGTAGGCTATGAGCTAGGGCCAAAACCCCTCACTCTTTGAGAGTAAAACCCGCACAAATTCTTCTTATAGAGATTCCAATTGAAGAATACCAAGACTAAGACCCTTGACCTATTAGCCACTCCAAGACCAAGACACAAGTCCTCTTAATAGTCAACCTTCTTCTTGACTCCTCTTCCACTTCGACCTTCTTCGCTTATTAACATGAACTGAGATCATCTCCTATTGAACTGTAGACACACTTGAAGTGGCATGGAAACTCATCACTGTCATGTCACCAAACTGTGAATACCAAATCTTGGTGGCTTCATTATAACACTGATATATGGCTTCCAGAAATCCGAACTTCATGACTGTAATGCTATTGAACTTCTTGATTGTGATGATATCTGAGCTTCCTGACTCCTTATTGTCCCTTGAAAATTCCTTGCATTCCGTTTATCATGAAAGACCTTCGTTGCCCCTTCAATACCTTCTTCAAGCTTGTCTTCTGTGATCCGAATATCAGAGAATCTGAGCTTCTGTTCTTGCAATCAACCCTTAAACTTCTTCGTTGCCCCCTTATCATCTTACTCGATGTCCCTTGTATCTGAACTCATTTTTGTTCTAGAGATCCGAACTGATCTTTGTTCTAGGTCACCCGAAAATCTCAGAGATATCGAACTTCTGAACTGTTGAACTGTGAGCTGACATGAGTTTGTTATTCCTTCTTGAAGCCGGCATGAAGAGGACTTGTGCTTATCATTGGACGACTATTTGACAATGCCATTGACTCATATACATTTGACACATGCCCAAGAAGGGCTCTTCATACATGACATTGACTCTTTGACTTTAATGACAAATCCTAAGGCTCTCAATGGGAGCCATCTAAATAAAAACTCTTGCTCATGAAACCTATGGAGAAAGGCATTATAAAAATAATTTTATTCTCTTTTTTTTTCATCATTTACAAAGATCATAACTACATGTCATTATGAAAACAAAACTTGGTTACACTTTTGAACATGGTGTTAGGTCGCTCAGGTCTACCAGGACAAATGAGGTGTAGATCACTTGGTGGCAGGTGTACTAGCAACGTGGTGGTTGCATGGGCACATAAGGGATTCCTACGGTACATGGGGGAATGGCATTGAGCATTGGTATCCAGGGGTGCATGGAGTTGTGCCACAGAGTTCAGTGCTTTGCAGAGGAGTGTAGGGGAACTTACTTGTGTGCAACCAGGCAAGATAATGCACAGCAGGTTGTCAAAGTGTTGCCGCGAGAGAGATATCTCGACTAGGGCATTAGGCACACCATTGGGTTTGGCACACTCAGATTTGGAGAGCGAGATGATCACAGGGTTGACTGTGAGGTTCCATTTATCAGTCTCCAGCATTGTCCATTGACACAGGGGACTTGGATATCATCTCTTGATGCTCTCATCACGAGCAACAAGACCCATGAGGACCTGAGGTTCATCTGAAACAGTGCGACGGGACACAGTGCATTGGGAAAGGGGATTTCCAGTTGTGGCATATTATCAGAAGATGAGTTGGTGGATGCAGGCTTGGGGGTAGTCCGACCTCTTGCAGAGGTAGCACTTGCACCACCCTTGAGCCCACACTCAGGGTGATACATGATCCCCTTTTGGTGAGACATTCTGAGGTGTCTCTGGAGCATCTACAGCGGTTGGTGGACCATGCTTACAGGTGGATGTTTAGACTCTGGGAAGCATTGGGGAGCACTTTTAGGAGGCAGGACGACAGATCCCACTGTGTGGTATGGTCGACGCAGGGCTGTGTCACACACACCAAATTGGTTCGTGATGTATGGAGTTCATATATTGATTGCACGTAGGGACCTGAGACGTGGTATAGGTTGGTTCCATCAGCTGTCAGGACTATGCCACAGTCATTCTAGTTGTGAGATTCAGGGGTTTGGTTGGTTGATTGGACACTCTACTTCATGGTGAGTGGGATCAGGACGGGGGATGACCCAACTCACCCCTTGGTTTGACATGTGGGGGAGCTTTGAGGCCTTGATCGCATAACAAGGTTGGTTTGCCTTGTTATCGCTACAGATCAGGGTGAGTGTTGGATAGGTAGGAGGTGACATCATGGAGGTGCTTAGTCTAGATGCATTGGTACTCCATAGATGTTTTGCCATCAGGCACCAAGAAAGGTGGATACAACTTGAGCATGAGGGGCAGACTGTCATGATCAAAGTTGCGCAGTGAGAGCATAATGGAACCCTTTTTAGATAGCGTGGGATTCGTGAATCATAGTGTGAAAATTCCTAGATCTAACAATCTCAGGAATCCTACTGCAACCAAATGAATCTACTTCACCTAGATCGTAAATTACATTACAAACTTATTTCAGATTTCTTCTTGAAACATTGAAGTAAATTACTGAAGCAACCTACACCTGTAAAAATTTCTCATTTCCCACCCCGGTTTTCAGTTTCACCTTATTTCTCCAAAATAGTTAAATGCCCTTTCCCATATCCATACATTCAACAACTGGAAAATAAATTTTGCTGAAAACACAAATTTTGGAAATTTTACTAAATGTTGGAAAATGCAGAAATATAAAAATCAGCGCATACAAACAGCGATTTAACTCATTTTAACACAGGTGATTTTTGGTCAAGGTGACCCTGGAAAAACCCCCTACAACTCTTGGGGAAAACCAGTTCGAGAGCTCTTTCTTATTTCTGAAAAATGTTTTTTTTTTTTTTTTTTTACAGTGAGAAATATTCAGCAAAAAATCAGCAAGCAAATTTTACAACTTATTTCGTTTTCCGTGCCTCACAGCCAACTGGGAAAACTTGCAAACAACAAAACAGAACAGCAATAAATGCTGTACGGCCTCCTCGAAAAAAATAGCAGTACAGCTGTATGGATTTCTGCCCTCAACTTGCTGAAACTCAGCGGTACGGACTCGCTGAAACTTCGCTGTATGGACTTGCTGAAACTCCGCTGTACGGACTTGCTGAAACTCCGACATGCTGAAACTCCGCCTTGCTGAAACTCTGCTGTACGGACTTGCTGAAACTCCTTCTCCTCATTGTCCAAAAATCTCGCTTGCTCTCTTGCTCTCATTTTCTCAATCTGCTCATGAAAGAATTGAATGACCTTTTCCTCCTTTTCCTCCCTTAATCTAACCCTAAGTGACTTTTGGGTAATCCCTAAATCCAATGGCTGAAATAGATTGAGATCCAGGGTTGAGATTAAATGCTCATTTAAATCTCACTTTCTATTTTTTAATTCACCCCACTTTAATAAAGACCCACTTAGTCATTTATTTCTAAAGTCACTTTTCCTTTCTAATTTTACATTGACTTTATTAAAGTCACTTTAAAATTAGACTTTAGTAACTTTATCACTTAAAGTCACTTTTAAATTAGAGCTGACTTTATAAAAATTATAAAGTCACTATAGGAGAAAAATTAAATTCTTTTGGACACTTTTCCCTAGGCCAAAGATCAAAGCCTTAGGGAACCATCTGTCCTCCGGTACCAAATTTCAACAACACCAAATTAAATATGATTCTAAAACATAGAAATTAAGCAAGGTAATAGAAACACATAGGACACTGTTATTTTGGACAAATGTCCCCAGAAAAACCCAATGCGGGAAAACCGGTGCAACAGTTCTGAGGGTTTATTATTATTAAGCAATATTGAAATCTGAGTACATCTATGGATGCCTAACTAGCAATCCAAACAGCAAGAAAATATGGCAAAGATATTCCCTAAGCAACCCTGACACTCGTGTTGCTTGCACTCGCGTTCCTGCACTTACGTGTTCCTGCAGTTACACGTTCCTGCACTGGCCTTCTTGCACTCACATGTTAATGCACTCGCGTGTTCCTGCACTTGCGAGTTCCTGTACTCGCGTTCCTGCACTCGCGCATTCCTGCACTCACGAGTTCCTGCATTGGGAATAACTCAACCTCTTGCCACTGCCTCTTTGGATCTGGAAATCTTCCTCAGGATCACTGCCCTTGCCCCTCTACTGCAAAAGATCTTTTCAATCAGAATTTCTTTCTGAAAACTTCTCACTTCAGAAATTCGATATCTTGATCTCTCGATGTATTTTCCAAATGACCCTCAAGCCCCTTCTTATATCTTCTTGTTAGACAACTAACGGCCTAGATTATCTCCTAATCAAAGGCTCAGATCATTTTGATTTGATCTTCGTCTTTATTTAGAAGATTCACCCACAATTAGATTAATACCCATTAATATTTTAATTTTCCTAAGTTTAGACTTAGGAACTCCATTAAAAATATTAATTATTTTAATATAATCGTCTCTAGGTGGAATTTCCCAAAATGGTTGCTGGGCTCTTTGGAATGCATGTGCCCAAGTCTCCCTGCAAAATTTGATGCTTAGAGCACATCCGATGCTACCCCAAATCAACACTCCCTCTTCACGAGGAATGTGCTCTAGCAATATACTACTACTACATATTGCTCTGACTCTGAAGCATTGTCCTTTTTGTTGTTGATGTTTGACATGTTGTCCACCAACTACTGCGTTGTTGCTGCTACTATACTGTTGCCTTTGGCACTGCCACTGCTAAATATGTACTACAAATCCCTCTCAAATGTTGCATTTGCTATGTTGCTAGCACTGCCACTGCTAACACTGCATCCGTATTGCAACTCAGTTGTTGAGAGAAGCAACTGAAAACACCCAAAACTAGATAAGTATCTCATGATACACCTCGATGCTTAAAGCCTGACTGCTGCTAGTCCCATGTTGTCTTCTGAAGCCATTGCATTGTTGAAGCTCTGCACTGTGCCTACATGCACTGCTGCCTTTCTGCTTTGCGCTGCTCAAGTTTTGGCGTTGCTAACTACTG
The DNA here is from genome assembly GCA_031772625.1 of Pinus tabuliformis. NCBI lineage: Eukaryota > Viridiplantae > Streptophyta > Pinopsida > Pinales > Pinaceae > Pinus > Pinus tabuliformis. The sequence continues at coordinate 862,283,816 of CM062816.1, forward strand.
CATTTGTCGCTCCAACACTCCATGTTACCAACTGAAAACTACACCATCCCACTACTACTGATCATGGGCTCCTGTAGCAAGGTGATGATCCAAGAGGTGGACTCCTCAAAAATCATGCCCATCTGTAGCTCTATCGAACTATAGTTCTATATTAGCCTACCTCTCTCTTGGAGGTATCTTGGCTATCATGGCGAACTCCTCCTCCTGTTCGATCTTTGCGGCTGCAACCATAGGATTGTGCTTCTCATCCTTGTCTTTTTTGCTCAAGAGACATTAGGATGCATAGTGGCCCATCTCACCACATCTGAAGCACTTTACCTTGGAGACGTCCTTCCTTCGTCTATGTTGCCCTTGTTGTCCCTTTGATGGAAAGGTTGCATTATCCTCCTCCTCTACTTTAGGCTTCGACCCACTGTTGCTGCTACTACTTCCGTCAAGTTTGACCTTGACCAAGTCTCTCCTTAGCTCTTTTTGTTTTAGAGTTGCCCACATCTCATCCCAATTAGAAGATGTTGCTCTACCCAAGATACTCTGGACAAAGACTTGCCACTCATTTGAGAGAGAATTTAGGGCTAGTCTCACTAACTCTAAATCTTGAGGTGTATGCCCCGCAAACGACAACTCATCACGGGTATCCTTCAGCTTCGTGAAGAATGGATCCACACGTTCTCCCTTCTGCATCTGCGCACATCTCAACTTCTATTCCAAGTACATCTTCCGTTGCTCAGAAGATCTCTCATACAATGTGGCCAAAGCATCCTACATCTCCTTATCAGTTGCTTTGCTAGCAACATGGCACACCACCTGATCCTTGAGTCCATCCAGGATCATCCTCTTAGCCTTTTCCATTTCAACTTAGTACTTCTTCAACGGATATCCATCCGCAAGGACAACTACCACACTATCAACATACGTCATGAGGGCATGCTCATCTAGAAGGAAGGACATTCTAGCCTTCCAGATGACGTAGTTGGAAGCTTCGTCCAACCTGTCCTGATCCCTCAAGCCACTGGTTGCCATACCCTTCGAAAATTGTCGAACAACTCCCTCTTTCTCCTTACTGCGTAGCTTCTAGGCTAGCGTACGCACTCCCTAATGGAGCTAGTAAGTTTGTTGCTCCTCTGTTGCTTAGCAAATGAGAAATATCGATTTCCTCGGCAAGAAATCACTGAGGAAGTGTTCCCTCACTATGTGATGTTGATTTGGGGTAGCATGGAATGTTCTCTAGCCATGAAATTTGGTGGAGAGGTTGGGGCACATGAGATCTCCAATACCCAGAAATGGTTTGGGCAGATTCTAAAAAGTTTGAGAAATATTAAAATAATTAATATTTTTAATGAAATATTAATGTGGATTAATATAAAACTGTGTTAGGATGGTCCAAAAGACATGGATGAAGCCAAATCTAATGTTAGCTGTTGATTAGGGACTTAATCTCGGCCGTTGATATGTCGACGAGAAAAGTATAAGAGGAGGTTTGAGGGTCACTTGGAGAGTACACTAGAGTGATCAATCATTCTATTCTCTAGAGCGGGGTTTGATAAGAGAGATAGAATCAGTGATCGGAGTTGCAACTGAGAGGCATTGAGTACAAAGAGACAGAGAGACATGGATAGTGCCGGGAGAGCAGCGCAGGAGCCAGAGAGAGTGACGCTGTAGTAGCCAGGACTCACGCAAGGCCACGCAGAGGCAGCCGAGAGATGCATAGTGCTTTAGAGAGGCCAGCGTTGCTGACGCAGAGGGCCAGAAGGCTGACGTAGGCCCATTCAGAGTGACGCATGGCCAGCGCTGGGAAAAGAGAGGCTGATGCAGTGCAGAAAGGCAAACATTGGGGTTTCTAGGGCAGATTGGAGCTAAGGAGCTGCCAGAAGATTTATCCAGGGTTTTATCAGGGACATTTGTCTCAGACTGAGAGGTACTACTGCCAAGGGCATTCTCTGTTTGGTAAGCTGGATTTGGCACCCAGATTGTACTCTGAAATTGCTTAATAAGAAAACCCTCAGATAGCTGCACCAGTTTTCCCGCATTGGGTTTTTCTAGGGACATTGGTCCAAAAATAACAGTGTCATTTTGTGTGCTTGTTTTTGTTTCCTTCAGTTGATGATTTGTAATATGTTGAGCATGCACTAGTGTTTATTTTCAGTATTTACATTGTAAATAACTTGTTAAGTAACAAAACAAGTAGATAGGAATAAATCAGTAAAGTGCATGGAGGGTTTCCAACTGGTAGACTTAGAAACTTCAACATGGTATCAAAGCGTGGTTGCAGATCACAAGAGAACTAAGGACATCAGCCGAGCGGAGAAATGGCAGCAGAAAACAGTTGTCCCAAGTGATAGGAGTTGTTTCTAACAAAGCAACAACAAGGGAAGGTGACGCAGTGCCTTTGTCATCAAGGGTGATCCAGGAAGAGGCAGCGCAGAGGCTAAGGGAGACTCAGGCAGAGCCACGCAGAAGCTAGGAGGGTTGACATAGTTGGCTGAGGAGGCCGGGTTGTTGGTGCTGGGATTGCGCAGAGCCTAAGAGCTCTCACCTTCAGGTTGCTAGGGTTTAGGAGGCTGTGGGAAAGTTGCAGAGTGGAGCTGGTGAGGTACTGTAGTTAGAACAGTGCTTGACAGGGCAAGGCTAAGAGGAGTGAGTTGCTACCAAGGGTTTCCAGCCGAGAAATCTGGATCAATGGTGCAGTTGCACAGACGATCAGAGTAGGGGGCATCTCGACATCGGCAAAAGGATTTCCAGGAGGGAAATCGAGATTGAGAGGGAGTCACATCGAGAACTTCCAAGAGCGAAGTAGAAGAGCATTATGGCACTACACGGAGTAAGAGACCAGGACAAACTGGACGGAGCGTCAAATTTCGTAGTCTGGAAGGCGAGAATCTTATACGTACTTGATAGAAATCGTGTCAAGCACTTCGCCTTGAAGACGATAGCTATCCTAGTTGACCTAGCTGAGAACGACAAGTACGAGGAGGCAATGGTGAGGGCCAAGAGCATCATCCTTGACGGGGTCAAGGACCATGTAGTACCACACATTGCCGAGAAGGAAATGACAAATGAGATGTGGGAGGCCCTAAATAAATTGTACCAGCATACTTCTATGCAGAGAAGAATGTTACTAGAAAATCAGTTGAGGTCATATCAGATGAAGAAGGGAGAACCGATTGACACCTTCCTTGGAGGACTGAATGAGATCCGAGATCAGTTGACTGCCATAGAAGCCACATCGGATCAGGAATTGACAATGAGGAGAGCCCTGAATGAAGTCTCAGAAGACTAGGAGGTATTTGTCCAGAGTATACTGGGTAGATGGACACTTCCACCTTAGAATGAGATGTGGGTGGATCTTCACCAAGAAGAGATCAGACGACAAACAAAGGCGGGAAACAACAATAAGGGGATCAGAGTCAAAAAGGAAGAGGAGGAAGATGTTGCCCTAGCATCTGAGGGAAAGCAAGAAAAGCGGAAGAAGAAGGATCTCTCCAAGATCAAGTGCTTCCACTGTGGGGAGCTGGGTCATTATGCGACCCAGTGTCCAAGGAAGAAGAGTAAGGGAGAGTCTTCCGAGACTAAGGCAGCGCCAGCAAGGGCAGAGAAAGAAGTGGAGACAGACAATGATTGTGCCATGAGTGCACATGCACCACTTGAGCGGAAGTGGGGAGACATCGAACTGTAGTCAGGTAGACTACAGGCGATGAGGGACAGGATCCTCGAGGTACTCAGCCTCTTGGATTAGACCTTGCTATGGGAGCCCCGAAAAGGAGTAGCAGGACTGGCTGATGTGGGTAGAGATGAATGTGGACTATGTCACAGGGTTCGCTGAATTTGAAGGTTCAGGTTCGAATTTGGGCAAACGTCAATTTTTTTTTAAATTCGTTCAGGTTCGTTGAACTTGAAATTCGAACCTGAAGGCGAATCTAATTTGAACTTGAACCTGAACGAACCTAAACGAACCTGAACGCGAATTTAATCGAATTTTTTTAAGGTTCGATTTAGGGTTCGCCTGTTTTTTGACGGTTTTATTTGGCTGTTTATGAGAAAAACCAAGGGCCGCACACCGCTTTTCTGCAATGCTTCCTGCGAAATATTTCTTTATAAACGATGGCTCTCTAACGTTTTGGCACAAGCTGTCGGGAGTATTGAGTGAGCGTTTGTATTGAGCAGAGCTGTGCGTTTGATTGTGCTGTGCAGTCATGCAGTGAGCCTTGAGGAGATCTCAGATCGGTGTGGTCGTGAGTTGTGACTCGTGAGTCGTAGGCTGTGCAGTCACGTAGTGTTGTGATTTGCTACACTAGCACGCACCTCCGTTCGATTTGCTGCACGCTTCGAGCTTCGGCGTCGGCGTTGAAACTTGACTGCAGTGTGCACGCAAAACACGTTACATCGACACGTAACTACTAACACAGGACCCGTAACCCAGGTACCGTCGACTCAAAAGTTATAACATATAAGTTTGTATTGAGTTTAATTAAGTTTGGTTGACTGTTGTGTTGCGTGCATTTCTAGCATTGTTGGGCATTTTTCGTTTTGCTTGGGTTGTTCCTTTTTCTTTCGAGCAATGTTTTTGTTTTTGTTTGTGGGTAAACCTGCTGGCTAGATTTGGAGATAGCGTTGGCTGTCCAAGAGCTTGTATGCATCCCCTGAACCAAATCTCAAACAGAGTATACTTGCTTTCTGTTGGTTGGCATTCAACTGGTCCATATTTGGTTTGCTCGATTTTTGAAGCATTGTAACCTTGAGATTTGGTTCAGGGGATGCATACAGGCTCTTGAGACTTGGACAGCCAACGCTATCTCCAAATCCAGCCAGCAGGTTTACCCACAAACAAAAACCAAAACATTGCTCGAAAGAAAAAGGAACAACCCAGGCAAAACGAAAAATGCCCAACAATGCTAGATATGCACGCAGCACAACAGTCGACCAAACTTAATTAAACTTAATAAAAACTTATAAGTTATAACTTCTGAGTCGACGGTACTTGGGTGACGGGTCCTGTGTTAGTAGTTACGTGTCGGTGTAATGTGTTCTGCGTGCACACTGTAGTGAAGTTTCAACGCCGACGCCGAGGCTCGAAGCGTGTAGCAAATCGAACGAAGGTGCGTGCCGGTGCAGCAAATCACGACATTGCGTGACTGCACAGCCTACGACTCACGAGTCACGAGTCACGACCACACCGATCTAAGATCTCCTCAAGGCTCACTGCTCACACTGCGTGACTGCACAACGCAATCAAACGCACAGCTCTGCTCAATACAAACGCTCATTCAATACTCCCGAAAGCTTGTGCCAAAACGTTAGAGAGCCATCGTTTATAAAGAAATATTTGGCAGGAAGCGTTGCAGAAAAGTGGTATGCGGCCCCTGGTTTTTCTCATAAATAGCCAAATAAAACTGTCAAAAAAATCGGCGAACCCTAAATCGAACCTTAACAAAATTTGATTAAATTCGCGTTCAGGTTCATTCAGGTTCGTTCAGGTTCGAGTTCGATTAGGTTCACCTTCAGGTTCGAATTTCAGGTCGGCGAACCTGAACGAATTTCAAATTTTTTTTTGAGGTTCATCGAATTTCAAACCTGAACCTTCAAATTCGGCGAACCCTGTGACATAGCTTAAAACTAAAAGTATTGCAAATTTCCAATTAATTTTTTGAATTCATTAAACAATAATTTTTTTATAATTATTATTTTATGATCTTTGTACAAGTTGGAGTCCCAACGACTTATTGACATGGTCTACGTCTACTACAATCTTCGATTGTGGGTGAGGCAACTTGAGAGGATACCTGATATGGAGGCCATCTCATTGGAAGGGATTGACACCACTGTTGCATGGAGGGTTGAGACCAAGAGGCCTCTCATGGAGTCTGCCAATGATTGGTTAGAGCAGGAGGTAGTGGAAGGTGTAGAGGGGGAGGAGGAGGAGGAGGAGAAGCAACAGGAGGAGGAGGTGACACCACCTATCTGGGCTGCCCCTGCCACTAGTAGAGGACGTGGTCTATCTCCCTTGTAGCCACGGGAAGAGCACTTGGTGTGCGTTACAAATTGGCCTTTCAATATATCGTACACATAATGATCAAATTTCTCATAGGCGTTGATTAGATTCATGTAAAATTCTTGAGCATCTTCTTGTATCTTGTTGCTGAAATATGGCCGAACCAAGCTTAAATTTTCTGTAATATCACCCGACAGATTTGTTTGTGGGCAATTGGGTTGATTGAGGGACCTTTCAATTCGTTTTTCCAACAAACACACTAGGCACAGACTCTTTCCCTTGCAATTTAATGAATGCTTTCGCTTAATGCAATAAGTTGCCATGAGAGGAGTATAGGTGAGACATTGTAGAACGCTGATAGCGTAACACAAATTGCCATTGTTCAATAATCCTACTGGTTCTCTTATGCCTGTGCCCTGCAATTTATGATTTCTGGCAAGACCAATGGCAACTCTTGCTGCATCAGTGGCATGTGCTGCTGACTCGAAAGCAATTTGCGCTACGGCAGCTGCATCTGTGTATGCAACTTGATCATGTGATAAACCGACACCCTATCACCATTTCTGTAGTTAATAAGGAATTCTTGATATCTAACAGTAGGATTCATTGCTTTTGTGCTTGCATGGTAATCCATCTTACCTTCCATCCTTAACTTGAAGTATCCATCTTACTTTCCATCCTTAACTTGAAGTATGGATCTTCCTCATATATTTTGGACTTAACAGTTCCTGCTAGCATTGGACTCTCCATTGGCTCCTCTTCATTTGAGAGTTCATAATATTCAACATTATCCCTCCTGACATGTCCTTGTCCAGTAGAATGAAGGAATTGCTTTTTGTTAATTGAGTCATGATGAGAAGGGGATGGGGGCAAAACTGGTGGTGAATGTGCAACAAAAGTGGACTGTGAGTCCATTTTAGTTGGAGGGCTTTTAGCTGTTTCAAGGCTAACTTTGTCATCTTCTTGCTTTCCAAAATAGTCTTCATCCACATCAAGATCAACTTCATTTGGATCATCATCTTGATGAAAATCTTCTTCTTTTGCTTCTTCTTGTTTTGTTTCTTCACTGTTGCTGTCATCTCCCTTATTATCGATTTCCCTTCTACGTGCTTTAACTTCTACAAATGATTTTTCTAAACGCTGAAATGCTTCTTGAACTTTAATAAACTGCTCAAAGCTTTCAGGATGTGAACGTAATGGCACATTATGCTGCGAACAACGTTCAAGGACTTGCATCATTATATTGTGCGCCATGGCTTTGATACCACTGAAGCATAAAAACTGATAGCTTGTTGACTTAATATGTTAAAAATACACGAGGTATTTTAAATTATAATTTATTATATATAAAATTGTACAAGTGATGAATGTTACAATGAGGACCCGCATATATATACCTAAGCAGGTGTCCTTTCGTGAATGGGCATGTCTTTTAGACATGCCTTTTCACTTAACTTAATGACTATTTAACATAATCAATATTTGATTATTTAATATTTACATTTATTTTATTTATTTACTTTTTATGAATTATATTCATAACATCCTCCATGCAAAGGATGTGCCTTCACTCTTCGGTAGGAGCCCTTGTATGAATTACTGCAAAGATTACATCGCCATTCCCATGAGCCACCACCTCCACATTTTTGAAGCTTCTGAACATGCCTCCAAAGAGGATAATATTCAGCCCTTGGGTTGGACATGGGGCTTGAACTGGCAGCTTGGTTGGAAGCCATTGCTGCAAAAAAAATAAAATTAAAAAAACAAATTTGTAAAGAAAAAACGTTTTTCATATATTTGGAAGTATAAACCCTTGAAAAATAGAAGAAATAGTGAGAAAAATCTAAGGAAATGAATGCTTCTTAACCAAATTATTTTTTTTAAGCTGAAGGTATCCCAAAATGCTAGAAAAGACAAGAAATATGGTTGTAGCTCAGCCAAAAACTAAGAATGTCATAGCTGGAAACTCTGCACTCCAAATCTGCTTGTAAAATCGCTTTCTCTTGTTGCTGAAATCTCGTTTTCTCACTATTGAAAACGCCCTAGTTGAAACCACTGCTCTCTTCCTCTTTTCTCCTTGCTAAAATTGTTTGTCTCCAAGTGAAACGACTTGCTCAATTCGTGTGATGAGGGAATGACGCAAGAGTCTTTTTATAACTTGAGAAAACCATGTAGAAGCATCCAAAAGAGATTTTATTTACCCAATAAAAATAGGCGGAAAAATCACAACTTATAGGTGGAAATGTAGCCGTACGACCTGGAAACGTGTTTCAGGCCATATTGGGTCACGTTTCCCCAACGTGAAACGTGTTTCCAGGCCATGCCAAATGCGTTTCCAGGTTTCAGTTTTGTTTCAACCCAGAAACGTCCCTGGGGTTGGCGTTTCCTGCAACATAGCTTCCAGTTCAACTGGTAAAGTTGTATGTAACCATACATAATGAAGCTTGTTGAGACAAATCTACTGTGCACTAACCTTTATGATGTGATGATGTCTTATGTTTTTCTAAATGTTTAAAAGAACTAACCAATTGTGAAAAGCAAGGGAGATACTGATTCACCATCCTCTCAGTATTTTCAACAATTGATTTGGCAAATCAACTATCGATTCCAGAGCCAAATATAGGTTAAAAGGAAGATATTTTTTGCAAGAGACATTATGAAATTAAAGACTTGCAAGTGACAATTGATGATTATGAATGTGTATTTCAATTTAGTGTTACAACTATGTATAAATAATAGATTGACATAATTCTTAGTCTATCATGGTTTAGAACATTAGGTTCCTTTAAATTAAACACAGAGAGAAAATCTTTGATTTTTTCCTATAAGAAGAAGAAGGTGACACTTAAAGACATTACAATGAAGTCAGATTCGATAGTACCTTCATAAAAAATCTTGAAAGATATATCAAAGGTGATTATTCGAGAAAATAAAAAGTCAATATCAAAGATGCGAAAAGAATTTGACGAAGTTATCATGGAAATAAATGAGGAAATTTCTTGCTTAAAATGTCACAATCAGAAATTGCTTGCACAAGTCGAAAAGTCCAACGATACGAAGCAAAATTATCAAAGATTAGTACAAGAAAAGGAAGATCTCGAGAAAGAATTGAAGAGAAACCTGGCAATTGTAGAAAATTCTTGGTTGAAGAACCTTAATTAGAAGCTACTGGGACAAATTAGAATGTTAAAAAATAGAGAACTTGAGAATCCAAACATCAAAGATGTCAACAAATCAGAATCCTGTTGATTTGGGGTAGCATAGGATGTGCTCTAGCCATGAAAATTGGTGGAGAGGCTAAGGCACATGAGATCTCTAATACCCAGAAAGGGTTTGGGTAGATTCTAAATTGTTTGGGAGATATTAAAATAATTAATACTTTTAATGGAGCCCCTAAGTCTAAACTTAGAGAAAATAAAATATTAATGTGATTTAGTATAAAGCTATGTTAGAATGGTCCAAAAGACATGGATCAAACCAGATCTAATCTTAGCTGTTGATTAGGGACTTAATCTTGGCCGTTGATTTGTCAACGAGAAAAGTATAAGAGGAGGCTTGAGGGTCACTTGGAGGACAGACCAAGAAATCAAGATTTCGACTTTCTGGGGCTGGGTTTGCTGAGAAAGTTGAGAGAGTGATCAGAGTTGCAGCTGAGAGGCAGTGAATACAGAAGCAGAGAGGCAAAGATAACACCAGGAGGATCAACGTAGCAGCCAGAGAGAGGGACGCAGAAGCAGCCAAGGGTTCATGCAGAGCCAACCAGGGCTCATGCAGAGGTAGCCAAGAGCTGCACAGTGCCTCGAAGGCCAACATGGGTGGCGCAGACGGCCAGAGGATTGATGCAGTGCCTCCAGAGGTTGATACAGGCCAAGCTAGAGTGACGCTGGGCTAATGTTGGGGCCAGAGAGAGGCTGACGCAGTCCCTAGAGGTTGACACTGGGGTTTCATGGGGCAAATTGGAGTTGAGGAGCTGCCAGAGTGTTTGTCCAGGGTTTCAGCCAGAATATCTGCTTCTGAGTAGAGAGGTACTACTGTCGAGATTTTTCTCTGTTGGGTGAGCCAGATTTGGCACCCAGATTGTATTCTGAAACTACTTAATAAATCAAACCCTCAGATAGCTGCACCGGTTTTCCTGCATTGGGTTTTTCCAAGGACATTAGTCCAAAAACAACAGTGTCACTTGTGTGCTTGTTTCTATTTCCTTCAGTTGATGATCTGTAATGAGTTGAGCATGCACTTGTATTTATTTCTAGTATTTACATGGTAAATAACTTGTTAATTTAACGGAACAAGTAGATAGGAATAAATCAGAAAGTACATGAAGGGTTTCTAACGGGTTAGACTTAGAAATTCCAACATGGTATCAGAGCGTGGTTGCAGATCACAGGAGAACTGAGGACATTAGCCGAGCAAAGCAACATCAACAGAAAACAACTGTCCCGAGTGACAAAAGTTGTTCCTAGTAGAGTAGCAGCAAGGAAGGGGTGACGCAGTGCTTGCGTCATCAAGATTGAGCCAGGGAGAGCCAGCGCAGAGCTCGAGGGAGGCAAAGACAGGCTCACGCAGAGGCTAGGAGGGCTGACATAGTTGGCTGAGGAAGCTGATTTGCCGGTGCCGGGATTGCGCAAAGCCTAGGAGCTCTAACCTTCAGTTTGTTGGGGTTTAGGAGGCTGTGGGTAAGTTGCAGAGTGGAGTTGGTGGGGTACTATAGTCAGAATAGTACCTAACAGGGCAAGGCCAAGGAGGAGGGAGTTGCTACCGAGGATTTTTAGCCGACAAATCTGGATCAGTGGTGCAGCTGCACTAGCGATCGGAGTGGGGGTATCTCGACATTGGTAGAAGGGTTTCCACGAGGGAAATTGAGGCTTGGAGGGAGTCACACCAAGAACTTCCAGGAGGGAAGTAGAGGAGCAGTGAGATGGCAGTGAACGAGGTAAGAGATCAGGATAGATTGGAGCCTTAAACTTCGTAGTCTGGAAGGCCAGAATCCTATCCATTCTAGACAGGAATCGTGTCAAGCACTTCGCCTTGAGGACGATAGCTATCCCAGTTGACCCAGCTGATAATGACAAGTACGAGGAGGCAATGGCAAGGGCCAAGAGCATCATTCTTGACGCGGTCAAGGACCATGTAGTACCACATATTTCCGAAAAGGAAACAACAAATGAGATGTGGGAGGCCCTAAGGAAATTGTACCAACATACTTCTGTGCAGAGAAGGATGTTACTAGAAAACTCGCTGTGGTCATACCAGATGTAGAAGGGAGAACAGATCGACCCCTTCCTCTGTCAATTGAAGGAGATCCGGGATCAGCTGGCTTCCATAGGAGTCATGCTGGATATAGAATTAATGGTGAGAACAACCCTGAACGCAATCTTAGAAGACTGGGAGGTGTTTGTCCAGAGCATACTGGGTAGGGCAACCCTTCCAGATTGGGAGGAAATGTGGGTGGCTCTTCGCCAAGAAGAGATTAGAAGGCTTAGCAAGGCAGGAAGCAACGACAAGGGGATCAAAATCAAGGAGGAGGAGGAGATGGATGCTGCGCTAGCATCTGAGGGAAAGTAGGATAAATAGAAGAAGAAGGACCTCTCCAGGGTCAAATGCTTCCACTGTGGGGAGCTGGGTCATTTTGCGACCTAGTGCCCAAGGAAGAAGAGCAAGGGAGAGGCCTCTGAGACCAAGGCTACACTAGAAAGGGCAGAGAAGGAAGTGGAGACAGACGATGACTGTGCCATGAGTGCACACACACCACTTGAGCGGAAGTAGGGAGACATTGAGCTGTAGTCAGATGGACTACAGGCGATGAGGGGCAGGATCCTCGAGGTACTCGACCTCTTGGATTAGACCTTGCTACGAGAGCCCCAAAGAGGAGTAGCAGTGCTGGCAGATGTCAGTAGAGACGAATGCGGATGGAGCGACAGAGGGAGCTATAGTGGAGGATTCCCGGGACAATGTGAGGTAGTAGTGCGAGAAGCACGAGAGTGTTGCACCAGTGCAAGATGGCACAGAGGTGTGCAATGGTGCGAGATGCACAGAGTTGTTGCAGCAATGCAGAGGTCAGAGAGGGAGCACTTGTCAGTGACAGAGGGAGCTTCAACATCAGGGGTGTCTCTAGCCTGACAGAGATGTCAGAATTGGGAGATCAGTTACTTACTTCTCAGTAACTGAGTTGCAGTGCAGTAGTTAGCAATGGTAGTGCTATGGGCAACACAATGCAACATGATGAGAGGGGTTGTAGTGCAGATGCAACAGTGGCAGTGGCAGGGCCATGGGTAGCAGGACAAATGCAGAGGGAGTTGCAGTAGAAATGAAGTAGTGACAGTGGCAGGGCCATGGGTAGCAGTACAGGATGCAACAGTGCAGAGGATGTTGGGCAGCAGGCCTAACATCAGCACAGGGACCGATGCCGAATGATCAGGGTGATGCTTAGTGAGGAGTAATACTAGAGCACAGTCCTCGCTAAGAGGGAGTGTTGATTTGAGGTAGCATCGAATGTGCTCTAGCCATGAAAATTGGTGGAGAGGCATAGGCTCATGAGATCTCCAATATCCAGAAAGGGTTTGGGAAAATTCTAAACATTTGGGAGATATTAAAATAATTAATATTTTTAATGGAGTCCCTAAGTCTAAACTTAGGGAAAATAAAATATTAATGTGAATTAATATAAAACTGTGTTAGAGTGGTCCAAAAGACATGGATCAAGCCAGATCTAATATTAGTTGTTGATTAGGGACTTAATCTCGGTCGTTGATTTGTCAGTGAGAAAAGTATAAGAGGAGGCTTGAGGGTCACTTGAAGGACAAACCAGGAGATCGAGATTTCGACTTTCTGGGGCTGGATTTGTTGAGAAAGTTGAGAGAGTGATCAGAGTTGCAGCTGAGGGGCAGTGAATACAGAAGCAAAGAGGCAAAGATAACATTGGGAGGATCAGTGCAATAGTCGGAGAGAGGGACGCAGAAGCAGCCAAGGGTTCATGTAGAGGTAGCCGGGAGCTGCACAGTGCCTCAGAAGGCTAGTGTGGGCGATGCAGAGGGCCAAAGGACTAATGCAAGCCAGGCCAAACTGACATTGGTTTAACGCTGGGCTAGAGAGAGGCTGACGCAGCCCCTAGAGGCTGACGCTGAGGTTTCGTGGGGCAGATTGGAGCTGAGGAGCTGCCAAAGTGTTTATCCGAGGTTTCAGTCGGAATATCTATTTCCGAGTAGAGAGGTATTATTGCCGAGATTATTCTTTGTTGGGTGAGCCGGATTTGACACCCAGATTGTATTTTGAAACTGCTTAATAAGTCAAACCCTCAAATAGCTGCACCAGTTTTCCCGCATTGGGTTTTTCCGGGGACATTAGTCCAAAAACAACGGTGTCACTTGTGTGTTTGTTTCTGTTTCCTTGAATTGATGATCTGTAATGTGTTGAGCATGCACTTGTATTTATTTCCAGTATTTACATGGTATATAAATTGTTAATTTAATGGAACAAGTAGGTAGGAATAAATCGGAAAGTACATGAAGGGTTTCTAATGGGTTAGACTTAGAAATTCCTACAAAGCCAAAGATCATTCACATCTAAGGAACCATTATCAAAATCTACACATGCAAATTAAGTAGTTTAAGAATGATAAACAATCATTGGAAAACACTAAATTCTAATGCTAATAAAACTTGGGAATCCTATAACCACAACCTTCCACAAAGGATTGAATAAGGATGGTCATATTCTTTTACAGTTCGACAATTTTGCTTAGAACTTAAAGGTTCATATTGTCTCGTATCAACAGCTATGACAGTGCCAAGATTCAAGAATAAAGAATGATGCAAAGATGATACAGAGGGAAAAAAATGTCAAACCTTTACATAAATATGCTTTGAGGAGAAATCCTTTCGTAAGGGGAAGGCTATGTAATGAATATAAATGTATATAACACATCATTAATTAATAATTAATGACTGACAATTAGTATTAATGAAAGGTCATGTCTCAAAGGACATGACTCTTTGTGAGAGGGCACACTTGCCTAGGTATATATACGGGTCCCTCATTTATAATATCATATCAATTCTTTCATACATTATTCAATATATTGTTATTCCTAAATGGATTTCTTTATGTTCCAAATCTTTTCGATATTTTAGCTCGTGAGCCAGGTTTGGCTATCACAAGCAATGGAATATGTTTTCATTTGCTGGCCATGGGAGCTTATGATAGGATAGTTGAGCAGTATTGGTTAGAACTTCACTAAGGCTAAGGTTGATTGCTTTGAGAAGAAAGATGAAGGAATAGTTATGAGCTGTCATGTAGAAAAGATTCCCACAGTAGTCAAACACATACTGGCCATGTAGGCCAAGTGTAATGTTTGCAAAGAATGTAAAGATATCTCATTCATGTTATTGAAAGCATGGAAGAATCAAGTATGGAAACATAGTCCCTACCCATTATCAAGAATATATGGATGTTTTATTGGAGGAATTCTAGGTGTTGCCACCAACCAAGGAAGTGAACTATAATGTAGCCTTGATGGTTGTGGCATCCCCAATATCAAAGGAACCTTATAGAGTGGGGACTAATGAGCTAAGTGAGCTTAATATTTAGTTTCAGGGATTGTTAGACAAGGTTTTCATACGCCCTAGTGCTTCACATTGGGGAGCTCCTGTGTTATTTTTTAAGAAGAATGGATCCTTTGAGTTTGCATTGATTGCAGAATGTTGAACAAAGTAACAATCAAGAACAAGTACCCCTTGCCAAGGATTGATGATTTGTTATTCAGATCAAGGCATGAGGGTGTGCTCAAAACCAGTTTTAAGATTTGAATACGGCCAAATTAGAGTTGAAGAAGTTGAAATACCAAAAATTGTCTTTCAGACTAGATGTGTCAATTTGTGTTTCTGGGCTTACCTTTTAGATTGACAAATGCCTCTGAGGTATCCATAATGTTAATGAATGACGTATTCTGAAAGTATCTAGATAAGTTTGTGTTGGTATTTATTGATGACATCTTGGTTTATTTTAACAATCAGGAGAAACACCATGAGCATCTCCATTTGGTGTTGCAAAATTTGTGAGAGCACCATTTATGTTTTAAGTTTAGTGTGATTTCTTTCAAAAGGAATTCCAATATCTCGGTCTCATAATAATTGAGGAAGAGCTGAAAGTGGTCCCTGAGAAGATAGAAGCCATATCTATTTTGCCCACTATGAAGAACATAGCATACATGAGATGTTTAGCTGGTTAGTATTGTAGGTTTGTCGAAGATTGCAGGCCCTTTATCCAAATTGCAAGGAAAAGGAGTCAAGTTCCTCTGGATAGTATGATGGCACCTGTGTTGATACTCCTTGATTTTGATAAGAACTTCCTGGTGTGCATTGATGTTAGTGGAGACAAAATTGGAGTACTCATGTAGGAAGGGAGAGTGGTAAGCTATGAGTCAAGAAAATTGAATGTTCATGAGTAGAGTTACCTAAGTCATGACTTAGAACTCCTTGCAAGAATGCCTGTAAAGGCATGGCAACATTAATTTTTTGGCAGAAAAAATTGAACTACAGATAGATCATGAAAGTTTAAGGTACTTGCAGATCCAGATACAGTTGAATGTGAGATAATGGAGATTGTTACAATTTCTGAGCAACTATGACTATGACATGCTATGCATAAAAGGGAAATATAGTCTAGTAGCAGATGCCTTGAGTCGGAGACAACATGTAGGCATAATTTCTCAAACTCAGTCAGATTTGAGGATAGTGATTGGGATGTGTGATCCAAGGAAGAAAAGTGGTACCAAGAAGTATGCCAAGCTCTATTACAGAGGAAGAATTGGATGGAGGAGGGAAAAATGTATGATGACTATCGCCTAGCTAAAGATGGGGAATTACTATGGAGGAATTAAACTTATGTTGTGGGCCAGAAGGAGTTTAGAAGGATCCTTTTCACGAAGCATGATCCCTATTCTGGACACCTTGGATACGAAAGAACTTATCAGATTATGAAGTAGCTATACTGTTGGCCAGAACTAAAGTTAGACATTCTTGCTTATATAGCCAAGTGCTTAGAATACCAGCAGATAAAGGTGGAGCATCGGCATCCAGCTAGGAAGTCGAACTCACTGGATTTAGTCTCTTGGAAATGTAAAGAATATCCATGGACTTCATCTCTCGATTACAGAGTATTCTATGATCAACTCTAGGGAGAGATTCTTTACTTTTAAGGTATGGCAGAATTGACGTTATTTAATGTGCTGTGGTGATTACTGTGATTTGTTGTAATGGTTTTGGCATACAAATACTTTGAGATTATAAAATATGGAAGTTAGGTGATTCAGTGCTCTTTTTCCCTAGAGATTCACAGGTCTCAAGCATTTTGATATTATCCTTCGTGAAAGTAGAAATACCTGCAAATATGATACCTTCTAATGTTAGGTGCAATAAATTTAAAATTAGTTAAACTGTTAACTTAAAACATATATGCAATATGCTGACCTGCTGAAGAGCTGAACTCTTCTTAATTAATCTCGTTTTCATTGATTCAGACATTCAGTAAATGAAGAGCCACATTTTCAATGTCCTTATTGGAGAGGACTGCAAATCATGATATGTATTGATGGCTGATAAATAATATGTTGTTTTTAATCTTGTTGGTGTTGTTTATAAACACGTTTTTTGGACAGGTTGTTCTCCTGATAATGAAAAACGATTTTATTAGTCACTCAGCTGGAAAAACACTGCTGGTTCTATCCAATTATCTTGTAGAATCGGTATGAATCAGATCTTGTGGCAACATAATAGCTTGCTTATAGTTTGCATTTAGTTGCAAGAACTGCTCCATTTGTCCTGAAAGTGACATATTCTCAATATGATAGTGTGTCAGCCATACTTGATATTCATTTACATAATCTGTTTTTTCAGGTCTCAAAATGGAAAAGTTTTCTTCATTTGCTATGGACTTGTCTGAAAGGTGTTTGTTTTCACCTAGAGGTCAACCTATTATGTGATAAGGAAAACAGCTTTGACTCATACCCAGTTGATTCAATATGCCCTAGTACTGGTACTATTGATACAAGGGTCGCTTATTATATTAGGTACTTGACAAAGGCAAATTGGTGTTCAAATTTGCCTGTTGGTTCAACTCGCTTGAAGAGAAGCTGTATTGCAGCTTCACGGTTAATGGAGCTTCTTCGCAACATTCTGAAAACATGCCAGTTTAAAAGTGACGAGTGTGGAGATGTATATTTACATATTGCAGACACGTACATTGTGGATGTGGCTTGGGTTCTTTTACATAAACTTTCTCTGGAAGAAACTGATTCTACTTTGAATTCTTCTAGTGAGATTCATCCACTTTCTGTAGGAAACAGAAGGCATCATTATGTGGAAAAGGAACTTGTTTTAGGGTCTTTACTTCAGATTCTTTGCTCCTTGGTCCATGTTATTTCTTCAAAGAATGGTGAAGGGGAAGGGGCAAATCTTTTAAGTCAATGGCCAATGATAGCAAAAATTAATGAACTGATTCCAGCACTTTCAATTCAAGCACTTGCTCTGCACAGTCACCCACGACATGATTGCATTTCAGATTTCCTGCGCCATAAACTTTTGGTATTTCTCTTTTACTTGTCTTTTACAAGGTTAAATTTGAGAATGAAATGTCGCTTAATGTCTTGATGGTTATGTAATTGGTTTTGAGAATCAAGTGACATGATTTATTGTTTCCTTTCAAATCTTGAAATACAGGTGGTAATGCTCAAGGGGATAAAACAATCCAGTGTACAGTAATATTATGTTTCTGTTTAAATTGTGTTTACTGTTTCACTCAGCTATGCAAACTGCTCTTTTCTTTATGCCATTGCTGTTTGACTAATTTATTTATTTAAGTGTCTCAATATGAGTCTTCTCAACAACAAGACCAAGTAGTCCACTTAATTGAATGTTTTAAAAATATTATATGAAGATCTAGAGTGTTGAATGGTAGATGAGTACTTATCTGCATGGGAATCACTGGCAAGTGCAACTTATGCTTGAGCTACCCTGAAACAGAATCGAAATAATCATACCTTAGACAATTGAAATAAGCCTAAGATGCAGGCCATCAACAATGTTCAAGATATCATGTAGAAAACCTAACAGGCATAGAACAAAATATTGAGAAAACACAGGTAAAATGCATGGTGAAGGCCATAGTTTTAAAAAGTCAGAATCGGTCTACAAACCGGTCACCTATGAAACCAAGTTTCAAACTGGAACCGGATTGAACTGGATTCAATGAACGGGTCTTTGAAAAAAGATATAAGATAATTATTTTTTAATGAAAAATCTATTTTTAATATTCCGAACCATCAGAGGCAAAATATTCCAAAGTTTGCTTATCTATTTACCATGTAAGGGCAAATATATCAAAATGGCACCAAGTGCAATACAGATTAAGCTTTAGCAACTAATATTAGAGTTTCAAAAACCATGCTACAAGCTACTTGGCCACTAGCCTGCTACAAACCATTTATCAACATGATCACCCATCAAACTTGTTATGAAACCAGCTCAAGAAAAGATAGAAAAGATAGATCAACGCCTTAGAATTCAGTCTCTTCGAGGGGGCAACCTCCTTTACATTACATAAATGAACAATTCTTGGATGATACAAATGAAAAGACCTCATTTCTATATATAGGAGTCTAAGGGGTCATAACATAATCAGAGCCGACATAACAATAATAATGTAAGGGCACAATAATAACAATAGTGGGCTTCTATGGGGCACATTATTAACAATATGGGCACTACATGGGTACATCAATATAATGAGTGGGTTGTACTAATAACAATAAGGGGTTACACTAGTAGTATAGGGGCCTAACATGCCCCTCTCCTTCAAAAAGTGTTGTCCTCAACGCTTGAGTAGTTCTTGATGCTTCTGTATAAAATTTTTGTCCTCCCATGTGGAATCTTTAGCGGGTAAGTTCTTCCACTTGATGAGATACTCTGAAATTGATCGATTTCGTAGCTGTCGGGTTCTTGTTTCTGTCACTGCTCCAGGTTCCAATATGATTTTTCCTTCCTTTTCAATATCTGGCAATATTGTTTGAATTGGGATCTTTTGCAACTTTTGAATAAGTGGCCATACTTCTTTGTCCTTCTTCCATTCATCCCTTGCTTCGTTTATCCAATCTGGTTGGATAATAGAAATAGCACAAAACAATGCTTCCACATCCTCATCCTTGAGGAGTCTTCTCATTCGGTAAGGTCGCCATTTTTTAAGTGCATGTAGTATTGCCAACATTTCCTTCTCATAAATAGCTTGCTTTAGATGTAGTAGTAAAAATATCCAATCGCCTACATCAAAACATTTTTCACTATGATGTTGATCTACTTGTTGTTTCATTTGATTTTGCACTGAAGTGGCGTTATCCTTTAAAAATTGGAGAACTTGTTGTTGATGCTCGATGTGATCTTTCACTGCTTGAACCTTTTTCTTATTGATATGTCCTTCTATCTTTAGAGTTTGAGGAGTGGTAATTTCTTCCAATCCTTTACAAGATATGGTTAGATTCATTTCTTGACACTCGATGTGATCTTTCACTTCTTGAACATTTTTCTTCTTGATATGTCCTTCTATCTTGATAGTTTGAGGAGTGGTAATTCCGACCAGTGAATTACAAGATATGGTTGGATTCATTTCTTCTTTCTTGATGTGATCTTTCACTTCTTGCACCTTTTTCTTCTTGATATGTCCTTCTATCTTGAGAGTTTGAGGAGTGGTCATTCTTGCTAATAGTTTACAAGATATGTTCTGATTCATTTCTTCTTTCTCTGGGGTCGGGTCTTGGCAAATATCCTCTTCTTTTGATGTTTCTTGATCCTTTTCTTCCTCCTCTTCATACTCTATGTAAAATAATTTCTTCTCAACACACTTATGACCTTTAGTACATTTGCTATCACAATTGTAACAAAGCCCTTTTTTCTCTTTTTTCTTCCAATTGTTGTGGTGTAACCCTTATAGGTTGTGGAAGGCTAGGAGAAACAACACGTCCATCTTTAAAGTTGTGAGGGGTAGACTTCCTTGTTGCCATAATTTTACTTTCAAATAGGTCACAAAGCCCTTTTACTCTTTCCAATTGTTGTGGTGTTGCTCTTTGTATCCTCATAATGTGCTATCATTTCCTCCGTGAGAATTGACCATGTAACAAGTTTTTTACGAGAACAAAGCCTTTTATACCATAAAAATTGATCCGGTTCTAAATATGAAGATGCAATACATACCTTTTGTAACAGTGGTACAGCATGTAGATCAAAATATTGCTCCATCTAAAGTATCCAATTTACCGGATCCTTGCCATCAAACTTCCTCATCTTGCTTTTTCTTGATTTTAGGACCTCAATCTTGAAACGACTCTGTACTTGTGGATATTTAGGTTCTGAAATTGCTATCTGTAGTAGCCCTCTGTGTTCTCTTTTCAATGCCATCAGTCTGATCCAAATTGGATTCTCCAAAAAAGAGTTATGCACAATCTCCCAAGATGACCTGATTATAGACCTTTTCAGAGGAGCGTACTTGTATAAAGTGCCACGTGTCAAGTTTTTGACCTTTGGCTCTGAAAAAGATACACGAGAAACTACAATCCGTCCTCTTTCTGTACCTTCTTACGAAATTTCAATCCAATGCTCAGAGAGAAAGTTATGACTATTTTCCCCAGGTCACCTGTTTGGAATGTAATTCAGGAGTCTGCAAAAAGACCAACTTCCTCAGATCATATCTCCGCAAATATAGCGCGAAAAGCTCTGAAATTCGGACCCGAGGTTCAACGCGATGTCTTCTCAAATGGGTTTTTTTTGCAACTTCTGAAACGTCGCAGAAAAAAAGTTATAGCGAAAATTCCACGATGACCTGTTTGGAGCAGTGAAACCCTAGAATCCAAAGCTCTGATACCAAATGTTATGAAACTAGCTCAAGAAAAGATAGAAAAGATAGATCAACGCCTTAGAATTCAGCCTCTTCGAGGGGGCAAACTCCTTTACATTACATAAATGAACAATTCTTGGATGATACAAATGAAAAGACCTCATTTCTATATATAGGAGTCTAAGGGGTCATAACATAATCAGAGCCGACATAACAATAATAATGTAAGGGCGCAATAATAACAATAGTGGGCTTCTATGGGGCACATTATTAACAATATGGGCACTACATGGGTACATCAATATAATGAGTGGGTTGTACTAATAACAATAAGGGGTTACACTAGTAGTATAGGGGCCTAACAAAACTCATCACCATTTCAAGAAATGGGATGATCAACAAGAGCTACATGAACCTCATCTGGCTCAAAATTTTCAGACTCCTCACATTCCTCAACCTTATAATATGGTAGAAAAAGCTTAACATGCCTAACTTGTGATTTTTGTTTGCGTAAAGGGTTTATCTCCTTAATCTTATAATATGGTAGAAAACACTTAACGTGCCTAACTAATTATTTTGGTTTGGGTGAAGGTTACATTTTTGTTAAGGTGATGGTAGAGGAGTTCAACAATCAATACTGCTGATTCAGTACCAAGGCTTGTAGGAGGTGAAATCCATGCGACCTAAGTGTATAACTGATAAATATCCTCTCTAATGGACTGATTCAGTGCCTGTTTAGTTGGTAGAAGATGGCTCGGTGCAGCATGAGGGAATCTGAATAGGGGGAGGTGCTCGACGGAAATGGCCACAGACTAGAGGTGTCAGGATGCCTCAGAGAACCACCCCCGAACACTGCCTATTGATTGATCTGAAGTGAGGGCCTCTGAGGAGCAATGTGCTAGGTAGGGTTAATGATATTTCCCCACCACAGATTTCTAGAGAGATCTAACTCTATGTAGGAAAGAGACTAGGCTGAAGATGACCTCAAGTTGGAATGGATGGGCCTCAAACTCTGCCTGGGTAATAGTTTGCCGAACTGTGTGTTTCCATTGCATGATGCATGTGATGTGTCTAATGCTTTATTTTCCAAAATATTAAACAATAGCGTTGAAATTTGGGTAGCTCGGATGGTATTTCCAAGTGTAGAAACCCACAAAAAGGGTGCTTGTGGGTGAGATTCCCAAGGTTTGGGGTTTTGACATAAAGGAGTGGGCTTGGAACCCAGGATAATGAATTTAATATTCTAATTTAATGTTAAGTAGTTCAGTGGGAAACAACCTAAAGGACCAAGGGATTCCCTAAGTGACCTATGGAAAAGTATAAATATGTAGCCAAAGGAGAGTCTAGTCACAAGTTGAGAAGGATTTCACTTGTGGAGAAGAGAAGGCTCGAAGGACATCCTAAGCAAGGAAAGGAGCAGTAGGCAACCCTAGGGAAGCAACGCAAGCATAATAGGAGGCCGAGTTTGTGTTTTGGTTAGCAAGGTGAAGCTATAACCAAGTAAGGTGAAGTCACAACCAAGGGTTTGTTGTTACAGTGGACTAAACCCTAGATTTGAGGGTTGAGGCATAGAAGAATAAGTCGAGGGCTTGAAAGTATTGTTGATGGGTTGGCCGATGTCTGCACAATAAAGCGGGGGCTTAGCGCTGAGAAAAGGAGAGGCTGGGGCCTAGAAGAAGCAGGCTGAGGACCTCAAGATTTGTTGGTAGGCTGAACAAGGGCTAAGATAGGCAAGCCAATTACCTAGGAAGGAATCCGAGGGTCTATTAGGCAGTCTGAGGGCCGCATACCTAGAATAGAGTACGGAGACTGTGTAAAGGAGGCCACATGGTGTAAAGGGGACTGTGCCCTTCTGTATGGAGGGTTGGAGCTTAGATCAGGCGGGGCGAGGTGGTGTAGGGCAATCCATGGGCAAATTAAGGGCTGCAAGTTGTGATGATGTTGGCCGAAACCTGGTTAGGGAAAGGCCGAGGCCTAAAGGAATAGGTCACTATTCAAGAAGGGCACCCACAACAGGTTGAGGGTTGGCTAAAGCAGTGAACAAGGGCTGGTTGAGTTGGGCAAGAGATCTATTAGGGTACGAACAATCTGGCTGTGAGTTGCAGATTGATGTGATAAGGGGCAAGCTTGTATTAGGGCTTGTAAAGGAGACTTGTAACAACTAGTTGAAAGGCTACAAAAAATTGGATTAGTGGGCTGAAGGAGTAGTCTACTGATAGATAGAAAGTGGGCCAAGTGGACAAGGACTACAGGAGCAAATCTTTTGAATTGAAGAAGATTGAAATGGTTTGTTTCCAAGGACAACAACAATAAGTAAGTACTGTAGTATATTCTTTATTTGTATGGGAAGATGGGAACTTGATGGATTTAGCCTCAATCCTGAGTTATTGGTTAAAGGATTGACAATGTGTGTTAGCATTGTATTAGGGCTTGTAAACGGCCATGATCCTTGGTACGAGAGCCCTAAGGTTTTGTTATTGAAGGACTAATAAGGGGCGGGTTTTGGGCCTGCTACCCACCACCCGTGGGTGATGCCCATAGGAGAACTTTTTCTCCTAGATGGTCCTTGTTGACCACTACTGGTCAACTACCCATAGCAGTACACCCCCTTTTCTTTGCAAAAAGGGTAGCGCTTGATCGACATGTCTGTGCCGTTCGACAGTGATCGACAACTTGACCAATTTATGTTGTAAACCCAGTCTGCATGTATAAATTGTAAATAATCTTAGCAGATATGAGTCATGTATGTAAATTGCCTAGGTGGACCTAATTTTCTAAGTGATAATCTACGTTCCGGAAGGTTTTTCATCTCACCGATCCATGATCGGCAGAGTTTTCCTTTAGCCTAACCCCAAAGCCGGAATGGATTTTGTCATTAGAATCTTAGGAGAATCCTAGTGTGTTAATCTGCTAGATTATAGTTGTGTCGCAGAACTGGGTGGTTTATGGGGTCTATGTCAAATGGGTTTTCCCCCTTGGGATGTGAAGTTGTAAAAGTCATGATGTAAAGTGTCTTGAGGGTTAAGAAATGTTTTAATCCCCTCATAAGTCCTAAGTCCAAGGTCCTAGATGTTTTTCCCAAAAGCTAAGTTCGAGGATCCATTTAAAAATAAATTAAAAATTAAAAAATTAAAAAAATTAAGAAAAAATAAAAAATAAAAATAAAAAATAAAAAAATAAAAAAATATAAATAATAATAAAATAAAGTAAAAAATCTAAAAATAATAAAATAATAATATTTTGAGTAAATATGCAGAAATTCAATTTTTTAATACATTAAAAATTCGACGGATGAGATTAAGAGATATCTTGATCCTCATCGACGGTCGAGATCATTTTGACATGGATCACTCGAACTAGCTGTTGGGATTTTTTTCTTTAAATAGGGTGCTAGGGGTCATTTGAGATCATTCGATCTTGGAGTCTTGTGCTGAAGAAGCTCTCTTGTAAACTTTTTCTGGTGCTAATAAAGAAAGACTTTGGGGTTAAAATCTTGCTGGTGTTACTCTCTGGAAGTGCTGTGAGCTATTTTATTTTCTGCATATTTTGATTTTCAACCATTAGTAACAGCTTATTATAGAGTATTGTTGAGCACAGGTATCTTGTTCACTTGCTAGGGTTTGAATGGTATTAGGCTTTCTGAAGTAATGGCAGGTATCTCCATTGCTTTTTGAGATCTAGTATTATTTTTTCTCTCTTTATTGATGGTTGAAGTGAGCTATGCAGGAAACCCCTATTGAAGAAGATCAGTTGGCGTTTGGGGAAGTTTTCGGTTGAACCAGCCAACTCCTGCAAGCATTTTCTTGCAGAGCCCAGCTAGTTTTGATTCTGGGTTAATCATTTAGTTTGTTTTCTGATTTGCATGAGAGATTTCCTAAGTATTTTCATAGTAAATATGAAGTTCTAAAATATTATTGATGATAACTGACAAATCTGGCTATTGTAGAGCTATAATTTTGAAATTTTGGACCGGTTTGTAGGGTTTCATTTTAAATATTTGCATATACTTTCCGGATTTTTGTTTTCCATTTGCAGGTCTGAGATAAAATTCTTGTGGAAAATTGAGTTTTGCAGGGTCGCTGTCTCGCTGTCCAAGGGTTTTCAGATTTGGAAATTTTTTTACATCGGTTTCATTAATAATCAGTTTCTGGGGTTTGAACATTTTTTCCGAGGATTTCAAAGTCGTTTTTCTTAATCCCCTGGCTATCCAATCTGCAAACCTGCGTGACCTTTCTTTTTCTTACACGCTGCTGCCACATCCATCCTGTCCGTAGTCAAGAAACTTGTACATCAAAACGCATATAAGGGCCAGCGTGTATCTTCCGCCGTCCGCCAACAAACATTGCTGGAACCTGCAAAACGTTCACTATCCCGCCGTCAAGTTTCGTTTCACGCTGCACACTATCTCCACGCTGCTTAATCTTGCGCTGTTTGCATACCTCCTCTCCACGCCGTCGTCCAGGTTTCCGTCAGCCTGATCCTTTTTCCCCGCAGCTGCAGCCTTCACTTGCAAATCGTGGCTCCAGCTCCATTCTTTTTTGCAGTTGATCCCCGCGCGCAAACCTGCAATCATATTAAGCAAACGAAATTCGATTTTTTTTTGGGTCTTGACGTGAGTCTGCTTGCGTTTTTGGTCTCAGCGCGTGAGTCTGCCTGGATTTCTGGTCTCAGCGTAAGATTACCTGCGTGGGGCTCTTCCTCCCACGCTGCTGCTCGTTTTGCCGTCCTCTAAAACTACCGTGGGCCTGCATCAGCGCAAACACAAAAAGGATTCCAACAAATCGACGTGGGTGAGAGGTTTTTCGTGGGCCAGTTGTAGCATTTGCGGCTAAGTCGTTCCAGGTCCCGAACTTCAACGTTTTGATTTTTTTTCACGTAGCTGAGGGTTAAGCGTAAGTTAAGATCCTATATGGTAAGTCGCATAAAATTTTTGATTGAAGTTTAGTTTGCTTTGTTTTGATTTTCGTTTTGTTGTATTTAGATTTTAATCCTTAGTTTAATTTCATTTAATTTTGTTCAGTTTTTTCAATTAAAATTCATAAAAAAGCTCAAAAAGTATCATTTTTAATTTTTTTAGGATTTTCAGTTTAAATTTTAATTTAGGATTTTTTGTAAATATATATATATATATATATATATAGACTCTTTATTTTAGCTTTGGATATCGATGATGTTAGTTTAGTTTTTTTTTTTTGAATTTAGATTTATTTTTGTTTAAAGTTAGACTCTAACAGTTTAAAAAAATTTAAAAATTTAAAAATATATATATATATAAAATATAAAAAGATATAAAAAGTTCCTTTTTCCTAGAGTTTGGATTTTTGATTTGATCTTTAGTTTTCTTTGAAAAAAATCATAAAATCATTTTTGGAAATATTTTGCCAGTTTGAATCTTAGCCCAGGAATCTGTTACTTATTATCTCTTTCGCTGAGGCTAAATTTTTTGATGTGGGGTTAATGTTTATCATTTTCATGTGGTTAAATATGCTGGAATGATCATTTAAAGATTAGCTATATGAATGTGATCTCTGGTTAACTTTTGAAATTACGTGGTTGTTTAAAGCATTTATCTTTTGAAATTTTAATTTGCTGAAATATAGTTATTGAGTTTTAATCGCTGGATCACTATAAAAGCATTGTGCGTTTATCGAATGTCTGACATTTGCTTGAGTTATTTAATGGTAAATGATTTTTGATGGGTTCATATTTCCACAACATCTGATAATTAATCGTTTAAACATTAAGCTCCACAAGGCACTGGTCTGTTAGCTCAGTAAATTCTATTTAGTGCTTGCTCCTTCGTGTCTCCCAACCCAACTGGTTCACAGTTGGTTTTCATCATCTCATAGGGTCTACCCCCCTTAGCCACGGGAGACAGGCTTAAACGGAGAGATCGGGGATCAGGGTGACAGCCCCCGGTCTGAGCGTTGTCGTGACAATCTGTGCGACAACATTTTTTGGCACTGTTGCCAGGGATAGAGTTTTTCTGTCCTTGGTTCTTTCATTTCGAGTTTTTTTGTGTTTCACTTCTTGTTCAGGTGGCGACTCCACTTCATATATTATCTTCAAGAGTGTATACTAGAAGACATCCAAGCAGTCTGTGCAATCCTACTCCTGATCCTGAAAAGGTCCTCAGGGTACGATTACACAAACTCTCTTCTCGTACACTTCTTGTTAACCTTGGACAAGAAGCCCTCTCTGACATTCATTTGCTTTTTAAAGGTCAAGTTAGGCACAGCATCATGGATATGTATGCCCCTTGCAATTTTTCTAACGTTCTAGGGTATCCCAATGCTATTCCATCAGTTGGGATAGATAAATTGCCTAACTTTCAGGGAGATAATGCTATTAGTGCAAATTCGCATCTAAGAGACTTTAGTATATGGATGGCTAAATATGCAAGGTCTCCTGATTTCGATCATGAAGATGTTAGAATGACTCTTTTCATTTTAACCTTGGGGGGTGATGCTCATGAATGGTTTACTGAAAAACCCCATAATTCATTTGATTCCTTACAATCAATCATTAATGCATTTAAAGAAAAATATGGAGATAAGAGAGAAGGAAGACACCTTGTAAAAGCTATTAGCCTAATAAAGAAAAGAGAGGATGAAACCGTTGAAGAATTTAATAAAAGGTTTAATGGTATTGTTAGAGAATTACCTCAGGACTATAAACCTACAGACAAAACTCTCCAAGATTTTTACATTGATGCCTTTAGTCCTGAGCCATCTTATGAATTAAGGCGTGCTAAACTTAATGATTATAGAGATTGTCAAGCCTTAGCTATAGAGCTTGAAAAGGACAAGGCCGCATCTGGGAAGTCTGAGATCCCAGGTTTCGATAGGGCTGCTACGAAACTAAAGGAACCTAAAGGAAAAGTAGTTCAAGAACCTGAAAGTGAGCTTGTTCTCAAATTGCTTCAAAAAATTGAAACTATGGAAATTAATCATAATAAGGAGATAACCACTTTGCAGAATAGGTTGATCCAAATGGAAAGAGCGCAAACGCAGAATTTTCAACCTCGACATAATAATAATAGAAATAACAATTGGCAAAGGAAGGGTCAATCTAGTGAGCAGAGACCTCCTAGTCCGCTAAGTAATTTGGTTGATAATGCTCCTCCTTACTGTCGGGTTTGTGATGCTCTTCATGAAGAGGCCACTTGTCCCATCGTTAGAAGAATTTTAGATAATGGAATGTTTGGAACAGGTGATCAAATAAATGTAGTAGGCAGCAAGTTTCCTTTGTCTATGGATGATTGGATAGAGGTCAAGGAAAAGAGTCGTGATGTTGTGAATCCTTCATCAACTTTTAGTATAAATAACCTTGAAAATGAAGATGATATTTTGGCTAGGTTATATGGTGAAAAACCCTCTCCCGAGCAAATCTTGGAAATTGCTAGAGATAAGGGTTTGACCTATCAGAGAAGGGATAAAGATCAAAGCGGGAATCAAATTCCCCCTCGAACTTTTAACCCTGGTGTAAACTCTGGAATAGATGTCGATTTGGGAAGTTGGTTTAACAATGCAAAAATCTGGGTTCCTGTCTCCGAGATTGCTAAAATCCCTTCCCAAAGAGACAAGTTACTAAAAGCGATTCAAGGTCCTCAAGTCAATACTTCTCAAAAGAAGACTCGAGAAGTTGACTATCATGATGCTCTCATATATCTGCAAAGCTTATATGCTGATAACAAAGATCACCAGCCTTTCTTTATCACCTTATTAGTTAATGGGTATAAATTGAATAATTGCATGTTGGATTCTGGTGCATCAGCTTGTGTAATGACTAAAAGGGTCATGGAACAACTTAACTTAAGAGTTTCTAGACCCTACTATAACATATGCGCCATGGATTCTAAGAAAATCGAAGTACATGGTTTAATCAAAGATTTGCAAGTTCATCTTTGAGTTTACCCAGACATCATGGTTGTCATGGATATTGTTGTTGTGGATGTGCCTGATGCCTGGGGTATGCTGTTATCTAGAAAGTGGGCCTCTGATCTAGGAGGAAGTATTCAAATGAATTGGTCATATGCTATGATTCCTTCTCCTAGGGGTGATGGTTTTGTAAGACTAAATAGAGAGCCCGAAAGAAAATTTCATGTTGAAGATCCTAAGAGACCTCACAACAAAATAATCAAAGAGCAATCTGACATTGGGAACTATGCCATCATGTCTAATTTTATAATTCCTCCCGATGATAAGATTAGGGATCTCAAGGGTAAAGTTTGGTATATGTACTTCGATGGTGCATCGTCTAGGCATGGTAAAGGTGCTGGAATAGTGCTTAAATCTCCCCTTGGTCACATTTTCAAGTTTGCCTATCGATTAGAATTTGAAGCAACCAACAATGTCGCTGAATATGAGGCTATATTGTTGGGGCTTGAGTTGGCCAAGTCTTTGAAGGTTAAATTGCTTAGCATTAAGGGGGATTCTGATTTAGTTATCATGCAGCTTAAAAATAAATTCACATGCAGAAATCAAAGATTAAGAAATTATCAAAATGCTGTGTGGGATACTATGGAGCATTTTGATGCCCTTGACCTCGAAGCAATTCCAAGAGAGCAAAATAGTTTGGCAGATGAACTTGCCGTAGTTGCTACTACTTTCCAGTTATCTGATGAGCTAATTAATGATAAGATCAAAATGGAAGTAATATTTAGACCATCTGTTCCAGATAACTCAGAGCATTCGCAACTCTTCAATGATGAAAAGCAAGTCATTCGTTTTCTTAATAGTTTGGATGAGTTTGAGGATTTCCGAATAGTTTCTGAGGATGATGGATCTTTAAATCATGAGCATATCATAAATCCTACTCCTAGGAATGTGGTTGCCTTAGAGCAACATTTTGATCGGCATGATGCCACGAAGCTGAGAGAAGAAAATAAGATGGACCCAGGCGAATATCTCGAGATAAACATTGGTACTTCTGAAAACCCAAAGATCGTTAAAATTGGTAGAGGTACTAGTGTGGAGGAAAGAAAAAGGTTAACTGATTTACTTCGCGAATATCGAGATATTTTAGCTTTTTCTTATGATGAATTAAAGGGCTATAGGGAAGATGTCATGGAACATACTATCCCCTTAAAAGATGAAAATGCTAAACCCTTTTGTCAGAAACTTAGGCAAATTAATCCTAAATTAGCCCCCTTGGTTCAGAAAGAACTTGCGAAAATGCTTGCAGCAGGGATTATCGCTCAAACAAGGCATTCGACATGGTGTTCGAATCTGGTGATTGTTAGGAAAAAGAATGGTACGATAAGGCTGTGTGTCGATTTTCGAAACCTCAATCTAGCATGCAAGAAAGATAATTACCCTTTGCCAAACATGGAGACTTTGTTGCAAAGAGTAACCGGTTCTGGAATGATGTCGCTGCTAGATGGTTTTTCTGGGTACAATCAGGTATGGGTTAAGAAGGAAGATCGTCATAAAACCACGTTCACCACACCATGGGGTACCTTTGAATACATCAGAATGCCTTTTGGATTAACAAACGCTGGGGCTACATTCCAAAGGGCTATGGATTATGCCTTCAAAGGGTTAATAGGGAAATTTACTGAAATTTACCAAGATGATCTTACTGTTTTCTCTAAAGATGGTATCAGTCATGTAAATCATCTTAGGCTGGTTTTCGATAGATGTAGAGAATACGGGATTTCTTTGAATCCAGCTAAGTCTGTTTTTGGAGTAACGGAAGGGAAATTACTGGGCCATTTCTAAGGAAGGAATCAAGATTGATCTTGAAAGAATTGAAGCAATCCAAAAGATTCCTTTCCCTCATAATCTTAAATCCCTTC
The DNA here is from genome assembly GCA_031772625.1 of Pinus tabuliformis. NCBI lineage: Eukaryota > Viridiplantae > Streptophyta > Pinopsida > Pinales > Pinaceae > Pinus > Pinus tabuliformis. The sequence goes on from CM062816.1 coordinate 862,314,478, forward strand.
AGTCTTTCCTCGGAAAGATAAATTTTATTAGAAGGTTTATTCCAAATTACGCAAAGATAGCTAAGCCTATTCAAAATCTTCTAAAGAAAGATGCAAAATTTGTTTGGCAAGAAGATGGCAAAAAGGCTTTCCAAGAAATCAAATGTGCTATCGCAAGAGCTCCTGTCTTAGTTAGTCCCGATTATTCCAAGGATTTCATGATTTTTTCTTTCGCTTCCGAAGATACCATTGCTGGTGTCCTGCTTCAAAAGAATAAAGATGGTCACGAGCAGCCTATTGCTTTCATGAGTAGAGCACTTCAAAATTCCGAATTGAAGTACAATACCATGGAAAAGCAGGCTTATGCCCTGGTCAAGTCTCTTAAGCACTTTAAAACTTATGTGGGTTATTCTAAAATCATTGCTTTCGTCCCACATTCTGCTGTTAAGGATATATTAACTCAAACCGATTGCTTAGGGACTCGCGCTAGGTGGGTTACTAAAATACAAGAGTATGATTTAGAAATCAGACCCACCAAGCTAGTCAAAGGCCAAGGTTTAGCTCAGATGTTAACTGAAGGTAACGAAAAGACTCTTGGTTTGTTCTGTCTTAGCGATCTATCTTCGCCGGAACTGCAAAGATTAGCAGAGCATGAGTGGTACAAGGACATAGTTTATTACTTGATGAATCTTGCATGTCCTAACCATTTAGTTGCTCATAAGAGAAGGGCTCTTAGACTAAAGGCCACTAAGTATTGCCTTATGAAGGATGGCCTTGGGTGGAGAAATCCTGAGGGCATAGTCCGTAGGTGTGTTGATGATGTTGAGTCCAAGAAATTAATCTCTGAGTTTCATTCAGGATTTTGTGGTGGTCATTATGCTGCTAGAACTATCGCCCACAAAATCCTGAGAGCTGGCTATTATTGGCCTTCAATCTTTTCTGATGTGCACAAGTTTGTTAGAGCTTGTCAAGCCTGTCAACTATTCACTTGGAAACAGAAGCTTGCTGCCTTGTCCCTACAACCGGTCATTGTAGAGGCACCTTTTCAGCATTGGGGTCTGGACTTCATAGGGAAGTTCCATGAAAATTCTAGCAATGGCTACTCATGGATTTTGACTGCTACAGATTATTTCACTAAATGGGTTGAAGCCATTCTTGCTAAGAATGCCACTGAAAAGGTTATTATGGATTTCATTGAAAATAACATCATTACTAGATTTGGTGTCCCCGCTAAGATCACTACTGACAATGCCAAAGCTTTTAGTTCCTTAGAGTTTTCATCTTTTTGTTTCAAGTATGGCATTGTCTTATCTCATTCGTCAAATTACTATCCTCAGGGTAATGGTCTGGCTGAATCAAGTAACAAGAATCTCATAACCATTATCAAGAAGATAGTAGGAGATAATAAGAGATCATGGGACAACAAAATCAAGTATGCTTTATGGGCAGATAGAATCACCAAGAAGAAAGCTACTGGTAAATCTCCCTTTGAATTAGTTTATGGCTTGGATGTAACTTTATCTGTGCGCCTCAAATTGCCAGCTTATCAGCTCCTCCAAAATTTTTCTACTAATAAAGATGTTGTTCAGAATAGAATAGATCAGATTGTGGAGTTAGATGAAACTCGTAGGACAGCTTTTGATGCTATATGTAAAAATCAATCTAACATTAAGAAAAGCTTTGATAAATTCTCTCGATCTAGATCTTTGCAGGTGGGAGATATGGTATTGCTTTGGGACCGCAAGAATGAGAAACCAGGAAAACATAAGAAGTTTGACAGTTTGTGGTTGGGACCTTACATCATTCGAGATATAGCTGGACCAAACTCATTCCACTTGAGCAGACTGGATGGCGAACCACTTGATCTACCAGTGAATGGCCAAATGCTCAAGCTGTTCTTCAAAGATGATATCTGATGCCATAGGGCATCCTTTGTATTGTATTTCTATCCCTACTCCTTGTCATTTCAGCATTTCATTTTTGTTTTAGATTAGATTTACTTTTCATAGCTAAAGAGCTTCTATCTTTTATGTGCTTAAATGTTATATGATGATTTTTGAATGGACGCTACTTATTTCTGTTGTGTGTTGCGTGGATGCAGATTCTGGATTCTCACATTCCTACAGTGCAGCAACGTGTCCCCAAGTAGAGCCAGATGTTGACCACTACCGGTCAACTACCCATAGCAGTACACCCCCTTTTCTTTGCAAAAAGGGTAGCGCTTGATCGACATGTCCGTGCCATTCGACAGTCATCGACAGCTTGATCAATTTATGTTGTAAACCCAGTCTGCATGTATAAATTGTAAATAATCTTAGCAGATATGAGTCATGTATGTAAATTGCCTAGGTGGACCTAATTTTCTAAGTGATAATCTACGTTTCGGAAGGTTTTTCATCTCACCGATCCATGATCGGCAGAGTTTTCCTTCAGCCTAACCCAAAAGCCGGAATGGATTTTGTCATTAGAATCTTAGGAGAATCCTAGTGTGTTAATCTGCTAGATTATAGTTGTGTTGCAGAACTGGGTGGTTTATGAGGGTCTATGTCAAATGGGTTTTTCCCCGTTGGGATGTAAAGTTGTAAAAGTCATGATGTAAAGTGTCTTGAGGGTTAATAAATGTTTTAATCCCCTCATAAGTCCTAAGTTCTAGGTCCTAGGTGTTTTTCCCAAAAGCTAAGTTCGAGGATCCATTTAAAAATAAATTAAAAATTAAAAAAATTAAGAAAAAAATATAAATAATAATAAAATAAAGTAAAAAACCTAAAAATAATAAAATAATAATATTTTGAGTAAATAAATGCAGAAATTCAATTTTTTAATACATTAAAAATTTGACGGATGAGATTAAGAGATATCTTGATCCTCATCGACAGTCGAGATCATTTTGACATGGATCACTCGAACTAGCTGTTGGGATTTTTTTTCTTTAAATAGAGTGCTAGGGGTCATTTGAGATCATTCGATCTTGGAGTCTTGTGCTGAAGAAGTTCTCTTGTAAACTTTTTCTGGTGCTAATAAAGAAAGACTTTGGGGTTAAAATCTTGCTGGTGTTACTCTCTGGAAGTGCTGTGAGCTATTTTATTTTCTGCATATTTTGATTTTCAGCCATTAGTAACAGCTTATTATAGAGTATTGTTGAGCACATGTATCTTGTTCACTTGCTAGGGTTTGAATGGTATTAGGTTTTCTGAAGTAATGGCAGGTATCTCCATTGCTTTTTGAGATCTAGTATTATTTTTTCTCTCTTTATTGATGGTTGAAGTGAGCTGTGCAAGAAACCCTTATTGAAGAAGATCAGCGGGCGTTTGGGGAAGTTCTCGGCTGAACCAGCCAATTCCTGCAAGCATTTTCTTGCAGAGCCCAGCTAGTTTTGATCCTGGGTTAATCATTTAGTTTGTTTTCTGATTTGCATGAGAGATTTCCTAAGTATTTTCATAGTAAATCTGAAGTTCTAAAATATTATTGATGATAACTGACAAATCTGGCTGTTGTAGAGCTATAATTTTGAAATTTTGGACCGGTTTGTAGGGTTTCATTTTAAATCTTTGCATATACTTTCCGGATTTTTGTTTTCCATTTGCAGGTCTGAGATAAAATTCTTGTGGAAAATTGAGTTTTGCAGGGTCGCTGTCTCGCTGTCCAAGGGCTTTCAGATTTGGAAATTTTTTTACATCGGTTTCATTAATAATTAGTTTTTGGGGTTTGAACATTTTTTCCGAGGATTTCAAAGTCGTTTTTCTTAATCCCCTGGCTATCCAATCTGCAAACTTGTGTGACCTTTCTTTTTCTTACACGCTGCTGCCACATCCATCCTGTCCGTAGTCAAGAAACCTGTACATCAAAACGCATATAAGGGCCAGCGTGTATCTTCTGCCGTCCGCCAACAAACATTGCTGGAACCTGCAAAACGTTCACTATCCCGCCGTCAAGTTTCGTTTCACGCTGCACACTATCTCCACGCTGCTTAATCTCGTGCTGTTTACATACCTCCTCTCCACGCCGCCGTCCAGGTTTCCGTCAGCCTGATCCTTTTTCCCCGCAGCTGCAGCCTTCACCTGCAAATCGTGGCTCCAGCTCCATTCTTTTTCGCAGTTGATCCCCGCGCGCAAACCTGTAGTCATATTAAGCAAACGAAATTCGATTTTTTTTTGGGTCTTGACGTGAGTCTGCTTGTGTTTCTGGTCTCAGCGCGTGAGTCTGCCTGCGTTTCTGGTCTCAGTGCGTGAGTCTGCCTGCGTTTCTGGTCTCAGCGTAAGATTACCTGCGTGGGGCTCTTCCTCCCACGCTGCTGCTCGTTCTGCCGTCCTCTAAAACTGTCGTGGGCCTACATCAGCTCAAACGCAGAAAGGATTCCAACAAATCGACGTGGGTGAGGGGTTTTTCGTGGGCCAGTTGTAGCGTTTGCGGCTAGGGAATAGTCGTTCCAGGTGCTGATCTTTAGCGTTTTGATTTTTTTTCACGTAGCTGAGGGTTAAGCGTAAGTTAAGATCCTATATGGTAAGTTGCATAAAAATTTTGATTGAAGTTTAGTTTGCTTTGTTTTGATTTTCATTTTGTTGTATTTAGATTTTAATCCTTAGTTTAATTTCATTTAATTTTGTTCAGTTTTTTCAATTAAAATTCATAAAAAAGCTCAAAAAATATCATTTTTAATTTTTTTAGGATTTTCAGTTAAAATTTTAATTTAGGATTTTTTGTATATATATATATATATATATAGACTCTTTATTTTAGCTTTGGATATCGATGATGTTAATTTAATTTTTTTTTTGAATTTAGATTTATTTTTGTTTAAAGTTAGACTTTAACAGTTTTTTTTTTTTTTTTTTAATTTAAAAAAAATATATATAAAATATAAAAAGATATAAAAAGTTCCTTTTTCCTAGAGTTTGGATTTTTGATTTGATCTTTAGTTTTCTTTGAAAAAAAATCATGAAATCATTTTTGGAAATATTTTGCCAGTTTGAATCTTAGCCCAGGAATCTGTTACTTATTATCTCTTTCGCTGAGGCTAAATTTTTTGATGTGGGGTTAATGTTTATCATTTTCATGTGGTTAAATATGCTGGAATGATCATTTAAAGATTAGCTATATGAATGTGATCTCTGGTTAACTTTTGAAATTACGTGGTTGTTTAAAGCATTTATCTTATGAAATTTTAATTGCTGAAATATAGTTATTGAGTTTTAATCGCTGGATCACTATAAAAGCATTGTGCGTTTATCGGATGTCTTGCATTTGCTTGAGTTATCTAATGGTAAATGATTTTTGATGGGTTCATCTTTCCACAACATCTGATAATTAATTGTTTAAACATTAAGCTCCACAAGGCACTGGTTTGTTAGCTCAGTAAAATCTATTTAGTGCTTGCTCCTTCGTGTCTCCCAACCCAACTGGTTCACAGTTGGTTTTCATCATCTCATAGGGTCTACCCCCCTTAGCCGCGGGAGACAGGCTTAAACGGAGAGATCGGGGATCAGGGTGACAGCCCCCGGTCTGAGCGTTGTCGTGACAATCTGTGCGACAACAGTCCTCAGTCAACAACCAACAACCCCTTGCAACCACCAAATAGCTCGATTGCCACAATCTGCGCCACCTGAGCCAACCATTATGATTTTTCGCCCATTTGTTATGATCGTATGTTTGAAGGTGGCCTTCCAACCCTGGAGGTATGGCTTTTCAATACGTAGTTGGGTATCTTTGCTTACTTATCATGGACACTCCTGGACATGGATAAGTGGGGGGATTTGGTGGAAAGAGTGGGCTTGGTTTGTACTCTTGCCCCCTTGTCCAATTTGGCAGTTAACCTTGTATCCTAGTCTCGTGCGATCTCCTTTATTGGCTACTAGTTCTAGGAGTGCCACTACATGGGAAATCCCGATTTTGATTGCGTGGTCCCTGCTAATTTTTTAGATTGTTCTATGTTGTTTCAATTACTTTAGCCCAATTCAATTCTTCAATTAGCAATCTTTCCAATCATCAATAGTAATTGAGGATAGAACAATAAATGCAATGACAAAGGAGACTATTAACACATCAACAAGAGACACCAGGTTTGGTCAAAGATCAGGGAAAAACCCCATAATGGGGAAAACCCTTTGAAGTTCTTCTTCTATAAAATAGTCATTAAATGTTCAACAGAGAGTACAATGAGCCCAATACAATATCATCCAACAAAATTAACCCAATAACATTCAAAAATATGTTCCCAACATCAATATATATCAGAGACAACTTTTCCTAGCTGCGGTTAATTGCAGTCAAATGTCAAAAGTTTTCCCTAGTTCTAGTTGCATGGAGGAAGAGTCATGAGTGCAGGTTTGACATACCGGTTTGTCGGATGGTCACGTCGGGATTTATAGACAGAGGAGTGGTCGGTGCATTGTTTGAACGACACGGTTGGGTGGTTGTATGAACTGTGGACAAGGAATGGTCTGGCCGTCAATTGGAACTTGGCAACAGAGGTATCAGGGAGATATACGACGTGAGAGGGGACACTCAGTGGGCTATGCGACGGGAGCGGGGATAAAAATAAAACGACAGTAGCGTGGTCTAGTTTGGTCGGAATAAATTGACAACGGGATGAGGACGAGTGGGACACGATGGAAGAATCAACTTTTGTGAAATCCACAAGTAAAAGGTGGAACACGAGGAGTGAGAGGCGGGGTGCGAACAAAGCGTATAAGCGATGTGGAGTGGGAACGGTAATGAGAAGTGTGAAACTGATGTTGCACAGGCACAAGGAATGCGGCTCTAATACAACTAGAACATTATCTTTGTTCACTTATACTCGTCAATGTAACACACGTGTGTATATATAACAATATAATTTTATTATTCAATATGAGATGATGAATTTACAAGGCTTGGGTGGTTCTCCTTTATAGGAGTTGACTTGCCACAAGCCTAAAGCCACGTCCTTTTGAACTAAGTGCCTTTTCAAAACTAATTGGGTAACTTAGTTTAATTTAATTAATTTATTAATTATTATTAATATTTGTTTATTATTAATTTATTATTTTATCATTTATTTTATATATATATATATATATATATATATATATATATATATATACAGTTTTGAATATTTAATTCATAACACACTCTTGGTCATCTTGGGTTGATCCCTTTCAGAGTTAGTGCTTGAAGTAGATGCCATATTTGGAGATGTATTACTGACTTTCTCGAATTCGTGGAAAAGGGAGGTTCCAACGGGTGATGGAGTTCGCTTTCCCCTTTTTGCAGCAACCCTAGTTAAAGGAGGAATGTTGTCACCTTCAAGTAAACTAGGGGTTTGGACAATGGGTGGAGTCACCAGAGGAATATTTTATAAATGTCGTTAAGGAATCAATTCCTTAATGATTCACTAGGGAGGTAGACCTGCTCCCCTCCCCGGCAATGACACCAAAATGTTACCGCTCAAACTAGCAGGAGACCTAAGTGGGAATCCCAAAAGAGCAAATGCTAGGACAAGGGCAACAAATGCAGACTTAGCCCACTGCCACCTTAGCTAAGGCTTCCTTCTATTTACGGACTTTCACTGATGGGAGGAGACCTGGTATGTATGGAGTCACCAATGAAGGATAAGTCAATGGATATGAGTGACCCAAATGAACCCTTTCCCAGAAAAGTTTGAAGGATGGGACTTGCTTGCTTTTTAAGCAAGGCAGTACGTATTCTAGGGAAAGGAAGAGAGGATTTGAGGGTTAGGTTTATGGGATAAGACTTGTGAAAGAGTTCCCCAATCCTTAAAATCCTTGTTAGAATTGGTATCCCAGATGGTGCTTGAAGAATGATCTTTCAAAGGAGCAGGACCACACGGGGTCAAGTGGACTTGGTCTGGGGTACGAGGAAAGTATGTCGCAATCAATGATATCCTTACCCTAGACAAGGTGGGGGGAAAGGAATCAAAGAAAGAATTTCACTTGAAGATGTTGCTTTGACCTTATGAGGTACAAGCCTTGGGGATGGTAGGGCAAGTTTTGATCTCGGAGATAGGGCTTGGCTTTCTTCCCAACTCCACCATTGGAATGTCTTCAAAATCAGAGGAGAGCTAGAGGAAAGACAAATGTAGGAGACCCTAGGAGATCAAATTTTTTTGATGGCTAGTTTGTCGGGAAATTGATGCCCTTGGTACCCCAATGTGGCTAGAACTGAGAGGTGAAAGAATATGGTTTTTTAATGACCACCCTTGGTAGATCAATGCCTTAATCTTTGGGAGAATGGATTCTATGTTGAGTATGACTAGGATTTCTTGGTTCCTAGCCAAGGAGGCCTTAAGATCACTTCACTAGCCTTCTAGGTCAAGAGGAAGCAACCTTGCAACTTTTATACTTTGATGTGCAAAAGGAATGGCTTATCAAGATAAGATTTTCTGATAGAAACACCTCTAGGAGATTTCGCTCCTATTACATGCCCCATACGTTGAGAGATGCTATAATAGAAACAAATTCCACAAATTTAAGCAGTAAATGCATGCAACTATTAGTTGATAGAACAACGAAAATCCTAGTCCAATGTATATGACAAAAGTAAACAAGAATAACATCAAAAGACACATACTTAGATGTAATAGAATATGTCCAACCATTCACAATTGACAATAAAGAAGCTCCAAGAGAAGATAGACCAATATCCACACATGAAAACTCATCTATAAAGCTCCAATTCATCCTCTAGAAAAAGAGCGAAAATCTCAAGAGAGAGATAAGATACCCAAAACCAAAGTGATCATGAGAAATGAACTCATCTCTTTTGTATTTATACACAACTTAGTAGTTCAAATTAGCCTCCTTGGCCCACATAAGCCCCAAAAATAAAACAGTGTTCTAATAATTCGACTTTTGGTGACAAGCCCACCAAACTAGCTCATAAATGAAAAAGTAAGCCTCTCAAGAGGTCAAATAATAATCTATGCATGTTTTAGGGCCCTCTAAGAGGCCTAATGAGGTCCATGGGTGCCACAATGAAGAGTAGGATCCTCAAGAGCAGTTGACAAGGGGCTGGTCCCTTGTAAAACCTATGGTGCTCCAAATGACATGTGGGGGCACACAAATGTTCTCATGGTTCTCCAAACAAATTGAAGATGTCTGTGGATCGCCTGCAAGGGCTAGGATGACGGTGTAGGTGTTTCCACATCATTGTGCAAGGCTTGGATCATCTGCCAAGTGTATGGTGCAAATCTGGGCATGATGGATTAGATGCATCTTCCTCGTCCAATAAGTGAACCACGAGCAATCTCTGAATGGCTGTGGGGATCCATGGAGCGTCGTCTGCTGCTGTGAAGGCCCATGGAATTCAACGCACACACTACATGTGCCAATGTAGCCCTCTGGAGGATTAAGACCCCATATAGAGAGACCAAACCCAAAATCGAGATCATCTGCAATCCTGCATAAGCTCCAATGCGTCCCCTAGCTTTCTAGTATAAGTCATTAGAGAAATCGTGTAAATGAGCTTACTAATCATGGACCACAGGTGGGGACTTCATAATGGTCTGCCCTTCCATAATGGGCTTTGGGATGTGCCAATGTCTCCTAAACTCCAATTGGGGTTAACGAATAATCCTATTTGGTGGTTTCTACTTCTAACGGGGATAATATTCAAGGTATATTCTTCAAAAGGTGACATGTGACAAATAGGTGAATGAAATAGGGGATGAGAAGGGGCAACCCTGGGTCACGTGCTGGGGTACAAGGGTAGCTAATAAGAGGGAAGCCTACACTTGGGTTTATAATGTGTAGGAGGGAGCAATTGTAGTACATGAGATGCCCCGACCTTGATTTTTCCATCTTTCTTTATATGCCTTTTGCCTTTTCATGATTTTCTTTGATTAACTGCTCGGGGCTCAAAGGGGTAAGAGCATGATGTATAAGAAATAACAATGAATATCCCCCTTTTAAGGTGGGGCGGTTTGTTGCCCACTAGGTGTTGGGACAATCATGGGTTCCTATATGATGGAGGCTCATAGAACTTGTAGGAACTAGGGTGATGGCCATGATGATGGGGTAGAGCTCATGTATTGGCCTTTGCCCACACGCTAATTGTGTTTGTCTTGGCCATCTTTTGCAATTTGTGGTACACTTCCCTGTTGAATGTGGCCATATTGCTTTTATCTTTCTTTTAGCTGCATCAACCTCAGGGCTTCATTCCAGGCCATGACCCAAGGTGTGGGCAAGGGTAAGGGGCATGCTAACCCTATGTGGACCTAGTGGAGGAATGTGGATCCAAGTGGGAGAAATGATGAATGGGGTAAAATGAATGGAAAGAGGGTAATATAAGTGGATAAGGGAGCGAGACCATGCAATCAAAATCAGGGTTTCCTGTGAAATACCATCCCTGGAACCAAATGGTCAATACAAGAGATCCCATGGGACTAGAATCCAAGTTTAATTCCTAAACGGGGTCTAGACGATCAAAGCATAGACCTATCCCATTCTTTTCATCGAATCCCCCCATTAATCCTTTCCCGGAGGTGTCCATGATAAGCAAACTACAGTACTCAATTTCCAAATTGTAATGTATTCCTTTAGATTCAAGAGGCCCACCTTCAGACATACGATCATGGCAGATGGGCGAGGGACAACATGGCTGGCTCGGGTGGTGGAGAAAATGGCACAATGATGTTGTTGGTGGCTGCAAGGGGCTGCATTGTGCACGCTGCCTGTTGAGGACCATCTTGGAATTTTTTTTTCTCCTGGCGATATTACTCGCAAAATGGTGGGTAACAGGTTGCAAGTGCAAAATATGAGTGATTATCTTTTAGGTGAAATTGTTTTAAATGTATTGAGTACTTAGAGATAAATTACAATGATGTTCAATTTAGGACGATGAAGGAAAGTACTTAATAATTTGTAAAGGCAATCTTCACCAATGTAGTGCTCAATGAACAAATTAGATTATCTAATAACAACAAGAGTGTATAGCAATTCAAGATTGCACAATATTTCAAATGGACAACCACTTAGAAATGACAATGAAATACACAAGTCTGATATCTTGACAAGATATCACAATTAGCAACTCTTGAAATTGTTTGGATTACCCTTATCACAATTTGATGACTAGACAAGTGCATTAGGAGTGAGTTACTTGCAAGATTGGATATGTTACTTACTTTACGAAAATGATATTATTATTTAAGTGAAGTCACAAGAATACTTATTCCTTTCAGCAATTTAACAACTTGCAACTTATCAATAACCAACCTTTTCAATGACATTCAAAGAATTTCCTTTGAGATATTTGGTGACAAGAAAGGTATGCAACTTCCACAATTTTGATTCGCAAGTTAGGAAACAAATCAATAGTTAAAAAATCAATCAGTATTTATGTGAAAATTCCTGAACCAGAATCCCTACTGCAGCAACCAATGATATTTTTCATATTTCTTAAAATTTCTTTAAACAAATTACTTGTAGTTTACTATGACAAATATCAAAATACATACACTGCAACCTTCACTTAATTAAATATAATACGAAAACAAGAAACTGAGCATGAAAGAAAATACAACACAATAACACCATTATTTTTGGACAAATGTCCTCGGAAAAAGCCAATGCGGGAAAACCGATGCAACAACTCTTAGGGTTTTATTATTATGCGATAGTAAATCTCAATACAACTTTTGGATGCCTTCCCGACAATCCAGTTACAAAGAATATCTCTGACAGAGAGATCTGTGAGAATACCTCACACTATCACCGAAAATCCTCACTGATCCAGCTCCTGAATGATTGCTCCTGGCTACCTCTGGCAGCTTCTGCACTGCTTCTCCACAGTGTCTATGTTAGCCCAGAGTCAACCCTTGAGGGAACAACATCACTCCAACTGATCAATCTGCTACCTAGGAACTTCGATTTCTGCCTCTTGGTCTCACACCTCGGCTTCTAGCTCAGAAATCGATCTCCCCAACAAATCTTCGGACTTCCTTTCAACATCTACGTTGCCTCTGCGTCAGCCTACGCTGCCTCTACGTGGGTCTGCGTAGCTCTGTGTCAACCCCTCTGGCTCTGCACTGCCACTGCTGGATCTCCCTCTGTCTTCTCTGCTAAGTATTCTCCGATCGGGAAGAATTCCCTCCGGATACTGTCCCTGCCCTTATTGCAAAAAGCTCACGTCAAATCTCTCTCCGGTAGTTGCCCTGCTTCAGAAATTCGATCTTCTAAACTCTTTTGGTGTGTTTTCCAAATGACCCTCAAGCCTCCTTAAATAATATTCTTGTTGACATTCAACGACTTAGATTAGAAGGTAATCAATGGCTAAGATCATTTCTGCTTGATCCTTGTCTTCTTCTAGAAGTTACACCCACAGTTAGATTAATACCCGTTAATTATTTTAATTTCATAAGTTTAGACTTAGGGATCTATTAAAAATAATTAATTATTTAAATAAAACTGTCTCTGGGTGGAATTTCCTAAAACGCTTTTGGGGTTATTTGGAATACATGTGCGCAAGCCTCCCTGCAAAATTTGAGACTTAGAGCACATCCGATGCTACTAGAAATCAACACTCTCTCTTAGCGAGGAATGTGCTCTAGCAATGCCTCCCACTGAAGCATCACGTTGACTTCATAACATCGTCGTTTGTGTTGCTGATGTTTGACATGTTGTCCACCAACTATTGCGCAAATGCTGCATTTGTACTGCTGCTGACCCTGCGACTGTCAACATTGCGTCTGTACTGCAACTCCCTCTGAATTTCTGCATCCGTGCTGCTGCTAGCGCTGCCACTGCCAACTGCCCCTGCACTGCAAACTGTTGCTGCTACTGCATCAACAATGGAAATGCATCCAAAATTACTGAACTGGTGTTTAGTATGATGCATCTCGCTGTTGGAGTCTGACTATTACTAGTCTCTGCGCTGACCCTTTGAATCCTCTGCGCTGCTGCTCAACTCTGCTCCGTGTTTCTCAGTCTCTGGCGCTCCTAGCCACTGCAAATGTCACTCCTGCACTCCTCTACACCAACTGACACTGGTCCATCATGCTACTATTGATTTGGACTCCCGTAGCAAGGAATTGGTTCGAGAGGTGGGCTCCTTAAGGATCTTGCCCATTTGTAGCTCTTTCGAACTAGAACTCTAAATCAGCCCACCTCCCTCTTGGAGGTATCTCGGTATCATGGCAAACTCCTCCTCTTCTATCTTCGCAGGTGCAGCCTTCATATCGTGCTTCTCATCTTTGTCCTTCTTCCTTAGAGGACACTATGTTGCGGAGTGACCCATTTCACCACAACTGAAGCATTTGATCTTCGAGACGTCCTTCTTCCGCTTCCGATGCTCTTGCCGCCCCTTAAATGCGAGGGCTGCATTCTCTTCCTCCTTATTGGGCTTTGACCCACTATTGTTGCTTTTGTCAAGCTTACACTTGACTAGATCTCTCCTCAACTCTCCCTGCTTGAGAGATGTCCACATACTATTGCAGTTTGGCAAAGCTGCCATGTCCAGGATGCTCTGGACAGACTTGCCACTCTTTTGAGACTTAGTTTAGGGCCAGTGTCACCATCTTGGAACCTTGAGGTGTAGACCCCACAACTGCTAACTCGTCCCGGGTCTCTTGAAGCTTCGTGAGGAATGGATCTATGCGCTTCCCCTTCTGCATTTGTGCAGATCTAAGTTTCTGCTCTAAGTACATCTTTCGCTGCTCGGAAGATCCTTAATACAACGTTGCCAAGGCATCCCACATCTCCTTAGCAGTCCCTCTGCTAGCGATGTGATTGACTACATGATCCTTTACTCCATCAAGGATCATCGTTTTGGCCTTCGCTATTTCTCCCATGTACTTCTTCAGCTGATCTGGATCCATGGGCTCAATCACCACGTTGTTGACATAGACCTTGAGAAAATGCTCATCTAGTAGGCACGACATCCTTGCCTTCCAGATCACATAGTTGGATGCCCCATCCACCCTGTCTTGATCTCTTAGTCCACTGGCTGCCATCTCTGCCACGAAAATGTTGAACTGCTCCTCTCTGTTTCTTACTGCTGCTTTTCAGGCAATAAGAAAACAAACTTCTTGGCGGGAAGTCTATTGAGGAAAGAATTCCCTCACTATTCTTCTCTTCTCTCTTCTGACAATTTTCTGCCCAGCCAATTGCTTGTAGAAAAACTGCATCCCACCAGATCTTTTCCTCATGTTGAGGCTGCTGCGCTGCTCCCTTTGGCATGACAAGATTTCAATGTGGAAGCCCTTCCTCTCTGTCGACTCATTCATAGAGAGACTTTCCTAAAAAATTCAACCCTCCTGGCCTGGACTGCGCAATCCCTCTGGGGATTCAAACTGCTGCCTCTTGCAACTATTTGACCTCCTCCTCTGCTCAGCGCTGGGTTCTTTGGCACTGTTCTTCTTGTCTCACCTGCACTGCTCTGATACCATGCGAAAATTCTTGAACCAGAATCCCCATTGCAACAACTGATGATATTTCTCCTATTTGTTAAATTCCTTTAAACAAATTACTTGCAGTTTACTACGAAAAATATCGAAATACATACACTGTAACCTTCACTTATTTAAATATAATGCGGAAACAAGAAAATGAGCATGAAAGAAAATACAACACAATAACACCATTATTTTTGGACAAATGTCCCTAGAAAAACCCAATGCGGGAAAACTGGTGCAACAAGTCTGAGGGTTTTATTGTTATGCAGTAGTAAATCTGAATACAACTTTTATATGCCTTCCCAACAATCCAGTTACAGAGAATATTACTGATAGAGAGATCTGTGAGATTACCTCACACTATCACTGGAAATCTTGGGTGATCCATCTCTTGAATGATTGTCCCTGTCTAACTCTGGCTGCCTCTGTGCAGTGTCTACGTCAGCCCAACGTCAATCCTTCTGGGAACAACGTCACTCCTCCAACTGATCAATCTACTGCCCAGGAACTTCAATTTCTGCCTCCTGGTTTCACACCCTGACTTCCAGCTCAGAATTGATCTCCCCAACAAATTTTCAGACTTCCTTTCGGCTTCTGTGCTGCCTCTGTGTCAGCCTACATTGCCTCTGCATGGGCCTGCATAGCTCTATGTCAGCCTACACTGCCTCTGCGTGGGCCTGCATAGCTCTGTGTCAGCCTACACTGCCTCTGCATGGGCCTCCATAGCTCTGTGTCAACCCCTTTGGCTTCGCGTTGTCGCTGTTGGATCCTCCTCTGTCTTCTCCACTGAGTATTCTTCGATTGGGAAGAATTCCCTTTGGGTACTATCCCTACCCCTCATTGCAAAAAGCACACTTTGAATCTCTCTCCGGCCGCTGCTTTGCTTCAAAAATTCGATCCTCTGAACTTTCTCAGTGTGTTTTCCAAATGACCCTCAAGCCTCCTTAAATAATCTTCGCGTTGACATTCAACGACCTAGATTAGAAGCTAATGAATGGCTAAGATCATTTTTGCTTGATCCTCGTCTTCTTCTAGATGTTACACCCACAATTAGATTAATATCCATTAATTATTTTAATTTCCTAAGTTTAGACTTAGGGAGCCATTAAAAATAATTAATTATTTTAATAAAACTGTCTCCGGATGGAATTTCCCAAAACGCTTTCTGGGTTCTTTGGAATACATGTGCCCAAGCCTACCTGCAAAATATGAGACTTAGAGCACATCCAATGATACCAGAAATCAACAATTTAGATCAAAATGTGAGCACTCTCAGGAACAAAACTAACATTGGTCTACCATTTATCTTTTAGAGCACTTGTCAAGTTATATGGATGAGATTGCTAGGAAAGAGTAATGAGCACTAGAATGCAACTAAATGATGTCAATCGAGATGCAAATGTCAGGAATGCTGATGCAGGGAAGAGAGCAAGTGACCAATGACAATTTTAATTTTTGAGACCATTCCACTACCAAATCAGCCCATATAGCTTATGCAAACTTCTTTGTCAACTTTACAACCTTTTAGAATAATCTCTTACCATTGTTGTTAGTTATATATCAGATCTGTAGGTAGCAGTGTTGAAAATATCGGTATTGGCAAAATATCGGTGAGGATCCAGAAAATATCTTATCGGCAATATCGGCGAAAATATTGGCAAATATCGACAAGCATAAAAAATGCATAATATACTCAATTATTATTATTTTTTAATTTTATTTATTTATTATTATTATTATTATTATTAATTTATATATATATATATTTTTTTTTAATTTTAATTTTTATTTATTTTTTTATTATTATTATTTTTTATTTTTATTTATTTATTTATTTTTATTTTATTTTATTTTATATTTTTTATATTTTTATTTTATTTATTTATTATTATTTATTTATTTATTTTTTTCTTCAGATTTTTAAACATATAAAACAATAACAACATGAAATAAACACATTGGCACATAAATATGAAGAAAGCACTGATATATATGATGTCAAATAGAAATGATACATCAAAGGCGATACCAAATCCTGCTGATCCCTGATAATTGTCCATTCAAGGACTCAAATGTGGAGAACCAATACAAAATAACATCACATATATAAAAGTATCTCATTATCATGAGTTATATGTAGCATAACAATTAAAACTTGTAGCCATCGATTTGAAATCACTGCCCTCTCCCCCTTTTACGGGAAAACACGATGGGCTGTTTGCTAGGCCTGCCCCTAGTAGTAGAAGGCCCTAACCCTGCCTCTACACCTAATGTCAAATAATGAGTGCTAGGTATGGAGTTGTGCTCTCCTATATCTATGGCAGATGGTGTTGATGTTGATGCTCCCATAGTGTCCTCCTCCTCTTCCTGTTCCTCCTCCGAGTGCTGCTCCTCCTCTGAGTCCTCCTCCTCTGAGTCCTCCTCCTCTTGTTGCCCTTATTCTAATGGATCATCTGGCTCTAACCATGAAGGTGACTCGTCCAAGATAGGCTCCTCAGATTCCACCCTCCATTGAGACAATACATCAATATTGTCTAAGAAAATGGCATCTAGATCCATCGGTGCTTCTATTTGCCTCACTCAAAGTCGGATGTTGTAATGCAGATACACTAAATTATTGAGACATGCGAACTCCAACTTGTAAGAGTGTCGAAAAAACTAATGAGTCTTGACTCTTGACTCTTGACATTCGAAGGTCATAAATTAAAAATTAAAAATGACAATAAGTGTAATTGCTCAACTGAAGGCTGGAGCTCAAAGTTATACCTGTTGCGCTTTTTTGCGTGTGTTTTCTCATATACACTCCAATTGCGCTCACACCCTAAAGAGCTACATGTTTGACTCATAATTCTTATGGCCAATTTCTGCAAATTTGGTGCCCTTGCACCATAGCTTCGCCACCAAATATGTACAACAAAATAAAGAAATAAAAAATTCAAAAACTTAAAACATAATTAAACTTTTAAATAAAAGTTACATAATTGAGTTTAAAAAAAATAGAATTATAAGTAAGGAAATTCTAAATTGAAAATTCTAATTTCTAATGAGTGATGACTTGTCACCTACATGACATGAAGAGGGTCCTTTCCCTAATAGCATTATCAAAGTCAAATAGGCCAACACAATCGCGATAATACTATATCTCGCGATTCATTTTGCTACGAAGCTCAGGATCAGGTACCATCCTATGAATGCAGGAATGGAGCCCTTCCATCACCTCGCCATCAAATTCAAAGCCGCATTTGTATGAAAATGCAGGGTTGAGGAAGAGTGCTGCTGCATGAATGGGTCGATGAAGCATCCCTGTCCATCGACTATCAATCACATCCCATAACATCATATGCCTATCAAGGCCAGCAGAACCCTTGTCTGCATAATAAGAACGAATGGCCTCCTTGGCCCTATCCATGGCCTCATACAAATAAGCCATTGCAGGCTTCTCCCCATCTACTAATCTGAGAACCTTTACTATAGGTTCACTAACTGAGCATGCTTCTTCTACTCCATGCCAAAATGTTTCAGAGTACACCATTTTTGCAATGGCTTTCCCGTCTTGTCTCCTACTGTATCTACAATTACGCAGTCATCAGACACAAACATTTGCTTCAACTTGAACTGACATCGAAGCAAAGACTGAAGAGTTATAAAATTTGTGGCAAAACGTGTGATCGCAAGACGTCGCAACTCCTTGTTTCTAGTGAACTTCCTTATGAGGCTAAGAACAAAAGCATGATTATAAATAAACTTGGGGACGCTCCTAGCCATATCAACTGCCTCCTTGATGAAGGAGAGTTTCCCCATATCCTCAAGCAACAAATTGAGACAATGTGCTGCACATGGAGTCCAGAACAATGTGCGATGCCTCTCTATAAGCATCTTGCCGACAGACACATAATTAGCTGCATTGTTTGTTATGACTTGCACCACATTCTGCACACCAATCTCTCGAATGAACCCATCTAACAATTCACATATCGTCGCTGCATCTTTGATATGTTCTGATGCATCCACCGATTTAATAAACATGGTACCTTTAGGACAATGTACCAAGAAATTTAGAAGGATCCTACCCTTCCTATCTGTCCAACCATCATACATCACTGTGCATCCAGTAAATTCCCATGTTTTTTTCAACTCCGCCAATCTAGAGTTGATGTCCTGCTTTTCTGCTTGAAGAATTGGCCCCCGCAACTCCTCATATGTAGCACTTTTGTACCCTAGGCCCACAACAACAATAGCATCACACATTGGCTGCCAAAATGGATTGGTTTTAGTGGTGCTAAGAGGTAAGTCGCTCCAGAAGAGACACCTCCCCATGACTTTATCTGCTTCTTGCTTCTCCTTTTTTCTAACAAGCGATTTTATGCCAGGTTGTGATCCATGTCCTATTCCTGGAACAAAAAATGATGACCTTGCATTAGCAGTAGCAGGTGATATTGTGCCAGCTGTGGAGCCCCTCCCACTACCCTCAACATCAAAATCAGGAGAAGATATCCCAAAAGATCTACCTGCATGTTCAACCTTGTTTCTTTCTGTCTCTTCCTTCTTACTGTCTTTTTCATCAATTGCCTCAAGAGCTTTTTGTATAAGCTCCGGACTAGAAACTGTACAAATCCCAAAATCATGTCCAGGGAGTCTAGCCAGATGGCATTTTAGTCGTGTAACCCCTCCTGTCATCCTGGTCCCACACAATTTGCATGTAAGATATGCTCGATTTGTCCCACCATTAGGGTTCCCATACTCCCAAAATGGGTCCAAGGCTTTTGGCATATTTGAATTTTGTAGTGAGCTAACTCAAACCTAGGGCACCAAAAAAAAAATTGGAATTAATAAGTAATAACCACATCATTTTACAAAATATTTTTTTTGCTACATTATTTGCAATGTGAATTCAATGAAAAACCATAAATGACAATAAGAGGGTGTATTTGAAAGTTTAAAAA
Source organism: Pinus tabuliformis (assembly GCA_031772625.1). Lineage (NCBI taxonomy): Eukaryota > Viridiplantae > Streptophyta > Pinopsida > Pinales > Pinaceae > Pinus > Pinus tabuliformis. The sequence continues at coordinate 862,333,786 of CM062816.1, forward strand.
AAAATGGAGTTTGCTCTCCAAATATGGAGAAAACCCTTGCATTTGCTCATGGGCATGAAAATCATAGCAAATGGAAAAAAAACAAGCAAAATGATTGTAGGCAAATAGGCAAGCAAGAATAATCCTAAAACTATCAAAAAATTCATTAACATAGGGGTTTATTTGAACATACCTGTTAATGGAAGAAATGAAATTGTCTCACTGTTCTTCAAGCTTAGATCAACAAAATCTTCGTTGTTGGTGGCGATAATAGCTATTCAACACCCAAACCCTCCTTGGTAGCAAGCACATAGCTTTCCCCTTCCTTCTCCAGCAATTAGAAATGAAAATGATTGAAAAAAAACAAAATTGGACTTTTATAGCCGTAGCGGCAATTTTTGCTATCTCCCGGCGATATTTTAGGTTGTAGCGCGATATTTCGGAAATATCGTGATATTTTCCGGGAGACAAAATATCGCGATATTTTCTTGGTGATATTTCGTCTCCCCGAAAATATCGCGATATTTCCGAAAATCAGCGATATTATATACACTGGTATGTAGTATATCAGAGCATCCAATCAACATATCGGTCCCTAGAAAATGATGAAAAGGTGCCAAATAATGATAAGCAAGTCAACTTAAATGAAATATATTGTCATGCCCCTTTATGCCACTGTAGGCTTATGATCAGACCTCTGAATCACTTATATCACACTTGGTTAGCATAGCAGTCCTCCAAATTTAATGAAATACCAAGTAATGTATAAGCCCAACAACGCCAATAACTTTCGAATTAGATATGATGACTGCTGAGTATTTTTTAGGCCATTGCTAGGTGTCTTATACCAGTGCAAAGATGTATTGTAAGGCTGATGATGCAAGCCAGACCAGTGTTTGAAAAGCGCGATTAAATCGCGCTTTTTTCCCTGTGCCGATTTAATTGCGCTTTTTACACGAAAAAATCGGCTATTTTTTGCCGTTTTTTTCCGAAAAAAGCTTGCTTTTTTCGAAAAAAGCGCGATTTTTTCGAAAAAAGCGCGATTTTTTCCAAAAAAGCGCGGGGTTGCCTGGACAGCACGATTTTATAAAAAAAATTTGGTTTTTCATTTGGTCATTTGGGATTTTTCATGCAATTTTTTTTGAAAGAAACAAATAATTTTTGAGTGGGGCAGCTTAATGATCAAGTCTAGCCCTAGTATGGATATGCTATTCATGGTAATGTTAGATTATTAAAGTAAAAGTGACATTCTCCTTAATCTTCATTTTCATCCTTTTACTTAAATTTTTAACATTACCATGAAATGACTCAGGATGTTTGAGAGTGGTTCTAGCGTCATTGGATTTCATATGGAGAAAGTAGAATTTTAGATTTCATTTAAAATCCAGCAGACTTATTAGTTTTTCAGGATTTCAGGATTGGGAGATTGTAATGTTTCCAGGTGACATCACCTGCTCGGGCTACCCCTGCCACCAGTAGAGGATGTGGTCTACCTCCTATAGCTCCTACTTCTAGTTCTTCAGCTTCTAGAGCACATCAGACTCCACTGCCATCTCCACCAGCACAGGCACCAGCATCTACATCTAGAGGGAAAGGGAAAGCTGTGGCATTTTCTCGCAAGAGGGGCAGAGGAAATCAATAGGATTAGACCTCATTTTATTGTATATGACATTATGACATGATGAGATACATTATCATATTTTTTGTTGATATTTTGAGGTTGAGTTGGGACTCAGGAGTCACGACTTACTATTCAGGACATGATTCAATGTTATGTGTGATTTTAGCGCTAGAAATGATATTAAACATCTTATAGATTAGTTTTTTTATCATATTTATGTGTCAATATATTTATTTTATGTTGTAGATGGTTTAGATATTAAAAAAATTGAAAAAAAATGAAAAAAATGAATATTTTTGTACCAAACGATTTTTTCCTGCTTTTTTCCGATTTTTTCCCGATTTTTCCGATTTTTCTCGATTCGTTCCCCGCGCCGATTTAATCCCGCTCGCGCTTTTCACAACATTGAGCCAGACTTTAGAATGCAAACCCTTTTGGCCCAAGGCCCTCCTTTGATGTCTAGTCTAGCTTCCTATTGAAATAGGGATTCCCAATCAATAACTCTACCTGCAACCACCAATGTTAAGAAAACAAAAGCACTGCAAAACTAAATGTCAGTCCACTGTAGCTTTGGGATCAGACGTCAAAGGTTGTAGCTGCTAATGAAAAACAGTGACAAATACTCTTTAAAATATCGATTAGGCCAACAACGCAAGCAATCAGTCCCAAAATTGAATTGTAATGTCTTCATTGATCTCTGAATGATTAAGACTAGGGTTTCGAGGCCCCCTAGGGATGTGCTATGGTTATAAAAGGAAGAAAATACCTGTGGCTAATGCCTACTAGCCCAAAACCCCAATGGCCAACCACAAAATGGTAGTTTTGAACCCAAAATCGCTATACATTTAGGGTTTCTGAGGGCTAGAACCCTCAGTGTGAAAATATACAATTGCAAAATAGCCCGAAAACCCTAGGTGTCCATCCAAATTTATCAAAATAAAATAGGATATACATACAAGGAATGAAAAATATACAAAGGTTAGAGTAAAACTATTAAAATTTACAAAATAGAAATGGAAAAGAAAATAAAAATTACAAGGGTTGGAAAATATTTACAAATTAAAAATAAAATACAAGGTGAAAGGTTAGTATATATAGACACAAATTAGAGAAACTATTTCCAAATTTTGAATGTGGGATAAAAACTTTACAAGTGAAAATTAAAGGTTAAATCTAATTAAAAAAAAATTTAAACTACAAAATTAAAACTTAAATAATATATATATATATATATATATATATTTACAATTTTGAAATCTAATTTTTTTTACAAAATAAATATAAAGAATATTTAAAAATATGCTAAAAATCCCAAAACATAAAATTTTAAACAAATTTCCAAAACCCCAATTGCAAACGGGTTAGAATATAAAATTATTTACAAAATTTACAATATTCACAATAAATTTCAAGCTCTAATTAGCAGATCTATCTTTATTTGCACAATTAAATTGGAGATAAATGAGTAAAATAAGAGTTTTTAATTTTGAGCCATGGTCAAGATCTGTGCAAAACCAATCGTTAGATAGATCTTGAAAATTTAACACAATGGGGTCTTAGGTCTTTGGACTTGGGAGTTGGCAGGTCCAATCGATGACTTTACCTCATGCCCAATATCTGAACCTTGATTAATCTCTGCATACATAAGATTATGTTTTTGGCTTCAAAAGGGGGTAGATACATGTAAAAGCCCTCGAGATCTAGAGATACTTGCTAGATCAATCAACTTAAAACACTTTTCTAAAACCCAATACCTAATGCAAGATATCTGTGCAAATAGATAATCCAATCGATGGCTAATGAAACGAAAAAACTTATGAAATTTAATTCAATAGAGCATTTAGGCACATGATTTAGAAAAAAATATTACCAGTAGACAGAAGAGAAACACCACCATGAATAAATCGCAATCTTCTTTATTATTTCCATAAAAATATTACAGTAGCAAAGCTTGACTTAGAGCTTTCTCAAAATTTTTCTGTAACTTGAGAAGCAAATGACGCCTAATTTATAGATAATTCCTCTAAGTGGAAAATAACAGTTAATTGGTTTGATCCTTTTCAAAATAATCTCGACTCTTGACAGATATTTGATCATTTTTTTATCTTCACTGTCGAAAATCTTTATTTTTGAGAACTTTTCGAATTTCTCATAAAAACCATTTTTTATTAGCTCAAAAATAATTATTTTGAGAAAATTTCCTCAAAAAAATTGACTTTGACTTAACCACCAAGGCCCAAGGGTCCAATTTTTCTTGAAATTTTCAATATTCCTTTGGTGGGGGACCTCCAAAAATTAATTTCTTTGATACCCACGAATTTTTCCACTTGAAGAATTTAATTTATCAAGGATTTTAATTTTGTCTTTAATTAATTAAATTTCTGTGTTAGGATTCTAATTTATTTTTGCCAAGAAATTTAATTAATTGCCACTTGAGGGGATTAATAATTTTTTCCACCCTCTAATATTTTAGCCATGGTGTCTAAGTAGAGGGACAATGCATTAAAATCTAAGTTGCAGGAAACACTGACAGGGGAGGAGTTTCTGTACGAAAATGGAAACGAAAGTGAAAACGCGTATGGTACGACCCAGAAACGTGTTTCTGGCCGTACTGGCACATTTCTCGAGGTGGAAACGTGGTCAGTACGGCTGGAAACATTTTTCTGGGCCGTACGACACTGTTTCCACATGCAATTTGACTTTATTTTTTTTAATTAATTTGTCTTTTAATTTTTAATTAGGTTCTTCTAATGCCTTCTAGTTGCTTCTAGATCCCTGTCTAAATTTATAAAAGTGAACTTATGCCCTAGTGTTGATATGCAGTTCATCAGGAAGTTTGAGGCATATGCAGTTCATGGTAATGTTAAATTCTTAAAGTAAAAGGATGAAAATGAAAAATAAAGGAGAATATCACTTTTACAATGAAAAATAAAGGAGAATATCACTTTTACTTAAATTTTAAACATTACTATGAAATGACTCAGGATGTTTGAGAGTGGTTTCGCCCTCATTGGATTCCATATGGAGAAAGTAGAATTTTAGATCTCACTCAAAATCCAGTAGACCTATCTATTTTTCAGGATTTCAAGATTGGGGGGATTGCAATGTTTCCATTGGATTTTATTATGTACTAGGGTATGGAACTTGTATTTCTTTAAGAGAACCGAGCCCTCTATGCAAGGGAGATTCCCAATAATCAAGAGCATGTAGGGTACTAGGGTATGAAACTTGTATTTAATCAAGAGCACTAAGGTTGTTCGACTATGTAGGAGGAGACTCCCAATCAAGTATGAGACAAGAAATTAGAAATTTCTCGTGGCTGATTTTGGATCTTTCTATTTTCATTATGTGATCATTCATGAGTAAATGTGATGTAAATTTAAAGACTTATAGTTTATGCACTGACAATTGACAATTTTATCATAATGTAATAAATTAGAATGTATCATATATGCTTTATGATTGCACATATTTCCAAAATTTGGGGGGATTACATTTCGTACTCGTGCCCATTTCGGAAACTCGTACCCATTTTCCCGTTTCGTGCAACTTTGACTAAAATATTTTTTACTTAAGATAATTACATTTCAACCTTTAAAGGGGGAACACCCATTCATTATAGACCCTCAATAGACTACCCAATTCTGAGACTCAATATGATCTAGTAGACCAAGTGAATTGTAATAAAATTATTTAGCCAATTAGCTTAACTTATTCCCAAATCACTTTTACAAAAGACTTGACTAAAACACTAGGACTCACCTAAGATTTTGACAATAAATTCCACCCTGGCTTTAGGATGAGGCTGGAGGGAAAAACTTTGCCAATCATCCTTGTTTAGAAACATAACTGAATCTGTGAGACGAAAAACCTCCTAGGATTGAATTGTCGCCAAAATAATAGGCTTACTTAGGTTGTTACATACATATATAGTCTTAGTAGCATCATTTACATTAAAATTTGTAGAATGGGTTTTCAACTTTGATAGACTGATGACTGATCATGATGAATCCAGGATAATCTGAATGCTCAAGCATGATGGACTTCCTTTGTGAAAAAGTGTATTGCTATAGGGTAGTTGACATGGAGTGGTCAACAGGTACAAGAAGCCTTTCATACATCCTTGGGCTTTGAGTTTTCAAAAAATGTTCAGGTGCCACTCTAGTGGTCAACATAACCAAACCTCTTGATGCATGTATAGTTCTCCGAGACATCCTTGGTGATTCTTGATGGACATATGGATGACTTAGTTTGAATGGATGCTTGACCTTGGATAACGTGCTAGTATAGTGCACTTATCTAGGAAGTCATTATTCTTATTGGCATGATGACTATAACCCATTTTGGGCACATAATGGGAAAGTTGTTTGCTTTATTAGGAGAGGTACCTACCTAGGAGGAGGAGTACTAGGCGCTTGAAGGAGTACACTTAGCCTTGAGTAGTTGACTTGATGACGCTTTGGTTGAGGAGGATGCTTTATGAAGGATGTTGGATTGGAACACATTTGTTAAGGAGAAGCTTTGGAGCATAGTAACTACCTTGACACACATGTTGAGAAGTGTCAGTCACAGGAGGACATGTGGCATACAACTACAGGTAGAGCACCTTGAATGAAGATAGTTGGATAGAGAACCACCATGGGAAGAGTGTTGGGTTAACATCTTGGTGGAAAGTGCACCACCTTGAAGGAGGGGTGTTGAGCCTAAGAGGATCATGCTTGGTGTAAAGTTCCCTATGAATTGATTGCCTATGAAGAATGAAATAGCCTATTCGACCCTGTAGGTTATAGTCTTGATAAAGGGGTAAAAACCTAGTTTTTCCAATGTTGGAGCAACATTTGTGCAAATATTGGGTTAGCTGGGGCAAAAGAGCCCAAAATTGCGGGTTTCCCATACAACCCTTTAATTGTGGAAGCCCATGGAGAAGACAATAAATAGAGGAGAATTGGAATCAAATTTTCACCATTGGATTGGATCAATTTATCTTTGTTTTTTTAAGCTCGAGGCTCTGAGGGTTTTAAGACGCCTTTTCTCCCTACTAATTTTGGTGGTGAAAGATTCCACCCTAGTTAGTAAAGTCTTTTTCTATCTTTTCTATTCCATTCTGGCCAACATGGAAACTTATCTATCTAATAGAAAATTTTGGTGGAGAAGTTGAGGCAAAGGCATTCAAATTTCTTCTGAGGCTAGACAGATCTGTACTGAGGCAGAAAATCGAATTATTCTGAGGTTGATTCCTTGTGAGTTGATCCTGAGGCAGAAGCAGAACGATCTGAGGCAGAATTCACGTTTTTGAGGAATATGAAAGCTTGAGGTTGGGCATCTGTGTAATTTATCTCTAGGAAAATTAATTCGAACTTCTTGAGCATCAAAGGAGGCCAATCTCAGCCAAAGTCGAATCCATTTGTGGGGTCATTCAGGGATTATTTATGCTCTGCAATAGGTCTGAACTTCTGAAGAAATTCGTTGCTCCTGTAACGAGCTCCGAGGGGAAAATGTGCCCCGAATTGGGGGTTGCTTATATAACCCTTCAAATGTGGAAGCCCATAGACACAACTATAAATAGAAAAGAATTGGAATCAAATTATCATCATTGGATTGGATCAATTTATCTCTGTTTTTTTGAGCCTAAGGCTCTAAGGGTTTTAAGACCCCTTTTCTCCCTAGTAATTTCAATGGTGAAAGATTTCGCCCTAGTTATTAAAATCTTTTTCTATCTTTTATATTTGGTTCTGGCTAGTAGGGGAAGTTATCTATCTAATAGAAAATTTTGGTGGGGAAGCTAAGGCAAAGGCATCCAAATTTCTTTTGAGGTTAGACAGATCTGTACTGAGGCAAAAAAAGGAATTTTTCTGAGATTTATTCCCTGCAAGTTCATCTTGAGGTAGAAGAATGATCTAAGGCAAAATATTGTCACGTTTTTGAGGAAGACGAAACCTTGAGGTTGAGCATCTGCCTAATTTCTCGAGGCAAATTAATCCGAACTTCCTGAGCATCAAAAGAGGCCAATCTCAACCAAAGTCGAACCCCTTCCTAAGGCCATTCAGGGATTATTTGTACTCTGCAATAGGTCTGAACTTTTGAAGAAATTCATTGCTTCTGTAAAGAGCTCGAAGGCGCTGTTTGAGGCAAGTATAGAGGGATTGATTTAGGCACTGTTGATAATATCGGCGATATATCAGCGATATTCGGAAATATCGCGATATTTTTGGCAAAACGATATATCGCCGAGAAAATATCGCGATATTTTCAAAATATCGACAAATATCGGAAAATATCGGCTATATTTAAAAATTTGAAAAAATTATTTTTTATGCTTGCCGATATTTGCCGATATTTTGCCGATATTTTCGCCGATATTTTGCCGATATTTTCACCGATATTGCCGATAAGATATTTTCTGGACCCTCGCCGATATTCTGCCGATACCGATATTTTCAACACTAGATTTAGGACCAAAGCAGATCTAGGACTTCCTAAGACGACGCAATGGTATTGAATAGATTCTAGGAGAATTTTCTGAAGGAAGTCCAAGGCAGAGGAAGAGCTCGATCCTTAGTCCTGACTCCTGAGGCTATTCAGATATTTGCCTTGATCATAATTCACAAGGGTTCTTTAGGTCTGCGGATTAGTTTAAAAGTTAAAACCACTCAGGTTTCTGGTTAGAATACAATTACTATTTAGCTAAGTTGCAGGAAACGCAGGTACAGAGGGCGTTTCTGCCCGGAAACGAAACGGAAACGCGTTTCGGCGTACCGTACGGCCTGGAAACGCGTTTCCGGCCGTACGGGCACGTTTCCAAAATGGAAACGTGCCCGTACGGCCGGAAACGCGTTTCCAGGCCGTACGGGCCCCGTTTCCCCAAAAAAATGACTTGTTTTTTAATTTTTTTTTTTTTCTAATTAGTTTTTAAATTTTTTTAGGGTTTCTAAGCTGTTCTAGAAACCATTTCTAAAGTTATAAAAGAGCAGTGCCTCTCATTCTCTCATCACACTATTCAGCAAGGAGTTTCTCTTGGAGATTGGCAGTTGTTTCAGTAGCTGGTGTTTTGAGCAGTGAGCAAAGTAGATTTCAGCAGTGGGAGAAAGAGATTTCAGCAGCAACAGAAGGAGATTTCAGCAGGAGATTTCTGTAGCAGCAGATTTGGCTCAGCTACAGCCATATTTCTCTTCTCTTTTCTGGCATTTCCGGGTAGTTTCAACCACAGAAAATTAATTTGGGTAAGCCACATTCATTTTGTTAGTTTTTTCTTACTATTTCTTCAATTTTTCTAGGGTTTATGCAGCTAAATTGCTGAAAAACGTTTTTTATTTATAGATTTGTTTTTTAAATTTATTTTTGCAGCAGATTTGGCTCAGCTACAGCCATATTTCTCCTCTTTTCTGGCATTTTAGGGTAGATTCAGCCACAGATAATTAATTTGGGTAAGCCACATTCATTTCTTAGTTTTTTTCTTACTATTTCTTTAATTTTTCTAGGGTTTATACAGCCAAAAATATGAAAAACGTTTTTATTATTTACAGATTTGTTTTTTTAATTTATTTTTGCAGCAATGGCTTCCAGCCAAAGTGCAGCTGCAACTTCAAACCCTAGGGCCAACCCAAGGGCTGAATATTATCCTCTTTGGAGGCATGTGACGAAGCTTCAAAAATGTGGAGGTGGTGGCTCATGGGAATGGCGATGCACTCTTTGCAATAATACGTACAAGGGCTCCTACCCAAGAGTGAAGGCGCATCTGTTGCATGGAGGAGGACAGGGGATTCTGGGTTGCACAAAAACATCAGATCCGTTGGTAAGGAGGGCATATCAAAGAGAGCAAGATGAGGCGGATGGTACTAAGAGAAGGCATGATGAGCATACTCAGGCTACATCTAACATTGAGCCAAGGATTGTAGTTGAAGCAAGAAAGAGGAGAGCTGGTCACACTCAAGAACATGAACAAGCAGCACCCAAACATACCAGAGGCTCAGGGGCATCCCAATCAGTTCAGGATCGCAGAATTGCTAGATTGGTGAATGTGCAAGCAAGAGAAGAAGCTGATTCCAGAGTGGCCAGGTGCATTTATGCATGTGGTATCCCATTCAATGTTGTTCGCTCTCCTTACTGGCAAGATATGATAAGGGCAGTTAACAAAGCTCCTCAAGGGTACAAGGGGCCCAACTATGAAAAAGTCAGAACCCAGCTTCTCAAAAATGAGAAGGAACTTGTGGAGGACGTTTTAGCTCCAATTCCTTCTTCCTGGAGTAGCTCTGGGGTTACCATAGTCTCAGATGGTTGGACAGATATGAGGCGCATACCATTGATAAATATCATTGCCACTTCCCCCAAAGGAGCAATGTTTATCAAGGCAGAAGACTGCTCAGGAGAGGTGAAAGATGCACAGTTCATTGCTAATGTTATTATAAAAGCTATTGAACAAATAGGGGCTAACAGGGTGGTGCAAGTTATCACGGATAATGCACCAGTTTGCAAAGCTGCAGGTTTAATTATTGAGGGGAGGTATGACCACATCTTTTGGACACCATGCATTGTCCATAATCTGAATCTGATCTTAGAGGAGATCGACAACAAAGTTTCCTGGATAAAGGAAGTCACAGGGGAAGCAAGGGAGATTATCAAATTCATCACCAACCACCACCAGTCTCAGGCCATATTTCGAGAGTACTCCAAATTGGAGTTGTTAAAAGTTGCTGAGACAAGATATGCCTCAAACTTCGTGATGTTGCGCCGCCTTGTTGAGGTTAAGCATGCATTAGTTTCTATGGTGGTGAGTCAACTTTGGATTGAGTGGAGACAAGCAGATTCAGAGCGGGGATCTATGGTGCGTAGATTGTGCCTTGATGAGGATTGGTGGAGCAAGGTAGATTTCTTGCTAAAGTTCACAACCCCTGCATTTGAGCTTCTCCGGAGTGCTGACATTGACCAACCTTTCTTGGGAGAGGTATATGATGGCATGGATTCCATGGTTGAGAAAACTATGGAAATCATTTCGCAGGAGTCTCCACAACTTCTGTTTGTTGATGATCATTTTGCTGGTTTGATCAAGAAAATCATTGTTGACAGGTGGAACAATTTCAATACACCATTGCACACTTTAGCACATGCTTTGAACCCCAAATTTTAGGATGAGGAGCTTATTGCTAAAAGCAATGGGAAGAGGAAGGCACCCCATAAGGATAGAGAGGTGGCTACTGGGGTGAAAAAAGCACTAATGAGAATGTTTCCTTCTCATCTACATAGGGAGGTAAAGGAGGAATTTGCCAGTTTTGCTGCAGGAATAGATGATTATGCAGATATATCAGCTTTGGAGGAGAGAAGCACCATGAATCCAGTTAGGTGGTGGATTTGTCATGGAGCAAATGGTGTACATTTGCAAAGCCTTGCCATTCGTATTCTTTCACAAGTGGCAAGCTCTTCATCAGCAGAAAGGAATTGGAGCACTTATGGTTTTATTCATTCTGTGAAGCGCAATAGGTTGGGCTCACAGAAAGCAGAGGATCTTGTTTATGTGCACTCCAACCTTCGCCTTGCATCTCGTAGGGGTCCAGAATACAACAGTGGTCCTTCTAAAGAATGGGATGTGGATGCAGAAAATCCTGATTTGGATCTCTCTCTTGCTGCCCTGAATATTGAGGAGGATTCTGGAAGTGGAATTGGTGCATCATCTTCTTCAGCACCACCATCCACTGTTGAGCATTCTGCTGCTTCTATTTTTGATGAGGATTGTTATGATGAGGATTAGTCTTTTGTGACTTGTCTCTATAGTTCTTGCAGCCTTATAGTCTTTATTGTACTTGCAGCCTCATATACTAATATAAATAAAGGCTGATTTTGGATTTTCCAGTTCCTATATTTTTATTTTCATTATGTGATGACTCATGAGTAAATGTGATCATTGTGATGTAAATTTAATCTTAATGTTAAAATGTTTAAGTAAATGTATCATTAATGCTTTATGATTGCACATATATATATTAATAATTTTTAAATGTTTTTAATATATATATATATATATATATATATATTATTATATATATTCGTGTTTCCCCATTTTTAAAATTTGGGGAGGTCGCGTTTCGTTTCGCTTCCGCGTTTCGTTTCGCTTCCCCGTTTCCCCGTTTCGTGCAACTTAGCTATTTAGTGAAGCTCTATCCAATACGAAATTATACTACAACTATTTAGAACTATACTAAAATGTTAAATTTGAGGAATATACTGCTACTATGGAATTCTGTTGAATGGTTGAAATATAGCATTGTATCGAGTGGTTCACTATAATGTTGAGATAGTAGTGTTATTTACTGAATATTTCATTATTTTGTACTAGATAAATCTTGGTGTCACTTTTTGAACAAGAAAAAGAATTTTTTGAAACCCTAGTTGCTTAAGAAACCTTAGTGCAAAATTTTTCCTAGGATGCTAAATTTGGAGCATGCAAAATGCTAGGGTTTGTAACACCCTAGTTAAACACTTATCATCCTTATATTGTATAGCGCTCCATGTTGGGTTACCTTGCTGACTTAGGTCTAGGGTTGCTTGTGTGGAGCTAGTCCACGATATATGTTGGCCTTCCACACCTATTCTATATAAAGGGAGGAGAGATCCTTTGTTATTACTCACTATCGATGTACTCATTGTTGAAATTTGGGCAGCTATGGTACAAATTTCCCCATAGGAACCCTAAGACCCCAAATGAAGCCCATCGTGCCCTAAAAGAGAATTCATAATGATGAAAAGAAATTTAATTGGTTAAAAGAGAAATATTATTATTTTGATAATTTGGGAAATAAATTATTTTGGAAAATATATTTAATAATGAATAATTTAAATTTGAGGTTTCCCTCCAAAAATAACAAGTCGACATCATTCATGTTCAAGTCGACCAACCCTATGGGACGTGTCCCTTCGCTCAAAGGAACAACTATATATAGGCAATAATCCTTCAACATTTTGGGCATTGAATCAATAGTGAACATATCTCTATGGTTTGTTTCAATTAACAGTAGCTCGTATTGTATTCAAGCTAGCTCGCATTCATTTACATGATGGTTTGTATGCATGAATGAGGTCCGATTTTGTTTATGGCTTGCATTCTTCCTTTGATTCACATACATATCATTAGTGTCATCGGATTACATAGTTTTGGGCTTGAGTTTCTCTTTGTGACTAGCGCAATACATAATGACATCAAATCAGAAGCTTTCTCATATTCATTGGTGACTCACAATACAATTCAGAGACTCGCAATACAACTCGTGGATAAAATTCGTAGATCTCTATAACACATGTTATATGGATCTTTGATCTTTGTGGTCATTCGAACAATCTCTATGATGGCCTGCTCATATGATTTCTGTGTTGACTTGCATAACTTTGTGGCATATAGTGCCATGCTCTACATTGGGACCCATCTATTGTGACTCAGTGGCACATTTCTATTGTGGCTCACATTCTGTCATGGGAGGCTCACACTTGTTTAATATTATGGCATCTATACATACTCTGTAACATGGATTACTTTCCAGTGGCATTGTTTCATGGCAATGAACTCTCTATAGTGGCATTGTGCCATACCTTGGCTATCATTGTAGCAACTGATTTACTTTTCCTACTTATTTAATCATAAGTTATTCATGACGTTACTTCAACAAACATTAAAATAAATACTATTGCAGATATCACATTGTAATACAGAAACAAAAATATGCACACATTGACACAGTTATTTTGGACTAATGTCCCTGGAAAAACCCAATGTGGGAAAACTGGTGCAGCACGGGAGGATTTTATTATTCAATAATTTTCTTGTACAACAGGGTGCCAATCTGGCTTACCCACAGATAGACAAACTTCCAGCACTTTCCTAAACCTAGTGTAGGCCCTACTGACCTCTGCTATAGCCTGAAACCCTCTGCGTCAGCCTACTAAGGCTCTGCGCAGCCTCTCTAGGCTTCTGCGTCACTCCTGCAGCCTCTGCATGGATGAAGCAGGGCCTTCTGGCTCTGCGTAGCCTCTGCTGCCTCGTTGTGGATGAAGCAGGGCCTTCTGGCTCTGTGTAGTCTTTGCTGCCTCTGCGTGGCTTCCTCTGGTTCGACGTCTACCTCTTCTATGCTGATCTCCCGTCTCTCTGTTCTGTACTTGCTGCCTCCTGATTGCTCTCCAAACCACTGGTTCAATTTCTCAGCAAACCCCCCTCCAGAAATTGAACTGACTGGTATCCCTTAGTGTGTTCTCCAAGTGCTCCTCAAGCCTCCTCTTATACTTTTTTTTGTTGACATCTCAACGACCGAGATTAAGTCCCTAATCAACGACCAAGATTAGATCTGGCTTGATCCATGTCTTTTGGACCATTCTAACACAGATTCATATCAATACACATTATTATTTTATTTTCCCTAAGTTTAGACTTAGGGACTCCATTAAAAATATTAATTATTTTAATATCTCCTGATCTGTTTAGAATCTGCCCAAACCCTTTTTGGGTATTGGAGATCTCATGTGCCCCAACCTCTCCACCAAATTTCGTGGCTAGAGCACATCTGATGCTACCCCAAATCAACACTCCCTCTTAGCGAGGACTGTGCTCTAGCAATACTCCTCACTGAGTATAACTTTGATCATCTGGCATCGGTACCTGTGTTAATGCTAGGCCTCCCTGCCCAACATCCTCTACACTACTGCATCTTGTATTGCTGCCCATGGTTCTGCCACTGCCACTGCTGCATCTATATGATAGCTCCCTCTGCATCCGTGCTGCTGTTGGTCCTTTCTCCTAGCATTGCATCTACATTGCACCTTCCTCTACGTCTGTGCTGTTGTTGGTCCTTTCTCCCAACACTGCATCTACACTGCAACTCCCTCTGCATCTGTGCTGTTGTTGGTCCTTTCTCCCAACGCTGCATCTGCATTGCAACTCCCTCTTCATTCGTGCTGCTAACACACTACTTCTGAAAGGGGTTCTTTACCATTCCCATATTTTCCCTGAAGTAGTCAAGTTTTGACTTTCCAAGGGCCTTGGTGAGGATATCTGCCACTTGTTCCCCTGTAGAGGTGTAGCTCAACTGTACAACTCCATGTTGGACACAATCTTTGACAAAGTGACACCAGATATCAATATGCTTTGACCTATCATGAAACAATGGATTCATAGAGAGTTTGATGCAACTCTGATTATCACACATGATCCTGGTCGACTCCATATTTCTTCTAAATAGGTTTACCAAAAGTTTTCTAAGCCATATGGCCTCACACGAAGTTGTGCTTGCTGCCATATATTCTACCTCAAACGAGCTCAGAGCCACAGACTTCTGTATCCTACTGCACTAGGAGGTTATTCCTGATCCAATGTTGAAACAGTACCCAGAGGTAATTTTCCGATCCACTGAACTTCCTGCCCAATCTGCATCAGTAAATCCACTCAACCTGATATCCTTCCCTTTGTTGTACAAAAGCCCATAATCAACTGTTCCCTTTAAATACCTGAGAATGTGCTTGGCTGCTGCCCAGTGAGTCCTCTTTGGTTCCACCATGAACTAACTGAGGGTGTTGACAGTGTAGCAGATATATGGCCTGGTATTGACTAGATACATCAGGAACCCTATGAGTTGTCGGTATAGGGTGGGATCGACATCCTTGTCTTTTGATGCATCAATCTTATTCTAGTTGGTGATCATTGGCGTAGACATAGGTCTACAGTCTCCCATCCCGAACCTTTTCAGAATTTCTGTAGCATACCTTCCTTGCCCAAGGAAGATTTCTCCTTTCTGTTGCCAAACTTCCAACCCTAGAAAATAGTGCATTCGTCCTAGATCCTTCATATCGAACTCTATGGCTAGATTCTTCTTGTAGTCTTCTGGATGATCCTGTCAGGAAGAGATCATCCACATATAATACTAAGATAAGTGGCTCGCTCTCTACAACCAGATAGTAGAGATTTAGATCCGCATCACTCTTGACAAAATCCATCTTCTGCAAGTAGCCATCTATTTGACCATACCACGCTCTTGGTGCCTGCTTAGCCCATACAAGGCTTTCTTCAGTCTGCATACCTGAGACTTCTTCTCATGAGTTTCAAAGCCCTCTGGTTGTTCAATGTATAGTTCTTCTTCTATTACCCCATTCAGAAATGTTGTCTTGACATCCATTTGATGGATCTCTCATCCCATTTGGGCTGCAAGAGATATCACGATCCTAATAGATGTATACCTAGCTATCGGGGCGAAGGTTTTTGCATAGTCAATCCCTTCCTTTTGAGCATACACCTTAGCCACAAACCTGGCCTTGTATTTTTCAATACTGCCGTCCGCAACAGATTTGATCTTGTAGATCCATCTTGAACCTACCACAGATCTATCTTGAGGCCTTGACACCACCTCCTAGACATCGTTTACCATTATGGAGTTATACTCCTCCACCATTGCATCTAGCCAGATCTGATGCTGAGCTGCCTCTTTGAAGCTGGCAGGGTCTCCATCCTGAGCTTTTAATGCCTGATACTTGTCTGGCTGTTTTCGCTCCCTTTTACTGCTTCTTGCCTCTTCGATGAAGTTCGCTGCATCATGCAGAATCTGGCGAAGTTCCCTGCTGGTTCTTCCTCTGCCAACAGGTGCTTCTGTTTGCTCCTCTTCCTCATCCTGAGAATCTTCCTGATCTAAGGAAGGATTCTTCACTTCCGTTGGTTGAAGAGGCATGACCAACGGATCCTCTTTCGGCTGCTCCTTGAAGGTATTTCACGAGATCTTTTGAAAGCTCTGTCCTCCATGAACATTACATCTCGTCGTACTACTACCTTCCTGCTCCCTGGAAGATAGATTTTGTATGCCTTAGCGTTCTCGCTATATCCTGCCAGATACCCCTTTTCTGTAGTCTGATCCAGCTTCTTCCTCTTTTCTTCGGGTATGTGACAATATGCCAAACTCCCAAATATCCTGAAATTATTGACTTCAAGTGTCTTCCTAGTGAAGACCTTCTCTGGAGTAATCTTGCCCAATACCCGATGAGGAGTCCTGTTCTGAACGTATACGACTGTGTTGCATGCTTTTGCCCACAGGAATTTTGGCATATCTTGATCATACAACATGACCCTAGCTGCTTGTACAATAGTCCTGTTTTTCTTTTCTACCACCCCATTCTGCTCTAGATTGTAGGGAGCTGTCCACTCTCTTCTGATGCCCTCCTTAGCGCAATAATCAGTGAAGTCCTTATCGACATATTCTCCACCATTATCTGAGTGCAAGACTTTGATTTTCTTACCCGTCAGATTCTCCACTAGAGCCTTGAATTCCTTGAATCTACAGAAAACCTCATCCTTGGTTTTCAAAAGATAGATCCAAGTTTTCCTCGAGTCGTCATCAATGAAGATAAAGAAATACTTGGCACTGTTGAGAGCTTTGATGGACATAGGTCCGCAAATATCTGAGTGTATCAATCCTAGTACACTCTTGGCCCTGTGGTTGCTCCTAGGAAATGCCGCCTTGGCATACTTTCCTAGAACGCATCCCCTGCATACGTCATCTCGTTCCGTACTCAGATCTAGAACACCTGTTACAGTGCTCCTGAGAATTCTCAGAGCTCCATGGTGCAAGTGACCCATCCTTCTGTGCCATAGTTCATTCAAGTCTTTGTCCCCATGACTGCCTATTAGTTCCATTGGAGATTATAGTTGCAATCTGTACAACCGATTATTTTTGATCCCGATCTGCACTTTCTTTTTCTAGCTCGGGTGTTTGACGTATACCTTTTCCTTGATGAAGTAGACATCATAGCCCTTGCCTTGTAGTTGTGACACGGAAAGTAAGTTCATCCCCAATCCTGGCACATGCAACACCTTTGTGGCACGGAACTGCTCTCCCGATTCTGTCTGAAAAACTATGATACCCTTTCCTACTGGAGTACACTTTGCCTTGTTCCCCATGGTGATCTAAAAATTCTTCTTCTCTTCTCGATATTCTGAGAAACACTCCCTGATTCCCGTCATATGCCACGAGGCTCCACTGTCTATATACCATACTTCTGATGATGCAACACTAGTCATGCATGCCATTTCTTCTTCCAACCTGGAAGCCAACATAGAGAAATCGAAATCTATCTCTCTTGTGCAATCTTCTGAAAATCTGCGTGAGTCCCCTGAGGTGGATGCCTCGCATTGGGGTCTCGAACCATAACTAATTTTCCCTTTGTCTTTGATTACTTGCTTTGATACCATGTGAAAATTCTATCACTGCAACAACTGATTTACTTTTCTTACTTATTTCATCATAAGTTATTCATGAAATTACTTCAACAAACATTAAAATAAATACTGCTGCAAATATCACATCGTAATACAGAAACAAAAATATGCACACATTGACATAGTTATTTTGGACGAATGTCCCCGGAAAAACCCAATGTGGGAAAACTGATGCAGCAAGGGAGGATTTTATTATTCAACAATTTTCTTGTACAACAGAGTGCCAAACTGGCATACCCATAGATAGACAAATTTCCAACACTTTCCTAAACCCAGCGTAGGCCCTACAGCCTGAAACGCTTTGCGTCAGCGTGAAACCCTCTGCGTCAACCTACTGAGGCTTTGCGCAGCCTCTCTGGGTTTCTGTGTCACTCTTGCAGCCTCTGCGTGGATGAAGCAGGCCCTTCTGGCTTTGCTTAATCTCTGCTGCCTCTGCGTGGCTTCCTCTGGTTCTGCGTCTGCCTCTTCTGCGCTGATCTCTCATCTCTCTGTTTCGTACTTGTTGCCTCCTGACTGCTCTCCAGACCACTGGTTCAATTTCTCAGCAAACCCCGCTCCAGAAATTGAACTGACTGGTCTCCCTTAGTGTGTTCTCTAAGTGCCCCTCAAGCCTCCTCTTATACTTTTTCTGTTGACATCTTATCAACCGAGATTAAGTCCCTAATCAACGGCTAAGATTAGATTTGGCTTGATCCATGTCTTTTGGACCATTCTAACACAGATTCATATTAATACACATTAATATTTTATTTTCTTGAAGTTTAGACTTATGGTCTTGATTAAAAATATTAATTATTTTAATATCTCCTGATTTGTTTAGAATCTGCCCAAACCCTTTCTGGGTACTGGAGATCTCATGTGCCCCAACCTCTCCACCAATTTTCGTGGCTAGAGCGCATCTGATGCTACCCCAAATCAACACATACCTTGGTTAACATGGAAGACATACATTGGTTCACATGGCAGACATACAATGGCTTGCATGTCAAACTACATTTGTTCACATAGCAGACATGCAATGGTTCACATGGTAGACATACAATGGTTCGCATGGCAAACATACAATGGTTCGTATAGCATACACTTAGTGGCATCAAACAAAAAATACTTTCTATGTATGACATCACATTTATGGCTTCTCTTCTATGTTCTCTATGGGGCATGGCTATACTCATGGTATGACATAGCTTCTATATCTCTGTGTAATAAAAGGACGAGATACTAGACCAAAATACATGATTGTGATCCATATGTTTATATCAGTGACCTTGATGTATATGAGTATAACTGTAACTTATTAACAGTGGGACAATACTCTTGATGATGCATGACTGTGCAACCTTGATGCATGTGTATTTGGATGCAACCTAGTGACAATGAGACATGATAGTAATGACAGTGACAATGCTTCTATAATGATAGTGACCATGCTATTATGATGACAATGAAATATATGATGACAATAACCTTGATCTTCATGACAATATTCTTCATATTGTATGCAATAGTGATATGGCAACAACTCTCTTGGACTTGTTTCGTTTAGTTCACAAACGAAGTTGTGAACTGACTTGGGTTGGCCCTAAAAGTCTTGATGTGATGAATGCATCTCATTCTTATTGTACTTGGTATCTCAGCTGAACATTTGATGAAAATATAATAGAAGAAGAATTGGTTGGGTTTTCCCCCTTTGTGGGGTTTTGCTTTGGTCTTCGACCTAAATCTCGGTGCCCCCTCTGTGCATGCTTTTATTCTACTGTTTCTTTATTGTTCCGTTGCATTGTAGATGTTTATTGTTCTCTCTACATAATTGCTAATTTTGATATGATGTTATGGGGTGAATGAAATGTATGAAAGATGAAAAGTTTTGAAAATGCAAATATCTATAGCAGAGAACAATTAAGCCCTAAAAATTAACATGGTATCAAAGCTAGGCTGAAGAAAAGTCATTGATATCACTCCTGTGAAGACACCCATGATGGACCAAATAGACTGAAAGAGACAAAGATGGTAGAGACCTAAATGAATGCTAGGGTTTGAAGGAAACCCTGGTTCTTATAATAAAGGTTAGGGTTTATGAGAAACCCTTGTTTTGGCCTTGATATGAAAAAGGGCTTGGTATGATTCAAAATTGTTCATGATATGATCAGCTAGAATCCATTTGGTGATTGGGACAAATTTAGAGAAACCCTAGGTGAGGGTATGATGCAAGATCTAGTGATCTTCGATAGTTAATCTTGGCTGTTGATGAAGGAAATTAAGGATACAGGCGGAGTTCAAGATGGCACAACTCTTCTACAGACTTCATTGACATATGGATGATGCCCTAGTATAGGATCGAGAGTGAGTTGATAACTTCCTCCAATCTTCTTTAAAGATAAGTAATTTCAAGACTTATGTTATTTTTTGCTCTTGTTTAGAATTATCGTTTTAGTCTATTGATTATTCTTCCTGCATGAATATTGGAATGCTTCTAACTTCTTGGATGAAGGTATTTTCAAGAAAAATAGATCCTTCTCAAGGATCATCATGATATAGAGCATTGCAGGAAGAGTTAGCTCTTAGATGGAGTTTGTGTAGGAAGAGTAAACTCCGAGAGGGAGTTGATGGAGGATAATGATGAAGCCACTCTTATATCTAGAGAAGAAAGAACAACGTACCTCATTACCAAGTACACTTTCATTATGATTATTTACTTTGCTATTGTTTCTCTTGCTCTTGATCTAGGGTTACAGGTATATCTAATGAATGTGAGGACTAAGTCCTCTATATTGAGATTGAGGAAGATGTGGAACTATCCCATGATTAGAGTGGCACTTGAAAATGGACAAGAGCTCAAGACCTCGAAGGAAGGGTTGCAGTCTCCTTGGTTGATAACTATGATTGAAGAAGCTTCCTATTCAGAGGGAGTAGATTGAGTGCAATAGTTTGATATGATGTTGAGAGCGATATGTCCTTCATGCAAGGACCATTCTTGATGACTAAGATGTAGCAATGTTTGATGCTTCCGTGATATGGTTCAAACTATGATAAGAAGTATGCTCTTAGAGAAAGAAGGTTATGATGAGATCCTAGCTCCTATTGCCAAATGCATTATTATCATATATACATAAAGTAAGCTTCCTCTATGGAGGAAGGAGCATATTTGTAGTTATCTTAGGACTTGAAGGGGCATGAGTAGTAGACTCATGATTGCAGATTGAAGAAAGCTCCATATGGACTCTTGCTAGTCCCTTGGGCTTAACATGCTTGGAATGATAGACATCTGATGCATACCCCTACCTCTCTTCACAATTGAAGGTATTTCTTTGATATTTGTTTTATATGCTGACAATTTATTTCTGACAAAATCAAGATCATCTCAGCATTCAATGACAGAGGGAGTTGACTCTTGAGTCCAAGATGATCAACTTTTTGAGATTAGAAGTGTAACAAGGAGATGATGAGGACTTCCTTGTCAAGGGAAGTATGATGTCAAAGACTTGGCATGATGATTTACACTAAGAAATTGAGAGAGCTTCCTCTTCAAATACAATTATGATGAATTCTTGATTTGCAGTATGTTCTTTGAGCCATATAGAGCCTGAATATGTATATTGGAATCTTGCGAAGCTGGTAATTGGATACCTAGACAATGTAGTCATGCATGAACTGAGACACACTGTTGGATACTTGAGACTTATTACATTGATGCTAAGAATGTTGTTGACTAGGAGAGTACATTTGAGTGTTTCCTTATGTCTGCCCTGGTTTCTTAGATGTTTTTCTGGTGTAGAAATTTGTTGCTTTGAGAGACAATGTGCATTGTTGTTAGCATGGCTAGCTGTGAGACAATATGGTTGGGAAAGCTCTTTGGAGAGCTTTTTGAGGATATGCTGGGTATGACTACACTGACATATTATGGGGTTCGACATGCAGAGAATCCCATGTTCCATTATTGGTTTTAACTCATTGAGGTCAGATATCACTATATGATGCAGAAAGGAGAAATGAGACTCCATTACATTTTGACTAATGAGTAGGTAGACAATTTGATCCTTATATTGTAGCATGTGAGCTTCTGGTTGACTCGATATTCTCTAAGTGTCATGCACTATGGCTAGGACTAACAATCGTAAGCCTAGTGAAGGCACTAATGAGATGAAGGGGTCACATATGATATAGGACATTGAGCTATGCTCTGCCTCCTTGTTTGAGCTCACAAGGAGAGGAATTGAGCCGAAGAGCTCCAAGGGTTGAGGGAACTCTGGACAATAGGATAGGGTGAGATCCTTATCCCTTGTGGTAAGTGTATCTTGTCTATTGTCACTGTAGGGTGAGTGTGGTCCTTGTCATCTATGACAAGTGGGTATCTCTCCCTACCGTCAAGTCTAGGACTTGGTAGAGTATACCCAAGTTGACATCCCACCCACAAACTAGGCTTGTTGGGATTGTCCCTCCCCATCTAGCCAATGGGTGAGGAGACTTGGGTGTGTGTGTGATCCTTACCATTTATGGTAAGTGTGTATCCATGCCAAGTTAGAGAGGATGCATGTGTTCTACCACTTGACTCTTGAGGGTCAAGGTGGGAAGGATCGACGAATGATAGGCTAGAGTGTGATCCTTACCTCTCACTGTAAGTTGATATTTCCTATTGTCACAGATCAATAGGATAGAGCGTGATACTTACCCTTGTGGTAAGTGTATCTTGCCTATTATCCTTGGATATAAGGTGGAAGCCGAAGCTCCCCTATGTTTCTTCTTTAGATAGAGACATAATTGTTCAACTGATGATCGAAGGAGACAAGTTGAAATGAGATAAAGCCTAAAGGTCATGGAATGTGACTAGTAGGGTCTGGAGGATCTAATCAATCTCCTGTACCTATAGATGTGGATTCTTCTTCTTCCATGACATGAGATGAGATGAGATAAGACATAATGAGATATGATGCAACAATGATGAGACATCCGAGATGAAACTTGTAATGACCCACTAATAGTAAAGTAATATTTATGGAATTAAATAAAATTAATTAAATTAAAAATTAAATAAATTAAAATTAATAAATAAACTTTAATTCAAAATTAAGATATGCAGATAAGATCAAATCAGATTTGATTTATAAAAAAAAATCGACACGTATAATAATTGAGACACGATGATGGAGGAGGTCGGTAATGGAAATTTATAAGAAGGAAGCAACGGTTGGAGGCAAAGGGGGAGGAAGGAGGAGGAGAAAAACTGATACACAGAGTTTGTTGATGATCAGGAAGTTTATGATCAGGAAGACCTAACTTGTTCTGAGGTTTCTGGGCACGGGGGAAACAGTGGGCTTCGCTTGAGAAGTTTACTGGACTGAGTAGCAAGGTTTGCTCAGTTTGGCTGGGTGGTTTCGGTCTTTTGGTAACTGAAGCAGGAGCAGTTGAGGCTTCACCGACCGTAAGACTACAGGTAAGTACTTTCATTGATTCTGTTCTGTTAATTAAATTTATAAAATTTAGGAAATTTTATTACAGGATCATGATATGTAATTCCGAAAACTTTACTGTCTCTGCATCTATTCTTTTCTTATTCTGTTTATAAGGAAAAGTCATTAAAATAGTTCACAGTTACTACAAAACTTATGATGCAGATGGAAATTTCTCCCTAGTTGAGAGGGAGTGTTGAAATTTGGCAGCTATGGGACGAATTTCCCCATAGGAGCCCTAAGACCCCAATTGAAGCCCATCTTGCCCCAAAAGAGATTTCATAATGGTGAAAGGAAATTCAATTGGATAAAAGAGAAATATTAGTATTTTGATAATTTGGGAAAATAAATTATTTTGGAAAATATATTTAATAATGAAGAAATTAAATTTGAGGTTTCCCTCCTAAAATAACAAGTCAACATCATTCATGTAGATGGTTGTCATGTACATGTCGGCTAGCCCTAAGGGATGCACCCCTTTTCTTAAAGGAACAACTATATATAGGCAATAATCCTTCATCATTTTGGGCATCGAATCAATAGTGCGCTTATCCCTATGGTTTGTTTTAAATTTTAATTAACAGTGGTTTGTATTGTATTCAATCTGGCTCGCGTTCATATACATGATGTTTTGTATGCATGACTGAGGTTTGATTTTGTTTATGGCTTGCATTCTGTCTCTGATCCACATACATGTCATCATTGTCATTGCATTACATAGCTCTAGGCTCGTGTTTCTCTATGTGACTCGCTCAATACACAATGACATCAAATCAAAGGCTCGCTCATATTCACCGGTTACTTACAATACAAATCAAAGGCTTGCAATACAATTCGTGGGTAGAATTCGTACATCTCTGAAATGTGAAAATTCCAAAACTAGAATCCTATTGCAACAACTAGAAATTATTCACCTAATTTTGAATTTTATTTAACAATTTATTTGTTATTTGCTACAACAAAGACTGAATAAATCACACTGCAACCTTCACCAATAAAATATTGCAGAAGAAATTAAAAGTTGAGAAATGTTAGCGCACATAAAAATAACACAATTATTTTTGGACAAGAGTCTTCGGAAAAACCCAACTTGGGAAAATCGGTGTAGCAGATGAGGGTTTTATTATTATGCAACAGTGTGAAAATATGAGTACAACTGGATGCCGAAATTTGGAAATCCTACAGAGAAAAATACTGGCAAAAATCTAGTGAGGAATTTTCGTCACCCCATAGGCAAACTCCTGGCATAACTTGTCTTCAGAAATTTGGGCCTCTGACCCTTTACGTCAGTCTCTGCACTGATCTGCGCAGCCTGCTGGATGTCTAGCCTCAAACTGGTCTCTGATGAAGTTGTTTTTCCTTCTACTGACTGGAAAGATGCTTCTCCGACATTTTGGGACTCCTTCTCGACCTCTGGAACTGAAAATGTCAATCCCTCTCAGCAATTTGACTTTGTCTCTAGAAGTTGCTGCGCTGCCCCAACGTCAACCTCTTTGTGGCTCTTCTGCCTCTTTGCAAATGCACTCGTTGGATCTGGAATGCCTCCTCTAGCCTCACTGTCTCTGCCCCTCTCACGCTGCTTCGATCTCTAGCTCTCTTTTGACAACTGATTGTTGCTACTTTGGAAATCGATCTGCTCAATTGTCTTCTCCTCCACCACATCGACCTCCTCTTATAATCCTATGTTGGAGCACCAACATCCAAGATTAAAACATAATCGATGGCTAGGATCATCTCTGGATCAATTCGTGTGAGTTTCTAGATGATTCTTACCTTATCTCAATTAATACTGATTAATTAACCATATTCCCTAAGTTTAGACTTAGGAAATATTTAAAAAACGGTTAATAATCTAATTGAGACACTTCTAGGCAGAATTTCCAGAAACGATTTCTGGGTTTTGGATATCTCATATATTCTAGCCTCTCCACAAAATTTCGTGGCTGAACACATCCGATGCTACAAAAACTAACGTGAAACACATTTTATATGGCTCTTTGATCTCTGTGGTCACTTGCACAATCTCTATAATGGCCCGTTCATATGATTTCTGTGTTGACTCGCATAACTTTGTGGCATATAGTGCTTCGCTCTATAGTGGGATGCATCTATTGTGACTCAGTGACATGTTTCTATTGTGGTTCACATTCTGTCATGGGATGCTCGCACTTGTTTAATACTATGGCATATATACATACTCTGTAACATAGATCACTTTCCTGTGGGTTGTTGTGTAGACCAGACAGTGACACACATACATTATAGTGAGTACTCTACAGTGGCATAGTCACATGGTAGTGAACTTGTTATGAATATAATTCATAACAATTAAATAAATAAAATAAATATAAATAGTAAATAATTAAATATTAATTAGGTTAAATAGTCATTAAGTTAAGTGAAAAGGCATGACTAAAAAACATGCCCATTCACGAAAGGACACCTGCTGAGGTATAAAAGCAGGGTCCTCATTGTAATCTTATATCACTTATACATTATATATATATATATATATATATATTAATAAATTATTATTATTAAATACCTGTGTGTATTTTGACAATTAACTCTACAAGCTATCAGTTTGTGTGCATCAGCCATAGTTTTTATGCTACAGTGGTATCAGAGCCATGGCACACGACATAATCATGCAGGCCTTTGAACGCAGTTCCCTGCACAATATGCCATTCCATTCACATCTTGAATCCATGGAAAATTTTAATAAAATTCAAGAAGTATTTCAGTGTTTAGAAAACTCGTGCAGAAATTAAAGCATGTCGAAGTAAAATCGATAATAAGGAGGATGTACAATATCATATCAATGAAGAAGAAGTGGTCAATGAAAATCTATCTTTGTTTGAGATTATGTCGAGCAAAAAGGATGAAGTAGCACAAGTAGCGGCAGATCGAATCAAGGTTGTTGCACTAAGTGCTTCCAAAGGTCTTAGCCGTGTTCAGGCCAAACGAGCGACCGCTGCTGCAGCAAGGAATGTGAATGGTTATGGCCAAAAAGAAGGGCCCAGTGGATGGCAGGAGCAAAGAAAAGTGAAAAGGCAGATGTATTTGATGGGTACCAAGAAGGCTGTGAAATTGGGGATTAGGAAGGACTTGAAACCCTCAGCTTCATCTAGAAAAGTGAAAAGGCAGATATATTTGTTGGGTACCGAGAAGGCTGTGAAATTGGGGATTAGGAAGGACTTGAAACCCTCAGCTTCATCTAGAAATGTGGCTCGGCAATGCCAAAAATGTTTTCAGTCTGACCATTGGACTTACGAATGTAAGAACGAGAGAATTTACATGTCTCGTCCATCCCTAACGCAACAGCTCAAGAATGCTGAAAATGAGAATTTTAGTTCCGTACGAGCTGGACAACCCTGACAATCCTCAAAATGCATTGGCCTTGCAACCTAGTCTGTCTGATCGATTAGACTCTCTAAAGCTTAACAAGAAGAGGAAAAGAAAGAGCACGAGCAAGAACAAGAGCCAGAGAAAGAAGAGCAAAAGCAAGAGCACGAGCAAAAACAAAAGCCAGAGAAAGAAGACTAAACGGAAGCGAAAGTTTGATGATAGCAACGACAGTGGTGTAAGCGAGGCATCTGTATTTTCAAGCAGTGGCGGTATGTCTACTGAAGAGTCGGACTCTGGAACATCTTCAGAGTCCGATTCTGAAGAAGAGCGAAGGAGAAGAAAGAAACATAATTATAGAAGGCATTGGAGGTATTAGCGCTTGAAATTTCACCTCAGGCTGAGAAAGGTAAACCTCAAGGCAACATCAAACCATTTAGCCTCGTAGCTAGCCCTACGGGGTAGGAGAAGGCTCTCTTCGGTCTATCTCGTGAAATCTTCAATAAAAGAGATGACCAATAAGGTAACACTGATATTAGGCTAGTAAACTGATCAAAGAGTTTG
Source organism: Pinus tabuliformis (assembly GCA_031772625.1). NCBI lineage: Eukaryota > Viridiplantae > Streptophyta > Pinopsida > Pinales > Pinaceae > Pinus > Pinus tabuliformis. The sequence goes on from CM062816.1 coordinate 862,360,973, forward strand.
ATTTGGGGTTTTTTTGGGTTTTTGGTGGCAAATTGAGGAGAGGGCAATTTTGGGTGCGGGGATTGGACACAGTTTCTGCAGGGGGTTCCTTGGGGCGAGGTAGGAGACAGCGTTGATGCCTTTAACTGAGGTGGATGGTCAGGAATGAAAGATGAAGAGCTAAAGAGAGCAAACAATAACTTTGAATTCTCTTTAGACAGAAGAAAACATTGAAATTAAACAAACTTAAAAGCAGAGCATGGCAAGCATGAATTCTTACTTTAACACTTCATTTGTTTAATGTGCAGAAGTAAAAGAAAGGAAATGAATCACATAACAAGCTTACAAGTACATTGAGAAACACACCATCAACACATGAGTCCACAAGAATCCCAAAGAGGACTGCAAAACCCTGGTCTTCCTTAGCCAAAAATTGCAGAGATACAGTGAATAATACAATGATAGCTTCTCCCTCAAGAGTCCAACCTTCCAACCCTGAAAATGACTAAGAAAATACATAATATAGGCAAGCTAACACCTTTCCTTGCCTCTAGGGGTCGAGCTCATCCTTCTAGGAGCTGTTTCAACCAATTCTAAACTGAGCACTAAAATCTAGGCAGTCAAAACAACTTGCCTCTATAAGCTAGGAAACCAATTCATTCATTTAATATTTACCCTTTTCATGAATGAATCTTCTAGAAGTGTTACATAAGAGTAAAAGTGTCTAAAAATTACCATAATTACATCAAAGAGAATCATAATTCACCCCAAAAAGTCAAACTGAGTCAAATTTGCGTTTTCTGAGCTGTACAGTGCATTTTTGAAAAAACTGCCTGACGGGTCGCGCGCCTTTGGAGCCACTTTTGGGGCACTTGCAGGTGTCCAAATTGGGCAAGAGTAGGCTTGTTGGAAAGGTCTGTGAGTCTACTTTCCAACCCAACTGGAATTTTTGAATTTGGAGGTCATTTGCCCTGTCAAATCTCAAATCTCCCAAGACTGCTTTCTGCAATTCAAAAAAGTGGCAGAAAGTCAATTTTTACTAGTTTTTTGACTTTTTGGAGGCTCAAAACTTCACCAAATCTCAAGTCCATCCATGAGCATATGTAACTTTGCATGACAAATCTGGAAATGTTGAGTTTTGGTCAAAAGGAGTTGCCCTGATGAAGGGTCGCGCGGGGGGTGAGACCCGTTAATGGAAAAAACCTGTGTATGGCACAAAAAATTCACAATTGACAAAATTTTCTCCAAATTTCTTGAAATTTGGGCTGAGAGTCCCCAATAAAGTACCATGCTCAGTCAAAGAGGCTTTGGCCAAAATTTGGATTGGATCGGGCCTTTTCCGTCGTTTTAGTGCCTTGGCCAACCTCCTTGGATCTGGCGATTGCAATTTTGACATTTCTCTAAAACCATGACACCTGTGCAAAAAGTGAAGGAGGTTTTTCTTCTTTGGCATGTTATGGACAAAAACCTCTCAGTTTTGCAAAATTCATCTTTGATTGCTCTGAAACATCATTTGAGTGCGACTTGTCTCGATGTGTGAAACAAGGAATTTTGTCGAAATGGAGCGAAATGAAGGGGATAGGGGGCTTTTAAATTCTTGGGGAAATTTTTGGGAGTGGGGAGGGATGTTAGGAAGCAGGGGAAAGTGGAATCTCAGAGATTGAGTGAGGGGAAGGGGTCCAAAAGGGCAAAACACAGGCCAAACCTAGAAAATTGCCAAGTTGTAGCTAGAAACTAGGGTTTGTGCAAAAATGAGGAATTTGGCGGATCTAAGGGATAGGAAGTGTTTGATAAGGTACTTTAAGGATAGGGGAAGGTGTATGAACATCAGGATACAAGTTTTGCTAATGATTTGACCATCCAAGAGAAATTAGCTTTCAAAACCCTAGGAGAGGGAAATGACCTTGCCAAGGTGCGACTGAAGCATGAACAAGATGTAAAATGACTCATTAGACACTGAGATGATAATGAAAACCCTATGAATGATGATAGACTCAGCTGAATAATGACATGGACCGACATTTTAACAACTTTAGAAGGAGTTAAAGCAAACCCTAGACCTAATGCATAGTGACCAAATTTTGCTTGAAAACTCTTTGAAATGACAAAATTTGACTTGGAAACTCTGAGACCACTTTGTAAGAGTATATTTGATCACTGGGGGAAGGCTGGAAAGACTGACACTAACAGGAGGGATAGCCATAGTTTTTGTAGCATTGGATGTGTTTAGCCACGAATATCTATTAGAAGAATAATTTGTTGTGTTTTCCCCCTTGTGGGGTTTTGCCCTGGTCTCTGACCTAAATCTCGATGCCCCCTTTGTGCATGCTTTTCTTCTACTGTTTTTTTATTGTTCTGTTACATTGTAGATGTTTATTGTTCTCTCTACATAATTGCCAATGTTGATATGATGTTATGGGGTGAATGGAATGTATAAAAGATGAAAAGTTTTGAAAATGCAATAATCTATAGTAGAGAACAATCAAGCGCTAAAGATCAATGCTCATTACTCTATCTTCGTAATTGTCTTTTAGAAGTGTTGTATAGAGCAAGACTTTTTTGTGATGTAAATCTTAGAGGAGACACTGAGTTGGATGTTAGAACATGGATGGTCGTGGATATTTTTTTTCTTGTGAGATGGAAGAAGACTTTCGGGTTTATGCCTTGCAAGGAAACCCTAGAGGAGAACATAGCACTAGATGGGTTGATTGTTAGCTTGAGTTTCTCACATCTTGTATTGTCTTGTTAGGAGGAGGTAGTGGTAGGGTTCCAACCCTTGTGAAGTCATGAAGAAGAGAGCTAGTACCTTGTGTCATATTGCATCCTTGTTCTTGTGTGATACATGGAGGCTAGGGCAAGAACATGGTTTGCTAGATGAGTAGCACTGTTTGATGAATGGATGACTCTTGAGGTTGGTTGATACCTTGCTTGGAAAAATTCCTAGTGTTCGAGGTCTGAACTCTAGGATGGACATGTAAACTAGCAATAGAGTTGTCTTGTAAGCCTTGAACTTGTGATGCAAGTTGGCTAGGGTTTGTAAACCCCAAGGAAGTCAAGAGCGCTATTGTGGACAACTTGAGCATGATGAAATGCTTTGGTTGGCATGTTTGTGTGAGCCAAGTTTGGTCAAAGATCAAGGATGGAATTGTTGGCATTGATGGTATCTTGTTGCGGAGTCTTTGGTGTGGTTAGATAGCTTGGTGGGATGTTCTTACTAGGCCTTTGTATTGTTGGTCAGTGTTTTTTATTGATGGTGGATACCCTAATTATGGTTTGGAAAGCATTGGAGAGTCCTGGTTTGTGATAAGCTTAAGGACTATCTTGAGTAGCTTGTGACAAGCAGTTGGTATGTACTTGTAACATCATTTATTGTATATACAGAGAGTACTTTGTTCTCCAAACTTTGTGTTAGCTTATAATCTCTCGGTGAATGAATAGCTTTTAGGGCTTTTTAAGTTTGATATGCAGATTTATCATGAATTGTTAGCTGATTTTTTAAAGTGATTCCACGAATATATAGAAGGTACAGGGGTAGATTTGCCACTGTAATAATATGCTTTAATAAGTGTTTTGCATTTTCAGATGTGTTATATGCTTGAGAAGTTTACCCTAGAGGATGAAACATTGTTGCATTGAAGTACACATGTTTGGTGTTTATTTTCTTGGGTTTCCTTGTGAGTTGGGTTGAAGAGAGGAGAAGTATTTTCTGCTGAAATATAATATTTCAGGTTCAGCCCTAAGGCCGAAAGTTCACAGGAAATAGATTTCGCAAAACCTTAGTGCTGAGGTGAAATTTCTGAATCTGCAATAAAAGTTGGATTCTAGAAATTTATACAGCGAGGTGATCCACTTTGTGTGAATGCAGAGAGCCAGGGTCAAATCCATTCCCTCCCCCCGCTAGCCTCCCTAGTGGGTGCAGATGAGGCTGGGTGCAACTCCGGGGTTATTTTGATGGCATTGAGAGGTCCCTCAAAGTGCAGCATCTTGGCTGAAGGATGGCTGTAATGTTGAAGTTTCTAAGTCTACTAGTTAGAAACCCTCCATGCACATTATCTGATTTATTCCTACCTACTTGTTCTATTACTTAACAAGTTTTTTACAATGTAAATACTGAAAATAAACACTAGTGCATGCTCAACATATTACAGATCAACAATTGAAGGAAACAAAAACAATCACACCAAATGACACTGTTATTTTTGGACCAATGCCCCCGGAAATACCCAATGTGGGAAAACCGATGTAGCTATCTGAGAGTGTTTTTATTAAGCAATATGAGAGTACAATCTGGGTGCCAAATCCAGCCTAACCAACAGAGAATTTCCTTGGCAGTAATACCTCTCAGTTTGACACAAATGTCCTGGCTGAAACCCGGAAACACCTTCCGGCAGCTCCTCAACTCCATTCTGCCCCAAAATCCCCAGCGTTTGCCTTTTTGGATTGCGTCAACCCCTCTCTGCCCAGCATTGGCCTTGTGTTACCCCGAATGGGTCTGCATCAGCCTTAGGAGGCCTTGCGTCAGCTTTCTGGCCCTCTGCATCAGCAACACTGGCCTCTTTGAAGCTTTGCGCAGCTCCCGGTTGCCTCTGTGTGGCCTTGTGTGAGCTCTGGCTGCTACTGCGTCACTCTCCCCGGCGACTGTGCTGCTCACCCGGCACTATATCTGCCTCCCTTTACTCAATGTCCCTCAGCTGCAACTCCAATCACTGATTCTATCTCTCTTAGCAAACCCCGCTCTAGAGAATAGTATCACTGATCACTCTGGTGTGTTCTCCAAGTGACCCTCAAGCCTCCTCTTATACTTTTATCGTTGACATATCAATGGCCGAGATTAAGTCCCTAATCAACAGCTAAGATTAGATGTGGCTTGATCCATGTCTTTTGGACCATTCTAACACAGTTTCATATTAATTCACATTAATATTTTAATTTCTCTAAGTTTAGACTTACGGACTCCATTAAAAATATTAATTATTTTAATATCTCCTGAATTGTTTAGAAGCTTCCCAAACCCTTTCTGGGTATTGGAGATCTCATGTGTCTCAAACTCTCCACCAAATTTCGTGGCTAGAGCACATCCGATGCTACCCCAAATCAAAAACAATTCAGATAGAAAAAATTGAGATGGGTTTAGGTGGAAGAATTGTGGAGTTCTTTGGAAAAAGGATAGCAAACCAGTTTGAGCTATTGGTGAAGAGTCATATGGAATAGGAATGCATTTGGAGAGAAAATTAATAAGGATATTCCAAAGATTCTGGAAATGAATGTAGAGAAGCACTTTGACTCTAGCACCATGAGGAGTAGAACTGAAGAGGTTTTTCAGTTTTCTAATTTGTAAATATGACCACATTTCTTAGTTGTTATGCTACTGTGTTTGAAATTCAAATTTGATAATAGCTGTGACCTATAACTTGTTTTCAGTATATGGTTGCTGAAGCTTCTGATCTGTCTCTAGTATCTACTTTCAGAACGTTAGCACAATGGACTAAGCTGTAAATTGTTTATGGGGTTGAAGCAAAGAAAGGTATCTCAAGGATTAGAGCAAGTTTTGTGATTTCTTTTATTCATTGTTTGTGTAAGCTTCTATCTGACACCTTGGTGCCTTGTGGTTGTATTCCTTTATCTATTAGAAATCTAATGTGTTTAATAGGTTGAGAAGATGGAAGGGAAAAAATATATAACATTTGGGTAGGGCTGAAGTATGAGCATTGTATCATTGGTTCTCTGGATTGGTTGTTTATTTAGAGTATGTCAAGACTATTTATTTTGAATGTATTATAGTTTTATTCATCTATCTCTACTATTTAGAGAAATAAAATATGTTTGAGATCTGCAACTCCAGATGGTTTGCAGCATGTAGGTTGTTGCGTATATATCATAGCAAAGATTGGTTTTTTAACTTTCTGTGGTATAAAATAGTATTTGTGTGTTGTTGCTGCCCAATTGGAGGAGATATTAGTCCTATTAAGTAAACTACTTGTTTTGAATGCAGATGTTAATGATCAGGATTAGTGATTACTTTCTACAGAAGCCTTGTACTTTTGTTCCGTGGTTGGACTTGCTTTGGAAACATGCTACAGATCTCCTTGGCTACTCATTGCCTGAAAGGAAAATCCATGAGATCCCTTTGGCGGGATCCCCATTTTGGACTTCTTTATATCATTGCAACAAAGACTCTACGATCTATAAAAGTCACTTACAGAGTCGTGCAGTCTATTTGCTGTTTAAATGTTCCTTAAATCTAATAAAAAATGATTTAAAAGGTCCCAAAGGAGTTTGTTCTTTTGATGACTCTCATTTGGCATCAGAGTATAAAAGGACTGCTTCTCAACTGAATCTTAAAGTTGAATCAGGGGGTCAAAGGGCTGTTGCAGTTCTAAAAGATTGGCTGCTTAGGCAGATTTCCTGTGTATCTGATTTTACTGATGATGTTTTCATAAACAGATGCAACAAGTTCACATCAGCCTTTTTGCAGTTGTTTATGGATGAGGTATGAATTTCACATCTTGGCTTGGTAAATTCTTGATACCGTCTCATTGCAAGACAAGAATCATGATGTAGTCAACAAGGAAGGATAATAGACATCACTTATGCTATAAACGAGGGTTCTTTTCTTGTATCTTCTCTCTGCAGATAATTTTTTAGCAAGACAAGCTTCCCTCTATAATTCTTTTTTCCATCTTTGGTAGCAGGGATTACTCTGTTTTGTCATTAGAAGGGGTTTTTGAAAAGACATCATCATAATACTAGTGAAATTGCTATTCTAAAGAAGCTGCCCCATTTATGTTTGAAGGTAGTTTTATTTAGCCAGTGATTTCCAGGCAAGCTTGGAAGTCATATATGCATGAGTTTTCAACTGTATAAATTTTCTGAATCGCTACTGATCCTAGTTAAGAAAATCACAATATTTTTTTTATCTGTTCTTTCTTTTGATTTGTCAAAGGGATTCAGTAAAATGAAGAAAGTTGCAATGCACTTTATCTTAATCATATGTATGGAAATAATAGTTACATGAGGAGAGTTGAACGGCAGATTAAAGTGTCACCACTATTTGGTTGAGGTTTGAACAAATGAACTGGACAAGAATTATGTGACTTTGTAAAAACATGTAAGATAGAGCTCAATTCTGTTCCTCTATAAGCTCAGCTTATTATCCAAATCATTGGACTGGTGCTCTCTGCATACAGTTGACAGTTAATGTAACACCCATGACTTGTTTCCTTTGTAATGTTCCAATCTTAAATAGCTAAGTAACCGGATTCGTCCAAATGGCCTGGCGAACCGGAATCCGGCGTGTCGGGTACGATTCGGCCAAAAAACGAATCCTAAAATAGGATTCGTCGAATCCTATCAAGATTCTTCGAATCCCAAACGAATCCCGAATTTTGCCAGCGTGTCCCGATTTTTGCCTGCGTGTCCCGATTTCCAGGATTCGTTTCGCCGAAAAGGGACTCCCGCGGGTTAAAAAAGGCCGCATTTCCTCATTTCAGTCACGCTGTTTATCATTTGGCTTGCATTGTTTGAGCTGTTTGCAAGGAGAGAAGGTGTGTTGCAGGTGAAAGAGAAATAATTAGGTATTTATCTCCTCGTTAAATTCCGGGATGAAATTTAGATTTTGCCACGATTGTTGCAGGAACAAAATGCCGATTTACATGGCTTCCCAGGATTTAGATTTTGCCACGAAGAGTGAGATCTCCGTGCTTACTCGCAAACAACGTATCAATTCAGTCAAAAGTCGGCCTCCATGCAAATGTGGCTGAAACACAGCCATAAGTATGCAAGCAGCAGCGATCACATACCATGTTGGCACCAACGGTTCACACAGATTAGAAATATTTATTGCAACTCTTATATTATAGCTTTAAAAAGATCATATTAAATTATAAAACTAGCACAATTACAATTTAAAATTAACACATCAAATTAATAAATAAATTAATAAATTTGGTTAATAAATTAATAAATGTAGCTGATAGAGATGGATATTAATATAATATTATTACTATTATATTGAATTTGAATTTTGTATGTACTATGCATGCTATAGATGAAGATCTATGTTTGAAATCAATAAATTTGTATCATTAATTAAAATTTGTGTAAGAAATATCTAATTTTTAATATATATATATATATATATATATATTTTAATAAAATAATATATAACGAATCCTACGTGTCCTGTTCCGGGGGGTCAACGTGTCCGAATTTGATATTACGAATCCCGAATCCTACGAATTCCGAATCCCCGTGTCAGGTGATTTAGTTAAATAGATAGTGATATGCAAAGCAAAAATGATTTACAACACAAATTTTAAACCATTAGCAAATGCTCATAAAAACTCTGGAATTAAGAACCATCTGAGCCATTTTATTAATCAATGGAGTAAGTACAATAGTATGGAGGAATGCACCTGGACTTGCCTCAATGGCAAGCGTGACAGAACCCAGGTGATAATACAATGATCTCAAATGCTGGAAATGACTACTCCTCTAATGCTCTGCACTGCCCAGAAAACTTCACTATTGCCTGGAAAGGGACTGCAAGAAACTCCTCCTCTGGTGCTCAAAAAATGATGAAACTTCAGCCACAAACTCCTTGGCCAAAACCCACAAAAACCCAGAAATGGTTTGGCCCGATTTGGACTTCCCAAAATCGACCCCCAAAGGCACTATTCAATCCCCAACAATTCTACACTGTCTGCTGCAAAGATACGACTTAAAACCTTGCCTCCGGTGCTCAGAAAATTATGTAACTTTATATTTGGGATCCTTGTCAAAAACTCAGAAAAACCCAGAAAGGATTTTCGCTGGTTTAGACTTCTGAAATTTGGCCCCCTTGGAGCCCAACCTCAGCTGCAACTGCAAAACTCGACCTGCTGGAAACTGCCTGTAAATCTTCCTGGAAATGCCCCCAAAGTGCTGGGCTGACCCTTGCTATCCAATCCTTGATTTACTGTGTGAGCTCTTGGCCTAAGACACCTGCTCCTAAGCTCCACGAAAAACTGCGGAGTGGCCTCTGTGTTATCCCCTAGCCCAACAATTTGAATTGCTGGAATGTTGGCTTTGTTGGCTGTAAAACTCTGCAAGAATGTTGGTCTATTGTTGCTACCTCAGCTCTCTAACTCTTCGGCAAACAATCTGATCTCTGCTGACCTCTATCTCCCTTTGCGTATTCTCTGGCTGCCCAGAAATACGCACTCCCGCTCTGTGCTGGTTGGTGGTGCTATGTCACTGCTCCGGAACTCCTGAAATCCTTGTAGAACTGCCTCTCTAGGGCAGGCATGAATTGTCCCCCAAAGTAGAGGTTGAATCTCCCGCTTAAGAGATTCGTGGCTAAACCGCCGGTTGACTCAACTAAACAAGGCCAGAGAGCTGACACAGAGGGGCAGAGGGCTGACGCAGAGGGTTTAGGAGTGACGCTGAGGCTAGTAGGGCTAATGCAGAGCCTAGGAGAAGCGCCAGAAGGATTTTTGTGGGGCAGACTAGTGCTGAGAAGCTGAATATCTGTCTCCGAGAAGAGGTATTACTGTCGTGTAAAAATCTTTGTTGGGTGAGCCAACATGGCACCGTAGTTGTACTCAAGAAATCTGCATAATAATAAAACCCTCAGAACTGTTGCATCGGTTACCCGCATTGGGTTTTTCCGGGGATGATTGTCCAAAAATAACAGTGTCCCTTGTGTGTTTGTCTAGTATTTCAGTTGTTGATCTATATATGAGTTAAGGTTGCATTTGGGTTTATTTTCAGTATTTATATGTTTAAATAACTTGTTAATGGAATAAACAAGTAGGTGAAATAAACTAGATAGTGCAGTAGGACTTTCTGATGTGTCAGACTTAGAAATTTCAACAATAGGCAACAATACAGGAAGTAGCAGTGCAGGGGATGTGAGGCAATAGGCCAAGCATCAACATAGGTACCGATGCGGAAGATCAGTGTGATGTTTCTACGGTGAAGCATTGCTAGAGCACATTCCTTGCTAAGAGGGAGTGTTGATTTTTGGTGGCATCAGATGTCCTCTAGCCTTGAAATTTGGAGGAGAGGCTAAGGGACATGAGATCTCCAAGACCCAGAAATCGTTTGAGAAATTCCACCAGGATGAGGAGTTATTAAAATAATTAATATTTTTAATGGCTTCCTAAGTCTAAATTTAGGAAAATAAATATATTAATGGGTATTAATAAAGATAAGGGTGAGAAGCTTCTAAGAGACGAGGATCAAGTCTGTTTTACTCTTAGCCATTGACTAGAGACTTAATCTCGGCCATTGATTCATCAACTTGAAAAATATAAGAGAAGACTTGAAGACTAGGTTGCACGAAACGGGGAAACGAGTACGAGTTTCCGAAACGGGAAGCGATACGAAACGCGACCTCCCTAAATTTTGGAAACGGAGAAACACGAATATATATATATATATCTATATATATATATATATATATATATATATTAGGACATTTAAGAAATATGTGCAATCATAAAAGCATATATGATACATTCTAATTTATTACATTATGATAAAATTGTCAATTGTCAATGCATAAACTATAAGTCTCTAAATTTACATCATATTTAGTCATGAATGATCACATAATGAAAATAGAAATATCCAAAATCAGCCATGAGAAACTTCTAATTTCTTGTCTCATGCTTGATTGGGAGTCTCCTCCTACATACTCGAACGACCTTAGTGCTCTTGATTAAATACAAATTTCATACCCTAGTACCCTACATGCTCTTGATTATTGAGAGTCTCCCCTGCATAGAGGGCTTGGTTCTCTTGATTAAATACAAGTTCCATACCCTAGTACATGATAAAATCCAATGGAAACATTGCAATCCCCCCAATCTTGAAATCCTGAAAAACAGATAAGTCTGCTGGATTTTGAGTGAGATCTAAAATTCTACTTTCTCCGTATGAAATCCAATGAGGGCGAAACCACTCTCAAACATCCCGAGTCATTTCATGGTAATGTCAAAAATTTAAATAAAAGGATGAAAATGAAAAATAAAGGAGAATATCACTTTTACTTTAAGAATTTAACATTACCATGAACTGCATATGCCTCAAACTTCCTGATGAATTGCATATCAACACTAGGGAAAAATTTCACTTTTATAACTTTAGACAGGCATCTAGAAGCAACTAGAAGTCACTGGGATAACCTAAAAATAAATTAGAAAACAAATTAAAAAAACACAAGTAAAAAGCTGAAACGTGAGTCCTACGGCCCTGAAATGCGTTTCAGGGCCGTAGCACACGTGTTTCAGCGTTTCGTACTCGTTTCCGTACAGAAACGCCACCTTGCCCTACGTTTTCTGCAACTTAGCTTGAGGATCATTTGGAGACACACCGACAGATACTTAGTATCTCAAGGAAAATCGATTCTCAAGTAAAGGAGATCGATTTTAGAGGGAGAGTTGTAGGGTGGAGGTAGAGGAGGGCATCAACAACATTTAGTGATTGAGGAAGAGGTGACGCAGGGACAGTGAGAGACATTGCAGAAAGAGACGCAGTCTAGAGGAGAGACGTAGCCCTCACGTACGCTGATGTAGAGGGATGCAAAGACACTCAGAGCCATGTTGAACCACGCAGAGTGACGTAGAGGTGACACAGGAGTGGGAGAAGGGTCTCTAAAGTGTTAGAAAATTTCAAAAGGAAATTCTCAGGTGTTTTCTTTCAGTTCTCTGTAAAATCATTCCTTGTAAAATCAGTTGTTGTTGAAGATTAATAAAACCCTCATCTGCTGCACCGACTTTATCGCATTGGGTTTTTTTGGGGACAATTGTCCAAAAACAACTGTGTTGATGTGATTGGTTCTTGTGCATGTATTTTTCTCTGTGTAATTATTGTGATAACTACAATAGAATTTATTTTAATATTTGCTGAAGGGATTTCATAAATAACTTATTGTGAAGAATAAGTAGTTGAAATAAATCAGTTGTTCTAGTAGAATTTCAATTTAGAATTTTTCACACTTTGCGGGTAACACAACATTGCACAGGGTCGTGTGGGTTGGTTTCTATTGGCCTACATTGTTCAAGGATGCACATGCCTATGCTCGCAAGTGTCTGGTCTGTCAAAGTTGCGCCGACCAAAACCGAAGGTCAGTAGTCCCTTTGCAGCTCGTCACAATGGAAGAACCATTCCAATAGTGGGGCTTGGACATCAGCCAGGAGATTTTCCCACATTCATCAAAGCAACAATGCTATATTATGACGGCGACAGATCACTTCACGCTGTGGACAGAAGCAGTTCCGTTGAAAGAAGTGAACGACCAGGAAGTCACCAACTTCCTATAACAAAACATCATCTCCAGGTTTGTCATTCCTGTATCTCTTGCTTTTGAGAATGCAACGTACTTCTCTTCGTTAAAGATTTATAACTTTGCATTGTAAAATGGTATTGTGTTGAAGCATTCTGCTAACTGTTACCTGCAAGTAAATGGTCTTGTTGAGTCTACAAACAAGAACCTCATTCGCATCATCAAAAAGACCATTTACTCTGAACAACAAAACTGGCAATCTGCTTTGGTGAATGCTCTATGAGTTGACCGAGACACACCTAAGCCTCCTTTGAATACCTCCCCCTACTTCTTGGTATATGGTAAAGAAGCCATCCTCCCGCCGAACATCTACTTGCTTGCTTTCCAGTTGTCCCAATGATCCCAAGGCAAGTCGTGTTTGTTGGTACAACGTAGGATGGATGCACTACACAAGCTACAGGAAGAAAGGATGAAAGCAAAAGAAAAATTTATACTCCACCAGAATCGTATCAAGAGATGGTTCGACAGAAAGTCTGCAGGGAGTACTAGCTTCAGTGTGGGTGACTTAGTCTTGAAGTGGGACAAACCCCACGAGGACAAAGGCAAACACACAAAGTTTCAGTCCCTGTGGATTGGTCCATTTACCGTCCACGAGAAGCTTGGCCAACACACGTACCGTCTTCAATCACTTGACGAGAGGATTGACACTCTCCTTGTTAATGGCCAAGACTTAAAATGTTATTTTCAATGATTTGGGGCTGCGCCTCGCGCTATGTATATAGTCTTTTCATTGTTTTCTCAGTTGTTTGGTTTGCTATTTTGCTTTGCTTTATTGTTCTGCTATTTTGCTTTTGTAAATAAGTGTTGTGGCGCATTGCGTTCTGGCTTCTAAATGTGTATGTGGCTGAAGTTCAAAGAGTCTTGTGACACTGCAACACTTGGCCAGTCCTGTGTCCGTCTTCTTTGTGTTTGGTTGTAAATTTTGGCCAATGAAGTCTTGATAGAAAATATGATCCATTTGTAAGGAGAGTTTTGTCAAACCTCGAACCTATGTCTAGTCTGGGAAACGTCATACCCACACTCAGTTTTTTGCTCTGGTGTGTTCAAGCTTATCCAACTAGTAGAAACGAAGAGGGGAGGAATCTAAACGAGCAAACCTGAATCAAAGGTCTTTACATGCTTCTCTGAAGGAACAACCTCTCCTGCTCCCAATGAGTTGGGATCCCTCTTCCACCCCAAAAATAAATATGTGTCTATGCACAATTCTCTTTCAAAAATAACAAAGAGATTGAAAGAAGAGAATGGCTTCTTGTGCAGAGAGGTGAAGTGGGCAACTCCACCGGGGTACTGTCCAAGCTCGCTGGCAGTGGAGCAATGCTTGTGTTTTTGTGGGACTCTGTTGGGGTACTATTAAGGCCTGCTAGCAGCGGAGAAACACCATAGATGAAAACTTATACTCTGAAAATCTTAAGCTCGCGACTAAACTACCCTTCCCAATTTGAAACGCTGTGATCTGTTTGAATCTTATGTTGTGTTCAATTGAGTTGGTACAAGGTGAACCATGTCTGTCCATGGGTAAGTGGGGAAGCGAAATGATCTGCACAATGAATTAATAGTCCCCGAATGACCAAGGCCCTACACTGCAAACAAACCAAAACAAAGAAGCTGGTATTCAACCAGTGTGTTGCCAAGTGTTTTAGCAGCTGCAACACCCTCCAAAATTTTGGCTTGCACTCAAATTTCGGAGCCTTCCTTGGTTTTTCCTTTGATGGTTGCAAACACTCGAGCTCATTCCTTGAGCTCTGTCAGAGTCTTTTCACCCTTTTGCTTGCTTAACCAACTGTCGTCTTTTGGCATGTTGATTGCTTTGTCATGCTTGCGATCTTGTTCTGGTCATTTCGAAGGTTTGTCTTTGTGTGTTTGGGTTGTCTTAGCTATGTGAACACCCGTCGCACTCTCACACAAAGTTGTAAGCACTATCGCGCAAGTGTCATCACAGTTGTCCAAAGGTCTATCCCAAGTGTCGCACTTGTCGCTTTCAGCTCTAGACAATCCCATAAAGGGTCATGCTTTGCTATGTTGTTCCGGTGGTTAGTGTTATCATGTTGTCGAAGTATCCTAAGTGTGTGATCACAATGTCGAGTTCTCACACTTAGCTATTTTCCTGAAAATCTCTCGACTGACCAACTCCACTTCACCGAACCCCGACTGAGCTGCACTGCACAGTCTCAGCCCTTAGTGGTGTTTCTTTGTCTCCTGAAACTGTGCAGTGCTTGAGGTTGTCCTCCGGGACAATTGCACTGTGCAATCCCAGAAGTGAGTAACCTGTCTCCCTTCTTAGAACTGCGTAAAAACTGCCTCATAGCCTATCTAAACTGCGCACTTCGCAAGAACAGTCATCAAGCCTCCCTCCTGCTTGTTGGAACCCCACATTGCGTAGAGACTTGAGCTTGCATTGCTCCCCAAAATTGCACAGAAATGTCCTCCCAAAGATCTCCCTCAGTCAGGACTCTCTACTCTCAAAAATTGCACAGACCTGTCTTATGGTCCCTTTGTTGTCTTGCCTTGTCTTCCTCTTGGAAACTGCGCAGAGGGGTCCCTTAGGGTACCACTTTGCAGCTGCCACTGGTGTCCTTAAATGCGTAATTCTGCCTCTCAGTGGTGTTTGCGCAGTTTTCTCGAACAATGAAGACTGTGCCTCGTAGTTTCTTGTTTAAGCCTAAGCTGTGCTCTGCATAGTCTCAATGTCCAGTCCTCTCTCCCTATCACCTGGAACTGCGCAGTTGCTGGGCCCTCACCCAGACTGTCATCTGTCCCAGGCCCGGAACACAGAAAACAATGCATCATGCTAGACTAGGAGGTTTTGGATTTGATATCGTCCCGTCATGAGTGAACGACGAACGTGATAAAAAAGGAGTGCACATTCTAGAATACTTGCAGTTTGACGGACGGGCAAAGCACACCAAGCAGCAAGCGAAAGGAACACATCCATGGAACCATCTTACAAGACCAAGACCATTGAAGACCCCGCAGCACCAAGCCATGCGAAGGAGAAGACAAATTACACCCGAGAGTACATCCATGACATAGCTATGCAACAGCTTGACATGGACATCACAGCTAGCCAATACATGTCAGCAGTGTCATGTGTTGTGTAATGAGTTGTCAAGGCCACATCATCACCATCAGCCGTATTTGTTGTAACTGAATGTAATGTAAAGTGGAAGTCCAATGGACGCACACAAGAAGTTGAAGAATCATAGAAAGTTCAACGGTCATGAGGGTAGTCCAAGAGTCACAAGGGTCAAGCATCACCCTTGGCTATATATACCCCTCCCATTGTATGAGCAAGGACTTTTCGCCTTGGCTCCTTCCACATAGCCTTGAGAGTAGATAGTCAGTTCTTTGAGGAGCAAGGAGTGGCTCCAATGTCCCATTACTGGGACTAGTGATGTATGGTGTACAAATGTGTCTTGGGACTCTTGTTTAATACAAAAGCCTGTTAAGGCCAACACGTTTTCATGCATGTTTTGTAGATGTTTGTAAGGCTATTCTTTTGACATTTGTAGTGCATGTTTGTTTCACCTGTACTAAGATAGTTGAACTATTTCAGTTGTTTTAGTACTTACATTGTTGGGAATGTGCTGTACTGGTTATCACCGCTGTTTCATCCCTGTGGACTATTAGCACTTCGTAATTTCCCAAGCTGTAAAGAAATTGTAGAGGTAACCACAAAACAACTTTTAAGTTTAGAAGCTAGCCCTTCTAAACTTAGAGAGGTATCTCTTTGTGAGATTTAGCTTTGTTGCTTTAGGATTTTAGGCTAGATGTAGGGTTCAAAGTTTGGTTTTTTGAATCATTTGGTTGAAATTGTAGAGAAAGGCCATTGAGCAAATGAAGTCAAAGGCCTTATGGTGATCAAATGCAGGCAATTAGAATAGATGTAATAGGGCAAGGTAGGCAGGATATTGGATCTTCGTAGCTTGATGAAGTGATAGCGAGGAAAAGCTTAAGGTTCGATTAAACATAGAAAAGTTAAGAATTCTATATTTAATTTTGGTTTTAAAACATAGATATTGCTCATAAGACAAGACATAGTGTAATTAAACAAATTCATGTTGATTTGGGGTAGCATCGGATGTGCTCTAGCCACGAAATTTGGTGGAGAGGTTGGAGCACATGCGATCTCCAATACCCAGAAAGGGTTTAGGCAGATTTTTAACAGTTTAGGAGATATTAAAATAATTAATATTTTTAATGGAATCACTAAGTCTAAACTTAGGGAAGATAAAATATTAATGTGTATTAATATGAAACTGTGTTAGAATGGTCCAAAAGACATGGATCAAGCCAGATCTAATCTTAGCGGTTGATTAGGGACTTAATCTCGGCCGTTGATATGTCCAAAGGAAAAGTATAAGAGGAGGCTTGAGGGTCACTTGGAGAATACACTAGAGTGATCAGTCATTTTATTCTCCAGAATGGGGTTTGCTAAGAGAGATAGAATTAGTGATCTGGAGTTGCAGCTGAGGGGCATTGAGTACAGAGAGATAGAGGCAGAGATAGTGCCGGGAGAGTAGCGTAATAGCCAAGGAGAGTGACACAGAGCCAGCTAGGCTCACGCAGAGCCACGCAAAGGCAACTCGGAGCTGCACAAAGCCTCAGAGAGGCCAGCGTTGTTGACGCAGAGGGCCAGAGGGTTGACGCAGGGCATCCCAGGGCTGATGCAGACCCATCTGGGGTGACGCAGTGCCAACGTGGGACAAAGAGGGGCTGACGCAGTCCAGGGAGAGGCTGACGCTAGGGTTTCTGGGGCATATTTGTGCTAAGTAGTTGCCGAAAGGATAATCCGAGGTTTCAACTAGGAGATTTGTCAGAAACTGAGAGGTATTACTGTGAAGGAAATTCTCTGTTGGGTAGGCCAGTTTCAACACGCAGATTTTACTCTAATATTGCTTAATAAGAAAACCCTTAGAGAGCTGCACCGTTTTTCCCACATTGGGTTTTTCCGGGGACATTAGTCCAAAAATAATGGTGTCATTTGGTGTGTTTGTTTCTGTTTCTTTTAGTTGCTGATCTGTAATATGTTGAGCATGCACTAGTGTTTATTTTCAGTATTTACATTGTAAATAACTTGTTAAGGAAAACAACAAGTAGGTAGGAATAAATTAGATAAAGTGCATGGAGGGTTTCTAATTAAGTAAACTTAGAAACTTCAACATGGTATCAGAGGGTGATTGTAGATCACAGGAGGAGTAAAGGACATCAACTGAGTGGAGCAATAGTAGTAGAAAACTGCTGTCCTGAGGTGATAGAAGCTGTTTCTAGCAGAGTAACAACAAGGAAGGGTGACGCAGTGCATGCACCATCAAGGGTGAGCGGGAAGAGGCAACGCAGAGGCTAAGGCAAGAGAAGCCTTACGCAGAGCCATGCAGTAGCTGGGAAGGCTGACGCGTTTGGCTGAGGAGGCTGGGTTGTTGGTGCCAGGATTGTGTAGAGCCTAGGAGCTGTCACCTTTAGGTTGCTGGGGTTTAGAAGGCTATGGGAATATTGCAGAGTGGAGGTGGTGTGGTACTGTAGTTAGAACAGTACCTGATAGAGCAAGGCTAGAGGAGTTGCTACGGAGGGTTTCCAGCTGAGGAACTCGGATCAATGGTGCGGTTGCACAAGACGATCAGAGTAGGGGGCATCTCGACAGCAGCATAAGCATTTCTAGGAGGGAAATCAGGACTCAGAGGGAGTCTAGAAGAGAACTTCCTGACAGGAAGTAGAGAATTAGAGGAGTTGAACAGAGAACTACCAGGAGGGAAGTAAAGGAGCATCATGGCACCACATGGAGTAAGAGACCATGATAGACTGGACAGAGCATCGAACTTCATAGTCTGGGAGGCAATAATCTTATCTGTACTTGACAGGAATCGTGTCAAGAACTTCGCCTTGAAGGTAATAGCTATCCCAGTCGACCCCAATGATAATGACAAGTACGAGGAGGCGATAACGAGGGCCAAAAGCATTATCCTTGATGGCGTGAAGGATCATGTGGTACCACACATAGCGAAGAAGGAAACAACATTTGAGATGTGGGAGGTGTTAGCGCTTGAAATTTCACCTCAGGCTGAGAAAGGTAAACCTCAAGGCTACATCAAACCATTCAGCCTCGTAGCTAGCCCTACGGGGCAGGAGAAGACTCTCTCCAGTCAATCTCGGTAGATTTTCAATGGGATGAGATGACCAACAAGGTAACACTGATATTAGGCTAGTAAACTGATTAAAAAAGGTGGATTTGGGGTTTTTTGGGGTTTTTGGTGGCAAATTGAGGAACTGCAATTTAGGGTGCGGGGATTTGACACAGTTTCTGCAGGGGGTTCCTTGGGGCGAGGTAGGAGACAGTGCTGATGTCTTTGACTGAAGTGGATGGTTAGGAATGAAAGATAAGAAGGCTAAAGAGAGAAAACAATGAATTTGAATTCTCTTTAGACAGTAGAAAACATAGAAATTAAACAAATTTAAAAGCAGAGCATGGCAAGCATGAATTCTTACTTTAACACTTGATTTGTTTAATATGCAGCAGTATAGAAAGGAAATGAATCACATAACAAAGCTTACAATAACATGGAGAAACACACCATCAACACATGAGTCCACAAGAATCCCAAAGATGACTGCAAAACCCTGGTTTTCCTTAGCCAAAAATTGCAGAGATACAGTGAAAATATACAATGATAGCTGCTCCCTCAAGAGTCCAACCTTCCAACCCCTGAAAATGATTAAGAAAATACATAATATAGGCAAGCCAACCTCTTCCCTTGCCTCTAGTGGTCGAGCTCATCCTTCTAGGATCTGTTTCAACTAATTCTAAACTGAGCACTAAAATCTAGGCAGTCAAAACAACTTGCCTCTATAAGCTAGGAAACCAATCCATTCATTAAATATTTACCCTTGACATGAATGAATCTTCTAGAAGTGTTAAACAAGAGTAAAAGTGTCTTAGAGTTACCAAAATTACATCAAAGATAATCTTCTTCAACCCCAAAAAGTCAAACTGGGTCAAAAATGCGTTTTCTGGGCTGTACAGTGCAATCTGGCAAAATCTGCTCAACGGGTCGCGCACATCTTCTCAACGGGTCGCGCACATTGGGAGCTCTGTTTGAGGCACTTGCAGGTGTCAGAATTGGGTGCAGGATAGCTCGTTGGAAAGGTCTGCGAGTCTACTTTCCAACCCAACTGGAATTTTTGAATTTGGAGGTCATTTGCCCAGTCAAAACTCAATTCTCCCAAGACTACTTTCTGCAACTCAAAAAAGGGGCAGAAAGTCAAATTTTGCATGTATTTTGACCTTTTGGAGGCCCAAAACCCCATAAAAACTCAAGTCCATCCATGGGCATATGTAATTTTGCATAAAAAATCTAGAAATGCTGAGTTTTTGCAAAAAGGAGCTGCCATGACAAAGGGTCTCACCGGGGGTGAGACCCGTTGAGGAGCCAAAACCTGTAAATTTCCAAAAAATGCCAAAATTACCCAAAATTCTCAAAATTTTTTGGGATTTGAGCTGTGGCTAGGCTATTGAGTGCCTTGATCCTTCAGTGAGGCCTCAGCCAAGATATGGAGGGGATCGGGCCTCTTTCTCCTTTTTTGTGCCTTGGCCAACCGCCTTGGATCCAGCGATTGTAATTTTGACATTTCTCTAAAACCATGACACCTGTGCAAAAAGTGAAGGAGGTTTTTCTTCTTTGGCATGTTGTGGACAAAAACCTCTCTCAGTTTTCCAAAATTCATCTTTTATTGCTCTGGAACATCATTTGAGTGCGACTTGTCCCGATGTGTGAAACAAGGAATTTTGTCGAAATGGAGCGAAATGAAGGGGATAGGGGGCTTCTAAATTCTTGGGGAAATTTTTGGGAGTGGGGAGGGATGTTAGGAAGCAGGGGAAAGTGGAATCTCAGAGATTGAGTGAGGGGAAGGGGTCAAAAAGGGCAAAACACAGGCCAAACCTAGAAAATTGCCAGATTGTAGCTAGAAACTAGGGTTTGTGCAAAAATGAGGAATTTGGCGGATCTAAGGGATGGAAAGCATTTGATAAGGTACTTTAAGAATAGGGGAAGGTGTATGAACATTTGGAAACAAGTTTTGACGATGATTTGACCGTCCAAGAGAAATTGGCTTCAAAACCCTAGGAGAGGGAAATGACCTTGCCTAGGTGCAACTGAAGCATGAACAAGGTGTGAAATGACTCATTAGACACTGACATGATAATGACAACCCTATGAATGATGATAGACTCAGCTGAATGGTGACATGGACCGACATTTTGACAACTTTAGAAGGAGTTAAGGCAAACCCTAGACCTAATGCCTAGTGACCAAATTTTTCTTGAAAACTCTTTGAAATGACAAAATTTGACTTGGAAACTCTGAGACCACTTTGTAAGAGCATATTTGATCACTGGAGGAAGGCTGGGAAGACTGACACTAACAGGAGGCTCTCAAGAAGCTGTACCAACATACTTTTGTGCAGAGAAAAATGCTGCTTGAGAACCAGTTGAGGTTGTATCATATGAAGAAGGGAGAACCGATTGATAGCTTCCTCGGAGGACTGAATGAGATTCGAGATCAGTTGACTGTTATAGACGCGACATCGGATTAGGAGCTGATGGTGAGGACAGCCCTGAATGTTGTCTTAGAAGACTGGGAGGTGTTTGTCCAGAGTATACTGGGCAGAGGGAGTCTCCCACCTTGGGACGAGATGTGGGCAGCTCTTTGCCAGGAAGAGATAAGACCACAGTCAAAGACGGGTAGCAGCAGCAAGGGGATCAAAGTCAAGCTAGAGGAAGAAGATGTGGCCCTAGCATCTGAGGGAAAGCAGGAGAAGCGGAAGAAGAAAGATCTCTCCAAGGTCAAGTGCTTCCACTGTGGGGACTTGGGTCATTATGCGACCCAGAGTCTAAGGAAGAAGAGTAAGGGAGAGTCCTCTGTGACTAAGGCAGCGCCAGCACGGGCAGAGAAGGAAGTTTTGACAGACGATGACTGTGCCATGAGTGCACACGCACCACTTGAGCGGAAGTGGGGAGACATCGAGCTGTAGTCAGGTGGACTATAGGTGATGAGGGGCAAGATCCTTGAGGTACCTAGCCTCTTGGATTAGACCATGCTACGGGAGCCCCGAAGAGGAGTAGTAGGACTGGCTGATGTGGGTAGAGACGATTGCGGATAAAGCAACAGAGAGAGCTACAGTGTAGGAGTCCCGAGACAGCGCGAGGCTAGCAGGCTGTAGCAGTGTGAGAGGCACAGGAGTGTTGCCCCAGTGCAGAATGGCATAGAGAGGTGTGCAATGGTGCGAGATGCAGGAATTTGTTGCAGTAGCGCAGAGGTTAAAGAGGGAGCACTTGTCAGCGACAGAAGGAGCTTCAGCATCAGGAAGGTCTCTAGCCCAACAGAGAGGTCAGATTGGGAGATCAGTTACTTACTTCTTAGTAACTGAGTTGCAATGCAGCAGTGGGCAACACGATGCAACATGATGAGAGGAGGTTCAGTGCTGGGAGAAAGGACCAGTAGCAACATGGATGCAGAGGGAGTTGTCGTACAGATGCAATAGTGGCAGTGGCAGAACAATTGGCAGCAGTGCAGATACAATAGTGCAGAGGATGGTGGGTAGTAGGCCTAGCATCAGCAAAGGGACCCATGCCAGATGATCAGGGTGATACTTAGTGAGGAGTATTATTACAGCACACTCCTTGCTAAGAGAGATTGTTGATTTGGGGTAGCATCGGATGAGCTCTAGCCACGAAATTTGGTGGAGAGGTTGGGTACATGCGATCTCCAATACCCAGAAAGGGTTTGGGCAGATTCCTAACAATTCAGGAGATATTAAAATAATTAATATTTTTAATGGAGTCCCTAAGTCTAAACTTAGGGAAAATAAAATATTAATGTATATTAATATGAAATTGTGTTAGAATGGTTCAAATGACTTGGATCAAGTTAGATTTAATCTTAGCCATTGATTAGGGACTTAATCTCGGCCGTTGATATGTCAATATAAAAGTATAAGAGGAGGCTTGAGGGTCACTTGGAAAATACACTAGTCATCAGTCATTTTATTCTCCAGAGTGGGGTTTGCTAAGAGAGATAGAATTAGTGATCAGGAGTTGCAGCCAAGGGGCATTGAGTACAGGGAGAGAGAGACGCAGAGATAGTGCCGGGAGAGTAGCGCAGTAGTCAAGGAGAGATGCAGAGCCAGCCAGGGCTCACGCAGGGCCACGCGAAGGAAGTCGGGAGCATCGCAGAGCCTTTGAGAGGCTAGCGCTGCTGACGCAGAGGGCTAGAGGGCTAACGTAGGTAGGGCATCCCAGGGCTGATGTCGACCCATCTGGGGTGACGCAGTGCCAGCGTGGGACAGAGAGGGGTTGACGTAGTTCAGAGAGAGGCTGACGCTAATCCGGGGTTTCAGCGAGGAGATTTGTTAGAAACTAAGAGGTATTACTGCCAAGGAAATTCTCTGTTGGGTAGGACAGTTTCGACACCCAGTTTGTACTCTAATATTGCTTAATAAGAAAACCCTCAGATCGCTGCACTGGTTTTCCCACATTGGGTTTTTCCAGGGACATTAGCCCAAAAATAATGGTGTCATATGGTGTGGTTGTTTCTGTTTCTTTTAGTCGTCGATCTGTAATATGTTGAGCATGCACTAGTGTTTATTTTCAGTATTTACATTGTAAATAACTTGTTAAGGAAAATAATAAGTAGGTCGGAATAAATCAGATAAAGTGCATGGAAGCTTTCTAACTAAGTAAACTTAGAAACTTCAACAATTTAGTGTTTCATTTTGTTTAAACAATATAACATATGGAAAACATATGTAAAACAGAGATAAAACAAGTTTACAAAAGAAAAACATCACTAGTGTTGATTTGTGGTAGCATTGGATGTGCTCTAGCCATGAAAATTGGTGGAGAAGCTAAGGCACATAAGATCTCCAAGACCCATAAATGGTTTGGGGAAATTCCACCCGATTGCAAAGATATCAAAATAATTAATATTTTTAATGGGGTTCTTAAGTCTAAACTTAGGAAAATTAAAATATTAATGGGTATTAATATAAAACTGGGTTCTAAATGACATGGATCAAGCCAAATCTAATCTTACCCATTGATTAGAGACTTAATCTCGGCCGTTGAATACTCAACAGGAAAAGTATAAGAGGAGGCTTGAGGGTCAGTTGGAGATACACCAAGATTGATCAGTGAGTTCGATTTTCTGTAGCGGGGCTTGTTGAGAAAATTCGAACAAGTGATCTGTTGTAGCGAGGGGCAGCGAGTAAATAGAAGAGAGGCAGAGATAGTGCCATAGGGTCAGCGCAGTGACCAAAGAGGCCGACGCAGAGGCATCTAGAGCTACGTAGAGGCAGTAGAAGCCACACAGAGACAGCTGGGGACTGGGCAGAGGAAGAGAGGCTTGCGTGGGTGACGCAGAGGCCTAGAGAGTTGACACAGAGAGTCAGAAGGTTGACGCAGAGGGTTTAGGAGCTACGTTGAGGCTAGCAGGACTGGCACAGAGCCTAGAGGAAGCGCCGAAAGGATTTTCATGGGGCAGACTAGAGTTGAGAAGCTGAATATCTGTCTCCGAGAAGAGGTATTATTGCCGTGTAACAATCTCTGTTGGGTGAGCCATTTCTGGTACCCTAGTTGTACTCAAAAGCTGCTTAATAATAAAACCCTTGTATCTGCTACACCGGTTTTCCCACATTGGGTTTTTCTGGGGGACGATTACCCAAAATTAACGGTGTCCCTTGTGTGTTTGTCTCAGTATTTTTCAGTTGCTGATATGTATATGAGTTAAGGCTGCATTTGTGTTTATTTTCAGTATTTATATTTATAAATAACTTGTTAATGGAATAAACAAGTAGGAGAAATAAACCAGATAAAGCAGTTTGAATTTCTAACGAGTCAGACTTAGAAATTTCAATAACCAGTTCGCCTGACACAAGAATCCTGGAACATATTTCTGTATTAAAGAAATGATCACTTTCAGCTCAGTGCACAACTTTACGTCAATAGCATGCTTTCTTCATCCAGATTCCAACCTTTATTACTTCGAATTATAAAGTATTTATACAAATTCTAAAGAAAAATATCTTGATTGAAAAATCAAGGTTTATTACAAATATTTCAAAACTGTATGACAAAAATATAGGACATTTAAAGTTTAAACTGTTGAATCTGCTAGCACTATCTTGTCTCAAATCCCTTTTATTCCTGGTAGTCCCTTTAAATGTAATACATTGAATTTCTTATGGAACTTCTGGATGCCAATCTCCCAATGCTGGCACTTGTTTTCCAATTGTACTAGTAAATTCCTTTTAGTAAGGACTCTCCTGACTTCCAAAATAGTCTCTGTCCTATTTACAATTTCAAATTCTACTAACTCATTCTTGGTCTTTGAATTCAAAATTTTAATTAAAGTATTAGCTTCCCTTGGCCTCTGTCCCAAGTTGTTTATGACTTCTTCAATTAGCTCCTTTGATCTCTGTATTAAGTCCTCCTATTCAAAGATTATTTCAATTGAAGGCCAGATTTTTGTGATGGCCTCATTGATTTCAATCCATATATTTTCTTTGGCCTATGCCAGTGTTTGAGCCATTATAGACTCATTTTCCAGTTGTTGAATCTTTTGGGTTAACTTGTGAGATTTCTGTAGCTTTGCTATATATGAATTATCTATTTTCAATTTCTGCTCCTGTAAAGTTTTAAGTTGGGCCTTTAATTTTTCAATTTCTTGCCCTCTGATGGACATGTCTTCCATAGCTTTAACGAATTCTGTAATGATCCTAAACAAGAATATAAGTGATATACAAGCATGCAAACAATCCAACAATTAGAAAAACGAAATATACATTAAGCACCCATGGAAACACTGGAAATAGAGAATTGCTAAGCCATTTTTTTATTTCTTCAGGAGCAAATATAATAGTAAAATAGAATGGTGCACCTGTGCTTGTCTCAAGGGACAAGCATGACAAAACCCAGGTGAGAAAATGTTGAATTGAAGGGTGCTACAGTTGCTGCACCAAACTAAACTGCACTACCCCAGAAAACTATTCTGCCTGCTGACTTCGAAGGGCTAGAATCACTGCTTCCCGTGCTGAGAAGATTATGAGATTTTGGCTCCTTGCTCCTTGGCCTAAACCCAGAAAAATCCATGAAGGAATTGTCCAAATGTTGACATTGGAATTTTGGCCCAAATTCCCCTTAGCTCCTCTAGTTGCTAGCTCAGTTGAGACTCCAGTTTGACCCCTTAGATCTGCTTAGAAATTTCTATAAGGTTAGGAGTATGATCCTTGTCCAAAACCCAGAAAAAACCAGAAAGGAATTTGGTTGGTTTAGACTTCTGAAATTTGACCCTCTTGGCACCCAGCTTCAGCTGCAACTGCAAAACTCAGTCTGCTGGAATCTGCCTGTAAATCCTCTTGGAAATGGACCCAAAGTGTTGGGCTGACCTCTACTATCAATTCCCTGACTTCCCAGATGGGCTTCCGGCCTATGACACCTGCTCCTTAACTCCATGAAATTGTTGGACTGGCCCTCTATGTTGTCCCCAAGCCCAGAAATTCGAACTGTAGGGATGCTGGCTCTGCTAGCTCCGAAACTCACAAGAAACGTTGGCCCTTTGTTGCTCTCCCAATTCTCTAACTCTCTCAGCAAATGCTTGATCACTGATAGCTCCAAACTCCCCCTGCGTATTCTCCAACTAGCTAGAAATACGCACTCCCTGTTGTGGTTGAATGGTAGTGTTGTAACACACTCCCAGAACTCCCGAAATACTTGTGGAATTGCCTCTCTAGGGCGAGCACGGATGGTCCTCTAAATCAGAGGTTGAATCTCCCACTTGAGAGATTTTTTGGCTAAACAACCAGTTGACTCAGCTAAACAACAGAGCGAACAGTCAAGTAATTTTGATTGCAAGGTGTAAGAATGAATCCAAATGAGAGCTGATCCTTCCTTATAATTCCTTAGGCCTCCCTAGCCTCATGTGGGCCCTCCATACACCTATTCGACTTTTCCTCCAAGCTATTTGAATGGGTGAATTCGAATTCCCATGTGGGTGGCCCCCACGTTCCACTAGCAACCAAATAAAGTCAAATTGCCTCCTAAGTCCCTAAGTCGAAAATGATGGGTTCTCTTCCTTAGCCAAATTTGTGCAAAATTGTGTAGCAACACTCTATTACAAATGTATTTGAGAAGGGACATGACAATCCTCTGCTCCCAATTGTTGCTTCCCCTCAAGCAACCTCAAAGCTCGATGCTCCAAAATGTGGTCACCTTCTCAGGTGGCATCCTCATCCGACAAGCTCCTCCATGCACCAAAAATAGCTTGTCCTAAAGTAATGCCTGGGCAAGCATCCTCTCTAACTGTTGCTCCCCACTATCACTGCAAAATGTGCCAGGGTTTTAGATGTGCCACTAGATTGTGCATGACCTCTGCACTGTCCTGATATGAAAGAATCTTTCAATACTAGGATCCCAGGGAATCTTGTCCAACATGAAGCTCTCCTCACTCCACTCACTATCCTGCCCGATGAAAGTGCTGGAAGTCCCCTGCTCCATCAGTGACTCGCTAAAGCCCAATGGAAGATCTGTATGATCTCGCTTGTCCTAAAGTAATGCCTGGGCAAGCATCCTCTCTAACTGTTGCTCCCCACTATCACTGCAAAATGTGCCAGGGTTTCAGATGTGCCATTAGATTGTGCATGACCTCTGCGCTGTCCTGATATGAAAGAATCCTTCAATACCAGGATTCCAGGCAATCCTGTCCAACATGAAGCTCCCCTCACTCCAATCACTATCCTACCCGGTGAAAGTGCTCGAAGTCCCCTGCTACATCAGTGAATCGCTAAATCCCAATGGAAGATCTGTATGATCTCCCCTTGCAGTAGTCAGGGCATCCCTAAAGGTTATTGAGCTGTGAAGAGATGTGATGCCCCAGTTCCTTGCTAGTCCCAGAGTGGTGCCACCATACTGACGTTGCGCTACTTTGACTATGACATACTCCCCATCGTGCATAGTCAGTGTCCTCCTCTCCTGGAACTTGATGGTGGAAAACTGAAAGAGGCGAGACACATCCTACCTGGGCATCTCCATGGCACCAAGGCCTACCCATCCAAATCTAACTCCAAACCTATGCAACAACAGAGAATGTCTGCCTCCCCATATGATGAAACCCTCTGTGAACCCCCGTGTGTCATCCCAAGAGCGAAGTATATCACTCTCTGCTACAACTCCACTCATCACGAGTGATCTATCGATCAACTGGATCCCTGTATCCCATAGCTAGGCCTGCTGTGGAATAGCCTTGTCAACCGATGGAATCCCTCTGGCCCTCGTCTATAGTCCCTACATGTGATCACTATATAGGCTCCATATATTGTGGGCTAATTTGCTGCATGCTAATTTTCCCTGTGCTTGCCACTGTGTAGTACCAAAGTTCACTGGAAGCATGTGTGTCAAAGAGCTACCCCCTGAATGAAACCAAAAGATGGGTTCGATACTCGTAATCGACTCAGGGTATATGGATCCCTCCTGTCCTTGCCAACCATCCCTAGTGTGTCTGCCATCCGCCCTCTCGGTAATGTGCCAATATAAGGTCTGGAGCCTAGACACATACTGAGAAACTACCTCAGTGGTATCCGGTATCCTCTGCTCATGCATGGTCCCGACATGCCCTGAGAAAAGAGTGACACATGTCTCCCTCGTGACTAGTTTCTTAGACGTAGGCTCGGTGATGAATGATATGCCATCCCTACAAATGATAACCTCATCCCCCAATCTGTGGCTGTCCACTGATGTAACAACCCAATGCCACTGCTGAAAAGTCTCCCCCCTAGTGCGCTAAGTGTCACCCAAATATCTCGGGTGAGCTCCTCGTCCTCCGTTGCTCATGCCCAGAGTGCAGAAAGCCGACAACAAAATCGACTGCACCCGTGAGGGATGTAGAAGAGGGTCAGGCGTGTGAGTCCCCGCAGATACCATCAAGTATCGCTCATCTGTGTTCCCGTCGATCTTGGGTGAACTACACCCAAAGGTATGCCAGTGTTGTCGTCCAAGGGTTTCCCTGGAGGCAAAACTCCAAGACCTCGCTGTGTAGCACTATACACCCCTGCATACCACCGATCATCCTAGTGCTCCTGGACATGCCACTATACATTGTGACCTACCCCTATACACTGCTGGATACCCTCGACTACGGATATTCCATCCTGTATCGGCCTTTGTCCTGCCTGTGTCATTGTACTTGTCACTCCCCGCTTGTACTCAATGTGACGTGAGGCACTCCCACTCCACAACGCAGTCCAACATACTACGACACACCACCCTGCATCTCCATGCTCCTCTGCAAGCCCCTGCTCCTCGCTCCATAGCCCCACACGCCACTGGATGTTATGGCCTAACATTGGGTCTGTATGCATCAAACTGCATCCCTCTACATAACACTGGACCCTATGACATAACTTTGTGTAGTCCTGTGTACCATTGCCCACTGTCGTACCACCCTGTAACATACAGTATCCTGCATGGGCCAAAATATCCACCTCTCTGCTAGTACACCCTCCATGATGTGGGCTACATCCCCCCATCTGCTCTGAAAGACTTGGGCGTCCTGACTGGGCATGCTAACGGAAATGACACTATTGTGCCTATCCTCAATAGTCCTTGCATCCCATATGTTAGTAAGAGAGCACTCTCTCCATACCATGCCCTGTCTGATAGCCTGTCGATGCCGCCTCCTCCTACCAGCTCCTGCCAGAGTAAGCTAATCACCCTGTGACTCCACGCACCGTCAATATGCCAAGACAACTCATGAAATCTGTCTGCTCGCCTGTCAAACCATCCTGTCACTAGTGCTGACTAGGGCTCTGATGGAGATCTAAAAATGTGGGTGCGCTCAAGCGTCAAGTCCATCACGTAGCTACTACCATCACCTACCAGCTCTATGATGTGATGGAAAATCCCACCTACATTCCAAAACCAATCTGGCCCTCTAGTCCCTCTGGTAGTCCATGGCCTTTGTTGACATGTGGCCATGGATGTATCCAACCACTTAACCTGCTCCATTGAGTACCAGCTCAGTACCTCTCTCCATCCAATCCCAAGGGAGAGATCGAATGTGTAATCCTCTATGGAGGGAACAAGCCCTCCAAGCGATGTGGTTTCATGCTCAACTCAGTCTTGCTAACCTGTCCACCCCCTCGGGTACGTCTAGACAAGTCGAACTCCCTTAATCCAACGCATATGGGTGGGTTGATAACACTATAGAGTCTAGACCCCGATAGTGGGCCTCTGAAGTGAATTGTGTTGAAAGCCCAATGCGCAGCCTCTATGCTGCCCGTCATCCATGGGTAGGCCAAGGGATGGCTGCACATCCTCCTCCATCGCGGTCTCGACATGAGCCTTCGATTGCTCCTCCATAGATGACCCAATGTCCACAATATGCTCACCAGTTAGTTGTAGGCAATTGTCTTTTGGCAACTCTGTCATAGATCTAGAGGCCTCTGTACTTATCGGCTCCTTAACAACAGTGGAACTATCTTTCGGCACCTCGTCAACCTGTGGTGCATTGTTATCACCTTAGAACTCGGTCACAACCTCCAATGCCTCATCAATGGATGATGCCTCATCAATGGGTGCATGCTCAACTGTCTCCTTGTCAACCATGGCCCCTTCAGCTATTTCATTTTTTTCGTTAATACTTCTCATCATCCTTGCAAAATCCCATTGAATCTCCATTGGTTGGTGCATACCCCTTAGTTCACAGAATTCCCAAAAAGAGAGGGATGTCTGAATGACATAACCCAATGATTGGTATGCCCTCCAGTTCTCCCCCAATAACTCCAAATCAGTTGCAATCATGTCCGGATTCCCAATTGAGGAATGAATCAACTTCTTCCCCACATCAATCATCATTTGTTGTATCATCACGACCTCATTCCAGGTGATCGCCATGTTGTTTGATTCTAATCTGTCCCACAGGCTGAGCCAAGATTATGGTTCTGATACCATTGTAATGTTCCTAAACAGGAATATAAGTGATATACAAGCATGCATACAATCCAACAATAAAAAAAACGAAATATACATTAAGCACCCATGGAATCACTGGAAATAGAGAACTACTGAGCTATTTTATTACTTTTCAGGAGCAAATACAATAGTAAAATAGAATGGTGCACTTGGGCTTGTCTCAAGGGACAAGCATGACAAAACCCAGGTGAGAAAATGTTGCACTGAAGGCTGCTACAACTATTGCACCAAACTGAACTGCCCTGCCCCCGAAAATTGTTCTGTTGGCTAACTTCAAAGGGCTAGAATCACTGCTTCCCGTGCTCAGAAAATTATGATATTTCCGCTCCTTTCTCCTTGGCCTAAACCCAAAAAAACCCACGAAGGAATTGGCCAAATGTTGACCTTGGAATTTTGGCCCAAATTCCCTTTAGCTCTAGTTGCTGACTCAGTTGGGACCCCTATTTCACCCCTTAGATATGCCCAAAAATTTCTATAAAATTAGAAGTGTGATCCTTGCCCAAAACCTAGAAAAACCCAAAAAGGAATTTGACTGGTTTAGAATTTTGAAATTCGACCCTCTTGAAGCCCAGCTTCAGCTGCTACTGCAAAACTCGGCCTGCTGGAATCTGAAAATCCTCCCGAAATGGACCCAAAGAGCTGGGATGACCTCTGCTATCAATCCCCTGACTTCCTGGATGGGCTTCCGGTCTATGGCACCTACTCCTTAACTCCACGAAATTGCTGGATTGGCCCTCTGCGCTGTCCCCAAGCCCAATAATTCGAACTGCTGGGATGTTGGATCTGCTGGCTCTGAAACTCACAAGAAACGCTGGCCCTTTGCTGCTCTCCCAATCCTCTCTCTCGTCAAATTCTTGATCACTGATAGCTCCAAACTCTCCCTACGTATTCTCTACCTAGCTAGAAATATGCACTCCGTGTTGTGGCTAAATGGTAGTTTTGTAACACACTCTCGGAACTCCTGAAATACTTGTGTAATTGCTTCTCTAGGGTAGGCATGGATGGTTCCCCGAAGTAGAGGTTGAATCTCTCGCTTGAGAGATTTGTGGCTAAACAATTGGTTGACTCAGCTAAACAACAGAGCGAACAATCAAGTAATTTTGATTGCAAGGTGTAAGAATGAATCCAAAATGAGAGTTTCTCCCTCCTTATAATTCCTTGGGTATTCGAATTTGCCTTCAAGCTATTCGAATGAGCCAATTCGAACTCCCATGTGGGTGGCCCCCACATTCCACTAGCAACCAAATAAAGTTGAATTGCCTCCTAAGTCCCTAAGTCGAAAATGATGGGTTCTTTTCCTCAGCCAAAATTGTGCAAAATTGTGTAGCAGCACCTTGTTACAAATGTATTTGAGAAGAGACATGACAAACTTATTTGAGGAATCTGTGGTCCGTGCTTCTGTTGTTGTCGATGTAGATGCTCCTGTTGTGGTTGCAACTGAAATAGGGACTGCTGTTAGTGGAACTATTGCTAGTTGTGAAGACTGCTCCTTTTCCTTCAGCAATCTTTCCATCTCAACCTCCATGTCCTTAATCTGACCATTTTGTTCAATTATAATTTTGAACATGTCCTCTTTTTCTTTCTCAAGCTCCCCAACTTCCTTAGTCTGTGGGTCTTCTATAGAGGGAAGCTTGAGCTGCTTCTTGAGTGCTGCAATATCAGCATTCTTCCTTTTTACAATCTCTTCTACTGCTTTTACATCGCTGGGATCATATCCCAGTTTGATTACAAGGTCTACTAATGATTTTATCTTTGTATCTTTAGCCATAGATGAGATTTTTTCAAGTTTTAACTGAGGTTGTATGTCGCTGACTGATGGTTGCAATTTGGATGCTGTCATGGCAATACTGATAAGAGTAGAGTATAACATTTCACCAATTTGTTTATGCATGTCCATTTGGTCAATGGGGTGAATCTGCTTGACATTAAAGGAAAATATAGACTTCTTGTAATTAGCTGGAGTTTTTGGAAATGGGACCTGCGCTTGAAGGAATGCAATTTGATTTTTCCCCTTTTCTGTGTCAAAGGCTGAAAGAAGCCTGTGCTGTGATGAGGTTGTCTGCTTCCAAAATTGGGAGTATGTGGTGGCTTTGAGCATTTCATTTTTCTTCTTGATTTCTTTGAATTTGGCAAAAATGTTTGGTTTAGCCTAGTCCTGAACCAACTCTGTTGTTTGAGCTGTATCTGGGGGATCTTGGGAAGCTGAGGAAGATGGAGATCCTGTGAGGATTTGGTCAATGGGGTGAATCTGCTTGACATCAAAGGAAAATATAGACTTCTTGTAATCAGCCGGAGTTTTTGGAAATGGGACCTGCGCTTGAAGGAATGCAATTTGCATTTCCCCTTTTCTGTGTCAAAGGCTGAAAGAAGCTTGTGCCATGAAGAGGTTTTTTTCTTCCAAAATTGAGAGTATGTGGTGGCTTTGGGCATTTCATTTTTCTTCTTGATTTCTTTGAATTTTGGCAAAAAATGTTTGGTTCAGCCTGTTCATGAACCAACTTTGTTGTTTGAGCTGTATCTGGGGGATCTTGGGAAGCTGAGGAAGATGGAGATCCTGTGAGGATATCTTCTTTCCTTGTAGAAGCATGAGGGCTTGTTAGGACTATGGTGGAATGCTCATCATCCTCCTGCAGAAAAACTGGTGTATCTAAAACTCTTTGACTCCAATCTTTGTTACTGAAGGGGAAACATCCTCCCTTGGCCTCTTGTTCTGTTTCTCTTGAGGCATTGGGGTCTGTGAGGTAGTTGTGGATATCAATTGCTCTTTTGCCTCCTGTAGAGTATTTTCCTCCTGTTGACTTTGATTCATAAATTGCTTTATCTCTGGTCTAGGAGTGTGAGTATAGGGAGTGGTTTTTTGCTCCACTCTCAATTTGGTAATGATGCCAAAGGGGTCATATGACTAGGTGAAACTCAACTTGAAATTCATTTGTTTAAGAAGCAAATCTGCCTCCTTACGCGTCGCCCTGGTGTTACATATAAATAGTCCAACTTGTGCCTTGATCTTAAACTGAGACTTCTTCTTTGTTGCAACAAAATGCAGATCATCCATATTTATCATCTGGCTTATGTATTCTAATGAGAAGATCCTTTTGGGTCTAGTTTTGGTACAAGTACCAATCTCTTGTCTTAGTCTGCTCACTGAGATGCAGAATTCTCTGTATTTCTGGTCCTATCCTAGGCTCCACATCATTGTTCAACAAGCAGGCAATTATATATAGAAACTGATCTACAAAGTCACTGAAGGTAAACTCATTGGAATGCTTCCTCATCAAGGAAGTCCAATGAATTACTGATTGAGCATTGCCTTTCTCATCTAATTTTTGCAATGAAATCTGGAATCTCTCAGCCTGGTGAAATAAAAATAGATAAACTAATACAAAAGCATATTTAAACACTCCCTCTGTTGAGAATTTTAGAAATTGCTCATGAATTGTATCTGTTAGAAACTGACTATAGTTGAAAATGACAGAAGGTTTCTCTCCTGTGGAAAAAACTGACAGAAAACCTAGGATGGGCTCATCAACCCACTGATCGGATTGATAGCCTAAAAGACATGATACTAATGAAATAATCTGCTTGGTCATGTTTGGAAACATAGAAGATGGGTAAGGTGGATTCTTTTTTGGTAATTGAACATTTTCTGGTAGGAAAATTTAAAAAATTTCAGGTCTCTGTGGGAAGGTAAGTTTCTTGTAGAGATCCATGAGGGAATCTACTAAAAATGGGCTTAGAGAGTCATTATTTGGGATTTGCAGCATTTGGTTGATTGACTCAGGGGTTATGGTGAACAAAATGTCTCCATTCTGGGCCACAACTGCCCTCTAACTAGGAATATACCTAAACTAACACCAAGAGACAAATTCAGGGAAATGGTGTGTTTGGGGGAAGATGAATTGGGGTAGGAGAGAGTCCTAGAGACTCAGGTCATTGCTCTGGTCTAAGAAGTTTTGCTTTAACTAGTTGTGAAGTTCATATAAGTCGAATTCACAACTGGTTTCAACAATTTTGTATTCCTGGTCCACCAAAGGTTGATGGTCTAGGTCTATGACTGGGGGTAACATGGGGTTTTCCTCGGTATTTTTGGACTTTCCTTTAGGGGCCATGATGAACAGAAAAAAGAAATAATGGATACTGCGATTACCCGGGAAAAGGAACTGGAGGTTGGCGATTTATTTCTTGTGGCTGTGACAGGTAATCCTGATGACTGAAGGTTGTACAAGCTCTGCTTCTGTTGTCTAGGCCGCAAAGGTAGGTAGATTTCGCTGATTGGTAGCTGCAAAGAAATCTCTTTTTTAATTTTTGGGAACAAAATGTAGAAGGGGGCCACTGAACAATGTTGTGGGTTTATATAATGTAAAAACGACTTACAGTTGAGTTTGGGCCATTAAGGAGCGGATCCGTTGACAAAGGGGAACGTTCACATGGTGAATGAGTAGTTAACGGATAGGTGTAACAGGCAGGACAAATGGCAGGACGAGGTTAGAGTAAGAGTGGGGGGAGGAGTAACAGTAGGCGGGAGTGGGGAAGGTATGTGGCAGAAGGTTAGTGGATGGGATGGGAGACGTGGTGGGGTAACAGTGTTGTTTTTGGTAGGAGGTAGAGGGTGGTTTTCATGGGGGGGAGGGTAGTAAGGGGTTTTAGTCGTCGGGGGAGGCAGGGGTGTGAAGAACCTAGGAGGCCGCCACGTTGCCCAAAGTGAGAAAGCTATTTCCGTCTTTTCGGACACTTGCCCCCCCCGTTATTAAATGTCGGAAGGGCTTGGGGGGGGGGGGCATAGCTCATCACCCGCTGTTGATTTGGGTGGGTGAGATTTCCACCATCTAATGCTGCACAGATTTTACTCAGAAAACAACAAAATAACATGTCGTATTAAACTTTATTCAAACCATATACATTTTCACTTTTAGCATGTAAAGTGGGCTTATTACATTAATTTTATTTCATTGTTAATTAAACCACGATTAAACGATGTAGTTTAATTAATCAACTTTAACTAATCTAATCAAATCAAAGTTAAACCACGATTAAACAGTGTGGTTAACCAATTTTATTCTAACTACTGTAATTTAACCACGGTTACACTGTGGTTAAAACATTATTTTTAACTAAACACATTTAATCAAGCCTAATCATGCTTAAACGGTGTGATTAAACTAACTAACCCTATTTATCTAATTTTAATGTGGCATTTTAACTAGCAACACATTATTCCAACTTTCTAAGGTATTACTGATGCATTTTTTCCAGTGTTGTGAAAAGGGCGATTAAATCGCGCTTTTTTCCCTGTGCCGATTTAATCGCGCTTTTTACACGAAAAAATCGGCTATTTTTTTGCCGATTTTTTCCGAAAAAAGCGCGATTTTTTCCAAAAAAGCGCGGGGTTGCCGGGACAGCACGATTTTATAAAAAAAATTTTGGTTTTTCATTTGGTCATTTGGGTTTTTTCATGCAATTTTTTTTTAAAGAAACAAATAATTTTTGAGTGGGGCAGCTTAATGATCAAGTCTAGGCCCTAGTATGGATATGCTATTCATGGTAATGTTAAATTCTTAAAGTAAAAGTGACATTCTCCTTAATCTTCATTTTCATCCTTTTACTTAAATTTTTAACATTACCATGAAATGACTCAGGATGTTTGAGAGTGGTTCCAGCATCATTGGATTTCATATGGAGAAAGTAGAATTTTAGATTTCATTTAAAATCCAGCAGACTTATTAGTTTTTCAGGATTTCAGGATTGGGAGATTGTAATGTTTCCAGGTGACACCACCTGCTCGGGCTACCCCTGCCACCAGTAGAGGACGTGGTCTACCTCCTATAGCTCCTACTTCTAGTTCTTCAGCTTCTAGAGCACATCAGACTCCACTGCCATATCCACCAGCACAGGCACCAGCATCTACATCTAGAGGGAAAGGGAAAGCTGTGGCATTTTCTCGCAAGAGGGGTAGAGGAAATCAATAGGATTAGACCTCATTTTATTGTATATGACATTATGACATGATGAGATACATTATCATATTTTTTGTTGATATTTTGAGGCTGAGTTGGGACTCAGGAGTCACGACTTACTATTCAGGACATGATTCAATGTTATGTGTGATTTTAGCGCTAGAAATGATATTAAACATCTTATAGATTAGTTTTTTATCATATTTATGTGTCAATGTATTTATTTTATGTTGTAGATGGTTTAGATATTAAAAAAATTGAAAAAAATGAAAAAAAATGAATATTTTTGTACCAAATGATTTTTTCCCGCTTTTTTTCCGATTTTTTCCCGATTTTTCCGATTTTTTCCGATTCGTTCCCCACGCCGATTTAATCCCGTTCGCGCTTTTCACAACATTGATTTTTTCATCTTTTGAGTGGAATTTAGACTTGCTCACTTATTTTTGGGGCATTTTGATTCTTTTTTCAATTCTCATATTTTTTATTTTTTCATTTCTTCACATATATATTTTTTCTTTTGTGTATCCCATTTCTTTTCTTTTCTTTTGTTCTTTTTTTTTTTCTTTTGGAAATAATTCAAAGAAAGGAAAATTATTTACAATAATCATATACATGAAAATTCACAGATAATCAACTTATGATCCTATAGATTATAGGACCCTAACATGGACTACTCTGCGGGATACTAGACATACCACCTTTGTGTACTGGTTATCACCGCTGTCACATCCTTGTGGACTACTCCGCGGGATACTCAACAAACCATCTTTGTGTTCTGCTTATGACAACTGTCATATCTGTGTGGACTACTATGCTAGGTGGTGTATGTGTTGTCCCCTTTACTTTGGTTTTAACGACTGTCGCATCCGCTGTGGACTATTTCGCTGAATGTTGGACAAACCTTTCTTGTTTGCGTGTGTCTCTTCCTGGGTGGTACTATTACCTCTCGTTTAGAAGCTCACTTTACTCTCTCCCTTTGTAGTAAGAGAACTTTGACACGAGTTACATTACGCACTCACCAGGTATACTCACCTCGCTTTTTGAAGGCACCAGCATAACACCCTCATGTGCTGAACAACAAGAGCTAAGGGAAATCTCTAAGTGAATGGAAACCGGGCCTTATTATCAGATGGGATTCCTACACCAAACGATGTGAGGTCTAATTGGGACTTCATGCCGGGGAGATCCCATGAATGTTGGCGGGTCCAACACCATCAACACTATGCCATCATTGATATCCCCAATGATCTGATCTGAGGGATGGTTCTTTTGATACCATTTCTTGGGCGTCTTCGAAGGTGCTTGTTGTTCATCTCTTGTCTCTTCTTGGTTGGCAGTTGTTTCCTCATTTGATTGTGCTTGCTCCATGGTTTCCTCTTTGACCCTTTCTAGTTCTATCTCTTGTGTCTCTGGTTTGCTTGGAGAGGAGTTTCCTTGTTCAATCTTTGGTCCATGATCTTCATCAAATGTTACATTGGCGCTTTCAACTATCTGGTTAAGTCTCTGATTATAACATCTGTATGCTTTTCTTTTGCGTAAATAGCCAACAAAGATGCCTTACTCTACCCAAGAGTCAAATTTTCCTATCTTCTGGTCTTCCCTTTTGATGTAGCATTTGCTTCCAAACCTCGAAAATGTTTGACATTTATTGGTCCTCCTTTCCATAGTTCATATGGAGTCTTATCACAATTGCTCATAAGTATTCCTTTGTTCAAAATATACATAACTGTATCAACTGCCTGAACCCAAAATTTGATATCCAAATTTCAATCATTCAACATTGTTTTCGCCATTTCTTCTATAGTTCTATTTTTCCTTTTGCCGACTTTGTTTTGTTGTAGTGTCCTAGCTGTTGAGAACTTCCTTTTCATTCCGCGTTCTTCACGAAAATATTCCAATGCTTTGGATGTGAATTCTCCACCATTATCCGATCTCAAACATTTGATCTTCAAATCAGTTTCGTTTTCAACCATTTCTTTGAAGTTTTGGAAACATTCAAATGCTTCGAACTTCTTCAAAAAGCTAACTGCTATCATCCTGGTATAATCACCAATCATTAACATGAAGTATAGTTCACCATCTAGTCCTTTAGTCTGCATTTGTCCACACAGATCAGTGTGTATCAATTCCAATGGTTTTGCTGTGGAATGTTCTCTCATCTTGAATTCAACTTTTGTTTGCTTACAATGTTTACATATAGTGGTGGTTGATTTTGAAATCAACGACATTTCTCTCGCAGCTTCCTTTTTACTGATTCTAACAAGGTTGTCGAAGTTTATATGTCCCATTTGTCTATGTCAGAGCCAACTCTCGTCTTATTTTGTCAAGAAAGAACCTTTAATAGTCTTGTTGTTGCACAAAATGTCTAGGCACTGCAACAACACTTAAGTTGGGGGATGTCACCCCGACCTCTAATCTCTCCATTTAAGTTGTCTCCCTACAAAAGCTAAGGGGGGTAGACCTTGTGGAAAAATGGAATGAAGAAAAACTAGTTGGGAACCAACCAATTCGGGGGACATAGTGAGGCGATCAAGTACTTGATTAAGATTTAACAAGACTTAATATTTGATTAGATTTTAAACGATTAATACTAGTGCCTTGTGGAGTCAGTGATCTTGCTAGGGAAATGAAGACCAAGTAATCGATTAGAAACTGCTACTTAGATGAATGACTATCTTATATGAAGTGGAGATCCTAAAACTACTGTGAGATGCAAGAATCTTGGTTAATTTTAGTTAAATGCCTATTTAAATGTGAATCCTTCAATCCTCTCCGTGTTGAGCCTTATTTCGTAGTAATTGGTAGAGAGAAGATAAGGAGAAGCACACTAAGGTGTGATTAACGATACTTGTCCTGAAATTCTAACATACCCGGTGCCACCTGCGCTAGAGAGAGCTGTGGCTTTGACAACTGCAAGGTCACCATTTTAAATACTATTAAAACAGGGTTCTCAAGCAAAGATTGATGGATACCTATCTCTCTATCGACGAAGCTTATGCTTGGAAGTAAATTTTATCTATGCAAAGCTAACTTCTATGCAAATGCACCGGAAGATGAGGAGTTAGACCCGAGGATTAGAAACACTTGTGTTGTAAAAGCCCTTAGTCACCAAAATAATTTTCTCGCTTTTATTGGATGAAGACTTAAACCCCTGAAGATATTACAATTAGAGCACAAGCTTATTTCAAATAAATCTGATATAGTTATAGCTCAAAGAGAACAAAAACTTCCTTGCAATTATTATAAATGTCAACAGATGCTCAAAAATATGCTCAGCTTAGGAAACAAAGATATGTAATCTATAATTCCACGGCAGAGTTCTTCAACAATTGCTTGAAAATATTCACAAAATGTCTAATATGTAACGAGCATTAAATAATTCAAGCAATGACGATCATTTTCAATAGATGCACAATGTTATAGCAATTAAATTTCTAGAGATCCAAATACTTCAAACAACCATGAAATTTAAATGCTAACCAATTTCGATCTTAGAATTAAAAGATTTATGTTAGTGACCCAAATCTTGGAAAATTTGCCACTTTCCTGTCGTTAACCTTTAGATATAAAAAATTTAAGCACATTTAACTATAGAGAAATGAAAAATGCATAATACCACAAAAGTTTTCCTTTAGATTTTTACCTTAGCAAAAAGACACCAAGAAGGAATTTAAAAAAATGACAAATTTGATTAGTCCTTAGGAAAATCTTTTCAAAGTGCTAAGCTTTATGAAGCAAGACTTAATGCGGTAAATGATCAATCAAGAATTTTTAAATGTGACCAAAGTGAATCAAAGATTTAATAATTTTTTAATTTTTTAATGGGCCAGAGGCCACATAAAAAATTTAAAATTTTTAAACGATAAAAATTTACTTTGATTTAAAAAATTTAGGTTGTCTCAAAGTCACATAAAATAAAATTAATGTAAAGCCCCTTTTAGCTTTTTTGGTTTTGTTTTATTTCATTTATTTAGGGTTTTTAGATTTTTTTTTGAATTTTTTAGATTTTTAAAGAAGTTTTAAGATTATTTTTAAATGAAAACAAAAGTAAAATCAAAATAAAAAGAAAAATCGAAAAAAAATAAGCCAATAAATCGAAATTCAGAATCTTTATTTGTTGGATTATGTTTTTTGATTTTTAATAAAATAAAAATTTCAAACATGAATTAGAACAAAACGAAAATCATGAAACAGAAAGGCATCAAAACCTAACCCTACCAAACCAACGCAACGAAGACACAAAAAAATTTAAAAAGGGGGAATGAAAATCGAAATGTATGAGTGTAGGTTTGGTGGCGGGGAGAAAAGTCGATGGTGGAAGATGGATGAGGAGCTTCAACGCGGACAAGGAGGATCGATGGCAGGGTGAGTGAGAGAACTAGATAGTGTGGTTGATTTGGGAGGTATGAGTGCGATGAATGGAGCTGCATTTAGAGTGTTGCTATGCAGATGGGAAAGGCAATGTTTTTTGCAGTTTAAGGAAAAGTTGCAGGTTTGAAGGAAGAAAACACAGGGATGGTAGCAGAACTATGGATGGCAGTAGAACTATGGACGAGGGAGGCTGATGGCTAAGGATTGGATGCGGAAAATGCAAAGGCAGTGGATGGACGAAATCAAGGGTATGAGTAGTGCTGATGGACAGAGCTGGACTGAGGAGATTTAAGAAGAAATGCGCAAATGGAAAGACGTTGAGCTTCAGCTAGGATTTTTCTTCTCATGTAATTGTGGGCCTCTCCAAAAAAATTTCGATTATTCTTCAACAAAACTGCAAAACGAAACTCCAAGCAACAGACAAAATGGAAGGTCGTGGCCCAATAAAACCCAGAAATTTCCAGATTAAGTCGATATGCTTTAATTCAGATTTATAATCGAAACCCCTG
The DNA here is from genome assembly GCA_031772625.1 of Pinus tabuliformis. Taxonomy (NCBI): domain Eukaryota; kingdom Viridiplantae; phylum Streptophyta; class Pinopsida; order Pinales; family Pinaceae; genus Pinus; species Pinus tabuliformis. The sequence goes on from CM062816.1 coordinate 862,402,121, forward strand.
TAAAATTATCTCCAGATTTAAAAAATTTAAGAAAATAAAGAAACCCTTGGACTGCAAAAATATCTGGATGGTCTCCTTGCAAAAATAATTTTGAGGCTAGATCTTACCCTCTATGGCCTAGATCTGGCTTTAAAATCAAACTTCACCTTCAAAGGTGCAATCTATACCTGAAAACACAAACACCCAGAACCCCGATATATAAAATAAAATAAAACCCCAGAAACCCAAGTCAGAAAAACCAATTTTTTTTTATAGATGTATGCACAAGAATAGCAGATCTACCAGATCTGGCAAGTGCGAGTCTAACTCCGCTCCTAGATCTGATAATCTAAGGCTCTTAAGAGTCAGATTTATCAATTTAGCACAGGAAAAATTAAAATTTAAAATTTAAAAGGAGGTGCTTAGCCCAAAACCCTTCCTGCATCACCAATAAAATTTCTTATGATAAGCCTGGGATCAAATCAAGCTAGGCTCTTTAGAAAATATGAATCGGGAGTTGGCTGGTCCAACTGAAAACTTGCCCGAACACTCGATGATTTAAAAAATCAAGAATTTCATGCAAAACTCAATTCAACCATCAAAATAGAGCGAGAAAACGATAATAAAATTCAGATAAATAGAGATACCTACTATTATATTCAAAACTTAAATTATCATTTAAACCCCAGCGATTGAGCAAGATATCTGTACTCAAATCACTCTTCAGAAAGCTATCATCAATTGCTAAAAAGAAATCTATGCATGAAAATGACACATCTTACAACATTTCCACGAAGAGTAACACCAACAGAAATTAACTCCAAAGTCTTTCTTTATTGTTCATAAAATGATTACAAGAGAGCTCTTTTTTTTTTTTGTTGATAAGTGGGTGAATCCTGAAAATCACTCTTACCCTGTGGCTGAGAGGCCACGACTCAGGGGCATCTAAGCCGTCAAAGTCACCCGGGGATCGCACCCGGCCTGAGCCGCACCAGCGGAAACCATGCTGGATTTTTTGGTATTGGCGAGACTAGAACCGATGACCTTTTGCATACGGAGCGCCTTAACAACGCGCTCCTTCACCGACTGTTCTACATCTCTTTGATGATTACAAGAGAGCTCTTCACTTAGCACACGACTCAAAAATAAATTTTCCAACGGCTAGTTCGAGTGATCCTTGTCAAAGCAATTTTGACCGTCGATGAGAATTAAAATTTCTTTTAATCTCATTCGTCGAAATACTAAATTCTTGAGGAAAGTCGAATTTTTCAATTAAATGCATTTTAATTAACTCAAAAATAAAAATTTTGAGTTAATTTCTTCAAAAATTTGATTTTGACTAAAACTGCAGAGACCAAAGGCTTAAAATTTAGCAAAATAGTTAATTTACCTTAGTCCTGAGACCTTTTAAAATTTGAATTTTAAGAATCGATGAATTTTACCTTTGGAAAATTTGAATTTACGTAGGACCTATAATTAATTAAATTTCTGGCTTAGGATTTTAATTAATTTTTGGCCAAAAAATTTATTTCATTAACCTATGCGGGGGTAAATTATTTTTCCAACCCTCAAGACACTTTACATCATCATTTTCATATCTTTTACATCACAAGGGGGAAAGACTATCTGAAATAGACCCTCACAGACTACCCATTTCTGTGAGACAAATATAATCCAACAGACTAAGTAATTTGTAATAAAATAGCCTAACCAAATAGTTATGATTATTCCCAAATCACTTTTACATAGACTTGATCTATAACTCTAGGACTCGCCTAAGATCCTGGTGACAAAATTCATTCTGTCTTTGGGGTAAGGCTGAAGGAAAACTTTGCCAAGCATCCGAGAATGGATCGGTGAGACAAAAATCCCCCCCGGAATGTAGATTATCACTAGAAAAATAGGTTTACTTAGGCAATTACATACATGACACATATCTGCTGAGATTATTTACATCATATACATGCAGAATGGGTTTACATTATAACATGACAATCAGGTTGATGATGAAAGCTAGAAGACATGGACACATCGATCATGTGCAATCCCTTTTACGAAAAAAGGGGGTGTACTGCTATGGGTCGTTGACACGTAGTGGTCAACATGTGGCTCTACTTGGGGACACGTTGCTGCACCATAGGAATGTGAGAATCCAGAATCTGCATCCACGCAATACACAATATAACATAAGTAGCGTCCATTCAAAGATCATCATATAACATTAAGCACAAGAAATATATAATTTCTTCATTTATTAACTATCTAGTAACATGAAAAGTAAATCTAATCCTAAAACAAAAATGAAATGTTGAAATGACAAGGTGTAGTGTTAGAAATACAATACAAAGGATGCCCCATGGCATCAGATGTCATCTTTGAAGAATAGTTTGAGCATTTGGCCATTCGCAAGTAAGTCAAGTGGTTTGCCATCCATTATGCTCAAGTGGAATGCATTTGGCCCAGCAATGTCTCGGATAATGTATGGTCCCAGCCACAAACTGTCAAATTTATGATGTTTTCCTGGTTTTTCATTTTTGCGATCCCAAAGGAGTACCATATCTCCAATCTACAAAGATCTAGATCGAGATGATTTATCAAAGATTTTCTTAATGTTAGATTGACTTTTACATATATTATCGAAAGTTGTCCTACGAGTTTCATCCAACTCCGTAATCTGATCAATTCTATTTTGAACAACATCTTTATTAGTAGAAAAATGCTGAAGGAGTTGATAAGCTGACAATTTCAGGTGCACAGGTAAAGCTACATCCAAGCCATAAACTAATTCAAAGGGACTTTTACTAGTAGCTTTCGTTTTAGAAATCCTATCTGCCCATAAAGCATACATGATTTTGCTATCCCAAGATCGCTTATTATCTCCTACTATATTCTTGATAATGGTTATGAGATTTTTATTACTTGATTCAGCAAGTCCATTACCCCGAGGATAGTAATTTGATGAATGTGATAAGACAATGCCATACTTGAAACAAAAAGATGAAAATTCTGAAGAATTAAAAGCCTTGGCGTTATCAGTAGTGATCTCAACAAGGACACCAAATCTAGTAATGATATTATTTTCAATGAAATCCATAATGACCTTTTCAGTGGCATTCTTAGTAGGGATGGCTTCAACCCATTTAGTGAAATAATTAGTAGCAGTCAAAATCCATGAGTGGGCATTGCTAGAATTTTCATGGAACTTCCCAATGAAGTCCAGACCCCAATGCTGAAAAGTTGCCTCCACAACCACAGGTTGTAAGGGCAGGGCAGCAAACTTCCATTTCGCAGTGAACAGTTGGCAGGTTTGACAACTTCTAACAAACTTATGCACATCAGAAAAAATCGAAGGCCAATAGTAACTAGCTCTCAGAATTTTGTGGGCAGTAGTTCTAACAGCATAATGACCACCACAAAATCTCGAATGAAACTCAGAAATTAACTTCTTGGACTCAATTTCATCAACACACCTAGGTACTATGGCCTCAAGATTTCTCCATCCAAGGCCATCCTTCATGAGGCAATACTTAGTGGCCTTCTCTTATGGGCGACTAAATGGTTAGGACATGTAAGATTTAACAAGTAATAAATAATGTCCTTGTATCACTCATGCTCTCCTAATCTTTGTAGCTCAGGCGAAGATGAATCGTTAAGACAAATCAAACCAAGAGCTTTCTCATTGCCTTCAGTCATCATGTTCGCCAAGCCTTGGCCTTTGACTAACTTGGTGGGTCTAATATCTAAATCATATTCTTGTATTTTAGTAACCCACCTAGCACGAGTCCCTAAGCAATCAATTTGAGTCAATATATCTTTAACTGCAGAATGTGGGACAAAAGCAATGATTTTGGATTAGCCCACATAAGTCCTGAAATGCTTACGAGATTTGACTAAGGCATAGGCTTGCTTTTCCATGGTATTTTAATTTAATTTAGAATTTTGAAGCGCTCTACTCATGAAAGCAATACACTACTCGTGACCATCCTTATTTTTCCTCAATAAGACACCAACAATGGTATCTTTAGAAGCGAATGAGAAAATCATGAAATCTTTCGAGTAATCAGGAATAACTAAGACATGAGCTTTTGCAATAGCACCTTTGAGTTCTTGAAAAGCCTTTTTGCCATCTTCTTTCCATACAAATTTTACATCCTTTTTCAGAAGACTTTGAATAGGCTTAGCTACTTCTGCATAATTTGGAATAAATCTTCTAAGAAAATTTGTCTTTCCAAGAAAACACTGAAGGGATTAAGATTATGGGGAAGAGGAATCTTTTGGATTGCCTCAACTCTTTCAGTTCAATTTTGATTCCATCTTTAGAAATGATGTGACCAAGTAATTTCCCTTCAGTTACTTCAAAAACAAACTTAGCCGGATTTAAGGAAATCCCATACTCTTTACATTTATCAAAAACTTGGCTAAGATGACCTATATGACTGATACCATCCTTAGAAAAAACAGTTAGATCATCCTGATAAATTTTGATAAACTTCCCAATTAAACTCTCGAAGGCATAATCCATAGCCCTTTGAAACGTAGCCCCAACATTGGTTAATCCAAACAACATTCTAATATATTCGAAAGTACCCCATGGTGTGGTGAATGTAGTTTTGTGATGATCCTCCTTCTTGACCCATACTTGATTATATTCAGAAAACCATCTAGCAATGCCATCATTCCAGAACCAGTTACTCTTTGCAACATAGTCTCCATGTTTGGCAAAGGGTAATTATCTTTCTTACATGCTAGATTAAGGTTTCGAAAATCAACACAAAGTCTTATTGTCCCATTCTTTTTCCTAACAATCACCAGGTTGGAACACCATGTTGAATGCCTCATTTGAGCAATAATTCCTGCTGCAAGCATCTTTGAAAGCTCCTTTTGAACTAAAGGGGCTAACTTCGGATTTATCTGCCTATGCTTTTGATGAAAGTGTTTAGCATTTTTATCTTTCAAAGGAATAGTGTGCTTCATGACATCTTCCCTATAACCTTTTAATTCATCATAAGAAAATGCCAAAACATCCCGATATTCACGAAGTAAATTGGTTAACTTTTTCCTTTCTTCATTATTAGTACCTTTACCAATTTTGATAATCTTTGGATCACTAGAGGTACCAATGTTTACCTCGATGAATTCGCTTGGATCCATTTTATTTTTCTCTTTCATCTTTGTGGCATCATGCCGATCAAAGTGCTGTTCTAAAGAAATCACATTCCTAGGAGTAGGATTTATAATATCTCCATGATCATTAGATCCATCCTCCTTAGAATCTATCCGAAAATTTTCAAACTCATCCAAATTATCAAGAAAACGAATCACTTGTTTCTCGTCATCAAAAGCTTGCCAATGCTTTGAGTTATCTGGAACAAAATGCCTAAATATGACTTCCATTTTTATCTTATCCTTGATCAACCCATCAGATAATTGCAAAGTAGAAGCAACTACGGCAAGCTGATTAGCCAAACTATTTTGTTCTCTTGGGATAGCTTCAAGGTCAAGGGCATCAAAGTATCCCATACAACATTTCGATAATTCCTTAACCTTTGATTTTTACATGTAAATTTATTTTTAATTTGCATGATAATTAAGTCAGAATCCCCCTTGATGCTAAACAACTTAACTCTTAAAGCTTTTGCCAACTCCAGACCCAACAACAAAGCTTCATATTCATCAACGTTGTTGGTTGCTTCAAATTCCAATCGATAGGAAAACTTGAAAATATGACCAAGGGGAGATTTTAAAACTATTCCCGCACCTTTACCATGCTTAGATGATGCACCATCAAAATACATGTACCAAACTTTATCCTTGAGATCCCCAAACTTTTTATCAACCTTATCATCAGGAAGAACTATGAAATTAGACAGAATAACATAATTCCCAATGTCAAATTGTTCTTTAATTATCTCATTATGAGGTCTCTTAGGATCTTCAACATGGAATCTTCTCTCAGGCTCTCTATTAAGTCTCACAAACCTTCACCTCTAGGAGAAGGAATCGTAGCATATGACCAATTCATTTGAATACTCCCTCCTAGATCAGAGGCCCATTTTCTAGATAAAAGCATACCCCAAGCATTAGGCACATCAACAACAACAATGTCCATAACAATCATAATGTCAAGGTAAACCAATAAATGAACTTGTAAATCCTTGACTAAACTGTGAACTTCAATCTTCTTAGAATATATGGCACATATATTGTAGTAAGGCCTAGAAACTCTTAAATTACGCTGTTCCATAACCATTCTTGGTCATGACACAAGCTGATGCACCATAATCCAACATACAATTATTCAATTTATATCTAGTAACCATCAAAGTAATAAAGAATGGTTGATGATCCTTGTTCTCTGAATCCAAACTTTGCAAATATATAGGAGCATCTTGATAATCAGCTTTAGGTTCCTTCTGTTGAGAAACATTCACTTGAGGAGCTTCAATAGTTTTTAGTAACTTAGCCCTTTGGGAGGGAATCTTTGCAATCTTGGTGACAGGAACCTAGATTTTTGCATTATTAAACCAATTTCCCAAATCGATATCTAATCCAGAGTTTGAACCCAGGTTAAAAATTCGAGGGGGAATTTGATTCCCACTTTGATCTTTATCCCTTCTTTGATAAGTTAAACCCTTATCTTTAGCAAATTCCATGATTTGCTCCGGAGAAGGCTTTTCACCATATAATTTAACCATCATATCATCTTCATGCTCAAAATTATTTATACTAAAAGTTGATGTAGAAGGCATAACATCTCGACTGTTTTCCTTAACTTCCATCCAGTCTTGCATAGACAAAGAAAACTCTTTACCCACTACATTTATTTGATTACCTGCCCCAAACATTCCATTATCCAAAATCCTTCTAACCATGGGGCAAGTAGCCTCCTCATGAAGAGCATCATAAGCCCAACAATAAGGCGGAGCATCATCGACCAAATTACTATATTCAAGCGGATTAGGTGGTCTCTGCTCACTAGATTGACCTTTCTTTTGCCAATTATTATTTCGATTATTATTATTATTTCTAGGTTGAAAATTCTGCGTTTGAGCTCTTTCCATTTGAACCAACCTATTCTGCAAAGTAGTTATCTCCTTAGCATGGTTAGAGATTAATTTCGCTTGGTTAAGCTCCATGCTTTCAATTTTTTGTAGTAACTTCTGAATAGAGTCGTCATCAGATTCTTTAACCTCTTTTCGTTTAGGTTCTTTCAATTTTGTTGAAGCCCTATCAAAAGCTGGGATTTCAGACTTCCCAGATGTTGCCTCATCTTTTTCAAGCTCTACTACTAAATCTTGACAATCCCTATAATCAGGAAGTTTAGCACGTCTTAACTCATAAGAGGGCTCAGGGCTAAAGGCATCAATATGGAAGTCCTGAAGAGATTTATCAGGAGGTTTATAATCTTGGGGTAATTCCTTAATAACATCATTGAACCTCTTGTTAAATTCTTCTGTAGTCTCATTTTCTCTCTTTTTAATGATACTGATAGCCTTTACGAGATGCCTTTCTTCTCTCTTATCTCCATACTTTTCCTTGAAGGCATTAACAATCGATTGCAAAGAATCAAATGAATTACGAGGCTTTTCCGTAAACCAATCTAAAGCATCCCCCTCCAAGGTAAGAACAAAAATGGCGATTTCTACATCTTCATGATTAAAATCAGTAGCCCTCACATACTTACCCAACCATGAACTAAAAGCTTTTAGATGAGAGTTAGCACTAATTGCATTATTGCCCTGAAAGGCAAGCAATTTATCCATCCCATGTTTTGGAATATCATTGGGATAACCTTGAATGTTAGCAAAGTTACAAGGGGCGAATATGTCCATGATGTCATGCTTGACCGGGTTAGTAAAAAGCAAACAGATATCAGAGAGAGCTTCTTGTCCGAGATTAACAAGGAGGGTACGAGAAGACAGTTTGTGTAATCGTACTCTGAGAGCCCTTTTAGGATCAAGAGCAGGATTAACCAAATTGCTTGGATGTCTTCTAGTATACACTCTTGCAGAGGAAGTGGAGTTGCCACCCGGACAAAGTCTAACTCAAAAATAATCTGGCAGTAGGGAACCAAGGACAAGGAACTTATCCTGGCAAGAGACGAAAGAATGAGAAGAAATAAATGAGATGAATGTTGAACAAACCAAGGACAGAAAAAACTCTATCCCCGACAATGACGCCCAAAAATGTTGTTGCACAAAATGTCTAGGCACCACGACAACGCTCAGGTCGGGGCTTGTCACCCTGATCCCCAATCTCTTCGTATAAGCTGTCTCCCTACAATAGGCTAAGGGGGGTAGACCCTATGGAAAAATGGAATGAGGAAGAACTAGTTGGGAACCAACCAGTTCGGGAGACATAGTGAGGCGATCAAGTACTTGATTAAGATTTAGAAAGACTTAGGATTTGATTAGATTTTAAATGATTAATACCAGTACCTTATGGAGTCAATGATCTTGCTAGGGAAATGAAGACCAAGTAATCGATTAGCAACTGCTGCTTAGATGGATGACTATCTATATGAAATGCAGATCCTAAAACTAATGTGAGATGCAAAGTTCTTGGTTAATTTTAGTTAAATGCCTATTTAAATGTGAATCCTTCAATCCTTTCTGTGTTGAGCCTGATTTCGTAGTAATTGGCAGAGAGAAGATAAGGAGAAGCACACTAAGGTGTGATTAACAATACCTGTCCTGAAATTCTAACATACCCAATGCCTCTAGCGCTGCAAAGAGCTGTGTCTCTGACGACTGCAAAGTCACCGTTTTAAATACTATTAAAACAGACTTCTCAAGCAAAGATTGATGGATACCTATCTCTCTATTGACGAAGCTTATGCTTGGAAGTAAATTTTATCTAAGAAGCTAACTTCTATGCAAATGCACTGAAAGATGAGAAGGAGTTAGACCCGAGGATTAGAAACACTTGTGTCGCAAAGGCCCTTAATCACCAAAATAAATTGCTTGCTTTATCGTATGAAGACTCAAACCCCTGAAGATATTACAATTAGAACACAAGCTTATTTCAAATCTTTCTGATACAGTTATAGTTCAAAGAGAACAAAAACTTCTTTGCAATTAATATCACTGTCAACAGAGGCTCAAAAATATGCTCAGCTTAAGAAACAAAGATACGCAATCTATTATAATTCCACGACAAATTTCTTCAACAATCGCTTGAAAATATTCACAGAATGTCTAACATGTAATGAGCATTAAATAATTCAAGGAATGACGATCATTTTCAATAGATGCACAATGTTATAGCAATTAAATTTCTAGAGATCCAAATACTTCAAACAACCATGAAATATAAATGTTAACCAATTTTGATCCTAGAATTAAGAGATTTATGTTTAGTGACCCAAATCTAGGAAAATTTACCACTTTCCTATAGTTAACCTTTAGATATAAAAAATTTAAGCACGTTTAACCAGTGTTGAAAATATCTGTATCGGCAAAATGTCGGCGAGGGTCCAGAAAATATCTTATCGGCAAATTTCGGCGAAAATATCGGCAAAATATCGGCAAATATCGGCAAGCATAAAAAATAATTTTTTCAAATTTTTAAATATAGCCGATATTTTCAAAATATCGCGATATTTTGCCGATATTTTCCGATATTTTGAAAATATCGCGATATTTTCAAAACAGAAAATATCGCGATATTTTCTCGGCGATATATCGTTGTGCCGAAAATATCGCGATATTTCCGAATATCGCCGATATTATCAACAGTGCGTTTAACTATAGAGAAATGAACAATGCTTAATACCACAAAAGTTCTCCTTTAGATTTTTACCTTAGCAAAAAGACACTGTAATGATCCACTTATAATAAATTAAAATTTATGAAATTAAATAAAATTAATAAAATTATAAATTTTAAATTAAATAAATTAAAATCAAATCATTAAAATAAATAAATAAACTTTATTTCAAATTAAAATATTCAAATAAAATAAAATCAGATTTTGTTTATGAAAATCGAAACGTATCATAATTTGGACACGGAGATGGAGGAAGTCGGTAAATGGAGACTTATAAGAAGAAAGGGACGGTTGGAGGTAGGGGAAGGAGGAGGAAAATTTGTACACAGAGTTTATCATCAGGAACAATTGAGCCTTGCTTGTTCTGAGGTTTCTGGGCATGGGGGAACAGTCTGCTTCAACTGAGAAGCTTATTGGACTGAGTAGCGAGATTTTGCTCAGTTTGGCTGGGTGGTTTTGATCTTTTGGTAACCGAAGCAGGAGCAACTTGAGGCATCATCAACTGCAGGAATACAGGTAGGTACTCTCATCAATTCTGTCAGTTAAATTTGTAAAATTTCAGGAAATTTTATCACAGGCTCATGATATTTTTTTAGCAAACTCTTTACTGCTTTTATAATGAACGTACAGTCTTTACAGATACCAAGAAGGAATTTTAAAAAATGACAAATTTGATTAGTCCTTAGGAAAATCTTTTCAAAGTGCTAAGTTTTATGAAGCAAGACTTAATGCGGTAAATGCTCAATCAAGAATTTTTAAATGTGACCAAAGTAAATCAAAAGATTTAATAATTTTTTATTTTTTTAATGGGCTAGAGGCCACATAAAAAATTTAAAATATTTTAATGCTAAAAATTTACTTTTGATTTAAAAAATTTAGGATGTCTCAAAGTCACATAAAATAAAATTAATGTGAAGCCCCTTTTAGCTTTTTTGGTTTTTAGATATCTTTTTTTTTAATTTTTTAGATTTTAATTTTTTTAGATTTTTTAAAAAAAATTTAAGATTATTTTTAAATGAAATCAAAAGTAAAATCAAAATAAAAAGAAAAATCGAAAAAAATAAGCCAATAAATCGAAATTCAGAATCTTTATTTGTTGGATTATGTTTTTTGATTTTTTAATAAAAAACAAAATTCAAAATGAATTAGAACAAAACGAAAATCATGAAATGGAAAGGCATGAAAATCTAACCCTACCTAACTAACCCAACAAAGACAAATAAATTAAAAAAAGGGGAATGAAAATCGAAATGTATGAGTGTAGGTTTGGCGGCGGGGAGAAAAGTCGATGGCGGAAGATGGATGAGGAGCTTCAACGCGGACAAGGAGGATCGATGGCAGGGTGAGTGAGAGAATAGGATAGCGTGGGTGGTTTTGGAGGTATGGAGTGCGATGAATGGAGTTGCGTATTGAGTGTTGTTGTGCAGATGGGAAAGGCGGTGTTTTTTGCAGTTTAAGGAAACGCTGCAAGTTTGAAGGAAGAAAATGCAGGGATGGCAACAAAACTATGGATGGCAGCAGAACTATGGACGAGGGAGGCCGACGGCTAAGGAATGGACGTGGAAAATGCAAAGGCAGTGGATGGATGAAATCAAGGGTATGAGCAGTGCTGATGGACAGAGCGGGACTGAGCAGATTTAAGAAGAAAGTGGCAAATGGAAAGATGTTGAGCTTCAGCCAAGATTTTTCTTCTCATGTAGCTGTGGGCCTCTCCAAAAAAATTTCAATTATTCTTCAGCAAAACTGCAAAACAAAACTCCAGGCAACAAACAAAATGGAAGGTCGTGACCCAATAAAACCCAAAAATTTCTAGATTAAGTCGATATGTTTTAATTCAGATTTATCATCGAAAACCCTGTAAAATTGTCTCCAGAATTAAAAAATTTAAGAAAATTTAAGAAACCCTTGGACTGCAAAAATATCTGGATGGTCTCCTTGCAAAAATAATTTTGAGGCCAGATCTTACCCTCCAGAGCCTAGATTTGGCTTTAAAATCAAACTTCACCTTCAAATTTGCAACTTGTACCTGAAAACACAAACACCCAGAACCTGGATATACAAAATAAAATGAAACCCCAGAAAACCAAGTCAGAAAAACCAATTTATTTTTTACAGATTAATGCACAGGAATAACAGATCTAGCAGATCTGGCGAGTGCTAGTCTAACTCCGCTCCTAGATCTAATAATCTAAGGCTCTTGAAAGCCAGATTTATCAGTTTAGCACAGGAAAAATTAAAATTTAAAATTTAAAAGGAGGTGCTTAGCCCAAAACCCTTCCTGCATCACTAATAAAATTTATTATGAGAATCCTGAGATCAAATCAAGCTGGGCTCATAAGAAAATACGAATCGGGAGTTGGCTGGTCCAATTGAAAACTTCCCCGAACGTTTGATGATCTAAAAAATCAAGAATTTCATGCAAAACTCAATTCAACCATCAAAATAGAGCGAGGAAACAATAATAAAATTCAGATAAATAGAGATACCTGCTATTATATTCAAAACTTAAATTATCATTTAAACCCCAGCGACTGAGCAAGATACCTGTACTCAAATCACTCTTTAGAAAGCTATCATCAATTGCTAAAAAGAAATCTATGCATGAAAATGATACATCTTACAACATTTCCACGAAGAGTAACACCAGCAGAAATTAATCCCAAAGTCTTTCTTTATTGTTCATAAAAAGATTACAAGAGAGCTTTTCACTTAGAACACGACTCAAAGATCAGATGGATCAACTGACAAATGACCTCCTATTTAAACATAAATCTTCCAACGGCTAGTTCGAGTGATCCTTGTCAAAGCAATTTCGACCATCGATGATAATTAAAATTTGTTTTAATCTCATCTGTCGAAATATTAAATTCTTGAGGAAATTCGAATTTGTCAATTAAATGCATTTTAATTAAAATTTAGCAAAATAATTAATTTACCTTAGTCCTAGGACCTTTTAAAATTTGAGTTTTAAGGACCCACGAATTTTGCCTTTCAAAAATTTAAATTTACGTAGGACCTATAATTAATTGAATTTCTGGCTTAGGATTTTAATTAATTTTTGGCCAGAAAATTTAATTAATTAACCTATGAGGGGGTAAATTATTTTTCCAACCCTCAAGACACTTCACATCATCATTTTCATATATTTTACATCACAAGGGGGAAAACCCATCTGAAATAGACCCTCACAAATTACCCATTTCGGTGACACAAATATAATCTAGCAGACTAAGTAATTTGTAATAAAATAACCTAACCAAATATTTAGGATTATTCCCAAATCACTTTTACATCGACTCGATCTATAACACTAGGACTCGCCTAAGATCCCGGTGACAAAATTCATTCCGGCTTTGGGGTAAGGCTGAAGGAAAACTCTGCCGACCATCCGAGAATGGATCGGTGAGACAAAAAACCTCCCGGAATGTAGACCATCACTAGAAAAATATGTTTACTTAGGCAATTACATACATGACACAGATTTGCTGAGATTATTTACATCATATACATGCATAATGGGTTTACATTATAACATGACAATCAGGTTGATGATGAAAGCTGGAAGACATGGACACATCGATCATGCGCAATCCCTTTTGCGAAAAAATGGGGTGTACTGCTATGGGTCATTGACACGTAGTGGTCAACAAGTCTCATCCAAAGTGTATATGTCGGTGGAGTCCTAGTTGTAGTAGCCACCAATTGGTTGGATTTCTCTCTTCTTATTTCACATTTCTGAGTAAAAACCAACATATGTCCTTTATCACACATTTGACTTATGCTTAACAGACTATGATTCATATTTTCAATGAGAAGTACATCCTTTGCTGTAGCATCCTTGCTTCTAAGCTTGACCGTGCTTGTTGCTTTAACATTCGCAGATCTGTCATTTCCAAAAGATACTATTCTATCCCTTCCTTCTTTCAGGGATATGAATTTATTCCTGTCTCCGGTCATATGCGTTGAGCACCCACTATCAACATGCCACACATTCTTCTTATTTCGAGCTTTTAGATCAAGAGTGCATCTTTCAGTTTTCCTTCTCCAGACCTAAGAATTTTGATTTTGCTATGATTCCCTTAGGGGAATGATTAACTTGCAATCTTTAGCTAAATGTCTAGAGTTGTTGCATTTATAGCATTCTACTTCTTTGCTTAAATGACCAAACCTATTGTAATTTTGCCTGTAATCCTCTTATGAGTTTCTAGGATAATCATTCCTAAAAGACCTTTTAAGATTGCATCTGTTCCTACCATAAGCTTGACAATTTACAACTTTATGTCCAAAATTTTCACATGAATAACAAACACTGATAAAGATATTTAGATACTTGACTGGGGGAGATCTTCTTTGTGATGCTGCTCTCCATGATCCTTCTTGCCGATCTTGAATCTTCTATTATGCTTGGAATCCTCTCTCTTTCTCAATAGATCCTGTAACCATTGTTGCATAAGTTTTCTGTCCATCTCCCTTTTCTATTGTGGGAGAGGTTGAGCCTTTTACAAACATTTCCTTGTAGCCTAATCCTGTCTTGTCATTGTGCGGCCTTTGGCTGCTGATGAGCTCATCTAATGTTGTAGAGTTGTTTGCAAAATTTTGTTCAACATTTCTTCTTTTCTCTGCTTCCTTTCGTAGATAGAATATTTGTACTTCTAAATCTTCCCTCGCCCTGTTGCTCTCCTCAAGTTCTCTTCAGAGAGAACATTCAATTTTTCTAGCTTCTTCCAATTGTATTTTAAGGCTAATAATGGCTTCCTCTGATTTTTCGTTTTTCATATTGAGGCTTCTGGCATGTTCTTTTGCTATCTTCAATTCGACTTCGAGAGATTTGACATTTTCTTATTCTACCTTAAGATACTTTATAACTCTGACGATCTCGTTCTGAAATTGAATCTCGTCCATCTATTCTTCTTCTTCTTCAGGTGCTTCCTTCCTATTGTCCCTAGCCATGAATAGTACTCTTCATATATCACTTTCTTTGTCATTGTCGCTTTCTTCTTTAGATGAGGAGTTATCTTCTTTAGAATTTTTTTTTCTTAAAGCCTTTCTTTTTACCATTCTTGTTAAATCTTCTTTGATCCATCTTCCTTTTCTTGCATGTTTCTTCTTTCTTATGAGGAAATTTAGCTGCAAAGTGACCAATCTCATCACAATTGAAACATATTAGTGGAAGTTTACGTTTGAACTTACCTGTTTTGCTATTCAAATTTCTCACAAAGTTAGCAATTTCTTCATTTGAGTATTCTTCTTCTTCGCAACAACTAGAGCTAGTTTTTGATTCTTGTTTGTCTTTCCTGGTCTTCTTGGATGCTATGAATGTTGCTTCTCAATTAGATGGAGCATCTTGTTCTTTCCTCATTTCATATGCCGTAAGTATTCCATGTAGCTGGTTCCTGGCGAGCTTTTTCCAAATCATCTCTTTCTTCTAGCACAGAGACTTTAGCATTGAATCTATCTAGAAGAGATCTTAGAACCTTTCAGACAACTATCTTGCTTTCCATTGGTTCTCTCAATTCTTCTATAACATTCACTATTTCATCAACACAAAGAAAGTGGACTGAAATGTTTTCCTCTTCATTCATTCTTAGCTACTCAAATTGTCCTCGATGGGTCTGAAGCTTGGCCTCTTTTACCTTCTTGTCTCCTTCATATGCATCTTGAATCTTGTGCCAAATTTATTTTGCTAATTTGCTGTGCATTATTTTGACATATATAGAATCTGTCACACCAGACATGAGGGCATTTTTAGCTTTAGAGTTTCTCTCATAAAGTCTTCGTCCGTTATCATCAAAAGGTTGAGTCAGAGGTTCCTTGTAATCGGTCAACATAACATTCCAAACATCAAATCCTTGTGCTTGAATATATGACTTCATCTTCCCAACCCATAATGCATAATTGTTTCCATTTAGTACTGGAATTCCTGACTTATTCCACTCCATGACCTCCTTCTAGTTGTTAAACAGCTAGTGAAGGAATCTGCTCTGATACCAATTGTTGTAAATACTGAGAGGGGGGCGAATCAATATTTCATAGGAATTAATGACTTATTAATCTTTTCAGAGAATTAAATAAACAATATACAGTGAACACAAATATTTTTAGGTGGAAAACCCCCTTCGGGTCAGAAATCACCATACATTTTTCTAATAAGTTCTTTTAATCTTCATATCCAACTGAAAAGAAAGCCCCAACTCCCTAGAACTTTAGAAAAACATTCATTCTCTAGCTCCCACTGAAAGGATTCCCCAAAGCCTTGGTCTTATTAACAGTCAGCTAAAAGGATGCTCCAACACCCTAGCAAGCTCCAACTTGCCCTAACACCACCCTACCACCCTAAAGTGTTTTCAGGGTCCAACCTGAAGGTGAATTCAACCACCTCCTTAGCAGGACTCTACCACCCTGAAAATGAAAAAAATTTAATACAATATTGCGGACTTCCGTACAAGGGATCATGGTCCACTTACAATGACTTTACTTCAACTGACCAAAACCCTAAGGCCTAAACCCTTTTGTCCCAACAACAAACTCTAAGGCCAAATGATTCCTACAATTCCCTGTACAATAATGCCTTTACAAATTTTCACACGACTTTGAATTTACATACCACAACTGTACAATGAAAATGTCTCTGAAGTGAGGATATTGCTGATGATGAACTTTGAACCATAGTAGGGTTGCTGATGTGACAATTATAGAATGAGGAAGCCCTGAAAAATTGATCTTTGTTATCTGTAATAATGCCACCATATACTGTAGGCTTGCTGACATGAAACCCTTAGTGTAGACAATAGTAACTACTAGTTGCTCATTGTATTTGGATATGGAACTTCTTATTGTCAGGCTCCTTTTCTTTGATTGATGAAACAATCTGATGCTTTATGACTGTGATGTTCAATATATGTACTTTACTGTAGACAAAGGACAGTGCTTAAGTTTTGTACTGAAGTAAACATATCATCTCTGAAATGGATTGCGGTGATGGTTGATTCTTGCAATAAATTAACAAGACTTGCATGCTTAGAATTATCAATTTCTTATAGTGCACTTCCTTTTCAAAGTGTTTAGACCGCAAGCTGTGTCATGAGAACAATATTGTAATAATATAATTCCGCAGCTCAGAGTAACATATGCTTTAGGATTAAATCAAGTCCGCAGGTCTGTTTGATAAATATTCCTTCCAATCAAAGTGTCGAAGAGGTAAAGTTACATAGACTTCGATCCTCCTTTTGCAGAGAATTTGGTTAGAAAAAAATGCTCAACATAGTCCACAAGCTTGCTTGATGCTACGGTTTTGATGGCCGCAGGGATACCAGATGAGATGAAAAATCTTGTTCAGAACTCCGGCCATAGAGATAGGCTTTTAGTCCTTGAGTTAGATTAGGTTCATGCCTCAGTAATTTCTGTTGTATTGGAGACAAAAACCAATTTCAGAACTGTGGCTAGATATGTACTTTGATTCCAATGTAATCCACAACCTAACAAAAAATATTTCATCTCGGATACTTCTTCAATTCATTGGAATTCCTTCTTCTTCAGAACAAGGGCTGAGAGATCTTGAAGTTAAATAAAGCAATTTTTCGTGATGTACTATTGGTTTAGAGTCTGATGCCCTAAAGGGCCGAGAGTTGTATAACAAAATCCCTGCAAGAGATAAATTTGCGCAACCGTATCCCAAAAGAAACCAATCAAAAGCAAACAAAAAACCTTTGTCAAACCCTTTCTTCAAATTGTTCAACTGTCTACATAGGGCCAAGATAGTAAGTTCAGAGCATCAATTTCTAGAGAATAATCATTTTAGTGCTACATCTGGAAAGGAGCTCTCGAATGCCTTTTTATAGATTTTACTCTTGGATAGAAGGGGTGTCAAAGGATGCAAGGATGTCTATATTAGACAGAGAGAGATAATTTAAAATTTTGAATTGTCTTGAATCCCAAGAAATGAAGTCGTTGGCACTTGGGGATCAAGTTCTCATATTTTGACTTGGAATAAAGCCCTTTAGAGCTTGTAATTTAATTATTGAAACCCCTCATGAAACATTTTAACATAATATTGATGAAACACCTTGCTTCATTGATTTAATAAAGAGTTGGCCAATGGGAGAGTGCCACAGCACCATCCTTTGGGGTTTTTACCCACAAATTGGGGTCCTAAATGTCAAACTGGAATATCTCTCAAATTGTGAATAACTATGTGACGTGCCACATGCCACCGGAAACAAATCGACGAGGAGCACTTGGGGATCAAGTTCTAATATTTTGACTTGGAATAAAGCCCTTTAGAGCTTGTAATTTAATTATTCAAACCCTTTATGAAACATTTTAACATAATATTGATGAAACACCTTGCTTCCTTGATTTAATAAAGGGTTGGCCAATGGGAGAGTGCCACATCACCATCCTTTGGGGTTTTACCCACAAATTGGGGTCCTAAATGTCAAACTGGAATATCTCTCAAACTGTGAATAATTACGTGACATGCCACATGCCACCGGAAACAAATCGATGAGGAGAATCCATCAAGGATGATCCTCACACCAAAAACCATAAATTGGCATGTCATATTAGACGACAAAAGTTGGGGCATCTCTTGGTGCTGCTTGGGTTGACATCAATGACAACCACCTATCAACACAAATCTTGGTTAGATAGGTGTCTATTTCAAAACCTGGTTCTTGTTTATGGTTTTAAATTGAACATTGACCCCACGCAGTTATGGATAGCACGAGAATACATCAATGTGCTACTTTTCTTTTGATTTTCTAGTTCATAATGCTGGAGGCCCAATTTACGTTTCACAAAAATAAAATACGATTGAATATGAACTCCTTGAGATGATGACAATCATTTCTCAAAACCCTATTTTTTACTATCTAAGTGATAAAAAAACACAAATCCTCTAGTACCAATGTCTAGGATATCCTCATTGAAACCTTGCTTGTAAACTTGCAGAGAAATTTAAGAGTTTAAGTTAAGAATAAATGGGCAAGGATGAGTGTTGGAGCGTCAATCTAGTGGGATACAACAACTTTGTTTGCTACAGGTGGTTTGGGCATGCATGTGGTGGCCAAGTTTGACAATAGCACCAAAGTTTAGAGATATTTTAGCTTTTCCATACAATCCAATGATCTAATCATCTTCACAACCATGTGTTGTTTCTCCTCAATAGAAAATACAAAGCTAGAAATTGAACTAAGTATGGTTTGCCTCAACCTCAATCCAATTGCTTCCAATTCTAAGACCTTTTCACAACACTTCAACCAGAGGGAATGTCAGAAAGAAGGTTCACAATGTTGGCAACATCCTCACAACCATTAGAAATGGTGTCACAAATTGGGAGATTTTAAGTATTCTCCTCATATACGAGGCTAAGATGGTTTTTAAAAGTCTAGACTAATCCTCATAAATCTTTAGCCATTGAGTTCAAATCTCAAGATTTTGCAAAATGGTAGTTGAGAGTATAACACCCAAGGGTTTGTCAAAGCTGATTAGGGTTTCCTCTATGCTCTGATAAAAAATGTGTTAAAATTCGCAACTAGGGCCAAACTCCATGTGGGTCATCTTATTTATGGCAGCTGATATTTTCTTGGATCCCTCTCATCGAGAGGTGTAGGATTGATCTAAAGATCATCTGATTCCGATAAGTATTCATGGAGTTATGAATTTATTTGTGTTATAAGACAATTCGTCAAGGTCGGCTAGCAACTAAATAAACCCCACATGTGCTCAACGTTTTAGTATAAAAGGAGATGACTTGATAGTCATTTCTACACACACTTCTATCTTGATTTGTCTCCACTTGTCTTGGCCACAATCAAGAAGAAGAAATACGTTGCCCTAATCTAGAGGACGTAGTCATGAAGAGAAGCCCTGACGATATCAAGAAGAAGCCCTAACCTATACGCTGGTCTCTATGCAAGTCTAGAAGGAGGCCTACAACACTAGATGCAGATGGAAGGCAGCCATAACACAAACCTAAAAGGCTGCTCTAAAGGCTAATCAAATCCAGCCCTAAATGATGGTTTAATTCAGCCCTAACCACAGTTAATCAAGAGAGTCTTAGCCACATCATGAAGGGTCAAAGGGACAATATGCAGGTTGCCCTAGACAGCGTGAAGGGCTATGTGGACAACAAAGTCTTAGCCGTCGTATAAAGGGTCAAACGGACAGTGTGGAGGCTACCCTAGACTACATGAAGGGATGTATGGACAACAACTTCTCAAGGGTGATAAGCCACACTCTTTTCAAGGACTGTTGCTGAGTTTAGAGGTGGTTGTTAGGGTACTATTGATGCCCTAACCAGAGTTGTAGAACTACAACAGTGCACCAACATTCAAGTATAAGCATGAGGATAATTTGATGATGAGATTGTTGTTAGAAGAATCAGTGTAAGCATGTACAACTTGGCCAGCATGGCTAGACAACATGGCAAACCTAGCAAGCTGTGATGGGACAACAGTTGTGACATGGCATTGAAGGTACATGGTGCTGCAAACTCATTGGACAACACAATGATGGGGCAGCAGCATGTTGGGACAACACAATGATTAGGACAACTATGACATTGTGCAGCAGTGGCACAATAGGACATCAGCAATAACAAGTACATGGTGGTTGTACATAGTGGTATGGTACATGGGAAAACTGTATTTAGTGCAGCAAGTTCATGGTGCTGTAATAGTATGGTACATGGGATAACAACAACAACAAGGTACAACAAGCATAGTGTTGCAAACACATTGGGACAACAGTATTGTAGTTGGTGTAGCAAGTACACAAATTAGCAATGGTGCAGCAAGTACATGGGTGATAGCATGGTGCAACAATGGCACAAGGTATAACAGTGCTAAACACTAGGACAACAATGCAACATAAGGTGCAATAGTATGATGTGCACGACATGGTCATAAGGTCCAACATTGTGATGATGGGCGCATCATGGTGCTTCACGGTGAGGTGCAGCATGATGAAGAGATGCAGCACAATGATAGGTGGAGTCACCTTGGAGAATCAGTTGAAGCAACATGTCTTCAACTGATCTCATATATCATCTTCTTAGAGATGATCTATGCTCTTATCTAGATAAGTCAAAGTGTTGACTTTTGTTGTAAATGTACTATCCCTCTCTCTCTACGCTGAACTATTGAAGAACATATAAGAAGAATTGATCAAGGGTTTCCCCACATTAGGGTTTTTCCTTGGCTAGTGCCACATCTTGTGTCCTCTTGTCTTGGCTTGTCTTCTGTGATTTACGTTTATGTTCTATCTGCAATTTACTATAATGCTGATGTGTTTGCTAATCTGGAAAAGATATTGAGTTAACTATGAAAATTGAAATAAATTGCTCTAACCATAGAACATACCTAAAATTAACATGGTATTAGAGCTGAGGTGAAGACAATGCCCAAGCAAGAGTGAAAGAGCAATCACTGAAGAGAGTTGGGAAAGGAAAAAAAGATTGATGGATTCCTCATCCCTCTTCAAATTCACCAAGGTTAAGCAGAGAATATATCAGAATGGTACAACAGAAGTTTTTGATGGCCTACCTAAAGATCACTTCAATGGGAAGTCCAGACCTAAGGGTGGAAGGAAAGGCAGATGCCTTGGTTGTAATAAGTTCAACGATTATGTGAAGGAGTGTCCGAGGTAGGGACACATCACTTGATGATGATAACAATTATTCCAGGGACACCTTCAATGATAAAAGGAATGACAGGTAATGCAGGTCATCAAGGAAATGACCAACTCTTCATAGAAAGCAAGGAACCCCAGGTACGAAGAATCAAATGTTGTTTCTGATAAGATAAAGAAGCGTTATCTTGTATTGGCCCTCTCCTTCAGATTCTGTGGGAATCTAGCTTATTGGTTGTAGTGCTTCAAGGCACTTCATTGGATAGAAAGGTGATCTCTCTAATTTGGTAGAGATGGAAACAATTGTGGGATTATACTTGGAGTCGATGCCACCTATCTTGGAAAGGGTGTAGGGAATGTTACCCCTCAATTGAATGAGGGTAACTCGATTCATTTACAAAGATGTCTTTTGTGTACCTGATCGCAAGAAGAACCTGGTGTCCATTTCAGCTATGGAAGTCAAGGGTTTCAGGGTGGCATTCATAGATGGAAAGGTACATGTTTGAAAATAAAATTTTCAAAGATGCTTTTACTCATGGGTTTAGGGTTGGCAATTTGTATTAAGTTGCAGGAAGTCCATTGGGGACCATGTTAGTTGACACATAGCACCGGAGGTCTATGAGTCAGATGGTGACAGGAATGCTTGAATTCAAAAGAGCATGAAGCTACATGTCTGATATGTACTGAAAGAAAATCTTAGAAGGGGACCATTCCCCTCAAGTAGCAAGTCCACAGGTTTGGAACAATCCGAGGGGTTTGAGATTCATGATCGGGAATCTTACGTGTGTAGGTGGAAGAAAGCCCTCTATGGCTTGAAGCAAATCACCCCCGGCTTAGTATGAGAGGATTGATAACTATTTGAGGAAGTTGAGATTCATTAGGAGTGAAGCTGATGTGGATGATAGACCTCTCATACCAACACCTTCTGAGGACAACCTATTTCTGACAGGTGCAGACCCTCTCATTTGCACAAGTAAGAGGGAGTTGGATTTTGGATGTGGAATGGTAAACTACAAGCCCGTGACTAGCTCGAGGATCTTAACTTTCAAAAGCTATATGGGAGTGATGTCGGACCAGATTTGGGAAATGCCGCTGAGTTTCTTATACAAATTCGCGTTGACATTCTTGGTGAACTTCCATCCAGACATATGATTTCTAGTTAGTATGATGAGCTCATATATGGTTCAGCGTCATTGGATTGGTGCCAAGATTCTTCTGAGATATCTTCGAGGCATAATCTCTCATAGATTGAGATACACTGCCAGAAATATGAAGCTGCATGATTATTCGAATACTGATTGGGTAGGCAATGTGGAGGATCGCAAGAGCACTTCCGAGTTTTGGTTCTCTATGGGTTCTATTCGATGTCCTGGATGAGCAGGAAGCAGAAGTCGGTTGCTATAAGCACCGCCGAGACCGAATACATAGCTATGAATATGATGTCGTGTGTAGCTGCTTGGTTGTGGAAGCTCTTCAACGAGCTATTTGTACACATGATGAATACCACTGTGATCCTCTGTGACAATCAGGGGGGATTCAATTGTTGAGGAATCTTGTATTCTATGATTGCTCTAGCAGATAGACTTCAAATACTACCTTATTTGGGATCTGGTACGTCTGTGAGCGAGGAGGCTCCATTGCATTGAGACTGATGTACAGGTCGCAGACATTTTGTCAAAGCTATGGGGAAAGGTCAAATTTGTCACTTTCCCGAACGACTTTGAGTCTCGTAGAGAACTTCTTATAAGGGTTTTGCATGTTGCATGCATTGAGCTATGGGAGCTCCAGGGGGCTTGGGGTACTTATTGGAGCAACATGCGACCATAGGGCGACTCAACCTCCCCTAATGGTGCGCAGTGTACAGGGTGAATGGCTCAGCCTTCTCTTGTGATACCCCGAGGCGACTTAGGGATAGGATGAATGGTTCTCCTGTTGAGGCATCCTACCCATGCATTCTGGGACTCATGGGAAATACCTCTCATCTGGCCAATGAGAAGGGAAATGGGGTTAGGGAGCATAGTAGTACTATCGATGGACACATCATGTTGATTTGGGGTAGCATCGGATGTGCTCTAGCCACAAAATTTGGTGGAGAGGTTGGGGCACATGAGATCTCCAATACCCAGAAAAGGTTTGGGAAGATTATAAACAGATCAGGAGATATTAAAATAATTAATATTTTTAACGGAGTCCCTAAGTCTAAACTTAGAGAAAATAAAATATTAATGTGTATTAATATGAATCTGTGCTAGAATGGTCTAAAAGACATGGATCAAGCCAGATCTAATCTTAGCTGTTGATTAGGTACTTAATCTCTGCCGTTGAGATGTCAACAGGAAAAGTATAAGAGGAGGCTTGAGGGTCACTTGGAGGAGACACCAGAGTCATCAGTCATTCTATTCTCTAGAGCGGGGTTTGCTAAGAGAGATGGAATCAGTGACCGGAGAGCATTTGAGGGGCATTGAGTACAGAGAGACAGAGAGGCAGAGATAGTGTCGAGAAAGCAGCAGAGCAACCAAAGAGAGTGACGCTGGAGTAGCTAGTGCTCACGCAGGGTCACGCAGAGGCAGCTAATTGCTGCGCAAAGCACCAGAGGGGCCAGCGTAGTTGACGCAGAGGGTCAGAGAGCCGACGCAGGGCCGACGCTGGGCTAGGAGAGGCTGATGCGGTCCACATTGGGCAGACGCTGGGGTTTCTGGGGCAGAGTGGTGCTGAGTAGCTAACGGAAGTATTATCGGGGGTTTTAGCTAGTAGATTTGTTAGAAACGGAGAGGTATTACTGCTAAGGAAATTCTCTGTTGGGTAGGCCAGTTTCGGCACCCAGATTATACTTTGATATTGCTTAATAAGAAAACCCTCAGATAGTTGCATCGGTTTTCCCACATTGGGTTTTTTCAGGGACATTAGTCCAAAAATAATGGTGTCATACGTGTGTTTGTTTCTGTGTCGTTTTAGTTGATGATCTATAATATGTTGAGCATGCACTTTTCCGGGGACATTAGTCCAAAAATAATGGTGTCATACGTGTGTTTGTTTCTGTGTCGTTTTAGTTGATGATCTATAATATGTTGAGCATGCACTAGTGTTTATTTTCAGTATTTACATTGTAAATAACTTGTTAAGGAAAATAACAAGTAGGTAGGAATAAATCAGATAAAGTGCATGGAGGGTTTCTAACTAAGTAAACTTAGAAACTTCAACATGGTATTAGAGGGTGATTGCAGAGCACGGGAGGACTAAAAGACATCAGTTGAGCAGAGCAATAGCAACAGAAAACAGCTACCCTGAGGTGACAGAAGTTGTTTCTAGCGACGCAAAAGCCAAGGAGTGTAACACAGAGCCATCCAGGGCCATGCAGAGGAAGCCGGGAGCTGCGCAGAGCCTCAGAGAGGCCAATGTTGATGACGCAGAGGGCCAAAGGGCTGACGAAGGGCATCCCAGGGCTGACGTAGACCCATCCAGGGTGATGCAGGGCTAACGTGAAGCAGAGAGGGGTTGACGCAATCCACAGTTAGGCAGTTGCTGGGGTCTAGAAGGCTGCAGGAATATTGCAGAGTGAGCTGGTGAGGTAGTGTAGTCAGAACAATACCTGATAAAGCAGGGCCAAAGGAGTTGTTACCGAGTGTTTCTAGCCGAGGAACCCAGATCAGCGTTGCAGTTGCATAAGACGATCAGTGTAGGGGGCATCTCGACAAGCAGCAGAATGATTTCTAGGAGGGAAATCAGGACTCAGAGGGAGTCCAGAAGAGAACTTCCGGACGGGAAGTAGAGACTCAGAGGAGTTGAATAGAGAACTTCCAGGAGGAAAGTAGAGGAGCATCATGGCACTACACGGGGTAAGAGACTAGGATAGACTGGACGGAGCATTGAACTTCGCAGTCTGGAAGGTCAGAATCTTATCCGTGCTTGACAGGAATCGTGTCAAAAACTTTGCCTTGAAGGTAATAGCTGTCCCAGTCGACCCTAGTGATAATGACAAGTACGAGGAGGCGATGGCGAGGGTCAAGAGCATTATCTTTGATGGGGTCAAGGATCATGTAGTACCACATATAGCTGAGAAGGAAACGACATTTGAGATGTGGGAGGCTCTCAAGAAGCTGTACTAGCATACTTTTGTGCAAAGAAGAACGCTGCTTGAGAATCAGATGAGGTCGTATTAGATGAAGAAGGGACAATCGATTGACACCTTCCTCGGAGGACTGAATGAGATCCGAGAACAGTTGACTGCTATAGGGGCGACACTGGATTAGGAGCTAATGGTGAGGACAACCCTGAATGTTTTCTCAGAAGACTGGGAAGTATTTGTCCAAAGTATATTGGGCAGAGGGACACTTCCACCGTGGGACGAGATGTGGGCAGTTCTTCGCCAGGAAGAGATCAGACGGCAGTCGAAGACAGGTAGCAGCAACAAGGGGATCAAAGTCAAGTAGGAAGAGGAAGATGTGGCCCTAGCATCTGAGGGAAAGTAGGAGAAGCGGAAGAAGAAACATTATTCCAAGATCAAGTGCTTCCACTGTGGGGAGCTAGGTCAATATGCGACCTAGTGTCCAAGGAAGAAAAGTAAGGGAGAGTCTTCCGAGACTAAGGCAATGCCAACACGAGCAGAGAAGGAAGTTGTTGGGTCCCTATAATACTAGTGATTACCCCATTACTATTGTAGTTATACCCCTTATTTATATTGTTGTGCCCCTATTACTCCCATATTGTTATTTCTGTGCCCCATAGAATCCCTCTATTATTATTTTTGTGGCTTTATATTATTATTGTTAGGTCGGCTGGATTATATTGTGACTCCTTAGACTCCTATATATAGAAAGGAGGTTTTGTCATTTGTATCATCCAAGAATTGTTCATTTATGTAATGTAAAGGAGGTTGCCCCCTCGAAGAGGCTGAATTCTAAGGCGTTGATCTATCTTTTCTATCTTTTCTTGAGCTGGTTTCATAACAAGGAGTCTAAGATTCAACTTGGAAGTCAAATTCCAGAGCCAAAAGCAGGGGTGTCATACAGGAGGGCCATAGGATCGAAGTTCTGTACAGAAGGAGATAAGAGGAGGAGGTGACATAGACCCCAAAGAGTGTGAGACATACATACATAGGTTGACATAGAGGTTGCAGATAGGTAGCGTGGGGCCAACCAACCAGAGCCTAGATCAGATTTGGATTGCCAATGACAGTGTGAGATTCCAAGAAGCATTGACTAATCTGGGAAAAGTTCTATGTTGGGTCCCTATAATACTAGTGATTACCCCATTACTATTGTAGTTATACCCCTTATTAATATTGTTGTGCCCCTATTGCCCCCATATTGTTATTACTGTGCCCCATAGAATCCCTCTATTGTTATTTTTGTGGCTTTATATTATTATTGTTAGGTCGGCTGGATTATATTGTGACTCCTTAGACTCCTATATATAGAAAGGAGGTTTTGTCATTTGTATCATCAAGAATTGTTCATTTATGTAATGTAAAGGAGGTTGCCCCCTCGAAGAGGCTGAATTCTAAGGCGTTGATCTATCTTTTCTATCTTTTCTTGAGCTGGTTTCATAACATTTGGTATCAGAGCTTTGGATTCTAGGGTTTCGCTGCTCCAAACAGGTCATCGTGGCATTTTCGCTATAACTTTTTTTCTGTGACGTTTCAGAAGTCGCAAAAAAAAACCCATTTGAGAAGAAATCGCGCTGAACCTTGGGTCCGAATTTCAGAGCTTTTCGTGCGATATTTGCGGAGATATGATCTGAGGAAGTTGGTCTTTTTGCAGACTCCTGAATTACATTCAAAACAGGTGACCTGGGGAAAATCGTCATAACTTTCTCTCTGGGGATCGGATTGAAATTTCGTAAGAAGGTACAAAAAGAGGACGGACTGTAGTTTCTTGTATGCGTGTTTCAGATCCAAAGGTTGAAACAGTGACTCGTGGCACGTCGTACAAGTTCGCTCTACTGAACTAGTCTAAAAGCAAGTCACTGTGGGAGATTTCACATAACTCTTCCTTGGAGAATCCAATTTGGGTCAGACTTGTGGCATTGGAAAGAGGACGCAGAAGGCTACTACAGGTCGCAATTTCAGAACTAGATGATCCAAAATTACAGAGATACATCAGATTCAATATCAGGCTTCTATAAAGTGAAAAAAGGTGTGTAGTTTTTTTTTAAATTTTTGTGTAAGCTTGGTTTAACGGAATTCAAAGGGCATAGTAAAGCATTATTATCGGTAACTGATGCCCCGAGGAAAGAAAATGCAAACACCTAGTAAGGAACCTGAAAGCTCTAGCATGACTCATGAAGAAGAGGAAGAAATGCTACATGATATATCAAAATTACAAGAACAAGTGCAACAAATGTCACGCTCACAAAAGCTAACAGAAGCTAAGATAAATGGCATGGAATCTAAGATAAATGATGTGGAATCTAAGATAAAGGGCATGGAAGCTAAGATGGATGATTCGAAGACAGATTTGAAGAGAGACATGGCAGATTTGAAGACAGACATGGCAGATTTGAAGACAGATTTGAAGACAGACATGGCAGATTTGAAGACAGATTTGACAAATTTTCTACAAGAAATACTTACTAATGGTGAAAAGGTTGTAAAGGAAACTCATGATGAGAACAAAAGAAATGTTAATCATGATTCCATAGACTCTAATGTTGGATCGAAGACCCACCATATTCCAAAAATCGATATGAGGAAGTTTGATGGCAAGGATCCCGCCACATGGATATTACAGATGGAGCAATTTTTCGATCTCAATAATGTGCAAAACACACAAAAGGTACGTATGGCAACTGTATATTTGGAACCAAATCAGTTTGTATGGTATCAATGGCTTTGCTCTCGTAAACAATTTATCACTTGGGCAATTTTTACGGAAGAATTGATAGCACATTATGAAGATACAAAAAGCAACACTTTTTTTAGCCAATTGATAAGTCTCAAACAAAAGGGTTCAATAATGGAGCACATTGAGGAGTTCCAAAAATTGAACATAAGGGTAAAAGATATTCCAGAGGAGCATAGGATTGATGTGTTCATAGGGTCTTTAAAGGATAATATCCAACATGATGTTCGCCTTTGGGAACCTGATTCATTAGAGAAGGCATTCAGGTTAGCAAGAAAAATGGAAAGCAAAATTATGGCAACCAGGAAGCATACCACTCACAACTATAAAGACGGAAGTGTTGTTGCCCCTAGTCTTCCACAACCTATAAGGTTGACACCACAACAATTGGAAGAAGAAAAGGAGCAAGAAAGGTCAAAAGAAGAAGATATACTCCAGGAACAAAGCCTAGATGAAGAACAAATAAATCCGACCATATCTTGTAATGCATTGGCGGGAATTACCACTCCTCAAACCATCAAGATAGAAGGACAAATCAAGAAGAAAAAGGTAATAGTGTTGATTGATTCAGGAAGCACCCACAATTTTATTCATTGTAGGGTAGCAAAAGAATTGAATTGCTTCCTATATCCAGCACCAGAGTGTCAAGTGATGATTGCAAATGGAGGAACAATAAATTGCTCTGGAAAGTGCCATAATATCAAGCTATCCATGGGAGAATATGTATTGACTAGCCCAATGCTTTCCATTCCAATGGGAGGTGCTGATGTTGTACTAGGAGTCCAATGGCTACAATCCTTGGGTACAATAGCTTTTAATTTTCAAGAACTTTTCATCAAATTTTCTACGGAAGGAAAGGAAGTTGAATTAAGGGGTATTGCAGGGAAACCAGGAAAGATAATCAGCTCTAATGGTATGACAAAGCTTCTAAAAAAGGAGCAAAGAGGTGTAATTGCACAATTATGTTCGCTAGATGTTTCCACATTGGAATCATCTATTTCTCCAGATCTCCAAAAAGTCCTGGACAATCATTCCAAGGTATTTGAGACTCCCAAAGGTCTCCCACCTATGCGTGATCATGATCATGCTATTCATCTGATTCCAGGAAGTGTTCCTCCAAACATCAGGCCGTACAGATATCCCTATGTCCAAAAAAGTGAAATTGAACGTATGGTTGCAGAAATGCTAGAGGCTGGTATAATTCAACCGAGTCAAAGTTCTTTCTCTACTCCAGTAGTATTGGTGCACAAGAAGGATGGATCATGGCGCATGTGTCCGGATTATAGGGAGCTCAACAAGCTCACTATTAAAGATAAGTTCCCCATTCCTGTCATTGATGAATTACTGGATGAATTGCATGGATCAATTTACTTCACCAAGTTGGATCTTCGTTCGGGATATCATCAAATCAGAATGAAGATTGAAGACATTCCGAAAACGGCATTTAGAACTCATGAGGGTCATTATGAATTTTTGGTCATGCCTTTTGGCCTTACCAATGCACCTTCAACATTTCAAGGTTTGATGAATTCAATTTTCAAACCATTCCTTAGAAAATTTGTGTTAGTATTTTTTGATGATATACTAATCTACAACAAGTCTTGGAAGGATCATGTTGAACATGTTGACAGGGTGCTACAACTATTGGAGGAGAAACAATTATATGCAAAAAGATCCAAATGTTTCTTTGGAGTCCAGGAGGTGGAATATTTGGGTCATATTGTATCTCATGAAGGAGTTAAGGTAGACCCTAGCAAAATTAAAGCCATTAAGGAATGGAAAATCCCCACATCCATAAAGCATCTGCGAGGATTTCTTGGGTTGACAGGGTATTATCGCAAGTTTGTTAAGAATTATGGGAGAATAGCAGCACCTCTAACAACATTATTGAAGAAAGATGCATTTTCATGGACTCCGGAAGCAACAAAGGCCTTTGAACATCTTAAAGAGGCAATGTGCCAAGCACCGGTCTTAGCTACACCGGACTTCACAAAAACCTTTATTGTGGAATGTGATGCTTCAGGAAATGGAATTGGTGCTGTTCTAATGCAAGATGAAAGACCCATTGCTTTTGAAAGTCGTCCAATCAAGGGAAAGTTTTTAAGCAAAGCTATTTATGAGAAGGAAATGTTGGCAATACTCCATGCACTTAAGAAATGGCGACCCTACCTAATGGGAAGACACTTCAAGGTAAAAACGGATCATGATAGCCTTAAATACTTTTTAGAACAAAGATTATCCTCTGAAGAGCAACAAAAGTGGGTCACAAAGATGTTGGGTTATGACTTTGAAATCATCTACAAAAAAGGGAAGCAAAATGTGGTGGCAGATGCACTCTCAAGAAAGGATGAGGATGTGGAAGCATTGTTGTGCGCCATTTCTATTATCCAACCAGATTGGATAAACGAAGCAAGGGAGGAATGGAAGAATGACGAAGAAGTGTGGGCACTTATTCGAAAGCTACAACAAGATTCCAGTACTTTGATACATTTAGAAAATGATTCGTTATGGTACAAAGATCGCTTATACCTCTGTAAGAATTCCCAGCTAAAACAAAAGATTCTTATGGAATTGCACACTTCTCCCTTAGGAGGGCACTCAGGATTTTTAAAAACTTACCACAGGGTTAAGAAGGAATTTTTTTGGGATGGCCTTAAATCAGATATTCAAAAGTTTGTGGCGGAATGTTTGGTTTGCCAACAAAATAAAGTTGAAACAATTAAGACACCGGGTCTATTACAACCTTTATCCATTCCAAGCCAACGTTGGGAGGAGGTTTCAATGGATTTTATCACAGGTTTACCCAAGTCTGAGGGAAAGAGTGTCATCATGGTGGTAGTTGACAGACTTACCAAGTATGCACACTTTTGTGCATTATCACATCCATTTAAAGCCAGTACAGTTTCTACTGCATTTATGGAAACAATTCAAAAGCTACATGGAAACCCAAAGATTATTGTAAGTGACAGAGATCCCATTTTCACTGGAAATTTTTGGACAGAATTATTTTCTTGTCTTGGTACTCAGTTAGCTCATAGCTCATCTTATCATCCTCAATCTGATGGGAAAACTGAGATAGTAAACAAATGTTTGGAAGGATATCTTCGTTGCTTTGTATCTGATAAACAGACACAATGGGTCAAATGGTTGCCTCTGGCTGAATGGTGGTATAACACTTCCTTCCATACAACAACAAAAATGACCCCATTTATGGCACTTTATGGGTATCAACCACCATCCATCACATCATATTTAAGAGAAAATTCTAAGGTTCAGGCAGTGGAACATCACATCGAACATCAACAACAAGTCCTCCAACTCTTAAAGGATAACCTCGTGTTGGCACAAAATAGAATGAAACAACAGGCAGATCAACATCGCAGTGAAAGAAGTTTTGATGTAGGTGATTGGGTATTCCTACGGCTACAACCATATAAGCAAATGTCCCTAAAGCAAGCTAAGAAGGATAATAAATTATCACCAAAGTATTATGGTCCGTACAAGGTGTTGCAAAAGATTGGTACTATGGCATACAAATTGGAGCTTCCTGCAGCTTCTCGATTGCACCCAGTTTTCCATGTTTCATGTTTAAAGAAGGTTATAGGCGACAAGCTCCCAGTTCAAACAATATTGCCAGAACTTGACGAGGA
Organism: Pinus tabuliformis; assembly: GCA_031772625.1. Taxonomy (NCBI): domain Eukaryota; kingdom Viridiplantae; phylum Streptophyta; class Pinopsida; order Pinales; family Pinaceae; genus Pinus; species Pinus tabuliformis. Next base: position 862,433,985 of record CM062816.1, read on the forward strand.
AGGAAAAATTATATTGGAACCGGAAGCAGTCACAGAAACAAGAACTCGACAGCTACGAAATCGATCAATTTCAGAGTATCTTATCAAGTGGAAGAACTTATCCGCTGAAGATTCCACATGGGAGGATGAGAATTTTATGCAGAAGTATCCAGAACTACTCAAGCGTTGAGGACAACACTTTTTTGAAGGAGAGGGGCATGTTGGGTCCCTATAATACTAGTGATTACCCCATTACTATTGTAGTTATACCCCTTATTTATATTGTTGTGCCCCTATTACCCCCATATTGTTATTTCTGTGCCCCATAGAATCCCTCTATTATTATTTTTGTGGCTTTATATTATTATTGTTAGGTCAGCTGGATTATATTGTGACTCCTTAGACTCCTATATATAGAACGGAGGTTTTGTCATTTGTATTATTCAAGAATTGTTCATTTATGTAATGTAAAGGAGGTTGCCCCCTCGAAGAGGCTGAATTCTAAGGCGTTGATCTATCTTTTCTATCTTTTCTTGAGCTGGTTTCATAACAGAAGTTTTGACAGACGATGACTATGCCATGAGTGCACACGCACCACTTGAGCGGAAGTGGGGAGACATCGAATTGTAGTTAGGCGGACTACAGGCGATAAGGGGTAGGATCCTTGAGGTAGCCAGCCTATTGGATTAGACCTTGCTACGGGAGCCCCGAGGAGGAGTAGTAGGACTGGTTGATGTGGGTAGAGACAGATGCGGATAGAGGAGCAGAGAGAGCTACAATGCAGGAGTCTAGAGATAGCGCAGAGCTAGCAGGCTGCAACAGTTCGAGAGGCACAGGAGTGTTGCACCAGTGCAGGAAGGCACAAAGAGGTGTGCAATGGTGCGAGATGCAGGGAGTTGTTGCAGCAGCGCAGAGGTCAGAGAGGGAGCACTTGTTAGCGACAGAGGGAGCTTCAGCTGGGAGATCAGTTTCTTACTTCTTAGTAACTAAGTTGCAGTGCAACAGTGGGCAACACGATGCAGCATGATGAGAGGAGATGCAATGTAGATGCAGTGCTGGGAGGAAGGACTAGCAGTAGCACAGATGCAGAGGGAGCTGTCGTTCAGATGCAGTAGTGGAAGAACCCTCAAAATCAAAATGGGGGTTGGTAGCCATCATTTTTTGTATATTCCTCTTCCTCCCAATTTCAACCTCTAACTCTTTTTGCCTAGCCTTATCTTTTTTAAACTTCTCAAAGCTGGCTAACAAATCCTTCGTAATCTCCCCAATTTTGCGTGAGGTACATGGAGTAATTTGGCCTCTAATCCCCGCCAAGTGTTGTTTCAGCCTATTAATGCCCCTAGGACCTTCCTTAATTCTCCTATGGCAAAATTTGCAATGCATTTGACTATCAACCATTTCAACATATGCCCAAGCAACATCTTTCACTCTAGGTGCCATTTTTTGACATGGAAATGAAAGCAAACAATTTGAAAATGAAAACAAAAAAAAACATTGATTCAATGTTCATTTTTTTCACAAAAAACACTCTTTAGGATTTCTACATTTGCATATAAAATTTAATACGCAAAAACAGATTTCTACAAGTGAAAAAAAATACCTCCAGGCACAAACTACCTCCTCAAGCTTGCTCCAAGAAACCAACTCCTCAATGCTGCTCCAAATGGCTGCCCAAGAAGCTCCTCAGTCCAGCTACAATGCTTGCCCAAGACTCCTCACTGCTGCTCCTGAACAACTCCTCACAAACTCTCATTGAAATTCTCACTCAAATATATGAGATGGCTATGAGGAAATGAGAGGGGTTGGGTGAGTTAAATAGGGTTTAGGAGAGGGGAATGGACCCCAAAGACCAACTAAACAAAAACTAAAGTGCTTTGGAGTCCCCCACACTAAACAATTAAAAAAAAATTGTTGGTTTTTTGGTTGTTGGGCCGCTGTACGTAACCTGGCCGGGTTAATACGGACTTGGTCTAGCCGGCCGAGTAGTTAGACAACTCGGCCAGCTCGGTATTAACCCGGCTGACCGAACCATTTCCTAGGCCGGGTCGATTTTTGGAGGCTTGTCTCGGACCAACTCGGCCGAGTTGGTTCCGAGCTGGCCGTTTTTAAAAACAATGGCTATGACTGTGTCAGGATGATGTTTCCTGATACTGAAGAAGCACTGGAACATTTACAGGATAAGATCATCACACTTGAGATCGAACATGACTTCATAAGTCTTAGTCATGGCCATAATTTCCAAAACTTGAAGCTTCTTTCCCAATGTAGGACCCTTGGAGTTATCCAAGTCTCGCAAGATTTCTACCATCAGCTCGAAGAGTCTCCTCATAACATCATTATTTAATATTGTAAGGAACTATAGGAGTGGTCAACATCATGATGCTAGTAAGACAAGTGGCAACTGGAAGTGTGACCCCTTCACAAGGGTACTCCAGGAGCTTAGGTTGTATTAAAGCTAGCATGGCGGGTTTCAAAGTTGACATCAACTTCTTCCCCTCTGACTAGTTTACTTTAGAAAGGAGTGCATCAAGTTTGAAAAGGATTTTCACCATGATTTTGTGTCTTATTTCTTGCCCCTTCTGCACATCCTTTGGTTGTTCTCTCTGAAGAATGGCATCGACCCCTCTCGAGAAAGGTTTGCTATTTGTTTTGCCTCTGTCTGCTCTGAAGTGGTACTGCTGCTAGAAGGTTTGAAGTTTTGTTGACCAAGCTTCTTGAGGATGCCATTGTAAAATTCCGATACATACCAACTTAGGAATTCATTGAGTTTTCTGAGTGTGTTTGAGGTTGTTTTGGAGAGAATTTGTTTCCATATCAATTTATTAAGTGCACAACATTACCCAACAGACTTTGAAAATAACTTGCACTACTTCATATTAGACTCAGAAATTGACATATCGCTGATGTTTGACAATATGGAAATAGCACCAACATAAACAGTATTTTCCTCAATTTGAAATATGAACAAATAGTGAGCAGATGAGAGCAATTAGAACCTGGTAGTTGAAGAGTTTTGGAAGCAAATGAGTTGACAATGGCTCTGTCTAGTAATGCGGTGCCAAACGTACTTGACCTTTGATCATGCGTAATTGGTCAACTTCTGAGGGCAATGCTCCAAATTTTATTTGGCTTACGTTAGCGGATGCGATCTTCAGGTGACCATCACATTCAATTTGACATCCGCTGTGATTAATCTGTGCACTAATGGATTCCAATGCGCTGGAGCTTGCTACAGGGTAATGATTCCAATGGAATGGAGCTTGCCACATATTGCTTGGAATAACGTACCCCTTTTGTTCGCTCAAGCAATCATAACAACACCAAGTTCCATGTTCTTCTAATCTCTGAATCCATCTTGTTTGCTTTAGGTCCAATCACATTCTACTATGCATATACATTATACACATGATCGATGCCCTAGCTTTCCAAAACTGAGACGCAATGCCAAGTCGTGCTCTAGGATTGTGGCTATATAAAAAAAATTCATTGCCGAATAATTTTAAACTTAACTCAGCGCCTACGCACAGGTAACTTAGTTGCTTGTCAACTGATTAATACAAGAATGTTGTTCCTGGTTCTCAAGGTGTATCGGGTCACAAAAATTAGTGTACTCAGCGCTTGACGAAGTGAGGAATCGATCCCCACAACTCAATTAATAGATAATGCAACCATGACTTTGTCCTCGGATCTGCACGCTTTAATCCTTGTGTTGACAATCGATATCAATTCTATAGTCGCGCTCTTTGTTGCACTTCTATCACAATCCAATATCTTGTTGCATTGTCAACATACTCTGTCTCAGATCACGTGCTTCTCCCAAATCGCACCATTCTTGGACATTGAATCCTTGTCATAGGCATTATGCAGGAGATGTACACACACTCTTGACGCCTTGCTTAGACAAGAATCGATCAGTTTGAATTCCCACAGGAGCGTACTCTCCGCTAAAATTTGCGGCTCCAATTGTGGCCATTTGGCATTTGGTTTGACCAGCAGAGACTTTCGATGGCGGCATGTCAACAATTATTTTCGACCCCTCTCAAATTCCTTGATGGCTCCATTCAAATTTCCTTGTAATGAACTTTGACCTGCTGACTCAGAGCTACTAATGTGAGAATTCAGCTCCGAATCACAATAATGTGCCACAAATTGCTCACTGTCTTTTATGGCTCCTTTCCATGCAGTTAGCAACGATGCTTCAACTCTTGACCAGTACCAGCCACCACGACGTATTTCTTCTCGTCAAATGGTCCTGCATCCAACTGACTACTTCAGTGGGGACCGGGTGATCCACGTGAGTAGCTTGGTGTCAACATGGCATTCTCGTTCCTCTTATAGCTATGTCAGTGCTTTGGTCCGCCATTCTCCTTACGACCAATTTGAGCACACTATAAGTAGATTCATCCCAGCGACCTTAGCCTCAGAGAATGTAGGTTTCTTTGCGCAAATCGTTGTTCGAGTTCAAATATTCACCCGAAGAGCGGATTAATACGCTTGGCACATAATCTCCTTACAACCGTTAAGAATCATCTGATTATCCCCTATATGTCTTTGGCAATTCACGCACAACCAATCGACCTATATCTTTAATAAATTCGTCCTCCGCACAAGATCTGGCTAAATAATAAGGGATGTAGCTATTAAAGAGAACTCTGTCTTGTTGAGCAAATAATTCTGTCCTCAATGCACCACATGATGATACAACTTGATCTTCTAATGATGGTGCGATCCAACAATTATTACTAGCAAACCCTCAGGATGGCAAGAACACCAGTTCTAATGCCACTGTAATGTGCCAAATGGTATATTTTGTTAATTTTTGCCGAAATCTATCTTAACCAAAATTTTTCTCCATAAAAATTACCATTTACTTAACAAAAGATTGCCATGTAAAATATAACAAATAGGATGCATGCAATTCAATAATACAATGAGAGAAATCCCAACTTTTATTATAATAAGAAACTTAGGTTTACATGTTGATACAACAAAATAGTTGAGAGGAAAAATGTCCTCAAGAATCTGCTCCAATACTTTGCTGGCCCTTTGAATCTGAACTGAAATGTCACTACAAAGCTCTCCTGTGAATTCAGAATGAATTCACCAAGGGGAGATGGGTGCTCGCCCAATCTCATTGAATCACCCAAGGGTTTCCGTCCTTGGGCTACGAATGAATTAGGGAACCGGGTCCTCAACCTCTCATACAAGAAGTAATATCAAATCCGAGAGATCCTCCAATGGCCTCCTCCTCCTCTTTTATAGATTTGATGGACTCCTTTTTTATTATTATTTTAATCATGGAGCACTTTTCCCTCTTTAAAATATTATTTTTAATGCGGGAAAAGGGTAAATTGGCCACCATGTCTCCTCAGGTTGCTAAAACTCACGTCTAACCATCCCATCCTGTAGATATTCTTGTTCCGGTTTCAATGAGCTATTACACTACGGTGTTTTGTCAAGTATTCCTCCCGAATGCTATCTTAAGCGTAATTAATTGAGTCAAGTCCAATAATAACTATGTTTTTTGAAAGATGTCGGAATGTATCGGAACAAAAGACAAACTGTGCGAATGATGGTATATACCAATCAAATGCCATTAAACCTCATAGAAACTCCTCAAAACCCCTCCAAAAGGCCCTAGGCCCATTGATGACACCAACTTGCACCTGTGACTTGTCTGCCTCCAACTCTGAAAGTTCATCCTAACCATGTCATAAGGGACACTAGAAAAATAAACATTACAAAGAGATTTCGATTTTCTGAAATTAGATAGACATAGATGCCCTAAAATCCTCCCTTTGTTGCCTTTAGTATTCCAACCCTTTAACGTCCCCTGGTGGTCCCCACTCTCCACTAATTCAACCTCCTTCCTTAGTGGTTCAAATGGCCTTCTTGGTGGCCCCCACATTCCACTATCATTTCAATTTTCCCTTTTTCTTAATGTGCATGGCCTTCCTTGCCTCCAAAATAAAAGTGGGGTCTACTCACCCACTTTTCCCAAGTTATCCAAGTCACCAAAATTCACCTCTAATGTCAAAATTGCAAAAATGGATTATTGTTAGCAAAATTTATTTAGTTGGGGATATCACATTTTTCAATGGTAGTTTATGTATACATGTGAAATGATTGACAAGTTATGTGTGCTTGATTTGGCAGTGGATGCAATTGATGTGAGTTATAAATTACAAGTTCCTAGGACAAATGACTATATGTTGCACTCTTGACTAGTTATTTGTGGCGTATTTGTGCCTTGATTACATGTTGGTTATGCTACAATAAGTGACAAACTTTGTTGTTTCTGTTTTGATGTTTTTTCTTTTCTCACTTTAAGGCGATGGCAATGGTTGCCCTCCTTGGGATCTCCTGAATGGATTGGGGCATGTCTTGCAATTGAGTAAAGGTATCCCTTGATATATATCCCCACAGATTTGTTCAGCCCGTTTGAGCAAATTTGTGACAAGGATGTCTCCTGTTGACCGCTACGTGTCAACCACCCATAGCAGTACACCCCCTTTTCTTCGCAAAAGGGATAGCGCTTGATCGACGTGTCCGTGCCATTTGACAGTCATCGTCGACTTGATCATGTTATGTTGTAAACCCAGTTTGCATGTGTAAATTGTAAATAATCTGAGCAGATCTTAGTCATGTATGTAAATTGCCTAGGTGGACCTAATTTTCTAGTGATAATCTACGTTCCGGAAGGTTTTTTGTCTCACCGATCCATGATTGGCAGAGTTTTCCTTCAACCTAACCCCAAAGCTAGAATGAATTTTGTCATTAGAATCTTAGGGGAATCCTAGTGCGTTGATCTGCTAGATTATATTTGGTTGCAGAACTGGGTGGTCTATGAGGGTCTATGTCAAATGGGTTTTCCTCCTTGAGATGTAAAATTGTAAAAGTCATGATGTAAAGTGTCTTGAGGGTTAGAAAATGTTTTAATCCCCTTATAGGTCCTAAGTCCTAAGTCCTAGGTCCTAGGTGATTTTTCCGAAGGCTAAGTTCGAGGATCCAAAAATAAAAATATAAAAAATTTAAGATATAAATAATAAAAAAATAAAATTAAAAAAATAACTAAAAAATAAATAATAATAATAATAATAATAAATTTAAAAAAAATAAAAAAATAGAGTAAAATAAAATTTATAAAATAAATTAAAAAATAAATAAGAATTTATAAAATAAAATAATAAAATAATAATAAGTCAAATTTTTGAGTAAATAAATGCAGAATTTTAATTGTTTAATATATTAAAATGCATTCGAAAATTCGATGGATGAGATTAAAGAAATCTTGATCTTCATCGACGACCGGGATTAGTTTGACATGGATCACTTGAACTAGCTGTTGGGAAATTTTCCTTTAAATAGGGTGCTAGGGGTCATTTGAAAGGAAATTGGATCTAAGAGTCTAGTGCTAAAGAAAGCTCTCTTGTAGTCATTTTTTGTGCAATAAAGAAAGACTTTGGGGTTAAGAATCTTGCTGGTGTTACTCTTCTGGGAATGCTGTAAGATCTTTTATTTTTCTGCATAATTTTATTTTCAGTCATCGATAATAGCTAAATGAAGATTGATTCAGACACAGGTATCCTGTCTGATCTCTAGGGTTTGAATGATAGTTTAGATTCTGAAATATAATGGCAGGTATCTCCATTTGATCTGGATTCCACTATCGTTTTTCCCTCTATGTTAATGGTTGATTTTAAGTTGTGCAGGAAATCTTAGTTTTGAGTTTATCGGGCATTAGGGGAAGTTCTCGGCTGAACCAGCCAACTCCCGGATTGTGTTTTCTGAAGAGCCCAGCTAGTTTTAATCTTGGGCTTATCATTTGAATTTTTTTTTATGAATGCATGCAGGGTTTTCTGAAGCATATCACATTAAACTTAAAATTCTGAAAATACTTCTGTGGCATATTGACGAATCTGGCTATTTAAGAGCCTCTAAGCTGTAATCACTGTAATTATTTAGCTGATTTAGGGTTTTCAGTTTTGTTTCCTACACATTATTTTTGGGTTTTCTGTTTTTTCCATTGTAGGTTGCAGGTACAGGCTTTGAGAAATTTTCAGGGTTTCCATCAGGCAATTTGGAGCAGGAAAGATTTAAAATTTTGATCAGGTTTCTGGACTACGGGTTTGCAAACTGCGTTTTCATTTTTCACTGCTGCCTGGGGTTTTACTGTTGCAGAAAAATTTTGAAATTTTTTTAAGGGATCACAGTTTTTTTCCGCTGCCATACCTCTGCCATTTCCCTCTTTCCATGCATCCTCAGCCACCACACAGACAACTGCTCATCCACGCAGCTACTCTTCTCTGCTTGCCGTCGAAAGTCTCTCCTCACGCTGGCCATTACCCTCCATTCTAGCTCTGCGTTCCTTTTCACCTGCAATAAACCCTCAATCTTCAGCACTTTGCGTTGCCATCTCCTCTTAGTCCCTACGCATTTCCCTCTGGCATCCTCAACTGTTCCTCATTGCTGTTCCTCCACTTTCCAACTTGCAAAAATCTTCTACGCTGCCTCCTTTCCAAATCTCTCCAAGCTACTGCAGTCAATCCACTGCCCTTCCATTGTCACGCTGCCTTCTCCACGCTGTCGACAAGCATTGAATCCCTACCTCTCATCGTTGCCATTCAACTTAAAAAAAAAAAAAAATTGCGGCCTTATTCCTCCACGCAGCTCTTCCCTTGCCATTCCGTCCAGCTCTGTCAAGCCTGCAGCAAACCTGCAGCCAGCTCCCACGCTGCCTATCAGCTCCTCACTCCACGCAGCTCCTTCACCTGCAAGCCTTTGCTGTCTCCTTACCTGCGTACATTCCTCCTTCCATCGACTTTTCTTCAGCGGCAGACCTGTATACGCAGCAAATAAAATTTTAAGAGTTTCAATTTATTGTGGGCTGCATTTTATGATTTAGTTTTAAGTGTTTTTTTTGTTCAATTCTTTTTTTTTTTTAATTTTCTTTAAGGTTTAGATTTAGAATCATATCTTAGTCATGTTTTGATTTTATTTCAATTTAGTTTTTTTGTAAAGGAATTTTAATTTTTGGTTTATAGTTAGATTTAATTTAGTTGTATTTGATTTTATTTTTATTCCAGTTTCAAATTTAGAATTTTATATTCATAAGAAAAAAGAAAAAAAAAGTTTTAAAAATAAAAAGGGTTTTGATTGGTTCTATTTTAGCTTAACTTTTAATGTTTTTAATTTTTCAGTTTCGTTTAGGACTTTAGTTTCTTTTTTAGAATTATATATATATATATATATATATATATAAATTTTAGTTTTGTTTTCTTTAAAAAAATAAATAAATCAATCAATTCATAAATTAAATTAGATTCTGAGTCTAGTTTTAGATTTTTGTTTTAGTTTAGATACGTTTCCCTTTTAGTCATGTTTCAAAAAATAAAAATTTTAAATTTTTGTTTCAAAAAATAAAAATTTTAATTTTTTGTTTCACATAAAAGTTTAAGTTTTAGATTTTAATTTAGATTTGATTTTATTTTTTCTATAGTTTAGTTTAGTTTTATTTTTTTTATATATCAAAAATCAAATAAAAAATAAAAAAATTCATAAAAGATAAAAAGTTCCTTCTTTTTTTTTTTGTTAGACTTTAGTTAGGATTTTAGTTTTGTTTAAATTTTAGATTTAAAATTTTATTAAAAAAAATACAAAAAATTATTTTATGGTTTTAGATCAGATTTTAATTTAGGATTTCAATTTTGTTCTATTTTGATTTTTTAGCTTAGAATCATAAAAAAATATTTAAAAATTAAAATATTTTGAGAAGGCTTAACAAAAAATTAAAAATTTCATTTTTGGCGACTTTTGCAGTATTTATGTTCCATTTCTCTATAGCTAAATGCACTTAAATGTTTAGTTAAAGTTAGCTATGTGAAAGTGGTAACTGATCAACATTTAAATTTTATGATCATTTAAAGCATTTAATTTTTCTTGAAGTTTAATTGCTGGATCATCGTTAAAGCATTGTGAATTTACTGGATATCTTGCATTGCTTGGGTTTGATGATAAATGATTGTTTTACAAAGTTCATATCTTCTGCAACATCTAATAAATAATCATTTAATCATTAACTCCATAAGACACTGATCCATTAACTTAATAAAATCAGTTAATTGCTTGTTTCCCCCCGTGTTTCTCAACCCAACTGGTCCACAGTTGGTCATCCATTGTCCCATAGGGTCTACCCCCCTTAGCCGCGGGAGACAGGCTTAAACAGAGAGATCGGGGATCAGGGTGACAGCCCCCGGTCTGAGCGTTGTCGTGACAATCTGTGTGACAACATCTCCATTTTGCAATACCTAGCTTGAGGGTACCCTTACCTATGTTACAGAAATTATGTGTCTTCTCTCCTCTCTTTTCATTTTTATCATAAATTATTTGAATTCTATATTAGCAACATGAAAATTACTTATTTTAGTGCGACAGTTGTGGCTGGATAGTATCTTTGTGTAAATGTTCCATTGCCCATTTGTGACTATTATCATGATGACTTTATAACTATTTTAACTCATTTTTTCTTTTCTTTTTAACTTCACAGGATGATCTCATGTTTGAAATGCTACTGCAACTTTTGAATATACCTGTACCTTTGCAACTAGTGTGAGTATAAAACATGCTTGATTTTACTATAGAGTCAGATTTTAAATTGCATATGTTACATATCCTCAATGCTTTTTCAGTCTAAGCGGTGGAGACGACATCTTTGATAAAAAAACATGCATGGAGGCTTGCATAGAAGCATTGGAACCACATCTCCTTTTGTATGAACTTTTAGCAGGGGTTAGTTTCATTCTTGCAAGATTTTTAAAGGTCCCCTATATTCCAGGTTCACTGTTTGCATGTTTCCTTGAAATAATTCATTAAATTTTTTAACATAATTTATGTTGTTGCATTTTACACTTAGAATTATGTATTTGCTGGTTGATGATAATTATGTAATAGTATTGTGTGAAAAATTCTAATATTTTTAATTCAATTTCATTGTATCAAATTAAATGAATCTTTGTTTTGTTGAAATCAAACATGCACAAGGTTTTGAACATGAAAATTAATTGTAATATTGCATAAGTTGTTGGAAGTGTGGTTCCGTAGTAGGAAGGCAATGACATAGATCATTCACGTGGGGCAGTTTGTTGTGCTAAAAAATTGACGTATGATAATAATTTTCATTGGAAAAGCGGGAAACATATTTTCATTCATCATTGTTTACTATGGCCTTAAAACTTCCATATACATACTGTTGTTGAAGTTTCTAAGTTTACTTAGTTAGAAACCTTCCATGCACTTTATTTGATTTAAATTTTATTCCTACCTAGTTATTTTCCTTAACAAGTTATTTACAATGTAAACACTGAAAATAAACACTAGTGCATGCTCAACATATTACAGATCAACAACTAAAAGGAACAGAAACAAACACACCATATGTCGCCATTATTTTTGGACTAATGTCCCTGGAAAAACCTAATGTGGGAAAACCAGTGCAGCTATCTGAGGGTTTTCTTATTAAGCACTCTAAGAGTACAATCTGGGTGCCAAAACTAGCCTACCCAATATTTCCTTTACAGTAATACCTCTCTATTTTTGACAAATCTTTTCGCTGAAACCTTGGATAGTCCTTCCAGCAGCTACTCAACACAAATCTGCCCTAGAAACCCTAACGTCGGCCTCTCTCTGGACTGCGTCAGCCCCTCTATTGTTCATGCTGGCCCTGCGTCACCCCGGATTGGTTTGCGTCAGCCCTGGGAGGCCTTGCGTCAGCCCTCTAGCCCTCTGCGTCAACAACGCTGGCCTCTTTGAGGTTTTGCGCAACTCCCGGCTACCTTTGCGTGGCCCTGCGTGAGCCCTGGCTAGCTCTGCGTCACTCTCCTTAGCTACTGCGCTGCTCTCTCGGCACTATCTCTGCCTCTCTATCTCTCTGTACTCAAATGCCCCTCAGTTGCATCTCCAGATCACTAATTCTATCTCTCTTAGCAAACCCCGCTCTAGAGAATAGAATGACTGATCACTTTGGTGTGCTCTCCAAGTGACCCTCAAGCCTCCTGTTATACTTTTCCTGTTGACATATCAACGGCCAAGATTAAGTCCCTAATCAACGACTAAGATTAGATCTGGCTTGATCCATGTCTTTTGGACCATTCTAACACAGATTCATATTAATACACATTAATATTTTATTTTCCCTAAGTTTAGACTTAGGGACTCTGTTAAAAATATTAATTATTTTAATATCGCTTAATCTGTTTAGAATCTGCCCATACCCTTTCTAGGTATTGGAGATCTCATGTGCCCTAACCTCTCCACCAAATTTCTTGGCTAGAGCACATCTATGCTACCTCAAATCAACACTCCCTCTTAGCGAGAACTGTGCTCTCGCAATACTCCTCACTGAGTATTACTCTGATCATTCGGCATCGGTCCCTGTGCTGATGCTGGGCCTGTTGCCCACCATCCTTTGCACTGCTGTATCCTGTACTGCTGCCCATGGTTTTGCCACTGTTACTGCTGCATCTATACGATAGCTCCCTCTGCATCTATGCTGCTACTGGTCCTTTCTCTCGGCACTGCACCTCCTCTCATCATGCTGCATCGTGCTACCCACTGCTGCACTACAACTCAGTTACTGAGAAGTAAGTAACTGATCTACCAATCTGACCTCCCTGTTGGGCTAAAGACACCCACTGATGTTGAAGCTCCCTTTGCCGCTGACAAGCGCTCCCTCTCTGACCTCTGCGCTGCTGCAACAACACGCTACATCTTGCACTGTCGCACACCTCTCTGTGTCGTCTTGCACTGGTGCAACACGCCTATGCCTCTCGCACTGCTGCACCCTGATAGCCTCGCGCTGTCTCGGGACTCCTGCACTGTAGCTCTCTCTGCCGCTTCATCTGCATCCATATCAACCCACATCAGCCAGTCTTGCTACTCCTCTTCGGGGCTCCTGTAGCAAGGTCTAATCCAAGAGGCTGGGTACCTCGAGGATCCTGCTCCTCATCACCTATAGTCCACCTGACTACAACTCGATGTCTCCTCACTTCTTCTTAGGTGGTGCGTGTGCACTCATGGCACAGTCATCATCTGTCAAAACTTCCGTCTTTGCTCGTGCTGACACTTAGTCTCGAAAGACTCTCCCTTACTCTTCTTCCTTGGACACTGGGTTGCATAATGACCCAGCTCCCCACAGTGGAAGCACTTGATCACGGAGAGATCTTTCTTCTTACGCTTCTCCTGCTTTCCCTCAGATGCTAGGGCCATATCTTCTTCCTTTTGCTTGACTTTGATCCCTTTGCTGCTGCTACCTGTCTTTGACTGCTGTTTGATCTCTTCTCGGCGAAGAGCTACCCACATCTCATCCCAAGGTGGGAGAGTCCCTCTGCCCAGGATTCTCTGGACAAATGCTTCATAGTCTTCTAAGATAGCATTCAGGGCTGTCCTCACCATCAACTCCTGATCCGGTGTCGCCTCTATAGTAGTCAACTAATCTCGGATCTCATTCAGTCCTCCGAGGAAGGTGTCAATCTGTTCTCCCTTCTTCATTTGATACGACCTCAACTAATTCTCAAGCAACATTCTTCTCTGCACAGAAGTATGCTGGTACAACTTCTTGAGAGCCTTGTTGAAGTTTCTAAATTTACTTACTTAGAAACCCTCCATGCACTTTATCTGATTTATTTCTACCTACTTGTTATTTTACTTAACAAGTTATTGACAATGTAAATACTGAAAATAAACACTAGTGCATGCTCAACATATTACAGATCAACAACTAAAGGAAACATAAACAATCACACCATATGACACCATTATTTTTGGACTAATGTTCTCGGAAAAACCCAATGTGGGAAAACCGGTGCAGCTATCTGAGGGTTTTCTTATTAAGCAATATTAGAGTACAATCTAGGTGCCGAAACTGGTCTACACGACAGAGAATTTCCTTGGCAGTAATACCTCTGAGTTTCTAACAAATCTCCTGGTTGAATCCCCGGATAATCCTTCTGGTAGCTACTCAGCACAAATTTGCCCCAGAAACCCTAGGATCAACCTCTCTTTGGACTGCGTCAGCCCCTCTATGCCTCATGTTGGCCCTGCGTCACCCCAGATAGGTCTGCGTCAACCCTCGGAGGCCCTGCGTCAGCCCTCTGGCCCTCTACGTCAGCAATGCTGGCCTCTTCGAGGCTCTGCGCAGCTCCGAGATGCCTCTGCATGGCCCTGTGTGAGCCCAGTCTGGCTCTGCGTCATTCTCCTTGGCTACTGCACTGCTCTCCCGGCACTTCTACGTCATTCTCCTTGGCTACTGCACTACTCCCCCGGCACTATCTCTGCCTCTCTGTCTCTCTGTGCTCAAATGCCCCTCAGTTGCATCTCTTGATCACTTATCTCTCTTAGCAAACCTCGCTCTAGAGAATAGAATGACTGATCACTTTGGTGTGCTCTCTAAGTGACCCTCAAGCCTCCTCTTATACTTTTCTTGTTGACATATCAACGACCGAGATTAAGTCCATAATCAATGGCTAAGATTAGATCTGGCTTGATCCATGTCTTTCGGACCATTCTAACACAGATTCATATTAATACACATTAATATTTTATTTTCCCTAAGTTTAGATTTAGGGACTCCATTAAAAATATTAATTATTTTAATATCTCCTGATCTGTTTAGAATCTGCCCAAACTCTTTCTGGGTTTTGGAGATCTTATTTGCCCCAACCTCTCTACCAAATTTCGTGGCTAGAGCACATCCGATGCTACCCCAAATCAACACTCCCTCTTAGCAAGGACTGTGCTCTAGCAATACTCCTCACTGAGTATTACTCTGATCATCCGGCATCGGTACCTATGCTGATGCTAGGCCTTCCTGCCCAACATCCTCTGCACTGCTGCATCCTATACTGCTGCCCATGGTTTTGCCACTGCCACTACTGCATCTGTACGACAACTCCCTCTACATCCGTGCTGCTGCTGGTCCTTTCTCCCAGCACTACATCTGCACTACACCTCCTCTCATCATGTTGAATCGTGCGACCCACTGCTGCACTGCAACTCAGTTACTGAGAAGTAAGTCATTGATCTCCCAATTTGATCTCCCTATTGGGCTAGAGACACCCATTGATGCTGAAGCTCTGTTTGCCACTGACAAGTGCTCCCTCTCTGACCTCTACGCTGCTGCAACAACTCCCTGCATCTCACACCGTTGCACACCTCTCTGTGCCATCCTACACTTAGTGCAACACTCCTATGCCTCTCGCACTGCTGTAGCCTGCGAGCCTCGTGCTGTCTCAGGGCTCCTGCACTGTAGCTCTCTTTGCCACTCCATCCACACCCGTCTCTACCTGACTGAGCCAGTCATGCTACTCCTCTTCGAGGCTCCCTTAGCAAGGTCTAATCCAAGAGGTTGGGTACTTTGAGGATCCTACCCCTCATCGCTTGTAGTCCGCCTAACTACAGCTCGATGTTTCCCCACTTCTGCTCAAGTGGTGCGGGTGCACTCATGGCACAATCATCGTTTGTCAAAACTTCTTTCTCTACCTGTGCTGGCGCTGCCTTACTCTCGGAAGACTCCCTTACTCTTCTTCCATGGACACTAGGTTGCATAATGACCCAGATCTCCACAGTGGAAGCACTTGATCTTGGAGTGATCTTTCTTTTTCTGCTTTTCTTGCTTTCCCTCAGATGCTAGGGCAACATCTTCCTCCTGCTTGACTTTGATCCCCAAGCTGCATCTACCTATCTTCAACTGCCGTCTGATATCTTCTTAGCGAAGAGTTGCCCACATCTCGTCCTAAGGTGGGAGAGTCCCTCTGCCGAGTATACTCTGGACAAATACCTCCCATTCTTCTGAGACAACATTCAGTGTTATCTTTACCATCAACTTCTGATCTGATGTCGCTTCTATAGCAGTCAACTGATTTCGGATCTCATTTAGTCCTCTGAGGAAGGTGTCAATTGGTTCTCTCTTCTTCATCTAATACGACCTCAACTGATTCTCAAGATGCATTTTTCTCTACACAGAAGTATGCTGGTACAATTTCTTGAGAGCCTCCCACATCTCAAATGCCGTTTCCTTCTCGGCTATGTGTGGTACTACATGATCCTTGACCCTGTCAAGGATGATGTTCTTGGCCCTTGCCATTGCCTCCTCCTACTTGTCCTTATCATTGGGGTTGACTGGGATAGCTATTACCTTCAAGGCGAAGATCTTGACACGATTTGTGTCAAGTACGAATAAGATTTTGGCCTTCCATACTGCGAAGTTCGACGTTTTTCCAATCAATCTTGGTCTCTTACTCTGTGTAGTGCCATGACGCTCCTCTACTTCCTTCCTGGAAGTTCTTTGTTCGAATCCTCTGAGTCTCTAGTTCCCGTTTGGAAGTTCTTTTCTGGACTCCCTCTGAGTCCTGATTTCCCTCCTGGAAATCCTTCTGCAGCTGTCGAGATGCCTCCTAATCTGATCGTCTTGTGCAACCGCACCACTGATCCGGGTTCTTCGGCTAGAAACCCTCGGTAGCAACTCCGCTTGGCCTTGCTCTATCAGGTACTATTCTGACTACAATACCTTATGAGCTCCACTCTGTAATATTCCCACAGCCTTATAAACCCCAACAACCTGAAGGTGAGAGCTCCTAGGCTCTACGTAATCCCGACACCAGCAACCCGACCTTAGTCAACTGCGTCAGCCCTTCCAGCTACTGCGTGAGGCTCCCTTTGCCTTCCTTAGCCTCTGCGCTGCCTCTTCTCAGCTCACCTTTGATGACGCAGGCACTGCGTCACCCTTCCCTTGTTGCTGCTCTGCTCGAAACATCTTCTGTCACCTCGGGACAACTGTTTTCTGCTACTATCGCTCTGCTCGGCTGATGTCCTTAGTCCTCCTGTGATCCGCAATCACACTCTGATACCATGTTGAAGTTTTTGAGGCTCTGCGTAGCTCCTGGCTGCCTCTGTGTGGCCCTGTGTGAGCCCTGTCTGGCTCTGCGACACTCTCCCCGGCTACTGCGCTGCTCTCCCAACATTATCTCTGCCTCTTTGTGTCTCTGTACTCAAATGCCCCTCACCTACATCTACCGATCACTAATTCTCTCTCTTAGCAAACCCTTCTCTAGAGAATAGAATGACTGATCACTCTGGTGTTTTCTCCAAGTGACCTTCACGCCTCCTCTTATACTTTTCTTGTTGACATATCAACGGTCAAGATTAAGTCCCTAATCAATGTTTAAGATTAGATCTGGTTTGATCCATGTCTTTTGGACCATTTTAACACAGTTTCATATTAATTCCCATTAATATTTTATTTTCCCTAAGTTTAAGTTTAGGGACTCCTTTAAAAATATTAATTATTTTAATATCTCCTTAACTGTTTAGAATCTGCCCAAACCCTTTATGGGTATTGGAGATCTTATGTGCCCCAACCTCTACCAAATTTTGTGGCTAGAGCACATCCGATGCTACCCCAAATTAACAAGCCTCCCACATCTCAAAGGTTGTTTCCTTCTTGGCTATATGTGGTACTACATGATCTTTAACCCCATCAAGGATAATACTCTTGGCCCTCGCCATTGCGTCTTCGTACTTGTCATTATCATTGGGGTTGAGTGGGATAGCTATTACCTTCAAGGCGAAGTTTTTGACACGATTCCTGTCAAGTACAGATAAGATACTGGCCTTCCAAACTGCGAAGTTCGATGCTCCGTCTAGTTTATCCTGGTCTCTTACTCCGTGTAGTGCCATGATGCTCCTCTACTTCCCTCCTGGAAGTTCTCTATTCAACTCCTCTGAGTCTCTACTTCCCGTTTGGAAGTTCTCTTCTGGACTCCCTCTGAGTCCTAATTTCCCTCTTGGAAATCCTTCTGCCGCTGTCGAGATGCCCCCTACTCTGATCGACTTGTGCAATCCCACCACTGATCCGGGTTCCTCAGCTAGAAACCCTTGGTAGAAGCTCCTCTGGCCTTGCTCTGTCAGGTACTGTTCTGACTATAGTACCTCACCAACTCTACTTTGCAATATTCTCGCAACCTTTTAAACCCCAACAACTTGAAGGTGAGAGTTCCTAGGCTCTACGCAATCTCGACACTAGCAACCCTGCCTCCTCAGCGAACTGTGTTAGCCCTCCCAGTTACTGCGTGGCTTTGCGCAAGGCTTCTTTTGCCTTCTTTAGCCTCTACGCTGCCTCTTCCCGGCTCACACTTTCCTTACTTATTGCTGCTCTGCTAGAAACAACTTCTGTCACCTCAGGACAACTATTTTCTGTTGTTATTGCTTCGCTCGGCTAATGTCCTTTAGTCCTCTTGTGATTTACAATCACGCTCTGATACCATGTTGATGTTTCTAAGTTTACTTAGTTAGGAACCCTCCATGCACTTTATCTGATTTATTCCTACCTACTTGTTATTTTCCTTAACAAGTTATTGACGATGTAAATACTGAAAATAAACACTAGTGCATGCTCAACATATTACAGATCAGCGACTAAAAGGAACAAAAACAAACACACCATATGACACCATTATTTTTGGACTAATGTCCTTGGAAAAACCTAATGTGGGAAAACCGGTGCAACTCTCTGAGGGTTTTCTTATTAAGAAATATCAGAGTACAATTTGGGTGCCAAAACTGGCCTACTCAACAGAAAATTTCCTTGGCAGTAATACCTCTTTGTTTCTGACAAATCTTCTAGCTGAAACCTCGGATAATCCTTCCGGCAGCTACTCAGCACAAATCTGCCCTAGAAACCACAGCATCGGCCTATCTCTGGACTATGTCAGCCCCTCTCTGCCTCATGCTGGCCTTGCGTCACTCTAGATGGGTCTGTGTTAGCCCTGGGAGGCCCTGCATCAGCCTTCTGGCCCTTTGTGTCAGCAACGCTGGCCTCTCTGAGGCTCTATGCAACCCCCGGGTGCCTCTGCGTGAGCCCTGGCTAGCTCTGCGTCACTCACCTTGGCTACTGCTGCTCTCTCGGCACTATCTCTGCCTCTGTCTCTCTATACTCAAATGCCCTTCAGCTGCATCTCCCGATCACTAATTCTATCTCTCTTACCAAACCCCGCTCTAGAGAATAGAATCACTGATCACTCTGGTGTGCTCTCCAGGTTACCCTCAAGCCTCCTCTTATACTTTTCCTGTTGACATCTCAACGACCGAGATTAAGTCCCTAATCAATAGTTAAGATTAGATCTAGCTTGATCCATGTCTTTTGGACCACTCTAACACAGATTCATATTCATACACATTAATATTTTATTTTCCCTAAGTTTAGACTTAGGGACTCCATTAAAAATATTAATTATTTTAATTTCCTGATCTGTTTAGAATCTGCCCAAACCCTTTCTGGGTATTGGAGATTTGATGTGCCCCAACATCTCCGCCAAATTTTGCAGCTAGAGCACATCCAATGATACCCCAAATCAACAACTGTTACCCACCAATTTCTCTTAGATGTGTCTTCAACTGGCAGCCAGTGGCCCCTGACAGTCATTAGTGTATCCGATGTATTGTGCCACTTGATCTCTACTCCTTGAGATAGTCATATTTCCCCTCGCCCATCTGTCAAGAGCATATGTATGAAGGTAGACAATCTAATCCTATAGCTATTTTTTTCATTGTGCAATGAGGTGCTTATGCTTGTTTTTCCTTGGGCACTTTGGGCATGGATTATTGGGTGACTTGGAAGAAGGATGGAAGCAGGAAGGGTTTTGGCTATAGTTTTGTTCCTTCACATTAAATGGGGGGTTAATCCTCAGTCCTAGTCTTGTGGGATCTCTGCTATTGGCTTATAGCTTTAGAAAGGGCACTACTTGGGAAACCCTGATTTTGGTAGCGTAGTCTTGTTTTCCCATTTCACATTTTTCACTCCCCTTTGCAGATTATAAGACCTATTTCATCATCTTCCCTCTTTGGGTCCACAAGGCATTGATATAACCCTCTCCTTGTCCACATGTTTGGGTCGGGTCTGGAAATGTTGCCCTAGAGGTTGATTCAGCGAAAAGAATATTAAAAGCATATCATGGCCACAAGCAAGAAACAAAATAATAGAATATTAAAAACAAAATAGACCGCTAAGACAATTAAATAGCACGTGGGCAAAAGCCTAAGTTGCACGATATGGGGAAACGAGTACGAGTTTCCGAAATGGGAACAGGTACGAAACGTGCCCCCCCCCCATAATTTTGGAAACGTGGAAACGCAATATATATATATATCTATATATATATATATATATTAGGACATTTAAGAAATATATGCAATCATAAAGCATACATGATACATTTTAATTTATTACATTATGATTAAATTGTCAATTGCCAATGCATAAACTATAAGTCTCCAAATTTACATCGCATTTACTCATGAATGATCACATAATGAAAATAGCAATATCTAAAATCAGCAACGAGAAATTTCAAATTTATTGTCTCGTCCTTGATTGAGAGTCTCCTCCTACATAGTCGAACGACCTTAGTGCTCTTGATTAAATACAAGTTCCATACCCTAGTACCCTAGGTGCTCTTGATTATTGAGAGTCTCCCCTGCATGGAGGGCTTGGCTCTCTTGATTAAATACAAGTTTTCCACACCCTAGTACATGACAAAATCCAATGGAAACATTGCAATCTCCCCAATCCTAAAATCTTGAAAAACAGATAAGTCTCCTAGATTTTGAGGGAGATCTAAAATTCTACTTTCTCCATCTGAAATCCAATTAGGGTGAAACCACTCTCAAACATCTCGAGCCATTTCATGGTAATGCTAAAAATTTAAGTAAAATGATGAAAATGAAAGATAAATGAAACATTATCATGAACTGCATATTAACACTAGGGCCATAGGCTTGAACATTAGGCTGCCACCCTCAAAAAAAGTATCTTTTTTTATAACTTGAAAGAGGCATCTAGAAGCATCCAGAAGATAGTCGCCCAATAAAAAATTAGAAGTGAAAAAATAAAAAAAATAAAAAAGTGTTAACTGGAAACTCCGCCGTACAACCTGGAAACTCGTTTCTGTTTCGTTTCTGGCCGGAAATAGACCCTTGGGCAATGTTTCATGCAACTTAGGCAAACATTGAGCATGAGCTCTACCCCTTATCATTATGGCCATTTCCCTGGTTCTGAGGGCCCCATGAGTGCCCCCATATCATTAAGAAACCCATGCACGTCCCAACCCCTGGTGGGCGATGAACTACCCCGCCTGAAGTGGGTAATAATTGCTTATATCATACACAACATGCTCTCATCTCTTGAAGTCTTGAGTAGTAATACATGTTGGAAATACTGAGGGGGGGGGGGGGGGTTGAATCAATATTTCTTTTACAATTGTTACTTTACCAATTTTAGATCACTTATAAACAACACGCACAATGAACAATATAGAGAACAATTTTATTAATCAGAAATAATGAGGACTCTAATCCTCTTCTTTACAATAAATTCAGTATAATAATGTTTGTTGGAATTTCTAAAGTTTAACCCCTTAGAAATTCTTCTCGTACTATCTGATTTATTTCTTCTTACTTGTTCAACTACTTAACAAGTTATTTACCATGTAAATACTGAAAATAAATACAAGTACAGTATCAACGCATACAGATCATCAACTAAAAGTAAACACGCACACAAGTGACACTGTTTTTTTTGGGCTATTGTCCCCGGAAAAACCCAATGCAGGAAAATTGGTGCAACTATTCAGAGGGTTTTATTATTATGCAGTTTCATAATACAACCTGGGTGCTAGAAATGGCTCACCCAACAGAAAATGCCCTCGGCAGTAGTATCTCTCAGTCGGAGACAGATATTCCGGATAAAACACCGGATGAACGAACCCATAGCAACAATTGTAGCTTTCGCTGCTCTGTGTCACTCTGGTAGCTTTTGTTGCTCTATGTCACCCTATCCGGCTATCCAGCTCTTAGTCTGTCCCATGAAATGCTCCCAGCGCTGTCTCTAGGTCCTGTGTCAGCCTCTCTGGCCTAGCATCAACCTCTCTGGGCTTTGCGTCAGCTTCTGGAGCCTTTGCGTCAGCCCCTGGACCCTCTTCGTCTCACATGCTGACCCTCTCTAGCTCTGCGCAACTCCTGGCTGCCTCTGTGTGCCCTCTAGCTTGCTCTGCATCCTTCTCCCGATTCTGCACTAATCCTCTTGGTACTAACTTTGCCTCTCTGCTGTGTATTCACTGCCCCTCAGCTGCAACTCTAATCACTCACTCAATTTCCTCAGCAAACCCTGCCCCAGAAAATTGAGTTCTTGATCTCTCTCGGTGTGTTCTCCAACTGACCCTCAAGCCTCCTCTTATACTTTTCTCGTTGGTCCATCAACGACTGAGATTAGATCTCTAATCAACGGCTAAGATTAGATTTGGCTTGATCCATGACTTTGGACCATTCTAACCCAGTTTTATATTAATACCCATTAATATTTTATTTTTCCTAAGTTTAGACTTAAAAACTCCATTAAAAATATTAATTATTTTAATATCTCCCAAATTGATTAGATTCTGCCCAAACCATTTATGGGTCTTGGAGATTTCATGTGCTTTAGCCTCTCCACCAATTTTCGTGGCTAGAGTACATTCGATGCTACCCCAAATCAACAATGTTTAGGGCTCCAACTTGTAGGAATTTACAGGGTAAGTTCCTCAGACAGAACACCAAAGGACACCGCTCACAAACAGATCACAGATCAATACACCAGTATTTTGACGTGGTTAAAACCCTCAAAGAGGGAAACAGTCCACGACCTGAGCCAACGCGGCCACTTTAGGCAATTTATTAATAAAAGAATGAAAAATTACATATGCTTCTCTCATAGACGGATTACCCTACAAATGACCCTCCATGCGCTTTAAATAGAAATCATGGACCAATCGGGTGTTAAGCCACGGATCAAGTGTCGGTAATACCGAGGAGAGAATGAACCGTCGGATCACTACATATCGTGACCGTGGGATTGTAAGTTACAAAATGTACAAGGTAAAGAAACACACTTTACCTAACTCTATACCTAACTCTATACTAGACCAAGTTGTACTTAACTATTTCCTATGTGTCGGAATATCCTAACACAACCCTAGATGTAGACACTAATCTTTCAATCCACCAGGCTCCAACCTGTACTTTTCCAAGCACCAACTTGTTGTTGTTGAGGACTCCAATCCTCTAGGCTCCAACCCTCTCAACTGGTTTAGGCTCCACCCTGGTCCTCTTGAGGATTCCAATCCTCTCGGGTTCCAACCCTATGCTTCGATGTGCTACAAAGAATTATCTCTAGAACTTGCTTAAAGTGACTAATCCAATGCCCTCCTAGAGAGCTGGTCCAAAATTAGGTCCAAACACGTCCAAGCTCAACAAATCACAAGATTGCTTCAAAATGCTCCAAAGTTGTTTCAAGGTTATTTTCCAAGGTCTACTCCAAACAAGCTATTTCAAATAAGGCTCTCTTAAGACTGTTGTAAGTTCTTCTTTAAGACTTCACTGTAAGGTAATGCTTTATTGCTTCAAAAGCAAAGGCACCAAGGACATTCAATCCTCCACCCAATCCTTCAAGAATAATTGTCTGCTAATAAGTTACCTTTACAAAAATCTTCAACTGTGTTCTAAGTGTTGCCTTCAAAGTTGTTTCAATGTCCTACTGTCATGTCCCTTCTCAAATACATTAATCATAGGGTACAACTACACATTTTTGGCACCATTTTTGGCTTAGGAGGAGGACCCCACAGTTAGACTTAGGAACTATAGGGGAATTCGACTTTATTTTACAGCTAGTGGAATGTGGGGGCCACCCACATGAGAAATTCGAACTTGGGCATTCGATGAGCTTGGAGGGAATCGAATGGGTGGATGGAGGGGCCCACATGAGGGTAAGGGGACCCAAGGTGATAAAGGAGGATCAACTCTCATTTTCAACTATCTTTGACATTTGCAAACAAACACACAATTGTTAACTCTGCTGTTTAGTGAGTCTACCAGCAGTTTAGCCAGAAGTCTCTCACATGGGAGATTCGACCTTTACTTCGGGGGACCATCCGTGCCCGCCCTAGGGAGGTTGTTCTAAAGGAGTTTTTAGGAGTTTTGGGGCAATGACACACATCAACAACAATGTAGAGGAAGGGAGTGCATATTTCTGGGCAGCCAGGAATCACGTAGAGGGAGTTTGAGACCAGTAGGGATCACACAGCTTGTTGAGAGATGAGGGAGCTGAGGTAATAGCGTTGGATAGGCATTTTCGTTGGAGCTTTCAGCCTGCTAAGCCAACATTCCAACAATTCGTATTTCTGGGCTGAGAGACAATGCAAAGGCCACACAACAGAGTTTCGTGGTGCTTGGAGAGCAGCTGGGTCAGGCCAAGAGTTCATTCGGGGAGTTAGGAGTTGGATAGCAAGGGTAAACCCAACATTTTGGAGGAGTTTGCAGGTGGATTTGTAACCAGTTTCTAGCAAGTCGAATTTGGCAGCCATAGTTGAGGTGAGGCTCCAAGGGGGTCGAAAAACCAAATTCAAAACCAGCTAAAATCCCTTCTGGGTTTTTCTGAGTTTTGGCCAAGGAGTCCGGGTTAAAAGGATATAATTTTCTTGGTGGTTTTACTATCCATTCCAGCCATTCGAACTTTAGCAGAGAAACAATTTTCTAGGCAACACAGTGCAAAGTGGTGCAACCATTGGGTAGCCTTCAGCTCAACCCTTTTCCTACCTGGGTTTGGTCCTGCTTGTCCATTGAGACAAGCCCAGGTGCACCATTCCATCATCTATTGTATTATCTTGCAGAAAATTAATAAAAGGGTTCAGAAGTTCTCCATTTACAGTTTTTATATGGGTGTCTGCTGAACATTTCGTTTCTGTATGTTGCTGTATAGAATATTTGTTGTTATCACTTGTATTTCCTATTTAGGATCATTATAGTGGTATCAGAGCCTAGTTCTTGGCTCAGTTGTGGGGTTTGTTTCCTAAGAGAAGGGGACTAGCAGAACATCACCTATCCTATGCAGAGGTACATGAGCAGAGAAAGGGAGTTAGAAATTACGCCAGATACGAAGGAAAGAGGGAAAGCAGTCGCTGGAGAGGAAGAAATGACAGAGCCCAGGAGTACGGAAGAGATGACTTTCGACAGCCTCCTGAGGGCCTTGAGTGACTTGGCCAAGGGGTAGAAACACATGTTGGAGGAGATCAAGTCACAAAACAGAGACAGGGCCATGCCTAAAGGGTTTCTATGTGGAGAAACTTCTAGAGCCTCCTAACCTTTCAATCACCCCTCACCAGCAGTGCAACGCCCTTCAGTTGGTGTGCCGACTTGGGCTACACTACCTTCTTTCGTGCCAGCAAGGGAGGAAGACACTTCTCAGATGGGGGATTACTTCAGAGAGTGGCAGACTATGGACGAAGACTTCAAAGAAGCCCTCTCCTTCAGAGATTACTGCAAGCTCAAGCAGAGTGAGAAGAACAAGGGGTATGGAGGACAAGGGACCCAAAACTATGAGTTGCAGAGAACTATAGGGAGGATGTATTTCCCTACCTTTGATGGCACTGCCAAGTGCACAGCCAGGGCTTGGGTTGAAAAGATGGACACATACTTTCAACTCAACTAGATGACGGAGTAGGAAGCCATTAAGATGGCAGTGCTGCACTTGGAGGGGGAAGCCCATGATTGGTGGTTTCACGGTCTGACCACTTTGGGGCATGCCCAGATAGTTTCCTATGAGGACTTCACCCGAAGGGTGGTGGAGCGATTTGATCAGAGGGATCTAGAGGCTTCTTTCAGAGAGCTGACACAACTACGCCAAACAGGCAACCCAGAGCAGTACTTCTCAGATTTTCTACGTGTGTCAGTGATGGTCCCGGATCTATCTGAGGCAAGGAGGGTGTACACCTTCATTGAGGGCTTGCTTGAGCCCCTACGTGGACTGGTGAAGTCACGCAGACCCTCCATGCTGTAGGAAGTGGTTTTGTGTGCCAGAGATCTATAGGGGGCCATCCCCAAGACTAGAGCACCATTTCCTGCATGGACCCCTTTCCCACAGAAGGGGCATGAGACAAGACCCCCACCACCGAGGACCACACAGGGGAGGGGGCAGTTAGATGAGGATACATGGAAGTACCTCCAGAGTAGGAAGTTGTCCTTCACATGCAGAGAGCCCTGGGCACTTGGCCATAGGTGCACTGCTGGTAGAGCACATTACATTGAGGTCTTTTCTGACAATGACCAGGAGGATGAGGTGGAGCAGGATTGTGGTGGGATAGATGGAGAGTTTGGAAGACAGAGGCCCACCACCATCACCTCCACAGGGAGGGGCATTTCTTTCCCCAACAAGAGGAGTCCTTGCTTCTTTATGCGAGATTCCTAAGTTTTTGACACTCAGGATCAGAGGCACTGTACAGGGACAGAGGGTGTCAGTTCTGGTGGACAGTGGGGCTACCCACAATTTTGATAGATGCACAGCTAGTCCAGAGGGGGGGGCCTCACTACAACGGAGTTTGAGGGTTTCTCAGTCCTAGTGCCAGGTGACCGTACTATCTAGTGCACCATATATGTGCCCTCCTTGATAGTAGTTATAGGGAACTACTCGATGATAGACCACTTCTTTGTGGTCAATGTGCCAGACACCAACATGGTGATGGGTTTCTAGTGACTGTATTCCCTTGGGCGAGTCATGATAGATTGGAGGAAACCAGAGATGGAGTTCATTGGGCCAGATGGAAAACTGGTGGTGTTGAGAGGCATGTAGTCTTATCCACCTTAGGCAGTTTCGACCCACAGGATGGAGGTAGATCTCCGGCATGGGGACATTGCATGGGCAGTCGTGTTGAGGATCTCAGAGGCTGGGGGACAGGTGCAACCACCACCAGCAGACATACAGGCTTTACTGGACAGGTATGTGATAGTGTTCGGCGACATTCCACCAAGGCAGCCACTAGATAGAGGATTTGAGCACACCATTGAGTTGGAGTCGAGTATACAGGCAATTATCACTACTCCTTATAGGCACCCCAAAGCCTATAAGGATGAGATAGAGAAGGCCATGCAGGAGTTGTTTGCATTGCCATATCAGGCCAAGTTCCAGTCCTTTCGCTTCATCAGTAGTGCTGGTGAAGAAGAAGGATGGAACCCTCCGGATGTGTATCGACTACCGGGCCCTCAACTGGAAGACTCTTAGGAATCAATACCCTATTCCCCGCATTGACGAGCTAATGGATGAGCTTAGAGGATCCAAGTACTTCTCTAAGATTGATCTGCATTCAGGGTACCACCTGATCAGAGTAAGGGATCAAGGCATCCCAAAGACAACTTTGAGTTTCTGGTCATGCCATTTGGGCTGACCAACGCTCCAGCCACATTCCAGTCTTGCATGAACCATATCTTTCAGGGAAAGTTGAGGAGGTTTGTGATAGTGTTCTTTGATGACATCCAGATCTATAGTCGGATGTGGGAGGAGCACCTCCAACACTTGGAGGATGTATTGCGCATTCTGGAGGAGGAGTAGTTTTATGCCAAGCTCTCCAAGTGCGAGTTTGGATTGACAAAGATGCTTTATCTCCAAGTGGGCACTTTGAGATTTTGGTCATTCCATTTGGGCTGACCAACGCTATAGCTACATTCCAGTCTTGCATGAACCATATCTTTCAGGGAAAGTTGAGGAGGTTCGTGCTAGTGTTCTTCGATGACATCCTGATCTATAGCCGGATGTGGGAGGAGCACCTCCAACACTTGGAGGAGGTATTGTGCATTTTGGAGGAGTAGCAGTTTTATGCCAAGCTCTCCAAGTGCGAATTTGGATTGACAAAGATGCTTTATCTTGGGCATATCATTGGGGCAGATGGGGTGAAAGTTCACGAGAAGAAGATTCGGGCCATCCGGGATTGGCCAGTACCCCGAGATGTGACTATGCTGAGAGGCTTCTTGGGTATTTGCATTTATTACAAGAAGTTTGTCAAAGGGTTCTCGCAGCTGGTAGCACCTTTGATCGACTTGACCAAGAAGGGGGCCTTCGCATGGACTGATGGAGCACAAGCTGTCTTTGATCACCCCAAGGAGGTGATGAGCAGTTGCTTTGTTTTGGCACTCCCGGACTTTTCCCAGCCATTCATGGTGGAGTGTGATGCATTTGGTGTAGGAGTTGGAGTTGTATTGTCACAGGAGGGGCATCCCAAATCTTTCGAGAGTCGAAAGCTCCTACCGCATGAGTTGTCATATTCCATATATGACAAGGAGATGCTGGCCATTATGCATGCATTGGCCAAGTTTCGCCAGTACTTGGTGGGCAACCGGTTCCGAGTGAAGACTGATCACAATAGTCTTCGAAATTTCATGGCGTATCAGGGCCTCAACGATAGGCAACAAAGATGGGTCAGAAATGTGCAGGCCTATGATTTTGACATTGAGTATGTGCGAGGGAAGCACAATGTCGTGGCCGATGCTCTATCTAGGAGACCAGCTGGGTTATCTCTCATGAGCATTTGCCAGGATTAGAAGGCTCAATTGTTGGTGGAGTACTCCAGGGACAGGAGGGCATGCGAGGTATTGGAGGGGACACATGCAGATGAGCTTTACCATGTGATGGATGAGGTCATCTATTACAAGGGGCACATTTACTTAGTGCCGAACTCGTAGTTGAGGGAGAGGATACTCCAAGCAGCTCACGATTCACCACTGTTCGAACACCAGGGTTTCCAGAAGACTTATATGGTTGTTCGGGAGAGGTTCATGTGGAAGAGCCTCAAGGAGGATGTGCTGCAGCACGTACGGGATTGTGAGGCCTGCCAGCGGAACAAGGTGGAGTTGACTCACCCTGCAGGACTACTATAACCACTTCCCATTCCAGAGGGGAAATGGGAAAGTATTTCGATGGATTTCATCACTGGGCTCCCCTTAGTCCAGGGGAAGGATTGCATATATGTAGTGGTCGATAGGTTGACCAAATTTGCCCACTTCTTCACCATCCCCACTAGGTACATGACTGCAAAGGTTGCCGAATTGTTCTTCTGGGAGGTTTTCAGGTTGCATGGGCTCCCCAAGAACATAGTGAGCAACAGAGACATCAGATTCGTGGGTGGCTTTTGGCAGAAGCTCTTCAGGTTGGTTGGGATGGAGCTCACTCCTAGCACTAGTTATCACCCTTAGACGGACGACCATACAAAGAGAGTCAACCAGTGGTTGGAGGGGTACCTAAGGAACTATGTGACAGGTCAACATAGGACGTGGATTCAGTGGTTGCACTTGGGCGAGTACTGCTACAACACCATGCACCACATGTCTATCGGTATGACTCCTTTTTGTGCCCTCTATGGATATGATGCACTGACTTTTGTTGATATTGTTTTTGGAGACAGCCAGGCCCCAAAGGCCAAAGACTAGGTCCAAGAGAGCCAAGATATCCTCAAGTCTTTCAAGGATAATTTAGTGACAACCCAAAATCAGCAAAAATTGTATGTAGACCAACACAGGACACAGAGGCACTTTGAGGAGGGGGACTTAGTATACCTCCAGCTGCAGCCTTATAGACAGTCTATGTTGAAATAGAAGGGGGCCGAGAAGCTACAACCACGCTTCTATGGGCCCTACCGGGTGACTAGGCGAGTTGGGGAGGTGGCTTATGAGCTGGAGCTGCCTCCAGGGAACAGAATCCATAACGTGTTTCATGTCTCATGCTTGAAGATGGTGTTGGGACAATAGGTGACGCCAACAACTGATCTAGCCTTGCTGGATGATGAGGGCCACTTGGTGTTAGAACCAGACGCCATTTTTGACAGCAGGGAGAGGACACTGAGGAGTAGGACCATCAGGGAGTTCTTGGTATGCTGGAAGAACTTGCCGAATGAGAATGCCAACTGGGAAGGTGAGCACATACTGGAGCACCCAGCGTTGAGGTTGCTTGAGGGCAAGCAACATTTGGGAGGGGAGGAATTTCATGTCCCTTCTCAAATACATTAGTTACAGGGCGCAACTACATTTTTTTGGCACAATTTTTGGCTTAGGAGGAGGACCCCACACTTAGACTTAGGAACTATAGGGGAATTCGACTTTATTTTGCAGTTAGTGGAATGTGGGGGCCACCCACATGAGAAATTCGAACATGGCCATTCAATGAGCTTGGAGGGAATTGAATGGGTGGCTGGAGGGGCCTACATGAGGCTAAGGGGACCCAAGGTGATAAAAGGAGGATCAACTCTCATTTTCGACTATCTTTGACATTTGCAAACAAACACACATTTGTTCACTCTGATGTTTAGCGAGTCTACAGGCTATTTAGCCATGAGTCTCTCACGCGGGAGATTCAACCTCTACATCGGGGGACCATCCATGCCCTCCCTAGGGAGGCTGTTCTATAGGATTTTTTAGGAGTTCCAAGGTAGTGACACACATCAACAACAATGTAGAGGAAGAGAGTGCATATTTTTGGGTAGCCAGGAATCAAGCAGAGGGAGTTTGAGACCAGCAGGGATCACACATCTTGCCGAGAGGTGAGGGAGATGAGGTAGCAGCGTTGGACAGGCATTTTTGTTGGAGCTTTTAGTTCGCTGAGCCAGAATAAATCCTATAAGTCCTCAATGGAGATTTTGACCTAGAACATGGTGACCCAAGCATGAAATTCATGCTTTAATAAGTCACAATGATAATAATAAAAATTATTTTCTTTATTCTTTTGACAAGTACATTACATAATGACTCAAGTATATTATTGAAGACCGAACATAGTTACTTTTTCCAACACTCCCTCTTAACTAGGGAGGTATTCGTAATGTACAAATACAATGGAAGATCTCAAACTATATGAAAACATGAAGAATCTTTGGGCACCGCAATGCCATGGATTAGATTCTTGACCAGGGCAATCTATCCAACTAGTCACTCAACAATTTAGGCACCGCAATACCATGGAATAGATTCCTGACCAGGGCAATCTATCCAGGTGGGACTAAGGTGGACTCAAGCTTTCAACCCCTCTAGGTACCATCAAGCTTACCTGCAAACCACCAACCCAAACATACAGGTGTGCATCCAAAGACAGAGCTCAATAAACAACACCATCTTTCCAATTCCTTGATTCTTGACATCAACACATAGTGTCAACTTGATGTCTCCCTAGGCAATGCTTCACTCGCAAAGCCTCAACAAATCTCTTCCAATCCTTTATGATCAATACAATCACCAATATCTACCAAACCCAGTAGGTTCCTTAGATATTCGAACTTCTTATTAGGAAGAGCCTTTGTCAGGATGTCTGCTACTTGTTTGTCTGTCGGAACATATTCTAGCTTCACGATCCCATCCTGCACCAAGTTCCTAATAAAGTGGAACTTATTATTGATATGTTTCATCCTCGAGTGAAACACAGGATCTCTAGACATCTTGATACAACTTTGATTATCACAGTTAATCACAGTAGGACCCAGAGACTTTTCGAACAAGTTTGTCAGAAGCTTCCTTAACCAAACAACTTCTTTTCCTACTTCACATGTAGCCACATATTTTGCCTCGACACTACTCAATGCAACGAGATCTTGCTTCCTACTCATCCAAGAGATCATAGGAGCTCCCAGACTAAAGCATCCTCCGATAGTGCTCCTTCCATCGGTCTCACTGCCACCC
Source organism: Pinus tabuliformis (assembly GCA_031772625.1). NCBI lineage: Eukaryota > Viridiplantae > Streptophyta > Pinopsida > Pinales > Pinaceae > Pinus > Pinus tabuliformis. Next base: position 862,465,530 of record CM062816.1, read on the forward strand.
CAATCAGAGTCTGTGAAGCCAATCAGCTTGACTTCCTTACTATCATACTTTAGGCAGTAATGTATAGTGCCACGAAGAATCCTCAATATATTTTTGGCAGCTATCCAATGACCATGACGCGGCTCCAACTGAAACTGACTAAGAATGTTCACTGCAAAACATATATTTGGCCTAGTATTTACCAAATACATCAGGGAACCCACCAATTGTCGATATAAGGTGGGATTCATGAGACTCGAGTCAGAGCTTCTCAACTTCCTGAGATTGGTGACCATAGGAGTAACCATCGGCTTGGATTCCATCATCCCAAATTTTTGTAATAACTTGATGATGTACTTTCCTTGCCCCAAATATATCTCCCCAGGTCTTTGCCATACTTCTAGACCTAGATAGTAATGCATTAGTCCTAGATCCTTCATCCCAAATTCTGCTGCCAACATCTTCTTGCATTCTTGAATTCTTTGTTCTATGCCAGTGATGAATAGATCATCCACATATAGCAGAGTAATGACTAGCTCATTATTCACGACCTTGATATATAGATTCGGATCAGTAGTACTCTTCACGAACCCAACCCTGAGAAGGTATGCGTCGATTCTTGCATACCATGCCCTTTGTGCTTGCTTCAAGCCATATAGAGCCTTCTTGAGTCTGCAAACATGAGATTCCCTGCTATTCACTTCAAGTCCTTCAGGTTGTTCGATGTACACTTCCTCATCAATGGTACCATTCAGAAATGTGGTCTTAACATCCATTTGATGGATATTCCACCCCATTGTAGCGGCTAGTGAAACCAAAGATCCAATGGTAGTGTACCTAGCAGTAGGTGCAAATGTTTCTTCATAGTCAATGGCTTCCTTTTGAGAGAAACCCCTTGCAACAAACCTTGCCTTGTACTTGTCTATACTTCCATCAATAGCATGTTTGATCTTATAAATCCACTTTGATGTAACAACCGATTTGTCACTAGGTCTAGGAACGATTTCCCAAATCCCATTCTTCATGATGGATTGATATTCTTCCTGCATAGATTTCTTCCAAACCTCTTCATGCTCAGCTTCCTGAAATGTATATGGCTCGGCTTCAATCAACTTTGTCATATATGCAGCATAACCAGAATACCTTTTCGGTTTCTTACTTTCCCTGGAGGATCCTTTCGCAACTTCATGTCCTTCAGCATCTTCTAATGTAGATCTCAGCCAATATGGCCTTTTCCTTATGGTTGGGACAACCACCGATTGAATAGGCTCACTTGGTCCTTCTTCTTCATCATTTGGAGTAGAGTTCTCATGAACTTCATCTTCTTCAAATATGGGAACTTCTTCGTCATCAGAATCAATAGGGATATCCTTTGATTTCTTGTAAGCTTGATTCTCATCAAATATGACATCCCTTCTTACATCAATGTATCTTCCCTCCTTTTTGTAGATTCTATAAGCTTTTTAGGAGAGACTGTAACCAACAAATATTCCCTTGATACTTGTCGAGTCCAATTTCTTTCGCTTGTCTTTTGGAACATGTACATATCTGGACTTCCAAATATGCGGAAATGATCCACACTTGACTTCTTTCCTATAAATACTTCTTTGGGTGTAGTATTATCAAGACTCTTATGAGGACTTCTATTTTGAACATACATGACAGTCATCGCTGCTTCACCCCATAAGGACATCAATAGATCTTGATCAAGGAGCATAGTTCTAATACCTTCTTCAATTGACCTATTCTTTCTTTTAGCCAATCCATTCTTCTCGGGATAGTAGGGAACAATGAGCTCCCTCTTAATACTTGCATCCTTACAATATGCAATTAACTCTTTAGAGGTGTATTCCCCACCATTGTTAGACCTTAGAGTCTTTATCTTCTTTTTGGTTAGGGTTTCCACCTCAGCCCTAAACTCCTTGAACTTATCAAATACTTCATCTTTTTTTTTGAGTAGATAAAGCCATGTCTTTCTTGAATGGTCATTGATGAATTTTACATAGTAGAGATGACCTCCAAGTGTCTTGTCAGACATGGGCTCGCATACATCAGAATGGATGAGATCTAATATTTCTTTAGATCTAGATTCACTATGATGAAATGGCTTTCTAGTATGATTTCATAAAGAGCATCCCTTGCATACACCTTTGTGATCCAACTTCATATCAGGAATACCATTGACCAATTGACTAAGAATAGGGATGACCCTATAATGAAGATGACCATATCTTCGATGCCATAGTTCAATGGGATTTATTTCCATATTGACAAGAGCTTTAGGAGATGGAGTGATAACCTGGTAAAGACTTCCTTATCGAACTCCAATAACCCTAGCTTTGTCAATACTAGAGTTCTTTCCCCAGACCAATACTTTTCCATCAACAAAAGCAATTCTTTCCCCTTTATCTTCTAAACAAGATATATAAAGTAAATTCTTTTTCAAACCTAGAACATAGAGAATGTTGTTGAGATGTAGATTCGATCCATTGTCCTACTTTAATGATGTAGATCCCAGGCCTCTAACAACATAGCTTTTGTTGTCACCCAATTCCATTACATGGGAGGATGATTCCTTTGATAGTGTGTGAAGTTTCCTACTTTCACTTGTCATATGTCTCGATGCTCCACTATCAATAATCCATGCATTATCATCAGTAAGAGATCCTGTAAGGGCAACCAAGAATCCATGGTTCTTGACTTTGTTGAATAGATAGTAGATGATCTTCTTGATCCATCTTCCATCAGGTCTGAAACCAATCTTATGTAGTTCATCATAGAGGTAGAAACTATGCCAACAAAGTGATCTTCGACTTGTCTTGACCTTAGCACTGAAACTATGTTGGAAAATCAAAGATATTATATTCAGGTTTGATTCTCTGATCTTGATAATTACTTGTGAGTGTGTTGGCTTCTCTTACTTCTTTATTATCTTATCTTTCATCAAGCAATTATACATACATGAAGATCACAAAAGGAGAGACACAAGATATAGGCACATGCCAGGGCAAAACCCCCTTCAAGGGGAAAACCTAGTCAAAGTAATTCTTCCTTTCAATAGTATTCTTTGAGACTCTTCACCCTATACCTATACCAAGACTAGACGTTCCCTCCACACCATGTTAGCCTCTAAGATCTTCGACCTCCCTTTCCAGCAACTTCGACTATGCAACAGATCCCCGCAACATGTAGCTTCTGGCAACAACAAAACCTTAGGAGAATTCGATCTCCTAAACCAGACCATAAAACAGAGAGAGAGAGGCACCAAAGCTTCCATTTTCCTCTTCTCTAGAGATTCCCCCAAACTCACACTTCTTTTCTCCTACCAGCAGCAAACATTGCATTCCTGGCACTTCCCAGCACATCGTAGAAGATATCAAATTGCTTGTGAGAGTGATGCTTCCAAATGACTTTGTCTTCCTTCTTTATCTAGCCCTCTAGTGGGTCGAATTAGGGTCTCTAGGCCGACTTGATCTTCCTTAGGCCAACATGATGTGGAGGACACATAATTCACATTTTGCTTGATACAAAGCCTTTTTACATGATCCGCAAGCCCAAGAATGGTTTCTTCGAATGTATAATAATTCTATAGACCCAAAATAAATTCTAGAAGTTCTGAATGGGGACTTTGACCTAAAATATGGTGACCCAAGCATGAAACCCATGCTTTAATAAGTTACAATGATAATGATAAAAATTATTTTTTTATTCTTTTGACAAGTACATTACATAATGACTCAAGTATATTATTGAAGACCGAACATAGTTACTTTTTCCAACATGATTAACAAGCTTGGTTCACTTAGATGCACGAATGAATTATTGTATCTGATGGTGAGGAAGCACATTGTATCTTATCTGTAATTGGCAAGTGGTTTCATCATGGGCTGGGCAACTTAAATGGGGCCCAAGCCCACCAAAGGATCATATTGACACTTCTAGGGTAAGCTTTGAGGGCCATGGGACTCCATCATGTGTCAAAGCATCATTTCATGCCATGGGCACTCACAAGTTACAACACCTTCAAGAATTTGTTCATTACTCCACATTATTCACAAGATGAATCACTTGGATTCGCGTGCCACGACTGGCTTAACATGATTATGGCGATTGATCCAAGGCCCAGAGGAGGTTTGTCTCACCTTTGAGACTTGGAAGGGAAGACACCATTATCAAAGCCCTCATTTGGAGCAATGTACATGCTTTCTTTCATTCGAAGACCCGTGAGATTTGTATTTGTGCCCCAACACCACTTTGGGGCCCCACATGATGACTTGTATGAAGGATTAAGGGCCATCCCGTAGTTCATATTTATAATTTTCTGGAGCGATCTCCCACTTCTTGGCACTTAGAGGACTCAATGCGGCCCTCTAATGGCCCTACATAAACATGACATCATCAACTCGGCTAGTAATTGGATGGCTAAATCAAAATTTAGGAAAGCTACTTGGTTGATTTGTGAGCAAGGCTTGTTTCTTGCTCATTATTTTAGTATTTTGGGGGCTAATTAGGCTAACTTGATTTGGAGAGGGTCATATAAATGGAACTAAACCTTATTTGTATTTCATCATCATCACACTTGGATTCTCTCTTTTAAATAACTAACACTTTTTCTTTGGAGCTATTGGAGACACTTTTGATGCATTTTGATGTGTGGAAGATAATATACCTTTCTTATTTGAAACTTCTTCTTGAATGATGGATGGATATATGTTAATGCTAGATAACAATGGTATGTTGTATGCTTTAGCACAATTTACTTCAATGTTCCTTATTAGCCCAATGAAAATTTCCAATTATATGCAGTAGAAAACACATTGACTGTAAATGCAGATAGAACATAAATACATGTGCAGAAGACAAGCCAAGACAAGGGGACACAAGATGTGGCAGATGCCGGGTACAAACCCTAATGTGGGGAAACCCTTTGATCAAATCTTCTTATTATTATTCAATAGTTCAGCAAAGAGAGAGAGAGAGAGTACAAATATCAGAATTACATGCCCAAAACATTCCTGCCAAATCAATAGTCAATCAACAGTCAATGCAGCCCTAACCAGAAAGTCAATGGAGGTCAAAGCTACCCCAAAATGTCCTCTAAGAAGGTCGATCAAAAACAAAAGAATGTGGCCTGCCAAGGGAGTCAAAGTCAACCCAAAAACAACTTGGTGAAACCAGTAAAAATCTGTTATAATTTATGCGGCCAAACTAGAAAATCAACATTGCAGTCAACACAGTGAAACAGTCCCAATCATCTCGAAAATCGTGCCAAATAATGCCGCCTGCAGAAATCGGAATCCTGCCCTCCAAAACAAAGTCAAAGCATGGTCAAACAGTCCAAGTGAATGCTACCCTAATCTTTGAAATTTTCAGCCTCCAAAACTAGTCCAAAAATTCATCCTCTTCCACGTGCGAAGTAAAGAAGACTCCAAGGTGTACGAACCAATCAAGAGAGGAGAGAGAAGATGATGTGATGAGTTGAGATGATGTCCAAATGAGAGAGAGGTCACTCCTATTTATACACTTCGTTGAGGGTGAGGAGACACATCCATTGGGCTTCATGAGCCTACATTTGATTGAGTCCGACCTTGACATTTGTCCATGAGAAAGAAATAATTCAAAATTCCATTTCTGCTTGTCAGAATGAGATAATCTCTATATCAAAATTGTACCTCTCAAAAAGAGGAATCCAATGCAATAATCATCTCCATCATATGAGTTGTCCTAAGGTGGAAGTTGGCCCTAGTTGCCAATTTTAACACTTCCTCTCAACTAGGGAGAATTCCACCTGCCAATCCATCTATCATCATCATGCCAACCTGTCATCCTGTACCATCCCTGTCATCACTGCCTTGCTCTAGCCTACTAAACCATGAAGTAATAATGAAGAAGAAGTGATCAAGAGTGAGTCATAAGATCATACCACTCTCCACTGAAAAAAGTTAGTCCTTGATCCTAGATCAAGTTGTTGAACACCATGCATCCTAGTCATAGGGAGTACGACAGTACACGATGCATCCATCAGTAGTGCTATGGTCCCTAACCATCTTTTCCCAACTCATTGGCTAGATGAGAGGTATTTCCCACGAGTCCCGAATTCTATGGGTGGGATGTGTGCCGGGGCATCAGCAGGAGAAGGTGAACCACTCATCCTACTCATATGCCATAGGAGAAGGTGAACCACTCATCCTATGCATATGTCATTTGTAGGGGAAGGTGAACTACTCACCCTACATGTATGTGTCCGGATAGGGGAAGGTGAACCACTCACCCTACACACATGTCAACCATAATTGGGTATCACAGGGGAAGGTGAACCACTCACCCTATATCTAGCACACCACTAGGGGAAGGTGAACCGCTCACCTTATGGTCGCTCATAGCTCCAAGAAGTACCCCGACCCCCAGGAGATCCCAGAGCTTTGTGTTCAAATCATACAGGAACCACATAGGAGGGTCATTCCATGACTCCAAGTCTCTCTCAGAAGGTTAAGAATTTGACCTTCCCCAAAGGCTTCACGAGAATGTTTGCAACCTGCTCATCCGTCTTGATGTGTTGGAGCCTTATTGCTCCCCATTGTACCCTATCCTAGATAAAGTGGTATCTGATATCAATGTGCTTGGAACAATCATGGAACACGAGATTCTTTGATAGGCAAATCGCACGCTGGTTGTCACAAAAGATCACGATGGTATGCAACACGTGCTCAAATAGCTCACCGAAGAGCTTCCCCAACGGAACTGCTTCACAACAGGCCAACTCGCAGCGATGTATTCAGCCTTGGCAGTGCTTAGTGCAACTGATTCTGCTTCCTGCTCATCCAAGATATTGAAGCAGACCCTAAGGAGAAGCAACACATAGATGTGCTCTTACGATCCACCACACTGCCAACCCAGTCAACATCTGTATATCCATGTAGCCTCAAATTCTTGACAGTGTATCTTAGTCCATAGTGGATTGTGCCCTAGAGATATCTCAAGAGATTCTTAGCAGCAATCCAATGAATGTGATGAGGCTCAACCATATATGGACTCAACGTATTCACAGCGAAACATATGTCAGGACGGGAGTTGATCATGAACAATAGGGGCCCCACAAGTTGACGATACTCAATAGGGTTTGCTATTCTGGGCCCAACAACACTTCCACATAGCTTCTTAAAGTTGAGTTCCATCGGAGTAGTCACAGACTTGCAATTCACCATCCCACATCTCTCAAATAACTTCACAATGTATTTTCCTTGAGAAAGGAAAATCTCACCTGGCTTTTGGCAAACCTCCAACCCTGGGAAATAATGCATTAGTCCTAGGTCCTTCATCTCGAGCTTGGAAGCCAACTCCCTCTTGCATTGATGAATGAGAGGGTCATCACCTGTGAGAAAGAGATCATGCACATAAAGGATCAGAATGAGAGGTCTGTCCTTTTCAACCTTGAAGTAAAGGTTCGGGTCAGCATCGCTCCTTGTAAATCCCAGCGTCATAAGATAACTATCGATCCTCTCATACCAAGCCCTATGGGCTTTCTTCAACACATAGAGGGCTTTCTTCAACCTGCATAGATGTGTCCCACAATCTTGAACCTCAAACCCCTTGGGTTGTTCCACATAGACTTCCTCTTTAAGCAAACCATGCAAGAAGGTAGTTTTGACATCCATCTGGTGTAGGTTCCATCCTTGCGAGGCAACAAGGGCTATAATCGAACGAATGGTGGTATATTGGGCAACCGATGCAAATATCTCATCACAATCTACACCTTCCTTTTGAGATAAGTCTCGAGCAACAAATCTGGCCTTGAACTTTTCAGCACCCCCATCAACTCCATGTTTGATCTTGTAGAGCCATTTCGAAGTGACCACTGACTTGTCCTTGGGTCTAGGAACCACATCCCAGACATCATTCTTCATGATCGACTCATACTCCTCGTTCATCGCATCCTTCCAAACTTGTTGCTTCACGACTTCTTCGAATGTGCAAGGCTCAGATTGTACAATGGTACTCATGGCAACTAAGTACCCTTTGTACCTATTCACCTTTTTTCTTTCATGAAATGTCCCCCTCGGTGCAATATGTTTCTCGACATTTTCAAGAGTATCTTTGAGCCACAAAGGCCCTTTTTCTTGAAGTAGAGGGCTCACTAGGATGTGGATCAATGGGATCCTTTGGGCCTTCAACATTGAGCATTGGTTCATCAGACAAGGGTTCATCCTACTTTTCTGCATCAACATCATCATTGTCCTTCCTAGGGATAGGAAGATCTCAGATCTTTCTAAGAGCAGAATCTTCATCGAAAATGACATCATGACTTAATTCCACTTCCCTTTGACCAAGCACATAGATTCCATATGCCTTCGAAGTTTCATTGTAGCCCTCAAACGTTCCTTTCTTCCCAGATGCATCTAGTTTATTTCTTTTCTTTTTCGGCACATGAAAATATACGGGACAACCAAAAATTTTAAATGAGAAACATCAGGTTTCTTACCGGTGAAAACTTTTTTGGGTGTCTTGAAGTCTAAAGCTTGATGTGGGCATCAGTTTTGGACATACATAGCAGTGTTGGCAGCGTCTCCCCATAAGAACTTCGAAAGACCTTGATCATGAAGCATAGCATGGGTGGCTTCTATGATAGTACAATTCTTCTTTTTGACAACACCATTTTGTTCAAGAGTATATGTAGAAGTGGTCTCCCTCTTAATGCCAGCTTCTTTACAATAGTCTTTGAGTTCATTTGATTCATATTCGGTCCCATTATCGATCCTTAATATTTTGATCTTCTTCCCTGTTTGATTCTCTACCAATTCTTTGAAGGAGTGGAATCATTTGAACACTTCATCCTTCTTCTTTAAGAAATAGATCCATGTTTTGCGAGAGAAGTCATCCACAAAAATAACATATTATAAATATCGACCCAAAGATGTCAAGGGCAACATACCTGATAGATCATAATGGATCAATTGAAGAATATCGGTGGTTTGAGTCTCACTTGAAGGGAATGGTCCCCTTGTATGTTTGCCACCTTCACATCCTTGACAAACACCTTCATGATTTAAATTGAATTCGGGCATACATGTGACCATATTCCTTGCATCAGGTAGGGCTTTGAAATGAAGGTGAGAAAATCTTCGGTGCCATAATTTAGTTTGAAGAGGAGTATCACAAGTCATTTCTCCCGACAAACTTCCTCCACCCTGATAGAGACCTTCAACCCTGAATCCAAGTGTGAATGCATCTGTTGGTTTTCTTTTTCAAACATGAACCTTCCCATCAATAAATGTCACCTTAAAACCTTTTTCTTCCATCATAGAAATAGAAACCAAGTCCTTTTTCAGATCAAGTACATATAGCACTTCCTGTAAGTGGAGGGTTTGACCTTGATTTAAGTGAAGAGTAACAGTCCCAATTCCTTTCACAGGATAGGTGGCATTATCCCGAAGTATAATCTCCATATTTGTCTTCTATTCAACCAATTTTGAGAGAGCTTCTTTGTACCCAGTGAAGTGCCTTGAGGCACCACTATCAATCAACTAATGATCCAATGTATCCGGAGGAGAGGAAGTGGAGAGGGCAGAAATAAGATAAAATTATTTTTGCTTTACAACATTAACTTCTTCATACCTGGAATTTCTCGGCTTCTTAGGAGGACGACCATTTCCATTTCAAGCAACGGGAGCATTCCTCTTTCCTTTGTTATTGAACCTGTTGTTCCTTTGATTGCCATTGCCTTTGAAATTGTTGTTATTGTTGTCATCATCTCTTGGAGTATCCTTCTTATGAGGACACTCTTTAGTGAAGGGGCCAAACCTGTTACAATTAAAGCATCTTCCTTTTCTTCCTTGGACCAACATTGTTCCTTATCTTAGAATGAGTAGAGAAGGAGGTAGGATTGTTTCCATTTGAGGGCTTGTCTCTTTCCATCATCCTTATTTCTTCTTGAATGCATCTAGCCAATAATTCATCAAATCCTGGAATCTTGTCATTGTTGAGGATGGTAGTGTTTAACACATCCCATTCTCTTGTAAGGCCTCCAAGTGCAATAAGAGTGAGCTTCTTGTCACCAATGACTTCTCCAATAGATAGGAGATCATTTTTGATCTCAGTAATCCTCATGAAGTAGGATTGGATGGATTCTCCTCTATCCATCTTGATGTCTTTCAAGTTGTTCTTGAGAAAGAGAACCTGATTCACATTATTTACTTTGAACATCCCAACCAACTTGTCATACATCTCCTTAGATGTTTCCAAATCAGAAATATAGGCAACCAAAAGGTTATGAATAGAATCAACAATAATCTTCTTAGCTTTAACCTCACCTTTCTTGTACTTGGTTTGTGTAGCAATGGATTCATTTGAAGGAGGCTCTGCTATTCTTCCTTTGACATAGTCCATGGCATCAATTTCTTCCTAAGTCAAATCTAGAGTAATCTTCCATGTATGATAGTCAGATTTGTCCTTGAGCTTGTCCTCGGATTTGAAGAAAGATGTAGTCATCATTTGGACTAGATCCAAGTCCTTGTCCAACAACTTCCCTTAGAGATTGCTTTGCTTCACTCTTTCTTGGGCTTTGTCTTCAACTGAGTTCTGATACCATGTTAATTTTAGATAACAATGGTATGTTCTATGTTTTAGCACAATTTACTTCAATGTTCCTTATCAGCCCAATGACAATTTCCAATTATATCCAATAGCAATCACATTAACTTAAACACATTGATAGTAAATGTAGATAGAACATAAAAACATGTGCATAAGACAAGCCAAGACAAGAGGACACAAGATGTGGCAGATACCAGGGACAAACCCTAATGTGGGGAAACCCTTTGATCAAATCTTCTTATTATTCTTCAATAGTTCAGTAGAGGGAGTACAAATATCAGAATTACATGCCCAAAACACTCCTGCCAAATCAATAATCAATGTAGCCCTAACCAGAAAGTAAACAATGGTCAAAGCTGCCCCAAAATGTCCTGCAAGCAACTCGGTCAACAAAAGAAGAATGCGGCCTGCCAAGGGAGTGAAAGTCAACCCAAAAACAACTCGATCAACCTAGTCGAAGTCTGCTGTAATTTCTGCGGTCAAACCAGAAAGTCATCACTGCAGTCAACATGGTCAAACAATCCCAATCATCTTGAAAATTGTGCCAAACAATGCGGCCTGCAGAAATCAAAATTTTTCCCTCCAAAATGAAGTCAAAGCATGATCAAACAATCCGAGTCAACACTTCCCTAATCTTTGAAATTTGTGGCCTCCAAAACTAGTCCAGAAATTCATCCTCTTCCACACGTGCGAAGAAGAGAAGCCTCCAAGATGTACGAACCAATCAAGAGAGGAGAGAGAAGATGATGTGATGAGTTGAGATTATGTCCAAATCAGAAAGAGGTCACTCCTATTTGTACACTTCGTTGAGGGTGAGGAGACACATCCATTGGGCTTCATGAGCCTACATTTGACTGAGGCCGACCTTGACAATTTTTCCATAACAAAGAATAATTCAAAATTCCATTTCTGCTTGTCAAAATGAGATGATTTTTATATCAAAATTGTACCTCTCAAAAAGATGAATGATGAATCCAATGCAATAATCATCTCCACCATATGAGTTGTCCTAAGGTGGAAGATGGCCCTAGTTTACAACTTTAACAATATATTGCATGTCTCCTGTAAGTTTTTAATATTGATGAAATTTTTCTTTGAAAATTGTTTAATGTATGGAATTGCTGCTCTAGAATATGTGAAATTGTGCCCTAATTGTTGAAGATTAAGTTTGGAAAGCTTTTCTAGTAGAGTATTGCATATGTTATTCAATGCAAGGCATGTGATGAATGTTCCTAGTGAATGAATGTCTTTTATTCTTCATGAAACTCCATTACATCTTGAAGAATGTAAATGTTTGAAGTTGGTACCTAGGGCATCGATTTCGATCCTCCTAGGAATACGTTTTATCTTATCTTAAGCATCTTAAGAGTCCATTGTCCTAAGGACTAGGCACTAGTCCAAGGATTTTGGTGATCAAACTCCTCTTTCTCCATATTTTCTCCTCATAAACTTTGGTCCCCAAAAGGTAGGGCAAAAATCTAGGGCTTGCAATGAAATTTTGGGGAGGTGATTTTTTGAGAATCTAAGGGGCGAAACATCGAGATTAGGGTCTAGGCCTATGCTCGAAGTTTGGTGGGCATCCGCCCGAGTTTCATCCATAAAATCTCTTGCGCTAGGTAGCTAGTCCAAGAGGGAAAACCCAGGTCTTTCTCTCTCACCTTGGGGACTTCTTTGAGGGTTGTATGAGCATAGTATTCATTGGAATAAATCTCAAGAAACCCTTTCTCCTCCCTTGCCTTGAACTAGTTAGTACCGTGGAAGTATTTCTTTCCCCGATTATTCATAAAACCCTAGGTCTAGTGTAAGTCTTTCTTAGGTCTCTCAAAGATAGCGAAGAACCCTTTAGAAGTGTTAAATCATCACATAGAGCTTCTTTGAGAGGTTCTACCTCATCTCCTAGAGTCTTGACCTTAGCATATCTAAAACACTAAGTCTTGATCTCTTTATCTTAAACCATTTCTTGGAAAGCATGTTAGCTTCCTTTAAACATTGAGCCATTGTTGTGTCTCTCCTTGAATGGGCTTTGTGGAATCACTTCACACCTAAACCCTTGATTTATTTATCATAAGTGATTCTCTTTCTACTAGGACCAGTCCAATCAGTGAAAGTCTGTAAAGAGCAAGGGACCTCTACATCCTGGACATGATGCAGAAGAGAGCGATAAAGCTTGAGCACATCCCCAGTGATGAGCAAGCAGTTGATGTTCTAACGAAGTTAGTTCCCAGGGAGAAGTATGTGCACTTTAGAGAGAAGCCGGAGCTCGTGGAGATTATCCCTCATGTTGTGAGGGAGTGTTGATATGTCTACAACACGGATGGACATTCTCCCGGAAGGTCCAAGAGATCTTGAGGGCTCAACGGGTAGTGTTGAGTTAGCGTCTTTTAGAGGAGGACCTTAATCACACACCAAGAATGGTGGAGTGAGGTCTTGGATCCTAATCACATACAGGGTATGGTGGAGTGAGGTCCTTCATTATTTGGACCCTAATCACACACCATGGAGTGAGGTCCTTCATCATTTGGACCCTGATCACACACCATGGAGTGAGGTCCTTCAACATCTGGACCTTGATCACACACTAGATAGGGTGGAGTGAGGTCCTTTCAGCATCTAGACCTGATTTCCACCAGGAAGGGGTTGAGTGAGGTCTTGGCCCCAGAGTGCTCACTAGGCATGGTGATTGAGTGCTTTCTCGTTGAGGGTCTTAGGATTTTGTCCTAGGAAGAGGCCATGGGACTCGAGGATCGATCATTCTAGAGGAGTGAGTCTTAACATGTTGATGACATTGCCATGGGTTTGGTACCACTATGGATATGGCCACTAGTAGATGCCGATGGTAATGATGATGCTGATGCTAGAGATGCTTACTAGTTGATGATGATAGTGAGTTAGATATTTCAACTAGTGGTTGATGATGAGATGATGCTAATAATGTAAGAAATGCTAACACGACTGATGATGAATTGGTATAACCTTTTTCATAGAGAAATTTTGTCAACATGAGAACATCTGGATAGTCATTATGAATACCTCCCTAGTTAAAAGGGGGTGTTGATTTTTTGTAACTATTTTTAGTCTTCATAATGTATAATTGAGTCATTATGTATTTGTAAAGCATATTTAAATGCTAAGGAGTCAAAAGAAAATTATTTTGAGTCAAAGTCCCATTGTGACTTTCAAAAAGATGAAATTTGAATTTTTGAAATTTAAGTTTTAGCTCCAAAAAGTAAGATTTGTCTCCTCCTAGTCAAGTCGACACTTTTGAATGTTCTAGACAACTCCATAAGATCAAGTCAACTTCCTAAATGCACAGGTCGGCTCCAGCAAGGGACATGTCCATTCGGCCTAAAAAACGAAGTTATAAAGGGCCTATTTGCCCCTCCAAGAGACACACTTAGAGCTCATGCAATTTAAGGCAACTTTGGCCTATTATGAGGTTTTATTGGCTCACATTTGTTGTACATAGGCTCACATTTGTGGTGTATATGGCTCACATTTGCTTTGAGAAATGACTCGCATCTGTGGTGTATATGGCTTGCGTTTGTGTCTAGATACTGTTAGTGTCGGTCTTGAAGCCCTCCATCAGCGATCAAAGCTCTTTGCATTTGCATAAGTAGGTGTCTCATCAGTGTCAATTTTTGCATCCCATTAGGCATGCCATAACCCTGATGGAGGAGCTGGTCTATTTATACCCCTCTTGGCTTTGCTGGATCAGGTCATATCAGTCATTAAGCTCTTTTAAGCTTGTCTTGAGGTCAAAGTCCTAGGTCTAGGGTTTTGGTCATTTATCTCTGCAAGGTCATGTCTCTGAAAGTCCATGAGTGCTCAGCAAGCCAGAGGGAGGAATTGTAAACATGTTTCTTCGATATTTTTATCTTGTACAGTGAATTTTCACCTTGGATTTAAAAACTCTGTTTTTAAAGCCAAGGTCATTTTTTTTCAAAATTTTTGTAAAAAGTGATGAAATTTCAAAAGACTGCAGCGGACATCATGAAAACCCTGGTCCCCTTGTCGAGATCCCTCAGATGATCTACCTGCAAAAAGAATCAAGAAAAAGCACTAAAAGAGTCGATTTCAGGGCAAAAGGAAGCCAAAAAGTCAATTTTATAAAGTGTCAAAGATAAACTTTAGAAAGTGGGTTTAAGCATTAAATTTTTTCAGAGGCCATCCAGCAGTTCAGTTTTTGAACGGGCGCGACCCGTCAAGCGCGCGCGACCCGTTGGGAGGGGCACGCGACCCGTCAAGCCCGCGCGACCCATCAAGCGTGCGCGACCCATTGGGAGGGGCGCGCGACCCGTCAACCTGTTCTCTGCAATCTCCTTTCAAATTTGCTCAATCTTCCTCCAAGTCATGGAATTTGTTCAAAGTAGGCTCTCTACACATCATTTTGGTGGTTGGTTATGAATGTAAGCCCTCATGCTTGTGTTTTAACCTCAAATCATGCAAGTGAAAAGACATTATATGGCTGCATTGTTAATGGTTAAATGTGCTAGTGTTTGTGTTGTTTCAAGGTATTTCCCTTGGTAAATTGTTTCCCTCCTTCCCTTTTTACTCATATTTGCATTCATATCTATTTTCCCATACTATTTTATAAATAAAATGCAAACCCTCCCTTCTCCCTAATCACTAAAAATGCAAACCCTACCCCTCTCCCAAAGCATCAAAAAACTCAAACCCTAATCTTGCTGCACCATATGCATGTGTAAACACAAGAATTTGTTGGTGAATATGTAAAGAGTTTTGTAAATATGTTTCCCTATCTTTCCCTGTTAATGCATGTATTCATATTCCCATATGTTCACTGTTTATACATGTATTCCTATATGCAGTGATTTTGTAAATGATTCCCTATATCCTTGTTATGTACATGTATGCCTGTATATATGCAAATAATTGTTTGCAATGTTTCCTTAAATTCCCTGTTATGTTCATGTATTCCCAATTCCTTGTAAAAAGGTCCCTCCCCTAACATTTCCCTCATGTCATTGTCCCCTTGAAACAGCATAGAATTCAACACTTTTAAAGGCAGAAACAGCAGTACATTTTGTCCATTCTGCTCCTCAAACATGTCAGACACTGAAACATATGAGCAGAGTGATGACCATTCATCATCTCCAGAGATTGAGGTACAAAAGAGGCCACATAAGGGTGGAAAAGGTGGACATCACAGGCGAGAGGAGCCCACATCTTTAGCAGAATTACAGGCCTGTCCTATGGCAGTCTCTTGCTTTCAGTATATGTCATGTTATGAGTTTTGTGAGAGGATCTCTCGTATTCAGCACCACAGAGAGTTGGCTCGCCTGTTTGTTTTACACTTGCATGATAGACATGTCAACCTTGCCGGGGTAGAGTTCACTTTGACACCTGAGGTGATTGCACAGGGTACAGGGATACCTAATGTTGGAGAGATATGGAATAAACGCAAATATTGGATAGTGTTCATTTTGAGCCTTTCGTTAGACCAGCACTCATGAGACACTTGACATGAGTGTTTCCCTTCAGATTTCTCAGGAGTGAGTATGCTCCCATCATGAGGCTCATTATGCATTATTTTACTTGTGAGGGTAGATTTTCACAAGTATATTCATACCACATTCGCCTCCTGATGCACTTCACCCGAGTGAGGATGATGAACATCCCTGTTTTCTTCTACCAGAACATTGAGAAGATGGTGTCCATGATGCAGAGGAAGAGCCCGGCACAGCAGTACAGGAGCCTTTATCATTATGGTTTGATTCAGCTAGTGGTATTGCATCAGTTGACTCAGCAGGGCATCTCTTGGGATGAGTTCATCTCTCGAGATTTTTTCACAGCACCACCTTCACCACATCATGGGGTTGTTCACGAGGAGGGAGGACCATCACAGCAGCATGACATCCCTGTCACTAGACATGTCAGCTCCTCACCTCTGGTTACATATCAGAAAGGCCCGAGGGCCTTATTTGCAGCAGCTAGGCGAGTACTATCTCCACAGCAGGTGGAAGGGGTCTCGCCTTCATCATCGGCTCAGCGAGTGTTATCTCCACATCAGGTGGAAGGGGCCTCGCTTTCTTCACCAGCACAGGTACCAGAGAGGGGCAAACAACCCATGATTGATGAGGGTCCATCAGGAGTTCCCGATATTGAGTTTGTTGACCTTGAGGCCAGTTCTCCTAGCCAAGAGGCAAAGGAGATCATTCAGCATCTCAGAGCTGAAAATGATGCCTTGCAGAGGAGATTAGAGGGGGCACAATGGACCATCACCTACCTTGAGCAGCGCAACAAACAGTTGGAAGATGAGCAGGCACTTGATGAGTTATGGAGGATTCGTAGTGATTGAGTCTTGAACCGAAGAAGACCCGGTGATCCATTGCCCGCTGACCGAGAGTCCATGCTCATCCAGGAGAATGCACACTTAGAGAGGCTGTTGGCTAAGGCCAACCAAGAGAAGAAATTGCTGAGGAACATGAAAAACCATTACTGGGCAAGAATGCATGTGTGCAAGGCCAAGATGAAAATGTTTCAAAGGCGGTTGTCCGAGGCCCTTAAACGGAAAAAGAAGACCAATCCACTCCGTATCTTGGCTGAGGCTTCCCTCAAAGATCAAGGCACTAATTAGCCCAGCCACAGCACAAATCCTAATTTTTTTTGAGAATTTTGGGTGAATTTTGGCAATTTTTGGCAATTTGCAGGTTTTTCCCATTAACGGGTCTCACCCCCCGCGCGACCCTACATCATGGCAACTCAGTTTGGCAAAAACTCAGCATTTCTAGATTTGTCATGCAAAGTTACACATGCCTGTGAATGGACTTGAGTTTTTATGAAGTTTTGGGCCTCCAAAAGGTCAAAATACTAGCAAAAAATGACTTTCTGCCCCTTTTTTGAGTTGCAGAAAGCAGTCTTGGGAGAATTGATTTTTGACTGGGCAAATGAACTCCAAATTCAAAAATTCCAGTTGGGTTGGAAAGTAGACTCACAGACCTTTCCAACAAGCCTACTTTTGCTCAATTTGGACACCTGCAAGTGCCTCAAACATCGCTCCAAAGGCGCGCGACCCGTCAGGCAGGGGCGCGCGACCCGTCAGGCAGTTTTTGCCAGATTGCATTCTACAGCCCAGAAAACGTAGTTTTGACCCAGTTTGACTTTTTGGGGTGGAAGATGATTATCTTTGATGTAATTATTGTAACTCTAAGACACTTTCACTCTTGTTTAACACTTCTAGAAGATTCATTCATGAAAAGGGTGAAAATTAAATGAATGGATTGGTTTCCTAGCTTATAGAGGCAAGTTGTTTTGACTGCCTAGTTTGTAGTGCTTAGTTTAGAAGTGGTTGAAACAGCTCCTAGGATAGTGAGCTCGACCCATGGAGGCAGGGAAAGAGGTTAGATCATCTATATTATGTACTTTCTTGCTCATTTTCATGGTTGGACTCTTGAGGGAGAAGCTATCATTGTATTATTCACTGTATCCCTGCAAGTTTTGGCTAAGGAAGACCAGGGTTTTGCAGTCCTCTTTGGGATTCTTGTGGACTCATGTGTTGATGGTGTGTTTCTCAATGTTCTTGTAAGCTTGTTATGTGATTCATTTCCTTTCTTTTACTTCTGCACATTAAACAAATGAAGTGTTAAAGTATGAATTCATGCTTGCCATGCTCTGCTTTTAAGTTTGTTTAATTTCAATGTTTTCTTCTGTCTAAAGAGAATTCAAAGTGATTGTTTGCTCTCTTTAGCTCCTTATCTTTCATTCCTGACCATTCACCTCAGTTAAAGGCATCAACGCTGTCTCCTACCTCGCCCCAAGGAACTCCCTGCAGAAGCTGTGTCCAATCCCCGCACCCAAAATTGCCCTCTCCTCAATTTGCCACCAAAAACCCAAAAAAACCCAAATCAAACTCTTTTATCAGTTTACTAGCCTAATATCAGTGTTACCTTATTAGTCATCTCATCCATTGAAGATTTTACCGAGATAGACCGGAGAGAGCCTTCTCCTGCCCCGTAGGGCTAGCTACGAGGCTAAATGGTTTGATGTTGCCTTGAGGTTTACATTTCTCAGCCTGAGGTGAAATTTCAAGAGCTAACAGATACAACTCGCTTTTGTGGTAGCATATGGCTCACAACTATGGCCCCTATAATTTCTATGGCAACCTATAATTTGTATCTGTGGAAGACCGGGATTTTGGAAGCGCAGGATCAAGAACGAAGTGCAGGTTCAAGTGACTTGACTTGGAGGATGAACAATAGACCAGGTTTGACCTAGTTAGACTAAGGTGTGTCTCTATTGAACTAAAGAATTCTCTATTGAAAAATGTTGCTAGGTTTCTCCCTTCAAGGTTTTGTTGAAGTTTCTAGGTCTAACAGTTAGAAACCCTCCATGTACTTTCTGATTTATTCCTTCCTACTTGTTCTGATTAATTAACAAGTTATTTACCATGTAAATACTAAAAATAAACACAAGTACATGCTCAACACATTATAGATCATCAACTAAAGGAAACAAAAACAAGCACACAAATGACACCGTTATTTTTGGATTCATGTCCCCGGAAAACCCCAATGCGAGAAAATTGGTGCAGCTATCTAAGGGTTTGATTTATTAAGCAATTTCAGAATACAATCTAGGTGCCAAATCTGGCTCACCCAACAGAGAAAAATCTTGACAGTAGTACCTCTCCTTCGGAGACAGATGCTCTGGTTGAAACCTCGGATAAACACTTCGACAGCTCCTCAGCTCCAATTTGCCCCACAAAAAACCCCAGCGTCAGCCTCTAGGGACTGTGTCACCGTCTTCTGCCCTTTGTGTCAGCTTTCTCGGCAGTTCCCGACAGTTCCGGCTGTTCCTGATGGTTCCGGCTTCTACCCTCTGCGTCAGTGTTCCCGACAGTTTCGTATTTTCTCGGCAGTTCCGGCTTCTGCCCTCTGTGTTAGCTTTCCCAGCAGTTCGAACAATTCCAGCTGTTCCCGACAGTTTCGGCTTTTGCCCTCGCGTCAGCTTTCCCGGCTGCTGCACTGATCCTCCCAACACTATCTCTGCCTCTCTGCTTCTGTATTCACTGCCCCTCAGTTGCAACTCCAAATCACTCTCTCAACTTTCTTAACAAACCCAGCTCGAAAAAGTCGAAATCTTGATCTCTTGGTGTGTTCTCCAAGTGACCCTCAAGCCTCCTCTTATACTTTTCTCGTTGACAGATCAATGGCTGAGATTAAGTCCCAAATCAACGAGTAAGATTAGATCTGGCTTGATCCATGGCTTTTGGACCATTCTAACATAGTTTTATCTTAATTCACATTACAATTTTAATTTCCCTAAGTTTAGACTTAGGGACTCCATTGAAAATATTAATTATTTTAATATCTCCCAAACTGTCTAGAATCTGCCCAAACCCTTTTTGGGTATTGGAGATCTCATGTGCCTTAGCCTCTCCACCAAATTTCGTGGCTAGAGCGCATCCGATGCTAACCCAAATCAACAGGTTTTTCCCAAGGTAAATCTCTTGTGTTTCTTGTGCATCTATCTCTTTATGATCTCATTGTATTAATGTGTTCTATGGTTGATGTCTTTTTGCATAATTATTGAATGATGGAATACCAATATGAATATAAAATGATACAAAATAATTATCAGGTTGAAAGGCAATATAGTCAACACCTCTTAGCTAGGGAGGAATTCCTGACCGCATCATAAGTCTCATCTTGGATATACAGGTCTTAACATAAGAAAAGTGCATCTCGTCTCATCTCATCTCAACTAAACAATGATGATTCGATCGATAGAAGAAGAGGAATGATCCACACTAATAATAGGGGAGATCGATTTACCACGACGAAGTCCATGGTAGTTGTAAGTGTTCTTAGTAAAGATCACCTACCCTATGTCCACTAACTGATCCTCACCCGAGTTGCTCCACAACAATCAAGTGGTAGAACACTTGCATCTATCACTTAGTTGAGATCAATTTACCACAATCCATGGCAGTCGCGTTCGACCTTGGTGAAGATCACACACACCTAAGTCTCCTCAGCCACTGACAAGATGGGTGGCATTCCAGACAAGCATAACCATCTCAATATGGACCCTGGTTTATAAACACATGAAGGTGACTTACAGGAAGGATGCATATTGGGGTATTTACTCTGCCAAGTCCATGGCTTCAAGGAGTATCCTCACACCTAGGAGCCTTGCTACTCATCCCCCCCCCACCCACCAAGTCCATGGCTAGTCGAAAGACTAGGGGAGAAGCATATGCTCAGTGTTTCCAATCAACAGTGTTCCCTACTAAGGAGGGATACATTCTCTTGCACTCCAAGCTGCTCTCTGAAGAAAAAGAACTTTGCTTTCAGCAAAGGCTTGGTGAGAATGTCTGCAACCTACTCATCTTTCAAGATGTGTTGGAGTCTTACTACTCCTCTTTGTACCATATGTCTAAGATAGTGGTACTTTATCTTGATGTGCTTCAACCTATCATGGAATACTAGATTCTTTGAAAGTCTGATCCCTCTATGATTGTCATAGTATATCACTGTCATATCTGACACATGATCAAACAACTCTGCAAAGAGCTTCCGCAACCATATGCCTCACAGCTAGCCATACTAGTTGCAATATACTCTGCCTCGACTATACTGAGAGTGACAGATTTTTGCTTCTTGCTCATCCAAGAAATCATGGCAGATCCCAAACTAAAGTAACACCTTGATGTGCTTTTCTTGTTAGTATCAGTCCCAACCCAATCTGCATTTTTGTAATGACTCACTTCGAGTTATCAAGAACATAGAAACATTAGCATGCATACAAGACATGCAAATGATAGCCACATATGCATGTATCACATGTTCTTGTTAGTATTAGTCCCAACCCAATCTGCATTTGTGTAATGACTCACTTCGAGTTATCAAAAACATAGAAACATTAGCATGCATACAAGACATGCAAATGATAGCCACACATGCATGTATCACATGTAGTGTACGATTATGCGTACTAACTAATTATGGAAAATGTCCAAGTATAAGGCAATGAATTAATTATCGAAGTGGTATTTAAATACCAACATACCAGAATATAATGAGAATACTTGTGGAGTACTTGTTATCCCACCATCATAATATAACTAGTACATTATTCCAAATATATAAATACAAAAGATTTTAATTAATTACAAGACATTATATAAATATATCAAATGAAAAGAACTAACTATATAAACCTATAAGTTCTAAGTTGAATTATTAAAATTTAAAAAGGGAAACTATATTATTATAAAAGAACGAAATGTTAAACTTTAAAAGGGGTATAATTTAATAAAATCTTAAATAAATCTTTAATAAAAAGGGTACTACGTAACTCAGTTAAATATCATTTAAAAGTGATATTAAGTGATGAATGTCAATATATAAAACATGACTACCTCTCTAAGACATCGTGAGGAGCAACGCAATTGAAAAAAGGCAAGAATCCATGCCTCATTGTTGTAGCAGTGGAGGGTGAAAAGACGATGATGTTTGAAATATAAGGGGACTGAGGGGGTTTTTACTAGGGAGAGGAGCTTTTACACAGGGAGACAAATGAGCTTTTACATAGAGAGACAAAAGAGGAATTTACAAGAGAGAGCCACAAAGGAAGATTGAGCTTCATTGTTCTTGAAGTTTTTGGGCACGGGGGCCAGAGTGCTTTAATTGTGAAGTATTTTGGAACTGGGTACCGAGGTTGTGCCTAGTTTGGTAGGGAGGATTTGATCCTTTTGGTAACAAGGGAAAAATTGGAGTTATGATAGCTCAGGATTGACTTCAAATGTGGAACCTAGGTATGTATCTGTGTATTAAATTGGTAAAATTCTACTTTAAGTATCTGTCTGAATTTTGAGCATTGATTTTGTTAAACTTAGTTAATTTTCCCAAATTAGGGCTCCACAATTTGTATATCCATGTAGTCTCAAATCATCGCTAGAGGCATATCTTAGTCCATAATTGATTGTCCCATCTAGATATCTCAACACATGTTTTGTGACCACGCAGTGAGCATGAAAAGGTTAAACCATGAACTCGTTCAAGGTGTTAATAGCAAAACATATATCTGGTCTACCATTGACTAGAAAAATCAAAGCCCCAATCAATTGTCGGTACATAGAAGGATCTGCTAGATCTACTCCCGCAGCTTCACCACATAACTTTTTGAAGTTTTCCTCCACCAGTGTGGCCATGGATTTGCAATCCACCATCCGAAATTTGTCAAAGAGTTTCACAACATATTTTCCTTGGCCAAGGAAAATCTCTCCAGGTTTCTGCAGATTGCCACACCTAAGCCCAAGAAATAGTGCATCAACCCAATATCTTTCATCTCAAATTTGGAGGCAAGCTCCCCTTACACTAGATGATCAGAGAAATGTTGCACGCAGTGGGGATGAAGCAGGGACGTTTTTTGGAAGTGGGGATATAGAAGCGTCATTTCCCAAAAATATAGGAAGCCAAGCATCTAATATATATATATTTTATATTTTTTTGCATTTATATTAAAAAAACATCCAAAATACCAAATTAGTTGTAGAAGACATGAAAACATGCATAGTTTTACATAAATCAAGATAAATATGGCATTCATTGTACATCAATGATTAATTATTCCAACATCAACCATCTAGAATCTAGATTCCTCTTCTTTTGTCTAGCCTTTGCCTCTACTTCAATTCTATAGGGATACTAGTCAACATTGCTTAATTTTGATCAAATAGCTTAATCCAAGCCTTATAATATGGTAGAGAAAGCTTAACATGCCTGATCAATGATTTTGACTTGAGTGAAAGGTACATAATTGCTAAGGCCATGACAAAGGAGTTCAACAATCAGCAATACCAATGCTGGGGTACATATAGGGCTTGGTGCTTTTGATTAAATGCCAATCACATGCCCTCATACATGATATAATCCAACGAAATGCCACAATCCCATTATCCTGAAAACTGTTAAGTTTGCTGAATTTTGAATGGGTTATGAAATTCTATTTTCTCCATATAAACTCTGATGAGGTTGGAACCACTTTCAAACATCTTGAGTTATTTCATGGTAATGTTAAAAATTTAAGTAAAAGGATGGAAATGAAAGATAAAGGAGAATGTCACTTTTACTTTAAGAATTTAACATTACCATTAGGGAGCATCTAGGAAGTGTCCAGGGAGCATCAAGGGGCACCTTAGGAGTATTTGGAAAGTGTAGTTCCTCACATTACAGTTTGAAATTTCCAAAGAAAAAAAACAAAAAATGCCTAGCGGAATCGTGTGAACCGTCCATCTTCTCTCGGATCTGCTCACGATCCGAGGTGGATACATGCCGGAACCTCCACAGATCGACACCTGATCCTTTCCGGATTCACGGATTGGGCTGCAAGAATTACGGATGGGGTTCCCATGGATCTAAATTTCTAGGAATTGCGAAAAAAAGCGGAACTGCGGATCTGATTTTTGGATACGTGATTCCGCCGAAGGATTAGTGGCGGATCCATACGGGACGCGGTTCTGTCTCTAGATCTTTGTGGGGGGGGGGTGTTTTCTGCAACATTGGATTAGAGGCTCTGCTCTTGTCATGAACAAGTTATCAACATATAAAACCAAAATCAAAGGGATACCTTGGAAAACCTTGAAGTAAAGGTTGGGGTCAACATTGCTTTTGGTGAATCCAAGCTTTATCAGGTATCCATCTATTCGAGCATACCAAGCCCTAGGCACTTGCTTCAATCCATAGAGGGATTTCTTCAATCTGCAAACATTGGTTTCCCTGTCTTGTTCCTCCAATCCCTACGATTGCTCTGGGTACACTTCTTCCTTGTGTATGCCATGAAGGAAAGATGTTTTCACATCAACCTGATGAAGACTCTAACACTAATGTGTAGTAGGAGCAATAATAGACCAGATAGTAGTGTATTAGGCAATAGGTACAAATATCTCATTATAATCTTCTCCCTCTTTTTGGGAGAATCTTCTAGCCAAGAAATTTGCCTTGAATTTATCAATGGTACCATCAACTGCATGTTTGATTTTGTATATCCACTTGGAAGTCACAACAGACTTACCCTTAGGTCTTGGAAGAACCTCCCATACATCATTTTTCATGGTGGACTAATATTCCTTTGTCATGGCATCTCTCCAGAGTTGTTCCTTCATGACTTTCTCAAAGTTGCAAGGTTCAGATTGTATGATGTTGCTCATCATTGCAGCATATCCTTGATATTTGTGAGGCTGATTGCTTTCTCTTAAGGTGCCCATAGGGGATGAATGTCTCTCTGCATCTTGTAAAGTATCATGAAGCCATAAAGGTCTCTTCCTAAAGCGAAGATCACATGGAGGAAGATCTAAAGGATCCAAAGGTGCCATAGGCTCTTCAAGAAGACTAGGCTCTGGGAAGGATGACTCTACATCTACATCCATGGTATGATCTCCTCTTTCAGTGCTGGAAGGGACAAAAGAGTCCCTTGCTTTTCCAAGGGCAACATCTTCATCAAAGGTCACATCCCAGCTGAACTCAATGTTTCTCTGACCTGGCCAACAACTCGTGCTTTCTTGTTGTACTCTTGTGCAACACCACATTGCCTCCCATAGTCAAATAAACTCTCCTTTAGTGCCTAGCGACCACGAATAGTTACACAGGCTCCCCCAGGCGTGGAGTAGATTCGTCAAGAATGAGGAATGACCTCAAACAATGATTAATTCATCGATTAACGCCATAGATCAACATCTCAAATCTCCTTGTGGCACTCAACCAACATGCATCGACCAATGTAGTTTAGTGGCTTTCCTCCATAACCCATGCTGTACACCGACTAACCTTATGACCTCAATCTCACACCCAATCCACACAACCAACTCGTATTCAAAAACGATGTCAGCTGTGGCTTCTGGTGGACATGCAAAACGATTCGGTTCACACCGGGTGTACGCTCCTACAACCCACACAAGTAGGCCAGTGGTCTTTGTGTGGATACTACCTCCTATACACCCTCTAGTCATGCAACCAGTATTCAAACCATTACAAGCAACAATCTGACCTTCTTCATCGTGCGCTTAGGTAACCCAGTATAGTGGAATGGACCTCCAGGAGATATATCAGACTAGCAAGGGTGGTGACAGTCCCTTTGGGAGTGAGTTTTCTTTGCCATTGTGCCTGAACTAATCACTGAACCTCAAACAAGCTTGCGTGAGGGAAAACGGGTCCTCTGATCGACGGGATCAACCTTAATGAATCTTATACAAGCTGATCTTCATCCAACAATTGATGCACATAAGAGATCTGTGTGATCTCTTCCCCAATACTAGCTAGGGTGATGAACATCCATCGAAACTAGTTTTCCTCCAACTGTTTTTCATCCAAGGAAGAGATGAGACACTAAGTGTTTTTTTCCACAGTACTGGAGTCTAGGTTAGGGTCTTACGAACATTGGCACTACCAATCCAAATACCATAACAAACTACTTTGCACAGTGGAATATAAACAACAATAATTCAACACATGCACAAATATACAACTTATTACAATTTTCAACTGCCCCACTTTGTTATATTAAAAAATTGTAATACAATGGTCTAGGGCTCCTGTACCAAGGATAATGGCCCTCAGACATTCACTAACACAAGAATATAACTGGGAGTTGGTGTAAACAACTATGACAACCAAATTGGCCGAACAAGATACACTAACCATCTCGCTAATGTAGTGCACTCTCTTAGCTCCTCTTGATCGTATCCTGAACACACTTGCCCAATCCTTTGGCTCCCGATTTGCAACAACACCAACCTGCCTCTATCAATGAACTAGGTCCTTTAGGTCACTGAACACAGCTCCAATCTGCCTTTTAGCTGACCATTCGTCCATCAATGCGGCAACACATAGTGTCTTCTTGTGAGTTGTTCAGAACTTTGTTTGTGAAGAACTCTAGATTGCCTACTATTGCTCCTTAGGTCCTTTGGGACTTCTTGCCTAGTAGTTGCTCCTTAGCCCACCATTTTGTGGGTAATATCCTCAGGAGAAATTTTTTCTCCAAGATGGTACTCAGCCGACAGCGAACAACCCCTTGCAGCCACCAGCCAACTCATTATGCCATTTTCTTCGTCACCTGAGCTAGCCTTGTTGTCCCTCGCCCGTTTGCCATGATCGTATGTTTGAAAGTAGGCCTTCTAAATCTAAAGGTATCCCTTGTCATTTGGAAATTGAGTATTGTAGTTTACTTATCATGGACATGTCTGGGCATGGATTGTTGGGGGGATTCAATGGAAAAAATGGGTTGGGTCTGTGCTTTTATTGCCTAGACCCCTTTTAGGAATTAACCTTGGATTCTAGTCCTGTGGGATCTCTTTTATTGACCAGTTGGTTTTAGGGATGGTATTTCATGGGAAACATTGATTTTGGTTGCGTGGTCCCGCTCCCTTATCTTCTCATATTACCCTCTTTCCGTTCATGTTTACCCTGTTGACCACTACCAGTCAACTACCCATAGCAGTACACCCCCTTTTCTTCGCAAAAAGGGATAACGCTTGATCGACATGTCTGTGCCATTCGACAGCTTGATCAATTTATGTTGTAAACCCAGTCTGCATGTATAAATTGTAAATAATCTTAGCAGATATGAGTCATGTATGTAAATTGCCTAGGTGGACCTAATTTTCTAAGTGATAATCTACGTTCCGGAAGGTTTTTCGTCTCACCGATCCATGATCGGCAGAGTTTTCCTTCAGCCTAACCCCAAAGCCGGAATGGATTTTGTCATTAGAATCTTAGGAGAATCCTAGTGTGTTAATCTGCTAGATTATAGTTGTGTCGCAGAACTGGGTGGTTTATGAGGGTCTATGTCAAATGGGTTTTCCCCCCTTGGGATGTAAAGTTGTAAAAGTCATGATGTAAAGTGTCTTGAGGGTTAAGAAATGTTTTAATCCCCCCATAAGTCCTAAATCCTAGGTCTTAGGTGATTTTCCCAAAAGCTAAGTTCGAGGATTCATTTAAAAATAAATTAAAAAAAAAAAATTAAGAAAAAAAAAATATATATATATATATATATATATAAATAATAATAAAATAAAGTAAAAAACCTAAAAATAATAAAATAATAATATTTTGAGTAAATAAATGCAGAATTTCAATTTTTTAATACATTAAAAATTCGACGGATGAGATCAAGAGATATCTTGATCCTCATCGACGGTCGAGATCATTTTGACGTGGATCACTTGAACTAGTTGTTGGGAATTTTTCCTTTAAATAGGGTGCTAGGGGTCGTTTGAGATCATTCGATCTGTGAGTCTTGTGCTGAAGAAGGTGCTAATAAAGAAAGACTTTGGGGTTGAAATCTTGCTGGTGTTACTCCCTGGAAGTGCTGTGAGCTATTTTATTTTCTGCATATTTTAATTTTCAGCCATTAGTAACAGCTTATTGAAGAGTATTGTTGAGCACAGGTATCTTGTTCACTTGCTAGGATTTGAATGGTATTAGGTTTTTTGAAGTAATGGCAGGTATCTCCATTGCTGTTGAGATCTAGTATTGTTTTTTCTATCTTTATTGACGGTTGAAATGAGCAGTGCAGGAAACCCTTATTGAAGAAAACCAGTGGGCGTTTGGGGAAGTTCTCGGCTGAATCAGCCAACTCCCGCAAGCATTTTCTTGCAGAGCCCAGCTAGTTTTGATCCTGGGTTAATCATTTAGTTTGTTTTCTGATTTGCATGGGAGATTTCTGAAGTATTTCATAATAAATCTGGAATCTTGATAATATTACTGTTGATTATTGATAAATCTCACTGTTGTAGAGCTATAATTTTGTAATTTTGGACCGGTTTGTAGGGTTTCATTTTAAATCTTTGCATATACTTTCCGGATTTTTGTTTTCCATTTGCAGGTCTGAGATAAAATTCTTGTGGAAAATTAAGTTTTGCAGGATCGCTGTTTTCACTGTCAGATCATACATTTGCTCATTTCCATAAAACTCGCAGTTCTTTCTCTGCACGCTGTTATTCTTTCCAAAGCTGCCCATCCCTTGTCTGCGCCGGCTTGCTGTCTCTCACTGTCAATTTACAACCTGCGTGGGCCTCCTCTCTTTCATGCTGCTGCCTCACCTATCCGCCCAGCCTTCCAGCTTTGCTGCGTTCAGCTCCACGCAGCCTTGGGAACTCGTGAGAACCTGCAAGCAAGAAAGGAAAGACACGCTGCTCCTACCATGCCTGGTCCTCACTGCGTCCTGCAGAGAAAACTCCACTCTGCCTGTACGCCGCCACTGAGCCGTCGTTCCTCCCTCAGCAAATCCCTGCAGTCTGAAATTTGACTTCCCATCCTGCTTGCGTCTTTTCATCTGCCGTCTATGCATTGAATTCAAGCTCAGTTAGCTGGTTCTTCATCTGCGCTTACAAAAAAAAAACGGTGAACAAAACACGTAAGGTAAACAATGAACCATGTGCATAGGTAAGCTGCCAAGGTCACGTGATTTTTTTTTAGTTTTCGTTTTGGTCTCAAGTTTGATACGATTATCATCAGGCTTTAATTCCAAATTCGAGATTTAAGTTTTGAGATTAGGATTTTTTTTTTAATTGCCGTATAGTTTTGGAGTTAGGCAATTTTAATATTTGATCATTTTATCGTTTTAGTTAGGACTTAGGTCTTATATTTTGATTAGATTTTAAAAGTTTTAGATTTCAAATTTAGATATGATTTTTTTGTTGTTTTAGATTAGACTAGATCTTAACTTTATTTCATTTTGAATTTAAGATCTTAAAATAAAAAAAAAAAAATAATATACCAAAAAAAAATCATAAAAATTATAAAATTATAAAAGACAATTTTTTATTTTTTTTTTAAGTTTAGGTTTTAAATTTTTTTAGATTTAACTTGGTTGGAAGTAAATAATTTGGGCTTCCTTTTAGGTTTAGTTCAATTTTTTGGAATTAAAGTTTCATTCTGTCATAAAAATATTGTGGAATTTTATTTTTTTTTTGCCAGATTTAATATTAGCTCAGGGGTTTATCATGCTTTATTATCTTTGCTAAGGCTGAATTTTTTGATGTGGAATGAATGTTTATCATCTTATGTGAGTTGGCATGAATGATCATTTTGAAAATTAGCTACATGAAAATGATATCTGGTTAATGTTCAAATTTACGTGGTTGTGTATCAAGCTTTATCTTTCGAAGTTTTAAAATTGCTAGGTCATCGTTAAAACATTGTGAATTTACTGGATATCTTGCATCGTTCAAGTTATTTGATGATAAAATGATTGCTGTACACGGTTTATATTTCTGCAACATCTAGTAAGTAATCATTTAAACATCGAACTCATAAGCCACTGGTCCATTAAATTAATAAAATCTATTTAGTGCTAGTTTCCTTTCGTGTCTCCCAACCCAACTGGTTCATAGTTGGTCATCCATTTTACTACAGGGTCTACCCCCCTTAGCCGTGGGAGACAGGCTTAAACGGAGAGATCGGGGATTAGGGTGACAGCCCCCGGTCTAAGCGTTGTCGTGACAATCCGTGCGACAACATTTTTTGGCGCCGTTGCCGGAGATAGAGTTTTTCTGTCCTTGGTTCTTTCATTTCGAGCTTTTTTGTGTTTCACTTCTTGTTCAGGGGGCGACTCCACTTCATATATTATCTTCAAGAGTGTATACTAGAAGACATCCAAGCAGTCTGTGCAATCCTACTCCTGATCCTGAAAAGGTCCTCAGGGTACGATTACACAAACTCTCTTCTCGTACACTTCTTGTTAACCTTGGACAAGAAGCCCTCTCTGATATCCATTTGCTTTTTAATAGTCAAGTTAGACACAACATCATGGATATGTATGCACCTTGCAATTTCTCTAATATTCCAGGGTATCCCAATGCTATTCCATCAGTTGGGATAGATAAATTGCCTAGCTTTCAGGGAGATAATGCTATTAGTGCAAATTCGCATCTAAGAGACTTTAGTATATGGATGGCTAAATATGCAAGGTCTCCTGATTTCGATCATGAAGATGTTAGAATGACTCTTTTCATTTTAACCTTGGGGGGTGATGCTCATGAATGGTTTACTGAAAAGCCCCAGAATTCATTTGATTCTTTAGAATCGATCATTAATGCATTTAAAGAAAAATATGGAGATAAGAGAGAAGGAAGACACCTCGTAAAAGCTATTAGCCTAATAAAAAAGAGAGAGGATGAAACTATTGAAGAATTTAATAAAAGGTTTAATGGTATTGTTAGAGAATTACCTCAAGACTATAAACCTACAGACAAAACTCTCCAAGATTTTTACATTGATGCCTTTAGTCCTGAGCCATCTTATGAATTAAGGCGTGCTAAACTTAATGATTATAGAGATTGCCAAGCCTTAGCTATAGAGCTTGAAAAGGACAAGGCTGCATCTGGGAAGTCTGAGATCCCAGGTTTCGATAGGGCTGCTATGAAACTAAAGGAACCTAAGGGAAAAGCAGTTCAAGAACCTGAAAGTGAGCTTGTTCTCAAATTGCTTCAAAAAATTGAAACCATGGAAATTAATCATAATAAGGAGATAACCACTTTGCAGAATAGGTTGATCCAAATGGAAAGAGCGCAAACGCAGAATTTTGAACCTCAAAATAATAATAATAAAAATAACAATTGGCAAAGGAAGGGTCAATCCAGTGAGCAGAGACCTCCTAATCCGCTAACTAATTTGGTTGATAATGCTCCTCCTTACTGTCGGGTTTGTGATGCTCTTCATGAAGAGGCCACTTGTCCCATCGTTAGAAGAATTTTAGATAATGGAATGTTTGGAATAGGTGATCAAATAAATGTAGTAGGCAGCAAGTTTCCTTTGTCTATGGATGATTGGATAGAGGTCAAGGAAAAGAGTCGTGACGTTATGAATCCTTCATCAGCTTTTAGTATAAATAACCTTGAAAATGAAGATGACATTTTGGCTAGGTTATATGGTGAAAATCCCTCTTTCGAGCAAATCTTGGAAATTGCTAGAGATAAGGGTTTGACCTATCAGAGAAGGGATAAATATCAAAGCGGGAATCAAATTCCCCCTCGAATTTTTAACCCTGGTGTAAACTCTGGATTAGATGTCGATTTGGGAAGTTGGTTTAATAATGCAAAAATCCGGGTTCCTGTCTCCGAGATTGCTAAAATCCCTTCCCAAAGAGACAAGTTACTAAAAGCTATTCAAGGTCCTCAAGTAAATACTTCTCAACAGAAGACTCGGGAAGTTGACTACCACGATGCTCCCATATATCTGCAAAGCTTAGACGTTGATAACAAAGATCACCAGCCTTTCTTTATCACCTTATTAGTTAATGGATATAAATTGAATAATTGCATGTTGGATTCTGGTGCATCAGCTTGTGTGATGACTAAAAGGGTCATGGAATAGCTTAACTTAAGAGTTTCTAGACCCTACTATAACATATGCGCCATGGATTCTAAGAAAATCGAAGTGCATGGTTTAATCAAAGATTTGCAAGTCCATCTTTCAGTTTACCCAGACATCATGGTTGTCATGGATATTGTTGTTGTGGATGTGCCTGATGCCTGGGGTATGCTGTTATCTAGAAAGTGGGCCTCTGATCTAGGAGGAAGTATTCAAATGAATTGGTCATATGCTATGATTCCTTCTCCTAGGGGTGATGGTTTTGTAAGACTAAATAGAGAGCCCGAGAGAAAGTTTCATGTTGAAGATCCTAAGAGACCTCACAACGAAATAATCAAAGAACAATCCGACATTGGGAACTATGCCATCATGTCTAATTTTATAATTCCTCCCGATGATAAGATTAGGGATCTCAAGGGTAAAGTTTGGTATATGTACTTCGATGGTGCTTCGTCTAGGCATGGTAAAGGTGCTGGAATAGTGCTTAAATCTCCCCTTGGTCACATTTTCAAGTTTGCCTATCAATTAGAATTTGAAGCAACCAACAATGTCGCTGAATATGAGGCTATATTGTTGGGGCTTGAGTTGGCCAAGTCTTTGAAGGTTAAATTGCTTAGCATTAAGGGGGATTCTGATTTAGTTATCATGCAGCTTAAAAATAAATTCACATGCAGAAATCAAAGATTAAGAAATTATCGAAATGTTGTGTGGGATACTATGGAGCATTTTGATGCCCTTGACCTTGAAGCAATTCCAAGAGAGCAAAATAGTTTGGCAGATGAACTTGCCGTAGCTGCTACTACTTTCCAGTTATCTGATGAGCTAATTAACGATAAGATCAAAATGGAAGTAATATTCAGACCATCTGTTCCAGATAACTCAGAGCATTGGTAGGTCTTCAATGATGAAAAGCAAGTCATTCGTTTTCTTAATAGTTTGGATGAGTTTGAGGATTTCCGGATAGTTTCTGAGGATGGATCTTTAAATCATGAGCCTATGTTGCAGGAAACGTGGCATAGAGGTCCGTTTCCGTACGGAAACGGGTACGAAACGCGGAAACGCGTTTGGTACGGCCGTGAAACGTGTTTCCGGCCGTACTGCCACGTTTCCCGAAACGGAAACGTGGCCAGTACGACCGGAAACGTGTTTCAGGGCCGTACGACCCATGTTTCCTCATTAACTTGTGTTTTTCAATTTTTTTTAGTTTTTTTTAGTTTTTTTTTTAAATTCGTTTTTTAATTTACTTTTAGGGTATGTTAGTGATTTCTAGATGTGTGTCTAAAGTTATAAAAGTGAATTGTAGTTCATCAGGAAGTTTGAGGCATATGCAGTTCATGGTAATGTTAAATTCTTAAAGTAAAAGTGATATTCTCCTTTATTTTCCATTTTCATCCTTTTACTTAAATTTTTAACATTACCATGAAATGACTCAAGATGTTTGAGAGTGGTTTCACCCTCATTGGATTTCATATGTAGAAAGTAGAATTTTAGATCTCACTCAAAATCCAGCAGACTTATTTGTTTTTCAGGATTTCAGGATTGGGGGGATTGCAATGTTTCCATTGGATTTTATCATGTACTAAGGTATGGAACTTGTATTTAATCAAGAGAATCAAGCCCTCTATGCAGGGGAAACTCCCAATAATCAAGATCATGTAGGGTACTAGGGTATGAAACGTGTATTTAATCAAGAGCACTAAGGTCGTTCGACTATGTAGGAGGAGACTCCCAATACAACAATGGTCCTTCTAAAGAATGGAATGTGGATGCAGAAAATCCTGATTTGGATCACTTTCTTGCAGCCTTATAGTCTTTTTTGTACTTGCAGCCTCATATATTAATATAAATAAAGGCTGATTTTGAGATTTGGATATATAATAAACGTTGCTTTTGGATATTCCGATATTTTTATTTTCATTATGTGATCATTCATGAGTAAATGTGATGTAAATTAAATCTTAATGTTTAAGTGTAATAAATTATAATGTATCATTTATGCTTTATGATTGCATATATATATATATATATATATATATATATTCGCGTTTCCCCGTTTCCAAAATTTGGGGAGGTCGTGTTTCGTATCGCTTCCCGTTTCGGAAACTCGTACCCGCTTCCCCGTTTCGTGCAACTTAGTCACGAGCATATCATAAATCCTACTCCTAGGAATGTGGTTGCATTAGAGCAACATTTTGATCGACATGATGCCATGAAGCTGAGAGAAGAAAATAATATGGACCCAGGCGAATATCTCGAGATAAACATTGGTACTTCTGACAACCCAAAGATCGTTAAAATTGGTAGAGGTACTAGTGTGGAGGAAAGAAAAAGGTTAACTGATTTACTTCGTGAATATCGAGATGTTTTAGCTTTTTCTTATGATGAATTAAAGGGCTATAGGGAAGATGTCATGGAACATACTATCCCCTTAAAAGATGAAAATGCTAAACCCTTTCTTCAGAAACTTAGGCAAATTAATCCTAAATTAGCCCCCTTGGTTCAGAAAGAACTTGCGAAAATGCTTGCAGCAGGGATTATCGCCCAAACAATGCATTCAACATGGTGTTCGAATCTGATGATTATTAGGAAAAAGAATGGTACGATAAGGCTGTGTGTCGATTTTCGAAACCTTAATCTAGCATGCAAGAAAGATAATTACCCTTTGCCAAACATGGAGACTTTGTTGCAAAGAGTAACCGATTCTGGAATGATGTCGCTACTAGATGGTTTTTCTGGGTACAATCAGGTTTGGGTTAAGGAAGATTGTCATAAAACCACATTCACAACGCTATGGGGTACTTTTGAATACATCAGAATGCCGTTTGGATTAACAAACGCTGGGGCTACTTTCCAAAGGGCTATGGATTATGCCTTCAAGGGGTTAATCGGGAAATTTATTGAAATTTACCAAGATGATCTTGCTGTTTTTTCTAAAGATGGTATCAGTCATGTAAATCATCTTAGGCAGGTTTTCGATAGATGTAGAGAATACGGGATTTCTTTGAATCCAGCTAAGTTTGTTTTTGGAGTAACGGAAGGGAAATTACTCGGCCATATCATTTCTAAGGAAGGAATCAAGATTGATCCTGAAAGAATTGAAGCAATCCAAAAGATTCCTCTCCCTCATAATCTTAAATCCCTTCAGTCTTTCCTTGGAAAGATAAATTTTATTAGAAGGTTTATTCCAAATTACGCAGAAATAGCTAAGCCTATTCAAAATCTTCTAAAGAAAGATGCAAAATTTGTTTGGCAAGAAGACGGCAAAAAGGCTTTCCAAGAAATCAAATGTGCTATCGCAAGAGCTCCTGTCTTAGTTAGTCCCGATTATTCCAAGGATTTCATGATTTTTTCTTTCGCTTCCAAAGATACCATTGCTGGTGTCCTGCTTCAAAAGAATAAAGATGGTCACGAGCAGCCTATTGCTTTCATGAGTAGAGCACTTCAAAATTCCGAATTGAAGTACAATACCCTGGAAAAGCAGGCTTATGCCCTGGTCAAGTCTCCTAAGCACTTTAAAACTTATGTGGATTATTCTAAAATCATTGCTTTCGTCCCACATTCTGCTGTTAAGGATATATTAACTCAAACCGATTGCTTAGGGACTCGCGCTAGGTGGGTTACTAAAATACAAGAGTATGATTTAGAAATCAGACCCACCAAGCTGGTCAAAGGCCAAGGTTTAGCTAAGATGTTAACTGAAAGTAACGAAAAGACTCTTGGTTTGTTCTGTCTTAGCGATCTATCTTCGCCGGAACTGCAAAGATTAGCAGAGCATGAGTGGTACAAGGACATAGTTTATTACTTGATGAATCTTGCATGTCCTAACCATTTAGTTGCTCATAAGAGAAGGGCTCTTAGACTAAAAGCCACTAAGTATTGCCTTATGAAGGATGGCCTTGGGTGGAGAAATCCTGAGGGCATAGTGCTTAGGTGTGTTGATGACGTTGAGTCCAAGAAATTAATCTCTGAGTTTCATTCAGGATTTTGTGGTGGTCATTATGCTGCTAGAACTACCGCCCACAAAATCCTGAGAGCTGGCTATTATTGGCCTTCAATCTTTTCTGATGTGCACAAGTTTGTTAGAGCTTGTCAAACCTGTCAACTATTTACTGGGAAACAGAAGCTTGCTGCCTTGCCCCTGTAACCTGTCATTGTAGAGGCACCTTTTCAGCATTGGGGTCTGGACTTCATTGGGAAGTTCCATGAAAATTCTAGCAATGGCTACTCATGGATTTTGACTGCTACGGATTATTTCACTAAATGGGTTGAAGCCATTCCTGCTAAGAATGCCACTGAAAAGGTTATTATGGATTTCATTGAAAATAACATCATTACTAGATTTGGTGTCCCTGCTAAGATCACTACTGACAATGCCAAAGCTTTTAGTTCCTTAGAGTTTTCATCTTTTTGTTTCAAGTATGGCATTGTTTTATCTCATTCGTCAAATTATTATCCTCAGGGTAATGCTCTGGCTGAATCAAGTAACAAGAATCTCATAACCATTATCAAGAAGATAGTAGGAGATAATAAGAGATCATGGGACAGCAAAATCAAGTATGCTTTATGGGCAGATAGAATCACTAAGAAGAAAGCTACTGGTAAATCTCCCTTTGAATTAGTTTATGGCTTGGATGTAACTTTACCTATGCACCTCAAATTGCTAGCTTATCAGATCCTCCATAATTTTTCTACTAATAAAGATGTTGTTCAGAATAGAATAGATCAGATTGAGGAGTTAGATGAAGTTCGTATGACAGCTTTTGATGCTATATGTAAAAATCAATTTAACATTAAGAAAAGCTTTGATAAATTCTCTCGATCTAGATCTTTGCAAGTGGGAGATATGGTACTACTTTAGGGCCGCAAGAATGAAAAACCAGGAAAACATAAGAAGTTCGACAGTTTGTGGCTGGGACCTTACATCATTCGAGATATAGCTGGACCAAACTCATTCGACTTGAGCAGATTGGATGGCGAACCACTTGATCTACCAGCGAATGGCCAAATGCTCACGCTGTTCTTCAAAGATGATATTTGATGCCATAGGGCATCCTTTGTATTGTATTTCTATCCCTACTCCTTGTCTTTTCAGCATTTCATTTCTGTTTTAGATTAGATTTACTTTTCATAGTTAGAGAGCTTCTATCTTTTATGTGCTTAAATGTTATATGATGATTTTTGAATGGACGCTACTTATTTCTGTTGTGTGTTGCGTGGATGCAGATTCTGGATTCTCACATTCCTACAGTGCAGCAACGTGTCCCCAAGTAGAGCCAGATGTTGACCACTACCGGTCAACTACCCATAGCAGTACACCCCCTTTTCTTCGCAAAAAGGGATAGCGCTTGATCGACATGTCCGTGCCATTCGACAGCTTGATCAATTTATGTTGTAAACCCAATCTGCATGTATAAATTGTAAATAATCTTAGCAGATATGAGTCATGTATGTAAATTGCCTAGGTGGACCTAATTTTCTAAGTGATAATCTACGTTCCGGAAGGTTTTTCGTCTCACCGATCCATGATCGGCAGAGTTTTCCTTCAGCCTAACCCCAAAGCCGGAATGGATTTTGTCATTAGAATCTTAGGAGAATCCTAGTGTGTTAATCTGCTAGATTATAGTTGTGTCGCAGAACTGGGTGGTTTATGAGGGTCTATGTCAAATGGGATTTCCCCCCTTGGGATGTAAAGTTGTAAAAGTCATGATGTAATGTGTCTTGAGGGTTAAGAAATGTTTTAATCCCCTCATAAGTCCTAAATCTTAGGTCCTAGGTGATTTTCCCAAAAGCTAAGTTCGAGGATCCATTTAAAAATAAATTAAAAAATTAAAAAAAAATAAAAAAATAAAAAATAAGAAAAAAATAAAAATAAAAAATAAAAAATAAAAAAAAATATAAATAATAATAAAATAAAGTAAAAAACCTAAAAATAATAAAATAATAATATTTTGAGTAAATAAATGCAGAATTTCAATTTTTTAATACATTAAAAATTCGACGGATGAGATTAAGAGATATCTTGATCCTCATCGACGGTCGAGATCATTTTGACGTGGATCACTCGAACTAGCTGTTGGGAATTTTTCCTTTAAATAGGGTGCTAGGGGTCATTTGAGATCATTCGATCTGTGAGTCTTGTGCTGAAGAAGCTCTCTTGTAAACTTTTTCTGGTGCTAATAAAGAAAGACTTTGGGGTTGAAATCTTGCTGGTGTTACTCTCTGGAAGTGCTGTGAGCTATTTTATTTTCTGCATATTTTAATTTTTAGCCATTAGTAACAGCGTATTGAAGAGTATTGTTGAGCACAGGTATCTTGTTCACTTCCTAGGGTTTGAATGGTATTAGGTTTTCTGAAGTAATGGCAGGTATCTCCATTGCTGTTGAGATCTAGTATTGTTTTTTCTCCCTTTATTGACGGTTGAAATGAGCTGTGCAGGAAACCCTTATTGAAGAAGACCAGTAGGCGTTTGGGGAAGTTCTCCGCTGAACTAGCCAACTCCCGCAAGCATTTTCTTGCAGAGCCAATCTAGTTTTGATCCTGGGTTAATCATTTAGTTTGTTTTCTGATTTGCATGAGAGATTTTTGAAGTATTTCATAATAAATCTGGAATCTTGATAATATTACTGTTGATTATTGATAAATTTGGCTGTTGTAGAGCTATAATTTTGTAATTTTGGACCGGCTTGTAGGGTTTCATTTTAAATCTTTGCATATACTTTCCCGATTTTTGTTTTCCATTTGCAGGTCTGAGATAAAATTCTTGTGGAAAATTAAGTTTTGCAGGATTGCTGTTTTCACTGTCAGATCATACATTTGCTCATTTCCATCAAACCCGCGGTTCTTTCTCTGCACGCTGCTATTCTTTCCAAAGCTGCCCATCCCTTGTCTGCGCCGGCTCGCCGGCTTGCTGTCTCTCACTGTCAATTTACAACCTGCGTGGGCCTCCTCTCTTTCACGCTGCTGCCTCACCTATCCGCCCAGCCTTCCAGCTTTGCTGCGTTCAGCTCCACGCAGCCTTGGGAACTTGTGAGAACCTGCAAGCAAGAAAGGAAAGACACGCTGCTCCTACCACGCCTGGTCCTCACTGCATCCTGCACAGAAAACTCCACTCTGCCTGTACGCCGCCACTGAGCCGTCGTTCCTCCCTCAGCAAATCCCCGCAGTCTGAAATTCGACTTCCCATCTTGCTTGCGTCTTTTCATCTGCCGTCTATGCATTGACTTGAAGCTCAGTTCGCTGGTTCTTCATCTGCGCTTACAAAAAAAAACGGTGAACGAAACACGTAAGGTAAACAATGAACCATGTGCGTAGGTAAGCTGCCAAGGTCACGTGATTTTTTTTTAGTTTTCGTTTTGGTCTCAATTTTGATACGATTATCATCAGGCTTTAATTCCAAATTCGAGATTTAAGTTTTGAGATTAGGATTTTTTTTTTTAATTGCCGTATAGTTTTGCAGTTAGGCAATTTTAATATTTGATCATTTTATCGTTTTAGTTAGGACTTAGGTCTTATATTTTGATTAGATTTTAAAAGTTTTAGATTTCAAATTTAGATTTGATTTTTTTGTTGTTTTAGATTAGACTAGATCTTAACTTTATTTTATTTTGAATTTAAAATCTTAAAATCATAAAAAATCATAAAAATTATAAAATTATAAAAGACAATTTTTTTTTTTTTTAGTTTAGGTTTTAATTTTTTTAGATTTAACTTGGTTGGAAGTAAATAATTTGGGTTTCCTTTTAGGTTTAGTTCAATTTTTTGGAATTAAAGTTTCATTTTGTCATAAAAATATTGTGGAAATTTTTTGCCAGATTTAGTATTAGCTCAGGGGTTTATCACGCTTTATTATCTTTGCTAAGGCTGAATTTTTTGATGTGGAATGAATGTTTATCATCTTATGTGAGTTGGCATGAATGATCATTTTGAAAATTAGCTACATGAATATGATATCTGGTTAATGTTCAAATTTACGTGGTTGTGTATCAAGCTTTATCTTTCGAAGTTTTAAAATTGCTAGATCATCGTTAAAACATTGTGAATTTA
This sequence comes from Pinus tabuliformis, assembly GCA_031772625.1. Classification (NCBI taxonomy): domain Eukaryota; kingdom Viridiplantae; phylum Streptophyta; class Pinopsida; order Pinales; family Pinaceae; genus Pinus; species Pinus tabuliformis. The sequence continues at coordinate 862,505,474 of CM062816.1, forward strand.
CTGGATATCTTGCATCGTTCAAGTTATTTGATGATAAATGATTGCTGTACACGGTTTATATTTCTGCAACATCTAGTAAGTAATCGTTTAAACATCAAACCCATAAGGCACTGGTCCATTAAATTAATAAAATCTATTTAGTGCTGGTTTCCTTTCGTGTCTCCCAACCCAACTGGTTTACAGTTGGTCATCCATTTTCCTACAGGGTCTACCTCCCTTAGCCGCGGGAGACAGGCTTAAACGAAGAGATCGGGGATCAGGGTGACAGCCCCCGGTCTGAGCGTTGTCGTGACAATCCGTGCGACAACATACCCCATTCATCATTTCGCCCACGTGGGTCCACATTCCTCCACTGGGTCTACATAGGGTTAGCATGCCCCTTCCCCTTGCCCACACCTTGGGTCATGGCCTGGAGTGAAGCGCGGAGGTTGATGCAGCTAAAAAGAAACATAAAAGCATATATGGACGCACTCAATAGGAAAATGTATTACAAAATGCAAAAGATGGCAAGGACAATCACATTTAGCATGTGGGAAAAGCCAATACATGAGCTCTACCCCATCATGATGGCCATCACCCTGGTTCCTATAGGTTTTATGAGCCTTCTTCATCATATAGGAATCCATGATTGTCCCAACCCCTGGTGGGAGATGAACCACCCCACCTTAAATGAAGAAATTCACTGCTATACCTTATATATCACACTTTAACCCCTTGAGCTACGAGCAGTTAATCAAAGAAAATTATAAAAAGGCAAAAGGCATTAAAGAAGGGTGGAAAAATCAAGGCCGGAGCACCTCATCTACCACGATTGCTCCCTCCTACACATTATAAACCCAAGTGTGGGCTCTCTTCTTATTTGCTACACTTGTACCCCAAGATGTGACCCAGGGCTGCCCCTTCTCATTCCCTACTCCATTCATCTATCTGTCACAAGCCACACCACCTCTTAAAGGATGCACCTTGACTATATTATCCCCTTTAGAAGTAGAAACCACCTGATAGGATTATTGGTTAACCCCATTTGGAGTTTAAGAGAAATTGCCACATCCCAAAGCACATTATGGAAGGGGAGGCCATTATGAATTCCCACCTGTGGTCCATGATTAGGAAAGCTCATTTACTTAATTTCTCTAATGACTTGTTGTACTCGAAGGCTGGGGGATGCATTAGATCTCATGTAGGATTGCGAATGGTTTCCATCTTGGGTTTGGTCTCCCTATATGGGGTCTTAATCCTCCAGAGGTCTACATTGACACATGTAGGTTGAGTGTTGAGAGCCATGGGCCTGCACAGCAATAGATTGCATTCCATGTATCCCCACAACCATTCAAAGATTGCTCGTAGTTCACTTATTAGACGAGGAGGCTGCACCTAATCCATCATGCCCAGCTGGCCCCAGATCTACACAATGCACTTGGCATATGATCCAGGACTTGCATGATGATGTGGCCTTATCTACACCATCATCTTAGCGCTTGCAGGCGATCTATAGTCATCTTCAATTTGTTTGGAGACCCATGAGGGCACTTGTATGCTCCCACATGTCATTATGAGCACCACATGTTATTACAAGGGGCCAACTCCTTGCCCATTGCTTTTGAGAGTCCTTCTCTTCATTGTGGCACCCATGGACTTCATTAGGCCTCTTAGAGGGCCCTACAACATGCATAGATTATTATTTGACCTCTTGAGAGGCTTACTTTTTCATTTATGAGCTAGTATCGACTTGTCACCAAAAGTTAGTTAATTTGCACATCATTTTATTTTAGGGGCTAATGTAGGCCTAATTAGGTAATTCGAACTCCTAATGAGTGTATAAATAGGAGTTAGGTGAATTCACTTTGTATCATCACTTGACTTGGATCATTCTCTCTCTTGAGAATTTCACATTTTTTCCTTGGAGGATATTTTTGGATCATGGATGAATTTTGATGTGGATTGGGTCTTCTTATCTTGGAGCTTCTTATATTGCAAATGTGATGATGGTTGGATATATTCTCTTACATGTAAGTACAATTTTGACGTTATTTTCTTTTACTTTGCTGCATACATTGATCATGAGATTTTCATTGTTTTAGGGCTAGTTGCTGCATGCACTTACGACATCAATGTGGAATTATGTCTCTATATAGCTTGTCTCTATGTATGGGCCATGTTTGATGAACAAATTTTCCTAGAGGTCGAAGTTACCTTGACAAGCCTTCTCCATTTGCAATGAAGTATAAATGCTTTTAAGGTCACTTTTCTTCTCTTGCCCTTAACATTGGATGAAGTTGACTTTGAGAGCCTCCTTGACTCCATATCCCCCAAAGGAATTAGGCACTAATCCATCATAAAGGTGGTCACTTTAAGCCTATTTCTTGATCTTTTCACCTTTTCCTAGGTCTATCCAAGTTGGGTTACATAGGGCATCGATTTCCCGACAGGATAGCCATAAACAAAATTCGTTGTCCTAGGGTTTCTTGAGCTAGCCTTTCATCTAGTTGTCCTCTAATTTTGAGGCCATTCTAACGGTGGATTTGGGAGAAAAGACAAGCCCTAGCTCTGAGTTTGAAACTTGCCCTACCATCCCCAAGGCTAGTACCTCATAGGGTCAAAACAACATCTTCAAGTGCAAATTCTTTCTTTGATCCTCTCTCCTCCTTGTCTAGGGTAAGAATATCATTGGTTACTACATTTTCCCCTCATACTCTAGACTGGGTCCACTTGGCCCCGTGTGGTCCCGCTCCTTTAAAGGACCGTTCTTGAAGAACCATTCGGGATACCAATACGAACAAGGATTTTAGGGTTTGGGGAATTCCTTCACAAGACTATTCCCATAAACCTAAACCCCAAAATCCTCTCTTCCTTTCCCTAGAACTTATACTACCTTGCTTAGCGAGCAAGCAAGCTCCATCTTTCAAACTTTTCTAGGAAAGGGTTCATTTGGGTCACTCATATCCATTGACTTATCCTTCATTGGTGACTCCATACACACCAAGTCTCCTCCCATCGGTGAAAGTCCGTAAATAGAAGGGAGCCTTTGCTGAGGTGGCCATGGGCTAAGTCTCCATTTGTTGCCGTTGGCCCAGCACTTTCGCTTTAAGTCCCCTGCTAGTTTGAGTGGTAACATTTTGGCGTCATTGCCAGGGACACGAAGTGTGTGTTTTATTCCCCATATGACATATTGACATATCATTATTGGCAACTCCATTGGAAGAACAATGCCCTAGTTCTTCATTGAACTTCAAAGTCAATGCTTGTAGGGTTAAACAAGCATTTGTTAAGGCAATTTCATTCACCCTGGTGACTCCCCTGTAATTAAGGACCCAACAACATGTTGACCACATATATTCCCGCCATGGATATGATAGGGACCCCTAGATATCCTTCATCAAAATCCATGAAGAGTATGCCAATGTTCGATGGGGATCCACATTCTGCAGCCAACCATGTGGTAAGGTTCATAAGGTACCTTTCAAAGAAAAATATAACTCAACCTTGTGACCAAATGGAATTGTTTGTCCTATCCATTGCCCCAAGTACTGATTGGCTTGAGTCATGTAAACCTAAAAGCATTCCTTCTCTTCCAATGTTGACTACGCACTTCTTGTTGCATGAAGGGTTGAGTTTCCAATCTCATGAAGACATATCCCAAATGTTAGATATGGCCCTTTGAGAGGAGGAAGTTATTGAATATGGCTTTATGCTTGAGGAGGAGCCTCTTATTGATGCATACTTCAATGATTGTGAGGAGAGATTCATGAGTTGGAAAGCATGTCCTCTAAAGATGATGAGGAAGATCTCAACCCCGAGAGCCCTCAGACATTGCTAGAATGGATGACGGAATGTGAAAAGTCTTGCAGGAAACTGATGGCCATTTACAACTCCCAAGAGATTTTTTCTCACTATTGTGACCCATTGGAAAGGCTCCGTAACACGAAAAGTATATATAAAGAGAGTCCTACTGACGACCTCCTTCTTGAGGTTTTTTATCGAAATCATGTAGTAGATACCTTAGAGATCATTCTTCGAGAATGAATGGAGGAGGAAAAATCCTCCCTGTCTAAAAAAGAGAATGAATGGCATCCTAACGAACGCCAAATATATAGTGAAGAATGTGAGGATTCTGAGGAAGATCATGAAAGTCAAATAAACAGAGAACCTATGAGTGACTTGGGGGTTGTTGATTGGGGTATTAGGTATAGAAATGAAGACCCAGTGGTTCTTCAAGTCCGTAAGAATAAATTTGGGGAAGAAGAAAATGCTTCGCCCCTTTCGAATAACAATGTTGGTCCTCATGAAGCCATTCCTAGTAATTGGAAAGGTCTTTTCTTTATGTTCCAAGATGATCAATAAAAGAAGAGCCTTCCAAGATTGTGGGAAATTATGATGACTCTAATATAGAAGAAATTGAGGATGCTTCCCTAGGCCATGCGATCGATAAAGGGTTTTTGTCCATGTTTGAGTGTTCCTCCCCTACCTTGGAGATAGATGTTTGTGATGGTGTTCATCACCCTAGTTTTGATGAAGAGCTAATTTCCCGTACGAAGAATCAGAGATCATGGTTTTCCCCAAATGCGATGATGAACCTACTTCTTGTTTTCCCAATGACCAAAACAATATCATCCTAAATATGTCCGAGCCTTTCACTCCTTCTTACCCTATGAATGATAACCCCAAGATAGTTCTCCATCAAAGATTCATATTCTGGGTTATTAACATTTCCATCTCCTAGTTGAAGGGTCAAATCCAATCCTCTCGACTGGTGTCTTTTCCTTCTAGGATCCTTTTCTATGGCATATGTGTCTCTTGTTTTTCCACTTCCCTCCCTCGTAACCCCTCATATTATTGTTCCCATTGTTAGGTCCGCTGTGGAAATAATCATGGAAGCATGCATTCTTGTATTGATCGATTGACATGTTGGTTGCATTGGGTCTATGACTATACCTATCACTTGACATTGTATCATATGCATGGTAAACTAGGATGCATTGCACGCTGATTTTTGCATTAGAAATAACATCATATGATTTTTCTCATGGTAGATAGATGCATAGTTGCATATTTTATTTTCAGTTGATTATAGGGCTTAACATATTAGCATGTGTGATCATGAAATGCTGCAACAGCATGCTGCCCCATGTTTTTCCATCTAGTATATGTGCAAGTGATAGGTCTACGGTAACCAAGAGATCGCTGAAGTTCTCGTGACCTTCCGTTCAAGTAGCTTCGACCACTTTTTCGAGAGATCACGTCCCAGTTGGAGCTAGATGTTACCCACCATTTTGTGGGTAATATTCCCATGAGAACTTTTTTCTCAAAGATGGTCCTCAATAGACAGCTAGCAGCCCCTTGTAGCCACCAGCTAGCTCATTATGCCATTTTCTCTACCACCTAAGCCAACCATGTGGTTCCTCTCCCATCTACCATGATCGTATGTTTGAAGGTGGGCCTCCAAAATCTAAAGGTATGTCGTGTCATTTGGAAATTGAGTATTGTAATTTTCTTATCATGGACACTTATGGGCATGGAGTAATGGGGGTATTCTGCGGAAAGAATGGGCTGGGTCTGTGCTTTTGTCCTCTAGACCCCTTTTAGGAACTAACCTTGGATCCTAGTCCTATGGGATCTCTTTTATTGACCATTTGGTTCTAGCGATGGTATTTCACAGGAAACCCCAATTTTGGTTGCGTGGTCCCTCTCCCTTATCCATTTATATTACCCTCTTTCCATTCATTTTTACTCCATTCATCATTTTTTGCACCCAGGTCCACATTCCTCTATTGGGTCCACATAGGATTAGCATGCCCCTTCCCCTTGCCCACACCTTGGGTCATGGCCTGGAGTGAAGCGCAGAGGTTGATGCAGCTAAAAAGAAACATAAAAGCATATATGGACGCACTCAATAGGAAAATGTATCACAAAATGCAAAAGATGGTTGGGACAAACACTTTAGCACGTGGGCAAAAGCCAATACATGAGCTCTACCCCATCATCATGGCCATCACCCTGGTTCTTATAGGTTCTATGAGCCTTCTTCATCATATAGGAACCCATGATTGTCCCAACCCTTGGTGGGTGATGAACTGCCCCTCCTTAAAGTGGGGAAGTTTACCGCTATACCTTATACATCATGCTCTAACCCCTTGAGCCACAAGCAATTAATCAAAGAAAATGATAAAAAGGCAAAAGACATCTAAGAAGGGTGCAAAAATCAAGGTCGGGGCACCTCATGTACCATGATTGCTCCCTCTTACACATTATAAACCCAAGTGTGGGCTTCCTTCTTATTAGCTACCCTTGTACCCCAACATGTGACTTAGGGATGCCCCTTCGCATTCCCTACTCCATTCATCTATCTATCACATGCCACCACCTCTTAAAGGATGTACCTTGACTATATTATCCCTTTTAGATGTAGAAACCACCTAATAGGATTATTGGTTAACCCCATTTGGAGTTTAGGAGACATTGGCCATTATGAAGTCCCACCTGTGGTCCATGATTAGGTAAGCTCATTTACTCGATTTCTCTAATGACTTGTTGTACTGAAAGGCTAGGGGACGCATTGGATCTTATGCAGGATTGCAGATGGTTTCCATCTTGGGTTTGGTCTCCCTATATGGGGTCCTAATCCTCCAGAGAGTTACATTGGCACATGTAGGGTGAGCGTTGAGAGCCACAACAGCAGATTTCACTCCATGGAACCCCACAACCATTCAAAGATTGCTCGTAGTTCACTTATTGGACAAGGAGAATGCACCTGATCCATCATGCCTAGTTGGACCCAAATCTACACCATGCACTTAGCAGATGGTTCATGACTTGCACGATGATGTGGCATCACCGACACCATCATCCTAGCCCTTGCAGGCGATCTACAGGCATCTTCGATTTGTTTGGAGACCCATGAGGACACTTGTGTGCCCCCACATGCCATTTGGAGTACCACAGGTTATTACAAGGGGCCACCCCCTTGCCCATTGCTTTTGAGAGTCCTTCTCTTCATTGTGGCACCCATGGAGCTCATTAGACCTTTTAGAGGGCCCTACGACATGCATAGATTATTATTTGACCTCTTGAGAGGCTTACTTTTTCATTTATGAGCTAGTTTGGGCTTGTCACCAAAAGTTAGTTAATTTGCACATCATTTATTTTAGGGGCTAATGTAGGCCCATTTAAGTAATTCGAGCTCCTAATGAGTGTATAAATAGGAGTTAGCTGAATTCACTTTGTTTCATCACTTGACTTGGATCATTCTCTCTCTTAAGAAATTCACATTTTTTCCTTGGAGGATATTTTTGGATCATGGGTGAATTTTGATGTGTGGATTGGGTCTTCTTACCTTGGAACTTCTTATATTGCAAATGTGATGATGGTTGGATATATTCTCTTACATGTAAGTGTAACTTTGACGTTATTTTCTTTTACTTTGCTGCATACATTGATCATGAGATTTTCATTGTTTTAGGTCTAGTTGTTGCATGCACTTACGACATTAATGTGGAATTATGTCTCTCTAGAGCTTGTCTCTATGTATGGGCCATGTTTGATGAATGAATTTTCCTAGAGGTCGAAGTTACCTTGACAAGCCTTCTCCATTTGCAACGAAGTATAAATGCTTTTAAGGTTACTTTTCTTCTCTTGCCCTTAACATTGGACGGAGTTGACTTTGAGAGCCTCCTTGAACAAGAAACGATATCCATCTTCATAGTTCTCCTTGACTCCATATCCCCAAAAGGAATTAGGCATTGATCCATCAAAAAGGTGGTCACTTTAAACCTATTTCTTTATTTTTTTACCTTTTCCTAGGTCTAGCCAAGTTGGGTTACCTAGGGCATCAATTTCCTGACAACCTAGCCATAGAAAAATTGGTCTCCTAGGGTCTCCTGCGTTGACCTTTCCTCTAGCTCTCCTCTAATTTTGAGGCCATTTCAACAATGGAGTTGGGAGAAAAGTCAAGCCCTAGCTCCGGGATTGAAGCTTGCCCTACCATCCCCAAGGCTAGTACCTCATAGGGTCAAAAAAGCATATTCAAGTGAAAATTCTTTTTTTGATCCTTTCCCCTCCTTGTCTAGGGTTAGAATATCATTGGTTGCTACATTCTTCCCTCATACCCTAGATTGGATCCATTTGGCCCTGTGTGGTCCCGCTCCTTTAAAGGATCATTTGTTCGAAACATTCCGGGATACTGATTCAAAAAAAGATTTTGTGGTTTGGGGAATTCCTTCACAAGCCTATACACATAAACCTAAACCCCAAAATCCTCTTTTCCTTTCTATAGAATCTATACTACCTTGCTTAGTGAGCAAGCAAGCTCCATCTTTCAAACTTCTCTAGGAAAGGGTTCATTTGGGTCATTCATATCCATTGTCTTATCCTTCATTGGTGACTCCATACATAATGGGTCTCCTATCATCAGTGAAAGTCCATAAATAGAAGGGAGCCTTAGCTGAGGTGACAGTGGGTTAAGTCTCCATTTGTTGCGCTTGGCCTAGTACTTGCCCTTTAGGGATGCCCCTTTATGTCCTCTGCTAGTTTGAACAGTAACAAGTCCTTCAAGGACACAATTATTATGGAATTCTTCCCACTAGTGCCTTCTAGGCTTCTTGTGCTACCTGATGAAGGCACTTAGGGCATGGAGGGCTGCCCACTTTTGTTGTAGATGTTCTTCTCTAACCAACAATCTAGGGCTAGTCAAACAACTCCCTTGACCTCCTTTTGTCCTTCAAAGATTAGTCCTTAGCTTCTTTAATTCTATGTATTCTAACAATCCTCTTAGTCGTACAAGAGGCTTTCTATGTATTCTAACAATCCTCTTAGTCGTTCAAGAGGCTTTACTTAGGGCTTGGAGCAAACCACTACAACCCTCCCAAAACTGCTCTTTTGGCTGCTCCAACTTCTGTGCTAAACTAGGACCCCCATCCACTAACAAAACATCAATTCAAAAAGGGAAAACATACCTTGTTCCTCAAAATACTTCTGCCCCTTTTAACTAGGTTTCTGTGCACAAATATGAGATTTTTGGCCTGCTACTAGTGTTGACTGTAATTAGGGTTGCTGTCCCAAACTTGACCTCAAATCTCCTCAATCTAATTGTGACTTAGCTACCTATACAAGTATGCTTCCTCTGTTTTCCTTTGTGACACCTCCTGCTTTCTTGTTTATGTTTTCGGCCTCTCCAAAAGTCATCTACAGGTTTGCAGCTAGCACTAGGGAACACTTCAAGGAATTCAAACCTGTGTCGTGAAGAAAACTGACCCTAAGACTTGGTGCATAATTTCCTCTTCCTCGCTGGCTTGTCCCTGCTCAAACTCGGCCAAAACAGTTGTGAGAAACCATCCCGAAACAAAATTCTATCTCCTTTTGTTTGGACTCCTAGAGGTCGATTGATGTCCAAGTGCCAAGTGTCCAAATCTCCTCATGGTTTTGGTTGCACACCTTTGGGTACAAAACCCCCACCCTAGGTTCTAATCCCACAAACCACTTTTGTGGAGGTCATTCCTCCAAAACCCTCTAGCCGAGGGTTTGGAGTACCTCCCAAGCTACAAATCTCAACACTAAGCTCTTTGTTAAAATTGGCAACTAGGGCCAAACTCCATGTGGGTCACCTTATTTATAGCCACTAATATTTTTCCTAGATTCCTCTCATCGAGAGGTGTAGGATTGATCTAAATATCATCTGATTCTGATGAGAATTTATGGAGATATGAATTTATTTCTAATTACTTGACAAATTGTCAAGGTTGGCCAGTAGTTAAGTGTGTGGCACACATGCCCAGCGTTGCATATAAATAGAGGAGAGGTTGAGTCATTATCTCATCTCATCTCATCATCTCTTCTCTCTCACTCTCCTTTCTTGTTTGGGTTAACAAAGGAGCAACTAGTGAAAAGAAGGACACAGCCATAAGAGGAGGACATAGCAAAAGGAAGGGACACAGGTCTGTTTAGGGTGCAGCTAGGGCAGCATAGACCAGCGTGAAGCCTTCTTTGACTGCGGCCTTGTGTGGGGAGTCTTCCTCAAGCAAGCCGCAATTCAGATCAGCTGTTTGGAGGGTTGAACTAACCACGAAGTGACCAGCGTAAATCTGGTTAGGGCTGACTGCAGGGCTGCCTGAGCGTTGACTAGATTTGACCATGTTCCTTGAGTTGTCCTTCATCTCCGTTGAAGGCTGGGTTGACTAAGGTTGATCCTATATTATTTGTGAATCATTTGATCCACTTTGCAAGTGTTGGTTAGGGCATCTTTTACTGCTGTCATAAAAATTACAGATCTAATATATTGTACTATTTCTCTCTCTGCTGAACTATTGAAGATTAAAGGGTTTCCCCGCTGAAGACAAGCTCTGTGAGAAGTCTGACTATCACGGATGGAAGATGTCTCTTGATGACATTAGAAGAGTAGGAAGTGTTGGACCATGTGAGAGGCAGAATCATTGAGCCTCCATCAAATGCATCCGCTGCTGCTAGGAACAATGGACCAGGGGAGAAGTCAAAGCAAAGAAGATCATTCGGGACTCTATCGACAAGCGCCTGGTGGCCTATGTTTCCGAGCTGCCCACCTCCAAGGAAATCTACGATAGACTGGGGACTTTATTTAAAGTTAATGATGCAAATCAAGTTTTGTTCCTCATAAATAAGTTGAAGGAAATTAAGAAGGGAAAAGATGAGAGTATGCAAGCATATTTCTTAAGGATCACCAAGATCAAGAATCATTTCCTATCAATTGGGGAAGTAGTTCCTGACAGAGAAATGACTATCACAACTCTCGGAGGGCTCCCATTTGAATGGTATATATTCACAACCACTCTTCTCAACAATAATGTCCTCGGAAAAACCTAATGCGGGAAAACCGGTGCAGCTATTTGAGGGTTTTCTTATTAAGCAATGTTAGAGTACAATTTGGGTTCCAAAACTAGCCTACCCAACAGAGAATTTCCTTAGTAGCTATACCTCACAGTTTGAGAGAAATCTCTTGGCTGAAACCTTTGAAAATCCTTCCGGCAGCTTCTTAGCACAAAAACTGCTCTGCAACTCCAGCGTCTGCCCAAACTAGATTGTGTCAGCCCTTCTCTGTCTCACGTTGGCCTTGCGTCAGCCTTTCTAGGCCTGCGCCAGCCTCAAGAGGCCCTGCATCAGCTCTGGGAGCCTCTGCGTTAGCTGCGCTGGCCCCTCTGGTGCTCTGCGCAGCACTTGGCTGCCTCTGCGTGAGCCCTTGCTGGCTGTGCATCACTCTCCTTGGATGCTGCGCTGCTCACCCGACACAATCTCTGCCTTCTCTATTCCTCTGTACTCAATGCCCCTCAGCTGCTCTCCCAATCACTGATTCTATCTCTCTTAGCAAACCCCGCTCTAGAGAATAGAATGACTGATCATTTGGTGTGTTTTCCAAGTGACCCTCAAGCCTCCTCTTATACTTTTCCTGTTGACATCTCAACGGCCGAGATTAAGTCCCTAATCAACGGCTAAGATTAGATCTGGCTTGATCCATGTCTTTTGGACCACTCTAACACAGATTCATATTAATACACATTAATATTTTATTTTCCCTAAGTTTAGACTTAGGGACTCCATTAAAAATATTAATTATTTTAATATCTCTTGATTTGTTTAGAATCTGCCCAAACCCTTTCTGGGTATTGGAGATCTCATGTGCCCTAACGTCTCCACCAAATTTCGTGGCTAGAGCACATCTGATGCTACCCCAAATCAACACTTCCTACTCTAAGGGAATCTAAAGACGCCGACACCGGGAAACTGGAGGAAAATGAAGATGAGACGATGTCCGATGTGGAAGAACCTATGGATCCTATTGATCCCCCTTCGCAAGAGCCTTCCTCTTCTAGGAAGAGGCTTTCATGGCCCAGGGGGACACTTGATGATGCTGAAAGACACATTGCACCCATAGGGACTTTCCGTGAAAGTAAGAAGCTGACCAGGTATTAGGGATACTTGGCCATCATGAGCACGATCATCCAAAATGAGCCTTCATCATTTGCAGAAGCTGTCAAGCATAAAGTATGGAAGGATGCTATGACTGAGGAATATGAGTCCATCATGAAAAATGATGTCTGGGATGTGGTCCCTAGACAACAGGACAAAGTAGTTGTCACTTCGAAATGGATTTACAAGATAAAGCATGGAGTTGATGGAAGTGCTGAAAAGTATAAGGCTCGTTTTGTCACTCATGGCTTCTCTCAGAAGGAAGGCATAGACTATGACGAGATATTTGCACCTGTTGCCCGATACACCACCATCTGCTCGATCATAGCGCTTGCTTCTTCGCAAGGATGGAACCTACATCAGATGGATGTCAAGACCGCTTTCTTGCATGGTTCGATAAAAGAGGAAGTCTATGTGGAACAACCCAAAGGATTTGAGATTCATGGCCGCGAATCTCACGTGTGCAAGTTGAAGAAAGCCCTCTATGGGTTGAAGCAAGCACCCCAAGTGTGGTCTGAGAGGATCGATAGCTACTTGATGAAGCTGGGATTCACTAGGAGTGAAGCCGACCCTAACCTTTACTTTAAGATTGAAGATGACAAACCTCTCATATTGGTGCTGTACGTTGATGACCTCTTTGCGATAGGTGCAGACCGTCTCATTCACAAATGTAAGAGGGAGTTGGCTTCTAAGTTTGAGATGAAGGACCTAGGACTGATGCACTATTTCCTAGGACTGGAAATCTGGCAGAAACCAGGGGAGATTTTCTTATGTCAAGGAAAATATGTGATGAAGATATTGGAGAGATTCAGTGTCTTGACTTCAAGAAGTTAAGCGGTAGCGCTGCTGGACCTGTTTTAAAAAATGTTACCAAGTATCGTCAACTCTTCGGATATATGTTTTGCAGTCAACACATTGAGTCAACATATGGTTGCGCCTCACCACACACAATGGATTGGTGCCAAGAATCTGTTGAGATATCTTCGAGGCACAATCACTCTGGGTTGAGATACACTGCTAGAGATGTGAGACTACATGGATATACCGATGCTGATTGGGCAGGTACTGTGGTGGACCCAAAGAGCACTTCTAGGTGTTGTCTCTCTTTGGGATCTGCCTCGATAGCCTGGATAAGTAGGAAGCACAAGTCGGTGGCTTTGAGCACATTGCTGTTAGTATGGCCTCTTGTGAGGCAGTCTGGTTGCAGAAGCTCTTCAGTGAGCTATTTGGATTTACATTGGATACTACCGTGATCCTGTGTGACAACCAGAGTGGGATTAGTTTATCAAAGAATCCCGTATTTCATGATCGCTCCAAGCATATCGATATCAGGTACCACTATATCTGGGATATGGTGCAGCGGGGCGCAGTAAGGCTCTAACATATCAGTACAGATGAGCAAATTGCCAACATTTTGACGAAGCCCCTGGGAAAGGTCAAATTCTTGACTTTTTGAGAATGACTTGGTGTCGTTCAAGGACCCTCTTATGAGGTTCGTGTATGATGCATACATTGAGCTCTGGGAGCTCCAAGGGGGCGCAGGGTACTTCTTGGAGCGACATACGATCACTGGGCAACTCACCCTCCCCTGTTGGTGCGCTATGTACATGGTGAAAGGTTCAACCTTCCCTTGTGATACCCCATGGTGACTTTGGGACAGGATGATTAGTTCTCCTGTGGGATAGGATGATTATTTCTCTTGTCAAGGCATCCTACCCATGTAGTCTGGGACTCATGGGAAGTACCTCTCATCTGATCAATGAGTAAGGAAATAGGATTAGGGACCATTAGTAGTACTATCGATGGACGCATCGTTGTATCTACCGTACTCCCTATGCTAGGATGACCTCCATTGATCTGGGATAAATGATACTGATCTGGGATTAGTGAGAGTGGTATGATACACTCTGAGACTGACTTCGTGTCAGTGGAGGATGGTATGATACATCCTCAGTCATTTCTTCTTCTTCATAGTTCAGCAGAGCCAAGTAGTGCAGGGCAGTGCATTTGATGGCAGAGATAGTACCGATGGTCTGACAGATCAACAGATGGAGTTCTCCCTAGTTGAGAGGGAGTATTAAAATTGGCAACTAGGGCCAAACTCCATGTGGGTCACCTTATTTATGGCAGCCGATATTTTTCCTAGATTCCTCTCATCGAGAGGTGTAGGATTGATCTAAAAATCATCCTATTCCGACGAGTATTTATGGAGATAAGAATTTGTTTTTAGTTACTTGACAAATTGTCAAGGTCAGCCAGCAATTAAGTGTGTGGTACACATGCCCAGCATTGCATATAAATAGAGGAGAGTTGAGTCATTGTCTCATCTCATCTCATCATCTCTTCTTCTCTTTCACTCTCCTTTCTTGTTTGGGTTAACAAAGGAGCAGCTAGGGAAAAGAAGAAGGATGCAGCCATAAGAGGAGGATGCAGCAAAAGGAAGGGACACATGTCTGTTTAAGGTGGAGCCAGGGCAGCGTAGACCAGCGTGAAGCCTCCTTTGACTGTGGCCTTGTGTGGGGAGTCCCTCAAGCAAGCTGCAATTAAGATCAGCTGTTTGGAGGGCTGAACTAACCACGAAGTTGCCAGCGTAAATCTGGTTAGGGCTGACCACAGGGTTGCCTGAGCGTTAACCAGATTTGACTATGTTTCTTGAGCTGTTTCGGGCTGTCCTTCATCTCCGTTGAAGGTTGGGTTGACTAAGGTTGATCCTAGATTATTTGTGAATCATTTGATCCACTTTGCAAGTGCTGGTTAGGGCATCTTTTACTGCTGTCATAAAAATTACAGATCTGATATATTGTACTATTTCTCTCTCTGCTGAACTATTGAAGATTAAAGAAGAATTGATCAAAGGGTTTCCCCGCATTGGGGTTTGTCCCTAGCTAGCCACCACATCTGGTGTCTCTTGTCTTGGCTTGTTTTCTGTCGATCTTTTAATGTTCTATCTACACTTTAATTTATGTTTATGTGATTGCTAAATAGTGGCTAATAAGAAGATTTGAAGTAAATTGCTCTAAGCATAGAACATACCATAATTTAACACTCTTCCATTAAATAATCCTAGAGTGAAGCCACTTTTCCTTTTTAAAACTTTCTTTCCTTTCACCCCCTCTTTTCCAACATCCAAATTACTTTTCCCACACATTTTGATTTTTAAGTGGGTCCTAGAGTTTCACTTTTCTCAATGTCACTTTATAATGTCTTTTTTTACAATTATGTGGCGCCACTTAATAAGAGTTTCTTTAGCCCCGTTGACATTAAATAATTACTTTATTCCTTTGTCTCTTCCACTACCTCGTGCAAACGATAAAAAATGGGGACATTACAAATTGACAACCTGAAACAACGTAGGAAAAACTATCTTCCAAGGGGGTGAAATCCAGAATTAGCAATTTAACCAGATAAATGACGACTTTGCATAAATAAATTCTAAATATTGGGGAGAATCTTGTGATAGTAATCAAAATGATTCTATCTAAGCATCGAGGATGAAAATTTTAAAATAAATTTACCCTCTAGTGGCTTTGTGTGGACAATAGCGCTTGAAAGATATAGGTTTCTTGCAATATTTGGATATATGGGAACACTAAGAAAGAAGAATAAAGTCATTATCGAGTCACTGACAAACATAATTTTATTATCTTTGAAAACTTTTGAATGAGGTAGAGTGCCTTCCTTTTATTGGAAAAAGAGGCCTTTTTGTTAATTTGGGGTAGTATTGAATGTGCTCTAGGGCTCAAATTTTGCAGGGAAGCTTGGGCATATGTATTCCAAAGAATCCATAAAGCGTTTTGGGAAATTGCACCCAGAGACAATTTTATTAAAATAATTAATAGTTTTTTAATGGGACCATAAGTCTAAACATAGGAAATATTAATACCCATTAATATTTTTAATTTCCTAAGTTTAGACTTAGGGTCCCATTAAAAAATATTAACTATTTTAATAAAATTCTCTAGGTGGAATTTCCCAAAACGCTTTCTAGGTTCTTTGGAATACATGTGCCCAAACCTCCCCTCAAACTTTGAGGCCTTAAACACATTTGATGCTACCGCAAATCAACACTCCCTCTTAGCGAGGAATGTGCTCTAACAATATACGTTGCTGCATACTGCTTTGACTCTGAAGCATTGTCCTCCGTGTTGCTGATGTCTGACATGCTGTCCACCAACTACTGCGCTACTGTTGTAACTGTACTGTTGCTGACACTGCCACTATCAACACTGCATCCGTACTACAACTCCCTCTTAGGTGTTGCATTTGTGTTGTTGCTAGCACTGCCACTGCCAACTGCTACTGCACTGCAAACTGTTGCTGCTACTCCATCAACAATGGAAAAACATCCAAAATTATTGAACTAACTCTGTTCAGTATGATGCCACCTGAATGATGGAGCCTGTCTACTGCTAGTCTCTGCACAGACCCTCTGAATATATAGCGTTGTTGCTGATCTCTACTCTGTGCCATGTACACTGTTATCAACTCTACTCTGTGTTACTCAGACTCTGACACTCCTAGCCACTGCAACTGTCTCCCCATCACTCCTCGGCACCATCCGACACTAGTCCATCCTATTACTCCTGATCTGGGCTCCCGTAGCAAGGTATTGATCCGAGAGGTGGACTCCTCAAGGATCCTACCCATCTATAGCTCTTTCGAACTTCAACTCCAAATCAGCACACCTCCCTCTTGGAGGTATCTCCACTGTCATGGTGAACTACTCCTCTTCGATCTTTGCGGGCGCAACCTTTGGATCGTGCTTCTCATCCTTGTCCTTCTTAAGAGGACACTGAGTAGCGTAGTGAACCATCTCACCACACCTGAAACACTTGATCTTCGAGACGTCCTTCTTACATCTCTACTGCTCCTGTTGTTCCTTTGATGCAAGGGCTGCATTGTCCTCCTCCTCCTTGGGCTTCGACCCATTGTTGTTGCTTCCACCAAGTTTAAGCTTGACAAAGTCTCTCCTCGACTCTTGTTTTAGAGCTACTCACATCCAATCCCAATTCGGCAACGCTGCTCTGCCCATGATACTCTGGACAAAGGCTTGCCACTCATTTGAGACAGAATTGAGACCTAGTCTAACTAACTCTGAATCCTTAGGTGTATGCCCCACAGCAGACAATTCATCACGGGTCTCCTTAAGCTTCGTGAGGAATGGATCCATACGCTCTCCCTTCTGCATCTGAGCAGATCTCAACGTCTACTCCAAGTACATCTTTTGCTGCTTGTGTAATATCCCTTTTCAGAGATATCCCTCAAACACAAGGAAACTCCAACCAGAGATGGACTGGGAGGGCGTTTACCAGATATGTCGTCTCTGAAAAGAGGACGAGCTTTGGAGGCTACCTGGCCCTTTCCAGAGTCCAGACTATGTCTAAGAGTATAGGAGAAAAACACACAAGTGGTATAGTAGCCGGGAAGCTCAAAGAGATAAAAATAACAGTAATGCAACATACAATGATGTATACATGGAATATAAGCAGATACTCAAGAAATGTAGAGAGAAATGCTAAGCCATTTTATTATACTGAGTAATGGAAAGAGTACAAGAGGTGATCAGAAAGATAGCACCTCGACTTGCACAAGGCATGTGAAGAAATACACTCAGAATGGTAATGAAATAGCCTCTCTCTGAACTGCATTCAAGCTGTCGGAGAACTGTTGTGCTGCTATTACTGTTGGAATCAAGTGAGGATTTGGGGCTGTTCCCCTCCTTAGAAAATGCTGAAACTCTGGAATCGACCTCTGTTCAATAAACCCAGAAAAGCCCAGAAAGCTTTTCTAAAATAGCTGACTCTCGAAAAGAACCCCCTTGAGGATCTACACTATCCCTCAAGACTCTGCGTTGCCATTGAAGAGAACCCTCCAAAACTCTACCCGAGACTCTGCCAAAATCCTCCAATACGCAAGGGCTGATCCCTTGCTCAATCTCCAAGCTCAAATCCTTTACATAAACCCAATCCGGAGCTCCTACCAAAAGAGACTGCATCCTCCTCTCTCAAGACTGCGCAATCATCAAAATGCTCAGTGCCTCAAACCCAAAGATCGATCCTCCTGCAAAAGACTGATGAAACTACCTTGCCCGAGCAGGGACTCGAAGTCCCCTGCGGCTAAGGGTGAGATCTCCGAACGAAGACACTCGATGCACTAAACAGTGCTGCAGACAAGCTAAATAGCCAGCGTGCTCTAAGTCGAAGTGATTAGCTCAAATGCAACATAATCTCATCCGAAATGAAGAGGCTCCTCTCTCCTTTATATCGTTGGCCTCTCTTAAAACCCTAAGGCCCACTCCCTCCAACGTAGCTTCTCTCTTGCCACATGCTCCTCTCCATCTGTGCAGTCCCTCCAAGTGTCTACGTGGGCCCCCTTCTCTACGTGGTCCTTTGGCTCCCTTGGCTCCCCCTTTAAGTTACAACGTTGTGCTACTAGGGAGTGACTTCATTCAAAAAGTGAGTTATGTCCCACTTTCCTCACCTTTTTATTTATAAATAACTATAGAAGGCAAAATTGAGCAAAATCAAATACTCCAATTAGCCATGGCTAATTAGGAATATTACAATCTCCCCCGGCAAAATGTTGCTTGTCCTCAAGCAACCAAAGTGATGGATGCTACAAAATTTTCTCACTCTCCCAAGTGGCATCCTCATCTGGTAAATTCTTCCACTTCACCAAGAATTCTCGGACCGTCCTACCCCGCAGCTGCCTCTCCCTGGTATCAATAATAGCCTCTAGCTGCAACACCAAATGCCCCTCATCATCCGTGGGTGGTAGCTCATCTTTCACTGTCACCTGCTGCCCCAATGCCTTCTTCAGGCTTGATACATGAAAAACATTATGAATCTTGCTGCCTTGGGGCAGCTCCAACTCATATGCAACCTGTCCAATCCTGTGTATCACCCTGTATGGCCCATAAAAGTGGGGCTTGAGCTTCTCAACCCCCTTCTGCTTCAGTGACGACTGTCGATATGGCTGTAATCGTAGGTAGACCAATTCCCCTACCTCGAACTGTCTCTCCACCCGACCCCTGTCAGCATACAGCTTCTGCTGGTTCTGCGCTGTAGCCATATTATCCTTGAGAGCTCGGAGAATATGCTGACTCTCTTGGATCCAAATCTTGGCTCTCGGAGCCTTGCTAGCATCAAACATCACGTCAGCAAAAGATAAAGGATGATATCGATACAAAGCATAGAATGGTGACATACCAATGGACATGTGATGTGTAGTGTTGTAGCAGTACTCCCCCAGATGTAGCCACTTCAGCCATGCTCGCTGCTGCCCATTGACATAGTTATGCAAGTAGCCCTCCAACCACTTGTTAACTATCTCTGTCTGTCTGTTCGTCTGTGGGTGATAACTGGTACTCGGTGTCAACTCCGTCCCCACCAACCGGAAAAGCTCCTGCCAGAACCCGCCCATGAAACGGTTGTCCCTGTCACTGGTGATGGTCTTAGGAAGACCATGTAACCTGAAGACCTATCTGAAGAACAACTCGGCTACTTGCGTTGTTGTGTAGTGTGCGGATATGGCGAAAAAATGTGCGTACTTTGTCAGTCGATCAACGACGACAAAGATACAATCCTTGCCCTGTACCATGGGCAACCCTGTGATGAAGTCCATCGAAATAGACTGCCATTTCCCCTCCGGAATGGGAACTGGCTGCAATAATCGTGCGGGATGGCTCATCTCCCCCTTGTTCTTCTGGCAAATATCGCACTCCCGGATATGCTGGAGTACGTCCTCCTTGAGGCCCTTGCATGAGAACCTCTCTCTAATGGCCTTGTAGGTTTTGGTAAACCCTTGATGGTCGGCCAATGGTGAATCATGTGATGCCTGAAGTATCTTCTTCTTGACCTGAGATCCCTCAGTCAAGAAGATCCAGTCCCTGTAGTAGATGATCCCATTGACCACCCTGTACCTGTCATCCGCCACTTGCCCATCCAGAACCTCACATGTAAATCTGTCCTTGGAGTACTCTACTAAGAATCGAACCCTCCAGTTTGTGTCCAAGCTCATAAGAGACAACGTGGCTGGTCTACGTGAAAGGGCATCTGCTACCACATTGTTCTTGCCCTTGACATACTCAATGTCAAAATCATACACTTGGATCTTACTGATCCACTTCTGCTGCCTCTCTTGTAGTTGTTTCTGCTCCAAAAAGAACCTGAGGCTGTTGTGATCAGTCCTCACCCTGAACCTGTTACCCACTAGATACTGCCGAAACTTGGCCAATGCATGCATAATGGCCAACATTTCCTTGTCGTATATAGAATACAACCTCTCGTGCGGAAGGAGCTTCCGGCTCTCAAAGGCTATAGGGTGACCTCCCTGCATCAACACTGCACCGATCCCCTCTCTCGACGCATCACACTCCAAAACCAATGGGCAGCTGCTCATAACCTCCTTGAGCCTGTCAAAGGCTCGCTGTGCTGTATCCGACCAACTGAATGCCCCCTTCCTCGTCGGATTTGTCAGGGGTGCAGCGAGCTGTGAGAAACTCTTGACGAACTTCCGGTAATAAGTACAAATGCCAATGAATCCCCGAAGTTCTATCACGTTCCTCGGCTCCGGCCAATCTCTGATGGCCCTGATCTTCTCCTCGTGGACTCTCACTCCATCCACCCCTATGATGTGTCCCAAGTACAACATCTCCATCAATCCAAACTCGCACTTGGAGAGCTTGGCATAGAACTGTTGCTCCTCCAAGATACGCAACACTGTCACAATGTGCTGGAGATGCTCCTCCCAAGTTCTGCTGTAAATGAGGATATCATCAAAGAACACCAACACAAACTTCCTTAAGTGACTGCGGAAGATGTGATTCATGCAGGACTGGAATGTAGCTAGGGCGTTGGTTAGACCAAAGGGCATCACCGAAAACTCAAAGTGCCCATAGTATCACCTGAAGGCGGTTTTGGGAATGTCCTGTTCCCTCACGCGAATCTGATGGTACCTAGATCTCAAATCAATCTTTGAGAAGAACTATGCTCCTCTCAACTCATCCATCAACTCATCAATCCTAGGTATGGGGTAACTATTCTTCAGTGTCTTCTTGTTCAGGGCCCTGTAGTCAATGCACATCCTCAATGTGCCGTCCTTCTTCTTCACCAACTCCATAGAAGAAGCAAAAGGACTCGTGCTCGGCCGAATGTGCCCAAGAGCTAGCAACTCCTGAATGGCCTACTCAATCTCATCCCGATAGGCTTTGGGATGCCTATAGGGGGTAGTAATCACTACCTGTATGCCCTGCTCAAGCTCAATGGTGTGCTCAAACCCCCGGTCTGGTGGCTGTCTCGGCGGAATCTCCCCAAACACTGTGGCATACTAGTCAAGGATGGACTGTATCTCTGGGTGCACCGTCTGCCCTGTAGTCCCTGCCTCTGATGCACGTAGCTCCACTGCCCACTCTACGTCTCCCTTCCGGAAGACTACCTCCATCCGATGAGCTGAAACAGTCTCAGGCGGATATGTGTGTTGTCCCTATATCTTCTCATGCCTCCCTGTCTTCTCATCATCCCACTCCATCTCTAGGGCCTTCCAATCTGTCGTGACCTTCACTAGAGTGATAAGCCACTGAACACCCAGTATCATGTTGGTGTCCGGAATATTGACCACGAAAAAGTAGTCAGTCAGTGTGTAGGTGCCCATCGTCATTGAAAACTCTGGGACATAACGAGCACACACCATGGTCTGATCTCTTGGGACCAAAACTGAAAATCCATTGAAGCTCTCTGTCTGTATACCTCTCCGCTCAACCATCTGTGCATCAATGAAGTTGTGGGTTGCCCCGTTGTCAACCAAAACTGATACTCGCTGGCCACGTACTGTCCCCCGTACACGCAGCATCAAATGCTTGGGAACTCCTTGCAATGCTGCAAGGGCCCCTCCGATAGGTGAAAAAGCTGCACCACCTACTGTTGGTGGTGGAGGTGGCAAAGGATCCTGCGTGGCATGACTATCTCCTGCCTCCACATCATCCTCCTCATCCTCTTCCCCATTGCTATCGGAGAAGACCTCAATAAAATGTGCTTTTCCAGCAGCACATCTATGTCCTGGTGCCCACGGCTCCTGACAGGTAAAGCACAACCGCTTCTTCTTCAGCTCCCTCCTAGCATCATCATCAATCTGTGCTCATCCTGGATTCCCCTTTGGAGGTGGAATCCTCACATCCTTCCCCTTAAGCTGGATAGCCTGTCTCTGGGGGTAAGGTGTCTGGGTCCTGGGTAAGGCATCTTGTAAGTCCCGGGTCCTACTAATAGCATCCTGGAGTGTGGCTGGTCTAGTGGATCTGACTAGACCCCGAAGTGGCTCTGCTAACCCCTCAACAGACATGTAGATCCTCCTTGCCGCAGATGGATTTGGAACCATCACTGAAACCCTCAAGAAGTCTGCAATGTAGGTCTCTGGGCTCCCGGTCTATTTGAGCCTTGTCAGCTCAACAAAATGTTGTTCCAGATCCCTCTGGTGAAACTTCTCTATCAATCTCCTGGTGAACTCGGCATATGTCATCACTATGGAGTGTTCGAGTGTAACCATCCCATGGAACCACCAGTCCTGGGCCTCACCATCCAAATGTAATGTTGCCAACTTGATGGCCTTTGTCTCCGACATCTGGTTAAACTGGAAATAGATGTCCAGCTTCTCCAACCAAGACTTTGTTGAACTGTTTGATGAACCATTAAACGTAGGAAAGTGGAATCTACTAGCTGTGCGGTGGGTGTCTCCATCATGATAATGCCGGTATCCTGTGATGGTCGCGAGGTCTACTATCCCGCTGGAGCTGAACAAAGTCTCTGAATGAGAGAGCATCCCTGAACTCCTGCCCATAGGCCTGGTACTCTGCAAAATAATCGCCCATATGACCGGGCTCTGCCTCCTGCTGGGCTCCAGCCCCCGTGTCTGTTCCTAGGAAAGTGGGCATGGTAGAGCGTGTAGGGGCATGTGAGGCCATCTGCTGAGTAGTATCACGCTGAGTGGTACCCTGCTCTGGCAAATGGTGGGATGTACCCGATCCCTCACCAACCTAGAAAACCCGCGGGTTCTCACGTTGTCTAGCCTCCACCGCCATGAATCTATGCCCCATCACCTTGATCTGCCTCAACAAATCCTGCATTGATTTGAGGAGCATGTCCGCAAATCTCTTCCCGTCCTCATTTGCCATCGAATCCTCCTGCTCTGCGTCCACCACAGGCTCCTCCTGTTCTGTGTTCACCACAGGCTCCTCTTGTTCTGTGTCCACCACCCGAACACAGTCTCCCTCTCCATAGGTGTTCTCCAACCTACGCTCAATATCTCTGTATTTCCTACCTCTGTAACAGATGTAGGGCTTCTCCCTCGGTGTCATAGACTGCTAGCTCCACAGGCTGAGCCAGATCTATGCTCTGATACCATTGTAATATCCCTTTTCAGGGATATCCCTCAAACACAAGCAAACTCCAACCAGAGATGGACTGGGAGGGCATTTACCAGATATGTCGTCTCTGAAAAGAGGACGAGATCTGGAGGCTACCTGGCCCTTTCCAGACTCTGTCTAAGAGTATAGGAGAAAAACACACAAGTGGTATAGTAGCGAGGAAGCTCAAAGAGATAAAAATAACAGTAGTGCAACATACAATGATGTATACATGGAATATAAGCAGATACTCAAGAAATGTAGAGAGAAATGCCAAACCATTTTATTATACATAGTAATGGAAAGAGTACAAGAGGTGATCAGAAAGATAGCACCTCGACTTGCACAAGGCAAGTGAAGAAATACACTCAGAATGGTAATGAAATAGCCTCTCTTTGAACTACGTCCAAGCTGCTGGAGAACTGCTGTGCTGCTTCCACTGTTGAAATCAAGTGAGGATTTGGGGTTGTTCCCTTCCTCAGAAAATGTTGAAACTCTGGAATCAGCCTCTACTCAATAAACCCAGAAAAGCCCAGAAAGCTTTTCTAAAATCGCTGACCCCCGAAAAGCACCCCCTTGAGGATCTACGCTATCCCTCAAGACTCTGCGCTGCCACTGAAGAGAACCCTCCAAAACTCTACCCGAGACTCTACCAAAATCCTCCAATACGCAAGGGTTGATCCCTTGCTCAATCCCCAAGCTCAAATCCTCCACATAAACCCAATCCGGAGCTCCTACCAAAAGAGACTGCGTCCTCCTCTCTCAAGACTGTGCAGTCATCAAAATGCTCAGTTCCTCCTCAACTCCAAAGATCAATCCTCCTACAAAAGACTGATGAAGCTACCTTGCCCGAGCAGGCACTCGAAGTCCCCCGGGGCTAAGGGTGAAATCTCCGAACGGAGACACTCGATGCACTAAACAGTGTTGCAGACAGGCTAAACAGCCAACGTGCTCTAAGTCGAATTGACTAGTTCAAATGCAACATAATCCCATCCAAAATGAGGAGGCTCCTCTCTCCTTTATAGCATTGGCCTCTCTCAAAACCCTAAGGTCCACCTCCTCCAACGTAGCCTCTCTCTTGCCACGTGGTCCTCTCCATCTGCGTAGTCCCTCCAAGTGTCTACGTGAGCCCCCTTCTCTATGTGGTCCTTTGGCCCCCTTGGCTCCCCCTTTAAGTTACAACGTTGTGCTACTAGGGAGTGACTTCATTCAAAAAGTGAGTTATGTCTCCCTTTCCTCACCTTTTTATTTATAAATAACTATAGAAGGAAAAATTGAGCAAAATCGGATATTCCAATTAGCCTTGGCTAATTAGGAATATTACAGCCTGGAAGAACCTTGATATAGCGTTGCCAAGGCATCCCACATCTCCTTAACAGTTGCTCTGCTAGCGATATGACACACTACGTGAACCTTTACTCCATCAAGTATCATCCTCTTGGCCTTCACCATCTCTGATCTGTACTTCTTCAATGGATCTACATCTGTAGGGACAACCACCATGTTGTCGACGTATGTGTTGAGGGCATGCTCATCTAGAAGGAATGACATTCTAGCCTTCCAGATGACGTAGTTGGATGCTCCATGCAACCTGTCCTGATCCCTCAAGCCACTGGTTGCCATTTCTTCAAAAGATAGAAATTCGAATGACCTCCTCTCTCCTCTGTGTTGTTGTTGGGCTATCTTATGCACTCCCTATTGGAGCTAGTGAAACTGTTGCCCCTTGCTACTGCTCAGCTCTAGAGAATTCAAATTTCTTGGCTAGGAATTCTCTGAGGAAGAAATTCACTTAGTCACGCTTCTCCTCTTTTTTCTAACAATTTTATGCCTAACAAACTGCCTGTAGAAAAATCTGCATCCCACCATCTCTCCTCACATTGAGGCTTTAGTGTTGCTTCCTCTGCCTCGGCAGAAATTTGATCTGGAAGCCCTTCTCTCCGTCGACTCTCTCGGAGAGAGACTGCCTCGATATTTCAGCCCTCCGGCTAAGAACTGCGCAAACCCTCTAGGGTTTTGAATTGCTACCTCCTGTAGCTTTTCGATTTCACGCTTCTGCTCAGTGCTGGATCTACTGGCATTTCTCTTCTTGTTCCACTTGCATCTCGGATACCATGTGAAAATCCTCGACCAGAATTCCTATTGCTGCGACTGACAATGTTTCTTCTATTTGTTCAATTAATCAACCAAATTATTTGCGGTTTCCTACGGCAAATATCGAAACATATACACAACAACCTTCACTTAATTAAATATTATATGGAAACAAGAGACTGAGCAAGAAAGAAAATACAACACAAATGACACCATTATTTTTGGACATATGTCCCCAGAGAAACCCAATGCAGGAATACCAGTGCAACAGTTCTGAGGGTTTATTATTATTAAGCAGTAGCAAATTTTGAATATAGCTCTGAATACCTCTCGGGTTATTCAGTTACAGAGAGAGAAATACTGGCAGAAAGATTTGTGAGATTACTTCACACAATCACTGAGAAAAATCCCCACTGATCCGGACACTGGATGAGGTGCCTCCGGTAGGCCCTACGTTGCCTCTGCATAGTCCTCATGCAGTCCTTGCGTCAACCCCTGTAGACACTGTCACCCAGCCAGATGATCAATTTGCTGCCCAGAGTCACTGCTCTCAGCCTCCTGGTCGCACACCCCGACTCCCGGCTTCTGAAACTGACTTTGCCCAGCAAAATCTTGGACTCTTTCCCTCCATCTGTATGGCCCTTCATGGCCCTGGCAGAAACACTGATATACTTGACATATTTTGTAGCAACAACTCCAAATCCTTGTAGTCAATCCCATCAAATAAAAGGCTACAATTCCCCTGTAACTCTCCTCTGCAATTCTGAGTAATCTGCACTTCTTAATTGGTCACAAGTTGTACCTTATCATTGAGTCAGCACAGAAAAGATGACACCAAACAACCTTATACTATGCTATCCTAATCAACGCACTAGAATGGGAAGTAGATCATACTCCCATTAACAAAATCGCATAAGAACCTGATCCAGAGCATGGAGAATACATCACCTGCTTGATTTATGCAAACACAGGCCTTTATGCCCAGATTTATGTGTTGAATTACTGGACTGTAGATCATACACACTCACATATTGACAAATTTTATGCAATGTTATTGTAGTACATGAAGGTTGTAAGCTCTCTCTAAACTGTCAGTATTCTGATCCTGCTACATTCCCTTCAACTTGTCACTTCTCACTTATCTCAGGCTTGCACTAGGTTTCAGTCCACAAGAGATGAAGATAGCAATTGCACAGGCCGCGATTTATACACATGTCAAACTTTTCACAGGAGACTTGGTCCATATACAACAAATAAGGTCACACCCATAGAGTTACTTGACCACAGTTCGTAGGGCTCACAAGGTTACATCAGGATAGGTCTTCAAACCTCGGAGATCGAAAAACTCAACATTCTAGACATATCTTGTGTTGCTACTAGTGTGCAAATGAGTTCCTTGGATCAGATATTAACCAGAACAGCCCTTTTTTCCTTAGCGTACTGCTACAGTCCTTCACAACAGCCTTAACCGGACCTTCGTTTAACCCTTGTTGCTGAAATATCTCTTCAACCACAAAACTAGGGCTCGGTCTAGCCGTTATTCTCTCTTCTCAGTCCTGCAGTCCTTCTACAGCAGTTGCGGCCAGGCCTGTGGCCCTGTGGCTGGAGATAAGAGCATAAACTCGACCTGTTCCATAGAAATTCGACCCTCCTTGCTAGATAGATCCTCGGCTTCCTTGAACCGAACTCGGCTCTGATACCCTGTTGATCTTTCTACAGTACAAATCTATTTTCTGATCTTATACTTACTCCTAATGATCTTCAATTAATTTATCTTGTGCCATATATATCATTAAGCAATTATACATAGAAAATCTCAACAGTAATGCAACAAAAACAATAGAAAGAAATAAGATCATAAAGAAACATCCATACACAATAGAGACAACAAATTTTCCTTGGGAAACCCAAACCTGGGAGAAAACCTAACCACTCTTCTTCTAGGAGAAATTCTTCTTCAACAAGGTTTACAATAAAATGCCTAGAAATTTGTGCCAAAAGCCAAGTTCAAACTTTAGCAATTTCATTTGTTTTCTGCTCCCACGAGTGTCTTCTATATAATAGAGATGACGAATGAGTGAGACAAATGAATTGTCACATTATGTGTATATATACAAGTTGAATGGGTGCATTTACCCCAAAGGACACACCCTTTCATGGTGGGGCTGACTTGTTCCTTTTTAGCCCACATGAAACCCAAAAATAAAATTTATTTTATTTTAATTTCCATAAATTTTCTAGGCCGACTTAGGAGGCCTTTTGGCATGCGGAAATACGTCCCGGTGCTACACAAAAATCAACAGTTCTCTCATTCTGGCCTGCACATTCCAACAATTTTAAACATGTTAAAGGTGATATAGTGTTAAAAACAGTCCTATAAAAATAGCTGATTTAGTACACTAAATCTATAAAAATTGATGACACCATTCTAACAAATAATTAAGACATGCAAAATGAAAGTAGTCATTCATAGATGTAAATAAATAACAATAATATTTTTCATTGCCAGAATCAGAAGGAACAAATTCTGTAGTGCACAACTTGTGCTGCAGATAGGAAAATTTAGAGAATGTTAATGTAGTCCAAGGTAGTACTGTCTAAGTTAATACTGACGTCCAATATTAGATTATACATGTATTTCACTGACCTCATCTCATCATAAGCTACTTATGAAACACTTAGATGGCAACATCCTATTGTTATGTTTCTAGAAGCAATTAAGCTTATCAGTCAAACTTTCTAGAACCGAATACCTACATTTAGATTCTGTAGGGGCAAAGCTTAATTGCTTGCATTTGTCTTGGACAAAAATGAAAAGCATGCAATGTGTGGCCTATGGCCTTGAAGTGGTGAAACTTTAATATGGATGTTTTTTTCCTTTTTTGGTTAGAGATATAATATGATCACTCTGTACTTGGTGATTACCTAATTTCAAAGAGTACCATTCTAGCAAATAAGCAAGGCATGCAAAATTAAACTAGTCATCCAAAGATGTAAATATATAATAATAAGATCTTTCATTGCTAGACTCTAAAGGAACAAATTCTTTGGTGCACAACTTGTAACTTGTGCAGCAGATAGGAAAATTTTGAGAACATTAACTTAGTCCAAGGTAGTAATGTCTAAATTAATACTGATATCCAATATTAGAGTATAGATATATTGCACAAACATCATCCCTTCAAAGCTACTTATGAAACACTTAAATGACTAACTTCCTAATGGTATGTTGTTAGAAGCAATTATGATTAGCAATTGAACTTTCTAGAACCAAATAGCTGTATTTAGACTTTGTAGGGGCAAAGTTTAATTACTTAAATTTGTATCGGTAAAAAATGAAAACTATGCGTGGCATTTGGCCTTGAAGTGGTGAGACATTAATATGGATTTTTTTGTTTTTGTTTTTGTAGATACAATATGATCACTCTGTACTTGTTGATTACCTAATTTCGAAGAGTACAGGAATATTGTGCTTGCGCTATCTTTTGAGGTATGCTACATTGGGCTTTGATGTGGGATAATTAATATATTCTACCCTATGTATGGCATGACCATTAAGGACCTTATTCTAAATGTGATACATTTCATTATCTTTTACTAGTTGCTGAGGTTCGTTCTTGGTATTCTTGTTCTTTTTTATAATATTATTCTGCCCTCCTTTTTTCTTCATTTGTTATGGTGGTAGGTAGTGTAGATTTGATGTTATGTTAAATGTTTTTTTTAGGCATTACCATGCAAACAATACTTAGGGTAATCATAATCTATTTTCTTTTGAATGGTTGTTATCCTAAACCAATATTTAAATCTGTGGTCTTTTGTTTTAAGGTGGAGGGAGGAATATTGAGAATTCTATTGGAGATATTATAGTAATAATCAGTTCATATATTTTTATAGTTGTTGGCCCTTATATCATTGCTATGGGAATTACTAGGTAACCATTGTTGTGTAATACCCATATGAGTTATTAGCTATGTTTTAGTTTTGTTATGAAATAGATATACTAATAATGCTTTTGGATTTCATATCTATGGTGTTGATGCCAAGTCACCAATGTTTTCTTAAATAGTAGGCCAATAAAGCCTTTTGCAGCACATTATGAGAAAAAATGCTATTTTGTTATGCATATGCGATTCTATTCCAAAGATTGTCTTAATTTTGATTTGGTTTGAGTAAGAGGGATTGTTGTGATATTTTGTTTGTTAGTCCCGTTTAAGGTTTTTTGCCTCATTTATTAAAGAGACTGGTATATTCAATGCTAGATATTGCATGGGATTATCAGAACTTTTTATTTGATCACCTCTTTCTTTCAACCTATCTTTGCTATTTGTGTTGGGTATTACCATTTAAAGTTTCTCTTATGTGAGAAATCCATGAAATATGAGTACAACCTGAGGGGATCTAAGGTTACTCACTATCACCCAATGTTGCATTAATCGTTATCGGGATAATATCGGCGCGAGGAAAAAATCAGAGAAAATTGTAATTATTTGGAAATAATCGGGAAAAAATCGTTTGGTACAAAAATATTCATTTTTTTTCATTTTTTTTCAATTTTTTTAATATCTAAACCATCTACAACATAAAATAAATACATTGACACATAAATATGATAAAAGAACTAATATATAAGATGTTTAATATTATTTCTAGTGCTAAAATCACACATAACATTGAATCATGTCCTGAATAGTAAGTCCTGACTCCTGAGTCCCAACTCAACCTCAAAATATCAACAAAAAATATAATAATTTATCTCATCATGTCATAATGTCATATACAATAAAATGAAGAAAATAACTAAAGTCTAATCCTATTGATTTCCTCTGCCCCTCTTGCGAGAAAATGCCACAGCGTTCCCTTTCCCTCTAGATGTAGATGATGGTGCTGGTGGAGTTGGCAGTGGAGTCTACTATGCTCTAGAAGCTGAAGAACTAGAAGTAGGAGCTATAGGAGGTAGACCACGTCCTTTACTGGTGGCAGGGGTAGCCTGGACAGGTGGTGTCACCTGGAAACATTACAATCTCCCAATCTTGAAATCCTGAAAAACTGATAAGTCTGTTGGATTTTGAATGAAATCTAAAATTCTACTTTCTCCATATGAAATCCAATGATGCCGAAACCACTCTCAAACATCCTGAGTCATTTCATGGTAATGTTAAAAATTTAAGTAAAAGGATGAAAATGAATAGACTTGATCATTAAGCTGCCCCACTCAAAAATTATTTGTTTCTTTCAAAAAAATTTGCATTTCGAACATTTAGCATCTTATAAAACCTTGCCGCCCCGATTGCCCGCGATAAAAACAGAAAAAATCGTGATTTTTTCCAAAAAATTGGGTATAAAAAAAACTGGTGATAATTTCGGATATTACTCGCAATAATATCGGCAGTGGGAAATTATCGCAATAAAACGATAATATCACGATATTATCGCGTTTTTAACAACACTACTATCACCACACTAGTTTTTCCTATCACTCTGGGCTGACTCACCTCCCACACAAGGAACGTATCCCTAGAAGGTGTATAAGAAACCATGCATATAGAATGGATGGTGGATTGAGACCTAGTGCCTATTCAGCTTATGTAGATGGAGTCCAAAGGATACTAGAGGGTTTGTAATATCCCCAATTTTGTGAGCATGGGAATTGTTACCACTCAAACTAGCAGGGGTCCTAGGGGGGATCCTATAGAGCAACCACTAGGCCAAGGTCGACAATGGAGCGATAGCCCACTATCACCTCGGCTAAGGCTCCCTACTCTTTACGGGCTTTCACTAATGGGATAAGATCCAGTATCTGAGGAATCACGATGATGAATATATCAATGGAGGGAATAAAGGTGATTCCCAAGGCCTATTCACAAGAGAGACTCAATTGTATGGATTTCTTGCTTGGGAAGCAAGGTGGTAGGCTCTCTAGGAAGGGCTAAAAGGATTCCGGAGGCTAGGGCTTGGGAATGCATCTTGAAGAGATGTTCTCTAAGCCTAGAAATCCTTATGGAGACTCGGTCTTTATGTGATCTGTGCGGAATTGGAGTTATAAAGTTGCGAGACCACATAGGACCATGTGGGCCCAAAATTAGGTCAAGTGGAATTTTAGGGTGAAGCAGGCATTTGTAAAGGCATTTTAATTTGCCTTGGCAACTCGATTTTGGCATTATATACAAGATCATGAAAAATGGTTAAAGAAAGTATCTGTAATGTTCCAAACTAGGAAAAATAGTGCTATGCAAAGCGGACAATAAAAATAACACCATAAAATTAGATCAGATCATCAGACCACAAAATTGGGAACCAAACTGCATTTTCTACTCATTTTATGAAATGGGAAGAGGTGTACAAGAAGGTGTTGGAATGTGTGCACCTGGTCTTACTCTAGGCAAGCTAGCAAAAGCCCAAAATGAACAATGGAACACCCTCCTCAAATCTGCTGGTAATCCGGGCCAAGAGCTGCGTTGTTACTGCCAAGAAAGGTGTTGCTACCTGAAATGATCTATTGTTAGAGCCTTCCCTGTTCTTCAGAAAATTCTGGGGAATTAATCCCAACTTCTACGCAAGAAACCCAGAATAACCCATAAAGTAATTGGCCAAATGTTGACCTCAGAATTTTGGCCCAAATTCTCCTTTCCTCCTCTAGCTATACTGCCTGAGTTGGGACCCCTGTTTGACCCCTCAAATCTGCCCAGAAAATTCTATTAAATTAGGAGTGTTATCCTTTCCCAAATCCCAAAAAACCCAGAAAGGGTTTCCCTTGGTTCCAACCTTCAAAAATTGACCCTTCACAGCTTGGCCCTCCTTCAATTTCGAATTCTGTTGCTGTCATTGATCCTGTTAACCTCTGCTCTCCCAATTGCAACAATCCTCCTCAAATGGCCCTCCAAATGATCTCCTAGCACCCCAGCTCCAAACTCCCTCAGATGGTGCTGCCCCAAAGAGTCTCACTTCAATGACTACATAGTCATGGAGGAGATGACGCAGTCTTGCATGTGATGAAATGATAGTTGCATGTAGGATGTCCCTCTTGTTTGTAGCTGCCCTCTATACTCCTGAAAATAATGAAAGGATGCTCCCGACTCCCCAACTTCCCGAGTGCCTCACGCTGTGATTACGCAATCCCTGCGCTGTTGTAACTCCCCTTACTGCTAGCACTTGTCTTACAGTTGCTGTAACTCATCTCCTTACTGCTGCTACGAATTGAGATGAAGAACTCCCTCCTAGGGCTAGCACTCAAAGTCCACCGAAGCAAGGGTTGAGATCTCTGCTCGGAGACACTCGTGTGCTAAAAACACAGTAACCCGGCTAAGCAGCTTGAGTAACTAAGATTGAGTTCAATCTGTCAAAAGATAAGATGTTGAAATGAGGAGAGTTTCCTTCCTTATATAGATTTGGTGGAGCACTTTTCCCCCCATTTTCCCTCCATCGTGGGACCCTCACTTAACCATTGATTCCCCCTCCATGCAAATCGAACTATGGAGTGTGTATTCTCTTAGTGTGTGTGGCCCCCACATACAAATTAACCACATCAAAATAATTTCTACTAAGTCTAGCCTCCTAATAAAATCAAATGGGCCCCATCACCTCCAAAATCGGCCCCAAAATGTAGAAATTAATCCTGTTCCAAAACAATTTATGAAGGGACATTACAGTCCTCCCCTTCCAAATGTTGCTTGTCCCTAAGCAACTTCAGTGTTGGATGCTCAAGTATGTGCTCGCCCTCCCAAGTAGCATCCTTATTCGACAAGCTCCTCCAATGCACCAAAAATCGCTTGCCCTCAAGCAATGTCAGGGCAAGCATCCTCTCTAACTATTGCTCCCCACTATCACTGCAAATGTGCCAAGGTCCCAGATGTGCCACTGGATCGTGCATGGCCTCTGCACTATCCTAATATGAAAGAATCCTTCAATACTAGGATCCTAGGCCATCCTGTCCAACACGAAGCTCCCCTCGCTCCACTCACTATCTTGCTCAGTGCAAGTACCAGAAGTCCCCTGCTCCATCAGTGACTCGCTAAATCCCAATGGAAGATCCATATGATCTCCCCCTGTAGTAGCCAACGCATCCCTAAAGGTTATTGAGCTGTGAAGAGCTGTGATGCCCCAGTTCCCTACTATTCCCAAAGTGTGGTGTCACCATGCTGATGCTGCGCTACTTTGACTATATCATACTCCCAATCATGTACAGACAATATCCTCCTCTCCTGGAACTCGATGGTGGGATACTGAAAGAGGCGAGACACATCTTGCGTGGGCATCTCCATGGCGCGAAGGACTACCCATCCAAATCTAACTCCCAACCTGTGCACCAACAAAGAATACTTGCTTCCCCATATGATGAAACCCTCTGTGAACCCCCATGTGTCATCCCAACAGCGAACTATATCACTCTTTGCCACGACTCTGCTCATCACGAGTGATCTATCGATCAACTGAATCAATGCATCCCATAGCCAAACCAACTGCGGCATAGCCTTGACAACCGATGGAATCCCTCTGGCCCTCATCTCTACTCCTTGCATGCACCCATATATAGATGCCATACATCATGAACTAATCTGAGGCATGCTACACTGTCTTGTGCCTGCCACTGTGTAGTACTGATGACCACTGGAACCACGTGTGCCAAATAGCTACCCCCTGAATGCAACCAATAGATGGGTATCTAATATGCATAATTGACTCGGTGTAGTGGATCCATCCTACTCCTGCCAACCATAGCTAATGGTTTGGCTACCCGCCCCCTGGAGAATGTGTCGACACAATGTCGGGAATCTGGATACATATTGGACAACTATCTCAGTCATACACGGTATCCTCTGCTCATGCATGGTCCAGACATGCCCTGTGGAAAGAGTGACACATGTCTCCCCTGTGACTAGCTCCCCAGGCATAGGATCATTGATGGATGATATACCATCCCTGTCGGCGATCACCTCATCCCTTGACCTGTAGCTGTCAACTCATGCACCAACTCGATGCCCCCATTGAGAAGTCTCCCCTCTATCGCACCAAGTGTCATCCAAATATCTTGGGTGAGCTCCCCGTCCCCTGTTGCTCATGCCCAGAGTGTCAAAGGACAACAACCAGATCGCCCGTTCCTATATGTGATGTTGAATAGGATCAGGCATGTGAGTCCCCACGGATATCATCAAGTATCGCTCATATGTGTCCCCATCGATCCTGGGTGAAGTACACCAAAAGGTATGCCCGATATTTCCATCCATGGGTGTCCCTGGAGGCAACACTCCAAGACTTCGTTGTGCAACACCATACACCTTTGCAGACCATTGATCATCCGAGTACTCCTGGACATGCCACTGTACACCGTCACCTACCCCTGTACACTACTGGATACCCTCAACTACAGCTATGCCATCACGTATCATCCTGCTTCCCTCTTGTGTCACTGCATTTGTCACTCCCCGCATGTACTCCATGTGATGTGAGGCACTCCCACTCCACAACGCTGTCCAACACACTACAACACACCACCACGCATCTCCATGCCCACCTATAGACTACTACTTGATGCTAGATTCTCCCACACATCCTTGGATGTGATGTCCTAGAGCTATGTCTCTATGTGTCGGGCCACACCTGATCAGTGTCATCACCTCCACCATCACATCATTATCCCTGCCGATGAATGGATCTTCCCTCCAAATCTCCCTTGAGGGAACCGAGAAGCGACTCTCCCTATGTGTTAGCAGTGTTGCCACCACTCCTCTGCTCCTTTGCGTCCTCTGTGCTCCACACAAAAGTGAAGAATCCCCAGCTCCATACAAGGCACCGGCTGGTGGCCTACCAATTCCACCTCCTTTGACAAACTCCTGCCAGAGTATGCTGATCACCTCGTGATCTTGTGTACAAATGCCATACCAAGACAACCAAAAGAGTCTGTCCATAAACTGGTTGGCCACTGGTGCTGATTGGGAGTTCCCTAGTGAATGTGCGCGCTCAACTGCTAGGTCAACTATACCATCCAAGTTGTAGTCAACTGACATACCTAGGAAATGATAGGTAGTCCCACCGGGAACCCAATGCCAGTTTGCACTGCCATATCCCCAGTGCCTAGAAACTCTTGTTGAGCTACACTCAAGTCCACGACCATCTCTATAGCCCACTCCATAGTGTACCAACTCATAATCTCTCACCATCAACCCCAAGAGAGGGATCGAATGCATGAACTCCCACACATAGAACAACCCCAACATGTGAGTGTTGCACCCTATGCAACTCAGGTCGTCTCATCTCGCTATCTTGGTCAACACATGAAATTTGACTAGGTAGCTCTGTCTTTGTCTGTCCAATAGGAAAACATAACCTAATAGTGCTGCCAACCTCGTCTATGTATGCTCGAAGAGGGTTGCTTTCATGCCCCAACATGCCCTCTAGTTGCACCAGTAGGGAATCTAACCACTCCCCAACGTGAGTCAATTTGGTCGTGGACTTCTTACAAACCGCTCTCATGCCCCCCAACTCCTCGTTCTGCTGCAAAACAGCCTCTTGCACTAACATGACCTTCCTTTTTAATGCTAGAAGGTCAGCCTGAAACTGATGGAACCATCGTGGGCATCTATAACCTTTAAACTCAGTCACGACTCTCAATACCTTAGCAATTGTGGCATCTCGTCCATGGGTGGCACCCCCTCAACAGATGGCTCTATGTGTGTAGGCTCTATCCTCTTCACCAAGGTGTCAACTGGAGCTATCGAAGAGGTCTCTAATATAGGTGACTCCTGCTCCACACCTGATATATCGATGTGCTCCTCACCATCCTATGGACTCTTAGCATCATGCTCAACCTCCTCCTCAAGCTCCTGATATCTAAAACTAGGTCTCCACCAGCAAAAGCACCCCCTAGTCTCACCCTCTAACTATCTTTGTCCTGCTTGCTCTCTTTCAAAGTTTCAAGAGATCTGGTGCCCTGATCTGGTCGACTTTCCCCACATTATGTAGATGGTTGCACCCCCACGGCCTACACACCTCTAATGCCTCTGCTGTAAGTGTGAGGATGGGTTTGGTCTGTCACCCTCCTCAACTGGGCCAACCTCTCATCATCCCAATGAATTCTACCCCAGAATTTTTGCATACTGGGTTTCCCTTGAGCCATGGGTTTGTCTCCGTCACTGTGCACTCATACACAAAGCTTCCATGATCTTCTGGCTAGTTTTCCCATAACTGGGCCAAGGTCATGCTTGATACCACTGTAATGTTCCAAACTAGGAAAAATAGTGCTATAGAAAGCGAACAATAAAAATAACACCATAAAATTAAATTAGACCATCAGACCACAAAATTAGCAACCAAGCTGTGCTCTCTACTCGTTTTATTAAATGGGAAGAGGTGTACAACAAGGTGTTGGAATGTGTGCACTTGGGCTTGCTCTAGGCAAGCTAGCAAAAGCCCAAAATGAATAATGGAGCACCCTCCTCCAATCTGTTGGTAATCCGACCCAAGAGCTGCGTTGTTACTACTGAAAAAGGTGTTGCTGCTTGAAATGATCTGTTGTTAGAGCCTTGCTTGTTGCTCAGAAAATTCTGAGAAATTAATCCCAGCCTCCATACAGAAAACCCAGAACAACCCACGAAGGAATTGGCCAAATGCTGATCTCGTAATTTTGGCCCAAATTCCCCTTAGCTCCTCTAGCCGCTGGTTGAGTTGGGACCCCTGTTTGACCCCTCAGATTTGTCCAAAAAATTCTATAAAACTAGAAGTGTGATCCTTGCCCAAAACCCAGAAAAACCTCGAAAGGGTTTCCCTTGGTTCCAACCTTCAAAGATTGACCCTTCACAGCTTGGCCCTCCTCTAATTTTGAATTTTGTTGCTATGACTGATCCTATCAATCTCTGCTCTCCCAACTCCAACAATCCTTCTCAAATGGACCTCCAAATGATCTCCCAACACCCCAGCTCCAAACTCCCCTGAGGGTATTAAGCTGAGGGTATTTCTGGGATAATGGAACATAAGTACTATTCCACGCATCAAGCAAAGTACATTCACAAAAACGAATCTGTAGTGGAGCAGTATTTCCAGGGCCAACAATTACTCCTTTCAAAGCTCTATCTTTCAACTTAGGATTGAGTGCAGGCATAGAAGTAGAGACAAACTGTAGGCAAATAGATGCATGTAGTTGAGAAATTTGAGATTGGGGAGCAACATCAAAACCGTAAAACTGTATATAAGCATTAAGGAATTCATTGATATATGGGTCAGTTAAGGAAACTTGATAGCGAGGAATGACAGAAGACCAAATAGGGCCATTATTGAGAGGGATCTGGAATCCTCCTAGCAAAGCATCATGAAAATTATTCATCTTGGTATCTAATACACAAGTCAAACACGAAGTATTCAAACCAAGTCGGACTAGAGGATTGATGCCGAACTGAATCATTCCTATATGAACATATTTATAACCATTCTCTAACCCCCATTCTATGTCATCTTTCTTGATCAAAGGAATCTGGTAAACTGACTGACAAGTAGAAATAGGAATATTTACAGAAGTAAATCTGAAAAGCTGAGCAGCACGAAATTGAAAAACAGGAATCTTATAAAGCTTATCAACTTCTATCTCTGGCAGTGTCCAATTAGGTTGAGGTTCAAATTCTTGTACCAATGCTTTTTCATCATAAAGGATTTCATCATTATGAGATCTATTCAGGAATTTATTGAGGAAAGACCATCTATTCTTATGAGCTATCTTTCTGTCTTCGGGTTTCTGAAGAGTAAACTCATTCATATAACTAGCCATTGAAATTAAATATAAGTAAGCACTTGAACAGAGGAGAGACAAAGTCTTTGTGCATCAGGAAAGCAAAACACGACAGTTCTTCACCTTCACAGCTCTCTACCAGCGCCTTACCGCCAACTTAGACTCGTGGACAGTAGCTCAGACAAATAAAACTCATAGGGAAAACCAGACAATATCAAATAGCTTGGACAAAGAACCAGATGGCTCTGATACCATTTCTAAATATTAAGTCAATGACTCCGTGATGCAAGCAGATCAAGAATAAATCTCGCAGATGCAGAGCAGGGAGCTATAGAACTCAATACCAAAACCAGAAAATAAGAATGAAACTCAGATAACAACACATAACACTTGGCCAGAGCAATTCTTCATTAATTTTCGAATGATCTTTACAATGCAAGGCTCAACAATATATAGCCTTTGAACCGGTTATCCGGTCATAACTTTTACCGGAAACTGGAAACCAAAAGAATCTCCTTTCGGCTAGATTATCATGCAAGATATCATAGTCCGAATGTAGGAGTACAATAATGAGGTGTACATGAATCAAGAACTGACTAAAGAAATGTACTAAAAGCAAAGATTCGGGCAAGTGGGGACAACCACTTGTTATCTCGTCCCTTAGAGGCTAAGCCATATGGGGACCGAATCTTGACATACGGAAAACAAATCTTATCAGAATGGCCGGAATCTAGGACATCGGCTCTTTTACAAAAGTATTTACACAGTGGAGATTTTTTAACTGGACCAAATCCCACGGAAACCAAAAGCAATTATTCCATATCAATTGAGGTGATGTGCAAAGATTTCATTAGAGTGATCTTCTGCAATCAGTCACTGTTTGCTCTTTCTTCATGATCATGTTGATGATGAGGATCCCTTTCTTGATAATAATCTGCTAAGCCATTTAACTCAAGAGCAAAAACTTCATTAGGAATATATAGCCATGGGGGATCATGTTCTCTGAAACAACAATAACATGGGAATGAACACAGATTTTGGGGTCTGTATTGTTCAGCGACAAAAATCCTACCTTGGAAACTTACAAAGAGACTAAAAGATTGGTCCCCTTCATTTGCAACTATCAATGAATCTTGATGAACTAATGTGAATTCTATGACATGATCATTCTGAGCAGTTATATGCAACTCCCACATTAGAGTACTAAGAGTGCACGTAGTATCATGTTCTAACATCCAATTGACTCTCAGCATATACTTGACCAAAAAGATTTTGAACCAAGGACTCCACCAATTGACAACACTATCTATATTTATAGCAAAGAAAATGACTTTGACAGACCCATGTATCCTGGCTTTTTGATGAATGGTAAAGTAATCATGCCATGTCCAGTCAGTGTTCTGGATGAATGCAAGATATGAAGGCTCTGCTTCTCTAGACAAAGTATAATAAACTCTCCAAGGTCTCTCTCTATATGGTAGCTCTCTAGCATATGACCACATGCTATCCTCAGACTCAAACCATTTTTGCAGAACTAGTTCCCTAAGACTTAATGGCAAAGACTCAAACTTTTTTACAAAACAATCCCAACAGAAATGGTAATGACATTGACTACAAACTATTACTTGACTGACTCTTCTAGACTGGACTGAACTTGATGCTTCATCCTGTCGCAATGGCCTGAACATTTTGATTTCTTTGATTTCTTGTGAACCTTCTCTTGTGAGCATATCAGCAAGATAATTTTCAGCACCGGATTTATAGACTATATCAAAATCAAAACCATCAAGCCATAATGCCCATCTCAATAGCCTGGTACTTCCTTGTTCAAGCAGTCTTTTGTTTGCCAAAATGCTCTTCATATGTTTCAAATCCGTTCTGACTAAGAATCTGACACATTTTAGGAACAAATGAAACTGTTTTATTCCTCTTTTAACAGCTAGTATCTCTTTATGTGAAGAAGGATACTTTCTTTCAGTATCATCAAATGTACTTGAGGAATAGGCACATACCAGTTCTTTTCTTCCATGCTTCTACAACAATACTGCAGCTCAAGTATGATTCGAAGCATCTGTCTCAAGAATGAATGGAAGATTAGTATCTGGCAGCCTAAGCTTTGGCAAATCTGTGATTTTGCTTTTAATGCTTCTGACTGCATTGGTCATCTCTTTTGTCCATCCTGCTACTTGCTTCTTTAATCTTTTCTGAAGGATTTTTGTATCATCTGCTTGTTTCTCATAAAACTGTCTTATATAATTCAAGCAACCAAGAAATCTCTGCAATGTTTTAATATCTGGAATAACGTCAGGAAATTTCAGCAAATGGGTTAGAACATGAGGTTGCAGATTTACATGTCCTTTTTCTATATGCAGTACCAAATAATCTATCTTGACTTTACCAATCTGAAATTTTTCTTCTGAATCTGAAAGAACGAGATCATGCTTATAAACCAGCTCATAAAAATTTTCTAAATGCATCTTGTGACTATTTACATCTCTGCTAAAAACAAGCAATTCATCTATGTAGACTATTATGTACTCCTCCCCGCCAAAAATGTCTTCCATCCTTTTTTGAAATTCTGATGGAGCATTTTTCAAACCAAAAGGCATTACAGTCCATTGATATTGGCCATGAGGGACTGTAAAAGCAGTCTTGTATCTGTCGTCAAGAAGAATGCCTATCTGCCAAAAACCACTTTTTAAGTCAAATTAGCTGAAAACATTGGCATTAGCAATTTTGGCAAGTAATAGCTCTTTGTTGGGCAAAGGATAGCGGATTGGCAACAAGGCATCATTCAGAGCTTTATAGTTGATGACGAGCCGCTTCTTACCTCTTTTCTGCTCACTGTGTTTATTCACATAAAATGCAGGACAAGCCCAAGGGCTTTTACAGGGCTCTATTAGTTTCTGTTCTAACAATTGTGCTATCTCTTGTCGACATAAGTCTTGCTCTGAGGGGCTCATATGATTAGCACTGGATTTTTGTGGCTTTGGAACATAATTTTCTTTATAAGGCAGGGCCACAAAATACTTTTCGCGGGTCCAGAATGCATCAGGCCTAGAGGCAGTGCAATCTTTCCGAAGCTTGTCTGATATTTTCTCCAAAGTTTTGGGACCATGAAGTTCTGCATTCTTGACAATCCTGTTAATCTTGGTTAAATCTTGGAGACTGTAGTAGACTAAATCTTGGTCTGTCGGTTGTACTCTTATTTGATAATCACTAGACGAGGGCAAGCTGACTGGACCTTCAGAGGTGCTGAAGGTGACTGTGCCTTTACCAAAAGTGACAGGCAATAGATCATGCAAAAAATCTTGTCTTAAACGAAAGTCAGAACCTGTATCAAAACTGTACAATGTAACTTTGACCTAGACATCATTCAAATAAATTGGAAAACCTGGAGCTATGTGATTGATTTCCATCACATCTTTTGTAATAGCTCTAAACTGCAATTTAGTCGACTGCCAATAATAGGAAGGAATTGCACCATACTTGCAGCAACTACTTATGGCTCCAGAATCAATTTGAGCATCTAGAGTGTAATCTTTTATTTTTGGCAATTTGATTTTTATAGGGATTACCACTCTATCCCCAATTCCCATTACTTTGACTACTTCTATACTGGTATCTTTCTAAGGGAATTATTCTAAAACATTCTTAAGCAACAAACTGGAAAATTTGGAATTACAATCATCATAATCTGAGATAAGCATCTGGAGTTTGGATGATAACTAAATCATCTCTAATCTAGTATGGTGAATTGAGGATTCTAATTGTTCTATCTTGTTCTTTAAAGAACTGATTTTATCCATACCTGAATCTGATGATGAACTTTCTTTTATCTGGAGTGGCTTGGACAGGGAGTCAAATTCTTTTTCTATGAACTCTTCATCTGTGAATTTTTCTTTATTCCTCTTCCCAGAAGGTAGTTGTTTTTCTAGACTTTCAAGTTTTTCTGCCAATATCCTTCTTGCAGTGAACTGGACTGGATCAAGCTGAGCCAATTCAGCTTTGACTGTTGCAATCTTCATCTACAAGTTGTCAGAAGAACTGCAAAACATCTTTACATCAGGAATAAAAGTTTCTTCTGAATCAGAGGAACTGCCATCCAGATCTATTCTTCTTATATCAGGAATATCTTCTTCAGTATCAGATGAAGAGGAACTAGAAACCTCAAAATATTCACCTTCAGAATGAGGTATAAGATCCCATTCTTTCGAATCATGAATTGTAGAGAAAATATCCATAATTTTCATTTGTTTCTTATCTTTCTTCTCTCTATAGCTATTTGCATAGTGACCTTCTTTCCCACAAATAAAGCAAGTAACTTTCTTTGAAGGTTTTGATCTCTTCCTAAATACTACTCTTCTTTTGCTGAAAGTTTTTCTGGAAGGATAATATTTCCTTTTCATAAGAAAATACTTCTCAGGCTTACATGAACAAGTAGCTTTAGATTTCTTCAATGCTTTGCTCTTGGATTTTGACTGGCAACCAAAATTATATGTTTCAGGAAACGTATTACATAACTTGGT
Organism: Pinus tabuliformis; assembly: GCA_031772625.1. Taxonomy (NCBI): domain Eukaryota; kingdom Viridiplantae; phylum Streptophyta; class Pinopsida; order Pinales; family Pinaceae; genus Pinus; species Pinus tabuliformis. Next base: position 862,548,129 of record CM062816.1, read on the forward strand.
GCTAAAATGCATTTGCTTCTTGAAATTCTTTTTAGCCTTTTCCGCAGCACACTCTTTTTGAAGTATAGAGACTATCATCTGATGGACGGCTACAAAAGACCAATTTTCAATATTGACCTTATTAGTCTCTATGTACTGATTTACCGGATCTGGGATTTTTCCTGGCATAGAGGCTATATAATATCTCAGATATGCAACATTATGAGAGTCATGAGCTTGATAAAGCAATTTTTGCATAGTGCAAAAATATTCTTGTAGATAATCAATATCACATAATTTCTGAGACAGGAATAACTGGGCATGATGAGCTGAGTCTTCTATAGCTCCCTGCTCTGCATCTGCGAGATTTATTCTTGATCTGCTTGCATCACGGAGTCATTGACTTAATATTTAGAAATGGTATCAGAGCCATCTGGTTCTTTGTCCAAGCTATTTGATATTGTCTGGTTTTCCCTATGAGTTGTATTTGTCTGAGCTACTGTCCACGAGTCTAAGTTGGCGGTAAGGTGCTGGTAGAGAGCTGTGAAGGCGAAGGACTGCCGTGTTTTTCTTTCCTGGTGCACAAAGACTTTGTCTCTCCTCTGTTCAGGTGCTTACTTATACTTAATTTCAATGGCTGGTTATATGAATGAGTTTACTCTTCAGAAACCCGAAGACAGAAAGATAGCTCATAAGAATAGATGGTCTTTCCTCAATAAATTCTTGAATAGATCTCATAATGATGAAATCCTTTATGATGAAAAAGTATTGGTACAAGAATTTGAACCTCAGCCTAATTGGACACTGCCAAAGATAGAAGTTGATAAGCTTTATAAGATTCCTGTTTTTCAATTTCGCGTTGCTCAGCTTTTCAGATTTACTTCTGTAAATATTCCTACTTCTATTGGTCTGTCAGTTTACCAGATTCCTTTGATCAAGAAAGATGACATAGAATGGGGGTTAGAGAATGGGGGTTAGAGAATGGTTATAAATATGTTCATATAGGAATGATTCAGTTCGGCATCAATCCTCTAGTCCGACTTGGTTTGAATACTTCGTGTTTGACTTGTGTATTAGATACCAGGATGAATAATTTTCATGATGCTTTGCTAGGAGGATTCCAGAGCCCTCTCAATAATGGCCCTTTTTGGTCTTCTGTCATTCCTCGCTATCAAGTTTCCTTAACTGACCCATATATCAAAATATTTCCTTAATGCTTATATATAGTTTTACGGTTTTGATGTTGCTCCCCAATCTCAAATTGCTCAATTGCATGCATCTATTTGCCTACGGTTTGTCTCTACTTCTATGCCTGCGCTCAATCCTAAGTTGAAAGACAGAGCTTTGAAAGGAGTAATTGTTGGCCCTGGAAATACTGCGCCACTACAGATTGGTTTTTGTGAATGTACTTTGCCTGATGAGTGGAATAGTACTTATATTCCATTATCACAGAAATACCCTCAGCTTAATACTCCAAAGACACCTCAGCACTTGTCTTTGATTCAACATCCTGATGGTACATCTGGATTAAAGCTTAGTTCTCCCACACTTACTCGCTCCATGTCTGTTGTCAATGCATCTCCACTCTTAAGAGGTAGGGATCCTACATCCTCTTGCTGCCTCTCTGTGCCCAGACACATGCTAGCTATCCCAAGAAGGATGACCCAAAGGTCCCAGTCTCATAAATCTGCTGATTGCCAATTTTTTGTCCCATCTACTTCCTTTCAGACTGAAGAACCTCATTCCCCTAAAAATGATTCTCAAGCCTTCATTCCTGATATTAAAAGCTTTTCTCTTCTAAGAGCTCAATCTGAGATATCTGCAAAAATAAGTGAGAGACATTTAGAACCTGGAAATACTAGGAGGACATTCAGCAGTGGAACAAAGAAAGCAGATTTACAATGGTTATCTATGAAAGATATGTCTGATCTAGATTAGACAGAATCAATGAAGTTACACAACTATACAAACTATCAAATATTTTGTATGTTGCAAAATGTTGATGATATAGCCAGAGATGTTTGAGAAGTCAAAGAGCATATTAAGAAATTGCATTCTGGCTACAATGAAATTTTGGGCACATAGAATGAACATACCCAACAATTGAATGATATCAATTCTAATATGGGTATTATTTCCAAATCTCTTGGTCATTTACGAGATGCTCTTCTGGTCCCTACTTCTCCTCCACATTATAGAGAAGTAGACCTGTCAAGTTCCAAATTAACATTCACTTCTTCTGAACCTGAGTCCTCCCATAAAAGTGTTCTTTTTAAGGGGGTAGAGAATATTGGTAAACTTCAGATTGAATGAATTCAGAAAGGAATAGATTTAGCCAAGGAGAAAACATAATTAATGAGAAATTGGCTAAACAGATTTCCTTCTCTTTTATAGTCTGAGACTACCAAAACAGTGTGTTAGTCTCAAAAGTTTGATTGAAAATGGTCAACCATCTGCGCCAAAAGAAATATTAGCCATGTTTGGAGTAACTGCTAACTAAGGTGAGTCAAGTTTTAAGAGAGATAGACATGAGCCTTATTTCTTTTCACACAAAGGAAGGAAAGACCAAGAGGACACTACTGCTCATGAAGCTTCTGCTTCTAGTCCTTTTGGTAGATATTCAGAAAGATTACAGACCACCTCCACAAACTTAGATAATCCCTCAGGAAAGGGATATGGTAATACTTTGCTAGTGAATATTGATTGCTTAAGTAATGAAGAAGTGATTAATGTCCTACATAATATTCATGCTTGGGCATTACAAAGGAAAGTAGAAACTAAGGCAAGTTGGTCTGATATTGTTACCCAGATTGTTTGGTCTTTTACTGGTATTGCAAAAATGTGGTGGGATAAATTGTCTGATAGAGATATGACACAGATTGTTGAAAATGAAGAAGATCCCTTGAAAGCCTTGTTTAATGCTTTAAAACATGAGTTTGTGGGATGTGTGCCACAGGATGGACAGAAGAGATGACCAATGCAACTAGAATCTTTAAAAGCAAAATCGCAGATTTGCCAAAGCTTAAGCTGCCAGATACTAATCTTCCATTCATTCTTGAGACAAATGCTTCGCATCATACTTGGGCTGTAGTATTGTTGCAGAAGCATGGAAGAAAAGAACTGGTATGTGCCTATTCCTCAGGTACATTTGATGACACTGCAAGAAAGTATCATTCTTCACATAAAGAGATACTAGCTGTTAAAAGAGGAATAAAATGGTTTCAAATAGCATGACTCGGCCGAGTCAGTCATAACTCGGCCGACTAGGCCAGATCCATAACTACTCGGCTAGGTAGCTGACAGTGGCCAGTGAACCATAAAAACACGCCTTTTTTTTTTTTTTTTTTTTTTTTTCTAAGTGTGGGGGGCTCCAAAGGGGTTTATGAATTAGTTTGCTGGTCTTTGGGGTCCATTCCCCTCTCCCAAACCCTAGTATTTGATCATATTGCCCTACTAAGGCTATCCTATTCATGGTAATGTTAAATTCTTGAAGTAAAAGTGACATTCTCCTTAATCTTCATTTTCGTCTTTTTACTTAAACTTTTAACATTACCATGAAATGACTCAGGATGTTTGAGAGTGGTTCCGGCCTCATTGGATTTCATATGGAGAAAGTATAATTTTAGATTTCATCCAAAATCCAACAGACTTATCGGTTTTTCAGTATTTCAAGATTGGGGGATTGCAATGTTGCCATTGAATTTTGTCATGTATTAGGGTATGGAACTCGTATTTAATCAAGAGCACCAATCCCTCTATGTACCTTGATGTTAGTGATATTGGTTGTCGAACTCCTTCGGGATTCGCTCCCAAACCAGGAGCTTCCGAAAATGTCGCTCCCGCTCCCCGCTTTCGCTCCCACTCCCAAGTAACACTGAGCCAGATGATGTTGGCAACTCTAGCAGTATCCAGTAGCACTGATCATAGACTTTCGTTGTAGAGGCCATTTCTAGCCTCCTTGGTTATGTGTTTTTGTTTTGATCTCTATATCATCATCATGTATGTATTGGACAGTGCATTGGGTGCCATTTTAATATAATGGATATATTCATGAACCTACTTTGATCATATGTTTTCTATTTATATTCGAATGCTGTGTGTTTGGAAACATGAATGAAAATCTTTAAAATTATGTGTTTTTATAAAAAATAAATATTTAATGTATTTTTTACAATGACCGAGTCATTGAAATCGAGCTGGCGAGTCGATACCTGTTAAGTTATGGTATGTTCTATGCTTATAACAATTTACTTCTTTTTCTTATTATATTCCATCGATTAGCAATCACATGTACATAAAGTAAAGTGCAGATAGAACATTAAACGATCGATAGAAAAGAAGCCAAGACAAGAGACACAAGATGTGGCGGCTAGCCAGGGACAAACCCCACAATGTGTGGGGAAACCTTTTGATCAAATCTTCTTTTATCTTCAATAATTCAGCAGAGAGAAACAGTACAATAAATCTGATTCATATTAGCAGTAGCAAACCCTAGATCAGTAGCATCAGCATTAGCGGCTTCATTATCAAACTAGGGCAGACCATATCTCACAAATCGACAGTCGGATTGACTTCATTCCACCACCAAAAGTTTCGGCTTCCAGAGGAGGTTCAGATGAACCTACAACGCAGTTCAGATGAGGAGATCTTCTAGGTGACACAAGTCATTCTTTACTTCTGCAGTTGCAGCTTCAGTTTCAGCAGTTTCCGGCTTCAAACTAGGGCAGTCGATATCTTGTAAACCGTTCGTCGGATTGACTTCATTCCACCACCAAAAGTTGCGGCTTTCAAAGGAGGTTCAGATGAACCTACAACGCAGTTCCAAAGAGGAGATCTTCTAGGCCACGCAAGTCAATATTTACTTCTGCAGTTGCAGCTTCAGTTTCAGCAGTTTCCAGCTTCACATGTGTGAGAGAGAGAGACCCATTTCAGCGCAGTAGAGAAGAGACTCATATCTGCGTAGTAGAGAGAGAGAGAGATGTGATGAGATGAGTGAGTCCAAATGAGGAAAAGTCCTCTTATATTTATACACAACGTTGGTGGGTGAATAGATGCGACTGTTGGGCTTCTGAGCTTACATGAGTTGTAGGTCGGCTTGATAATAATTCCATAATTAAAATAAATTCATATCTCCATGAATACTTATCGGAATTGGATGATCTTTATATCAATCCTACACCTCTCGACGAGAGGAATCTAATAAAAATATTATTAGCCATGAATAAGATGACCCACATGAAGTTTTGCCCTGGTTGCCAATTTTAACACTCCCTCTCAACCATGGAGAACTTCATCTGCAATCTGTCTATCGGTCGTTACTATTCATCCATCAAATGCACTGCCTTGTACAGCCTGACCCTTGCCCTGCTCTGCTCTATTTTCCCTGTTTTGTTTTGTCTTGTTCTGTCCTGCACTGATCTGTACTTTTTTGTTCTGGTCTGCTCTGCTCTTGCATTGTTCTGTTCTACTCTGCTTTTGTCCGAATTATGAAGAAGAAGAAATGATTGAGGATGTATCATACTGACTCAAAGTCAGTCTCAGAGTATGTACCACTGGTCCCAGACCAGTCTCAACCAACCCAAAGTCAGCGTCATAGTGAGTACAACTCCAATGGTCCCAGACCAATATCATCCTCCACTGACTCAAAGTCAGTCTCAGAGTATGTACCACTGATCCCAGACCAGTCTCAACCGACCCGAAGTCAGCGTCATAGTATGGTACAACTCCTACCACTGGTCCCAGACCAGTATCATTGATCCCAGATCAATGGAGGTCATCCTAGCGTAGGGAGTACGGTAGTTACAACGATGCGTCCATCGGTACTACTATGGTCCCTAACTTCATTTCCCTGCTCATTGATCAGATGAGAGGTACTTCCCATGAGTCCCAGACTGCATGGGTAGGATGCCTCGACAGGAGAACTAATCAATCATGTCCTCACAGGAGAACACATCAATCTTGCTACAATTGCCATGGAGAACACATCAATCCAGGCCTCACAGGAGAACACATCAATCCTGCTACAATTGCCATGGAGAACACATCAATCTAGGCCTCACAGGAGAACACATCAATCCTGCTACAATTGCCGTGGAGAACACATCAATCCAGGCCTCACAGGAGAACTAATCATCCTGCTACACAGGAGAGCGAATCATCCTGTTCCACAAGAGAGCGAATCATCTTGTCCCACAAGAGAGCGAATCATCTTGTTCCAGTGTGCACCACTAGGGGAGGGTGAGTCACCCTGTGGTCATATGTTGCTCCAGTAGGAACCGCAAGCCCTTAGAGCTCCCAGAGCTCAATGTATGCAACTTGCAGGACCCTTGCACAAGGGTTTCTTGCCGACTCCAAGTCATTTGGGAAAATCACAGATTAGATCTTTCCTCGGGGCTTTGACAAGGTGTATCAACCTGTACATCACCTTAATGTGATGGAGCTTCCTTGCTCATCGACTAACCATATCCCAGATGATGTCTATCTGCTGGAGCAATTGACGAATACGGGATTCCTCAATAATCGAATCCCACCTCTGGTTGTTATAAAGAATCACAGTGGTATCCAATGTAAATCCAAACAGCTCACTGAAGAGCTTTCGCAACCAGACTGCCTCACACGAGGTTATGCTAGCAACAATATATCTTGCTTCAGCGGTGCTCAAAGCTACCAACTTCTGCTTCCTGCTCATCCAGGATATCGAAGCAGATCCCAAGGTGAAACGTGCCCGAAAGTGCTCTTACGGTCCACCACACTGCCTGCCCAATCAACATCAGTATATCCAAGTAGTCTCACATCTCCGGCAGTGTATCTTAATCCATGAGAGATTGTGTCCTAAAGACATCTCAGAAGATTCCTGGCATCAATTCAGTGAGGCTCAACCAAATATGAGCTCACAATGCTAACTGCAATACATATGTTCGGACGGAGGTTCACCAAGAACATCAATGTGAATGAGTTTTTGAAACTCAGAGGCATTTCCCAAGTCTGGTCCGACATCACTACCATATAACTTCTAAAAGTTAAGATCCTCGAGGTAGTCATAGGCTTGCAGTCCATCATATCGAATCTTTCCAATATATTTACCACATATTTTCCTTGAGATAGGAAAATTTCCCTTGGCTTTTGCCACACTTCAAGTCCTAGGATGTAATGCATCAGTCTTAGGTCTTTCATTTCAAATTCAGAGGCCAGCTCCCTCTTACATTTGTGAATGAGAGGGTCTGCACCTGTTAGAAAGAGGTCATCCACATATAACACCAGTATGAGAGGCTTGTCATCTTCAACCTTAAAGTAAAGGTTAGGATCGGCTTCACTCCTAGTGAATCCCAGCTTCATCAAGTAGCTATCGATCCTCTCATACCATGCTCGGGGTGCTTGCTTCAGCCCATAGAGAGCTTTCTTCAACCTGCATACATGAGATTTTCGATCATAAATCTCAAATCCTTCGGGTTGCTCCACGTAGACCTCTTCTTTGATCGAGCCATGCAAGAACGCAGTCTTGACATCCATCTGATGTAGGTTCCATCCTTGTGAAGCGGCAAGGGCTATGATCGAGCGGATGGTCGTATATCTGGCAACAGGTGTAAATATCTCATCATAGTCTATACCTTCCTTTTGGGAGAAACCTCGAGCAACAAAACGAGCCTTATACTTTTCCGTGCTTCCATCTGCTGCATGCTTTATCTTGTAAAGCCATTTGGAAGTAACAACAGTCTTGTCCTGGGGTCTGGGAACTACTTCCCAAACATCATTCTTTATGATAGACTCATATTCTTCGGTCATAGCATCTTCCATACTTGATGCTTGACGGCATCTGAGAATGACGAAGGCTCATTTTGTATGATCGTGCTCATGATGGTCAGGTATCCTTGATACCTATTAAGTTTCTTACTTTGATGAAAGGTTCCTCAGGGTGCAGCATGTCCTTCAGCATCATCAAGTATCCCCCTAAGCCATGAAGGCTCTTCCTAGAAGAGGAAGGCTCATGTGGATGAGGATCAATTGGATCCATGGGTTCGTCTACATCAGGCATTGATTCATCATCCTTTTCTTTCGGTTCCCTGGTGTCGGCTTCTTGAGAGCTACTCAAAGTCAGCAGATTGTCCACCTTGTTGAGAGCCATATCTTTGTCAAAGGTGACATCATGACTAATCACGACTTCCCTTTGACCGGTGGTGAACATTTCTTCGGGAGTTTAGGAACCCAATGCTTGATGAGGGCATCGATTTTGTACATATACGGCGGTGATTGTAGTTTCAGCCCATAGAAACTTTGGAAGTCTTTGATCATGTAGCATGGCCCGGACAGCTTCCATCATCGTGTGGTTCTTCCTTCCCACCACACCATTCTGCTCAGGAGTATGTGGTGTAGTAGTCTCCCTCTTAATGCTAACCTCAAGTATGCCTGAGTAAACCAATTGTAATATATCGGAGGTCTTGCTTTGGCTTGAGGGGAATGGTCCCCTTTTGAGCTTTCCTTAGGCACATCCTGGACATACACCTTCTTTCTCTACTTGGAATTCGAGCATCCCTGTTACCATCTGTCTTACATCGGGTAGAGCTTTGTAATGAAGGTGGGCAAACCTCCAATGCCAAAGTTCGGACTAAAGAGTTGTGTCACAAGACATGACACCTAGCGGACTTCCATCGACTTGGTATAATGAATCAACACTAAACCCAAGAGGAAAGGCATCTTTAACATTATTTTTCCATATACATACCTTGCCATTGCTGAAGGTTACCTTGTAGCCTCTGTCTTCCATTGCCAAGATGGACACTAGGTTCCTTTTGAGGTCAGGTGCATTTAATACATCCTAGAATTTCTAGCCTTCTTGAATGCTTGTCCTCTTCCTTGATTCCCAGCTCTCCTCTTACCTTTGTTGTTGAATTTGTCATTCCTTCGATTACCATGAGAGGGATTTTGATCATCGTCACAGTGAGAGTCCTTTCTATCAGGGCATTCCCTTGCATAGTGACCTGCTTTATTGCAAATGAAACATCGTCCTTTTCTTCCACCCTTAAATCCAGCCTTTCTTTTTGATTTAGACCCATAATTATTTCTTTTCTTTAGCATGAGAAGAAAAAGCAGCAGGAGGACCTTTAGGCAAGGGCATTTCCTGCTCTTCTACCCTTGTTTGTTCTTGAATGCATCTAGCCATTAATTCCTCGAAACTAGGAATTATTGTTCAGAAGAGTAGTCCTGAATACATACCATTCAGATGGTAATCCTCTGAGAGTTGTGAGTGCCATTTCTCTGTCAGTAATGGTTTCCCCAATAGATAGGAGATCGTTCTTGATCTCGGTGATTCTTAAGAAGTATGCTTGCATACTTTCATCTTTACCCTTCTTGATTTCCCTCAACTTATTTGTAAGAAACAAAACTTGATTTGCATCATTAACTTTAAATAAACTCACCAGTCTGTCGTAGATTTCCTTGGAGATGTCTAGATCAGAGATATAGGCCACCAAGTGCTTGTCGATAGAGTCCCAGATGATCTTCTTTGTTTTGACTTCTCCATTTTTCCATTTGTTCCAAGCAGCAGCAGATGCATTTGATGAAGGCTCAACAATATTGCCTCTTACATGGTCCGACACTCCTTGATCTTCAAGGGTTAGATCGATAGACATCTTCCATTCGTGATAGTCAGCTTTCTCACGGAGCTTGTCTTCGGCAGGAAAGAGGGTTGAGGACCCCATAGTTGTTTTAGGATAGCCCTTCCAATCTTCTCTTCAATGATTGCTCTTGCTCTTGCTCTTGCTCGGGCTTTGTCTTCACCTCAGCTCCGATACCATGTTAAGTTATGGTATGTTCTATGCTTATAACAATTTACTTATTTTTCTTATTATATTCCACCGATTAGCAATCACATGTACATAAAGTAAAGTGCAGATAGAACATTAAACGATCGATAGAAAACAAGCCAAGGCAAGAGACACAAGATGTGGCGGCTAGCAAGGGACAAACCCCACAATGTGTGGGGAAACCCTTTGATCAAATCTTCTTTTATCTTCAATAATTCAGCAGAGAGAAACAGTACAATAAATCTGATTCATATTAGCAGTAGCAAACCCTAAATCAGTAGCATCAGCATTAGCGGCTTCATTATCAAACTAGGGCAGACCATATCTCACAAACCGACAGTCGGATTGACTTCATTCCACCACCAAAAGTTTCGGCTTCCAGAGGAGGTTCAGATGAACCTACAGCGCAGTTCAGATGAGGAGATCTTCTAGGTCACGCAAGTCAATCTTTACTTCTGCAATTGCAGCTTCAGTTTCAGCAGTTTCCGGCTTCAAACTAGGGCAGTCGATATCTTGTAAACCGTTCGTCGGATTGACTTCATTCCACCACCAAAAGTTGCGGCTTTCAAAGGAGATTCAGATGAACCTACAACGCAGTTCCAAAGAGGAGATCTTCTAGGCCACGCAAGTCAATATTTACTTTTGCAGTTGCAGCTTAAGTTTCAGCAGTTTCCGGCTTCACATGTGTGAGAGAGAGAGACCCATTTCAGCGCAATAGAGAAGAGACTCATATCTGCATAGTAGAGAGAGAGAGATGTGATGAGATGAGTGAGTCCAAATGAGGAAAAGTCCTCTTATATTTATACACAACGTTGGTGGGTGAATAGATGCGACTGTTGGGCTTCTGAGCCTACATGAGTTGTAGGTCGGCTTGATAATAATTCCATAATCAAAATAAATTCATATCTCCATGAATACTTATCGGAATTGGATGATCTTTATATCAATCCTACACCTCTCGACGAGAGGAATCTAATAAAAATATTATTAGCCATGAATAAGATGACCCACATGAAGTTTTGCCCTGGTTTCCAATTTTAACAATACCGAGTCAGAGTTTTAAAACATTGGTAGTGACATGACACCTCCTCCCACAGTTGTCAACATATGACATTGTTTATCATTGTAATCTCACCCCATATAAATTACATAACTTCAAAACACAATAAATCAATCATTGACTTAATACACTCATGTGTCACCTACAAAACACACCAAAGAGGGTTAGTGTGCAAATTCCTTGGAGATTAAACAAACAAATTTATAGCACTTATAAAATAAATTAACCATACCTTAAGGAATCTTAGGAAGAGTATTAAATTGTTTTTTTTATAAAAGGTATCCCTCATATTGTAAAGGCTAATATCTTTCACTCATAAGACTCACGTCCTTTCTCACTCATAAGGCTCATGGCCTTTCTTACTACACACAAGACATGACTTAATTAAAAATGTTATAACTCCTTCATGAACCCCTTTCCTTGTCCTATAATGGTCACTTGTGAAGTCCCTCTAATCTCTATAAAAAGAAACCTAATCTAAATCTCTAACACATAACATTCTCAAATACTTTCAACCAACCTGTGGAAGACTCTGAAATCTTCGGCTCCCTGAGGCAAGGAACAGTGAATGACCTAGGACTTTTTTTCTTTCACAGAATTGTTCTGTCACCTGAGGTAAGTCAACAAGTGGACTTTGTTTGGCTTTAATATTATTTTAAGTATTTTGGTTGATTTGTTGAAAGCTTTCACAACAGCACTTCGGCCTCCTCATTAGGACTAGTTCAGGGATATTTTGTTTGTTTATTTTGATTCATATGGGGAGATTCTTCTGAAATTTTTTTAAGTCCTGGTTACAACCACTATATCTCAAGACTTTCGGCCTCCTGATTAGACTAGGCTTGATCTGATTTTTTTTTTTGGCCTTGTTGCTTGAAGCACTGTTATAAACTTCAATTCTAGGACAGCGTAAGCAGACCTCAACCTCCAAGGTTTAACACAGATTGAATTTTTGTTTGTGGTTTCCTTTAAGGGCTTCTCAACAGAACACTAGGTCTCGGTCCTGTACATATTATATTAAGTTTGCAGTCATGAGGTATGGAAGGGTTTGATTATTGGATTGCAGTCTTGTTTTATGAACAGTCCTAGGAACTATATAGACAGTGAAACTATAATGTGACATATTGATATATAGACCTCAAGGTAACATGTGTGAAGACACTGGTCCCCTTGTCAATATATGACATTGTTTCTAACCAGAAGACAGTTGTAGTAAGGGGTTCATCATTTGAGTATCCGTATCAAATGCACTAAGCCAATCATTGACCTTGTTGAACTTAGGACATCCTTCTTTGACATATGGTGACTGATTTAGTGTAATAATGAAACAGTGACATGACCTTAAAACAACATGATTTGATTTGATTTTAACTTAATAATTAACTATGGCAACATTCTTGACAGACCTTGATTTATTTTGACTATGACTTTAAAACAGTGACATGACTTGACATAAAGTGACTTGATATGACAAGAATAGTTGAATGAAGTTGACTGCATATGACATAGATGAATAGTAACAGCAGTAGTTGGAAACTTGCTGTATAAGGAGTCGAGCAATGGAACTATGCCTTGCTTAACAAAATGACATTCACTGTAATGTATTGAAAGTTGAGATAATAGTCTTCATGTATATGTTGACTTGACAGATTTGACAATGACTTAACATCTGACTAAGTGATACAACCTTCGATGATATGACAATGTTAATGACCTTATTTGACACATTGATTTGACTGTGATAGACTTGTCCATGACTTAACTTTTCACATAAAGACTTGATGATATGACTATGTACCTTATAACTTGACAGCAATATTATGACCTCATTTAATGAGACACTTAGCAGTGATTTGAACTGATTAATCTATGACATATAACATTCAAGCTTGACCTATTAGACCTAACCTATAGACTACAATGGGTTGATTTGGGGTAGCATCGGATGTGCTCTAGCCACGAAAATTGGTGGAAAGGCTAAGGCACATGAGATCTCCAATACCCAGAATAGGTTTGCGAAGATTCTAAATAGTTTGGGAGATATTAAAATAATTAATATTTTTAATGGAGTCCCTAAGTCTAAACTTAGGGAAAATAAAATATTAATGTGAATTAATATAAAACTGTGTTAGAATGGTCCAAAAGTCATGGCTCAAGCCAGATCTAATCTTAGCTGTTGATTAGGGACTTAATGTCGGCCGTTGATTTGTCAACGAGAAAAGTATAAGAGGAGGCTTGAAGGTCACTTGGAGAACAAACCAAGAGATCAAGATTTCGATTTTCTGGGGTTGGGTTTGCAGAGAAAGTTGAGAGAGTGATCAGGAGTTGCAGCTGAGGGGCAGTGAATACAAAAGTAGAGAGGCAGAGATAGTGCCGGGAAGCCGTAACTGTCGGGAACAACCGGAATTGCTGGGAAAGCTGATGCAGAGGGCAGAAACCGGAACTGTCAGGAAAGCTGATGCAGAGGGCAGAAGCCGGAACTGTCAGGAAAGCTAATGCAAAGGGCAGAAGCCGGAACTGTCGGGAAAGCTGATGTAGAGGGCAGAAGCCGGAACTACCGGGAACAGCCGGGAAATGTCGGAACTGTCGGGAAAGTTGACGCAGAGAGCAGAAGCCGGAACTGTCGAACTGCTGGGAAAGATGACGCAGAGGGCAGAAGAGGCTGATGCTGGGGTTTTTCGTGGGGCAGATTGGAGCTGAGAAGCTGTCGAAGTGTTTATTCGGGGTTTCAGCCAGAACATCTGTCTCCGAAGGAGAGGTACTATTGCCGAGATTATTCTCTATTGGGTGAGTCGGTTTTGGCACCCAGATTGTATTCAGAAACTGCATAATAATAAAACCCTTAGATAGTTGCACCAGTTTTCCCATATTGGGTTTTTCTAGGGACATTGGTCCAAAAACAACAGTGTCACTTGTGTGCTTGTTTTGTTTCTTTCAGTTGATGATCTGTAATGTGTTGAGCATGTACTTGTATTTATTTCCAATGTTTACATGGTAAATAAATTCTTAATTAACATAACAAGTTGGTAGGAATAAATCAGAAAGTACATGAAGGGTTTCTAACGGGTTAGACTTAGAAATTCCAACATAGTGAACCTATTTTGACATAAGACTTATATACCTGTAGTGAATTGACTTGACACATAGACATGACTCTTGACAAGTGTTAATAACCTTGTTGTACAGCGTATTGGCATGGGATATGAATAGTGGTATTTAATTTGTGATGAACAATAGAAGTGAAAAGATATATGTTGATAGCCCTCCTTAGGCCAAGTTTGAGATCTTTGCAAGAAGGTCATAAGGATGACCTGAGGCACCTTGATTTGAACTATTATCACTCTTGACATGCAGCAGTACAGACAATTTGGGACAATGATGTTGGTAGTCAGTTTTGTGAGCTCATGAACACTCATCTATTTATGTGCATTGTAGTGGTTCAGTAGTGATGTGTAGTGGCCTATGTGAGTAGTGACATGTAGTGATGTGCAATGGTCAGTGGTTGTAGGTTATACAATGATGAGTAGTGGTTAGCTAGTGCAATTGTCAGTTGATTTGGTAGCGTTGATAGTCAGGGTTTGATGTGCAGTGATCAGTTGAGCAGCATTATGCAATGATCAATATTGTACAGTGGTTAGTGGCTACCAGGACTTGATAGGGTATACGCAACAATAGTATCTTCTTTATAACATTCTAGTATTGATTCAGAGCACAAGGGGATCTAATCTGAAAATTGTGAAACATGGTTCGTCAACTCTTTAGGGTGGCAGGGTGGTGCAAGGCAAGTGATTGGAGTCACCTTTAGGTTGTGGCCTGAGAACACTTCAGGGTGGCAGGGTGGTGCTAGGGCAAGTTGTGGCTTGCACAGGGCGTTGTGGCGTCCATTCAGTTGTCTTTGATAAACTAACAGGGCATCGAAGCATCCTTTCCGACAGCAGCTGGCAAACAAAGTGTTGGGGCACTCATCAAGTTGTGGCCTGATCTACAGGGCGTTGGGGCGTCCTTCTAGTTGCAGCAGGATATTAGGGTTTAGTAGCATCCTACAAGTTGTGGTCTGTGAATTAGGGGGTTGACACCTCCTTCAGTTGTAGCTGAAATCTTGATGTAATCAATTTTCTTTTAACAAGGAGAAGACAATTACTAAAGAAGCGCTTGGTAGTTTTTGACCTAGAGGGGATTTTCCACCTAAAAATATTTATGTCCTCTGTTTTATCTTTCTGCATTGTTGTATGATGTTGTCTACTGTTGATTATTGTTTATGATTATCTGAAAAAGAACAATAATAATAATTGAAGATTAACTAATGCTCTGAAAAATATTGAAAAGTGCTAATTGCTAAGAAACATTGATTCACCCTCCTCTCAGTATTTCCAACAACTATTACATGTCTAGTTTATGGCAATGGAAGCACGTGACATTTTCCAATGGGGGAGCAAAGGAGTTGTTATTTCTCCTTTGGAATCTTAT
Organism: Pinus tabuliformis; assembly: GCA_031772625.1. Lineage (NCBI taxonomy): Eukaryota > Viridiplantae > Streptophyta > Pinopsida > Pinales > Pinaceae > Pinus > Pinus tabuliformis. Next base: position 862,563,432 of record CM062816.1, read on the forward strand.
AGGCTTCCTAAACTCATCTCTAGGAGCAGATTGTATTTTTGCAAAATACACTTTCTTTGACTCATTCCTCTGATGTTGGTTTTGTTTCTTGTTCTTTTTTGTTTCCCTACTGGTCATGCTAACGACATCCTCTCCTACAAGACTTTTCAGAGCTACTTTATTATCTTCAGTCGATGCCTTTTAGCTATTGTATTTTTCTGACTTATTTAAACTTTTCATATTGTTTGCTCTGTTTATCTAGCTCATTTGTTGCTGAAATGACCTCAACTTCTAGTCTTTCACATTGTTCCTCTCCTTCCTTCAGTCAGTTGTTGATCACCTTGTCAACTCTTCTTGCTTCTTCCAATTGTGTCCTCACGCTAATGATTTCTTTTTTGAACTCATGCTCTTTCTTATAAGATATTTCCAATAATATCTTTTGATATTTGTTTTCATTTGCAAGTCGTTCTATTTCAACCAAGGTTGAGTCAAGCTTAGCTTGGTTTTCATCTATCTTCTTCTCACAACAATCAGGAACTTCCACACTAACAATACGGGTCTCATTTCACTGAATAGTTTCCTTTTGAGTTTTCCTTTTCTTTATTTTCTTCTCTTTTTCTCCATTATTGCTACTAGTTTCTTGTTCATGCATGATCTGCAACCTATCCCATTTTCTTTTACAAATTTCAGACATATTACTATCTCAAGATCTAGATTGTGAAGATTGTTTTAAATTGCACGTTTAACCTAAGCATTCTACTAGTGTTCTTGCATTGAGGGGTAATCTTTACTATATCCATTTCAAACTAGCTTTTAGACCTCAGGTCCTTAAGCTATCAATTCATATTTTACCTTCTCTTTCCATTCCTAAATGTTTGCAATACTAAGTATAGGTATATTTTGATTCAACTAGGTCTACGTCCTAGTGGTTAAGTTGATACAGAAGGAACTTGCTCTAATACTAGTTGTTGGAAACTTGACTATACTGAGAAGGGGCTGGGGGAGGGGGTGGTTGGGGGGGTAATCAGTATAGTGCATTCATGGACATCATGTTTTGTTTTGTTTTTACTTTTCCTTTTAATATTTATCTAAATTATTAAATGACCAACAAAACATCATATGAATAGAAACTTTAATATGTAAACAACATTTAAATCACAACATAAGAGACACACATAAAAGCAATACATGTGGACACTAGATATAAGTGGAATTCTATAAAGGGAAAAGCTACGACTTTGTTGTTGTTGTGATGCAAAGGCAAGCTCCTAGTTCCTCCATTACGTCAACTTTTGGAGGCTCCAACCTCTACTATTTTGCAAGCTACAACTTGCTCGGAAGCTCCTACTCCCTCTTTTACATTAATTTTCTGCAGGCTTCTACTTGCAGGAGGCTCCTACCTCAATTTATTTCTGCAAGCTACTGCTTGCTAGGAAGCTCCTACTTCCACTTACAATGTCATGTCACCGTTTTTATTCTTCTTCATAGTACAACCAGGTTTGATTTCCAGGACATGGGATGGCCAGGCCAGTGGAGCAAGTTTATGTCGTCAGGGATCTCGATGGAGTTTTGAGGAGTTTTTATGGGATTTGATGGCATTCACTTGGAATATTCCATCATTAGCACAGTTTTCCTTTCGTTCTGTTGCATTCCGACAAATTTCAAAAATTAGCATTATTATTGGGCATAACTTAATCAATTACGCTCGAGGTGGCATTCCAGGGAGATGTAATATTCCTAATTAGCCATGGCTAATTGGAATATTCGATTTTGCTCAATTTTGCCTTCTATAGTTATTTATAAATAAAAAGGTGAGGAAAGGGGGACATAACTCACTTTTTGAATGAAGTCACTCCCTAGTAGCATAACGTTGTAACTTAAAGGCGGAGCCAAGGGGGCCAAAGGACCGCGTAGAGAAGGGGGCCCACATAGACACTTGGAGGGACTGCGTAGACGGAGAGGAGCATGTGGCAAGAGAGAGGCTACGTTGGAGGAGTTGGGCCTTAGGGTTTTGAGAGAGGCAGACGCTATAAAGGAGAGAGGAGCCTCCTCATTTTGGATTGGATTATGTTGCATTTGAGCTAGTCACTTCGACTTAGAGCACGCTGGCTGTTTAGCCTGTCTGCAGCACTGTTTAATGCATCAAGTGTCTTCGTTCAGAGATCTCACCCTTAGCCCCGGGGGACTTCAAGTGCCTACTCGGGCAAGGTAGTTTCATCAGTCTTTGCAGGAGGATCGATCTTTGGAGTTGAGGAGGAATTGAGCATTTTGATGACTGCGCAGTCTTGAGAGAGGAGGACGCAGTCTCTTTTGGTAGGAGCTCTGGATTGGGTTTATGTGGAGGATTTGAGCTTGGAGATTGAGCAAGGGATCAACCCTTGCGTATTGGAGGATTTTGGCAGAGTCTCGGGCAGAGTTTTGGAGGGTTCTCTTCAGTGGTAGCGCAGAGTCTTGAGAGATAGCGTAGATCCTCAAGGGGGTGATTTTCAAGGGTCAGCGATTTTAGAAAAGCTTTCTGGGCTTTTCTGGGTTTATTGAGCAGAGGTTGATTCCAGAGTTTCAGCATTTTCTGAGGAGGGGAACAGCCCCAAATCCTCACTTGATTCCAGCAGTAGCAGCAGCACAGTAGTTCTCCGGCAGCTTGGATGCAGTTCAGAGAGAGGCTATTTCATTACCATTCTGAGTGTATTTCTTCACTTGCCTTGTGCAAGTTGAGGTGCTATCTTTTTTATCACCTCTTGTACTCTTTCCATTACCCAGTATAATAAAATGGCTTAGCATTTCTCTCTACATTTCTTGAGTATCTGCTTATATTCCATGTATACATTATTGTATGTTGCACTAATGTTATTTTTATCTCTTTGAGCTTCTTGACTACTATACCACTTGTGTGTTTTTCTCCTATACTCTTAGACAGAGTCTGGAAAGGGCCAGGTAGCCTCCAGATCTCGTCCTCTTTTCAGAGACGACATATCTGGTAAACGCCATCCCAGTCCATCTCTGGTTGGAGTTTGCTTCTGTTTGAGGGATATCCCTGAAAAGAGATATTACAGTGGTATTAGAGCATAGATCTGGCTCAGCGTGTGGAGCTAGCAGTCTATGACACAGAGGCAGAAGCCCTACATCTGTTATAGAGGTAGGAAATACAGAAATATTGAGCATAGGTTGGAGAACACCTACGGAGAGGGAGACTGTGTTCGGGTGGTGGACACAAAACAGGAGGAGCCTGTGGTGAACACAGAACAGGAGGAGCCTGTGGTGGACGCAGAGTAGGAGGATCTGATGGCAGATGAGGATGGGAAGAGATTTGCGGACATGCTCCTCAAATCAGTGCAGGATTTGTCGAGGCAGATCGAGGTGATGGGGCAGAGATTCACGGCAGTGGAGGCTAGACAGCGTGAGAACCCACGAGTTTTCCAGGTTGGTGAGGGATCGGGTACATCCCACCATTTGCCAGAGCAGGGTGCCACTCAGCGTGATACTACTCAGTAGATGGCCTCACATGCCCCTACATGCTCTACCATGCCCACTTTCCTAGGAGCAGACACGGGGGTCGGAGCCCAGCAAGAGGCAGAGCCCGGTCATATGGGTGATTATTTTGCAGAGTACCAGGCCTATGGGCAGGAGTTCAGGGATGCTCTCTCATTCAGAGACTTTGTTTAGCTCCAGTGGGATAGTAGACCCCGCAACCATCACAAAGGATACCAGCATTATCATGATGGAGACACCCACCACACAGCTAGTAGATTCCACTTGCCTACGTTTGATGGTTCATCAAACAGTTCGGCAAAGTCTTGGGTGGAGAAGCTGGACATCTATTTCCAGCTTAACCAGATGTCGGAGACAGAGGCCATCAAGGTGGCGACATTAGATTTGGATGGTGAGGCCCAGGACTGGTGGTTCCATGGGATGGTTACACTCGGACACTCCACAGTGACGACATATGCTGAGTTCACCAGGAGATTGATAGAGAGGTTTGACCGGAGGGATCCGGAACAACATTTTGTTGAGCTGACGAGGCTCAAACAGACAGGAAGCCCAGAGACCTACATTGCAGACTTCTTGAGGGTTTCAGTGATGGTGCCAGATCTATTCGCGGCACGGTGGATCTACATGTTTGTTGAGGGGTTAGCAGAGCCACTTCGGGGTCTAGTCGATCCACTAGACCAGCCACACTCCAGGATGCTATTAGCAGGACCTAGGACTTACAGAATGCCTTACCTAAGACTTGGACACCTTATCCCCAGAGACAGGCTTTCCATCCTAAGGGGAAGGATGTGAGGATTCCACCTCCGAAGGGGAATCCAGAACGAGCACAGATTGATGATGATGCCAGGAGGGAGCTGAAGAAGCGGTTGTGCTTTACCTGTCATGAGCCATGGGCACCGGGACATAGATGTGCTGTCGGCAAAGCATATTTTATTGAGGTCTTCTCCGAGAGCAGCAGGGAAGAGGATGAGGAGGATGATGTGGAGGCAGGAGATAGTCATGTCGCATAGGATCCTTTGCCACCTCCACCACCAGCAGTAGGTGGTGCAGCTTTTGCACCTATCGGAGGGGCCCTTGCAGCATTGCGAGGCATTCCCAAGTATTTGACGTTGCGCGTACGGGGGACAATACGTGGCCATCGAGTATCAGTTTTGGTTGACAGCGAGGCAACCCACAACATCATCGATGCACAAATGGTTGAGCGGAGAGGCATACAGACAGAGAGCTTTGATGGATTTTCAGTTTTGGTCCTAGGAGATCAAACCATGGTGTGTGCTCGTCATGTCCCAAAGTCGTCAATGATGATGGGCACCTACACACTGACTGACCACTTTTTCGTGGTCAATATTTTGGACACCAACATGATACTGGGTGTTCAGTGGCTTATCACTCTAGGGAAGGTCACGACAGATTGGAAGGCCCCAGAGATGGAGTGGGATGATGAGAAGACAGGGAGGCATGAGAAGATACGAGGACAGCACACATATCCGCCTCAGACTGTTTCGGCTCATCGGATGGAGGCAGTGTTCCGGAAGGGAGACGTAGAGTGGGCAGTGGAGCTACGTGCATCAGAGGCAGGGACTACACGGTAGACGGTGCACCCAAAGATACAGTTCATCCTTGACCAGTATGCCACAATGTTTGGGGAGATTCCACCATGACAGCCACCAGACCTGGGGTTTGAGCACACCATTGAGCTTGAGCAGGGCATACAGGCAGTGATTACTACCCCCTATAGGCATCCCAAGGCCTATCGGGATGAGATTGAGCGGGCCATTCAGGAGTTGCTGGCTCTTAGGCACATTCGACCGAGCACGAGTCCTTTTGCTTCTTCCGTGGTGTTGCTGAAGAAGAAGGACGACACATTGAGGATGTGCATTGACTATAGGGCCCTGAACAAGAAGACACTGAAGAAGAGGTACCCCATACCCAGGATCGATGAGTTGATGGATGAGTTGAGAGGAGAACAGTTCTTCTCAAAGATTGATTTGAGATCTGGGTACCATCAGATTCGCGTGAGGGAGCAGGACATTCCCAAGACCACCTTCAGGTGTCACTATGGGCACTTTGAGTTTCTGGTGATGCCCTTCGGGCTAACCAACGCCCTAGCTACATTCCAGTCCTGCATGAATCACATTTTTCGCAGTCACTTAAGGAAGTTTGTGTTGGTGTTCTTTGATGATATCCTCATTTATAGCAGGACTTGGGAGGAGCATCTCCAGCGCATTGAGATAGTGTTGCGCATCTTGGAGGAGCAGCGGTTCTATGCCAAGCTCTCCAAGTGCGAGTTTGGTTTGACGGAGATGTTGTACTTGGGACACATCATAGGGGTGGACGGAGTGAGAGTCCACGAGGAGAAGTTCAGGGCCATCAGAGATTGGCCGGAGCCGAGGAACGTGATAGAACTTCGGGGATTCATTGGCATTTGTACTTACTACCGGAAGTTCGTCAAGAGTTTCTCACAGCTTGTTGCACCCTTGACAGATCTGACGAGGAAGGGGGCATTCAGTTGGTCGGATACAGCGCAGCGAGCCTTTGACAGGCTCAAGGAGGTTATGAGCAGTTGCCTAGTTCTTGCATTGCCGGATTTTTCGTAGCCATTTGTTTTGGAGTGTGATGTGTCGGGAGAGGGGATCGGCGCAGTTTTGATGCAGGGAGGTCACCCTATAGCCTTTGAGAGCCGGAAGCTCTTTCCGCACGAGAGGTTGTATTCTATATACGACAAGGAAATGCTAGCCATTATGCATGCATTGGCCAAGTTCTGGTAGTATTTAGTGGGTAACAGGTTCAGGGTGAGGACTAATCACAACAACCTCAGGTTCTTTTTGGAGCAGAAACAACTACAGGAGAGGCAGCAGAAGTGGATCAGTAAGATCCAAGCGTATGACTTTGACATTGAGTATGTCAAGGATAAGAACAACATGGTAGCAGATGCCCTTTCACGTAGACCAACCACGTTGTCTCTTATGAGCTTGGACACAGACTGGAGGGTTAGACTCTTAGTAGAGTACTCCAAGGACAGATTTGCATGTGAGGTTCTGGATGGGCAAGTGGCAGATGACAGGTACAGGGTGGTCGATGGGATCATCTACTATAGGGACCGGATCTTCTTGACTGAGGGATCTCAGCTCAAGAAGAAGATACTTTAGGTATCACATGATTCACCATTGGCCGGCCATCAGGGGTTTACCAAAACCTACAGGGCCATTAGAGAGAGGTTCTCATGGAAGGGCCTCAAGGAGGACGTACTCCAGCATATCTGGGAGTGCGATATTTGCCAGAGGAACAAGGGGGAGATGAGCCATCTCGTAGGATTATTGCAGCCTCTTCCCATTTCGGAGGGGAAATGGGAGTGTATTTCGATGGAATTCATCACAGGGTTGCCCATGGTACAGGGCAAGGATTGTATCTTTGTCGCCGTTGATCGACTGACAAGGTACACACATTTTTTCGCCATATCCGCACACTACACAGCAGCGCAGGTGGCCGAGCTGTTCTTCAGAGAGGTCTTCGGGCTACATGGTCTTCCTAAGACCATCACTAGTGACAGGGACAGCCATTTCATGGGCGGGTTTTGGCAGGAGCTTTTTCGGTTGGTGGGGATGGAGTTGACACCGAGTACCAGTTATCACCCACAGACGGACGGGCAGACAGAGATAGTTAACAAGTGGCTAGAGGGCTACTTGCGTAACTATGTCAATGCGCAGCAATAAGCATGGCTGAAGTGGCTGCATTTGGGGGATTACTGCTACAACACTACACATCACATGTCCATTGGTATGTCACCATTCTATGCTTTGTATGGATATCATTCTTTATCTTTTGTTGACGTGATGTTTGGTGCTAGCAGGGCTCCGAGAGCCAAGATTTGGATCCAAGAGAGTCAGGATATTCTTCGAGCTCTCAAGGATAATATGGCTACAGCGCAAAACCAATAGAAGTTGTATGCTGACAAGGGTCGGGTGGAGAGATAGTTTGAGGTAGGGGACTTGGTCTACCTACGATTATAGCCATACCGACAGTCGTCACTGAAGCAGAAGGGGGCTGAGAAGCTCAAGCTCCACTTTTATGGGCCATACAGGGTGATACGCAGGATTGGACAAGTTGCGTATGAGTTGGAGTTGCCCCAAGACAGCAAGATTCATAACGTTTTTCATGTATCATGCCTGAAGAAGGCATTGGGGCAGCAGATGACAGTGACAGACGAGCTACCACCCACGGATGATGAGGGGCATTTGGTGTTGCAGCCAGAGGCTATTATTGATACCAGGGAGAGGCAGCTGCGGAGTAGGACAGTCCGAGAATTCTTGGTGAGGTGGAAGAATTTACCCGATGAGGATGCCACTTGAGAGAGTGAGAAAATTTTGCAGCATCCATCACTTCAGTTGCTTGAGAACAAACAACATTTTGCCGGGGGAGACTGTAATATTCCTAATTAGCCATGGCTAATTGGAATATTCGATTTTGCTCAATTTTTCCTTCTATAGTTATTTATAAATAAAAAGGTGAGGAAAGGGGGACATAACTCACTTTTTGAATGAAGTCACTCCCTAGTAGCATAACGTTGTAACTTAAAGGCGGAGCCAAGGGGGCCAAAGGACCGCGTAGAGAAGGGGGCCCACATAGACACTTGGAGGGACTGCGTAGACGGAGAGGAGCACGTGGCAAGAGAGAGGCTACGTTGGAGGAGTTGGGCCTTAGGGTTTTGAGAGAGGCAGACGCTATAAAGGAGAGAGGAGCCTCCTCATTTTGGATTGGATTATGTTGCATTTGAGCTAGTCACTTCGACTTAGAGCACGCTGGCTGTTTAGCCTGTCTGCAGCACTGTTTAATGCATCAAGTGTCTTCGTTCGGAGATCTCACCCTTAGCCCTGGGGGACTTCGAGTGCCTGCTCGGGCAAGGTAGTTTCATCAGTCTTTGCAGGAAGATCGATCTTTGGAGTTGAGGAGGAACTGAGCATTTTGATGATTGCGCAGTCTTAAGAGAGGAGGACGGAGTCTCTTTTGGTAGGAGCTCCGGATTGGGTTTATGTGGAGTATTTGAGCTTTAGAGATTGAGCAAGGGATCAACCCTTGTGTATTGTAGGATTTTGGCAGAGTCTCGGGCAGAGTTTTGGAGGGTTCTCTTCAGTGGCAGCGCAGAGTCTTGAGGGATAGCGTAGATCTTCAAGGGGGTGCTTTTGGGGGGTCAGCTATTTTAGAAAAGTTTTCTGCGCTTTTCTGGGTTTATTGAGCAGAGGCTAATTCCAGAGTTTCAGCATTTTCTGAGGAGGGGAACAACCCCAAATCCTCACTTGATTCCAACAGTAGCAGCAGCACAACAGTTCTCCGGTAACTTGGACACAGTTCAAAGAGAGGCTATTTCATTACCATTCTAAGTGTATTTCTTCACTTGCCTCATGCAAGTCGAGGTGCTATCTTTTTGATCACCTCTTGTACTCTTTCCATTACTCAGTATAATAAAATGGCTTAGCATTTCTCTTTACATTTCTTGAGTATCTGCTTATATTCCATGTATACATCATTGTATGTTGCACTACTGTTATTTTTATCTCTTTGAGCTTCCCGACTACTTTACCACTTGTGTGTTTTTCTCCTATACTCTTAGACCGAGTCTGGAAAGGGCCAGTTAGCCTCCAAACCTCGTCCTCTTTTCAAAGACGACATATCTGGTAAATGCCCTCCTAGTCCATCTCTGGTTGGAGTTTGCTTGTGTTCGAGGGATATCCCTGAAAAGGGATATTACAGGAGATTAGTTGATGGAACACCTCAGTATAATAGCTCGTTGGAACTGGAATGAGAAGACATGACGAGACTTTTGGATGTGAGTTTTAGTGACCTAAGGAGTCATGGTGGCCAATTTACCCTTTTCCCACATTAAAAAAAATATTTTAAATTAAAATAAAAGAGGGAAAAGCGCTCCATGATTAAAATAATAGTAAAATAGAAGGTTCTAAAGGGTTCCATCAGATCTATAAAAGAGGAGGAGGAGGCCATTGGAAGACATCCCGATTTTGGTATAAGAGGTGTTGACCACTACATGTTAACAACCCATGGTAGTACACCCCCTTTTCTTCGCAAAAGGCCATCTGATTGATGTGTCCGTGTCGTCCAACTATCATCATCAGCCTGATCATCATGTTATAATGTAAACCCATTCTGAATGTATTTGATGTAAATAATCTCAACAGAACCGTGTCATGTATGTAATGTCCTAGGTAAACCTACTTTTCTGGTGACAATCTACATTTTGGCAGATTTTGTCTCACCGATCCATTCTTGGATGGTCGAGAAAGTTTTCCTTCAGTCTTACCCCAAAGCTGGAATGTATTTTGTCACTGGGATCTGAGGCAAGTCCTAGTGTTCTAGATCAAATCTATGTAAAAGTGATTTGGTAATAATCCTAACTATTTGATTAGGTTATTTTATTACAAATTGCTTGGTTTGCTGGATTATATTTGTGTCGCAGAAATGAATAGTCTGTGAAGGTCTATTACAAATGGGTTTTCCCCCTTATGATATAAAAAATATGAAAATCATAATGCAAAGTGCCTTGTGGGTTGGAAAAACAATTTATCCCCTCATAGGTTAATTAATTAAATTTTTTGACCAAAAATTAATTAAAATCTTAAGCCAGAAATTTAATTAATTCTAGGTCCTAGATAAATTTAAATTCTCCAAAGGGGAAATTCATTGGTCCTTAAAAATTAAATTTTAAGAGATCCAGAGACTAAGGTAAATTAATTATTTTGATAAATTTTAAACCTTTGATCCCTGAGGTTAAATCAAAATCAAAATTTTGGGGAAACTAACTCAAAAATTTATTTTTAATACATTAATTTTAATTAAAATACATTTAATTGGAAAATTCGAATTTCCTCAAGAATTAAATGTTTTAACAGATGAGATTAAAAAAAAATTTAATCTTCATCAACAGTCGAGATTGCTTTAACAAGGATCACTCGAACTAGCCATTGGAGGATTTATCTTTAAATAGGAAGTCATTTGTCAATGGATCTAAGTCGTGTGCTAAGAAAAAAGCTCATGTAAATTTTTTCCTGGATTATAAAGAAAGACTTTAGGGTTAAATTTCGCTGGTGTTACTCTTCATGGAAATACTGTAAAATGTGTTGTTTTCATGCATATTTTTTATAGCTTCTAAAGAGTGATTTGAGTACAGGTATTTTGCTCAGTTGTTGGGGTTTAAATGATAATTTAAATTTTGAATGTAATAGAAGGTATCTCTATTTATCTGAATTTTATTATCATTTTCTCGCTCTATTTTGATGGTTGGATTGAGTTTTGCAGGAAAATCTTGACTTTTAGATCCTCGGGTGTTAGGGAAAGTTCTCAGTTAGACCAGCCAACTCCCAATCTGTGTTTTCTAAAGAACCCAGCGAAATTAGCTCTTGGCTTATCATAAAATTTTACGTGTGATATACGAAGGGTTTTGAGTTAAGCACCTCCTTTAAAATTTAAAAAATTAATTTTTGTGTGGGAAACTGATAGATCTACCATTCTTGTGCATAGATCTATAAATTTTTAAAATCTTTTGGTTTTCTGATTTGGGTTTCTGGGTTTTTTTTTTTACTTTGTATATCTGGGTTCTGGGTGATTTCGTTTTCAGGTACAAGTTGCAGATTTGAAAGAGAAGTTTGATTTGAAGCCAAATCTAGGCCCTAAATGGTAAGATCTGGCCTCAAAATCATTTTTGCAGGATATTATCGAACTTTTTTCAAAGTCCAAGGGTTTGACTTTTTTTTTTTTTTAATCGGGAAATTTTTTTATACGGGTTTCACTGATAAACTTGATGCAAAATATATCAACTTAATCAGAAATTTCTGGGAAACTTTTAAGGGTTTTATTGGGCTACCATTTTCCTTTCTGTCTGCTGCATTTTTCCCCTCCAGAAAATTTCGAATTTTTTTACTATCTGCATTTTGGGGTTTTCTGGAAATTTTGGATTTCTTTATCCTCTGCCCAAACCCTCCTCTCAATTGCCATTTCCACTGCTCTCTGCCTGATTTCCTCTACCAACCGCAGCCCTTTTCTCCTCTTCCTCAAACTCTCGCTCTCTCTCACTACCCCCTCAATACTGTTATCCCTCGCTCCATCTTACACTCCCTTCGTGCATGCTGCCTGCAGCTCTTTCCTGCTGCCTCAACCAGCCCTCGTTGTCCTCCCGCTGCTCCAAAACTCCATCGCTCAGCTTTGCGGATCCTTCTCCCCTCCTGCATGAGTACCTCAAGCTCCTTCGAGCTTACTGCTTAACCGCTACCAAGTCACTCTTCCGCGTCCCTCTCCGCTGCTCCATTCTCGCTATTCACAGCCCCCTCCCTTTCCGCTGTCTTCAGATCTCCTTCCTCGAGCTCCTTCCACGTATACCTGCAAACCCTTCCACACATATCCGCTGATACTCCATCAACCTGCAAACAATCCGCGTAGTATCCTCTATCCTTGCCGCTGTCAAACCTGCATAAATGACAAGCCAAACACTTTGATTTTTCCCTTGTATAACTTCTTATGTTTTAGGTTAGTTCGTTAAGGTTAACAGCATTGAAATTTCTTTCATTTATGAGTTAGGTTAGTTTAAAGTTTGATTTTTATTCTTTGCTTTGGTTAGATTCATTTTTTAGAATTCGATTTTTTTTTTTTGGGTTTTGGTTATTGTTTTTCCTCTTATTTATTTTTTATTTGATTTTATTTTAGTTTAACATTTTTCATTTTTTTATTTATGATTTTGCTTCTTTTTTTTCATTTGAATAACATTAAAAAAACATAAAAATTTCTAAAATTTAAAAATTAGAAAATCTAAAAAAAAAAAAATTTTTTTAGTGACTTTAGAATTTAGAATGAAATAAATTAAAGGACTTGCGCTTTCACATTAAATATTTTAATGTGGCCTATGGCCCATTAAAATTTTAATTTATTAACCCTTTAATTTGTTTTACTTTTCCATTTATCACATTAAAGCAATTGCCTAAAGAATAATTAAAATTCTAATTTAAAGTTCCTTGGTGTCTTTGGTATTAAGTGAAAAATCTTAATTTTTGTGATTTCTCTATTGTCAGGTGCAATCAATGTTTTAAAAAATCATATTGACTGTTGGAGAAAGATAACTTTTGCTAAATTATCCTGCATGCAAAAGTTTTGAGCATTTTACAATTAATTGTTCATGATCGTTACTTTGCCACATTATAAATTGCTCTAGGTGAGTTGTTATTATTTAGTGTTTGGTTAATTCAAATTAAAGGCACTAGTCTGTAGTCATTTTTATCTTGTGATTGTGTCTTATTTTAATCTATCCATCTCGATTGACCGAGATTTGCGTTAAATTTATCAAGTTGTTCATCCTTAAAATCTCCTAGATCCTGTGTTCCACAGGCTATCCTAATCCATTCACCTTAGGGACTACCCTCCTTGACTTGTCTAGGAGAGAGTCTAAACAGAGTGAGTAAGGATTAGAGTGACAGCCCTTACTCTGAGCGTTGTCGTGGTGCCTAGACACTTTGTGCAACAACATTTTTTGGTGCCATTGCTGGGGATAGAGTTTTTTTGTCCTTGGTCCTCACGACATTTTTCTAATCATCTAATTTTATCCGCCATTCAATAGCCCGTCAAGCAGCACAACATTTTTTGGCGTCGTTGCCGGGGATAGAGTTTTTTGTCCTTGGTCCTTTCAATCACTTCTTATCATTTGATCATTTCATCTTCACCCATTCATCTTCATTTCATTTTCATCATATCATCTTTTGTGTCTAAGTTAGATTTCTGTCCAAGTGGCGACTCCACTTCCTTCATCTTCTACAGGGGCATGTACTAGGAGGAACCCAAGCTGCTTAGCTAATCCTGCTCCAAATCCTGAAAGAGCTCTCAGAGCTAGATTACACAAGCTCTCTTCTCATACACTCGACAATCTTGGCCAGGAAGCTGTCTATGACATCCATTCAGTCTTCTTAAATCCTCCCATTCCAAACATCATGGATATCTATTAGCCTCTTAACTTTGCTAATATCCAGGGTTATCCCCATAACCTTCCTAATACTGGTCTAGACAAGCTACTCACTTTCCAAGGAAATAATGCAATCACTGTTAAAAACCATTTATACGCTTTTGAGACTTGGAGGGCTAAATTCTCTCAGACTAAAAATTATGAGGATGTTCAAATGAAATGCTTCGTCTTGACCCTTGAGCAGGATGCTATGGACTGATTTAGGGATAGGCTTGATCATAGCATTGATTCATATGATTCCCTCCTTAATGCTTTTAGAGAGAAATTTGGTGATAAGAAAGAAGATCGTATCTAGCAAAAGCCATTAGCGTCGTTAAAAAGAAAGAAAATGAGACGTGTGAATAATTTAATAGAAGGTTTAATGCTATGCTTAAAGAAATATCTATTGATTATAAACCAACTGAGAAAATAGAATACTATCTCGATGCTTTCAATCCTGACACTTCGTATGAATTAAGAAGGTCCAAGCCTAGTGACTACAAGACTTGTCAAATCACAATTGAAGAGCTGGAAAAAGATAAGAAGACTTCCGACAAATCTAAAATTCTTGGGTTTGATAGATCTAATGTTAAAATAAAAAAACCTAAAGGAAAAGAAAAGGAATCTGAAGAAGAATCTATGCAAACATGGCTTAAGAAGTTAGAAAATATGGAGTTAAATCAAGCTAGGATGATTGTTGATCATGCTAAGGAGATAACTACATTATAGTCTAGGTTGATTCAAATGGAATGAGCTCAAATGCATCAATTTAGGGGTCAGAGTAATAATAATGATCGAAATAATTGGCAGAAAAAGGGTTAAACCAGTGAGCAGAGGCCTCCCAATCCTCTCGAATCTAATAATCTTGTGGAGGATACCCCGCCTTACTGTAGGGCCTGTGACGAGCTTCATGAAGAAGCCACTTGTCCTACTATCAAGAGAATCATACATCATGAGATGCTTAAGACAAATAATCAGATAAACATGGTTGGTAAAGAATATCATTTATCGCACGAGAATTGGGAAGAGGTCAAGGGAAATAGTTAACCCCTCAGACCTTTCACATCTTCATATAGCATTAATAATTTTGTTCAAGAAACTGATGTCTTGGTTAAACTTTTTAGTGAGGAGCTTCCTACTAAGCGAGTTCTTGAAATTGCTAAGGACAAGGGCCTAACCTATCAGAGAAGAAATCAAAATGATAATCAAGTTAATTCTCGAAGTCTTAACCTCGGATCAGCTTCTGGCATGAATATTGATTTAGGAGGTTGGTTTAATAATTCTAAAGTTTTGGTTCTTGTCACCGAAATAGTGAAGATCACCTCCCAAAAGGCCAAGTTACTAAGTGCTATTGGTAGTACCCAGGTGAATGCAACTCAAGATGAAACTCATGAGGCTTTCTACTAGGATGCTCCCGTGTATTTGCAAAGTATGGAATCCGATAACAAAGGGCATTCTCCTTTTCTCGTTACTTTGCTTGTTAATAATTATCGGTTATATAATTGTTTGCTTGACTCTGGTGCTTCCACTTGTGTGATGACTAAGAGAGTCATGGAGCAGCTTAACTTAAGGATATCCAGGCCTTACTGTAAAATATGTGCCATGGATTCGAAGAAAATTGAAGTTCATGGGTTGATTAAGGACTTACAAGTCTATCTGTCTGTCTACCTTGATATCAGGATTGTTATGGACATAGTTGTGGTTGACGTGCCCGATGCTTGGGGTATGCTTTTGTCTAGGAAATGGGCCTCTGATTTAGGAGGAAGCATTCAAATGAATTGTTCATATGCTACAATTCGTTCCCCTAATGGTCAAGGATTTCTTAAATTAAACAGAGAGCCAGAAAGGATTCCATGTCCAAGATCCTAAAAGTCCCCATAATGAGATAATATGTGAGCAACGTAACCCTAGTAGTCATGTTATTTTATCTAACTCGATCACTCCCATAGAGGACAAGGTTGATAAAAAAGAGGGTGATTTAAAAGATAAGGTTTGGCATTTCTACTTTGTTGGTGCAGCATCTAGGCATGGTAAAGGTGCGGGAAATGTCCTAAAATCTCCCCTTGGTCATATTTTCAAATTTTCCTATCGGTTAGAATTTGAAGCGACCAACAATGTGGCTGAGTATGAAGCCTTGTTTTTGCGTATTGAATTGGCAAAAACTTTGAAAGTCAAATTGCTGAGTATCAAGGGTGATTCAGATTTAGTTATCATGCAAATAAAAAACAAGGTTACATGTAAAAATCAAAGATTAAGAAATTATAGAAATGTTGTGTGGGATACCATGGAGTATTTTGATGCCATCAATCTTGAAGCTATCCCAAGAGAGAAAAAATGCTTAGCTGCTGAGTTAGTTGTTGTTGCTTCTACCATGCAGTTGTTTGATAAATTAATTGAAGATAAAACTAAGACAGATATCACTTTTAAACCTTCTATCCTAGATAAGTCTGAACATGGGCATGAAACATGTGTTATTCACTTTCTAAATAATTTGGATGAGTTTCAGGGTTTTCAAGTAAATTCTGCGGAAGACGAATCCAAATGGCTTAATTTTCAGAGAAGGAAGAGTCTTACCATATGCAAGATTGAAAATGGCACATCTAAAAAGCAACCTATAGATCTTCCTGAAAGCAGGAAAATGCTCAGCATGCACTACATTGAACGTATCTGATGCCATGGGGCATCCTTTGTATTGTATTCCTAACCCTACCCCTTTTATTTCAGTATTTTATTTTGTAGGTAGATTTATGTTTTTCATGTTGTTAGACTAGTTAATAAATGAAGAGCTTATATCTTTCCTATGCGTAATGTTATATGATGATTTTGGATGAGCGCTACTTATGTTATATTGTGTGTTGCATGGGTGCAGATTCTAGATTCTCACATTCCTCCGATGCAGCAATGTGTCCCCAAGTAGAGCCAGTTGTTGACCACTACGTGTCAACGACCCATAGCAGTACGCCCCCTTTTTTCGCAAAAGGGGTAGTGCCTAATCGATGTGTTCGTGTCGTCCAGCTATCATCATCAGCCTTATTATCATGTTATAATGTAAACCCATTCTGCATGTATATGATGTAAATAATCTCAGTAGAACCATGTCATGTATGTAATTTCCTAAGTAAACCTATTTTTCTAGTGACGATCTACACTCTGGGAGCTTTTTTGTCTCATCGATCCATTCTCGGATGGTCGGCAGAGTTTTCCTTCAGTCTCACCCCAAAACCGGAATCTTTTGTCGCTAGGATCTTAGGCGAGTCCTATTGTTCTAGATCAAGTTTGTGTAAAAGTGATTTGGGAATAATCCTAACTATTTGGTTAGGTTATTTTATTACAAATTGCTTGGTCTGCTGGATTATATTTGTGTCGCAGAAATGGGTAGTCTATGAGGGTCTATTACAAATGGGTTTTCCCCCTTATAATATAAAAAATATGAAAGTCATGATGTAAAGTATCTTAAGGGTTGGAAAAACAATTTATCCCCTCATAAGTTAATTAATTAAATTTTCTAGCCAAAAATTAATTAAAATCCTAAGCCAAAATTTAATTATTTCTAGGTCCTAGGTAAATTTAAATTCTCCAAAGGCAAAATTCGTCGGTCCTTAAAAATTAAATGTTAAGAGGTCCAGGGACTAAGGTAAATTAATTATTTTGATAAATTTTAAACCTTTGATTCCTGGGGTTAAATCAAAGTCAATATTTTGGGGAAATTAACCCAAAATTTTAATTTTAGTACATTTAATTGAAAATTTTGAATTTCCTCAAAAATTAAATATTTTGACGGATGAGATAAAAAGAAATTTTAGACTTCATCAACGGTCGAGATTGCTTTGATGAAAATCACTCGAACTAGCTGTTGGAGGATTTATCTTTAAATAGGAAGTCATTTGTTAGTCGATCTATTTGATCTCCAAGTCATGTGCTAAGCAAAAAGCTCATGTAAATTTTTTCCTAGATAATAAAGAAAAATTTTGGGGTTAAATTTTGCTGGTGTTACTCTTCATGGAAATACTGTAAGATGTGTTGTTTTCATGCATAAATTTTTTTTGCCATTGATGATAGCTTTTGAAGAGTGATTTGAGTATAGATATCTTGCTCAGTCGCTGGGGTTTAAATGATAATTTAATTTTGAATGTAATAGAAGGTATCTCTATTTATCTTAATTTTATTATCATTTTCTCGCTCTATTTTGATGGTTGGGTTGAGTTTTGCAGGAAAATCTTGATTTTTAAATCCTCGGGCGTTAGGGGAAGTTTTCAGTTAGACCAGCCAATTCTTGATCTTTGTTTACTAAGGAGCCCATCCAAATTAGCTCGGGGCTTATCATAAGATTTTATGTGTGATATACGAAGGGTTTTGAGTTAAGCAAACTCCTGCTCCTCGATCTTCGCGGGTTCAGCCTTTGGATCATGCTTCTCATCTTTGTCCTTCCTGAGAGGACACTATGTTGCATAGTGACCAATTTCACCAAACCTAAAGCATTTGATCTTCGAGACGTCCTTCTACCTCCGCTGCTCCTGCTGCCCCTTGGATGCAAGGGTTGCATTCTCATCCTCCTCCTTGGGCTTCAACTGACTGCTGCTGCTACTGTCAAGCTTACACTTGACCAAGTCTCTCCTTAGCTCCAAATTACGTCCAGGCTTATCATAAGATTTTATGTGTGATATACAAAGGGTTTTGAGTTAAGCACCTCCTTTAAAGTTTTAAAAATTAATTTTTGTGTGGGAAACTGATAGATTTACCATTCTTGTGCATAGATCTATAAATTTTTAAAATCTTTTAGTTTTCTGATTTGTGTTTCGAGGGTTTTTTTTGTATATCTGGGTTCTGGGTGATTTTGTTTTCAGGTACAGGTTGCAGATCTAAAAGAGAAGTTTGATTTGAAGCCAGATCTAGGCCTTGGAGGGTAAGAACTGGCCTCAAAATCATTTTTGAAGGGATATTATTCAACTTTTTCACAATCCAAGGGTTTGAATTTATTTTTAAATCTGGAATTTTTTTTATACGGGTTTCACTAATAAATTTGAAGCGGAATATATCAACTCAATCAGAAATTTCTAGGAAATTTTTAAGGGTTTTATTGGGCTACCATTTTCCTTTCTGTCTGCTGCATTTTTCCCCTCCAGAAAATTTCGATTTTTTTTTACTGTCTGCATTTTGGGGTTTTCTGGAAATTTCGGATTTCTTTATCCTCTACCCAAACCCTCCTCTCTGCTACCATTTCCGCAGCTCTCGGCCTCATTTCCTCTACCATCCGCAACCCTTTTCTCCTCTTCCTCAAACCCTCGCTCTCTCTGACTGCCCCCTTAAACCTGTTATCCCTCGCTCCATCTTACACTTCCTTCATGCATGCTTCCTGCAACTCTTTCCTGTTGCCTCAACCCACCCTCGCTGTCCTCCCACTCCTCCAAACCTTCGTCACTTTGTTGATTTGGGGTAGCATCAGATCTTCTCTAGCCACAAAAATTGGTGGAGAGGCTAAAACACATGAGATCTCCAATACCCAGAAATAGTTTGGGCAGAATCTAACCAGTTTGGGAGATATTAAAATAATTAATATTTTTAATGGAGTCCTTAAGTCTAAACTTAGGGAAAATAAAATATTAATGTGAATTAATAAAAAACTGAGTTAGAATGGTCCAAAAGTCATGGATCAAGCCAGATCTAATCTTAACCATTGCTTAGGGACTTAATCTCGGTCGTTGAATTGTCAACGAGAAAAGTATAAAAGGAGGCTGGAGGGTCACTTGGAGAACACACCGAGTTGATCAAGAATTCGATTTTCTAGGGCAGGGCTTGCTGAGGAAATCAAAGGAGTGATCAGAGTTGCAATTGAGGGGCAATGAATACAGAAGCAGAGAGGCAGAGAGGGTATCGGGAGCATCAGCGCAGAAGTTGGGAGAGAGGGATGCAGAGCCAACTAGAGGCCACACAGAGGCAGCCAGAAGCCACGCAGAGGTAACTAGGATTTGTGCAGTGCCTTAGGAGAGTCAACGTGGGTGACGCAAAGGCTCCAGTGGTTGACACAAGGCTAGTTGGGTTGACGCTGGGCCAGAGAGGCTGACACAGTTCCTAGAGGCAGACGCTGGGAGATTTCGTGGGGCAGATTGGTGCTGAGAGCTGTGGGATTGTGCATCTGGGGTTTTTAGCCGGAATATCTGTCTCCGATTGAAAGGTACTACTGCCGAGAGTATTCTCTGTTGGGTGAGCCATTTCGGGCACCCAGATTGTATTCTGAAACTGCTTAATAATAAAACCCTTAGATAGCTGCACCGGTTTTCCCGCATTGGGTTTTTCCAGGGACATTAGTCCAAAAATAACGGTGTCACTTGCGTTCTTATTTTTTTTCTTCAATTGATGATCTGTATGTGTTGAGCATGTACTTGTATTTATTTTCAGTATTTACATGGTAAATAACTTGTTAATTAACAGAGCATGTACGAAGAAATAAATCAGAAAGTACATGAAGGATTTCTAACAGTTAGACTTAGAAATTCCAACACACTCTCCTTTGCGGATCCTTCTCCCCTCCTGCGTGAGTACCTCAAGCTTCTTCGAGCTTACTCCTTAACCGCTGCCAAGTCGCTCTTCCGCGTCCCTCTCCACTGCTCCATTCTCATTGTCCACAACCCCCTTCTCTTTTCCTTGTCTTCAGATCTCCTTCCTCGAGCTCCTTCCATGCATACCCACAAACCCTTCCACGCATACCCGTGGATACTTCATCAACCTGCAAAAAATCCACGTAGTATTTTCCATCCTGCATAAACGACAAGCCAAACACTTCGACTTTTCCCTTTTATTACTTCTTATGTTTTAGGTTAGTTCGTTAGGGTTAGCAGCATTGAAATTTCATTCATTTAGGAGTTAGGTTGGTTTAAAATTTGATTTTTATTCTTTGCTTTGATTAGATTCATTTTTTAGAATTCAATTTTTCTTTTTGGGGGGGTTTTGGTTATTGTTTTTTCTCTTATTTATTTTTTATTTTATTTTATTTTAGTTTTGCATTTTTCATTTTTTATTTATTTATGATTTCTTTTTTTCATTTGAAAAGCATTAAAAACACATAAAATTTCTAAAAAATCTAAAAAAAATTAAATTTCTTTTAATGACTTTAGAATTTAGGATGAAATAAATTAAAGGACTTGCGCTTTCACATTAAATATTTTAATGTGGCATATGGCCCATTAAGATTTTAACTTATTAACCGTTTAATTTGTTTTACTTCTTCATTTATCACATTAAAGCAATTGCCTATGGAATAATTAAAATTCTAATTTAAAGTTCCTAGGTGTCTTTGATGTTCAGTGCAAAATCTTAATTTTGTGATTTCTCTATCGTGAGGTGTGATAAACGTTTTAAAAAATCATATTGACTGTTGAAAAAAAGATAAATTTTGCTAGATTATCTTGCATGCTAAAGTTTTGGGCATTTTACAATTATTTGTTCATGATCGTCGCTTTGCCACATTATAAATTGCTCTAGGTGACTTGTTACTATTTAATCTTTGGTTAATTCAAATTAAAGGCACTAGTCTATAGTCATTTTTATCTTGTGATTGTGTCTTATTTTAATCTATCTATCTCATTTGACCGAGAATTGCTTTAAATTCATCAAGTTGTTCATCCTTAAAGTCTCTTAAAACCTGTGTTCCACAGGCTATCCTCATCCATTCACCTTAGGGACTACCCCCCTTGACTTGTCTAGGAGAGAGTCTAAACGGAGTGAGTAAGGATTAGAGTGACAACCCTTACTCTGAGCGTTGTCGCGGTACCTAGACACTTTGTGCGACAATAAGAGGTTGAGAACCTAGTTCTCTACTCCATTGGTAGCCCCAGGACAAAATCCCTCAGGTGATATAAAGAGATTGGGCAAGCACCCATCTCCCCTTGGTGGATTCGTTTAGAATCCACAGGTGTATTGATTGATTTCATGTTCAGTTTGGAGGCCGGTTTTAGTATTATTATATATCTTGGAGGGCCATTCCCAGCTATTGTATTAGCATATATTTCTATAATAAAGTTGGATTTTGTTGCGGCATTTCTCATTGCTCGTCATGTTGTGATCTTTCATGAGATTTTGTGTAATTTATAGATTTATGGTTTGGCTTTTACATGGCAATCTTCTGGTAAATGCATGATAGTTTTATATTAAGTGCTTGTTCCAAAAATTTCTAATTTGGGACATTACAGTGGTATCAAAGCTGGTTTTCCTGCCATCCTGAGGAGTTTTGGTCAAGTTGCTATGCCGAATTTATCATTTGTCGGAGGAGTTAAACTATCATTGGTCAAATTTGTTGTATGTCGTTGGATCAAAACTTATTGCCATACGGGGTCTACGACCTGGTCAAGATTGTGGAGGAACCAAATTTATAGTAGCGCCAAGTCTACTGTGGAGAGTTACACCCTGTTGGTCGATTTCCGGACAAAGGGCCAAATTGATTGTTGTTGGTCCTAGTAGCAGAGATGACACTACTGGATTAATTTCCAGAAGTACCGATTGTTTGCCAAAGGATAATTGATTCCAGGAGTGTTGAGCGCAAGGAAATTTTGATCATATCCAAGGATCGATAGGGGAGCGTCGATCACTTTGTCGTCAGGAGAATGAAAGTCTTGGTAACATGTGCATGGGAAGTTAGATCAGCATAATAGTCAATGGGCTCTGGATCGAGAACCAAAAATTAACTTAAGCCATGTTGAGTTCACATTGCTGAGGACAAATTCACCTAGGCCACGTTATATTGTGGGGGACTGATTGATCGTTAATTCCATAATTTGTTTAGTTCGGTGCTTGGAACCACCACAGGAGGGAGCAATGCTAATAGACTTGTGGACTGAGTGGAGAATTGGATAAATTTTGGGCTCCAGCAAGTTAAATTTCCTTTGAGAGTCAAGCAAAAGAAGTCTTGTTTCCACATCAGGATGGAGGTCATGTTGCATTATTTTCATTGGCTGAGAACACTAAATTTTTAAGAAATATCTTAAGCGACTGTGGTTGTAGACTCACGTGGAAAGGGGTCAACACTGACTATATTGAGTTCATGTCAACAATCGTGAATGGAGTTGCAAGCTTCGTGAAGGAAAAATCAACGAGACTTATTTGCAAAGACTGAATTTTGCTGAAGGTTGAGCACGTGATTGTAGTGGTGTCTGTGCGTGAATCTCATGGCATCAAATTCATAGGAAGGTTGAGCATTAACACAGGCCAATAATGTGGATGTAAGTTGGGATGCGT
Organism: Pinus tabuliformis; assembly: GCA_031772625.1. NCBI lineage: Eukaryota > Viridiplantae > Streptophyta > Pinopsida > Pinales > Pinaceae > Pinus > Pinus tabuliformis. The sequence goes on from CM062816.1 coordinate 862,586,119, forward strand.
TGAGTATAACAAAGCCAACGGGTGGAAATACGCCAAACATTCAGAGTCACAGAGCTGGCTGTGCATTTCCAAGTCAAGTTTTAAGGGATTGACCATCTACGTTGGTTCCTATGGAAATTAGGATTGAGTCGCATAGAATGTGTTGATTGAACAGTTGATTCATTGAATGTTTGGCTCCGGACCTGCATAACCACACAGAGCCACTGAGGAAGTGTTGGCGGAGGGTAAATTGTCTGAGTTGACTTGCAAGCATTGACAACAAAACAAATTGGTCACTAGCAGTGGCAACTCAATCCTTAACGAAACAGACACGAAATTTGTCAGATTGACCAAGTCTCTTTGTTTCGAGAAGCTAAACTCTTCCCTGTGAGCTATTGTGCGTACATCCTTACAATAGGTCAATTCTGAGCTTGAGGAAAGCCATGCACACTTGTTGACAGAGTTCGTCTATCTTACTCTACTTGTGCGTGGGAGTACCAAATCTCCTGAACCTAGTTCATCAAGTTTGAAAAGACTTTTCCATGTGACCTTCATGTGTTTCAAATCTATCCTAGCTAGTTTACTTTAGAAAGGAGTGCATCTAGTTCATCAAGTTCGAAAAGAATTTTCCATGTGACCTTCATGTGTTTCATGTGACCACATTGTGCTTATTGGTTTATCGTCTTCGTGCCATATATATGAGGTTTGCATTGCTAGCTGTGAATGATATCACCTTCCAGTGGAGAGTGATATAGTGCCTTAGCCACCAACGGGACTGCTTTCTGTGGGAATGATTTCTAAGTAATGAAAGGAAAAGTTGTTCAACTTACGCAGATGAGTCTACATTCTAGGCCGAAAGTTATCATTATTCCAAGTGTTGCACTTGTTGAGGAAGTTGCTCACCTTCTAAAGGATACATTTGGACTGCTAAAGAAAAATCAGGTTCCCTCATTATCTCTTACTCTATAGGATGGTATAATGATTGTGCAATATTCCAGTTTGTAGTTAATATTCTTGGGATAAATACTTTGCAAATTTTGCTAGTTGGGGTTCATTTCCACACTCTGAGTATTATATATGTAATGCCAAGACAAAGAAGCCCAAAACTTGTCTACAACATTATGTTCTCCACATCCAAACTCAAGTGAAACCAACAATATCACCTACAACATATTGCAAATAATTACACAACGGACCAATCCACTCCTAAGAGCGGCATTTATCTATTATCTTTCTAGATTAACATTTGTGCAAGATCTTTGGGTTAGTAAAGCCACAAATTATGTATATTGGCTAGACATTGGCTAAGAAAGGAGGCATAATTCTAAGATGGACCTTGAAACAACCCTCAAGGGCATCCTCAAGAAGCTTCGTCAACGACAATTCAAACCCTCTAACAGCAATACCTCTTCAGAGCAGCCAGAGGAAAAACAAAACAACAAACCTTTCTCAAGAGGGGTCTATACCATTCTTCAAAAAGAACAGCCAAGGGATCTGCAGAAAGAGCTAGAGATTGAACACAAGATCTTTAAACTTGGGATAGATTTGAAATACATTAAGGTCACATGGAAAATTCTTTTCCAATTTGATGAACTAGATGCACTCCTTTCTAAAGTAAATTAGTTGGAAGGAAGAAAATTGATTTGGGCACTCAAACCAGCTATGCTTGCTCTCATACAACACAAGTTCTTAGAGGAACCATGTGAAGGGGTTAGACTTCCAGTTGTATCTTGTCTCAGTAACATCATGAGACTAATCACCCCTATAGCTCCCTTCAATGATGATGTTTTCAGGAGAGTCTTCGAGCTAATGGTAGAAACTTTGCGAGATTTGGAGCTAATGGTAGAAACTTTGCGAGATTTGGATAATAGTGAGGGTCCTACATTTGTGAAGAAGCTTCGGGTTCTGAAAATTATGGCCATGACTAGGACTTATGAGATCTTGTTTGATCTGGAGTGTGATGATTTGATCCTACAGATGTTCCAATGCTTCTTCAACATTAGGAAACATCATCCTAACATAGTCATAGCACACATGCAGTCCATCTTGTCCTCATGTATGAGAGGCCGTGATGCCATTTGTCAGGAGTTGCAGTCTCGATTGTTGTTTGTTTGGAGGAGAGAGCAGTTGGTCTCACCTGTTGCTTATGGTCTAGCTGAGAGGTTGGTTGAGCAGAACATTGGGTTGTTCAGGAGACAGTTGACCAGGGAGGAGCAACTCAGGTTTGGGGGCTCATGCAACAAGAATGAGATGAGGAGGAAGGGACTTTGCTTCATCTGCAAAGGACCTTGGGGACTTGACCACTCATGCTTGAGTGACACTGAGGAGATGACAATGGTAGAGCAGGGAGATATTCTTTATGTCTGTCAGGATGAGGACTCTTTGTTGGACGAGTCCATGGGTTCATACGATGATACCTTAGAGGAGCACGAGCAATCATATAGAGTTGATGACAGCAACCCAGATATGCATCCATGTGTGTGGTATAGGAGTATGAGGAGCAGCTGATTGTTCCCATGTGGGAAAGAGATTAGGGAGCAAATGAGCGGTTAATGATTCAACATAGAAAGCACAGAGAGGAGCATGAGTCATGTCGACTCATTGACATCAGGCCAGATTCATATGATGAGCTGCCTATGGGTCCTAGGAGAGACATTCAGGATAGTGTGTCACCAGTGATGAGTCAGCATGAGCAGCATATGATGGAGTGTGAGTCAGCTGAGGAGGATCAGGCACATAGTATGCATGATGAGCCTTTTTGGGAGAGCCAGTTGGAGGTTCATATTGAACTCGTGATGATGGAGGATGAGAAACCACCCTTGGGGTCAGTCGTTGATGAGGAGCAGACAGATGTACAGACAGCTAGCAAGGTGACGATGTTCGCTGACACTTGTCCTCAAGAGATGTTGGAGTATGACAAGACAGTTTGGCAGGAGATTGGTGGATTGGAGGAGCGTGGAGTTTCCTATCAGGCGAGGGAGATGGCAATGCATCCATCTTTGGGTCTACCCATTGATGAGGTGCAAACAGGTGTAGTGGCAGCTAACCGAGCTGCAACATTTTTAGGCAGCAACCCTCCCCAGGAGTACATAGATAGGGCTTGCAGCACAGTTTGGCTACTTGTACCCATTACAAGGAGAGAGCCAAGACTTTCTCGATGGATATTGCTGACCACCCAGATAGGGCAACACGAGTTGAGCATGGACCAACATCAACATAGTAGACTTGTTCCTTACACAAGAGTCCATGACTTAGATTGACGGGAGATCATGAGTTGGCATCCTATTGATGGAGTATCATTCTTATTTGGGAGCAGTGTACTGCAGGAGCCCTTAGAGGTGGGGGATATTACATGCTCCAGTTGGCAGCAGAATGTGGGTTGGCCACTCATCAGTATCTCAACGCAACATCAGTATGGTGAGAATGACCTTGGGGTATGCCAAGGATTGGATTGGAGAGAGGTGATCAGCTGGTACACAGTTGGTGGGGTAGCATTCCTAGCCGGAGCTACAACACAGCAAGAGCCATGGAGCATTAATGCTCCCTTTTGGTGGCATTGGGATCCAGGTGGATTTACTGGTAGTAGGTTGAGTCAGAGATGGACATGGGATCTAGGTATTGGAGGATCCAGTCATATTTCGATAGCTTGGAGACGTGACGTGGACCAGCGATTCGTATGGGATCCAGGCATTGGGTCTCAGATTTGGATTGCTTGAGGGCAAGCAATCTTGGGGCAGGAGGACTATCATGTCCCCATTTTTATTCTTCTTCATAGTACATCCAGGGTGGATTTCCAGGACAGGGGATGGCCATGTCAATGGAGCAGGTTTATGTCGTCAGGGCTCCTGATGGAGTTTTGAGGAGATTTTTTGGAATTTGATGGCATTCGCTTGGCATATTCCATCATCAACTCAGTTTGCCTTTCATTCTGTTGCATTCCGACAACTTACAAAAATCAACATTATTATTAGGCATAACTTAATTAATTATGCTCGAGGTGGCATTCTAGGGAGACTAATTGATGGAACACCTCAGTATAATAGCTCATTGGAACCGGAATGAAAATATCTACATGATGAGATTTTTGGATGTGAGTTTTAGTGATTTGAGGAGTCATGGTGGCCAATTTACTCTTTTCTTGCATTAAAAAGAATAATTTAAATTAAAATAAAAGAGGGAAAAGTGCTCCATGACTAAAATAATAATAAAATAGAAGGTTCTAGAGGGGTCCATCAAATCTATAAAAGAGGAGGAGGAGGCCATTGGAGGACATCTTGGTTTTGATATGGTTTCTTGTATGAGAGGTTGAGAACCCGGTTCTCTACTCCATTGGTAGCCCCAGGACGAAAACCCTCTGGTGATATCAAGAGATTGGGTGAGCACCCATCTCCCTTTGCTGGATTCGTTCAGAATCCATAGGTGTAGTGATTGATTTCATGTTCAGTTTGGAGGCTAGTTTCAGTATTATTATATATCTTGGAGAGCCATTCCCAGCTATTTTATTAGAATATATTTCTATAATAAAGTTGGATTTTGTTGCTGCATTTCTCATTGCTCGTCATGTTGTGATCTTTAATGAGATTTTGTGTAATTTATAGATTTATGGTTTGGGTTTTACATGACAATCTTCTGGTAAATGCATAATAGTTTTATATGAAATGCTTGTTCCAAAAATTTCACATCACATACAGGCTTCAACTTATTATTTTTCAGGCTACTACCTGAAAAGAGACTACAATCCCCTTATACATAAAAGATGCAATGTGTTGGTTTACCTGGCTTTTAATTTTGCATACCTCCATCATTTTGTCTCTTCCTTATCTTCCTCAAATCTGCTTCACATTTGTTCTTCTTCCTCCTTTTCTTTGTGCCAGGTAACTCACAAACTAGGTCTCTCACATAGCTCAATCAACTCTCTAACACTTTTCTGTCCAAAAGCATATTTTTTTATAAACAAACTTTGTTGACTGTTCGTATTCCAAGCAGGAATCTGAAATGAAAAGCTTTCCTCTTTGTATTCCACCTTTTTGTTTCCTACTTTTAGAGTTAAATATCAAAACAAAATGATCCCCCAAATAATATTAAAAGATTTAGATCAAACAAATCTAATGATTGCCTAAACCATGGATAAACTAATGTCAAGCATATTTCTAGTTAATGTAACTACATTTGGAGAACATCAAAACACCTCCATGCACCTCTGCACTTCAACGCATATTCCAGCAGCACATTCTTTGATAAGCATCACATACTCAACAATACATACTCAGCAACATTAATGACAAAAGTTACTCATTGAACTCTCCAACTAAACTGAGCATATTGTCAATGAAAATCTGAATAGGAACTGAACTGACTGAACAGAAATTACACTGTGTGAGCAGGAAACCTTCAGCTGACACAAGAACAGTACAACCATTTACATCAAAACTTCTTCAAGCACTTCTTCAACGCTGACTTCTGCAACATACCTCTTGTTGCTCAACAATACATCAACAATCTTAACATCAGAACATCACACATCATATTACAACATCACAACATCACAGTGTCTGCACTTGAAGCAAGCATACCTTTGAGCACTAGACTTACTCACAACTTTACAAAAGAGTATTGACATCAATACAAACATAGAATCAAACCATATCCATAACTTCAACACCCTTTTCCATCAATCACAACTTCACCAACAAAATATTTAGCATGCAAAACCATAAAATATTTTCAACAAAATACTCACAATTTATCCAAGAACATGCCTTCTTTCAATCCCAAAATGGCGTCCCCTCAACAAAAACTAGTTTCAAATAGCCAAAATCCACATAAAATCACATTTCCACGAGTAGCAAAGTACAATAAAGCAAGTCAAGCTCTTCTAGAGGCCGAAATCCACAAGTGATGATGAATAAATGAAAGAGGTGATCATCTATTTATATGAGGTCTATCACCTCTAATAATTTACTAAAATCCCCTAAAACAAGTTTGATTTTGAGTAGACATAAAGTAAAATTGGGTTACATGCCAGTGCACTAGCACATATAGAATATAACAATAAAATCCCACGAGCCGTAAGCCTGTAAAATGATGTTGTCATGCCCATTTAGGACTCAAAATGCTCCGAAAATGCAACGGAAGGGTTACAATGATCTCCAAACATCATGATCATCCTCAATTTGAGGGAAGGTCCTCAAATTAAGCCTCAAACCATATCCATGTGTCCAAAATTCAGCTGCGGGTGCCCAAAGTTACCTCTTTGGGTGCAAAATAGACAACATAATGTGCTCTCTCTCTAACACTGGGGCTCCATTAGGTGAAACAAGCCCTCTTCAATCATCCTAGGGGATAACCAACCTCATTTGGACTATGGATCAAGGCATACCCATTAAGTAGTGTCAAGGTCATGTTGGGGGCATGCTAGATCCACTGGTCCATCATCAAGAATCCTCCGTGCCAAACAACAGAGTCTCAAAATTTTGGCATCTGAGGGTGCTCTAGGGTATCTATCAACTACTAAGATCATCAAAGTGCCAAATGCTCCATTGCATAGGGGCAACTCTTCATCTGCAAGATCATCATGCTCTTCTGGAGTGTAGTATGAACTATCTCAAACTCAAGTGAAAACAACCACTCATTATATACTAAGAGTCAACACCATAAATGCATATATGTGGACCATACTTAAGTGTTAAGGACATATTAATACTTCAAACCAGGATCACCTTCAAATATCTAACTAGACCAAGTCTCATAAAGGTGTTACCTACTTTTGTAGGGGTGGCTAAGTAGTCAACCCAATTAGGGGTTTCTAGCCCAAGGTTAACCCTTGAACGCATAGGTGTTAGTAAGAATAGGTAGCAATGGAAGGGAAGGACTTCATGGCCAAGTGCCATGGTCAGTGGACCAACTAATGAGTGTCCATATTGTTAATTTTAGGTATGTTCTACGTTGATAGTGAATTTACTTCAATTTTCCATATTAGCTCAACGTCAATTCCATATTAGCAATCACATTTAGCATGATAGTAAAATGCAGATAGAACATAAACATAAATAGCAGAAGACAAGCCAAGACAAGAGGACACAAGATGTGGTGCCAACCAGGGACAAACCCCTATGTGGGGAAACCCTTGATCAATTCTTCTTATATGTTCTTTAATAGTTCAACAGAGAGAGAGAGATAGTACATATACATTAGAAGTCAACATTTTGACTTATCTAAATAAGAGCAGAGATCTTCTAAAAGAAGATGGCACATGAAGCAGCTGATCTGATCTCAGGTGAAGGCACACTGCTTCAACTGATCCTCCAAGGTGACTCGATCACCATGCAGCACCCATCACTGTGTTGCACCTCATCATCATGCTGCACCTGTCATTGTGTTGCACCCAATCACTGAGTTGCTCTTCATCACTATGCTGCTCCCATCACTGAGCAGTACCACATCATCATGTTGTACTCATCATCAACAAGTTGTTGCAATGCATCGTGTTGTTGCTATATCTACATGCCCATCATCACCATGCTGTACCATTGTGCAGCACTGTACTGCATCCATGCTGCCCACACCAGTCACTGCATTTATCATGTTGCATTCATCCAAGTATGTTGCATCTAAACATACTGTCAATACAACCATGCTGATGTTGACAATACAACCATGCATGTGTTGCACCATATTGTCCATTGTGTTGCACCTAAACATACACTCATCCATGCTTGCTATAATCATTATGATGTACGTAAAGCATCCAATATGCTGCAACCTTTTTACGCTTATCAGTCTTAGCTGCTTGCTATGGCTTGTAGCCTAGCAAAGCAGTTAGGCTATGGTTGTTTAGGCTACATAATCAGGAAATATAGAGCTTCTCTAGAACAGTAACCAAGTCCTCTAACAGTCCTTCTTAACTGCCTCTAACATCCCTCCTAAACTGCCTCTAGCAATCCTCCTAAACTGCCTCTAACAATCCTCCTAAACAGTCCTTAACTGCAGATAAGTTCCTTCCATGGACTGCGTCTAGGGCACCAACATGACACATAAGACTACGCTTAGGACTTGCAATTCATAGCAGTTAGGGCACATGAAAAACCCTCCTCAAACTGCGGCCTAGAACAACGTATGAGGGATCTCTTTTAGGGACAATGTTTAGGTCTTCACCATGACTGTGTTTAGGACAACTTCACCATGATTGCATTTAGGGAAGCTTCAACATGACTGCGTTTAGGGCAGCTTCATGACTGCGTATTAGGGCAGCTTCACCATGACAGCGTATTGGGGCAGCTTTAGTATGCAACATATGTTCTTCTTACCCATGACAACAACTAGGTCTGGGGAATCTCCTTAACTCCCTTTAGACGTGTGGCTAGGGCATTCTGCCTTCATGACTCTGTTTAGGGCATCATTAGGCCAGCGGTTAGGGCTTGCTTCATACCAACGTTTAGCCTTCTCCGTTAGGGCAGGATTGTCTCTTAGGATCTCTCCTCCCACTAAAACCCAAAGACAAGTGGAGAGGAAGAGATCACAAGTAGAGTGTGTGTGAAAATAACTAGCAGGCCACCACATTTTATATTAAAACGTTGAGCACAAGTGTGGGCAATTTGGTTACTGGTCGACCTTGACGAATTGTCCCATAACAGCGTATTGGGGCAGCTTCAGTATGCAACGTAGGTTCTTCTTACCCATGACAACAACTAGGTCTAGGGAATCTCCTTAACTCCCTTTAGACCTGTGGCTAGGGCATTCTGCCTTCATGACTCTGTTTAGGGCATCATTAGGCCAGCGGTTAGGGCTTGCTTCATACCAACGTTTAGCCTTCTCCGTTAGGGCAACATTGTCTCTTAGGATCTCTCCTCCCACTAAAACCCAAAGACAAGTGGAGAGGAAGAGATCACAAGTAGAGTGTGTGTGAAAATGACTAGCAAGCCACCACATTTTATATTAAAACGTTGAGCACAAGTGTGGGCAATTTGGTTGCTGGCCGACCTTGACGAATTGTCCCATAACACAAATAAATTCATATCTCCATGAATACATGCCGGAATTGGATGATATTTAGATCAATCCTACACCTCTCGACAATAGGAATCCAAGAAAAATATCAGCTGCCATGAATAAGTATACCCACATGGAGTTTGGCCCTAGTTTCCAATTTTAACACTCCCTCTCAATTAGGGAGAACTCCATTTGCTAATCCATCTGCCAGACTGTACTATCTTTGTCATCAGTGCCTTGCACTGCTCTGCTTTACTCTGCTGAACTATGAAGAAGAAGAAGTGATCATGAATGGATCATACCATCTTCTACTAACCCGAAGTTAGTCCCATATAAAAGAGAGTGTTGCATACCACTCTTACTGATCCGAAATCAGTTCCAATTGATCCCAGATCAATATCATCCTAGCATAGGGAGTACAATAGTAACATGATGCGTCCATTGGTACTACTATGGTACCTATCCTCATTTCCCTACTCATTGGCCAGATGAGAAGTACTTCCCATGAGTCCCAAACTACATGGGTAGGATGTCTTAGCAAGAGAAGGACGAACCACTCATCCTGCCTACATGTCGCCAGGGGTATCCCAGGAGAAGGTTGAAACACTCTCCCTGTACACAACAAATCACTAGGGGAAGGCTGAACCACTAACCCTATGACTGTGTCTTGGCAAGAGAAGGATGAACCACTCATCCTGCCTACATAGTAGACCACTAGGCGAAGGCTGAACCACTCACCCTATGGTTGCTCATCGCTCCACGATGTACCCCCAAGCCCCCTGGATCTCCCAAACCTCAATGTCCATATCATACAGGACCCTAAGGAGAGAGTCTCTCCACGACTCCTAATCGTTCTCGGAAAGTCAAGAATTTGACCTTTCAAAGGGGCTTCGACAGAATATTGGCAACCTGCACATCAGTGTAAAGACTGAGCTCATGTAAAGGACCATTTCTGATTCTATAACGATTTACTGAACTGTAAATATTGTAAAATGTTTCTATAGAGCTATCTATCCTAAATAGAGTATGAGACTTTAAGAAAATATTCTATTCTAAATTTATGCAAAAACTTCATATGACTAATTGCTAGCTTGGATGATAAATACTTACTTCGTCTGTTGCAGATGAAAAATGTTTCAGGACTCCTCCAGTTTGCTTCCGTTTACCAAATGACCGAAACCACCCAGCCAAACTGAGCAGAACCTCGCTACTCAGTCCAGTAAACTCCTCAATTGGAGCACATTGTTCCCTCATGCCCAGAAACCTCAGAACAAGCAAGGCCCAGTTGTTCCTAATGATTAACCAACTGTATATAAGCTTTTCTCCCGTTTTTTCTCCCCCCTTGCCTCCCACCGTCCCTTCCTTCTTATAAGTTTCTATTTGCCGACATCCCCCATCATCGTGTCAAAATTATGATAAGTGTTGATTTTTATAAACAAAAATATGATTTTATTTTATTTACATATCTTAATTTGAAATAAAGTTTATTTATTTATTTTAATAATTTAATTTTAATTTATTTAATTTTTAATTTTTAATTTTTAATTTAATAAATTTTATTTAATTTCTTAAATATTAATTTATTATAAGTGGGTCATTACATACATCCCTCCTTCCAAAAACTTCATCCCGAAGTCAGGGTTTATAAAATATATTAATGATTATTATGAGTATATAGGGCTTTATATTGCAAAATTGAATTTGTTTTCTGTAATATTTTTAATATTTTACCACTATAATAGCCATGTTCTACCTCAATTGGTTTTCATCTATACTATAACCATCCTATCCTTCCTAATCTCTTCCGCTCCCATCCTATCCATCCTCTACTGGAGTATGTCATGGCGTCAGTTATACTGACCTAACCATTCATAAACTCCAAGGATGACAGCGTCGGCTATACCGACCTGATCCTTAGTAGGCATCTGACAGTCATCATCACACATCTAGGGGAGCGTGACTCGCACAGTCCTCCCATGACTCCAGGATTCGGAGGATAAACGGTGGGCAACACCTCCACCCCTCCCAGTAGAATCAGGGTTAATACCCTATCATGGAATCTCTTTGAGCCTTAATTGTTCTAAAGTTTCTGTCATCACGTGGTCATTTTGGTAACGGATATTATCTGCAATCATAAACTTTTGTCCATGCATTTATAAAATGTGCATTAATATGTTCAAAACACATAACTTATGTATATTTCATATAGGTCATCTATAGTATAACATACTTTGCCATAATCTATTCCTGTCAGTGGTTTTCATATCAAAATGTAATCATTCTTTGATTTCTATCTCATCAATCATATTGATATGCATAAATAAAACAAAATTATAATATCTTAATTCTCATCAGAAGCAAAATTACTCAAATATTTAAACTTTACTTTGATAACTATAATTTAGTAAGATCAATAACATATTCCGTTTTGGTATCCATGTACTAGCGGAATTAAACAGATATTATGTCATAAAAGTTCATGTTTATATATGGTCATTCAAAAATGGTTCTGAGTCTCTGATTTACAGTAAAGTAAATATATACAAAACATAGTTTAAAGTTCTTCAAAATTGACACAGATTGGGGTATTTTTGACATATGTTCTCTGTATCTTCCCAAGTAGCCGATCCAGGACTATACTTGTCCCACTGGACCTTAACTTGGTCTACCAGACGGTTCCTGAGCTGTCGAACCCTACGTTCCAGGATATGTAATGGTTCGGCAGATATGATTCCTTTATCCGATACCTACAGTTCCTTCCATGGAAGGAGGCAGTGGAGAGCAGAGCGTTTTTGGGTTTCAATTCAAATGTCTGAAGAAGAGAAACGGAGGGTTTCGGTTCATCATTCATGTTGCACTATAAGTCATTCATTCAGCTTGACAACAGCTCTAAATAAAATTTTGTAATGTATATAAGCATGTCTATATTTTTGTTTTTAATGCAAACAGGCTTTCCTCTCAAGATTTTAAAGCTTCTGAACAAGATGAAACCTTTGTTTGCAGATCGCTTCTTTTCGGATACAGAGTTACCTTTCTAGGATAAGGACTCTTTTCAAAGTCATCTGAAAACAGAAGTATTTTTGTAATAGAGTGGGCTTTAGTTGCATTTCTTCAGTTAGAAGATGCATCTGCAGTAGTGAAGCACTTGCTATCATTACTTCTTTAGACAGAGTTTTTGAACAGATTTTTTTTTACTTGCTATCATTATTTCTTTAGACAAAGTTTTTGAACAGATTTTTTTTTGAACAACTTAACAGATCGAGAGTTTAACTTGGCTCTGATACCAGATGTAAAGACTGAGCTGATGTAAAGGACTGTAAAGGACCATTTCTGATTCTATAACGATTTACTGAACTATAAATATTGTAAAATGTTTCTGTAGAGCTATCTATCCTAAACAGAGTATGAGACTTTAAGAAAATTTTCTATTCTAAATTTATGCAAAAACTTCATATGACTAATTGCTGGCTTGGATGATAAATACTTACTTGGTCTGCTGCGGATGTCTGTTGCAGATGAAAAATGTTTCAGGACTCCTCCAGTTTGCTTCCGTTTACCAAACAACTGAAACCACCAAGCCAAACTGAGTAGAACCTCGCTATACAGTCCAGTAAACTCCTCAGTTGGAGCACACTGTTCCTCCGTGCCCAGAAACCTCAGAACAAGCAAGGCCCAGCGGTTCCTGATGATTAACCAACTGTGTATAAGCTTTTCTCCCTTTTTTCTCCCCACTTGCCTCCCACCGTCCCTTCCTTCTTATAAGTTTCTATTTGCCGACATCCCCCATCACCGTGTCAAAATTATGATACGTGTCGAATTTTATAAACAAAAATCTGATTTTATTTTATTTGCATATCTTAATTTAAAATAAAGTTTATTTATTTATTTTAATAATTTAATTTTAATTTATTTAATTTTTAATTTAATTAATTTTATTTAATTTCTTAGGTATTAATTTATTATAAGTGGGTCATTACAATCAGTCCCAATGTGATGGAGCCTTCTTGCTCCTCGATGTACCATATCCCAGATAAATTGGTACCTGATGTCTATATGCTTGGAGCGACCATAGAACACGAGATTCCTCAACAATCAAATCCCCCTCTGGTTGTCACAGAAGATCACGACAGTATCCAACACGTGTCCAAACAACTCACTGAAGAGCTTCCACAACCCAATGTTGAAAATATCGGTGAGGGTCTAGAAAATATCTTATCGGCAATATCGGCAAGCATAAAAAATGCATAATATATTCATTTTTTAAAGATTTTTAAACATATAAAGCAATAACAACATGAAATAAACACATTGGCACATAAATATGAAGAAAGCACTGATATGTATGATGTCAAATAGAAATGATACATCAAATGCGATACCAAATCCTGCTGATCCCTGATAATTGTCCATTCAAGGACTCAAATGTGGAGAACCAATATAAAATAACATCACATATATAAAAGTATCTCATCATCATGAGTTATATGTAGCATAACAAATAAAACTTGCAGCCATCTATCTGAAATCACTGCCCTCTCCCCCTTTTACGAGAAAACATGATGGGCTGTTTGCTAGGCCTACCCCTAGTAGTAGAAGGCCCTGACCCTGCCTCTACACCTAATGTCAAATAATGAGTGCTAGGTATGGAGCTGTGCTCTCCTATATCTATAGCAGATGGTGTTGATGCTAATTCTCCCATAGTGTCCTCCTCCTCCTCATCCTGCTCCTCCTCCAAGTGCTGCTCCTCCTTCGATTCCTCCTCTTACTGCCCCTATTCTAATGGATCATCTGGCTGTAATATCCCTTTTAGGAATATTTCTCAAATACCAGCAAACCCCAACCAGAAAAACGTACAAGTGGTATAATAGCCGGAAAACTCACAGAGATGAAATAACGATAGTGCAACAAACAACAATGTATACATGAAACGTAAACAAATACTCAAGAAATGCAGCAAGAAATGCTAAGCCATTTTATTATACTGAGCAATAGAATGAGTACAAGAGGTGATCAGAAAGATGGCACCTCGACTTGCACAAGGCAAGTGAAGAAATACACTCAGAATAGCAAAGGAATGGCCTCACACTGATCTGCGTCCCAGCTGCTGGAAAATTGTCGTGCTGCTGCTGTTGCTGGAAATCGAATGAGGATTTGGGGCTGTTCCCCTCCTTAGAAAAGGCTAAAACTCTGGAATCAGACTCTACTCAAGAAACTCAGAAAAACCTAGAAAGCTTTCCTGGAATGGCTGACCCCCGAAAATCACCCCCTTGGGGTTCTGCGCAGTCTCTCAAGGCTCTGCGCTACAACTGAATGAAACCCTCTAGAAATCTGCCTGAAACCTCTACCAAAACCCTCCAATATGCAAGGGTTGATCCCCTGCTCAATCTCCCAGCACAAATCCTACTGCAAACCCTCAAGCCAGAACTCCTGCTAGAAAGAACTGCGTCATCCCTCTCAGTGCTGCACAGTCCTCCAAGATGCTCAATCCTCCTGCCAGAAATGCTGATGAAACTACTGCCAAAATGCTGATGGAAATACCTTGCCCGAGTAGGCACTCGAAGTCCCCCAGGGCTAAGGGTGAGATCTCCGAACGGAGACACTCAATGCACTAAACAGTGTTGCAGACTAGCTAAACAGCCAGCGTGCTCTAAGTCGAAGTGACTAGCTCAAATGCACATAACTGAATGCCAAAATGAGGAAGCTCCTCTCTCCTTTATAGCCTTTGCCTCTCTCAATCCCAAGGCCCACCTTCTCTAGCGCAGTCCCTCTCTTGCCACGTGTTTCTTCCCTATTGCGCAGTCCCTCCAAGTGTCTGCGTGGGCTCCATTTCTGCGCCCCCCTTTTGGCCCCCTTGGCTCCCCTTTAAGTCACAACGTTGTGCTACTAGGAAGTGACTTTTATTCTAAAAGTGAGTCATGTCCCCTTTCCCCTGTCTCTGTCACTGACGATGGTCTTAGGAAGACCATGTAGCCTGAAGACCTCTTTGAAGAACAGCTCGGCCACCTGTGCTGCTATGTAGTGTGCGGATATGGCAAAGAAATGTGCATACTTCGTCAATCAGTCAACGACGACAAAGATACAATCCTTGCCTTGTATCATGGGCAACCTTGTGATGAAGTCCATTGAAATACTCTCCCATTTTCCCTCCGGAATGGGAAGAGGCTGCAATAAACCCGCAGGATGGCTCATCTCCCCCTTGTTCCTCTGGCAAACGGTGCACTCTCGGATATGTTGGAGTACGTCCTCCTTGAGGCCCTTCCATGAGAACCTCTCTCTGATGGCCCTGTAGGTTTTGGTAAACCCCTGATGGCCGGGCAATGGTGAATCATGTGATGCCTGGAGTATCTTCTTCTTGAGCTGAGATCCCTCAGTCAAGAAGATCCGATCCCTGTAGTAGATGATCTCATCGACCACCTTGTACCTGTCATCTGCCACCTGCCCATCCAAAACCTCACATGCAAACCTATCCTTGGAGTACTCTACTAAGAGTCGAGCCCTTCAGTCTGTGTCCAAGCTCATAAGAGACAAAGTGGCTGGTCTACGTGAAAGAGCATTTGCTACCACATTTTTCTTACCCTTGACATACTCAATGTCAAAGTCATATGCTTGGATCTTGCTGATCCACTTCTGCTGCCTCTCCTGTAGTTGCTTCTGCTCCAAAAAGAATTTGAGGTTGTTGTGATCAGTCCTCACCCTAAACCTGTTACCCACTAAATACTGCCAGAACTTGGCCAATGCATGCATGATGGCCAGCATCTCCTTGTCGTATATAGAATACAACCTCTCGTGTGGAAGGAGCTTCCGACTCTCATAGGCTATAGGGTGACCTCCCTGCATCAATATTGCGTCGATCCCCTCTTCCGACGCGTCACACTCCAAAACAAATGGTTGCGTGAAATCTGGCAATGCAAGCATTGGGAAGCTACTCGTAACCTCCTTGAGCCTGTCAAAGGCTCGCTGTGTTGTATCCGACCAACTCAAAGCCCCCTTCCTCGTCAAATCTGTCAGGGATGTAGCAAGCTGTGAGAAACTCTTGACGAACTTCCGGTAGTAAGTACAAATGCCAATGAACCCCCGTAGTTCTGTCACGTTTCTTGGCTCTGGCCACTCTCTATTGGCCCTGATTTTCTCCTCATGGACTCTCACCCCGTCCACCCCTATGATGTGCCCCAAAACAACATCTTCGTCAACCCAAACTCACACTTGGAGAGTTTGGCATAGAACTGTTGCTCCTGCAAGATACGCAACACTGTCTCAATGTGCTGGAGATGCTCCTCCCAAGTCCTGTTGTAAATGAGAATGTCATCAAAGAATACCAACACAAACTTCCTCAGGTGACTGCGGACGATGTGATTCATGCAGGACTAAAATGTGGCGGGGGCGTTGGTTAGCCCAGAGGGCATCACCAAGAACTCAAAGTGCCCATAGCGACACTTGAAGGCGGTCTTGGGAATGTCCTGCTCGCTCACGCGAATCTAATGGTAGCCAGATCTCAAATCAATCTTTGAGAAGAACCGTGCTCCTCTCAACTCATCCATCAACTCGTTGATCTTGGGTATGGGGTACCTGTTCTTCAGTGTCTTCTTGTTCAGGGCCCTGTAATCAATGCACATCCTCAATGTGTCATCCTTCTTCTTCACCAACACCACGAAAGAAGCAAAAGGACTCGTGCTCGGCCGAATGTGCCCAAGAGCCAGCAACTCCTGAATGGCCTGCTCAATCTCATCCGGATAGGCCTTGGGATGCCTATAGGGGGTAGCCTAAATACCCTGCTCAAGCTAAATGGTGTGCTCAAACCCTCGGTCCGGTGGCTGTCTTGGCGGAATCTCCCCAAACACTATGGCATACCGATCAAGTATGCACTGTATCTCCGGATGTACTGTCCGCCCTGTAGTCCCTGCCTCTGATGCACGCAGCTCTACTGCCCACTCTACGTCTCCCTTCCGGAAGACTGCCTCCATCCGATGAGCCGAAACAGTCTGAGGCGGATATGTGTGTTGTTCCCGTATCTTCTCATGCCTCCCTATCTTCTCATCATCCCACTCCATCTCTAGGGTCTTCCAATCTGTCGTGACCTTCCCTAGAGTGATGAGCCACTGAACACCCAGTATCATGTTGGTGTCCGGAATATCGACCACGAAAAAGTGGTCAGTCAATGTGTAGGTGCCCATCGTCACTGATAGCTCTAGAACATAACGAGCACACATCATGGTCTGATCTCCTGGGACCAAAATTGAAAACCCATCGAAGCTCTCTGTCTGTATACCTCTCCACTCAACCATCTATGCATCGATGAAGTTGTGGGTTGCCCCACTGTCAACCAAAACTGATACTCGCTGGCCACGTACTGTCCCCCGTACGCGTAGCGTCAAATACTTGGGAAGTCCTCGCAATGCTGCAAGGGCCCCTCCGGTAGGTGCAAAAGATGCACCACCTGCTGCTGGCAGTGGAGGTGGCAAAGTTCCCTGCACGGCTTGACTATCTCCTGCCTCCACATCATCCTCATCATCCTCTTCCCAACTACTCTCGGAGAAGACCTCAATAAAATGTGCTTTGCTAGCAGCACATCTATGTCATGGTGCCCACGGCTCCTGACAGGTGAAGCACTTTCGCTTCTTCTTCAGCTCCCTCATGGCATCATCGTCAATCTGTACTCGTCCTGGACTCCCCTTTGGAGGTGGAATCCTCACATCCTTCCCCTTAGACTGGAAAGTCTGTCTCCAGGGGTAAGGTGTCCAGGTCCTGGGTAAGACATCTTATAAGTCCTGGGTCCTTCTAATAGCGTCCTGGAGTGTGGCTGGTCTAGTGGATTGGACTAAACCCCGAAGTGGCTCTGCTAACCCCTCAACATGCATATAGATCCTTCGCGTCGTGGATAGATCTGGCACCATCACTGAGACCCTCAAGAAATATGCAATGTAGGTCTCTGGGCTCCCTGTCTGTTTGAGCCTCGTCAGCTCAACAAAATGTTGCTCTAGGTCCCTCCGATCAAATCGCTCCATCAATCTCCTGGTGAACTCGACATATGTTGTCACTGTGGAGTGTCCGAGTGTAACCATCCCATGAAACCACCAATCCTGAGCCTCACCATCCAAATGCAACGTTGCCACCTTGATGGCCTCTTGTCTCCAACATCTGGTTAAGATGGAAATAAATGTCCAGCTTCTCCACCCAAGACTTTGCCGAACTGTTTGATGAACCATCAAACGTAGGCAAGTGGAATCTACTCGCTACACGGTGGGTGTTACCATCATGGTAACGTCGGTACCCTCTGTGATGGTCGCGGGGTCTACTATCCCGCTAGAGCTGAACAAAGTCTCTGAATCAAAGTGCACCCCTGAACTCCTGCCCATAGGCCTGGTACTCTGCAAAATAATCGCCCATATGACTGGGCTCTGTCTCCTGCTAGGCTCCAGCCCCCATATCTGCTCCTAAGGTGGGCATGGTAAAGCGTGCAGGGGCATGCGAGGCCACTTGTTGCGCAGTATCACACTGCTCTGGCAAATGATGGGATGCACCTGATCCCTCACCAATCTGAAAACCCCGTGGGCTCTCACGTTGTCTGGACTCTACTGTCGTGAATCTCTGCCCCATCACCTCAATCTGCCTCGACAGATCTTACACTGATTTGAGGAGCATATCCGCAAATCTCTTCGCATCCTCGTCTACCATCGGATCCTTCTGCTCTGCGTCCACCACAGGCTCCTCCTGTTCTGTGTCCACTACCAGAACACGATCCCCCTCTCCGTAGGTATTTTCCAACCTACGCCCAGTGTCTTTGTATCTCCTACCTCTATAACAGATGTAGGGTTTTTCCCCCGGTGTCATAAATTGCTAGCTCCATAGGCTGAGCCAGAAATATGCTCTGATACCACTGTAATATCCCTTTTAGGAATATTTCTCAAATACTAGCAAACCCCAACCAGAAAAACGTACAAGTGGTATAATAGCCGGAAAACTCACAGAGACGAAATAACGATAGTGCAACAAACAACAATGTATACATGAAACGTAAACAAATACTCAAGAAATGCAGCAAGAAATGCTAAGCCATTTTATTATACTGAGCAATAGAATGAGTACAGGAGGTGATCAAAAAGATGGCACCTCAATTCGCACAAGGCAAGTGAAGAAATACACTCAGAATAGCAAAGGAATGGCCTCACACTGATGTGCGTCCCAGCTGCTGGAAAACTGTCGTGTTGCTGCTGCTGGAAATCGAATGAAGATTTGGGGTTGTTCCCCTCCTCAAAAAAGGTTGAAACTCTGGAATTGGACTCTACTCAAAAAACCTAGAAAAACCCAGAAAGCTTTCTTGGAATGGCCGACCCCTGAAAATCACCCCCTTGGGGTTTTGCACAGTCTCTCAAGGCTCTGCGTTGCAACTGAATGAAACCCTCCAGAAATCTGCCTGAAACCTCTGCCAAAACACTCCAATATGCAAGGGTTGATCCCCTGCTCAATCTCCTAGCACAAATCCTACTGCAAACCCTCAAGCCAGAACTCCTGCCAGAAAGAACTGCGTCATCCCTCTCAGTGCTGCGCAGTCCTCCAAGATGCTCAATCCTCTTGCCATAAATGTTGATGAAACTACTGCCAAAATGCTGATGGAAATACCTTGCCCGAGTAGGCACTCAAAGTCCCCTGGGGCTAAGGGTGAGATCTCCGAACGGAGACACTCAATGCACTAAACAGTGCTACAGACTAGCTGAACAGCCAGCATGCTCTAAGTCGAGGTGACTAGCTCAAATGCACATAACTGAATTCCAAAATGAGGAAGCTCCTCTCTCCTTTATAGCCTTTGCCTCTCTTAATCCCAAGGCCCACCTTCTCTAGCACAGTCCTTCTCTTGCCACATGTTTCTTCCCTACTGCGCAGTCCCTCCAAGTGTCTGTGTGGGCTCCATTTCTGCGTCCCCCTTTTGGCCCCCTTGGCTCCCCTTTAAGTCACAACGTTGTGCTACTAGGAAGTGACTTTTATTTTAAAAGTGAGTCATGTCCCCTTTGCCTCACTTTTTTATCCATAAATCACTATAGAAGGCAAAAATTAAGCAAAATCGAATATTCCAACTAGCCATGGCTAATTAGGAATATTACACTGGCTCTAACCATGAAGGTGATTCCTCCAAGATGGGCTCCTCAGACTCCACCCTCCACTGAGACAATACATCAATATTGTCTAAGGAAATGGCATCTAGATCCATTGGTGCTTCTATTTGTCTCACTCGAAATCAGATGTTGTAATGCACATACACTAAATCATTGAGGCGTGCGAACTCCAACCTATAAGAGTCAAAAAAACTAATGAGTCTTGACTCTTGACACTCAAAGGTCATAAATTAAAAATTAAAAATGACAATAAGTGTAATTGCTCAACTGAAGGCTGGAGCTCAAAGTTATACCTGTTGTGCTTTTTTGCGTGTATTTTCTCAAATACACTCCAATTACGCTCACAACCTGAAAAGCTACATGTTTGACTCAAGATTCTTATGGCCAATTTCTGCAAATTTGGTGCCCTTGCACCAAACCTTCGCCACCAAATATCTACAAGAAAATAAAGAAATAAAAAATTCAAAAACATAAAACATAATTAAACTTTCAAATAAAAGTTACATAATTGAATTTTAAAAAAATAGAATTATAAGTAAGGAAATTCTAAATTGAAAATTCTAATTTCTAATGAGTGATGACTTGTCACCTACGTGGCATGAAGAGAGTCCTTTCCTAATAGCATTATCAAAGCCAAATAGGCCAACACAATCGCGATAATACTATATCTCGTGATTGATTTTGCTACGAAGCTCAGGATCAGGTACCATCCTATGAATACAGGAATGGAGCCCTTCCATCACCTCGCCATCAAATTCAAAGTCGCATTTGTATGAAAATGTGGGGTTGAGGAAGAGTGTTGCTGCATGAATGAGTCGATGAAGCATCCCTGTCCATCGACTATCAATCACATCCTATAACATCATATACCTTTCAAGGCCGGCAGAACCCTTGTCTGCATAATAAGAACAAATGGCCTCCTTGGCCCTATCCATGGCCTCATACAAATAAGCCATTGCAGGCTTCTCCCCATCTACTAATCTGAGAACCTGTACTAAAGGTTCACTAACTGAGCATGCTTCTTCTACTCCACATCAAAATATCTCAGAGTACACCATTTTTGCAATGGCTTTCCCGTCTTGTCTTCTGTTGTATCTACAATTATGCAGTCATTAGACACAAACATTTGCTTCAACTCGAACTGACATCGAAGCAAACACTAAAGAGTAATAAAGTTTGTGGCAAAACGTGTGATCGCAGGACGCCGCAACTCCTTGTTTCTAGTGAACTTCCTCATGAGGCTAAGAACAAAAGCATGGTTATAAATAAACTTGGGGATGCTCCTAGCCATATCAACCACCTCTTTGATGAAGGAGAGTTTCCCCATATTCTCAAGCAACAAATCAAGACAATGTGCTGCACACGGAGTCCAGAACAATGTGCGATGCCTCTTCATAAGCATCTTGCCGACAGACACATAATTAGCTGCATTGTTTGTTATGACTTGCACCACATTCTGCACACCAATCTCCCAAATGAACCCATCTAACAACTCACATATCGTTGCTGCATCTTTGATATGTTCTAATGCATCCACCGATTTAATAAACATGGTACCTTTAGGACAATGTATCAAGAAATTTAGAAGGGTCTTACCCTTCCTATCTGTCCAACCATCAGACATCACTGTGCATCCAGTAACTTCCCATGTTTTTTTCAACTTCGCCAATCTAGAGTTGATGTCTTGCTTTTCTGCTTGAAGAATTGCCCCCCACAACTCCTCATATGTAGCACTTTTGTACCCTATGCCCACAACAACAATAGCATCACACATTGGCTACCAAAATGGATTGGTTTTGGTGGTGCTAAGAGGTAAGTCGCTCCAAAAAAGACACCTCCCCATGACTCTATCTGCTTCTTGCTTCTTTTTTCTAACAAGCGATTTTATGCCAGGTTGTGATCCATGTCCTATTCGTGGAACAAAAAATAATGACCTCGCATTAGCAGTAGCAGGTGATGATGTGCCAGCTGTGGAGCCCCTCCCACTACCCTCAACATCAAAATCAGGAGAAGATATCCCAAAAAATCTACCTGTACGTTCAACCTTGTTTCTTTCTGTCTCTTCCTTCTTTTTGTCTTTTTCATCAATTGCCTCAAGAGCTTTTTGTATAAGCTCTTGACTAGAAACTGTACAAATCCCAACATCATGTCCTGTGAGTCTAGCCAGATGGTATTTCAGTCGTGTAACCCCTCCTGTCATCCTGGTCCCACACAATTTGCATGTAAGATATGCCCGATTTGTCCCACCATTAGGGTTCCCATACTTCCAAAATGGGTCCAAGGCTTTTGGCATATTTGAATTTTGTAGTGAGCTAACTCAAACCTAGGGCACCAAAAAAAAAGTTGGAATTAATAAGTAATAACCACATCATTTTACAAAATAATTTTTTTGCTACATTATTTGCAATGTGAATTCAATGAAAAACCATAAATGACAATAAGAGGGTATATTTGAAAGTTAAAAAAAAAATAGAGTTTGCTCTCCAAATATGGAGAAAACCCTTGCATTTGCTCATGGGCATGAAAATCATAGCAAATGGAAAAAAAACAAGCAAAATGATTGTAGGCAAATAGGCAAGCAAGAATAATCCTAAAACTATCAAAAAATTCATTAACATAGGGGTTTATTTGAACATACCTGTTAATGGGAGAAATGAAATTGTCTCACTGTTCTTCAAGTTTAGATCAACAAAATCTTTGTTGTTGGTGGCAATAATAGCTATTCAACACCCAAACCCTCCTTGGCAGCAAGCACATAGCTCTCCCCTTCCTTCTCCAGTAATCAGAAATGAAAATGATTGAAAAAAAAAACAAAATTGGACTTTTATAGCCGCGGCGACAATTTTTGCCGTCTCCCGGCGATATTTTAGGTCGTAGCGCGATATTTCCCTGAGATATCGCCGATATTTCGAAAATATCGCGATATTTTTGGGGAGACAAAATATTGCGATATTTTCTTGGCGATATTTTGTCTCCCCAAAAATATTACGATATCTCCGAAAATCGACGATATTTCGGCGATATTATATACACTGCCACAACCAAACAACTTCACAGGAGGCCATACTCAATGCTATGTATCCGACCTCATCAGTGCTCAAAGCAACTGACTTTTGCTTCTTGCTCATCTAGGATATCGAAGTAGAACCCAAAGAGAACCAACAGCTAGAAGTGCTCTTGCAATCCTCCACATTGCCTGCCTCGTCAGCATCAGAATAATCGTGCAGCTTCACATTTCCGATAGTGTATCTCAATCCATGAGAGATTGTGCCCTGAAGATATCTCAAATGATTCTTGGCACCAATCCAGTGAGGCTCAACCATATATGAGCTCAGCATGCTAACTGCAAAACATATATCCGGACGGGAGTTCACCAAGAACATCAATGCTAGTATGAGTTTATGAAATTTAGAGGCATTTCTTAAATCAAGTCCGACATCACTACCTCATAACTTCTTAAATTTAGGCTTCATCGAGGTAGTCACAGGCTTGTAGTTCATCATTCCAAATCCGGAATCCAACTCTCTCTTACTTTTGCAAATGAGAGGGTCTGCACCTGTCAGAAAGAGGTCGTCCTCATAAGGTGCCAGTATGAGAGGTTTATCATCCACAACCTCAAAGCAAAGGTTTGGATCGGCTTCACTCCTAGTGAATCTCAGCTTCATCAGATAGCTATCAATCCTCTCATATCAAGCCCGAGGTGTTAGCTTCAAGCCATAGAGGGCTTTGTTCCACCTGCATACATGAGATTCCCGATCATGAATCTCAAACCCCTCGGGTTGTTCCAAACTTGTGGACTTGTTACATGAGGGGAATGGTCCCCTTGTAGGACTTTCCTTCGGTACACCTTGTAAGGGCTAAACAATTTTAAAGAACCATTTTTGCAACTATAAAGATTCATTGAACTGTAAATATTGTAAAGAGATTTTATAAAGCTATCTATCCTGAGCAGGGAATGAAACCTTAAAATTCTGTTCTAAATTTATACAAAACTTCATATAACTAATTGATTGATGAGAAGTACTTACTTGGTCTGCTGCGGATGAAGATGTTTCAGAACTTCTCCAGTTCGCTTCCATTTACCAAAAGACCGAAACCACCCAGCCAAACTGAGCAGAACCTCGCTACTCAGTCCAGTAAGCTTCTCAGTTGAAGCAGACTTTTCCCCCGTGCCCAGAAACCTCAGAACAACTAGCTCTTCTTCTGTTGGTAACTCAAGTTTATAAAGTTTCGTACTTCTTCAGTATCCCTCGTTCCTTCTTCTTCCAAAACTGTTCTCTTTGGTTTATAAATTGTTTCTTGGCGGTGGCTGCCCTTCCTCCAGCAACCCACCGCTTCATCTCCTCGTGGCACCCTTCCCATGTCACGTCATATATATTTCTTTCAAAAAGGTATATTGATTTTTGATTAAATATCCTTTTGTTTGATTTTAATATAAAGGTTTAGGCTTATATTAAAATACTTTATCATTAATTTATTTTTATTATTTTTTTAATTGATTAATATAATTTATTTAATATTTATTTTATAAATAGGTCGTTACACATCTCGGACATGTACCTCCATGCTCTTCCTGAATTTAGGCATCCCTATCACCATCTATCTCACATTGGGTAGGGCCCCATAATAAGTAGACCTTTGGTGCTATAGAAGAGATGTGTCAACTGACATGGTCCTCAATGGACTTCCTGCAACTTGATACAAATTGCCAACCCTGAACCCAAGAATAAAAGAATCTTGAAAAATTCCTTTTTCAAGCACGTACCTTTCCATCTATGAATGCCACCTTGAAACGTTTGATTTCCATTGCTGAAATGAACACCATGTTCTTCTTGAGATCAGGTACATAAAGAACTTCTTGTTAATGAATCGTGCTACCCTTATTCAATTGAAGGGTAGCATTCCCTACACCCTTTTCGGGATAGGTGGCATTGACTCGAAGTATAATCTCCACGATTGATTCCATCGCTACCAAATTAGAGAGAGCTTCCTTCTATCCAATGAAGTGCCTTGAAGCACTACTATCAATAAGCCAGATTCCCAAAGAGCCTGGAGGAGAAGAAGTGGAGAGGGCCAATATAAGTTAATACTTCTTTAGCTTATTAGAAACAAAATTTGATTCTTCATACCTGGAGTTCCTTGCTTTTTTTGAAGAGTCGACCATTTCCTTGATGACTTGCATTACCTGTCATTCCTATGGTCATTGAAGATGTCCCTGGAATGATTGTTATCATCATCAAGTGATGTGTCCCTACCATTCAGACACTCCCTCGCATAATGGCCAAACTTATTGCAAGCAAGGCATCTGCCTCTCCTTCCACCCTTAGATCCAGACTTCCCATTGAAGTGATCTTTATGTAGGCCATCAGATGCTTTTGTTGCGGCACTTGGATAATATTCTCTGCTTCGACTTCACCCTTGGTGAAATTGAAGTGGGATGAGGAACCCATTGAGCCTTTTGTCCTTTCCAACTGTCTTCGGTGATTGCTCTTTCACTCTTGCTTGGGCTTTGTCTTCACCTCAGCTCTGATACCCTGTTAATTTTAGGTATGTTCTATGCTAATAGCAAATTTACTTCAATTTTCCATATTAGCTCAACATCAATTCCAGATTAACAATCACATTTAGCATGATAGTAAAATGCAGATAGAAGATAAACATAAATTGCAGAAGACAAGCCAAGACAAGAGGACACAAGATGTGGTGCCAACCAGGGACAAACCCCAATGTGGGGAACCCTTTGATCAATTCTTCTTATCTGTTCTTCAATAGTTCAGCAGAGAGAGATAGTACATATACATCAGAAGTGAACATTTTGACTTATCTAAATAAGAGTAGAGATCTTCTCTAAGAAGATGGCACATGAGGCAGCTGATCTGATCTCAGGTGAAGGCATACTACTTCAACTGATCCTCCACGGTGACTCCATCACCATGCAACACCCATCACTGTGTTGCACCTCCTCATCATGTTGCACCTTTCACTGCGTTGCACCCAATAACTGAGCTGCTCTTCATCACTATGTTGCTCCCATCACTGAGTAGTACCACATCATCGTGTTGTACTCATTATCAACAAGCTGCTACAATGCATCATGTTGCTACTATATCTACATGCCCATCATCACCATGTTGTACCATTGTGTAGCACTGTACTGCATCCATGCTTCCCACACTAGTCACTGCATTTATTCATGCCCATGACAACAACTAGGTCTAGGGCATCTCCTTATCTCCCTTTAGACCTGTGACTAGGGTATTCTGCCTTCATGACTGTGTTGAGGGCATCATTAGGCCAATGGTTAGGGCTTACTTCATACCAGCGTTTAACCTTCTCCATGATAGCGTAGAGCCTTCTCCATTAGGGCAACATTGTCTCTTAGGATCTCTATATTAAAATTTGGGTTCCAAAGGAAAAGTGGTTCCTTAAGGGTTTGATCCTTTGGCCTAGGGAAAAATGTCCAAATTTATTTGTTCTTTCCTCCTAAAGTGACTTTATAAGTGGTAAAGTCAATTTAATTTAGAAGTGACTTTATAAGTGGTAAAGTTACATTTTAATTTAAAGGTGACTTTATTAAAATCAATGAAGAATTAGAAAATGAAAAAGTGACTATGGAAATAAAATGCTAAGTGGGTCTTTATTTAAGTGGGTGAGTTAAAAAATAAAAAGTGAGAATTAAATGCACATTTATTCTCATCCCTAGATTTAAATGAATTTCAACCATTAGATCTTTTAGGGTAACCCAAAAGGTCATTTAGAGAGTAAAAAGAGAAGAGACGAGAAATAGATCAATTCATTCTTTCATAAGCATTTGAGAGAAAGAAAAGAGAGTGCAAGGAGAAAATTTTTGAGTAGTGACGAAGTGAAGGAGAGTAGCAAGAAGTCATTTCAACAAATCCGAGCATCAACATTTATTGGCATGCATCCCAAGGCAAAACGTACAACAGGAGAAAGGCACAGAAATCGAGGAAGGGGGATAGTAGCCAGGGCATGAATTTTGAGGCAGGTTTTGGGCATGATTTTCGAGGCAGCCATACTGTTGAAATCTGTATGGTCCGTACAGTAGGTTCCGGGCACGACTTTTGAGGCAAGTGGTACAACATTTAATGTTTTATTGCTGGAAAAATTTCTGTTTTGGCAGTTCGCTGATTGGCACGATTTTCGAGGCAGAGTTCAAGCACGGAAATCAAGATAAGTTGTAATTTGTGACTGCTGGAATTTTTTCTATGTATTTCAGTTTCTCTATAAAAGCATTTTCAGAAATAAAGAAGAGCTCTCAAATTTGTTTTCCCCAGGTGTTGTAGGGGGGTTTTTCCAAGGTCACATTGACCAAAAATCATTGTTATTTTCTGTGTCTGCCATAATTTTGTTGTGTTTTATTTCTGCAATCTCAGCAGTTGTGAAATCTCTAAATTTGTGTTTTCAGAAAATATTGTCATTACTAGATTTTAGAATTTTTATCATGCTTGGATTTAAAACTAAATGCATGAAGTGATAAGGAAAACTGATAATCGAGTGGGCGTTGAATTCTTTATGGTATCAAAGCTTGGTTGGCTGAAAAGTGTAGTTTGGGATAGCAAAGTGAAAATTACAGCAAGTTGATTTTTACACAGAAAACAGAAACCTTTACCACAGATTTGAAAATTTCAGTTTGGTAGGACAATAAAACATGTCTTTGGGTTTGAGAGTTGGAGACAGGTTGGATGGCCAGAACAACTACAGTGCATGGAAGGAGAGAATCCAGAGCATCTTTGAGGAAGCAGAAGTCTGGGGCATTATGGTAAATACTATACAGAACCCAGTAGCAATACCTGCTGACCCTGTGCAGTTGGCAGCGTTTAACAAAAAGAATGCTAAGGCAAAAAGATTGATTCTGGAAGGAGTCAAAGATCCTGTAATTCCTCATGTGAGAGGAAAGATTTATGCACATGAGATGTGGACAACCTTGACCAGTGTTTACCAGAGCTCAAATGAAAACAGAAAAATGGTCCGAAAGGAGAAATTGAAGGCCATTAAAATGGTTAAGAACTTAAGACTGATAGTGCGACAGTATACCTTACAAAGATCACTTCAGTGAGAGATGAGTTGGCAGCTGTAGGTGAGATCATTGCACCTGTTGACCACTACCGGTCAACTGCCCATAGCAGTACACCCCCTTTTCTTCACAAAAAGGGGTAGCGCTTGATCGACATGACCGTGCCATCCTGCAGTCATCAACAGCTTGATCGATTTATGTTGTAAACCCAGTCTGCATATATGAAATGTAAATAATCTTAGCAGATATGAGTCGTGTATGTAAATTGCCTGGGTGGGCCTAACTTTCTAATGATAATCTACGTCCCGGAAGGTTTTTCGTCTCACCGATCCATGATCGGCAGAGTTTTCCTTCAGCGTGACCCCAAAGCCGGGATTGATCTTGTCATTAAAATTTTAGGAGAATCCTAGTGTGTTAATCTGCTAGATTATAGTTGTGTCGCAGAACTGGGTGGTTTATGAGGGTCTGTGTTAAGTGGGTTTGTCCCTTTAAGATGTAAATTGTAAAAATCATGATGTAAAGTGTCTTGAGGGTTGGAAAATATTTTAAATCCCCTCATGAGTCCTAAGTCCTAGGTCCTAGGTGTTTTTTCCAAAGGCTAAGTTCGAGGATCCATTTAGAAAATGAATTAAAAATTAAAAAATTAAAAATAAATAAATAAATAACTGAAAAAAAAAAAAAAAATAATAATAATAATAATAAAATAATAAAAAATTATAAAATAAAGCAAAAACCCTAAAAAATAATAAAATAATAATATTTTGAGTAAATACATGCAAAATTTCATTTTTTAATGAATTAATAATTTCGACGGATGAGATTAAGAGATGTCTTGATCCTCATCGACGGTCGAGATCATTTCGACATGGATCACTCGAACTAGCCGTTGGGATCTTTTCCTTTAAATAAGGTGCTAGAAGTCATTTGAGATCATTGGATCTGTGAGTCTTGTGCTGAAGAAGCTCTCTTGTAGTTCATTTTTTTTGTGCAATAAAGAAGACTTTGGGGTTAAAAATCTTGCTGGTGTTACTCTTCTGAAAATGCTGTAAGATTGTTCTATTTGTTCTGCATAATTTTATTTTCAGCCATTAATGATAGCTTAATGAAGATTAATCTAGGCACAGGGATCTTGTATGATCTTTGGGGTTTGAATGATAGTTTAGATTCTGAAATATATTGGCAGGTATCTCCATTTGATCAGGGTTTCACTATTGTTTTCTCCTTCTACGTTGATGGTTGATTTTAAGCTGTGCAGGAAATCCTTTTTTCAGATTACCGGGCGTTAGGGGAAGTTCTCGGTTGAACCAGCCAACTTCTGGGTTGTGTTTTCTGAAAGAGCCCAGCCAGTTCTTGATCCCGGGCTTATCATTCGAAATATTTTTTATGAATGCATGCAGGGTTTTCTGAAGCATTTTACATTTAAATTAAATTCTGATAATATTACTGCTATTATTGCTAAATTTGACTGTTAAAGGGCCAAAAATCTGTAAATTACTCAGCTGATCTGAGGGTTCAAATTTTGCTTTATACACAGGTTTCATTAGGGTTTTGTTTTCTTGTATTTGTAGGTACAGGGTTTTGAGAAATTCTTCAGGGTTTCTGGAGCAAGAGAGATTGAGAATTTTTTAGCTCCTCATTTGTCGAAAAACCCAACATATCTGAGCACATCACAGGTGCAGGGCCTATCGTTCACCTGGACAGCGACTTTGGTGACCTCGTTTCTCAAAATTGACCCGCATTCATTCTGTTTTGGATAGAATACGATAGTCTCAAAACTAAAAAAAAAATACCCGCACGTTTATCATCACCATCCGGTCGCTGAAGGCTTCACGCGTCAAACAGTGGCATGAATATGTACGCAGGAGTAACGTATGAAAACAGCAGGTAAGAGACGCATCACTTGACGTGAACCATTCCTTTCCAGTTAGCTAATCCGAGCCCAGTCGAAATCGTCCATCAGAAATTACTCAGGTAATGTTTCAAACCGATTCATTTTTTTGCCCTCCGCCGTCGAACTGTGCTCTCGAGATTTCTTTCTACGTGTGTCCAATCTTTTGTCGGGGTCACGATTTCTTTGTTAACGCAGACATTGGCATCAGCGCGTTTGATCTTTGTTTGTTTTAAGTTTTAATATCATGGTTCTGTTAGGTTTTAGTTTAGCATAGTCTAGTTATTTTCGTTTAGATCCAAGCGTTATTTTTTTAGATTTCGTTAGTTTCTTAGCGTATACTTAGATTTAATTTTGTTTCTTTTATTTTTCTTATTTTTATTTTTTCAATCTTTATAAAAATATCAAAACAAATTTTTGTTTCAAATTTGGTTTTATGTTAATAAAAAATATATGAAAATATAAAAATTAGAAATCATAAAAAATTCATAAAAAAAAAATATATATATATATATATATATAAAATATAAAAAAAAAAAAAGGCAATAAAAAGTTTCCCCTTTTTTAAGCTTTAGATTTAGATTTAAATTTCAAAGTTTTGTTTTAGTTTAGATTTTAAAATTTTATTTTTGATTGAAAAGCATAAAAAGTATCGTGGGAAATTTTGCCAGTTTCAGTTTTTCTCGGGAAATCATCACGCAATATTTTTTCACGCTGAGATTTAAATGAATAGACAAGTCTGCGCATGAATGAACATCTTAAAGATTTGCTTCATATGATATCTGGTTAATGATTTATAATTTTAAGGCATTGATTGAAATTTTCTTAATTACTGGATATCGGTCATTACAAGAACTTTGTGGTTTTAAAAGGATATCTTGCACTGTTCTAAGTTACTTGATGACAAATGATTGTTGTTCATGGTTTGTATTTTTACATCATCTAGCAAGTAAATGTTTAAACATCAATCTCATAAGGCACTGGTCCGCTAAATTAATAAAATCTTTTTAGTGCTTCGCGTCTCCCAAACCCAGCTGGTCGACAGTGGGTCTTCATCACCTCATAGGGTCTACCCCCCTTAGCCGCGGGAGACAGGCTTAAACGGAGAGATCGGGGATCAGAGTGACAGCTCCCGGTCTGAGGGTTGTTGTGTCAATCTGCGCGACAACATTTTTTGGCGCCGTTGCCGGGGACAAAGTTTTTTCTGTCCTTGGTTTATACGACATTCATCTTCTCATTTCTCATCATTCTTTCATCTTTCTCATCTCTCATTTGAGCTGGCAAATTCAACATTTTTGGGCATCAATTGGATCTTTCATCACATACCAGCAACTTCTCTTCAGTTTGTTTCTTGTTGGGTGGCGACTCCATTTTCTTATTTTTCCCAGACAAGAAGTCTTCCTCATATCTGCTTGTTGGTTGCTTTCTGGATCTTAGAATCAGATTCATTGTTCAAGTGGCGACTCCACTTCTTTCATCTCTTAATTTTCTTGAGCAGAGATCTCGTTCTATCATCCATTTGATCCCTTATTATTCATCATGGATTATTCATTTAAACCATGTCATTTTACTGACCGTCTCCATGATTTTCCAGAGGAGGCCATTTCCAAATTACCTGTGTTCTCGAGTGGTGATTCAATCACTGTTAAAAGACATCTAGGCTTTTTGGCTCGTATAGTGATCATATATTGTAGACCCCCTCAGTTTAATCATGAAGATATCAAAATGCGTCTTTTTGTCTTTTCTTTAGAGGGTGATGCTTTGAATTGGTTTAACAGTTTTCCTAAGGATTCTTTCACTTCTTTACAAGACATTGTCAATGCTTTTAAAGATAGATATGGTAATCCAAACAGCTTGCCTTCTGCCCCTAAAATTGTGCAACAGAATGAAAGTAATTTGATAAAAGGTCCAGCTGTTGACGAAAGATTTCAAGATCAGAATGTGTCATCCACCTGTACTATTGCAGATCAAGTCCATGATAGTGGAAAAGCAGGGACAAATGACAATGAAAAGGAAGATCAAAGGCAAATTATACAAGAGCTAATGATGTTGGTAAAAAATATGGAGATTAATCAAACTAATTACGTCAATGATGTGAGAACTTTATGCACCCACCTGGAAAAACGTAATAGGGAGATGGAGATTATGCAAAATCAGCATGCTAAAGAAATTGAGGCCATGAAGACTAATGACACAGAAATTAGATTTATGCAAATCAAGTTATCAGGCTTAGAGGAAAATATGATGACCATGAAAGTTGATCATGATAGGAAAATTAATTCCATGCAAAACAAGTTATTAACTACGGACGAAGAAATGACTATCATGACGTTCGATCATAATAATCAGTTGGCCACCATGCAAGCAAATCATAAGGAAGAAATAAACTCCATGCAGTATTGCTTGATGAATATAAAGGAAAAAAACGATAAAGTAATAAAAGATATGGAAGAAGACCATGTCAGGCAAATCAATGCTATAAAGGTTGAACACTCTAGTCAGATGGATGCCATTAAAATACAGGTTCAAAAGTTTCAACAATGGTCAAAGGATGAGAGAAACCAGGGGACATCAACAGATCTGGAGCCTTCTCATTTGTCGCAACAAGTTCCATCTTATTATGAGGAGGTCATTGGTTCGATTGAAAGATGGTTAATTGAAGGTGATCCAGATAGACTTAAAAATGATAAAGATCAGATGCAGGATAAAGAAAGGCATGTCACGCATATCTTACATACTTCATCTGATAGCTTTGAAACAGAAAGTTCCATGTCATCAGTGATACAACCTGCCACAAAGAAAAAGCGCAAGAGAAAGAAAATGAGAAGAAGATTTGATGCATCAGACGGCCGCGAGCAGCTTGATTTTTGGATAGGAAAAAGTCCTACCATATGCAGAATTGGACATGGCACATCCGACAAGCAGCCGACAGATTTGCCTGAAAGCAGGCAAATGCTCAGTATACACTATATTGAACACATCTGATGCCATGGGGCATCTTTTGTATTGTATTTCTAACCCTACTCCTTGTTTTTCAGCATTTCCATTTCTGTTTTAGGATTAGATAGTTAATAAATGAAGAGCTTATATCTTTCATGTGCTTAATGTTATATGATGATTTTTTTGGACCGACGCTACTTATATTTTGTTGTGTGTTGCATGGATGCAGATTCTGGATTCTCACATTCCTGCAGTGCAGCAACGTGTCCCCAAGTAGAGCCAGATGTTGACCACTACCGGTCAACTGCCCATAGCAGTACACCTCCTTTTCTTCACAAAAAGGGGTAGCGCTTGATCGACATGACCGTGCCATCCTGCAGTCATCAACAGCTTGATCGATTTATGTTGTAAACCCAGTCTGCATATATGAAATGTAAATAATCTTAGCAGATATGAGTCGTGTATGTAAATTGCCTGGGTGGACCTAACTTTCTAATGATAATCTACATCCCGAAAGGTTTTTCGTCTCACCGATCCATGATCGGCAGAGTTTTCCTTCAGCCTGACCCCAAAGCCGGGATTGATTTTGTCATTAAAATTTTAGGAGAATCCTAGTGTGTTAATCTGCTAGATTATAGTTGTGTCGTAGAACTGGGTGGTTTATGAGGGTCTGTGTTAAGTGGGTTTGTCCCTTTAAGATGTAAATTGTAAAAGTCATGATGTAAAGTGTCTTGAGGGTTGGAAAATATTTTAAATCCCCTCATGAGTCCTAAGTCCTAGGTCCTAGGTGTTTTTTCCAAAGGCTAAGTTCGAGGATCCATTTAGAAAATGAATTAAAAATTAAAAAATTAAAAATAAAAAAATAAATAACTGAAAAATAAAAAAAATAATAAATAATAATAAAATAATAAAAAATTATAAAATAAAGCAAAAACCCTAAAAAATAATAAAATAATAATATTTTGAGTAAATACATGCAAAATTTCATTTTTTAATGAATTAATAATTTCGATGGATGAGATTAAGAGATGTCTTGATCCTCATCGACGGTCGAGATCATTTCGACATGGATCACTCGAACTAGCCGTTGGGATCTTTTCCTTTAAATAGGGTGCTAGGAGTCATTTGAGATCATTGGATCTGTGAGTCTTGTGCTGAAGAAGCTCTCTTGTAGTTCATTTTTTTTGTGCAATAAAGAAGACTTTGGGGTTAAAAATCTTGTTGGTGTTACTCTTCTGAAAATGCTGTAAGATTGTTCTATTTGTTCTGCATAATTTTATTTTCAGCCATTAATGATAGCTTAATGAAGATTAATCTAGGCACAGGTATCTTGTCTGATCTTTGGGGTTTGAATGATAGTTTAGATTCTGAAATATGTTGGCAGGTATCTCCATTTGATCAGGGTTTCACTATTGTTTTCTCCTTCTACGTTGATGGTTGATTTTAAGTTGTGCAGGAAATCCTTTTTTCAGATTACCGGGCGTTAGGGGAAGTCCTCGGCTGAACCAGCCAACTCCCGGGTTGTGTTTTCTGAAAGAGCCCAGCCAGTTCTTGATCCCGGGCTTATCATTCGAAATATTTTTTTATGAATGCATGCGGGGTTTTCTGAAGCATTTTACATTTAAATTAAGTTCTGATA
The DNA here is from genome assembly GCA_031772625.1 of Pinus tabuliformis. Taxonomy (NCBI): domain Eukaryota; kingdom Viridiplantae; phylum Streptophyta; class Pinopsida; order Pinales; family Pinaceae; genus Pinus; species Pinus tabuliformis. The sequence goes on from CM062816.1 coordinate 862,620,696, forward strand.
ATATTACTGCTATTATTGCTAAATCTGGCTGTTAAAGGGCCAAAAATCTGTAAATTACTTAGCTAATCTGAGGGTTCAAATTTTGCTTTATACACAGGTTTCATTAGGGTTTTGTTTTCTTGTATTTGCAGGTACAGGGTTTTGAGAAATTCTTCAGGGTTTCTGGAGCAGGAGAGATTGAGAATTTTTGAGCTCCTCATTTGTCGAAAAACCCGACATATCTGAGCACATCACAGGTGCAGGGCCTATCGTTCACCTGGACAGCGACTTTGGTGACCTCGTTTCTCAAAATTGACCCGCATTCATTCTGTTTTGGATAGCATACGACAGTCTCAAAACTAAAAAAAAAATACCCGCGCGTTTATCATCACCATCCGGTCGCTGAAGGCTTCACGCGTCAAACAGTGGCATGAATATGTACGCAGGAGTAACGTATGAAAACCCCAGGTAAGAGACGCATCACTTGACGTGAACCATTCCTTTCCAGTTAGCTAATCCGAGCCCAGTCGAAATCGTCCATCAGAAATTACTCAGGTAATGTTTCAAACCGATTCATTTTTTTTGCCCTCCGCCGTCGAACTGTGCTCTCGACATTTCTTTCTACGTGTGTCCAATCTTTTGTCGGGGTCACGATTTCTTTGTTAACGCAGACATTGGCATCAGCGCATTTGGTCCTTGTTTGTTTTAAGTTTTAATATCATGGTTTGTTAGGTTTTAGTTTAGCATAGTCTAGTTATTTTCGTTTAGATCCAAGCGTTATTTTTTTAGATTTCGTTAGTTTCTTAGCGTATACTTAGATTTAATTTTGTTTCTTTTATTTTTCTTATTTTTATTTTTTCAATCTTTATAAAAATATCAAAACAAATTTTTGTTTCAAATTTGGTTTTATGTTAATAAAAAATATATGAAAATACAAAAATTAGAAATCATAAAAAATTCAAAAGAGGCAATAAAAAGTTTTCCCTTTTTTAAGCTTTAGATTTAGATTTAAATTTCAAAGTTTTGTTTTAGTTTAGATTTTAAAATTTTATTTTTGATTGAAAAGCATAAAAGGTATCGTGGGAAATGTTGCCAGTTTCAGTTTTTCTCGGGAAATCATCACGCAATATTTTTTCACGCTGAGATTTAAAATGAATAGACAAGTCTGCGCATGAATGAACATCTTAAAGATTTGCTTCATATGATATCTGGTTAATGATTTATAATTTTAAGGCATTGATTGAAATTTTCTTAATTACTGGATATCGGTCATTACAAGAATTTTGTGGTTTCAAAAGGATATCTTGCACTGTTCTAAGTTACTTGATGACGAATGATTGTTGTTCATGGTTTGTATTTTTACATCATCTAGCAAGTAAATGTTTAAATATCAATCTCATAAGGCACTGGTTCGCTAAATTAATAAAATCTTTTTAGTGCTTCGCGTCTCCCAAACCCAGCTGGTCGACAGTGGGTCTTCATCACCTCATAGGGTCTTCATCACCTCATAGGGTCTACCCCCCTTAGCCGCGGGAGACAGGCTTAAACGGAGAGATCGGGGATCAGAGTGACAGCCCCCGGTCTGAGGGTTGTCGTGTCAATCTGCGCGACAACAACACCCACTGAGTTGGTGAGGATTTCTTTGAATGGTATTCCCAAGACTTGGGGAGAAATTTTTGGATGACAATGTGGCATTGTTAGCAAGAGGCAAGAAGGGTGTTGATTTGTGGTAAAATGGGATGTGCTCTAGCCATGAAATTTGGTGGAAAGGTTTGGGCACATGAGATCTCCAATACTGAGAAAGGGTTTGGGCAGATTCTAAACAGTTTAGGAGATATTAAAATAATTAATATTTTTAATGGAGTCCCTAAGTCTAAACTTAGGGAAATTAAAATATTAATGTGGATTAATATAAAACTGTGTTAGAATGTTCCAAAAGACATGGATCAAGCCATATCTAATCTTAGTTGTTGATTAGGGACTTAATCTCGGTCGTTGATATGTCAACAAGAAAAGTATAAGAGGGAACTTGAGGGTCACTTGGAGAGCATACCAGATGATCAGTCATTCTATTCTCTAGAGCAGGGTTTGCTAAGAGATAGAATCAGTGGTTGGAGTTGTAGCTAAGGGGCATTGAGTATAGAGAGATAAAGAGGCAGAGATAGTGTTGAGAGAGCAGCGCAGGAGCCAGAGATAGTGATGCAGTAGCAGCCAGGGCTCACTCAGGGCCATGCAGAGGCAGTGGGGAGCTGCGCAGTGCTTCGGAGAGGCCAGTGTTGCTGGAGCAGAGGTCCAGAAGGCTAACGCATGGCCTCCTGAGGTTGACTCAGGGCCAGTGCTAGGTAGAGAGAGGTTGACGCTGTCCAGAAAAGCAGACGCTGGAGTTTCTGGGGCAGATTGGAGCTGAGGAGTTGCTGAAAGGTTTATTTGGGGTTTCAGCCAGGACATTTGTCTAAGAACAAAAGGTACTACTATCAAGGAAATTCTCTATTGGGTAAGCCGGATTTGGCACCCAGAGTGTACTTTGAAATTGCTTAATAAGAAAACCCTCAGATAGCTGCATCAGTTTTCCCGCATTGGGTTTTTCTGGGGATATTGGTCCAAAAATAACAATGTCATTTGGTGTGATTGTTTTTGTTTCTTTCAGTTGATGATCTATTATATGTTGAGCATGCACTAGTGTTTATTTTCAGTATTTACATTGTAAATAACTTGTTAAATAACGGAACAAGTAGGTAGGAATAAATCAGTGAAGTGCATGGAGGGTTTCTAACTAGTAGACTTAGAAATTTTAACATGGTATCAGAGCATGGTTGCAGATCACAGGAGAATTGAGGACATCAGTCGAGCGGAAAACAGCTGTCCCAAGTGATAGAAGTTGTTTCTAGTAGAGCAGCAGCAAGAAAAGGGTGATGTAGTGCCTGTGTCATCAAGGGTGAGCCAGGAAGAGGCGGCGCAGAGGCTAAGGGAGGCAAAGGGAGACTCACGCAGAGCCACGCGGAAGCTAGGAGGACTGACGCAGTTGGCTGAGGAGGCCAAGTTGTTGGTGCCAGGATTATGCAAAGCCTAGGAGCTCTCACCTTCAGGTTGTTGGGGTTTAGAAGGTGGTGGGAACATTGTAGAATGGAGTTGGTGAGATACTGTAGTCAGAATGGTACTTGACGGGCAAGGCCAAGAGGAGGGAGCTGTTACCGAGGGTTTCTAGCCAAGAAATCTGGATCAGTGGTGCGGTTGCACAGAGGATCAGAGTAAGGGGCATCTTGACATCGGCAGAAAGATTTCCAAGAGGGAAATGAAGACTCAAAGGGAGTCACATCGAGAACTTCCAGGAGGGAAGTAGAAGAGCATCATGGCACAACATGAAGGGACTAAGACAGGCTGGACGGAGCATCAAACTTCACAGTCTGGAAGGTCGTAATCTTATCGTACTTGATAGAAATCGTGTCAAGCACTTTGCCTTGAAGACGATAGCTATCCCAGTCGACCCAGCTGAGAACGACAAGTACGAGGAGGTAATGGCGAGGGCCGAGAGCATCATCCTTGACGGGGTCAAGGACTATGTAGTACCACACATTGCCAAGAAGGAAACGGCAAATGAGATGTGGGAGGCCCTAAAGAAATTGTACCAGCATACTTCTGTGCAGAGAAGAATGTTACTAGAAAATTAGTTGAGGTCATATCAGATGAAGAAGGGAGAACCGATTGACACTTTCCTCAGAGGACTGAATGAGATCCGAGATCAGTTGATTGCTATAGAAGTCACGCCGAATTGAATTGATGGTGAGGACAACCCTGAATGTTGTCTTAGAAGACTGGGAGGTATTTGTCTAGAGTATACTGGGCAGAGGGACACTTCCACCTTGGGATGAGATGTGGGCGGCTCTTCGCCAAGAAGAGATCAGATGACAGTCAAAGGTGGGAAGCAGCGGCAAGGGGATCAGAGTCAAGCAAGAGGAGGAGGATGTTGCCCTAGCATTTGAGGGAAAGCAAGAAAAGCGGAAGAAGAAGGATCTCTCCAAGATCAAGTGCTTCCACTGTGGGGAGCTGGGTCATTATGCGACCCAGTGTCCAAGGAAGAAGAATAAGGGAGAGTCTTCCGAGACTAAGGCAGCGCCAGCAAGGGCAGAGAAGGAAGTGTTGACAGAGGATGACTATGCCATGAGTGCACACACACCACTTGAGCGGAAGTGGGGAGACATCGAGCTGTAGTCAGGCGTGTTGTTGCACAGATTGTCATGACAATGCTTAGATCGGGGGCTATGACCCTAATCCCGGATCTCTCCGTTTAAGCCATCTCCCGAGGCTAAGGGGGGTAGACCCTATGGGATAAATGATGACCAACTGTGGACCAGTTGGGTTGGGAGACACAGCAAGGCAAATTAGCACCTGATTGATTTTAGAAGTTAATGTACCAGTGCCTTGTGGAGTTAATGATTAGATAATTGGTTATCAAATGTTGCAGAAATATGAACTTTGTAATTCCACCATTAACAATCATTTATCGTCAAATAACCCAAACAAAGATTAATTTTTAAGGAATTTAGACTTCTGTGATCCATAACATTGTTTAGATAATCTTCGGCAAAATCACATAACCAATCTTTTGTCGACGCGTTTCGAACCAACCAGTGTGGTTCATCGTCAAGACAAGTTGAAGAACCAATCCGGCTTTTGATTTTCTCCATAATTTCATTATTTATACATTTATAAAAAAAAAATTCTATATTAACCTTAGAATTAAGTTTCCCTTTATCTAATGTCTAAAAAAAGACCCGTTTTAAACCTTATAAATAATAATGGCATAGTTAACTTTAATATTTTTGGAATAAATAAATATTGAATAAATATTGATTATTATTAGACATTTGACCATTAAGTTTAAAGGATAAATTATGGTATATCAACCCTAAATTATGATATTCATCTTGTAAGTATTAATATATTTACCTAAGGTCTTATTTACCTTTAATAATTTATTGGAATAAATAAATATTGGTCTAATATTGATTATTTGACCTTAGGTTTAAAGGAGTAGTTATGATATTAGTTATACTATTATTAATAGACCTAGCTTTAACAACCCTAGATTATGGATTTACCTAATGTAACTAAATTCTAGGAATAATAATAGTTGAACAATTTGTTTGGTATTATTAATTATTAGTAGGTTTAAATTATTTAATAAACAGATATTATTTTATATAACTTATCATTTTAATGGACCATTACATTTAAATAATAAATATGATATATTCTAAAGAACAAGTTCTAACTTACCAAGGACCATTAAATAATTATTACACAATTACCTAGTATAACTAAATTCTAAAAATAATAGTAATTGATTACCTTTACTTGTATTTTATGATTAAATATAGATTAATTAATATATATTATTAATGACCATTATAATTAAAATATTATTATTATACTATGATTTTTCTTATTATGTGGGATAATAATAATAATATACCTATTTATTTTTAATTGACATGAATTCCTTTATTTACCTAATTTAGCTTTTTCGAGAAATATTAGTTAACTATTTTAGTGGTTTGACCAGGATCATTGGGTCAAAATTAGCCGTTAGCATTATAGCTGTTGGAGTCTCTGCACACTCTATTTAATCACGCTAAGCCGGATTGGTTCTTCAACTTGTCCTGACGATGAACCACACTGGTTGGTTCGAAACGCGTCGACAAAAGATTGGTTATGTGATTTTGCCGAAGATTATCTAAACAAAGATTAATTTTACCAAATGCGAGGTAATCGATAAATGTTCAATGCCTTAACAATATTCCAGCAATTAAAATTTAAAATATTAAATGCTTTAAATAACCACGCAATTTTAAATGCTAACCAGTTATCACTTTCATATAGCTAATCTTTAAATGAACATTTAAGTATGTTTAACCACATAAAAATGATAAATATTAATCCCACATCAAAAATTCATTAGGCTTAGCGAAATACACCAAAATTTGGAAACGTGACAAAATATGCTAAAGAATAAATATGCTAAGGATTACTTTTTTATGCTTTTTGGGATTTTTTTTTTATTTTTTTTTATTTTTTAAATATTATTTTTAAAGTCAAAATAAAACAAAATTAAATTCCTAAATTAAAATCTAATCTAAAACCATAAATAAACTTTTTTATATTTTTTATGATTTTCTAAGCTTAAAATGAAACAAAACTAAAATCTAAATAAATCTAAAACTAAATAAAATTAAAATCTAAACTAAAAGAAACTCTTTGTTGCCTTTTATGATTTTTTAAATTTTTATGATTTTCAAATAGAACAAAAAATGTACTGAGTAAAGACTAAAAAATAAATGAAAACTAGAATCACAAAACTAAGCTAAACTAAAATAAAGATTTAAATCTAAATTAAAGAGTTCTAAATTTAAAGCTAAAACACAAATTTAATAAACCTAAAACTAAAATGAGCTAACGTATATCAAAAAAAAAAACTAAAACTAAGATTTTTTTAATTTTTTACTGAAACAAAACTAAAAGAAAAAAGGAAATACGCTGCCCCAAATAATCGAAATATGCTCATATGATAATCAAATTTTCTTTTGCTGTTTGGAGTATTGGCAGGCACGCTTGAGGAAACGAGAATGGGCAGCTCGATTGAAAGGCTTGTGTACAGGCAGCAAGACGGGATGCTGAAGGTGACTACGATGAATAATAGAAAGGCAATGAACAAGTAGCGGTGGTAGTTGAGGGTTTTTTATTGCAGGTTTGCGTGGAATGTGGAGGGACACAGTTGCAGCAGTTTGATGATGGAGTGAGATGAAGGACTGAAAGATGATGGATTGTAGGTGAGGAGCAATACGCAGGTGGCCGAGGAGCGAAACTTGATGAATGGATTTGATGGAAGGGGGAGCGTGAGGAGCTGCGCAGAGGAATAGCGTGAGGAGCAGACAGCGTGTGAATTGGACGTTGAATGTGAAGAACGCAGAAATGTATTGGAATGGCCAGCGATGTCACGTGAATTTTTTTTTTTGATGTGTTTTTGGCAGGTTAAATGCGGGAAGAAAAAAAAAAGAAGAAGAAAAAAAGAAAAACCTTTGGAGGGGAGGTTGGTTTGCTAGACGTGGATGCAGGTTGATTGAGTTTCAAGGTGCAGGCAGGCAATGAGCAACGAAGGGAGAAGGGTGTGCAGCTCAACGGGAATGGCTGGAGAATTAGACGTAGGTTTCGATGAAAGATTGACGGCAGCGTGTGGAGAAGTTGGGATGACTGCGGAAATGTATATAAAACAGAACACAGATTTGCCTCAAAAATTTCAAAATGTTCCTGTAACACAATGAAACCCTGAGCAATAGCAAGGAGCTGATCAAACCCTCGAAAATTTTCAAAAAACCCTGCAAGAACTGAGCCTAAGGCCAGATCTTACCCTCTAGGGCCTAGATCTGGCTTTCAAACGAAAATTTTTCCTCAGACCCGCAACCTACAATGGCAAAACAAAACACCCAGAGATAAAAAATGCAAAAACAAAACTAAAAAAAAACCCTAAAACCAGCTAAATAATTACAATATTCACAAACTGCAGGCTCTTAAATAGCCAGATTTGTCATTAATCCACAGAAATATCTTCAGAATTTTAGATTTACTATGAGATACTTCAAAAAACTTCTCATGCATTCAAAAGATAAATTTAAATGATAAACCCAAGATTGAAATTGGCTGGGTTCTTCAAAAAAATGCTTTTCGGGAGTTGGCTGGTTCAGCCGAGAACTTCCCCAAACGCTCGTTGATTTTCACAATCTAGATTTCTTGCACAGCTCACTTCAACTATCAATAAAGAGGGATGAAACAGTACTAAAATCCAAATCCAATGGAGATACCTGCTATTATTTTCAGAAATTTTATTACAATTCAAACCCTAGTGAGTGAACAAGATACCTATGTTCAACATCACTCTTCATCAAGCTATTACCAATCGCTGAAAACAAACTTATGCAGAAAAATGAAACATCTTAAAGCATTTCAGAAGAGTAACACCAGCAAGATTTCAACCCCAAAGTCTTTCTTTATTGCACAAGAAAAAGATTACAAGAGAGCTTTCTTTAGCACAAGACTCACAGATCGAATGATCTCAAATGATCCCTGACACCCTATTTAAAGGGAAAATTCCCAACAGTTAGTTCGAGTGATCCATGTCAAAATGATCTCGACTGTCAATGAGGATCAAAATCCCTTTCATTCTCATCTGTCGAAATTTTAAATGCATTTTAATATATTAAAAATTAAAATCTTGCATTTATTTTCTCAAAACTTTGACTTATTATTATTTTATTATTTTATTTTATTTTTTAAAAAATTATTTATTTATAATTTATTTATTTATAATTCTATTTTATTTATTTATTTTATTTTTTAGTTATTTTTTATTTTTTTATTATTATTATTTTTATTATTTTTATTTTTTTATTTTTATTTTTATTTTTGAATCCTCGAAATTAGCCTTTGGAAAAATCACCTAGGACCTAGGACTTGTGAGGGGATAAAACATTTTCTAACCCTCAAGACACTTTACATCATGACTTTTACAATTTTACCAGTGTTCCATGGGGACGCGTCCCCCAGGGTCGGGTGCACGCACCCCTCGCACCCCACGCACCCGGGACGGGGGGACGTCTGGGGAAACGTTTCCCCACGTCCCCCTTTTGGGGAGACGCGGGGAGACGCGGGGGGACGTTTCCCTAGTGTAGGGGACGCGACTCCCCAAAAGGGGGACGCTGGGCGTCCCCCCTCAAAATGGGTTGTGCATCCCCCCTTAAATTTGCTTATAAACAATGATTTATGACAGGAAAAACGTAGTATTTGACCATATTTCCCTACTAATGCTATGCTATTCATGGTAATGTTAAATTCTTAGAGTAAAAATGACATTCTCCTTTATCTTTCATTTTCATCCTTTTACTTAAATTTTTAACATTACTATGAAATGACTCAGGATGTTTGAGAGTGGTTCTGACTTCATTGGATTTCATATGGAGAAAGTAGAATTTTAGATCTCACTCAAAATCCAGCAAACTTAATAGTTTTTCAGGAATTCAGGATTCGATGGAGTGCAATGTTTCCATTGAATTTTGATGTACAAGGGTATGGAGTTGGTATTTAATTAAGAGCACCAAGCCCTCTGTGTACTTTAGAGTGACTTTTAGACTCATCACTCCATTGTTTTTGAGTTTTAATTATATCAATTTACTATTCCAGTCTTTAGATCAATTTTTCAGGAATTCAGGATTCGATGGAGTGCAATGTTTCCATTGCATTTTGTCATGTACAAGGGTATGGAATTAGTATTTAATCAAGAGCACCAAGCCCTCTGTGTACTTTAGAGTGACTTTTAGACTCATCACTCCATTGTTTTTGAGTTTTAGTTATATCAATTTACTATTCCAGTCTTTAGATTTCAGTATCTATTATAGTCTATTTTGCTTAGTACTAATTAGATTCTAGAATGATAAATGATGAATTTTAATTTTAAATCAATTTAGAATCTAGAATGATGAATTTAATTTTTAAATCAATGTAGATTCGAGAATGGTGAATAATGAATACTGAATATGGATCAGAGTATTTCATTATTGAATCTCATGGTTTATGGATGAATCATGTATGTATTAGTAAGGATGATGAGTATGGATCAATGTATTTCATTATTTAATTCAATTATGTATGTATCATTCTATTTATGCTTTCATTATTGAATATGAATTTGAAATATATATATATATATATATATATATATTAAAAAGGAAAAAAAATTATATACCTCGACATCCCCCCTCCCCCCTAAATTTCCCTAAAATTTGAGGGTACTCCCGCACGTCCCCCTTATGCGTCTCCCCGCACCCGCGTCTCCCCGTCCTGGAGACTTGGTGGAACATTGAATTTGACATCTCAAGGGGGAAAACCCATTTGACATAGACCCTCATAAACTACCCAGTTCTACAACACAAACATAATCTAGCAGATCAAGAAATTTGTAATAACCTAACCAAATAGTTAGGATTATTTCCAAATTACTTTTACATAGACTCGAAGCACACTAGGATTCCCCTAAGATTCTAATGACAAAATTCATTCCGGCTTTGGGGTTAGGCTGAAGGAAAACTCTGCCGATCATGGATCGGTGAGACAAAAAACCTTCCGGAACGTAGATTATCACTAGAAAAATAGGTTTTCCTAGGCAATTTACATACATGACTCAAATCTGCTAAGATTATTTACAATTTACACATGCAGACTGGGTTTACAACATAACATGATCGGGCTGATGATGACAGTCGAATGGCACGGACACGTTGATCAAGCGCTATCCCTTTTGCAAAAAAAGGGGGTGTACTGCTATGGGTAGTTGACACGTAGTGATCAACAAGGCGAACTACAACAAATGACGGGTAGGATCCTCGAGGTACCCAACCTCTTGGATTAGACCTTACTACGGGAGCCCTAAAGAGGAGTAGCAGGATTGGCTGATGTGGGTAGAGATGGATGCGGATGGAGCAGCAGAGAGAGCTACAGTATAGGAGTCTCGAGATAGCGCGAGGCTAGCAGGTTACAATAGTGCGAGAGGCATGCGAGTGTTGCACCAGTGCAAGATGGCACAGAGAGGTGTGCAATGGTGCGAGATACAGGAGTTGTTGCAACAACGCAGAGGTCAGAGAGGGAGCACTTGTCAGCGACAGAGGGATCTGTAGCATCAGCGGGTGTCTCTAACCCAACAGAGAGCTTAGAGTTGGGAGATCAGTTACTTACTTCTCAGTAACTGAGTTGTAGTGCAGCAGTGGGCAGCATGATGAGAGGAGTTGCAGTGCGGATGCAGTGTTGGGAGAAAGGACCAGCAGCAGCACGGATGTAGAGGGAGTTGTAGTACGGATGGAGCAGTGGTAGTGGCAAGGCCATGGGTAGCAGTACAGGATGCAGCAGTGCAGAGGATGGTGGGCAGCAAGCCTAGCATCAACACAGGGACCGATGCCGGATGATCAAAGCAATACTTAGTGAGGAGTATTGCTAAAGCACAGTTCTCGCAAAGAGGGAGTGTTGATTTGTGGTAGCATCGGATGTGCTCTAGCCACGAAATTTGGTGGAGAGGTTGGGGCACATGAGATCTCCAATACTGAGAAGGGGTTTGGACAGATTCTAAACAGTTTAGAAGATATTAAAATAATTAATATTTTTGATGGAGTCTCTAAGTCTAAACTTAGGCAAATTAAAATACTAATGTGGATTAATATAAAGCTGTGTTAGAATGGTCCAAAAAACATGGATCAAGCCAGATCTAATCTTAGCCGTTAATTAGGGACTTAATTTTAGCCGTTGATATGTCAACGAGAAAAGTATAAGAGGGGGCTTAAAGGTCACTTGGAGAGCACACCAGATGATCAGTCATTCTATTCTCTAGAGCGGGGTTTGCTAAGAGAGATAGAATCAGTGATCAAAGTTGCAGCTGAGGGGCATTGAGTACAGAGAGGCAGAGATAGTGTCGGGAGAGCAACGCAGGAGCCAGAGAGAGTGACACAGTAGCAACCAGGGCTCACTAAGGGCCATGCAGAGACAGCCGGGAGCTGCGCAGTGCTTCAGAGAGGCCAGTGTTGTTGACGCAGGGCCTCCTGAGGCTGACGCAGGGCCAGCGCTGGGCAGAGAGAGGCTGACGTAGTCCCGAAAGGCAGACGCTGGGGTTTCTAGGGCAGATTGGAGCTGAGGAGCTGTTGGAAGGTTTATCCAGGGTTTCAGCCGAGACATTTGTCTCAGACTAAGAGGTATTACTGCCAAGGAAATTCTCTGTTGGGTAAGCCAAATTTGGCACCCAGATTGTACTCTGAAATTGCTTAATAAGAAAACCCTCAGATAGTTGCACCGGTTTTCCTGCATTGGGTTTTTCCGAGGACATTGGTCCAAAAATAACGGTGTCATTTGGTGTGGTTATTTATGTTTCTTTCAGTTGATGATCTGTAATATGTTGAGCATGTACTAGTGTTTATTTTCAGTATTTACATTGTAAATAACTTGTTAAGTAACGGAACAAGTAAGTAGGAATAAATCAGTAAAGTGCATGGAGGGTTTCTAACTAGTAGACTTAGAAACTTCAACAAAGGGCAGAGCAAAGAAGCAAGCTTCCAATAGTGGAGGCAAAAGGCAAAGGTAAAGGCAAGCAGCAAAACAAGGAGAAGGACTATTCCAAAGTCAAATGTTGGAATTGTCAAAAGTTGGGACACTATGTTGTTGTGTGTCCGGAGAAGAAGAACAAGAAAGGGAGAGACAAACCCATGGCAGCTTCTGTAGAGATAGAGAGCTTTGATCAAGAGTTTGGGTTCATAGCTTGTGAGGCCACTAGTGCAGGATCACCTACCATACAGGTTCAAAGGGAGTGTGCACTCTCCACTACTAGCAAAGCATCTTCTAGCATTTGGTATGTTGGCAGTGGCGCTTCCCGCCACATGACAAGAGTCAGAGAGTACTTCTCAGAGCTTTCAGAAGATGATACTCATATGGTGGTAGCACTTGGTGATGACAGCATGGTTAGAGCAGTTGGTGTGGGGACATTGACATTTGATAGGGGACACAAACCTCCCTTGAAAGTGTCAGATGTTCTGTATGTGCCTGGAGTGAAGAAGAACCTAATATCCGTCTCAGCACTTGAGGACAGAGGGTATGATGTGTTGTTCAAGAGAGGGCAGCTGCTTATATATCCTAGGGGAACTTCAGCTAGAGTGATTGGTGTGCACCATGCCAAGGTGTTCAAGTTCTCATTCTAACCCCTGATGGCATTGGGTAGCAGCACTCGAGACAGGACCGGCAACAGATCTAGTAGTTAAGAGTTGTGTGAGATTTGGCATCGCAGGATGGGGCACATGTATCATTGGGCCTTGAGTACATTGCAGGAGATCACCACTGGTGTGCCAGATTTCAGTTCTGATCACCTTGATGTATGCAGAGGATGTGCTATGGGAAAGTTTGCCAGATCCCCTTTTCCCAGCAGTGACAGTAGAGTGACCGGGATCCTTGACTTGATTCATACCAATGTGAGTGGTCGAATGTCTCATGTATCCTTAAGTGGCTATGAGTACTATGTTTTATTCATTGATGACCACTCCAAGAAGACCTGGATTTCTTTCTTGAAGACCAAGAGTGAGGTCTTCAAGCAGTTTCAAGAGTTCAAAGCTCTTGTGGAGACCCAGACAAGTAGGAAGATGAAGGTCCTCAAGCTGGACAATGGAGGGGAGTATACCCTTGGTGAGTTTGTTGATTTTTATGTTGCGACAGGCATTAGGAGGGAGTTCACAGTTCTTTACAACCCCCAGTAGAATGGGGTTGCGGAGAGGAAGAATAGATCCATTGTAGGGGCTACCAAAGCCATGCTTCATGATCAGGGGTTACCTTTATTTTTGTGGGCAGAGGTCTACAACACTGTTGTGTACTTGCAAAATAGGAGTCCACATTGTGCCTTGGGGAATGTGACTCTGAAGGAGGCTTTTTCTGGGAAGAAGCCTGATGTTGGGCACTTTCGTATCTTTGGGTGCCTTACATATTCCTGTGTCCCCAAGGTGAACAGGAATATGTAAGACAATGGCATCTTTGTGGGTTATAGCGAGACCTCAAAAGCTTATCGGATTTATATTCCTATGCAGAGGAAAGTGGTTGTCAGGCGGGATGTGAAGTTCGACGAGGAGAGAACTTTCAGGAGGTCATGGGAGTTACAGTATCCAGAGTCACCAGACCATTAGGAGTAGCTGATTCAGTCACAGGGATCCAGTGGTCAAGGATCAGGAGGTACATCGATTATAGTGTCAGGTCCATCAGTGAGTAGTGGCTCTCAGAGTCAGATGGGTGGTTCTTCAAGCAGCATGCAGGGCAGTCCACAAAGCAGTTCACAGGGTAGTCCATTAATGGACAGTTCGCACGGTACTTCAGCATCTACAGGAACAGATTCAGGCATGAGGTCAGTTGGCAAGCCTTCAGGAGTTCAGGCTTCTAATGATGATGAGGATTCTTTCACTTCGGTGGGAGAAGTATGCTTAGGGAAGAGGAAGCCCAAGTGGCTTCAAGATACCTTGTTCGAGTCCACATCAGTTGCTTGGCCAAAGAGACAGGTTAGAGAGAGTAAACCACCTGAGCGGTTTTGTAGTTACATGGCATTGGTAACAAGCATTGTTGACACCAAGCCTTCTAGTTATGAGGAGGCAACAAGCCAACAGGTCTAAAGAGAGGCCATGATGGAGGAGTATTCTTCTATTATGAAGAACGATGTTTGGGAGGTAGTGCCGAGCCCTGAAAGTAAATCAGTTGTTACTTCCAAATGGCTCTACAAGATAAAGCATGTTGCAGATGGCAACATCGAGAAGTTCAAGGCTCGATTTGTGGTGAGAGGGTTCTCACCGATAGAGGGAGTTGACTATGAGGAGACCTTCGCTCCCGTAGCTCGGTATACATCTATTCACTCCATTATATCGATTGCAGCATAGATGGGTTGGAAGCTAGATAGATGTGAAGACCGCATTTCTTAATGGCTTCATTCAGGAGGAGGTTTATATTGAGCAGACGCAGGGCTTTGAGGTGCATGGGAAGGAGTCCCATTTATGCAAATTGAAGAAGGCACTCTATGGCCTGAAGCAAGCTCTTAGACAGGGTTGCAGGGGAGCCCCCCCACTCCCGCTCCCAATTCGCGCTATGAGCAGGAGCACCTCAGGAGCGTGCTACCTAAAAAAACGCTCCCTGCCTTTTCGGGAGCGTTTAGCTTTCTTGCAAGTTTTTTTTTGCAATAATGTTCCAAATGCAATTTTTTTCAAAGAAACAAATAGGTTTTGAGTGGGGCAGCTTAATGATCAAGCCTATGGCCCTAGTATTGATATGCGATTCATGGTAATGTTAAATTCTTAAAGTAAAAGTGACATTCTCCTTAATCTTCATTTTCATCCTTTTACTTAAATTTTTAACATTACCATGAAATGACTCAAGATGTTTGAGAGTGGTTCCGACCTCATTGGATTTCATATGGAGAAAGTAGAATTTTAGATTTCATTCAAAATCCAACAGACATATTAGTGTTTCAGGATTTCAAGATTGGGGGATTGCGATGTTTCCATTGAATTTTGTCATGTATTAGGGTATGGAACTCGTATTTAATCAAGAGCACCAATCCTTCTATGTACCTTGATGTTAGTGACATTGGTTGTCGAACTCCTTTATCATTACCCTCCTAAAAATGTATGCATCACTCAAACAAAATCTTGACTTGACATCCTATGCTTTTTCTATCTTATGTTCTTTTTTTTTTCTATATAATACTACCTAAGCACCCATGGGGGATTTGAACCGGTGACCTATCGCAAGGAGTGCCTTAACAGTACACCCATTCACCGTCAATCCAAAGCCCCGTGGGCTTTTTCTATCTTATGTTAATGCTTAAAGGGTGATATTAATGACAAAGATTCCTATACAGATCCAGAGGTAATGACAAAGATACCTCTGGATATTAATGCTTAGAGGGTGATATTAATGATAAAGATCTTGATTTTCCAACAAGACTAAAAAATTAGACATTTCTCGTGGTGGCAAGAGGCCCAAGCATAAGCAATAGATAATAGATTTACTTGTCTTTCTAGTTTCTAGTAGTTTTTATAACTATTGACTCTTTCATATTTATTATGATATTTTTTTAAACAATATATGACAATTTAAATTTGAAGCTTGAAGTTGGCAATTATAACTTATTAGTAATGAATTATGATGCTTCATGAAAGTTGAAAGTTGTTTCATTTCATGTTAGATATTATTTGCTGTAATGGTTACACTTAGCTTACAAGTATAACTTTGGTGATAAATGATGAGAAATGTTATATATTGAATTTTGAAAGCTTGAAACTTTAAGATTGATGAATCGTGAGACTCAATATGTTGTATGTTACTATGTTACTAACTTGTGGACGTGGTTGATGAAGATTATAACTTCTAAATTATTGTTGTTATATGGTTCAATCCATGTTTTTAATGTTTTTTATATCTAATTCATCATTCTACATGTTTTTGTTGACATATATGCATCAAAATATAAAAAATATAAATATATATATATATATATATATATATATATATATATATTATATAAAAAACGCTCCGAGATTCGCTCCCAAACTGGGAGCTTCTGAAAATGTCGCTCCCGCTCCCGTTTTTGTTGCCTCTCCCAAGTAACCCTACTCTAGAGCTTGGTACTCAAGGATTGATACATACTTGCAGCAATTGGGTTTCACAAAGAGTGAGACTAATCTGAACCTATACTTCATTGTGGTGGGTGAGGAGCCTCTCATTTTGGTGTTGTATGTTGATGACTTGATCATCGCTGGTGCAGAGAGACTCATTGAGGGTTGCAAGAGAGATATTGCTTCAAAGTTTGAGATGAAGGATATCAGCTTGATGCATTATTTTCTGGGATTGGAGGTGTGGCAGGAGGAGGGACATTTCTTCTTGGGACAAGGGAAGTACATTGTGGATATCCTTAGCAGATTTCACATGGAGGACTGCAAACCCATGTCTACACCTATGATCACTCACTGGAAGAAGCTTCACGCTTCTGATTCCGAGTTGGTGGATCCTACTCTATGCAGACATCTGATTGGTAAATTGATGTATTTGGTCAACACACGACCAGATATATGTTTTGCAATTAACACTATGAGTCAGTTCATGTGTGAGCCCAGGAGAGTGCACTGGGTGGCTGCAAAACACATTCTTCGTTACTTGCAGGGGACTGTCGATTTTGGTATGGATTATAGACAGGGTGATGGAGTGAGACTAGCAGGGTACACGGATTCAGATTGGGCAGGTTGTGCTTCAGATAGGAAGAGTACTTCCAGGTGTTGTTTTGGGTTGGGTTCAGCAGTTGTGTCGTGGATCAGCCAGAAACAACAGTTAGTTGCATTGAGCTCAGCTGAGGTAGAGTATATGGCTGCTAGTTTGGCTAGTTGTGAGGCCATATGGCTTCGCAAGATGTTGTTTGGTCTATTTGGTCAGGCATTGAGACCTTCAGTAATTTACTGTGATAATCAGAGTTGCATAAAACTCACGGAGAATCTAGTTTTTCATGACAGGTCAAAGCATATTGAGATCAAGTATCACTTCATTAGAGACTATGTCCAAAAGGGAGTTGTCAAGCTTGAGTACATTTCCACAAATGAGCAGGTAGCGGACATTTTCACCAAAGCCTTACCACGGGGCAAGCATGTCTACTTCAGAGACAAGATGGGAGTGGTGAGGAACACTTTCCTCGGTAAGAGGGAGTGTTAAAATTTGGGTACCAGAGGACAAGTGGTTCCCTAAGGCTTTGATCTTTGGCCTAGGGAAAAGTGTCCAAATTTATTTGTACTTTTCTCCTAAAGTGACTTTATAAGTGGTAAAGTCAATTTAATTTAAAAGTGACTTTATAAGTGGTAAAGTTACATTCTAATTTAAAGGTGACTTTATTAAAGTCAATGAAGAATTAGAAAGTGAATAAAAGGCTAAGTGGGTTTTTATTTAACTGGGTGAGTTAAAAAATAGAAAGTGAGAATTAAATGCACATGTATTCTCATCCCTAGATCTAAATGAATTTAAGCCATTAGATCTTAGGGTAACCCAAAAGGTAATTTAGAGAGTAAAAGGAGAAGAGAAGAGAAAAAATCAATTCATTCTTTTATGAGCATTTGAGAGAAAGAGAAAAGAGAGCAAGGAGAAAATTTCTGAGCACTGAGGAAGTGAAGGAGAGCAACAAGAAGACATTTCAACAAATATGGACAGCGATATTTATTGGCATGCATCCCAAGGAAAAACCGTACAGCTGGAGAAAGACACAAAAATCGAGGAAGAGGGACAACAGCAAGGGCACAAATTTTGAGGCAGGTTTTGGGCATGATTTTCGAGACAACCATATCACTGAAATCCGTACGGTTCATACAGCAAGTTTTGGGCACGATTTTCGAGGCATGCCATACATCATTTAATATTGTTTTATTGCTGGAAAAATTCTGTTTTGGCAGTTTGTTGATTGGCATGATTTTCGAGGCGCAGTTCATGCACGGAAATCGAGATAAGTTGGAATTTGTGGTCCCTGGAATTTTTTTTGTCTATTTCCGTTTCTCTGTAAAAGCATTTTCAGAAAAAAAGAAGAGCTCTCAAACTGGTTTTCCCAAGAGTTTAGGGCGGTTTTTTCCAGACTCACATTGACCAAAAATCACTGTGTTATTTTCTGTGTGTGGTTGTCATAATTTTGCTGTGTTTTATTTCTACAATTTCAGCAATTGTGAAATCTCTAAATTTATGTTTTCAGAAAATATTGTTATTTCCAGATTTTAGAATTTTTATCATGCTTGGATTTAAAACTAAATGCATGGAGTGATAAGTAAAACTGATAACGGAGTCGGGGTTGGAATTCTTCACTCTCCTCCCACCAAAACCCAAAGACAAGTGGAGAGGAAGAGATCACAAGAAGAGTGTGTGTGAAAATGACTAGCAAGCCACCTCTTTTTATACTAAAACGTTGAGCACAAGTGTGGGCAATTTGGTTGTTGGCCGACCTTGACGAATTGTCCCATAACACAAATAAATTCATATCTCCATGAATACATGTTGGAATCGGATGATCTTTAGATCAATCCTACACCTCTCGACAAGAGGAATCCAAGAAAAATATCAGTTGCCATGAATAAGTATACCCACATGGAATTTGGCCCTAGTTGCCAATTTTAACACATATTCTGAGGGTATAAGTGTAATGGAGGGAGCAATTGTGGAGGCATGAGTTACCCCTCTCGGCCTGTTTTTCCCACCACTTTGGTGCGCTTTTTACTTCTTTTAGATAATGCTTTTTAATTGGTGCATAGCTCAAGCATCAAAGCTTGTTGTTTATGATTTAGCATTTATTTAACCCCTTAGGGTGAGGCAGTTTCTCTCTCATCAGGATTGGGACATGCAAGTGTTCCTTTTGATGACATGGAGCATGAAGTGCTTAGGAATTGGGTGATGGCTAACAAGGGGGTAGGGCTCATGTTAGGATTTTGCCCATGCACTAACTTACGTCCCAATCGTCTTTTGCAATTTAACTTTCCTTTTTTTCCACTGTGGCCATCTTATGCTTTTTTATTCTTTTAGCTACATCGACCTCCAGGGAAAAAATTTCAGTTCCTACCCAAGGATGTGGATAAGTGAGTGCCAAATCCTAGTGAACCAATGATAATTAACCCAATAAAATGGATAAGATATCAAGGAAATGATGTGACATGGAAAATGTTGAGTATGGAAAGGGTAGTGGACATGCTACTTCAATCCATGTTTCCGAAGTGGTACTCCTCTAATGACCCTAAAGCCTTAGGGAAGGTCCCATTGGAGTAGGGCTAAAGACTAACCCCCATGGTAAGGTGAGAGAACAAATTTACAATGAAGATTGGTCAATCCTCTTGATCACCCCTTTATCCATACTAAAATGCCCAAAACATTAAATAAGAGCACTCAATTTCAAAATGGTCAATGTACTATTGAGTGGTATCCCACCTTCATCCAAGACGAATGTCTGATTGTGGGGGATCTGTGGTTGGTGTAGATGGCATAGTACACTGACATATCATTATCAGTGAGCGAATGTATAGGGTTATTGGCTGGCTAGCTATCCAAGATAGGAGAAATAGTTTTCTCATATGAACTTACCCATTTTGGTGGGTAAAAAGGCCCACATAAAACACCCCATCATAGTGACACTAACATTGTACATCAAGCCATGAAGTCACTAGGTAATATCAATGACAATTTAACCCTTTGGGGGGCCTAGAACCATCATCCATATCCAAGATATGTGCCAAACCACCATAATGAGATCATATGCTCCATATCCATCAAGAGTGCAATGAAGGGGTGATCAACAAGGTAAGCACATGTGGGAAGATGATTAAGCAATAAGCACAATTATCCAACCAAGGAGAAGTTAGACTCCCTGAACTAGAGACCTCCATCAAATGTTTATGATTCCATGAAGAGAATTGCTTCCATAAAGTTGCATTCCCCTAGGTTGGTCCAATAGCTCCAAGAAACTAGTGGCAAATTTCCATCAGTGTGATGAAAATCAAAATATGGAACTTGGTACAATATGAGATGTAATACTATGGAACTCTGCCTTGCGCTAGAGGAGACCTAACCTAAGGTGAGTAAAACAATTACTGAGGTGACGATGGGTGTTTGTACTTGATGGTTGGACTTTGAACATCTTTGAAGTCCAAATTTTAGAGGTAACAATGGGCACAAAGCAACAGTGCAATGAGTCACATACCAGAAGAGAAAACTTGAGAGAGAGATAGAGCATGCAAGTAAAAAAAGAGATGGTTACAGTGTACACATATGATACACACTTCTCTATATTGTATATTTATAGAAGTATAGAATTGTTGGAGTGAGTAACTTTGGACATGTCTCTTGGAGTTAAAAAAATGCATATTTAGGTGGGTGATTGAGTATTACCAATTCACCTATGTATTATGTACGAATAACATTGGAGAAAACATTAAAAAGGGTGATTGATAAAAATAATACGTGGTTTAACTATGGCCACTAGGAACTTAGGGATCAATTCTCATCAATTTCTCCTTGCTGAGAGAAAATAAACCCAAATTTCTGCAAACGGTGTTTGCAATCCAACAATGGACATCATAAGTTGTAGTTCTGTATGTTGGATGGAATGTCCTGGTAGAATAAAGGGTGAGCCTCTTTTGAAATGTGACCTGGTGCATCTTTTGGTGTTTGGGTATTTGGCAAGAAGAAGAAATGTTCTCCCTGCTGCAGAGTCATGGTTAGCATAGGCTGATGAAGGGTAGGTGAAGAAGATATAGCCTGTAGATTTGTGTGGGAAGGGGAACCATGAACATGAAGTTCCTGAAAAGGATACAATGCTATCTACTTCAAAGACGAAGTGCTTGTAGTAGGGTATACAGAAGGATGAGTGGGATGTGGACACGAGGCTTTGAGTGGCATCTCCCTGCTAAACTTTGAAGCTTGTGGAGAAGGCCATGGCAGGTCCAGAGGGATAAACACTGTAGCAGGACATGGAGTTCTGGATTTGTGGAGGCTGTTATGCTTATGAGGTTGTCTCCCATCTCATCTGTGCATATTTCATAATCTAACTAAGTCCACTAGGAAATTAGGGACCAAGTCTCATCAGTGTATGGATGTCTTCAGATTTGACATAAATATATTATGCAGGATACAGTGCCAGTTTGTTAACATATCAAATTAAAATATAGTTCCCTATTGAAAACTAATGTTCAATGGACCCTTTTCTAACAAAAGCATACAAAGTGTTATGAGCTTTTTTCTCTCGTTGTTCTAAGTTCAAATGCATGATTTGGTTTTTTACTGTTTTTATTCATGAGCATATATAAGTGCATAAGCCAATTTTTTTTTAAGTTGTTTAGTCTCTGGTATTGATTTTCTTTTTTGTTACAGGTGTTTAAGAGTTGTCTGTGACTCATGGCCTGATTCTGTCAAATTCTCACCTGACATGGGTGATCCTAGTGTTTCTGGTAACAAGAGAAGGCGGCATCAGTTGGCCTTAAAGGAGCCTCTAGAAAGGCATCAATCTAGTATTTTGGAAATATCAAGTTTATCAACAAGTGCTTCAGACAGTTCTCACATTTCTGTACCATGCAAAGATGAGTTAGAACTGGGACAAATATTATGCAAAAGAAAAGGAGTAGTGCAGCTGTCACCTATGTCTACGATTATCAATGATGATTTGAGATTTGAAAATGTTCAGAGATGTTTGTCATCTTTGCATGATGCTATTGAGAATCTTCATAATAAGGGCTTGTTTCCATACAATCCTTCTCCCTTGTTAAAACGGTGAGTTCTGAGCAACATCAAATCTGTGAACAGTTTGTTTCTTGTAAATTGGGTATGTTTCTACAGCTTTAGCATTTGCATTGTTTTAAGCAGTGAGACACATTCTTGTTGGTTACGTCTTTACAATGATATATGAACTGGACAACCTTTGTTGACTTCATGGCTTACTGTTCTATGTAAAGAGGCAATTATCATACCAAAACCCTAACTTAACATTTCTATCACATCTCAAAAAATGACATGAATTGTACTAAATCTATGATAAAACAGACAACTGGTGGGGACTAGCAGATATTAAAAATTTGAAGTTTCAAAGGGTAGCCTGTAACAAACAAAGTTCGTATATGCAGTAATAATCTTCAGAATACTTTGAAGACAAGAACATCCATTGTAGGACAAGTAATTGTATATTGAGTATTATATAAAGAATTGATGAGATGATGTGAATGTTACAAATGAGGCCTGCTTATATACCTAGGCAGGTGCTTCTTCATGAATGGTCATGTCTTTAAGACATGTCTTTTCATTACTAACGAATATTTAGTTAACCTTATTATGGTTATTATTGTTTACATTAATTTTATTATTCTTATATAAATTATATTTACGCCGAAGGTGTTTTCTCTATGGACTTTCATGTCCAAACACTATTCACTGCAGCGAATTAGTGAGCTTCAATTTCATTGTTCAATCCAATGATATTGGACCACGTGGCTCGTCCCTGAAGCACAACCACACCGTCGCTGCTCTTCCATTTTGAAATGTTCGTTGGGATATCGTCGCTGAAGTTGTTGTTTGATATGTTGATGAGCCCAAGTACTGCGATAGGACAATACTGCATCTAGAGATGAGCCATGCGAGCCCGATCAACGAAACCCATTTCAATGTCTGCCCATCAGGTGTTTCATGGGCACGAAACTTCCCGTTCATCAGCATTAAGAATAGTAATTAGTACTTTGCGGTGCATTTCTTCCTCAACCTGGCTCTCACTCCACTTCTAGATGTCCTGTTCCCATAGTTGTTTAGCGCCAAGCTGAGATTTATGAGACTGTCAAGGCTCAATAATGTTTGCGAAGGAATCATGCCCAACAGATTCATATTGGTCAAGTCCAGAGAACTCCATTCTATTGAATTCATTGCACATGACTCTGGTCCCCCCACAGAATCTCGGCATAGCCGTTAATGGCGGTAGAAAGCGTGAACAGAACCAGAATAAAAATCACAAGAAGGGACAAGATTCGAAACTCAAACCTCAATGTTCTTAGCTGTCTGTGAGTGCCGAGCAGTAGCAACACCAGTGATGTGGGCTTTTCAAGGTAGAGGGGAGTATTTTTATATTTGTTTTGTCTCTTTTCGGATTTTGGCGAATCCCTGCTGCTATGAACATGAAAAAAAAACAGAATGTTCAAAAATTAATCAACGAAAGCGAAAAGTGTTCAAGATCAAGACATTGAAAATAATGTCGCATTGATTTCAAACTTACTTTCGAATACAACGTGATAATGACTTCGCCCATTTAGGTAATTAGTAACATACGATGATGTTTATGTGCATTAAGGCAAGGATTAAGCTGAGTAGATGGGTGATTTTAATAACATAATTGTAATAAGGGAAGATGTTTATATGCCTCTAGCAACAATAAACATTTACGTTTGACATCTACTAGGCTGTAGAAATCAATTTTTTAACCTTACTCCTCTCTTATCAATTAAATTTTAAAATTAAGTTAAAGTTCAATGGCCTTAATATACATTAATTCATCTATCATACAGTTAACTTACAAATATACCTTCGAAATGCAATATCCAAAGGTCCCGCAACTACACATCAAACATGAGTGAGCGTTATGATTGAGTCATGAGACTACAATTCAGTCAATTTGTCATTCAAAAATTGAATGCACATTGCCATTAATAGAATAGATGAAGGATTTTGACAGATAATTAAGATTATTAAAAATATCGGTCCATCCAAAATTTTGTGTTTGGCAATGAAGTCATTGATATATTTCCAGCTTGGCAAAGACTAAAAAATAAAGATAAAGGGTTAAATATTAATAAACAAAGAATAAATAAAATCCAACAAAAACTATTGGGCGTTCAAGGAAAATATGTCACATATCTGTTAAATTGCCTATAATCAAAAAAATCAAACGGCATGAAGGTTCCATGGGTACACGAAGATTATTGCACTTGTAAAACAAACGCAGAAGATTTATATGCCTTGAAATAACAATTAAATTTCCATCCCATATTTGATTTTATAAAATGTGTGGAAATTTTGAATTGTTATTTGGATTTTATAATTTAAAAAACATATTTTCTTATTGATTACATCCATAGATGTTCCTTTGCAAGGTTGCAAGGTTTAGGTCAAAGTCCCCATTGAGGACTTCTAGGTTTTATCTGGAGTCATTAGAGTCATTGTCCATTTTATGAGACCCTTCCTGGGCTTTTGAATCATGTAAAAAGGATTATTATTGAGTCAAATAAGTCATTTGTTACCTCCACACCAAGTTGGCCCTTACCTGATGAAGTCGGCCTACATTAGGGTAATTCGACCCACAGAAGAGGCTATATATATAGAAGCATAGTTCGATCCATTTTCTCACTTACTCAACAAGTTCGATACACAAGGAGGAGCAAAAAAAGGTGCGAAGTTCTTAGAGAAGGAGAATTGTAGCAGAAGGACAAGATCGAAGATTTTGGCCTATCTCTCTCTCGTGCGAAGTTACTAGGCCACTATTGGGGTTGAAGTTTTGTTGTTAGAGAGGTCGAAGTTCTGCTGCTATTACCAAGTTGAAGTACTACTACTACTAGGTCGAAGTTCTGCTGCTGCAAGGTTGAAGCTTCTGCTAGAAGGTTATCATCTGAAGAGGAAGGATGGGTTGACTTGGTGATTGGAGGAATTTTGTGTCTAGTTAAAAGAGTCTTGTATTATCTCATGAAACTATTGAAGGAAGAATTGTTTACTGGGTTTTCCCCTAGATAGGGGTTTTCCCTGGTTGTCTACCTATATCTGGTGTCTTTGATCTTCGTGTTATGGTTTTGGTAATTGCTTGATGAACTAAGATAAACGAAGAATGCAAGAAAGTTAATAAGAACATAAGAATTTCACAAGTAATTATCAACATAAAGAAAATATTTTTGCCTTTCTGATTTCTGAACATAGGGTGCATTGCAAGCTCATTTCCTCATTAGAGCTAACATCATATGATATTTTCATAATAGATTGGTTGCCTTTAGATTAAATTTTCATTTTATTTCTTGTTCATTTTATGGCCTAATACTAAGCATGGGTGATCATAAGACACAACAAAAACATGCTACCCCGTGTGCTTGGTCTTTGATATGTGCAGGTAACAGGTCTGCGGTACCAAGAGATTGTTGGTGTTCTCATGTCCTCCCATTCAAGTAGCTATGTGCATGTCTCAGAGAGCTCATGTCCCAATTGTAGCTAAATCTTACCCACCACCTATGGGTAGTATGCATAGGAGAAATTTTTCCTCCTAGATGATCCTCAGCTGGAAGCTAGTAGCCCCTACATCTGGAGTCTTTGATATTCATGTTATGGTTTTGGTAATCGCTTGATGAACTAAGATAAAAGAAGAGCACAAGAAATTTAATACGAACATAAGAATATCGTAATTATCACCATAAAGAAAATCTTTTTGCCTTTGTGATTTCCCAACATAGGGTGCATTGCATGCTCATTTCCTCATTAGAGCTAACATCATATGATATTTTCATGATACAGTAGTTGCATTTATATTATATTTGCATTTAATTTCTTGTTGATTTTATGGCCTAATACTAAGCATGGCTGATCATAAGACACAACAAAAACATGTTACCCCGTGTGCTTGGTCTTTGATATGTGCAGGTAACAAGTTTGCGATACCAAGAGATTGTTGGGGTTCTCATGACCTCCCATTTGAGTGGCTTTATGCACCTCTCCGAGAGCTCATGTCCCAGTTGGAGCCAAGTCTTACCCACCACCTATGGGTAGTATGCATAGGAGAATTTTTTCTCCTTGATGGTCCTCAGTCGGAAGCCAGTAGCCACCAGATAGCTAGATGTGCCATTATCTCCACCACCTGAGCCAGCCATGTGGCCCCTCACCCATCTGCTATGATTGTATGTTGGAAGGTGGGATTCCCGACCTTGAAGGTATGGCTTTTCATTGGTATAGTTGAGTAATTTTCCTTGCTTTTCATGGACACTTTTAGGCATGGACTGGTGGGGGGATTCGACGGAAAGAGTGGTTTAGGTTTGTACTCTTGTCTCTTCCGCT
Organism: Pinus tabuliformis; assembly: GCA_031772625.1. NCBI lineage: Eukaryota > Viridiplantae > Streptophyta > Pinopsida > Pinales > Pinaceae > Pinus > Pinus tabuliformis. The sequence continues at coordinate 862,646,844 of CM062816.1, forward strand.
AATTTGGTGGTTACCCTTGTATCCTAGTCCTATGGGATCTCCTTTACTGGCCATTAGCTTTAGGGTTGGTACTACATGGGAAATCCTAATTTTGGTTGCGTGGTTCGGCTTCCCGACACCATATACATCACTCGCTTATGCTCATTCTAACACCATTCATCATTTTTCCCACATGGGTCCACTGGGTCTACATAGGGTTAGCCTTCCCCTCCCCTTGTCCACACCTGGGGTCAGGGCCTGGAATGATGCCCCAGAGGTTGATGCAGCTAAAAAGAAAAGGAAAATCATAATTTGGCCACTCTCAACAAGAAATGTACCACAAAATGCAAAAGATGGTTGGGACATACAAATTTAGCACATGGGAAAAACCCAAACATGAGCTCTACCCGTTATTTATGGCCATCACCCTAGTTCCTATGCGCCCTAGATGAGCCCACTCCACATAAAGGAACCCATGACTGTCCCAACCTATGATGGGCAATGAAATGAACCACCTTAAAAGGGGGTACCTACTGCTATATCCTACACATCATGCTCTCATCCTCGGGAGCCTCGAACAATTATGAAGAAAAATCAATCAAACACAAAAGGCATATGAAGAAGGGTACAAAAACAAAGGTCGGGGTAACTCATGAACCACGATTTGCTCCCTCCTACACTCATATACCCAGGTGTGGGCTTCCCTTATTATAGCTACCTTTGTACCATGGCATGTGGTTTGGAGCATTCCCCTGACCCCCACTCTGTTCCATCACTATATCATTTGCCACCTGCCACCTGATAGATGTACCATGGCCATGTCACCCTATTTAAAGGTTCAAACCACCTAATAGGGTCCTTGATTAGCCCCCCCTTATTGAGCTTGGAGACACTTGTACATGCCAAAGCCCACTATGGAAGGGCATGCCACCATGAAGTGCCCCATTGATTCCATGACTTGTAAGCTCTTTTATTTGATTATTCTAATGATTTGTTGTATTGGAGGGCAAGGGGATGCATTGGATCTTATGCAAGATTGCAGGTGGGTCTCCATTTGGGGCTTGGTCTCCCTATACAGGGTCCTAGCCCTCCAGAGGACCACATTGGCACTTGTAGGGTGAGCATTGAGAGCCATGGGACTCCACCATAGCAAAGATTACTTCATGGATCCCTAGCACTACTCATTGGTTGCTTGTGTTCCACCTTTTGGATGAGGATGATGCACCTGGTTCACCATGCCCAGTCGGCTCCACACTTGCACCATACACTTGGCAGATGTTCCAAGGTCCAGATGAGGATGTGTCTCACTGCAGGAGACAAAGGGAGGGCTTATGTCATCATCCTAGCCCTTACAGATGGTTTACAAGCATTTTCGATCCACTTGGAGACCCATGAGGATGTCCTTGTGCCCCCACACCCACTTGGGAGCACCACAGTGACTTGCTTGGAAAACAAGGGGCCAACCCCTTTTCCACTATGTTTGGAGTCCATTTTCTCACCATGGCACACTTTGGACTTCATTAGGCCTCCTCAAAGGCCCAACAACTCATTTTATTGATCATTCTTCCCTCTTGAGAGGCTTATTTTTATGTTATTGAGCTATCTTGGTGGGCTTGTCACCAAGGGATGTTATTATTGCACATTATTTTATTATTTGGGGCTTAATTAGGCCAATTAGGCAAATCAAACTTATTAGAGATGGTATAAATAGATGAGAGGTGATTCATTTCTCTCATCGTCACTTGGATTTGGAATTAGTAGCTACTTGGAGAATTTTACATTCCCTTTTGGCGGACAAGTTTGGTTTCATGGATGAATTTTGATTTTTGGATGATATTCTCTTGATCTTGGAGCTTCTTTCTTATCATGTTTTGATGATTGGATATACTCTTTGTACATGTAAGTGATCTCTTTTTCATTTTTATTCTTGTATTTATCATATCACATTAATGTTGTTGGGGTTTTCGCTATTTAGGTCTGAAATTAATTGCTACTCTATGCGAAATTGTGGAAATGTTGGTCTTTTGAAGTGTTGCATGTGTCATGTATGATTGGGTGAATGTTCCTAGAGGTTATTTTTGTTGAATATAGCTTGATAAGTCATCAAACATGCACATCGAAGTATAAAGTCCTTGGGTAATTTCTCTCATGCCATGATTGCCATGCGAAGTTGCCTAATGGCCTCCTTGATTGGGTTAATTATTTCCATATCACAAATTCACCTTGACTCCATCTCTTTGAAAGGCAAGGCACTGATCCATCCACTGGTGGTCACTTAAACGATTATCTTACTCACCTCCTCGTTCTCTTTCTAGGCCTAGTTGTAATAGGTCACCTAGGCCATCAAATAAATTCCATCGTACCCATCAAAACATCTAGATTTTTGGTCCATAATTGCGCTAGGGTTTCCTCTAGAGGCCCTCCAAATTTGAAGCAATTCTGATGATGGGATCCCGAGATATAGCAAGCCTTATCTCAAAGACCATTTCTTGTCCTAGGTTTCCATTGTCTAGTTTCCTCATTTGGATCATTATATCCAATCCTAAAAAGAAAGTTTTCCCTTTGATCATGTTCTCTTCCCTAATTAGGTCAAGGCCCTCCTTCGTTGATCAACTCCACACCTTTGACCTAATGTTAGGTCCACTTGGTCCTATGTGGTCTTACAATTTTACAACTCCAATTTCACAAAGATCACATGAAGGCCTTTTCTCCACAAGGATTTTTCCGGTCTAGGAGCCCTCTTGATAAGTTATATTCTCAAACCCTAGCCTCAAGAATCCTCTTAGCCCTTCCTAGAGAGCCCTCCACCTTGCTTTTGAAGCAAGCAAGATATCTAATTGAGCCTCTCTTGTGAATAGGCCTTAGGAATCACTCTTTATCCTCTTATTGATCCATTCATCTAGTGATTCCCCTTATATCGGGTCTCCTCCCATCGGTGAAAGTCCGTAAAGAGCAGGGAGCCTTAGCTGAGGTGATAATGGGCTACCGATCCATTGTTGCCCCTTGACCTAGTAATTGCTTTATAGGATCCCCTCCTAGGACCCCTACTAGTTTGAGCGTTGACATGTCCCACATGTCTTTCCTCATGATGGAGCTATACTCCACTATGGCATCCCTCCAAACCTACTCATTTGTAGTCTCCTCTAAAGTGGAAGGCTCAAACTCACTGATGTTTCTCATCAAAGCCAAATAACTTGGCGATCTTATTGTTGGTCAACTCTTCTTGAAGGCGCTACTAGGAGCCTCCACTTGCTTCTCATGACCTTAGCGTGTCTTGAGGTCTATTTGGCCCATCTTGGCCTCCTCCTAGTAGAGCTCAAAGGAAAATCTCTCTCATCCATATCTACAAGTTGTGTCCCTGTTGCTAGTGTTGTTGGTTTGTGCTCAACCTTAGGAGCCTCTTGCTCCTAATCCTTTATCCTTGTTGGATTTGTATCATGAGACCTCTTAAAGGTCCTACCCTCCTCAAATTTGACATCCCAATTGATGATGACTCTCCTCTATCTTGGAATGTATACCCTGTAGGCCTTTGAGACCTCATTGTAGCCCACAAAAATGTGCTTCTATGATGAGGGCTCTAGCTTAGTCCTCTTCTATGTTGGAATGTGGATATAAATTGGACTTTTGAAGATGCGCAGATGACTTATCTCCAATCTCACCCTGAAAACATCTCCTCAGGAGTCTTGTCCTCCATTATTTTGTGAGGACTCATGTTCTACAAATAAATAGTTGTATTGTAGGCCTTTGTCGACGAAATCATATCAAGTCTTCGTTGTAGATCATTGCCTTTGCTGTTCCCATTATGGTCCTGTTATTCCTTTGGGAAACCCCATTTTGTTGAGGTTTATAAGGAAATGTGAGTTCCTTCTTAATCCCTAGCTCCCTACAAAAATCTTCAAACTCATTGGAGGTATACTTTCCCCATTATCATATCTCAGTACCTTAATCTTCTTCCCCGTCAGGTTCTCCATGAGAGCTTTGAACTCTTGAATCGATCCAATACCTCACCCTTGGTCCTCAGGAAATAGATCCAAGTCTTCCTGGAATAGTCATCTATGAATGTTGCAAAGTAGCTAGACCCTGTGATTGATTCTACTAACATATGACCACACATATCCGAATGCAACAAGTCTAATATCCCCTTGGACCTAGTCTCACTGCGAGGAAACATTGACTTGGCATGCTTGCAAGCATACACCCTTTGCACACTCCCTCCTGCTCCAACCTAATCTCTGGAAACCTATAACCATCCTCGTAACATAGGAAGTGCCAAGCACAAACCCTTTGCACACTCCCTCTTGCTCCAACTTAATCTCCAAAAACCTATAACCATTCTTCGTAACATAGGAAGAGCCCTGTAGTGTAGGTATCCCATCCTCTTATGCCAAAGCTCACTCTAACTGTCACTCTCATGTATAAGAGCCTTCACCAGCTATCCTCTCAACAAATATAGGTTGTTCTCCTTGCTCCCAATTACTCGCCACTTGTTGGGATCAACTCCTTTCGACCTAACAGTGACTTCACCTCCTATGAAGCTAACCTCTAGTCCTTTAGCCTCCATGGCTAAAACTAAAAGGAGATTCTTTTCCAACCCTGGTACAAACATCACACAATTCACCTCCTTGATACTCCCTGAGCCCATCTAAAACTTAATGTTGTGAATGCCCTCTACTGCATACTTTGTGTTGTCTCCAAGCTCCACATGTAGGTCTCTAGGCTCTTTGGCCATGTTGGTGAAAGTATCTTGAGATCACATCATGTGGAAAGATTCTCCACTGTCCACAACCACACACTTCTCATAACAATGCTAGAAAGGAATGACATCAAGGCAAAGTTCCTCTCGAGCTTCTCAAACAACTCATCCATTTGTGTTGTGGTTGTTGTAGATGTCTTACCTTTGCCCTTCTTTTTGTTTGGACATTGTTTGAAAAAGTGACTGAACTTATGACATACAAAGCATTTTACTTTTCTCATGTTCTTCTCCTTTTTACTTTAAGAAGATCCTCCACCCTGGTTCTGCTTGGCCTTCCCCTTGCCCTTTTTCACTTGCGCAGTAGGAGAAATTTCCTCATCCCCACCACCACTCCTACATTTCCCACCAATTATTGAACTCTCCTAGATATCTTTATGGATGAAGTCATCCTATAACCGGCTCCAATCAAGAAGATATTGTTTAGAAAGAATCCCCTCCATAAAGGTGTTCCATTGCTTAGCACATCCCTTCATAACTACCTTCACTAGCTCTAAATGACACAGCTTCTCCCACAATTGATAGCTCATCATGAGCCTACTGGATCCTAGTGAGATATGAGGTTACAATCTCTAATCTGTTCATCCAGATGCTATTCAACTTTTCCCGCAACACCATTATCCTATTCTCATTTTTACTCTGACAAAGACTGATTAAGGCTACCCACATCTTATGTGTTGTGTCCTTCCTTATTATGCGAGGAATTTTATGATCCCTCACACTATCCAAGATAATAGCTCGGTTGCGTGGGCAAGGTTAGAAGGAACTGGATCTCTATGTTTGCAAAACCCCACAAACCATTCATTTTAAGAACAATAATGATATGCTCCTTCCATGGAATAAATTAGCACCCCCATCCATCATGTCTTCATATCTCAAGCTCATTGATGCCATTTCACAAATCGACCTTGGCCACAAAACCATAGATGCAAAATAAAAAAATTGTCGTCGTAAAAAATAACTCACTACTATAAAACCCTTGTGATTTGGATCCCTCCCTCAGAGTTTCAGTAGCTTTGATACCATGCTAAATTTCCAATAGTAGTCTAGATTTATTTATACCTCAATAATTTATATTCCCAAAAAATTATTAAATAAAATTCTGAATTTCTAGAAAATAAAATCACTAGTATTTAACTTCTAAAAAATAATTTGCAGCGGAAAATTAAAATTAAAGAGATCAATCACATCACAACAGTAATTTTACACACATAACAATTTCCCTTCATTAAATTTTTTGGGAAAATTTGGGCCTAGACCCATAGAGAAAATTACACAAAAAAATGCACTGCTGGAAGTTGTAACTCGGCCCCACTAGGAAAATTGTCCCAAGGAACTCATCCCACTAGAAAATTGACCTCCTAAAAAATTCATCCTCTAATGCCAGCAAATTGGCCCTCTCTTTTCCTCCTCGTACAACCCCTGTGCACTCAAGGAAATCAACCCATTGGATAAAGTGGCCTCTCAACAAATCGACCTCCTCTGCACTTCCGCTACTTGGCCTCTATATTCCCTCAACTTGGCCTCTTGGAAATACTTGGGAAATTTCCCTGCACTCTTCCTCCCTTCTCTTCAACCCAGCTCAACCTCTCTAGAGAAAATTGCTCTCTCAATGTTGTGTAGTTGTATTGTTTCTTCACCTCTCCATTAGGCTTCTTATAACTTCATTAAGCCAAATCCCTAACCCTAAACTCCTAAATGATTGACGGTTGAGATCATATCTAAGTCACTTAAATAATTTGATTATTAATCCTTAGGCTTAATGGTCTACAATAATTAATGGACTTTAATTATTGTAGTTTTCCTTAGTTAGACTTACAAAAGAAGTCATAAATCACCTACTCCACTAGGCAAGCACCTAAAGTGGAAATCAACCATCTTCTACATGCTAAGCCACCAAGATCATGTAGAAGACCTTCGAAAGCTACCAAGAACTACAACAGAGTGATGCCATGATGGAGGAAAGTATTGTTTGGGAGATAGTTCCTAAAGCTTTGGTACAATTGGTGATTGATTCAAGACTAAAATAGACTTGGATTTGTAGGTTGCATGTACAATTTAGGCACAAAGTGAAGAGACAAATGTTTGAGAAAACACTTGATATACAAGGAGAGAGTGTTCTCTTTTGGTTTCTTCGAAAGTGTTTTCACGTAGCTGGGAGGGTGCTCCATGTAATGTGGAAGACTTGTGGTTCCCTAGCCTCTTTGTTGTATTTTGGTTGACTTACATTTGGAGAGCTTAGATTGGATATATCTTATCTTGGGACTAATTGGAGGAAGTTGTGCTTCTTGATGTGGTAGTTAGCACATGTGGTGGTTTGACATCTTCTACAAGGGTGCACTTGTTGAGGAGGAGGGGCACTTAGAACATGTGGAGTAACCACCTCGGAAGAGGGCATTATGCACTTGGAGGTTGAACACGAAGCATTAGGAACATTGGAGCTTCCTTCCACATATGTTGAGGGCTAATGCTTGAGTTGGAGCCATTGTTGGACAATGCATCATCTTGCATAATGGAGTTCTTCACATTTGGATATCTAGACTTGGATGGTGCATGATGTTGGTGGTTGTACAAACCCTATTGTGCCATGTGGCTTCCATGCTTCTTGTGGTGCTTCACTTTAGAACTTTGTTGTTCACTTAGCCTAGTGTTTATTTGTGGATTCAATCCATGTGTTATGGTTGTCCTCATGGTGTGCCTTTGTGACAATTCAGATTGTGTTTTAGAGATGTAATAATTAGTGATTTATTCAAGAATCTTGGAAGAACAATTATTTATGATTGTAACAAGGATAGTGCTTGTGAAAGGCATGCAATAAGTTCCTTGGCTTTTGTGATGGAATTGAAGTGTAAGGCTTCTGAGATGCAAGTGTGGATCTAAGGGCTGGTCAGTTAGTGTGCTGCTAACTTCTTGTTAAGCTCCTGGAGATGTTAGTATAGCTTGGTGGGATGCCTTGCTAGGCCTTTGTGGATAGCCTAGCAGGGTTTCAAAAGAAATGGAGAAGTCCTTGCTTGGGATGAAGCACAAAGACTTGACATACCTGCTTTGGCAAAATTGAGGTATTGTACTTTATCTTCGTATTATGATAATAAAAAGTTTTACCATTTCTGCCCTAAATTCTCTTATTGCATATCTAGTTTTCATGTATTTTGAGCAAGTTTCATGGTTTTTTTGATGTGCTGATTTATTTGTATGGCAAGGCTGAAATGTTGAGTGATTTAGCATGCTCTAGATAATTCAGATCAGAATGTACTGTTATGTTTCTGCTGTTAATGAATGTGATTGTCAGATCTACTTAATTAGATAATGCCCCAAGGGTGGTTGTGTTGATCAAGTGCTTAAGTATTTTATGTTTGTCTACTTGGATTTTTCCAGACTAGAGGTGAGCAGGTTTGAGATTATTGTAGGTGTATTCTTGAGTATTTCACTTTAGCCCTAGGTTTAAAAGTTCTAAAAATTGGGTAAAACACAGATTTCTTGGTGAAGATTACCTTGTTCCTGAAATTTTTACAATGCAGGGTGATGATATTCCCCTTACCTGATTTCAATTTCCCCTTAGAGTGGTATGTTTCATCCTGTGAAATAGCAAGATTGTTATGGTCATCTGCCACACAATGCAAAAGATCCCACCTCTTGATAGGTATTGATACTTGGCTCTTTTGTATAAGGAAGCATCTCTAGGAGTTTCCTTAATTTGTCACCTCCATCCATGTTAAGGTTTGTTCTTCTAGGTGTAACATGTTGTCATTCACTAATTTAGCTTGCAAATATTTGGTTATGACACTACTATAGACATAACTGCCAACATTGTACTTTGTGTGCAAGTCTAGGTCGGATCTGTGGGCTTTGATACCTTCCATGATGTTGTCGCTATAATGCTAAGTATTAGTATCTACCAACCTAGTTGGATCATTGCACCTTGAAACAAAAGGACGTTTGTAACCAATGTTCCACAAGGACATGTCTCCCACAATTCCCACACTTTGGGGAAGTGGGGGCACCCAAGGAAATGTTTCTCCATGCCCCCTTGTGGCAAAACTCGGGGAAATGCATGGGAACGTTTCCCCAAAAGAGGGACAATTGGATGCCCCCCTCTCCTCCTTCCCTGCCCCTCCGCCTCTCCCTCCCCCTTTCCCCACAACTTTTTGTCTAACAACCCATGAAGATAGAACAAAAATAGGGGATAGAGCTTTGAGGAGTCTATGACCTTGGTAATTAATGGTAATGTTACATTCTCCTTTATCTTACCTTTTCTATCATTTTCTGTTATCTTACCCTTTTTATTAGTTTTACTTAAATTTTTAAGATGTAGTCTAACTTATAGACAAAATGGTTTTTTTCACGACCATTTTTCAGGTTAATTTTAATCAAAATCCGACAGAGATTTTTAAAAACTCGAGTTTAAATTATTTAATCTGCATAATTCGAGTACCCCGGGGGTTTTTTAGGGTGTTGAATCCATTTATGCATAAAAAAATGTATTTTAAAGAACAAAAAATCTTGAAACTGTATTGCCGGATTTTGGTGAATTTTGGTGAAAAAGGTTATTTTGTCTATAAGTTAGACTACGCCAATTTTTAATATTACCATTAATTGTTTCAAGATGTTGAGAGTGATTCCAACCTCATCAGACTTCATATGGAGAAAGTAGAATTGCATATCTCACTCAAAATTCATCAGACTTAAAGTTTTGAGGACTTTGGGATTTGTAGGATATTTTCCACTGGATTGCAAAGAGGACTTCGGGATTTGTAGGATTATTTCCACTGGATTGCAAAATGATGAATTTGCATGGGGTCTATTGTTATTGTTGCCAATTTATCATAATTAATTTTAGATTTATAGTTTTAGAGGTGGGGACACCTATGCTAGGGATCCCAACGCCCCCCTGCCCCTTGAATTTCCTTAAAATTTGGGGGCGCTCCCTCACAGCCTCCTTGTGTGTCTCGACTCTTCCCACTCCAGCTCCCCCATCCTGGAAACTTGGTTGAACATAGATTGTACCTTGGTGGATTAGCCTAATTTTATCCATGCCAACTTTATGAATATAAATGGGCTACCTTCAATGTTACATCTTGGAAACTTGGTTGAACATAGATTGTAACTTGGTGGATTAGCCTAATTTTATCCATGCCAACTTTATGAATATAGATGGGGTACCTTCAATGTTACATTAAATAAACATCGTTTAAGAATCACTTCTGTGGCTATAATTTTGCCAGTGTTGGGCATGGCCTAATGACCTTGATCATGCAATCGGCTATAGTTCTACCAATTATGTATAACACGAAATATTAGAACTATAGAACACATACCGCGTAAAAAGATCAAAATAATCCCAACAGCCAACACTTAGGTTTAATCCTAGTGATTAAAGCTAAAAGTTACCATCGATTTGAGGACCGCGGGGTTTAATCCTAGTGATTAGGACTAAAAGTTACCATCGATTTGAAGACCACAGGGTTTAATCCTAGTGATTAGGACTAAAAGTTACCATCGATTTGAAAACCACAACATACAATCTATCGAAGATCAAGCATGCAAATTTATATTCATGGATAATCCAAAAGCAGCGTCAGTCCCAATTGGAAAGTTCATGTCAATTTTCAATTCACTAATTTGATTTCTCTCAGATTTTTATAAACGGGAGTTAGGGTAGGAAACATTTACTCATATAAAAGCGGTCATTGGTATGCATTTTCTTCGAATTACCTCAATATGTAAATGCATGTGACAAAGTACTACCATATTGGATGTTTACTTATATAGCTATACTCTGGCCTTGTCAGGTACATGCATATCTAAGATTTGTATTGTTCTACTGCTCTACTATGTGCTGTTTTATATGTTTGATTGATTGATTGTGGTTATTCATGGATATTTATATTTTTTTATCCATTTTGGTAGAAATCATGGTAACAATTATAGATAATGTTGCATTTCTCTGCCGCTGTTCTGGAATCTCGGTATCTCTGTTGTCAGGTTGGAAGAATGCTAAAGGTTCCCTATACTCATCGACTGGATGACTGAATCAGTACCAATTGAAATCGTTAACCACATATTTTTCTTACTGGGTGCTGATTCAATCATCCAATCTATTAATATGATTTTCCAATGATTGAACCTTGGACTATATCCTATGGTCCAATTGATAAACTTGCTTAGACTATTTTATGGGCCTTCTTGCTGGAATTTTTAAATTCTGTCAAGCTGTCGTACATGTAACATAATAATATATTGTTTTTATTTTGCAGCTTACGAAAGTTTCTGCAGCTTTGCAATGAAACATCTGCTGATTAAATAGCATGCTTACAGAATAAGTTCACCATAAACCATCACGTGAGGACTTCGTCATATTTGTTGCAGGTCTCTCTATTGTTTGTTTCAGAATCTGGCTTTATTCTGTTCTATTTTTTCTCAGCTAAGTACATTATACTTCAATGCATTTGATGGTGGGCTTTTGGAGTCATCACATATAGCACCTCTTCAGTCAAAATTGTTTATGTACCAAGCATATGACATTGACATTATCGTACTATTTTTGCAAGCAGGTGCATGAATACAATGGAATAGATGCAGCGTGGATGCTCGGATGCTAATCTAGTCAATGTCCAAGCACTACCTATTTTAAGTGATCAAAGTGGGACCTCCACAATGAAAGCAGTTTTGTTGGAGTTCTGGCAGGGTCGCCAGCATAATAGCGTACAGTAAACAGTAACAAAACCCAAGAGTTATACATTTCAGGCTGTGAAAACCAGAGAGATTCCATGACAGAAGATTAGCTGTACATGTCTTCCAGTATTTGTCTGTGTCACCCTTCGGCATTATTAGACATCAATTTAGAAGAAATCTAAGTGTGGACGTGATAATTGCAGCTATGTTATCATGCGGTCAATATCTCATTATCATCAGCACTTTTTTAACTGGGTTGTAATGCCTCTGATCAACAAATCATCGTGACAAACAAAAAATGGTTGTATATATTCAGGCAATGGCATTGTTTGACATTGTGTGGGGAGCTTATTGTAGATCCAAATTGTTACGACTGTAATTGTGTCCGCCGCTTTCCTAATGATTTTGACCCATGACAACTACCAGCTTCATGTCTGTTCATACTCATAGCGCATATTAGAGCTACTTCTGAAACAACAGCCTTTATGTTACAGCCTTAACCACAACCTTCTTGAGGACGAGACTTGATTCGGCGAAGTCTCAAATAACTTTTCATTAGAATGAATTTGAGTTTTACATCTTAAAAGCATCGACCATCAAAAATGCATCCCAGTATGTTGATTTAATATTTTTAATAATTTTGTTATGCAATTCAAATTTATTCAAGTAGGACCAGTAATTTATCAAATAGAAAAGATGCTTAATGGTTCATGGCATTCAACAAAAAACAGATTATCCATTTTTTTACGCAGTAGATTGCTATGGACATTGTATTAGCCTTCTTAAACAAAGGAAAGCAAATCACTCGTGAATGTGAATGTGATTTGTGACATGGGTGGAAGTCAGGGATCAAATCAAATTTGAAGGGTAGGGTTATATTTAAAATTGAAAAGTTAAATTTATTTAACCATTCTATGCGACAAGTTAAAATAAATTGCTCTTTTCATATGAAGCTTGAAAATAATTTAAATTTTCATATATAAAACTATTATTTTACAATTTATTAATTGAAAAATATTCAACAATATTATTTTCAAAACATAACTTTTTAATTATAAAATTAAATTTAAATAATAAAAAATAACCTGAATCCCAAAGCAAGCTTCTCTTATCTAAGAGCTGTGAAAATTCCTAAACTTGTAATCCCTACTGCAACAAATTGATGTTACTTCTCCTACTTGTTAACCTATACAAGTTATTTATTGTGTTCTACGGTAAATATCGAAGTAAATATCACTGCGCCATTCACTATTTAAAATAATATGCTGAAACAAGAAATTGAACAAGAAAGAGATACAACACACATCTACACAGTTATTTTTGGACAAATATCTCGGAAAAACCCAAAGCGGAAAATCGGTGCAGCAGTTGAGGGTTTATTATTAAGCAATATTAATTTTTGAATACAACTTTTGGATGCCTTCTTGACAATCCAGTGATAGAGAATATCACTGACAAAGAGATCTGTGAGATTACCTCGCACTATCATTGGAAATCTTGGTTGATCCAACCCTTGAATGATTGCCCCCGACTGCCTATGTGTTGCCTCTATGCAGTGTTTGCATGAACCCAACATCAAACCCTTTAGGGACAGCGTCACTACTCCAATTGATCAATTTGTTGCCCAAGAACTTTCATTTCTGCCTCCTAGTCTCACACCTCGGCTCCCAGCTTCTACAATCAATTCCTTCAACAAATTTTTGGACTTCCTCTCGGCTTCTGCATTGCCTTTGCATGGCTCTGCATCAACCCCTCTGGCTCTGCGCTACCACTGCTGGATCTCCCTCTGTCTTCTCTATTGAGTCTTCTCCGACCAGGAAAGATTCCCCTGCGGATACTATCCCTGCCCCTCTCTACAAAAGCTCACTTCGAATTTCTCACTGGTAGTTGCTATGCTTCAGAAATTCGATCTTCTGAAATCTCTCTATGTGTTCTCCAAGTGCCCTTCAAGCCTCTTCTTAATTCTTTTTGTTGGACAACCAACGACCTAGATTAACTTCTAATCAATGGCTTAGATCATTTTGGCTTGATCCTCATCTTCTTCTAGAAGTTACACCCACAATTTAGATTAATAACCATTAATTGTTTTAAATTCCTAAGTTTAGACTTAGGGTCCCATTAAAAATAATTAATTATTTTAATAAAATTATCTCCAAGTGGAATTTCCCAAAACGATTTTTGGGTATTGGAGAATGCATATGTTTAAGCCTCCTTGCAAAATTTGAGACTTAGAGCACATCTGATACTACCAGAAATCAGCACTCCCTCTTAGCGAGGAATGTGCTGTAGCAATGCAACCTCCTGAAGCATCACTCCATTCTGTAACATCTCCTTCTGTGTTGCTGATGTTTGACATACTGTCCATCAACTACTGTGCAAATGTTGCATTTGTACTGCGGCTGGCCCTATCACTGTCAACAGTGCATCCGTACTGCAACTTCCTCTTAATTCTGAATCCATGTTGCTTTTGGCACTGGCACTGCCAACTGCATCCGCACTGCAACTTTCTCCAACTATTGTTTCTTATGCATCAGCAATGGAAAATCATCCCAAATTGCTGAACTCATATTCAATATGATGCATCTCGCTGCTAGAGTTTGATTGCTGTTAGTTTCTGCACTGACCCTCTGAAACCTCTACACTATTGTTGACCTCAGCTATGTGCCATCGGCACTACTTCCAACTCTACTTTGTGCTACTCAAACTCTGGTGTTACTAAGCTCTGCAGCTGTCACTTCAACACTCCTCTGCACCAACTGACATTAGTCCATCCTGCTACTAATAATCTAGGCTCCCGTAGCAAGGAATTCATCCGAGAAGTGGGCTCCTCAAGGATCTTTCTCATATGTAGCTCTTTCAAACTACAACTCTAATCAACCCACCTCCCTCCTTGAGGTATCTCGGTTGTCATGGCAAACTCATCCTCCTCGATCTTCATGACTGCAACTTTCGGATCATGTTTCTCATCTTTGTCCTTTTTGAGAGGACATTGTGTTGCATAGTGACTGAGTTCACCACACCTAAAGCATTTGATTTTCTAAACATCTTTATTCTTATTTCGTTGCTCTTGCTACACCTTGGATGTGAGGGTTGCATTATCATCCTCTTCCTTAGGCTTCGACCAACTGTTGTTGCTTTGCATCAAGTTTACACTTGACCAAGTCCCTCCTCAGCTCATCTTGCTTAAGAGTTGCCCACATCTCATCCCAATTTGGCAAAGTCGTCTTGCCCAGGTTGCTTTGGACAAAGACTTGTCACTCCTCAGATACTGAAATTAGGGCCATTGTTACCATCTCGGAACCTTGAGGTGTTGACCCTACAACTGCTAATTCATCTCAGGTCTCCTGCAACTTCGTGAGGAACAGATCAATGCGCTTCTTTTTCTGCATCTACGTGAATCTCATCTTATGCTCCAAGTACATCTTTTGTTGCTCAAAAGATCCTTGATACAACGTCGAAAATGCATCCCACATCTCCTTGGCAATGTTTTTTCCAACTATGTGACAGACTATATGCTAAAATTGGCAACTAGGGCCAAACTCCAGGTCATCTTATTTATGGCAGCTGATATTTTTCTTGGAGTCCTCTCATCGAGAGGTGTAGGATTGATCTAAAGATCATCCGATTCCGATAAGTATTCATGGAGTTATGAATTTATTTGTGTTATAAGACAATTCGTCAAGGTCGGTCAACAACCAAATAAACCTCACATGTGCTCAACGTTTTAGTTTAAAAGGAGATGACTTGATAGCCATTTCTACACACACTTCTATCTTGATTTCTCTCCACTTGCCTTGGGTTTTTGTGGAAGAGAAATCTAGGAGTGGAAGCCCTAGACATTGGAGAAAAAGAGGTTGCCCTAGCCGCAACAAAGAAGGCAGCCCTAAATGTTGTTCTAAGGCAGCGCTAATGCTATCCTAAAGGCAGCCCTAAATGTTGTTCTAAGGCAGCGCTAATGCTATCTTAAAGGCAGCCCTAAATGTTGTCCTAAAGGCAGCCCTAAACGTTGTGCTAAGGCAGCGCTAATGTTGTCCTAAAGGCAGCCTTAAACATTGTCCTAAAGGCAAGCCCTAAATGATGTCCTAAAGGCAGCCCTAAATGTTGTTCTAAGGCAGCCCTAAATGTTGTCCTAAAGGCAGCCCTAAACGTTGTTTTTAGGTACAGTTTAGAGCTACAAAGATGCATGGACAACAAGGCTACATAAGTGTTGCAAAGATGCATGGATAGCAAGGCTAGATAGTGCTGCAAAGATGCATGGACAACAAGGCTACATAAGTGCTGCAAAGATGCATGGACAACAAGGCTAACAGCAAAGGTACATGGTGTTGCATACTCATTGGACAACACAATGATGGGATAGCAGCTTGTTGGGACAGCACAATGGTCAATGACATTGCGACCTTGTGTAGTAGAGATACATGTGACATCTAGTATTTAGTGCAACAAGTTCATGGTGCTGCAATAGTATGGTACATGGGACAACAACAACAAGGTGCAGCAAGCATAATGCTACAAGCACATTGGGACAGTAATATGGTACTTGGTGCAACAAGCACGTGGGTGGCAGCATGGTGTTGCAGTGGCACAAGGTACAACAGTGCTAAACACTGGGACAACAATGCAGCACAAGGTGCAACAGTGTGATGTGTACAACATGGTCATAAGGTCCAGCATTGTGATGATGGGTGCAACATGGTGCAGTGAGGTGTAGCGTGACAACGAGATGTAGCACAATGATAGGTGAAGGAGTCACCTTGGAGAATCAGTTGAAGCAACATGTCTTCAACTGATCTCATGTATCATCTTCTTAGAGATGATTTATTCTCTTATCTAGATAACTGTTGACATCTGTTGTAAATGTACTATCTCTTTCTCTCTATCTCTGTTGAACTATTGAAGAACATATAAGAAGAATTGATCAAGGGTTTCCCCACATTGGGGTTTGTCCCTCGCTAGTGCCACATCTTGTGTCCTCGTCTTGGCTTGTCTTCTGCGATTTATGTTTATGTTCTATCTGCAGTTTATTTTAATGTTGATGTGATTGCTAATCTGGAAAAGATATTGAGCTAACTGTGAAAATTGAAATAAATTGCTCTAAGCATAGAACATACCTAAAATTAACATGGTATCAAAGCTAAGGTGAAAACAAAGCCCAAGCAAGAGTGAAAGAGAAATCACCAAAGGCAATTGGGAAAGGACAAAAGGATCAATGGATTCCTCATCCCTCTTCAAATTCGCCAAGGGTGAAGTCGAAGCAGAGAATATTATCAGAATGGCACAACGAAAGCTTCTGATGGCCCATCTAAAGATCACTTCAATGGGAAGTCTGGATCTAAGGGTGGAAGGAAAGGCAGATGCCTTGGTAGTAATAAGTTTGGCCATTATGCGAAGGAGTTTCCGAATGGTAGAGACACATCACTTGATGAAGATAATCATCATTCCAGGGACATTTCCAATGATCAGAGGAATGACAGGTAATGCAGGTCATCAAGGAAACAACCGACTCTTCAAGAAAGCAAGGAACCCTAGGTATGAAGAATCAAATGTTTCTGATAAGATAAAGAAGCATTATTTTGTATTGGTCCTCTCTTTCAGATTCTTTGGGAATATGGCTTATTGATTGTAGTGCTTCAAGGTACTTCATCGGATAGAAGGGTGATCTCTCTAATTTAGTAGAGATGGAAAAAATCATGGAATTATACTTGGAGTCGATGCCACCTATCCCGGAAAGGGTGTAGGGCATGTTACCCCTAGATTGAATGAGGGTAGCTCGATTCATTTATGAGAATCTCTTTATGTACCTGATCGCAAGAAGAACCTAGTGTCCATTTCGGCAATGGAAGTCAAAGCTTTCAGGGTGGCATTCATTGATGAAAAGTTGTAGGATGGTCCATTGGAGACCATGTCAGTTGTCACATCTCATTTATAGCACTAGAGGTCTACTTATTATGGGGCCCTACCCAATGTGAGTTAGATGGTGTCAGGGATGCCTGAATTCAAGAAGAGCATGAAGGTACATGTCCAGATGTACCAAAGGAAAATCTTACCTGAATTCAAGAAGAGCATGAAGGTACATGTCCAGATGTACCAAAGGAAAATCTTACAAGGGGAACATTCCCCTCATGTAGTAGGTCCACAAGTTTGGAACAACCCGAGGAGTTTGAGATTCATGATCGGGAATCTCATGTATACAGGTGGAAGAAAGCCCTCTATGGCTTGAAGCAAAACACCCCGGGCGTAGTATGAGAGGATTGATAGCTGTCTGATGAAGTTGAGATTTACTAGAAGTGAAATTGATCCAAACCATTGCTCGAAGGTTGTGGATGATAGACCTCTCATACTGACACCTTATGAGGACGAATTATTTCTGACAGGTGCAAACCCTCTCATTTGTAGAAGTAAGAGGGAGTTGGATTCCGGATGTGGAATAGTAAACTACAAGCCTGTGACTACCTCGTGGATCTTAACTTTCAGAAGTTATATGGTAGTGATGCCAGACCAAATTTGGGAAATGCCTCTGAGTTTCATAAACTCATTCACATTGATGTTCTTGGTGAACTTCTATCCGGATATATGTTTTGTAGTTAGCATGGTGAGCTCATGTTTGATTGAGCCTCACTGGATTGGTGCCAAGAATCTTCTGAGATATCTTCGGGGCACAATCTCTCATAGATTGAGATACACTGTCGAAAATATGAAGCTACATGATTATTCGAACGATGACTGGGCAGGCAGTGTGGAGAATCACTAGAGCACTTCTCAGTGCTGGTTCTCTTTGGATTCTGCTTCGATATCATGGATGAGCAGGAAGTAAAAGTCGGTTGCTATAAGCACCACCGAGACCGAATACATAGCTACGAGTATGATCTCGTATGAAGTTGCCTGGTTGGGGAAGCTCTTCAGCGAGTTGTTTGTACACATGATGAATACCACTGTGATCCTCTGTAACAACCAAGGGGGGATTCAATTGTTGAGTAATCCCATATTCGATGATTGCTCTAGCAAATAGACATCAGATACTACTTATCTGGGATATGGTAAGTCGATGAGTGAAGAGGCTCCATCGCATTTAGAGTGATGTACAGGTCGCAGACTTTTTGTCAAAGCCCCGGGTAAAGGTAAAATCTGTGACTTTCCCGAACAACTTGGAGTCGTTCAGAGACCTCCTTATAAGGGTCCTGTATGTTGCATGCATTGAACTCTGGGAGCTCCGGGGGGCTTGGGGTACTTACTAGAGCAACATGCGACCATAGGGCGACTCACCCTCCCCTAATGGTGCACTGTGTACAAGGTGAATGGCTCAGCCTTCCCTATGATATCATGTGGCTACTGTGGAACATGATGATTAGTTCTCCTGTGGGCCGGGATGATTAATTCTCCTGTGGCGACTATGGAACAAGATGATTAGTTCTCCTGTGGGCCGGGATGATTAGTTCTCCCATGGCGACTGGGGGACAAGATGATTCGTTCTCATGTGGACAAGATGATTAGTTCTCCTGTTGAGGCATCCTACCCATGCAGTCTGGGACTCATGGGAAGTACCTCTCATCTGATCAATGAGTCGGGAAATGGTGTTAGGGACCATTAGTAGTACTATTGATGGACGCATCGTTGTATCTACCATACTCCCTATGCTAGGATGACCTCCATTGATCTGGTATCAGTATGAGTGGTTTGAGACACTCTCTTGTGATATTGATTTGGGATCAATGAAATTGACTTCGGGTCAGTAAGAGCAGTATGACACACCCTCTTCATATGGAACTGACTTTGGGTTAATAGAGAATGGTATGAGACATTCTCGATCGATTCTTCTTCTTCATGGTTCAGCAGAGTAGATCTCAACAGAGCAGAGCAGAACAGAGCTTAGCAGCACAAAGTAAAGTAGAGCAGAGTAGTGTAGGGAATTGATGGTAGAGATAGTACAGTCAGACAAATGGATTAGTAGATGGAGTTCTCCCTAGTTGAGAGGGAGTGTTAAAATTGGCAACTAGGGCCAAACTCCATGTGGGTCATCTTATTTATGGTGGCTGATATTTTTCTTGGACTCCTCTCATCGAGAAGTGATTGATCTAAAGATCATCCAATTCTGATAAGTATTCATGGAGGTATGAATTTATTTGTGTTATAAGACAATTCGTCAAGGTCGGCTAGCAACCAAATAAACCCCACATGTGCTCAGCGTTTTAGTATAAAATGAAATGACTTGATAGTCATTTCTACACACACTTCTATCTTGATTTCTCTCCACTTGTCTTGGGTTTTAGTGGAAGAGAAATCTAGAAGTGGAAGCCCTAGATGTTGGAGGAAAAGAGGTTTCCCTAGCTGTAGCAAAGAAGGCAGCCCTAAACGTTGTTCTAAGGCAGCCCTAACGCTATCCTAAAAGCAGCCCTAAACGTTGTTCTAAGGCAGCCCTAAATGTTGTCCTAAACACAGCCCTAAACGTTGTTCTAAGGGCAGCCCTAAACGTTGTTCTAAGGCAGCCCTAAATCTTGTCCTAAAGGCAGCCCTAAATCTTGTCCTAAAGGCAGCCCTAAACGTTGTTCTAAGGCACTTTTAATGTTGTACTAAAGGCAGCCCTAAATTTTTTCCTAAAGGCAGCCCTAAATTTTTTCCTAAAGGCAGCCCTAAATGTTGTTCTAAGGCAGCTCTAAATGTTGTTCTAAAGCTAGCCCTAAATGCAGCCCTAAACGTTGTTTCCAGGTACGGTTTAGAGCTACAAATATGCATGGACAACAAGGCTACATAAGTGCTACAAAGATGCATGGACAACAAGGCTAGATAGTGCTGCAAAGATGCATGGACAACAAGGCTACATAAGTGTTGCAAAGATGCATGTACAACAAGGCTAGATAGTGCTGCAAAAATGTATGGACAGCAAGGCTACATAAGTGCTACAAAGATGCATGGATAGCAAGGCTAGATAGTGCTGCAAAGATGCATGGACAGAAAGGCTACATAAGTGTTGCAAAGATGCATGGACAACAAGGCTAGATAGTGCTGCAAAGATGCATGGACAACAAGGCTACATAAGTGCTGCAAAGATGCATGGACAGCAATGACATTGTGACATGGCAGCAAAGGTAGATGGTGCTGCAAACCCATTAGACAACACAATGATGGGACAACAACTTGTTGGGACAGCACAATGATCAATGACATTGTGTAGCAGAGATACATGGGACATCTAGTATTTAGTGCAGCAAGTTCATGGTGTTGCAATAGTATGGTACATGGGACAGCAGCAACAACAAGGTGCAGCAAGCATAGTGCTGCAAGCATATTGGAACAACAGTATGGTACTTGGTGCAGCAAGCACATGGGTGACATCATGGTGCTGCAGTGGCACAAGGTACAACAGTGCTAAACACTGGGACAACAATGCAGCATAAGGTGCAGCAATATGATGTGTACAACATGGTCATAAGGTCCAGCATTGTGATGATGGGTGCAGCATGGTGCAGTGAGGTGCAGCATGACGACGAGATGCAGCACAATGATAGGTGAAGGAGTCACTTTGGACAATCAGTTGAAGCAGCATGTCTTCAATTGATCTCATGTATCATATTCTTAGAGATGATCTATTCTCTTATCTAGATAAGTCAAAGTGTTGACTTCTATTGTAAATGTATTATCTCTCTCTCTCTCTGCTGAACTATTGAAGAACATATAAGAAGAATTGATCAAGTGTTTCCCTACATTGGGGTTTGTCCCTGGCTAGCGCCACATCTTGTGTCCTCTTGTCTTGGCTTGTCTTCTGCGATTTATGTTTATGTTCTATCTGCAGTTTATTTTAATGCTGATGTGATCGCTAATCTAGAAAAGATATTGAGCTAACTGTGAAAATTGAAATAAATTTCCCTAAGCATAGAGCATACCTAAAATTAACACTATATGATCCTTCACTCTGTCGTGGATCATTCTTTTTGTCTTGGCCATTTCTCCCTTGTACTTCTTGAGCTGATTTGGATTTGTGGGCTTAACTACGACGTTGTCGATGTAAACTTTGAGAAAATTCTCATCTAGAAGGCATGGCATCCTTGCCTTCCAGATCACATAGTTGGATGCCCCATTCAACCTATCTTAATCTCTCAGTCCATTGGTTTCCATCTCTACCAATCAAAAAGTCAAATAGCCTCCTCTCTCCTCTACGTAGCACTGGACTGGCCTACGCGCTCCCTTATGGAGCTTGTAGGTATGCCCATCTCCGCTGCTACTCAGCTAGTGAGAATCCAGACTCCTTGGTTGGAAGTCCTCTGAGGAAGAATTCCCTCAATCATGTGTCTCTCTTCCCTTTGACGTCTTTCTACCCAACAGCCTGCAGAAAACTACGTTCCACTAGAAAACCCCACTTCATTGAAGCTTTTGTTGCACTGCTCCCTCTGCCGCTCACTGATTTTGATCTGGAAATCTTACCTCTCTGTTGACTCACTTAGAGATGGATTTTCCACGAAAATCTAGCCTTCCTAGCCTGAACTACGTAAACCCTCTAGGGATTCGAATTGTTGCCTTTGCAAGAATTTTGAATTCTCTTCTTCCTTCAGCATTGGCTCTTCTAGCTCTGCTCTTCTTATTTCACCTATATCTCTGATACCATGTGAAAATTCCTAACCCCAGAATCCCTACTGCAGCAAATTGATGTTACTTCTCCTACTTGTTAACCCATACAAGTTATTTACTATGTTCTACAGTAAATATCCAAGTAAATACAACTGAAACATTCACTATTTAAAATAATATGTCGAAACAAAAAATTGAAGAAGAAATATATACAGCAGACATCTACACAATTATTTTTGGAGAAATGTCCCCAGAAAAACCCAATGCGTGAAAACTGGTGCAACAGCTGAGGGTTTATTATTAAGCAATAGTAATTTCTGAATACAACTTCTAGATGCCTTCACGGCAATCCAATTACAGTGAATATTACTGACAGAGAGATCTATGAGATTACCCCACACTATCACTAGAAATCTTGGTTGATCCAGCCCCTAAATGACTGTCTTTGCACTGCCTCTGCGCAGTCCCTGTATCAGCATAGGGTCAAACACTCTAGGGACAACGTCACTCATCCAGCTGATCGATTTGTTGCCCGGGAACTTCGATTTCTGCCTCTCGGTATCACACCCCAGCTCCCAACTTCTGCAACTGATTCCTTCAACAAATTTTCAGACTTCCTCTCGACTTTTGAGCTGCCTCTATGTGGCCCTACGTGGCTCTGCGTCAGCCCCTCTAGCTCTGCACTACCACTGCTAGATATCCCTCTATATTCTATGTTGAGTATTCTCTGACTAGGAAAGATTTTCCTTCGGATACTATCCTTGCCCCTCACTGCAAAATCTCACTTTGAATTTCTCACTACTCTGCTTCAGAAATTTGATCTTTTGAACTCTCTGTGTGTGTTCTCTAAGTGCCCCTCAAGTCTCTTCTTATATCTTTCTGTTGGACAACCAATGGCCCAGATTAACTTGTAATCAATTTTTAGATCATTTTGGCTTGACCCTTGTCTTTTCTAGAAGTTACACCCACAGTTTAGATTAATACCCATTAATTATTTTAATTTCCCAAGTTTAGATTTAGGGTCCCATTAAAAATAATTAATTATTTTAATAAAATTGTCTTTGGGTAGAATTTCCCAAAACAATTTCTGGGTATTGGAGAATGCATGTGCCTAATCCTCCCTGCAAAATTTGAGACTTAGAGCACATACGATGCTACCAGAAATTAACAAGAGCTAGGCTTAAAGTTCGAATCCCATTATTTATAATTCTTGTATCCTACCAAAATGAATAGAGAAAAACCTTCCTAGCCTAATATTAAGGTCTTATCTTTTTGCATTAAATTCTTTCCATGGGTGCACAGATTCATATGGATTCAGAAAGCAACAATCAGAGTAACTGATACATCAGCAAGGTAATCAATCAATGAAACAAGATTTCCACCCTTTCTAACTCAACTCACTAGGTTTTGATGTTTATGCTTCCAAGTAAGGTTCTAAGCAATTGTTGGAAGCAGCTAATACATGATTATTAGTGGGAGGAGATGAGAGGTATAAGTGGAGGTGTGGAGGCTACTATCTACCAATATAGTAACTATAATCTAGAGAGAGAGTTTTTGTAAAAGTCTAATTTTCAATAAATGCATTCAATATATTTATGAGTTGTAGAGTAATTGGTTTCTATGGGATTTAAAAGAAAAACTACAGTAAGAACTAATGAACTTAAATTCAAAGAACATGAACTCATAAACTTGTAAATTTTTTGAGAAATCTAAACATGCTTGTTAAGGATTATAATTTATTTGTCTTTTAAATTGATTGTAATATGATAAAAATCTTTCAAAACACTAGCCTAGTTTTTCATTTCACGGCTATATAAAACAACTTGCACATAACATAATTTACAAAAGTTTTCAAATCCATAATTTATATAACATAATTTATAAAGAAAAGTGACATGCATGAAATCAAAATGAATTAAATGAACTTACATTTAGATTTTAAGATAATCCTTTACTGTGCAATAGAAGACTATGCAGCCATAGAAGAAGATGGTCAGTAAATCCAATTAGCAAAGGGATGAAAACTTTGAACATTCATTTTTTATGGTGGAAAAATCTCAACATATTTTTTATTGTGAAAAAAATCTAAGGATACCTTATTATTATAAAGGAAAAATGATTAAGAATTAAAAAAAGTTCATAAAAATAATGAAAAATACAATATGTATAGAAATTTTCCTCACCCTTCAAATGGAAAAAAAAATATGATATATTTTTTATTTCAATATTGACAAGTAATTTTTTAATATTAATTTTCGTTTGCATGGGACATACTTTTCTACCCTTCTATGACAGGCTAAAAGGCTATTGACAGGAAATGATGACCTCAATTTTGATCCCTGGTAGAAGTTGTATACTTCTAACCTTGAGGGATACCTCAAGTATTCATGAGCTAGACATAAGATCTCTCTCTTAGAGTTGGGGAGGTCACAAGGTTGACTCTCTTGATCATATTTAGGTTAGACTCCATAATTACGGTTGATGATTTATCTCATTTACCATCCATGGAACATAGGTAAGTACTCAGAAGGGTTTCCATGGAGAAAAATTGTCTACTTTAAATAAACAAGGCTATTGTTGGGCCTAAGAATTATCCTTAAAATACATCCACTTTCACCTTAAAATACATCCACTTTCATTCCATTCACACATTTTCTCACCTCTATTTCACCACCATGTCATCACATCAAACTTCACTTTTATCATTATATGGGTTACCCTTGTGTTTTCCAAAACATTATTAATTCTTAGTATTTTTAAGTGAATTTGTGGTTAAACTTTAGAAAATAATATCCTTATACTTATACCTAAAAAATGGAATGATAAATTTAACATGTGTAGGTACAAAGGAAGCTTCCAAGGCTTCTTTATGTGGCACTTTGTGTTCAAATTCAAATTTGAGGAGATCATGGACCTCACTGAGAAGATCATGGACCTCATGGAGGAGATCATGGAGGATAGGGTTATGTGTCACCATTGGTTGAGAAATATGTGGATCAAATGAGGGAATAGTGGATCTACATTTATGAGTTTGTTATCATAGCTTTTGTATAAATAGGAGTGTTATCTCCTTCATTTGTAATCTTAATTTTTAGAATTTTAGAACTTAGTCCTTCATTGTAACCTAGTAATGTTAATCTAGATAGAATTTAGAATAGTTTTGGTTTGGATCATATGAGTTTATAGCCATTGTACTTTGAAAATTATGATGAATAAAATGAAGCTTCTTTGACCCTCTACATTTGACTTCTCTTTTGGTGTGCTTGTGAATTCTTCGAAGGATCCCCATTACCTAGCAAGTACACTTTTGTTTTGGTAAGCTTTTATTTTATGTTTGTTTGTTTGTGAATTTCATTAGATTAAATTATTAAATTCATATGTTTGAAATATTAATGAATGACCTTTCATAAGAAAGCATTAATGTTTCTTTCAATGAATCTGATTTGTTATTTAATGTTTGATTTCATTAGTTTAAGTTTATGATTTATATGCTTGAGATATAAACAAATAATATCTTGTAATAGAGCTTTAATATTTCATGCAATCAATCAGAATTATGTTTAAGAGCTTCAATTTCATTAGTTTAAATAGTTGATTAGAAATATTAATGAACAGTCTCCTATAAGGGAGCTTTAATATTTCTTACACTTGTCACAATGTCTTTTAATTTTTAGATTTCATTTTGTTAAATGACTAAATAGATGATGGAGATCCCAATGAAAAAAAAAACCTCCTGTAAGGGAGCTTTGGCATTTCTTCACCTAGCTTAGTTTAGTTTGTCTCTGAGTCCATATATTGGATGATCCTCGAAGTTTTACTTACCCGGGTTGACAGTAAATGAAACTCTAATTTGCATCCGCATTTTAGACCCAACATTTTGGCGTCGTTGCCGGGGAGGATGATTTGGAGATAGACTTAGGAAGTTATTTTTATTGCAAATTTTTTTTTATACACTAACTTGTGAAACCTGGGGATCGCATGATCTTCATAAAGGAGTTAAAGTTTGAGCTGTTTTATTTTTTCGTACTTAGTTAGTTTCAAATTCAGTTTTTAAACCCCCCATTTCTTACTAATCCATCTATGGATGCGAAAAATGAAAATGTTGAACAAGTACTTCTTGGAAAGCAAGAGCAATATTGAAGATTGGTTTCAAAAGATCCTTGTGCCAACTCCAAGAATAAGACAGGTTACTCGCATTCTTGCAAATAATCAGGTAAAAACTTTAAATCTAGGTGTGAACATTTTTGAATTTTTAGTCCGTAGATGGCTTCATTGGAAGCATTCTTTTACCTAGGAAATTAAAAAAATCTTTCAAGTTGAAGGTAGAATAGATTAAAAAAAATAAAATGAGATCTCATAGAGTTTTCCTTTAGTCTTATTTTCAAAAAATAAAATTAATAAAAAAATCATCCACATTTCTCATGAATAAATTTATGTAAGAACCACTTCATCCACGCTAACCTGCAAAAATAAAATAAAAACAAATCAATAGGTTAGTGTGCTCCCTTCATGCACTTCGAGCAATCAGGAAGATCATAAAATTTCTTGATTTACTTTCAAAATTAAATAAAAATATATTGCTAAGAATTTGCACAAATCATTAAAACTACAGGCATTATAAGAAATCGAAATCATTTTTTAAGAAATTCTTTATTTTCAATTTCAAATTTAAAAATTAAATCTGTATTTTCATGATTTGATAATTGTGTTAAAACTTCTCTGCATATGTGTTGGGACCATTTCTTCAAATAAGCCAAATCTGCATATAAACAATTCAATATATAAATACAGTTGGCCCCGTCGTTATTGAAATCGGTCTCGTTAAAACTCTCTTGAAAGGGTTCTGGCGTAGGCAAAACCTGTCATCGTTTAACTTGGCTGTTTACATAGATAACACACCCTTCTAGCACTCTAGTCCACCATTATTGGATGCAATTCAACAAAAGCAGCAATATGACTGTCTCGTAGATTTCCATTACGATCTATGGCTAAAGGGTCTCACACCATGAATTTCTTGTTTCAATTACTTTCTTTAAACTCTAAAGGCAATGCACAATAACCTCACAGGGAGAACTAATAAACACAAACACTTTCCTTTGACAAAAGTATCGAGACAGAAGGAGCTCTTCCATCAAAATCATGCACTTGCTCCTACCCTAACGATTAAATCATGTTTGTGGAAAATTGAACCTTCGTTGGTGACCGGACATGGAATCATCTTCGCAGCTCCAACCGTGTTGAACACAACCAACGAAGATCATCCAAGTCGTAACTAAAGGCAGGGAAACTTTAAAAAAGAAAATGGGGACTCGATAAAAGTGTTTTAAAATCAAAATCAACTCCAAATCAAGGGTTCCTGCCGATAATATTCAAGCTTATAAGTAAGAAAAAGTGATCGGGGTTTCGAATCCCCTTGAGATCAGTGCAGTACTGGTTGAAGCTAGAAAAAGCACTGAAAGAGCACTGAGAGAGCCGGGGAGATACAGAGTGTGATCAGTAGATCGAGGCTTTGATTTCGATGTAGAAAACAAAGAGGTTGTATTCTTTTTAATAATCGTTCAAGTTCTATATATTAATCTTTCTCCCTTACAGGAGCAAAACAGAGAAGGAACGATGCGTGTTGGAAATGGATCGATTCGAAACGAGCTACTAGGAGGACTAAATCCTTCGTGAGGTCGGATTTTGGCAAACCATTCACCCCATTCGATGAACTCAACACCTTCGAGCTCATAACCGTCCCAACTTGTTTTGGCTCAACTCTTTCACATCCTTCTTTCCTTGATACTCGGCTACTATCTCTTTGATAGCATATACCATAATGCTGCGCAATCACTCTTACCCTTATAACGTCTAAAATAGTGGCATGAATCCATCTAACCTACAACCACAATTTGAGCGATTTGAGCAATTTGAGCATGCAGATTTTGTGACACGATTTGAGCGATTTGATGATTGCATGCAGATTTTGTGAAGCTATTAATTAGAGAAGATATCGATAGCTATCAGCCTTAATGGTGACCTGCCTAACTCATCTTGAACAAATTTCACTTTCTCATTTTAGTAACTAGGGCTAAGCCAAGGATATAAGTAAGTGAGAGAGCCCAGGTTTAAGGAGTTGTGTTCTCTCCTTATTTCATCTCTAATTACCGATATGAGTCACTGCGAGCTGAGTTAGCGAGTCAAAGAAAAAGCGATAGTGCTTCTTTCTTAAATGCTCAATGTTGAGCTTAAATCTTACCTAGCCGAATACCTAATTATTAAAGTCCACATTCGAATCCGGTTGCCTTCTCAAAATCCAAAACTCAGTCCACAATCTGCATAAATGACAATTTTATTGCGAAAAACGAATCGGTGGCCATTTAAATCAACACTCATCGAAAGACCTCAGTTTGCTTGAAATGTAAAAGATATTTTGGGGCAACAATGCAGTGAAGACCAAAAATTCAATTAATTGAATACAAAACCTCACCTCGCATTTTTACAGACACGCCAACATAATCAAATACTCGAGTCTAATTGACTACACTTTAGTGTTCCTTTCCACCTCGTTTCCCCAACTCTCTTTCTTGTTAATGAGTTGATTCGCCAAGCCCGTATTTCATATCCCTAATCGTATGTAAACAAGCGAAGGCCCAAAATTATTACCATATTTATATTGCCGAATTAGTTTCGAATAGTTTTGAATGGAATGGAACGTTTTCTCAGCACGCTTGGAAATCGTAAAAAATGCACAGTGGGTCAAACACGCCACTCAACGACCAGATGGCCCAGCACATGCATAAGAAAGCTCAGTCACAAGAGAGTCATCAGGCACCATATGTGCAGCGAGGAAGTCCGAAAATGCCTGTCCTTTGACAGCTATTGGATGTATTCAAAATCTAACAATCATGCCATATTTTGCAAAATAGTTTTGTAATCTGCCACCCAGAAGACTGTTCTGGAAACTTTTGCCGAGGTAAGTGATCTGCGTTTTTAATATTTTGCCCAGAATAACGAGGGATCTCAACCCAAGCTTTTTTCCATAACGTTTTGCAGGACAGTCACCATTTGAGGAGCTCAATCAGCATTTCAGTTTGACTATGCTCAACAGATATTGGTATTATCACGTTTCTTCTGCACTATTATTTTTGTCCACCTGTTTCGATGGCTATCCCCCATGTGCACAGAAATATAGTATTGTTGCAATCTGACACTAATAATAATCAAATCCAATCAGCCAAAAGTAAATTTACTGAGGATTGACAATGGCACCAGTCAACTCAACGTTTGGTAGCATACGAACCTACCCTTCGTAGGAAAATTGACGATTATGGGTTGTATTCTTCAGGCCTCCATATTTCTTATGTTTCTTGTTGGTTCCTAGTCAAGCGCAGTTCTGTCAGCTGGAGTAGATCCCGAGATCATATTTTTGGTATGGGTTCAATTGATGTTGCAGCACAGGGCGGTATTATGGCAATGAAGTGGGTAGTTATACGTCTTGAGGGATCTGTGCCTTAGCAAGCCTTGTTTCGACATCAAGAGCTCTCAGCACAACACATTGGTAGATTTTGAAAGCGAATTTGGAAGATTGATTTATCAAACATTTGGAGGATTATTTTGTTTTGGCAATAAAATTATAATTTATTCATGTTGTATGCTTTTATGTAACATACTAATCTGCAGGAAACAACAAATCTATAATGCCAAGATTTTACATGCACATTCCATGAGTCATTGGACACAAACAGGGAGTTGATTTATTTTTCATGGTTATTTTTATTAAAAATAGATTGTTATTAACATCATGAATTGGACTAAAATTATGCTTTTGATATTCCTTAATCTGTTCCATTTTGGCATACAAATTTTGTGTAAGAATCAGGAAGGGAATGGCAACTTCTTCTTGGAAAAAGTTGTGTTTTTTATGCCAAGTTTTTTTTAGTAGGTTTTAGATGATCAACTGATCATTAAGGAGATTAAATTGTGACGACAATTGGCCTTCAAAAGACTAATTTCATGAGAAATTCTAAAGAACAAAACCATGAACATAAGAACGAAATTTCCAGAAAATTACAAGTTCTTATAACTTCCTGTAAGGGTTTAATGGTTTGATATGTTGCATGACAGATTAGCAAATTCGAAGACTTGGGGGTTGTTCCTAAATGTACAAGGATGGTGAAATACCTATCCACACTTGAATTCGATGTCTATAGGTGGTTGGTCAATGCTAGTAAACCTCAACTATTTCAGCGGAAATCCTAGAAATATATTTGTTATTCTTGAGATTTTTCGACCTCTTTTGAAAAATTGTAAATCCCACCACTTGTCAAAGCATGCCATAATTCACTTTTTCCCAGCAGGAGTCATTATCCATTTTTTTTTCACATACACGTCATTATACATTCCTAACCCATAAATAAAACCAAGTAGCTCACTTACAAGCTTTTTGCGCCACTTTCCATTTCCGTTTCCATTTACAAGTTTGCAAATAAAATCATGCTTCTATGTAAATCATTGAGTCCATAGTCCTTGAGTCTAAATATCTTTCTAAAAACACCTTGAAGCTTGCATGCCTTAAGGGCAAGCTATCATCCCGATTAACAATAGGAATACATCAATGTCCCTTGTTCGTTGGATCTTCTAAGTATTTGACAACAACAAATTCATTCATGCTTAGAAATATGTGTCAGGGGCACCTTGACTCTCATCCAAATCAAAGATAGGAGCTCTCATGTTGACTAGTGGCATCCATTAATGGCCACTAGGTTAACAATTTCTTGTTATGTTCAACACCAAAACATTTATTCACATAACAAGAATTGTGCCAACGAGTGTAGAAGACTTGAAGACATTTACTTTCAATTAGTAGCAGAGGAAGTAGATTTACTTTCATTACTTTTCAATTTTTGATGTAATTGACTTGAGGACAAGTCAATAAATAAGACTAGGGGAAAGTGTAAATTCTGAATTTTGTATACCTTCCAAGCCTTATACATTTTCAGCTGCATTCAGCAGTAGATTCTGAACATTCAATAGAAGATCCAGCAACAGATTTAGCAGCAGATACAACAACAATAAAATATTCACTTTTTTTACTTCATCCATGATTTTCACAGCCAAGAGAAGACGACCATTGTCAGAATTTTGCAGCCACACATGCACATCTCTCATCCATTTTTGAAAGTGTAAGTTGAGGTATGATATTTTCTAACTTTTAACCATTTAATTCCATCAAAAAAAACTAGAATGATATTTTTTGGAAAAAAAGAGCACTTCCATTTCTCATTTCACGCAACTGACAAAACCATCAGTTTGGGGGGAGAATATATTTACATTCATACTTTGTCACATTCATATTT
Source organism: Pinus tabuliformis (assembly GCA_031772625.1). NCBI lineage: Eukaryota > Viridiplantae > Streptophyta > Pinopsida > Pinales > Pinaceae > Pinus > Pinus tabuliformis. Next base: position 862,678,143 of record CM062816.1, read on the forward strand.
TTCCATATTCATATATCACATTCTAAAACCCACATACTTTCTAAATATATTTACTATTACATCATCATGAGCATATAAATGGCTTTGTAAAAAGTACTTAAAAGTTCATTGGATGCCAACACAATCATGATTGTCACACAAGAACCAACCATGATGCATTCCAACAAAAATACTTTGCAATAAAAATCACATTATCATTATGAAAAGATCATACATTGAATGCAACAAACAAAATATGGTTGAAACACAAGAACCAACCAAATTACAATTCAACAAACACACTTTGCAAATATTAATAAATGATATCATGCAAAGCTTAAGCCAAAAACTCAAGTATCAAAAGTAATGTAATAGATTGCATGAGGATATGCAATACCTTCAGTGTCGAGGTATGTTGGGTCTAAGAATTATCCTTAAAATACATCCACTTTCACTCTATTCACACATTTTCTCACCTTTATTTCACTACCATGTCATCACATCAAGCTTCACTTTCATCATTATATGGGTTACCCTTGTGTTTTCCAAAACATTATTAATTCTTAGTATTTTTAAGTGAATTTGTGGTTAAACTTTAGGAAATCATATCCTTATACTTATACCTAACAATTGGAATGAGAAATTTAACATGTGTAGGTACAAAGGAAGCTTCCAAGGCATCTTTATGTGGCACTCTATGTTCAAATTCGAATTTCAAGAGATCATGGACCTCATGGAGAATATCATGGACCTCATGGAGGATAGGGTTATGTGTCACCATTGGTTGAGAAATATGTGGATCAAAGGAGAGAATAGTGGATCTACATTTATGAGTTTGTTATCATAGCTTTTGTATAAATAGGAGTGTTATCTCTTTCATTTGTAATCTTAAATTTTTAGAATCTTAGAACCTAGTCCTTCATTGTAACCTAGTAACATTAATCTAAATAGAATTTAGAATAGTTTTGGTTTGGATCATATGAGCTTATAGCCATTGTACTTTGAAAATTATGATGAATAAAATGGAGCTTCTTTGATCCTCTACATTTGACTTTTCTTTTGGTGTGCTTGTGAATCCTTAGAAGGATCCCCATTGCCTAGAAAGTACACTTTTGTTTTGGTAAGCTTTTATTTTATGTTTGTTTGTTTGTGAATTTCATTAGTTCAAATTATTAGGTTCATATGTTTGAAATATTAATGAATAACCTTTCGTAAGAAAGTATCAATGTTTCCTTCAATGAATCTGATTTGTTATTTAATGTTTGATTTCATTAATTTAAGTTTATGATTTATATGCTTGAGATATAAATGAATAGTCTCTTGTAAGAGAGCTTTAATATTTCATGCAATCAATTAGAATTATGTTTAAAAGCTTCAATTTCATTAGTTTAAATAGTTGATTAGAAATATTAATGAACAGTATCATGTAAGGGAGCTTTAATATTTCTTACACTTGTCACAATGTCTTTTAATTTTTAGATTTCATTTTGTTAAATGACTAAATAGATGATGGAAATCCCAATGAAAAAAAAAAAAAAAACCTCCTGTAAGGGATCTTTGGTATTTCTTCACCTAGCTTATTTTAGTTTGTCTCTGAGTCCATATATTGGATGATCTTCGAAGGTTTACTTACCCAGGTTGACAATAAATGAAACTCTAATTTGCATCCGCATTTTAGACCCAACAGCTATCAACCTATGTATCATGTCTAACAATCAATTAAGAATGGTTCAACAAGTTTGTAGGTAAAGCAACAAAGTTAGTGTCAGTACTGCCATTGAGTTCATTGTATCACATAGCTTCCAATGGTGTTAGAAAAGCTTCACCATTTTGTAATACTAGTTGGGGATTGGCCGAATATCATCTATGAACGTGGGGAAGCACTTGGAAGTTTCCTTGTGAGGTTTACCTTGGAAACATAAAAACTATTTAAGGATTGCCATAAATGAAAGGTCTTCACATGGTTGAAGGATCTTCTTTAGGCCTTCCCACAAACTTAAGTGTATCCAAGATAATTTAATAAGAATAGCGAGCCAACTCACATCAAGATTAATGGGATCATTTGTTAATTACAACAAGTGTGACATGTTAAGCCTATCCATAAAACATTGAACATTAAGTCCACCCCTTCTAATTGGAGGGAGAAATATTTCCTCTTCAAGTGTTACCACCTTTATAGCTGCCATTAGGAGCATAAATATTAGATGTTAGACAAAGTATTTCTAACCATCCCATCATGTAGGTCTTCTTGTTTTGGTTCTAATGAGATATTACACTAATGTGTTTCGTCAATTATTCCTCTCGGAATGCCACCTTAAGCGTAATTAATTGAGTTAAGCCCAATAATAACCTTTTTTTCAAAAATGGTTGGAATGCAATGGAACGAAAGACAAGCCGTGCCAATGATAGAATACGCCAAGAGAATGCCATCGGAGACTATAGAAACTCCTTAAAAGTCCATGAAACATCTCAAAAAGCCCCTGGGCCAGCTGATGAAGTAAACCTGCACTAGTGACCTGTCTGCCTCCAATCTTGAAAGTCCATCTAACCATGCCATGAGGAACACCAGAAAAAGGGACATCACAAATCCTCACGCCCCAAGATTTCTTTCCCTCAAGCAATCTAAACCTGTGGACCAATCTGGTGGTCCAATGTAACTAAGTCCCAACGCTCGGATCCCATACAAACCACTAGGTGTTGTTATGCCTTTATGTTAACCCTCCATGAATGGACCCCTCAATGCCCGGATCCCAAACTAATCTCTAACTGAACCTGTCATCGACAAATCCTCTTGGATCCTGATACCACCAAGAACAAGCACCAATGCTCCATGGCTCCTTCTGTACTATAACTCCAGCTATGAATGTTGCCCCATCAATTGTGTACCAACTCATTACCTCTCTCTAGTCCAACCCTTGGCATAGGCCAAGGTCAATCCTACTATTTAGATGCATGCATGAAACACTGGAACATTGTTGGTCTATCCCCCACCGCCAACTAGAGCATGTAATACTCCTCATGTCTAAGGGTCCCTATGGCATCATGCTACCAACAGGATACCAACTCATGATCTCCCATCAGTCCATATTGTGGGAAGGATTGGACAAATGTGCACCTATATATGGCATGAGGCCACTATGTTGCACCATGCTCAACTCATGTAGCTCTGCCCAACCAATCACCCAGATATGCCTAGGAATCCCTGCCTCTCTCCGTATAAGTGGGTAACCCGTCCTGCACACCCTGTCTATGTAATCTTAGAGAGGGTTATTGCTTGGAAATATTGCAGCTTTGCTAGCTGCAACTGCATCCACCTCCACCTCATCAATAGGTATACACAAAGATGGATGCACCATAATCTCCAAAAGAGTCTCTCTCATCTAACCGGAAACTGCCTAGCAAGGTCCCAATGCCTCCTAATGACCCATGTCTGCAATCACTACCTCCTTGGTGGTTGTCTGTACATATGCCTTCTCCTCATCAATGGTTAGCCCCAACGATGTTTGCTCATTCTCCTCCATCATGGGCTCAACACGAGCCACTAGATGACTCTTCAAAGATGGCCCATCATGCACATCATGCTCCACTATGTGTTGCTCATGCTAATTGGGAACAAGTTGTTTCTCATCAATCTCATCTATCATGGGCTCAACATGAAGCTCTAACCGCCTCTCCACAAAAGGCTCATCACTCATGTTGAATCATCACTAGTAACTCATCACGCTGAATGCCTCCCATAGGATCCACTGACTGCTCACCATACACACTGGAATATAAGTTTGGTATGTTGTCAACCCATCCACATTACTGCTCATGCTCCTCAGAAGCATCCTCGTATGAACCCATGGACTCATCCAAAGAAGAATCATCATCCTGAAAGTCAAAAGGAATCCCCTCCTACTCTATCTCTGCCATCTCCCCCACATCATTCAAGCATGAGTGGTTAGGTCCCCAAGGTTCTTTACAGATGAAGCAAGGACCCTTCCTCAGCTCATTCTTGTTGCATGATCCACCAAACCTACGTAACTCCTCCCTAGTCAACTGTCTTCTGGAAAACCCAATATCCTGCTCAACTAACCTTTTAGTTAGTTCATAAGTAGTAGGTGAGAGAAGTTGTTCTTTCTTCCAAATGGTCAACTATCTAGTTCCCAACTCCCTACAAATGGCATCACGACCTTTCATACATGATGATAAGATAAACTGAATGTGTGTTCTGATAGAGTCTGAATGATGTCTGCTAATGCTGAAAAAGCATTAGAACATTTGGAGGATCAAGTCATCACACTCTAGATCAAACATGATTTCATAAGTCCTATTCATGGCCATAATTTCCAAAACTTGAAGCTTCTTCTCAAATGTAGGACCCATGGAGTTATTTAAGTCTCACAAGGTTTCTGCTAACAGTTTGAAGACTATTCTCATAACATCATCATTGTAAGGAGCTATAGGGGTGGTTAGGATCATGATGCTATTAAGACAAGGGGCAACTAGAAGTGTGACCCCTTCATAAGGGTACTCCAAAAACTTGGGTTGTATTAAAGCTAGCATGGCGGGTTTCAAAGCCCACATCAACTTCTTCCCCTCTAATTGGTTTACTTCGGAAAGAAGTGCATCCAATTCATCTAGTTTGAAAAGGGCTTTCACTGTGACCCTCATGTGTTTCAATTCTGTCCCAAGTGCAAATATTTTGTGTCATATTTCCCACCCTTTCTGTACATCTCTTGGTTGTTCTTTCTGAATAATGACATAGATCGCTCTTGAAAAAGGTCTGCTATTCAATTTTGTTTTTTGGTCTAATGATGCATGGTGCTTCAAGGAATCAATTTATGTGGTTAATCTTCTCAATTTGTTTAGGAGTTCCTCCATGACAGAACGTTTGCATAAGGTCACTATTTCTCTGAGTTTGTTGCATTTCTTAGCAAACAATTTGTTGATTGTAAAGTTCCTTTCCCCTCAGATTTCAAAAAAACTCAACTATTTTTGGGTTTTTGATAGTTTTCTCACTAATAACTTTTGTCAAATAGTTCCTTGGCACACTGTTGTAGGTTACAATTTTAGATTCTATCTCCCAAACATGGAATTAAGTGATAAAAGGAGTCAAAACCAAACTTGCTCACAATCATTGTTGAAACTCATAAATTATGAGGTGTCATTAAAATAAGTTGGTGTGGCATATGTAATTTCTATCAACATGTAATGTTCCTTTTGCTGGTATTCCTTATGACATGGTTAGGATGGACTTTCGGGATTGGGGGCAAACAGGTCACAGGTGTAGGTTGGTGTTATCAGTGGGCCCAAGGGGATTTTGGGGGGGTTTTGAGGAGTTTCTATGAGGTCTGATGGCTTCGCTTGGTATATTCCATCATCCGCATAGTTTTCCTTTCATTCCGGTGCATTCCAACAACTTTCAAAAAACATAGTTATTATTGGGCCTCACTCAATTAATTACGCTTAAGGTGGCATTCTGGAAGGAATATGTGATAGAACACCTTAGTGTAATAGCTCATTGGAACTAGAACAAAAAGATCTATAGGATGGAATGGTTAGATATGGGTTTTAGTGACCTGAGGAGACATAGTGGCCAATTTACCCTTTTCCCGCATTAAAAATAATATTTTAATTGAAATAAAAGAGGGAAAAGTGCTCCACGATTAAAATAATAATAAAATAGGAGGTTCTATAGGAGGCCATTGGAGGACATCTTGGATTTGATATTTCTTCTTTGTATGAGATGTTGAGAACTCGGTTCTCTACTTCATTGGTAGCCTTGGACAGAAACCCTTGGGTGATTCAGTGATATTGGGCGAGTATCCATCTCCCCTTGGTGAATTCATCCAAAATTTACATGAAAGCTTAGTAGTGCATTTCAATTCAGTTTTGGAATGTTGGTTTCAACATTGGACGAGACAAATTCCCTTGGTGAATTCATCCAGAACTCGCATGATAGCTTAGTAGTGCATTTCAGTTCAGTTTTGGAGGGTTGGTTTCAGCATTGGAGGAGATAAATTTGGAGACCAGACTATTTATCTCAGCGATTTCAACACATCATCATGTACGCTCTTTTAGTGATTTATTATAATGAAAGAAAAAATTATTTATGCTCATTGTATTATTGAATTGCAAGCACTCTACTGCTTATATTTTACATGACAATGTTCTGTTAAAATAAATGGAAATTTTTATGTAATAGTTTTGGTTCAGTAGATTTCTGCAAAATATCCCGTTTGGGATATTACACGACATTTAAGTCAAGCAACACATTAACTGAATATGCAGAGGAACTCGGTTTCCTGTAGTAGCTTGAGTGAGTTCAAGAGAGAGAAATGCACCAGCAGTCAATAGGTCCTCCAACAAGCGTTGAATGTATTCATGTGTCGCATAAATTGTTCCCAGCACGTCCAGCATGGGACAGAGTTTACCGTGGTCCTTCAATCAACCAACAGTCTACTGCAAACAACTTGTGGTCCAAAGAGTATCTCCTCTACGTAGCAAGGGTAGTTCCACACATGTCCCAGCAATAGAAATACGAGACTACCCATAGTCTAGATGACACCCACGAGCCACCAAACTCGCTGGACTTAGTATATACGCACATGAATAATGATATTAGGTCTCACATACAACAAATGAGTGCATAGCCTGGAAATACAGTGACTCGACTCCCCACTTAACACGCTCAGTTCAGTAGCTCAGGATACAAGAAAAACTCGTCCAACACTGACATGTGAGGACGACTCTAGTTGGGTACACGTTCTTCCCTTCAAACTGAGATTCGAACCGTCAGCTTGTTGACACCAACCTGTCCCTATCACCTTCAAATATTATTCCAGCCACAGGATGAATCTCATCCTCTTTCTGCTTGAAATGTCAGTCTATGAATTCTTTGCACAGGACCACTCTTCTTTCAGCAACGGGAATCAGCCTTCAGAAAGGGGACCAATTTTCTGCTCCAGCAGTATGATTACAATTTTGGAATCGATGTCCTACCTCCAAAATTATAGGATCTCCCTCAATTAGCCTGAAGTCAACAGCAGTGAGAATCTGTCCCCCTTAGCTTCGAAAGCACTGGACTTTACGTCAGCGCTTTACACAAGAATATAACGGGCGGTTCTTATGGTTTCGTTCTTCCCTTTGATAGACAGAGATTGCCCGATGTCTAGGCTACTTTATGAAGAAATCAAATCTGGAGTTGGGTCCTGGCTGTCTGCTCAGCCTACGATTGTCAAACAAGAACCCCACCAAAAACACGTGCCAGGCAAAAAAATATGCTCATGCCCTCAACGATTTTCCAATGAATCAGAGAATTTTTCAATTATAATTTTGGCCCTTGGTCTTAACTAGGTAAGATGAACCCTTGAAATGGCTATCTTCCAAATCCAGGCTCGACTTTCAAATAGGAACTTTGTCGTGCAGCGCGTCCCTTGTATGACATTCGACCCTTCAATATTGAACGACTTTCAAAAATAAGATTAAAAGTTGGCCCTTTTAATCAAATTGAGCCCTTCCCAAACAATTTGACTTTAATAATTACGCCTCCTCCTCTTTGAACAAAATAAGAAACTTTGATTGATTAATAATATTGTCCATGGCATCTTCAAATAAATATTGGCCTAATTTGTCGCATAATCACTAAATAGAAGACAAATGAGAAAGAATTTGTCTAATGTTTATAGTTACATTTCTTTTAGACATTGTCGAAATAAGTAAGTAAATTGGAAAATTCAACCATTTTTGAAATCACTGCAAATAATTATGAAATGTTGATTTGAGGTAGTATCGGATGTGCTCTAGACATAAAAATTGGTGGAGTGGGTAAAGCACATGAGATCTCCAATACATGAAAATAGTTTGGGCAGATTTTAAACAATTTGAGAGATATTAAAATAATTAATATTTTCAATGAAGTCCCTAAGTCTAAACTTAGGGAAAATAAAATATTAATGTGAATTAATATAAACAGTGTTAGAATGATCCAAATGTCATGGATCAAGCCAGAGTTAATCTTAGTCATTGATTAAGGATTTAATCTCAACCGTTGAATTGTCAAGGAAAAAAGTATAAGAGGACGCTTGAGGGTCACTTGGAGAATATATCGAGTTGATCAAGATTTCGATTTTCTAGGGAAAGGTTTGTTGAGGAAGTCGAAAGAGTAATCAAAGTTGCAGCTGAGGGCCAGTGAATACAGAAGCAAAAAGGCAAAGATAATACCAGGAGGATCAGCGTAGAAGTCGAGAGAGAGGGACGCAGATCTAGCCAGTGATTCACGAAGATCCAGCCAGGGCTCACGCAGAGGCAGCCAGGAGCTGCGCAGTGCCTCAAAGAGCCAGCGTGGGTGATGCAGAGGCTTTAAGGGCTGACATAAGGCCTCCAGAGGCTGACACAGGGGAAGTCAGGGTGATGCTGGGCAGACGTTGAGCCAGAAAGGGCTAACGCAGTCCCTAGAGGCTGACGCTTGGGTTTTCGTGGGGCAGATTGGAGCTGGAAGTTGTCGGATTGTTTATCCAGGGTTTCAACGAGAATATCTGCTTCTGAGTAGAGAGGTGCTATTGCTAAGATTATTCTCTATTGGGTGAGCCAGATTTGGCACCCAGATTGTATTTAGAAATTGCATAATAATAAAACCCTCAGATAACTACATCGGTGTTCCCACATTGGGTTTTTCCGGGGAAATTGGTCCAAAAACAATGGTGTCACTTGTGTGCTTATTTTGTTTCCTTTAGTTGCTGATCTGTAATGTTTTGAGCATGTACTTGTATTTATTTTCAGTATTTACATAGTAAATAACTTGTTAATTAATCAGAACAAGTAGGGAGAAATAAATCAGAAAAGTATTTGAAGGGTTTCTAACAGTTAGACTTAGAAATTCCAACAAGGTATCAGAGCGTGGTTGCAGATCATAGGACAACTGGGAATATCAGCCGAGCAGAGCAGCAACAATAGAAAATAGTTGTCCCGAGTCACAGAAGTTATTCCTAGCAGAGAAGCAGCAAGGAAGGGGTGACGCAGTGCCTGCGTCATCAAGTTTGAGCCGGGAAGAGGATCAGTGCAGTGGCAGATGGGAGTAGACTCGACCTACGCAGTGCCCGATCATCTTTCTCAGTCATGAAGGATTGACGTCCATGGCCAGGAGGTGTAGATTTTGCTGGTGTCAGGATTGCGCAGAGCCTAGAAGCTCTAACCTTTAGTTTGCTGTAGCTTAGGAGGTTGTGGGTGAGTTGCAAAGTGACGTTGGTGGGGAACTGTAGTCAGAACAATACCTAATAGGGCAAGACCAAGGAGGAGGGAGTTGTTACCGAGGATTTCTAGCCAAGAAATCCGGATCAGTGGTGCAACTACACTAAGGATCAGAGTGGGGGCACCTCAACATTGGCAGAGGGGTTTCCAGGAGGGAAATCGAGGCTTAGAGGGAGTCACACCAAGAACTTCCAGAAGGGAAGTAGAGGAGAAGCAAGATGGCAGTGAATGGGGTAAGAGATCAGGACAGACTAGACAAAACCTCAAACTTCGTAGGCTAGAAGGCTAGAATCTTATTTGTTCTAGACAAGAACTGTCTCAAGTAATTCGTCTTGAGGACAATAGTGGTCCTAGTTGACCCAGCTGATAACGACAAGTACGAGGATGCAATGGCGAGGACCAAGAGCATCATCCTTGACGAGGTCAAGGACCATGCAGTACCACACATTGCTGAGAAGAATACGAAAAATGAGATGTGGGAGGCCCTAAAGAAGTTGTATCAACATACTTTCGTGCCGAGGAAGATGCTACTATAAAATTAGTTGTGGACATACCAGATGTAGAAGGGAGAACAGATCAACACCTTCCTTGATTGATTCAAGGATATCCTAGATCAACTGACTTCTATAGGGGCCACGCCAGATCAATAATTGATGGTGAGAATAGCCTTAAACACAATCTCAGAAGACTGGGAGGTGTTCGTACAGAGTATACTGGGCATGGCAACCCTTCCAGATTGGGAGGAAATGTGGGCGGCTCTTCGCTAAGAAGAGATCAAAAGGCTAAGCAAGGCAGGAAGTAGTGGCAAGGGGATCAGAGTTAAGAAGGAGGAAGAGGAGGATGCTGCCCTAACATTTGAGGGAAAGTAGGAGAAACGAAAGAAGAAGGACCTGTCCGAAGTCAAATGCTTCAACTGTGGGGAACTGGATCATTATGTGAGCCAGTGTCTGAGGAAGAAGAACAAAGGAGCGGCTTTTGAAACCAAGGTTGCACTAGAAAGGGCGGAGAAGCAATTGGAGACAAATGATGACTGTGCCATGAGTGCTTACATGCCACTTAAGTGGAAGTGGGGAGACATCAAACTGTAGTCAGATGGACTACAGGTGACGAGGGGCAGGATCCTTGAGGTACCCAGCCTCTTGGATTATATCTTGCTACGGGAGCCCCAAAGAGGAGTAGCAAGACTAGCGGATGTCAGTAGAGATGGATGTGGATGGAGCAAAAGAGGGAGCTACAGTGCAAGAGTCCCAGAACAGCATGAGGCAGTAGTGCGAGATGCACAAAGTTGCTGCAGCAGCATAGAGGTCATAGAGGGAGCACTTGTCAGTGATAGAGGGAGCTTCCGCATCGGGAGTGTTTCTAGCCTAACGGAGATGTCAGAGTTGGGAGATTAGTTACTTACTTCTCAGTAACTGAGTTGCAGTGGCAGTGCTATGGGCAGCACGATGCAACATGATGAGAGGGGTTGCAGTGCAGATGCAATAGTGGCAGTGGCAGGGCCATGGGCAGCAACACAGATACAAAGGGAGATGTTGTACAGATGCAGAAGTGGTAATGGCAGGGCCATGGGTAGAAGTACATGATGCAACAGTGTAGAGGATGTCGGGCATCGGGCCTAGCATCAGCACAGGGATCGATGTCGGATAATCAGGGTGATGCTTAGTGAGGAGTATTACTAGAGCATAGTCCTCGCTAAAAGGGAGTGTTGATTTGGGGTAGCATCAGATGTGCTCTAGCCACAAAAATTGGTGGAGAGGCTGAAGCACATGAGATCTCCAATACCCAGAGATGGTTTGAGCAAATTCTAAATAGTTTGGAAGATATTAAAATAATTAATATTTTTAATGGAGTCCCTAAGTCTAAACTTAGGGAAAATAAAATATTAATGTGAATTAATATAAAACTGTGTTATAAGGGTCCAAAAGTCATGGATCAAGTGAGAGTTAATCTTAGCCATCGATTAGGGACTTAATCTCAGCTATTGAATTGTCAACAAGAAAAGTATAAGAGGAGGCTTGAGGGTCACTTGCAAAACACAACAAGTTGATCAAGATTTCGATTTTCTAGGGCAGAGTTTGTTGAGGAAGTTGAAAGAGTGATCAGAGTTGCAGCTGAGGAGCAGTGAATACAGAAGCAGAGAGGCAGAGATAGTATCAGGAGGATCAGCGCAGATGTCAGGAGAGAGGGACACAGAGACAACCAGAGGTTCACACAAAGCGAGCTAGGGCTCACGCAGAGGTAACCAGGAGCTGCGCAGTGCCTCAGAGAGCCAGTGTGGGTGATGCAAAGGCTCTAAGGGTTGACGCAGGGCAAGCCAGGGTGACATTGGGTAGACGTTCGGCCAGAAAGGGTTGACACAGTCCCTAGAGGTTGACGTTGGGGTTTTCGTGGGGCAGATTTGAGCTGGGAGCTGTTGGAATGTTTATCTGGGGTTTCGGCTGGAATATTTGCTTCCGAGTAGAGAGGTACTATTGCCAAGATTATTCTCTGTTAGGTGAGCTGATTTTGGCACCCAGATTGTATTCAAAAACTGCATAATAATAAAACCCTCAGATCGTTGCACCAGTTTTCCTGCATTGGGTTTTTCCAGGGACATTGGTCCAAAAACAATGATGTCAGTTGTGTGCTTGTTTTGTTTCCTTCAGTTGATGATTTGTAATGTGTTAAGCATGTACTTGTATTTATTTTCAGTATTTGCATGGTAAATAACTTGTTAATTAATCAGAACAAGTAAGCAAAAATAAATCAAAAAAATACATGAAGGGTTTCTAACAGTTAGACTTATAAATTCCAACATGAAACCCTTGAACCATAATAGCAACAACTAAAAAACCCACAGGCTGAACTAAGACCATGGCTTTGATACCACTATAATATCCCCAAATGGGATATTTGGCTAATTTTGCAGAAATTTAACTCAACCCAAATTCTCCATAAAATTTCCATTGAATGAACAAAAGATTTCCATTTAAAATCTAACAAATAAAGTGCATGCAATTCAATAATGCAAAGAGCAGAAATAATCTCAACTTTTATTATAATAAGAAACCAGGATTTACATGTTGATACAACAAAATAGTTGAGATAGAAAACTGGCCTCAAGAATCTTCTCCATGGTTGTGTTGAGCCTCCAAAACTGAACTAAAATTCCACTGCTAAGCTCTTCTGTGAATTTTAGATGAATTTGCTAAGGGAAAATAGGTACTCGCCCAATCTCACTCAATCACCTGAGGGTTTCCATCCTGGGGCTACTAATGAAGTAGAGAACTAGGTTCTCAAACCTCTCCACAAGAAGAAAACACAAGTCCAAGATGTCTTCCAATGGCCTCGTCCTCCTATTTTTATAGATCTCATGGACCCCTCTAGAACCTCCTATTTTATTATTATTTTAATCATGGATCACTTTTCCCTTTTTTTATTAAAATTAAAATATTCTTTTAAACATGGAAAAAGGGTAAATTGGCCACCATGCCTCCTCAGGTCACTGAAAATCACTTCTGATCATCCTATCATGTAGGTCTTCTCATTCGGGTTCTAACAAGCTATTACACTAAGGTGTTATGTCAAGTATTCCTCTTGGAATGCCACCTTAAGCTTAATTAATTGAGTTAAGCCTAATAATAACCTTGTTTTCGAAAATGGTTAGAATGCAACGGAACAAAAGAAAAGTTGTGCAATGATGGAATATGCTAAGTGAATGCCATCGGAGACCATAGAAACTCCCCAAAACCCCATAAAACATCTCCAAAACCCCTTGGGCCTGCTGATGATGTAAACCTGCACCGGTGACCTGTCTGCCTCTACTTTGAAAATCCATCTAACCATGCCATGAGGAACACCAGAAAAAGGTACATCACAAATCCTCCCGCCCCAAGAGTGCTTTCCCTCAAGCAATCTAAACCTATGGACCAATATGGTGGCCCAATGCAACTGAGACCCAATGCTCGGATCCCATACAAACCACTGGGTGATGTTATGCCTTTATGTCAACCCTCCATGGATGGACCCCTCAATGCCCCGATCCTTGACCAATCTCTAACTGAAACTATCATCGACAAATCCTCCTGGATCCCAAGGCCACCAAGAACAAGCACCAATTCTCCATGGATTCAGCTATGAATGTTGCCCCATCAACTACGTACCAACTCATTACCTCTCTCTAGTACAACCCTTGGCATAGGCCAAGGTCAGTCCTACTATGTAGATGCGTGCTTGAAATGCTGGAAAGTTATTGGTCTTTCCCCCATCACCAATTAGAGGATGTAGTACTCCTCATGTCTATGGGTCCTTTCTGCATCATACTCCCGACGGAGAACATTGTGCTACCAACAGGATAGCAACTCATGATCTCCCACCAATCCATCCTGTGGGAAGGATCAGACACATGTGCACCTGTATATGTCATGAGTCCACTATGTTGCACCATGCTCAACTCATGTAGCTATGCCCAACCAATTGTTAGTTTTTGTAGCATCTGATGTGTTCCATCCTTGAAATTTTGTGGAGAGGCTAGAATATGGGAATCTCCAAAACCCAGAAATGGTTTCTGGAAATTCAACCTAGAAATGACTTAATTATATTATTAGCTAGTGTTTAAATATTTCCTATCTAAAATTAGGGAATATGTTTAGCTAATCATAATTGATTAAGTCAATGTGTGAATGTTCTAGAAACTCACAAGTTAATCCTAGCCATCGATTAAGATTTAATCTTGGTCATTGGAGTCCCAATAGAGGATTATAAGAAGTCGTCGATGGGAACTTGGAGAATACAATTGGAGAGTTTGATTTCACTAGCAGATCGATTTTCAGAGTAGCAACAATCAATTATCCAAGAGAGAGTCAAAAAGATCGAAGTAGTGTGAGAGGCAGGGATAGTGATCTAGAGAGACAACAACAAGAGGGCCAAGTTATCCTAGAGAGGCAACGTTGAGGGACAACACAGTTGCTTCAGCCAAGAAATTCGATTTGGGGGAAGGAAAAATCGTTCTTAGTTCTAGAGGTCAGGAAGAAGTTCTAGAGGGTCGGAGTAACGATTTCCTCAGCTTTCAAAGGCAGAACGACTTCATTAGAGCCCAGTCCGACACAAGTTGTCCATCCAGTTATGCAGAGGTTGACGCTGAGTTTTGGTAGGCAAAGTCGTGCAAGAGATTTCTTATGGGAAAAGAGTAATTCCCTTCAGTATTTTTCCCAGATTTTCTTGTTGTTTGAATTTCCATTTGGGTATCCATAGATGTACTCATATTTCACTGCTGCATAATAAAATAAAACCCTCATTGTTGCACCAGTTTTCCCAAGTTCGGTTTTTCCAGGGACATTTGTCTAGAAATAACTGTTTTGTTTTATGTGTATGTGCTAGCATTTCTTCTAGTGTTTATTTTTCTGCAGTTTTATTTGTGTAGGTTGCAGTGTCAGTTATTTAGTATTTTTCATAGAAAACAGTGAATAAATTGTTAAATTTAATTAGCAATTAGGAGAATAATTTCAAATTACTGCAATAGGATTCTGGTTGTGGAGCTTTCACACCAATCACCCAGATATTCCTAGGAATCCCCGCCTCTCTCCCTATAAGTAGGGAACACATCATGCATGCCTTGTCTATGTACTCTTGGAGAGGGCTACTGCTTGGAAATACTGCAACCTTTCTAGCTTCCATTGCATCCACTTGCACCTCATCAATAGGTAGACCCAAAGATTGATGCACCATAATCTCCGAAAGAGTCTCCCTCATCTGACCAGAAACTCCATGCTCCATCAATGAACTTGTTACACACAAAACTCCCCAGCCAGGTTCCAATGCCTCCAGATGACCCATGTCTACAATGACTACCTCCCTGGTGGTTGTCTATACATATACCTACTCCTCATCGATGGTTGGCCCCAAGGATGTCTTCTCATCCTCCTCCATCATGGGCTGAATCTCCAAAGATGGCCCATCATGCGCACCGTGCTCCACTATGTGTTGCTTGTGTTAGTGTCAGTCTTTCCAGCCTTCCTCCAGTGATCAAATTTGCTCTTACAAAGTGGTTTCAGAGTTTCCAAGTCAAATTTTGTCATTTCAAAGAGTTTTCAAGCAAAATTTGGTCACTAGGCATTAGGTCTAGGGTTTCCTTTCACTCCTTCTAAAGTTGTCTAAATGTCAGTCCATGTCATCATTCAGCTGAGTCTATCATCATTCATAGGGTTGTCATTATCATCTCAGTGTCTAATGAGTCATTGTACACCTTGTTCATGCTTCAGTTGCGCCTAGGCAAGGTCATTTCCCTCTCCTAGGGTTTTGAAGGCAATTTCTCTTGGACGGTCAAATCATCAGCAAAACTTGTATCCTGATGTTCATACACCTTCACCTATCCTTAAAATACCTTATCAAACACTTCCCATCCCTTAGATCTGCCAAATTCCTCATTTTTGCACAAACCTTAGTTTCTAGCTACAACCTGGCAATTTTCTAGGTTGGGCCTGTGTTTTGCCCTTTTGGACCCCTTCCCCTCACTCAATCCCTGAGATTCCACTTTCCCCTGCTTCCTAACATCCCTCCCTACTTCCAAAAATTTCCCCAAGAATTTAGAAGCCCCCCTATCCCCTTCATTTCGCTCCATTTCGACAAAATTCCCTGTTTCACACATCGGGACAAGTTTTACTCAAATGATGTTTCAGAGCAATCAAAGATGAATTTTGCAAAATTGTCCACAACATGCCAAAGAAGAAAAACCTCCTTCACTTTTTTCACAGGTGTCATGGTTGTAAAGAAATGTCAAAAATACCGGCAAGAACGAAGGTGCTCCAAGGACGGTTGGCCAAAGCACAAAAACGAAGGAAAACGCCCGATCCACTCCAAATTTTGGCCAAAGCCTCTTTGAATGAGCATGGTACTTGATTGGGGACTCCCAGCCCAAATTTCAAGAAATTTGGAGAAAATTTTGTCATTTGTGAATTTTTTATGCCAAACACAGGTTTTCTCCATTAACGGGTCTCACCCCCCGCGCGACCCTTCATCATGGCAACTCCTTTTGGCGAAAACTCAGCATTTCTAGATTTGTCATGCAAAGTTACATATGCCCATGGATGGACTTGAGATTTTGTGCAGTTTTGGTCCCCCAAAAGGTCAAAAAACTACCAAAAAATGACTTTCTGGCCCTTTTTTGAGTTGCAGAAACCAGTCTTGGGAGAATTAAGTTTTGACAGGGCAAATGACCTCCAAATTCAAAAATTCCAGTTGGGTTGGAAAGTAGACTCACAGGCCTTTCCAACAAACCCACGTTTGCTCAATTTGGACACCTGCAAGTGCCTCAAACATCGCTCCAAAGGCGCACGACCCGTCAGGCAGGGGCGCGCGACCCGTCAGGCAGTTTTTGCCAGATTGCATTGTACAGCCCAGAAAACGCAGTTTTGACCCAGTTTGACTTTTTGGGGTGGAAGATGATTATCTTTGATGTAATTATTGTAATTCTAAGACACTTTTACTCTTGTTTAACACTTCTAGAAGATTCATTCATGTAAAGGGTAAATATTTAATGAATGGATTGGTTTCCTAGCTTATAGAGGCAAGTTGTTTTGATTGCCTAGATTGTAGTGCTTAGTTTAGAAGTGGTTGAAACAGCTCCTAGGATAGTGAGCTCGACCCATGGAGGCAGGGAAAGAGGTTAGATCATCTATATTATGTACTTTTTTGCTCATTTTCATGGTTGGACTCTTGAGGGAGAAGCTATCATTGTATTATTTCACTTGTATCTCTGCAATTTTTGGCTAAGGAAGACCAGGGTTTTGCAGTTCTTTTTGGGATTCTTGTGGTTTTATGTAGTGATGGAGTGCTTCTTAATGTTCTTGTAAGTGTGTTATGTGATTCATCTCCTTTCTTTCCTTCTGCATATTAAACAAATGAAGTGTTAAAGTAAGAATTCATGCTTGCCATGCTCTGCTTTTAAATTTGTTTAATTTCTATGTTTTCTACTGTTTAAGGAGAATTCAAAGTATTATTTGCTCTCCTTAGCTCCTCACCGGTCTTTTCCATCCACTCACCTCAATCAAAGGCATCAATACGGTCTCCTACCTCGCCCCAAAGAACCCCCTGCAGAAACTGTGTCAAATCCCCGCACCCAAAATTGCAATTCCTCAATTTGTCACCAAAAACCCAAAAAAAAACCCCAAATCAACCTTTTTAATCAGTTTACTAGCCTAATATCAGTGATACCTTATTGGTCATCTCATCCATTGAAGATTTTACCAAGATAGACCGAAGAGAGCCTTCTCCTGCCCCGTAGGGCTAGCTACGAGGCTAAATGGTTTGATGTAGCCTTGAGGTTTACCTTTCTCAGCCTGAGGTGAAATTTCAAGCGCTAACATACTGGCGACCATACTGGGGAGAACAAACTTGTTTGTGGGTTGATGTGTGTGTTTCATAAGTCTTAGACGGAGCCTGAAGTTATGCCAGGTAGCCTTCGAAACGCTTTTGCTTTGCATAAGCGGAAGTAGATAAACGCTGCTTCAGTCAATCTCCGTGAGCTTGTGAATACAGCACTTCATTTGCATTTTACCCCAGTACATGTATCAAGTTCAGATCTGATTGTTGATAGTGGACAACGATCAGACACTGACAAGGCTGAAATCATTCACTGGCGACTCCTTCACTGAAAACTCTAGAGATCAATGCTTCATGGTGACTTCACTGAAGAGAGATCAGTAGCTTTGAGCTTTTCAAGATGGATCGGATCGCAAGAAGATATGCTCCCTTGAGCCGAGATCACATTCCAGGCTTTCCGAATAAAATTCCAAAGGTAGATTGGTCAAGGAATCTGCCTATATTTAATGATGATGGTAAGAAGGATGCTGCTCTTCATCTAGTTAGATTTCATATGCATATTCGCAAGTTGAAGGTGGATTTTCCTGAAGATTGCTTGATGAAGATATTTTTGGCCACTCTGGAAGGTAAAGCCCAATCATGGTATGAAAGTTTGTCACCTGCTTGTATTTACTGTTTAAAGGATTTTCATGCTATGTTCATTGAAAGATATAAGGACTCTTATCCATCATTGAATTTAGTTCAAGACTGTTGCAAGCATGCCTATAGTTTTATTGAAAGCCTTGAGAAGTTTTATGAAGATGATAATTTTATGGATGTTGAGATCATGGAGGCTTTGTATGAAAAGTTGTTTCAGCAGCACACAGAAATCTTAGAGGATACTTGTCAAGATCAGCAGGCTGAAGATGTTCATATGGCTGAAAATGATGAAAGAGAAGAGCTTGTTTCAGATCTGCCCACAGAAGGAGATCATATTGCAGAGTGTGATAATGTTAGGACAGCTACTTCAGAACAACATTTAGATTATGATGACCAAGAATATCTTGTGCTGAAGCCCATCAAAGAGAGCTCTACTGTTGAGATCATAGACAGAGTTTTGGATTCAGATGTTCATGAACAGCAAGGTGAGATCTTTGTGCAAGTAAGTGATGAATCTTCTTTCAATAACTCAGTGATAAATGATAGTTTGAATGCCTTGTCATATGAAGATAATTATTGTTTAAGCAGAAGAAAACAAAAGGCATTGTCTCCTTTGTCTGAAGAGGAGATAGATCAGCTCTTGAAAGGTCTTGTTACAGCCCAAGCTACAGCAGATTTGCAGTGCACACATAGTCAGGAAAGTGTTGGGAAAACTTCTTCCTCTGTTGAAGAAGATGATTGTCTTGTAGATCAACAAACAGATAATGTTTTCCTTCACAAAGATGATAATCCGACTGTCATATCATTTGAAGATCACCTACCATATTGTCAAACTACAGAAGATCATAGCATACAGGATTACCTTTCAGATTCTTCATTTGTCTCATGTGTTGAAATGTTTTTACAAGAGGAGATCTGCTCATCTACCTGTTCAGAGTTTTTTGAAGCCCATGAGCATACTTTCACCGAAGCACATGAGGAAGGCAGATCAGAAATTGAAACAAAAGACACCTTGTTCTTTCAACAGGAGGTGGCCATGTCAAGTCTTCATGTTTTTCACGATCTTCTAGCAAGTTTGTTGCAGTCAGCAGTGAAAGTGATTATTGCAGTGTTCAGTGATGAAGGAGATCATGGTCAGCTATGTTTTTGGATGCCTAGTTATCAGTTTGTATTGTTGACCAGAAGATCTAATAAGAAGAATCAATCAAGAAGGCATCTGCTTGATTGGTTGCATTGGCATTTTGATATAGTTTGATGTATATTGTCTTGTAAGCAACATAGGTGGTTGTCATCATGATTTCACATCTTGATGGACTGCTGCCCTTCCATAAGCTTTGTAAGTTCTTGTTTTAGTTAAGTCAGTCATGAGTCGTTTGTGTTTGGTCTGTTGAGTGAGTTTTTCAAGTTATTTCAGTTTGCCATCGAGTCGGTTTGAGTCAAGTTCTAGTTAAGTTTCAGTCAGTTTTCAGTCAAGTTTTCATTCAATAAATGAGTCAAAGTCTTGTATTGTTTGTTAAATAATGACTCCATTGCCCAATGATTATAAAGCACTGGTCTGCTCTCCCAGAGGTCTAAGGTTCTTGGCACCTCCAAGGAGCTACCATCCCCATTGGAGCCAATGTTAGTGTCAGTCTTTCCAGCCTTCCTCTAGTGATCAAATATGCTCTTACAAAGTGGTTTCAGAGTTTCCAAGTCAAATTTTGTCATTTCAAAGAGTTTTCAAGCAAAATTTGGTCATTAGGCATTAGGTCTAGGGTTTCCTTTCACTCCTTCTAAAGTTGTCCAAATGTCAGTCCATGTCATCATTCAGCTGAGTCTATCATCATTCATAGGGTTATCATTATCATCTCAGTGTCTAATGAGTCATTGTACACCTTGTTCATGCTTCAGTTGCGCCTAGGCAAGGTCATTTCCCTTTCCTAGGGTTTTGAAGGCAATTTCTCTTGGACGGTCAAATCATCAACAAAACTTGTATCCTGATGTTCATAAACCTTCACCTATCCTTAAAATACCTTATCAAACACTTCCCATCCCTTAGATCCGCCAAATTCCTCATTTTTGCACAAACCCTAGTTTCTAGCTACAACTTGGCAATTTTCTAGGTTGGGCCTGTGTTTTTCCCTTTTGGACCCCTTCCCCTCACTCAATCCCTGAGATTCCACTTTCCCCTGCTTCCTAACATCCCTCCCTACTTCCAAAAATTTCCCCAAGAATTTAGAAGCCCCCTATCCCCTTCATTTCGCTCCATTTCGACAAAATTCCTTGTTTCACACATCGGGACAAGTTTCACTCAAATGATGTTTCAGAGAAATCAAAGATGAATTTTTCAAAACTGAGAGAGGTTTTTGTCCACAACATGCCAAAAAAGAAAAACCTCCTTCACTTTTTTCACAGGTGTCATGGTTTTAAAGAAATGTCAAAAATACCGGCAAGAACGAAGGTGCTCCAAGGACGGTTGGCCAAAGCACAAAAACGAAGGAAAACGCCCGATCCACTCCAAATTTTGGCCAAAGCCTCTTTGAATGAGCATGGTACTTGATTGGGGACTCCCAGCCCAAATTTCAAGAAATTTGGAGAAAATTTTGTCATTTGTGAATTTTTTATGCCAAACACAGGTTTTCTCCATTAACGGGTCTCACCCCCCGCGCGACCCTTCATCATGGCAACTCCTTTTGGCGAAAACTCAGCATTTCTAGATTTTTCATGCAAAGTTACATATGCCCATGGATGGACTTGAGATTTTGTGCAGTTTTGGTCCCCCAAAAGGTAAAAAAACTACCAAAAAATGACTTTCTGGCCCTTTTTTGAGTTGCAGAAATCAGTCTTGGGAGAATTGAGTTTTGACAGGGAAAATGACCTCCAAATTCAAAAATTCCAGTTGGATTGGAAAGTAGACTCACAGACCTTTCCAACAAGCCCACTTTTGCTCAATTTGGACACCTGCAAGTGCCTCAAACATCGCTCCAAAGGCGCGCGACCCGTCAGGCAGGGGCGCGCGACCCGTCATGCAGTTTTTGCCAGATTGCATTGTACAGCCCAGAAAACGCAGTTTTGACCCTGTTTGACTTTTTGGGGTGGAAGATGATTATCTTTGATGTAATTATTGTAATTCTAAGACACTTTTACTCTTGTTTAACACTTCTAGAAGATTCATTCATGTAAAGGGTAAATATTTAATGAATGGATTGGTTTCCTAGCTTATAGAGGCAAGTTGTTTTGACTGCCTACATTGTAGTGCTTAGTTTAGAAGTGGTTGAAACAGCTCCTAGGATAGTGAGCTCGACCCATGGAGGCTGGGAAAGAGGTTAGATCATCTATATTATGTACTTTCTTGCTCATTTTCATGGTTGGACTCTTGAGGGAGAAGCTATCATTGTATTATTTCACTTGTATCTCTGCAATTTTTGGCTAAGGAAGACCAGGGTTTTGCAGTTCTTTTTGGGATTCTTGTGGTTTCATGTATTGATGGAGTGCTTCTTAATGTTCTTGTAAGTGTGTTATGTGATTCATCTCCTTTCTTTCCTTCTGCATATTAAACAAATGAAGTGTTAAAGTAAGAATTCATGCTTGCCATGCTCTGCTTTTAAATTTGTTTAATTTCTATGTTTTCTACTGTTTAAGGAGAATTCAAAGTATTATTTTCTCTCCTTAGCTCCTCACCGGTCTTTTCCATCCACTCACCTCAATCAAAGGCATCAATACGGTCTCCTACCTCGCCCCAAAGAACCCCCTGCAGAAACTGTGTCAAATCCCCGCACCCAAAATTGCAATTCCTCAATTTGTCACCAAAAACCCAAAAAAAAACCCCAAATCAACCTTTTTAATCAGTTTACTAGCCTAATATCAGTGATACCTTATTGGTCATCTCATCCATTGAATATTTTACCGAGATAGACCGGAGAGAGCCTTCTCCTGCCCCGTAGGGCTAGCTACGAGGCTAAATGGTTTGATGTAGCCTTGAGGTTTACCTTTCTCAGCCTGAGGTGAAATTTCAAGCGCTAACAGCTTGTACTGAATGTGAACAAGTTGTTGCTCAACATGGGCTCAACATGAAGCTTTAATTGGCTCTCCACAAAAGGCTCATCACGTATACTAAGCATATCACCCTCCTCCGCTAACTCATTCTGAATCATCACTAGTAACTCATCATGCTGAATGCCTCCCATAGGATCCACTAACTACCCACAATACACACCTGAATATAAGTTTGGTCTATTGTCAACCCATCCACATGACTTCTCATGCTCCTAAGAGGAATCATCGTATGAAACCATGGACTCATCCAAAGAAGAATCCTCATCCTGAAAGTCAGAAGGAGTCTCCTCCTGCTCTATCTTTTCCATCTCTCCCGCATCACTTAAGTATGAGTGGTTAGGTCCCCAAGTGGTGCAAAACCAAGTCGATGCCCTATCAATGAGGGCTAGAAGATGATACATGCCCTCCCATGTCTCCCAAGGAAAGACATAACCTCTTCTGGACCTTGGATCAACAGTGAAGTGTCGGATGCAATGTGTAGTTGGATAGGGAATCTTGGTCTAAGTGCATCATCATCTCGAATAACTGGGTAGTGAACAAGAAAATGGTGGTGTTGAAGAAGCCCATGGTGTGGTAATCAATGCTTTGCATGATTGGAGGCCCATGACTCTCAACTCTCACCCTACAAATTCCATTATGATCCTTTGGAGGGTTTGGATCCCATATAGGGAGAACAAGTCCAAGATGAAAACCCACTTGCAATCCTATATAACATCCAATGCATCTCCTCACCCTCCAATACAATGATTCATTAGTGTGATTGAGTAAAATAGGTTGCTAATCAAGGGCAGATGTGAGTACTTCATAATGGGTTTCCCTTCAAAATTCAAGGCTTTGAACATGTATTAGTGTTACCTTCCTGGGTAGGAGTGGTTAATGAAGGACCTTATTAGGTGGTTTCAACTTCTAAGGGAATGACATGTCCAAGGTACATATTTCAAATGACGAGTGACATGTGAAATAATAATGAAATGGAGTGGGGACAAGGGGAAGTCTCCAAGTCACATGCCATGGTACAAGGGTAGCTATGATGATGGAAGCCCACACCTTGGGTGTATGAATGTAGGAGGGAGCAATCGTGGTACATAAATTATCCTAGCCTATGTTTTTCCATCCTTCTTCATATGTATTTTGTCTTTTATTGATTTATTTATTTATTTTACTGATTGAGAATCAGGGGGATGAGAGCATGATATGTAAGATATAGCCATGATTACCCCCTTAAGGTGGTGCATTTCATCGTCCACTAGGGCTTGGGACATTCGTGGATTCCTTAGTGATGTAAGGGGCACTCATAGGGGCCCTAGGAACTAGGGTGATGGCGAAAATGATAGGGGGTAGAGCTCATGTTTTCCTTTTGACCGCGTGCTAAATTTTATTGTCCCAACCATCTTTTACATTTTGTGGTACATTTCCTCTTGTATGTGGCCATGATATGTTTTTATATTTTTTTAGTTGCATCAACCTTCGGGGCATCGTTCTAAGCCCTACCCAAGGTGTGGACAAGGGGAATGGGATGCTAACACCTTGTGGACCTATTGGACAAATGTGGACCTAGATGAGAAAATGTGACAAGGGGCTTACAATGAGCGGATGGGAGTGAGATATATGGTATAAAAAGCGGGACCACGCAACCAAAATTAGGGTTTCCCATGCAGTGTCCTTCTGAAAGCAAATAACCAATAAATAAGATCCCACGAGAGTAGGATTCGGAATTAACCCCCCAATTGAGGTAAGGGAACAAGAGTACGGTCAAAGCCCTTCCTTCTTCCAAGTCACCTAGTAATCCCTACCCAAGGGTGCCCAAGAAAAAAAAGCATGAACACCTAATTACATAATGAAAAATCATGCCTTTGGGATTGCATGGCCTACCTTCAAACATACGATCATGACAGATGAGTGAGGGTACATAATGGTTTCCTTATGTGGTGGAGATAAAGTAACACATCAAAGGTATCAGGTGGCTGGTGAGGGCTGTTGGCTGTCAATTGAAGACATATTTTATTGATCACTCTACCCTCTTGAAAGGCTTATTTTTATGTTATTGAGCTATCTTGGTGGGTTTGTCACCAAGGGATGTTATTATTGCACAATATTTTATTATTTTGGGCTTAATAAGGCCAATTAGGCAAATTAAACTCATTAGAGATGGTATAAATAGATGAGAGGTGATTCATTTCTCTCATCATCACTTGGATTTGGAATTAGTAGCTACTTGGAGAATTTTGCATTCCCTTTTGGAGGACGAGTTTGGTTTCATGGATGAATTTTGATGTTTGGATACTATTCTCTTGATCTTGGAGCTTCATTCTTGTCATGATTTGATGATTGGATATACTCTTTGTACATGTAAGTGATCTCTTTTTCATGTTTATTCTTGTATTTATCATATCACATGAATGTTGTTGGGGTTTTCGCTATCTAGGTCTAAAATTTACTATTATTCTATGCGAAAATTTTGATCTTTTGAAGCGTTGCATCATTGCATGCGTCATGTATGATTGGGTGAATGTTCTTAGAGGTTATTTTTGTTGAATATAACTTGATAAGTTATCAAACTTATGTTCCACTAAACTTCAAGGAACCTAAAGTTTCGGGTCGTACTCGAAACTCCGAAACTTGGTTGAAACTCGACCATCATGTAATAATCTATTAGAGTTAATATAGACTTGTTTTTCCTTCTAAATTGTCATCTATGGGTCTTATTCCCTTTTTTACTGCAAGATAACATGTTATTCACTTATATATATATATATATATATATATATATATATCTATATATATATATATATATATATATATATATATATATATATATATGACGTTTTGACTAACTTTTAGGCTGACGTTTCCATTTTTGGGAGGTGACATTTCTAAACATACCCGTTTCAGAAACACTAAAACGTTTCGGCATTTCATGCAACTTAGAATCAAACAGTGCACATCGAAATATAAAGTCCTTGGGTAGTTGCTCTCATGCCCTAATTACCATGGGAAATTGCCTGAAGGCCTCCTTGATTAGGTTAATTCTTTCCATATCACAAATTCACATTGACTCCATCTCTTCCAAAGGCAAGGCACTGATCCATCCATTGATGGCCAATTAAAAGATTATCTTTCTCACCTCCTTCTCTTTATAGGCTTAGCCTTAATAGGTCACATAGTGCATCAAATAAATTCCATTGTACCCATCAAAACATTTCGATTTTTGGTCCATAATTGCACTAGGGTTTCCTCTATAGGCCCTCCAAATTTAAAGCAATTCCGATTGTGGGATCCCAACATATAGCAAGCCCTAGCTCAAAGATCATTTCTTGCCCTAGGTTTCCCTTGGCTAATGTCCTCATTTGGATCATTGTATCCAATCCTCAAAATAAAATTTGTCCTTTGATCCTCCTCTTCCGTAATTAGGTCAATCCCCTCCTTGGTTGATCAACTCCACACCCATGACCTAATTTTGGGTCCACTTGGTCCTATGTGGTCTCGCAATTTTACAACTCCAATTTCACAAATATCACATGAAGGTCATTTCTCTATAAGGATTTTTCCAGTCTACAATCCTTATTGATAAGATGTATTCCCAAACCATAGCCTCAAGAATCCTCTTAGCCCTTCCTAGAGAGCCCTCCACCTTGCTTTTGAAGCAAGAAAGATATCTAACTAAGCCTCTCTTGAGAATAGGCCTTAGGAATCACTCCTTATCCTCTTATTGATCCATTCATCTAGTGATTCCCCTTATACCAGGTTTGACCCCATTGGTGAAAGTTTGTAAAGAGCAAGGAGCCTTAGCTGAGGTGATAGTGGGTTACCACTCCCTTGTTGCCCCTTGACCTAGTAGTTTCTCTATAAGATCCCCTCCTAGGACCCTTGATAGTTTGAGCGGTAACATTTTAGCGTCGTTGCCGGGAGGAAGAAGGTCTACCTCCCTAGTGAATCATTGAGGAATTGATTCATAGACGACATTTCAAATATTCCTCTGGTGACTCCATTCATTGTCCAAACCCTTAGTTTTTTTGAAGGTGACAACATTCCTCCTTTAACTAGGGCCACTGCAAGAAGGGGAGAACGAACTCGATCACCTATTAAAAACTACCCTTCTTGAGTTTGAAAAGTTCAGAGATTTCACCCCAAAATGGCAACAAATTCTAGCACTGACCTAAACCAAGAACAACCTAAATGACTAGAAGTGAAAGTCATTTGGTTAGTGTCTTTGCCCCTCTAAACTTGAGTGATGACCCTAAACCTTTACCTGAGAAGTATAATGACTTGCTTCCCAAGTTTAAGGGTGATGCTACCATAAGTGCCCGTATCAAATTTTAATTACAGGTTGTTGTCTGCTGACCCATTTTTGAAACCTTGTTGTTGAAGATACTTGTCAAGACTGTTGACACCTAATCTTCGTGATTGGGGAATTTGTGTAAATAAATAAATTAGGAATGTGAACAGTCATCGGGAGATGAACTGAACAATCACTCCCAATTGTATATAACAATAGCCTACCTATGGAATAAAATACCAATCAGTTTTTTCTGCCCTTGGAGAGTTACTGCCTGGCCTGACATGGTATCAGAGCCAGCTCCTTTTTAGCTTTTTTTTCCTTGTAACTCCCTCTGCATATTCTGCTCATATCCTGCCCATGTTCTGCAGGCTGACATGTCTATCATATCCCTGCGAAATCTCAGTCATTGTTTAGTATATTCGTTGTGTGTGAATTCAATTTTGCTATGCGTTTCAACCCAAGCCTGCGCCTGACATATTCTCTGACCACTGACCATCCGTTTGAATGCTTTGAACTCAACCCAGAAACCGTGTTCATAGAAAGTAGCTTGGTTTCCGTCTGCCCTTTTCCGGGGTATAACCAGCGGAAGATTAGCCAGTATTATGTTGACGTGATCTTTGATCTTTCCACACTATCGGCGGCTGCTGCACTGTGGGAATGATGGAATTCGCAGAACTCCTTAACCAATTTCCGAATTTTGCTTGAAACGTCCACGCTCACCATAGAAATGAGAGTGGTTATCCCATCTCTCTCGTCAATCTCAATCGACAACTTCAGAACATTGGACATCAATGCCACAGGCTTCTCCAATTCGAACATTTCGCCATCCGAGCTCTTTAGTATAGCCATCTTATATTTGGACTCCACCCCCGCAGACTCTGAGTCGAGTTTCTTAGTGCAAACATAGTTGCACAGCTTGTTTTCTCTCATTTGAAAAACATATGGAGAGTTCTCAATACCGTCACCACATGTTTTTGCTGGTTCGCTGAAAAACGATTGGGGTTGTCGAAACTATTCTGATTGACGGTTTTATGAATCTGGGTGCACTGCAGAGTGGCTAAGTAGAGCTCCACTTCCTCGTACACCTCGTTTGGATTGGCTCCACAATTCCCATTGAACTGTGGAATGTCAAGTTCGTAATAGGTATTGAAACGTTCCTGAAACAGGAACAGCCATCGATTCAACCATTGTAGCAACTGTGCACCCAAACCTTTTATATCGATCTGCACACTCCTTTGTAGCCTGTTCGACAGAATCCGTGAATCACAAGATTGACACGGTTGAAGGCGGTGGCTTGGTCATCAAGTATCCTCACCTTCGCTTACCGAACCCGTATTCTTGGTGAACACGTCATTTGAAGTCAAGGTTGTCTGCAGATCTAGAAGCATAATTTTCAAATCGAATGGTGGCGCGGTATTATTTTTTCTTCAGTCAACGATGTAACAGTTTTTCGCAGGTATTAAAACCGTCATCTGAGAGAAAGGGCCGAGCATAAAATGAAATCCTGGTGATTTCAATAGATTTTGAAATGATGGCTGCGGTATTTTTCCTGTGCATATTCGTTGGGCATTCCTTTTTGGTGTTAAAATATTAAACTATGACTGTATGCCACTTCAAATGTGTATTATTTTTTTTCCATATTACCTTTACATGATGGACATGGCATATAATACGGTGAAGATTTTTTGGTTATCAGCATTCCTTTCAAAGGTCAATGATATATAAAAATGGCGTAGCAGAATTCTATCCCTGCTCAGATTTTGGATGGTTTTGAATACACTTTCGTATCAGAATCATTTTTTTAGCAGCATAAGTTTTTTTTTCCAGAAGAGCACATTTTTTGCCATCAGAAATATTTTTCTATCAGCAAAAGTTTTTTTTTTACAGAATGCATTCAATCATCTCTATGGTAGGAATAGTTCTCACTGGCAAGGAGAACTATCCTGAATGGTCCCAGATGATAAAACACACCCTCATCTTCAATGAGTTCTGGAAGGGAGTGTGTGCCGGAGAAGGAGACAATGACCCAGTACAGCCTACATCAGACAAAGAGCTCGTCATTTGGGATAACAATAACAGCAAAGCATATGCATTAATCGCAACATCTGTAAATGAAGAAGTAAGTCGCCATAATTCATCATATTCAACTGCCTTTGAAGCTCTACAAAAGCTCAAAGAACTCTATGACTCACATTCTGCACTTGAAGTTGTTCAGCTCATGATTAAACACTTCACTCTTGAACTGAAAAATAATGATCCTCTTGCTCTTGCATCTGAAGTAAAACCCATAATGCATGATATCAAATCCACTAAGGTTGAGCTGGATATCCCTCTTATTGTTTTTCTCAAGGCACTCTATCCTACTTACTCCAATTATCTTGAGTCTTTACAAGCAAATGGAAATCTTAAAGATATAACCTTTGACTCTCTTGTGAAAAAGTTTGCTGAAAGAGAGAAAGCATTTGGAAAGAAAACAGTCCCTGAATCTTCTGAAGAGATTGTTTGCCTTGCTCATAAAGAAAAACATCTTGCTCAAGATTCTACAAGAGGAAGAGGTGGACGAAGAGGAAGAGGAAGATACTTCAGAGGCAGGGGGGGCAGACATTCTCAAGGAGAAAAAGCAGATCTGCATTGCATTCGCTGCAAACGAAATGGATCACATGATGCTTCTACATGCAAGCTACCATGGGACAAAATTGAGCAGAAAAGAAACCAACAGAAAGGTAAAACTGATGATACAGACAAAGGTAAAGCACCTGAATTCACTCACTATATTGAGGCACAATGTAACATTGGAGTAAATGAAGATTTGTTTAATGCTTCACTTGCTTCTTCGAAAAATGATTGGTTGCTTGACTCAGGAGCAACCTGTCATACGACTCATAGGAAAGATTTTTTTGAAGATTTCACTGACAATGTTGATGGAGCAGTATACTTTGCAGATCAGTCAAAAATCAAGCCATCAGGGCTTGGCACAATCAGGCTTAAACTGCTTGGTCTTCCAGACTTTCTTCTGGATCATGTTCTATACCTCCCACAACTCAAGAGAAACTTGTTGTCCTTGGTCCACATCCGCCAGCAAGGTCACTCTATTCATATGTTTGATGGCAAACTTGAGGTAAGAAAAACATCTGACCACTCACTTGTCATGAGGGGAATAGAAGAAGAAAGACTTCTCAAACTGCAAGGAACCTCTGCTCATGCACAACATTTCTCATATATTTCTCATCATGAAGAAGGTACACTTCCATCAAGTTTATTATGGCATGCTAGATTTGGACATTTAAACTATGACAGTCTCCGCTTATTGAAGAAAAATGGTGTTGCTGGTTTGCCTACAATTCCTAGGAAGCATAAGCAATGTGATGCTTGCATTCTAGGAAAGCATAGCAAACAGTCTTTTCATGATTCACATTCAAGAGAACATAGGAAGCTTGAACTCATTCATTCATATTTATGTGGTCCAATGCCTGTTCCTTCTGCAAATGGAAATAAATATATCATGACATTTATTGATGATTACACCAGAATGTGTTGGGTTTATTTATTGAAGAACAAATCTGATGCCTTTCAAACATTCAAGAATTTTCATAAATGGATTGAAAATGATGCACAATCTCATATTGGGTCTATTCGCACTGATAATGGAAAAGAATATACATCAAATGAATTTGAAAACTATCTTCGCCAACATGGGATCAAACATCAAACAACTGTGCCTTATAATCCCCAACAGAATGGTGTAGCTGAAAGAATGAATAGAACAATCTTGAATATGGTACGATCCATGATTTTCTTCAAAAATGTAAAGATAATGTTTTGGGCTGATGCTATTATATGTGCTGCATATATAAAGAATAGATGTCCATCTAATGCTATAAGAAACAAGACTCCTTATGAATTGTGGTATGTACATGTTCCTTCGGTAAAACATCTCAGGATCTTTGGTTCCACCTGTTATGCTTTGATACCAAAGGTACATAGAAACAAACTTGGTGCTAGAATTCGTAAGTGTATCTTCCTGGGGTATTCAAACACCTCTAAAGCATACCGCCTCTATGATGAAGTAAATAAAAAGTTTGTTGTATCTAGAGATGTCATTTTTCTTGAATCATCCAAATATGACAATGTTGTTGAGCGACAACTTGATCGCTTGGATAGATTCGCAAAAACGAAATCATTTCAAGAATTTGATAATCAGATTCCACATCTTGAAGGGGGGATTCCTATACTAGAACAACATGTGGAATCTTCTTCTGAAGAACAATCTCCTCTGCATGAAACTCCAACAACGGATGATGCTTTAAGTGATGTAATTGATAGAATTGGGAGACTCAATCTTGATTCAGTCCCAACTCAATCAACAGAGCAGCCTGGACCATCTCAGAAAGGTCCCCCAAAGTGGCTGACAAAGACACTTGAAAGTGTTCATCCTGATGAAATTGGAAAAACATGAACCAGAAATTCAAACCGACAAAATGGAGGTGATGTAGATGACTCTAATTCACCTGTTGATATGGATGTTACTTATGATTGTGAATTGAACTTGTCTACAGATTTTGAACCAACTTCCTTCAAAGAAGCTACTTCTCATGATGAATGGAAAGAAGCGATGAAAAAGGAGTATGATTCCCTCATAAAGAATGGCACTTGGAAGCTGGTTGATCCTCCATTTGGAACCAAACCAATTGGCTGCAAGTGGGTCTACAAGAACAAGTACAAAGCTGATGGCTCACTTGACAAGCACAAAGCTAGGCTTGTGGCAAAAGGCTTTGCACAAAAGGAAGGGGTCGATTATGAGGAAACTTTTGCCCCCACAGCAAAATGGGCCACCATCAGGACACTCTTTGCACTAGCTGCTCAGAACGGTTGGAAAGTCCATCAAATGGATGTAAAAACTGCATTCTTGAATGGAGATCTAAAATAAAATGTTTTTATGTCCCAGCCTGAAGGATTTGCTGTGAAAGGACATGAACATAAAGTATGCAAACTTGTGAAGTCCTTGTATGGCCTCAAACAAGCACCGCGAGCCTGGTATGAAAAACTAATTGAGCATCTTCTGAAACTCAACTTCAATCATTTTGATCTTGATGATGCAACTTTATTTGTCAAGAAAGTTGGCAAAACAGTTGTGTATCTTGTGGTATATGTAGATGATCTTTTAATGACAAGGAACAATGAAAGCTACATTGCATCCATAAAGAAGGAATTAGGGAAAAGTTTTGAAATGACTGATTTGGGCTATGTTCATTACTATCTTGGTATTGAAGTAACCCAACATCCAAAATCCATATTTCTTTCTCAAAAGAAATACATTGGAGATTTGTTAAACAGATTTGGCATGACAGAGTGAAATCCTCTTTCTACTCCAATGGAACAAAACTTAAAGCTCACATCTATTGAAGGAAAGGAATTTGAGGTTGCAACAAAGTATAGACAGCTTGTAGGAAGTCTCATCTACCTCACTACTACCAGACCAGACATTTCATTTACTGTTGGAATCCTCTCCAGGTTCATGCAAAAACCTTGTGAAGGACATTGGTCTGCTGCAAAAAGAGTTCTAAGGTACTTGAAGGGAACTCAAGACCTTGGAATCAAGTATACACAGGTGGACGACTTCAGCTTGATTGGATACTCTGATTCAGACTTCGATGGAGATAAAGAAACTGGGGTATCTACTTCAGGATATGCTATGAGTCTTGGATCAGGAGCTGTCTCCTGGAGATCACGCAAACAATCAGTTCCAGCAAATCCACAACAGAAGCAGAATACGTGGCACCAGCTGAAGCAACGAAAGAAATTGTGTGGCTCAGGAAAATTCTTGAAGATTTGCAGGTAAAACAAGTACAATCAACTCCACTCATGATTGATAACACCTCTGCAATAAATTTGGCCAAGAACCCAAAGTTCCATGATCGAACAAAGCATATCAATACTAAATATCATCTGATTCGACATCATGTTGAGGCCAAAACAATCCATCTCCATCATTGTTCCACAAATGAGCAAATTGCAGACATCTTCACCAAAGCACTTGGAAGGGAAAAGCTTGAACGATTCAGAATGATGCTTGGACTCACCAACATCCCTTCAGATTAAGGGGGGGAATGTTGACACCTAATCTTCGTGATTGGGGAATTTGTGTAAATAAATAAATTAGGAATGTGAACAGTCATCGGGAGATGAACTGAACAATCACTCCCAATTGTATATAACAATAGCCTACCTATGGAATAAAATACCAATCAGTTTTTTCTGCCCTTGGAGAGTTACTGCCTGACCTGACAAAGACGATAATACCATGCACAAGGAGCTTGTTTTAATCCATACATAGCATCCTTAAGGTTGCAAACAAGATTTTTATTATTTCCTAGAATAAATCCTTCAGGTTGTTCAATATAAACTTCTTCTTCTAGATCCCCATTTAAAAATGCAGATTTAACATCCATTTGAAATACTTTGAAGTTATGAAAGATTGAAAGTGCAAGAAACATTCTTATGGATTCAAGTCTATCTGCAAGTGCAAATGCTTCTTCAATGTCTATTCCTTCTTGTTGAGCGTAGCCTTTGCAAACAAGTGTTGCTTTGTTTCTAATCACTTCTCCATTTTCATTTAGTTTTTTTTTGAACACCCATTTTGTCTCAATAATATTTTTATCATGAAGTCTTGGTACTAATGCCCATGTATGGTTCTTTTCCATTTGATCAAGTTCTTCATCCATTTCCTTAACCCAACATTAATTTTTTCTTGCATGATTTACATTTTGAGGTTCAATTGTGGATAGTAAGGCTAGGTAACTAGAATTTCTTCTAGTTTATTTTCCAGCTTCCTTTTCACCTAGACTTTGAGATTCCGGATGGTTTTTCTTAACATACCTTGAAGGAGTCTTTTTTTATGCTTTTATGATTTCAATTCCTTCTTTTGTTGCTTCATTAATTCCCTCTCCTACAACCTCTTGGATTATTGTAGAAACAAGTTCGCCATCTACTGCTACTTCCATTTTGGTACCTATGGATGCTTCATCAATTACAACATCAATGCATTCAACAATTTTCCGAAGCCTTTCATTTTAGCATTTATATACCTTACTTCTAGAGGACTATACAAGGAGAATTCCTTCATCATCTCTAGATTCAAACTTTCCAAGCTTATCATCATTAGCTTTTTATGTAACATTTACTTCCAAAACTCTAAAATGCTTATCAGTTGGAGACTTACCAAACCATAGTTCATAAGGAGTTTTATCACTGTTTACCCGAATATGAGCCTTTGTTGAGGATATTCACGGTTGTATGTGTTGCTTCCCCTAGAAGGTATGAGATGCTCTAGACTCATCAAGCATGGCACACTCCATTTGTTGGATTGATTTGTTCATTCTTTCTGCCACTCCATTTTGTTCACGAGTTTTAGATATAGAAAACCACCTCTTAATACCATGTTGTTCACAAAAGTCAAATAAATCATCTGATATAAACTCTCCTCCTCTATCAAATCTAAGACATTTGATTTTTATATATAAATCATTTTCTACTAGAGCTTTGAAGACTTTAAATTTATCAAATGATTCATCTTTATGTTTCAATAAGCCAATCCAACACATTCTAGTAAAATCATCAATGAATAATATGAAGTATTAGTCACCTCGAGGATACTTCCTTCTCATGGAACCACACAAATCAATATGAATAAGTTCAAGTGGCTTACTTGAAGTACCTTCTTTAGCATTAAACTAAACTTTGGTTTTCTTAATGAATTGACATGATTTTCCTATGATGATCTCTGGCAGAGAGATGTTATGCAAGTCATGTACTACTCCCATTATGCTTGACTTGTGTAAATGAGTGAAGGTTAGATGTCCCAATATTTTTTGTCAAAGCTAGCTTTCTTCTTATTTGTTCAAGTAACAATGCTCTTGGCTACCTTCCAAGATATATACATTACCTGTAGTTATTGTTCCCTTTATTATGATCTTACATGTATTGATATTTTGTACCACACAATTCTTTGATCTGAAAACAACTTCATGCCCTTGGTCACACATTTGACTAACACTCAACAAGTTATGTCTTAATCCATCAACAAACAAGCCATTTTCATATTTAACCTTATCACTTAATGAAACAGTTCCTTTCCCTTTAACAGAAACATGTGAGTTATTTCCAAAGGTTATGTTCTTCTTTATTTCATTAAAGGACATAAACTTATATTTATCACCTATCATATGCTTTGAGAATACACTGTTAATGTACCATAGATTTTCTTGATCTCCTGAATACAAAGCAAAACCATAATTTTCAGATTCTATGGTTTTCATTTTCCATACCTAGGATGTTGTTTCCTTTTGTTCATTTTGAAGATTTGGTCTCATTCTACTTTTGCATTCAGTCTCTCTATGCCCAAAGTTATTTCAAAAGGAACATTTTGTTTCATCTTGGAGAGATGAAAAAGTATTGTAAGAGTATTTCTTTAATCCAATCTCATTCTTTTGTTTTCTTTCTTCTCTAGTCATGATAGTTTTATAAGTGACACATTGAGCAACCTTATGACCAAAATTATGACAAGTGAAGCATTGGCCATTGAAGTAGAAGTTCTTGGGAGTATAATACATTTTTGTGTAGTTTCCATTTTGAGTGTGGTAAGGATGTTTTACCTGAGAGATATTTGATCCCTCATTCCTTTGCTGAGAGTTGAAATTTTGTTGACTTCTTCCCTTTACTGCATTGAGATAACTTCATGTACCTATTACAGTCTTTGATGATTCTCCATTGTATACAAGACCTATTTTTATTAGAGGAGATCACTGCAAATTGATGATTTCTTCTAGGGTCTCAGATCCTTTAGCAAATATAAGTTTTAAACCTTTTTTTTTCTCAAGTTCCTTTCTTAGACTTAGTATTTCTAGTTCTAACTTTTCATTATGCCTCTCATTTTCTAGAATTTGTTTCTTCAGTGCCTCTTCTCATAATTTAGCTTCTTCTAGAAGAATTTTAAGTTGAGTTATTTCTTCAATGAGATTATCCTTTTCATTTAGGGCATCCATAAAAACATCATTAGACTCATCAATACATTTATCTGCAAATGCCATAAGTAATTAATATTCTTGATTAGACTCACCTTCTTCACCATTTGAAATACCATCACTATCTTCGTGTGTGTAGATGCTTTACTTATTTTCAAACCTTCCTCTAATATTTACTTTTACATAATTCTTCCCTTTTTCATGGTTTTCTTTATAAGGGAATTTAGCAGCATAATGGCCAACTCTTCCACAAGCAAAACATTTGAAAGGAAGCTTACCTCTATATCTGCTAGTTCCTACTTGGAGTTTCCTTATGAAGTTTGCCTCTTTCTCAATCTGATACGTAAATTGATTCCTTAAATCCTTTTATTTTTCTTTAGAAGTAACTTTGAATGTTACTTCTCTAATATCCGAGGGACCCCATTTTGTCATTTCATAAGTTTTGAAGGTCCCATGAAGTTGTTCAACAATAATTTTTTCAAATCCTGCATTTATTTAATGGCAGATACTTTCAAATCAAATTTTGGGGTTAGAGATCTTAGAATTTTCTCAACAAGCATTGGATATTTTACTTCATCACCAAGGTTTCTCATTGAATTAATGATCTCATCTACCCTAAGAAAGAAACTTTCAATACTTTAATCACTATGCATTCTGAGAGTTTCATAATGAATTCTAAATGTTTGAATTTTGGCACTCTTTACCTTAGTGTCACCTTCATAATTTTGGATGATCTTGTCCTATATAGCCTTTGCTATATTCAGTTGCATAACCTTCACAAAATTTTATTCTTCCAAGCTTCCCAATAGAACATTGACAACCTTTGCATTAGTCTCATATTATTTCTTTTCTTCTTCATTTGTGAGAATGGAGGATGGATGTTAATAGCCTCCTTCAATGATTTCCCGAACATCAACTCCAAGTGACTGTCGATAAGATTTTGTTTTGACTTTCCAGAAAACCAAGTTAGTTCCATTAAACAATGGTGGCCTAATAGATGCTACCCCTTCTTGATTGCTCATCTTCATGAATCTTCCTTCAAGCGATCAAACTTCTTCCAAAGGACCCGCTCTGATACCAATTGTTAGGAAAAATATTGGGGGGGGGGGGGGGGGGGGGGGGTGATTCACACACTTAAATTTCAATTTCTTATTTTGATTATTATATGTGACTGTTGTAAAGGAAACTAGTGTATGTACGCGACTGTTACTACAAAACCTGCGTATATATATATAACTTATCTGATCATCTGTGCAACATTAATCGGTGCATTATTATTTCATTATCCATTAATTAAATAGTAAATATGAGAAATTAAGAAGTAGATAGAACATTAACACACACAACCATATGAACACCAAGATTTTTAGGTGGAAACCCAATGTGGGAGAAAACCATTGTTTTTTCCATCTTTATCTTCTTATTTTATTAAAAAAAAATCTTCTTATAGTCTTGTGCTGATGAAGACTTTAACCAGTACGCAGGCTCCTACCGCAGAGGGCTATAACCTTCTCTCATTTTCCAACTCCTACTGGAAGGGAGCTACAACCCCCTTTCTAAAGATTGTTATCCTCAGTTATTTGTGGATCACTTTTCAAAAAGTTTCAAACTGGATCAATTCTCAACAATTCTGAAATCAACTATTCAAATATTGGATCATCAAATCTACTAATGTAACTAGTGCAACTAGATCAAACTAGATCAGGACAAATCATACCAATGCGTAGCCACTCATCAATATTCCAAGTCAAACACCGTTACTCATCACAGAAACCAACTACTACCACTACAAACCCTGATCAAGCATGCATCCAATTGTATACGCTACTATTCTTAATCATACATGTGTATGTAATGTACCTGCGCACCTGACCAATGAATTACGCTTCAAACTCCAGAATCCAGTTTTATACAAAACAATCCATTTAGCCTGAACTGCAGGTTATCACACAGAACCTCTGTATCTTTATACATATACTCAAAACTGTGATTGAATATCATTCAATTAAAACGGTCTTACTTTTCAATGTCGACGTGCGCCATGAATATGTCTCATTTACGGGGCATATGCCTACAAATTTTGTATTACATACCAAAGGAAATAAATTAAACCAAACTGAAATTCATCCTACAACAAAATATTGGTGCCATCTTGAGTGATACCGCTCCACCGCCTCAATCAAACAAACTGAAACCCATTCGGGCAAACACCGATGCGCAACACCTCACAGACATTTAACACACGCACCAAAACAAAGAAACAACGTACACAATACCTCTGTTTTTAATAATTATTGGACAACGCCAGTTCTCAAATTTACATCGCCATCTCAGTAAAACGAACAGCAACCAATACTAAAACCAGAACAACGCTGGTTCAACACCCGCGTCTCGTATCTGACTATCACAACTAAAACAAACAACCAAAAACGAAAATAGCAAAACATCTGTGGATTTATTCATTAACAACGAAAATCCTAAATGTTACAACTGTCCCATATATCAGAACTAAAACACAGCAAAGCAGAATGCCGGTTTTTTTATTGCCCGGCATTTTCATCGTTTTGTATGCAATCACATCAAACAAACTTCGCACCATCGACCCCGGATTCAGAGCCAATTCCCCTGCTCTCCATCTATAGAATCTTCTGTTTTTTCCCACGGAATCGGATTATGAATGGTTGGATATGGCGCGTTTGGGAAGAGCATCCACGCGTTTCCTTTTTACCGCAATTTCCTCCAGTGAATACGCCCCTCCGCCTATCTCCGTTGGACGTTTAGTACAGGTTCGATGATTGCCCGAGAATCTGGTCGAGCACAACTGTATTTGCCACAATCTGCGTTAGCACAGGTATATAACACAACAATTTATCAGATTGCAGGCCCATGAGGAATCGGCGTTGATACGCTCCAAAGATCTTCAGTTTACAATTAATTGCCACCAGAATCGCCCCTTAATTAACTCCTGTTATACCACTAATTACGCTAACAGATAGATAAGGTGAACGTCCAGAAATTTATTCCAACAGAACTATTTTAATGCGCCTAACAATCAAATACTAAATGGAGATATGTCACTCATTACAATAACAAACTAATGATGAAATCAACTTTCATAGTAATGCTAAAATTAACAGCAAATGAAATCCAGTTTTTCAAGCCACAACATGCGGGCAATTTCCCACATTGCTGGCTCGTCCCGATGCTCCTGCATCAGACTCCCGGAGAAGAAAAGATTGGTTCTTTAAACTTCCAAGATTTATGCCATATTTCTGCAATTCAGTTGTTGTCAACCAACTGGAATCTTCTGCTGGCTGCTCCTTCCACTTGACAAGATACTGAAAATATGTCTGCCCTCGAGTTTTCTTGGATATCCTCTGATCTAAAATAGCTTCAACGTCTTTCTTGAATGTTTTCGGTACCTGTTCTTTCCAATCCACAGTTTGAACTTCATCACCTGTAGTTTCAGTCTGCAATTCTGTTTCTGCCTCTCTGAATGGATACAAGTCTGCAATATTAAAAATGGGAGATATTCCGATCCCTTCCGGCAACTCAATCTCATATGCATTGGCTGAAAATTTCCTTTTGATTTTACATGGCCCTATCTTCTTCAGTTTCAGCTTATTGTAGGTTTTTGTAGGAAATCTCTCTTTTCTCAAATATGCCATGACCAAATCTCCTACCTGAAACTCTTCTTCTCTCCTTCTCAAATCTGCTCTTTGCTTGTATCTCTTGCTGCTTTCCTGTAGTTTACCTTTAACCTCTTCCTGTAGCTTTTGCATTTGTTCAGCAAACTCTTCAGCACTTGCACTTCTAGCTTCTTGTTTCCCCAAGTCTCTTAGCTCATATACTCCTCTCGGATGCATTCCGAAGACAATCTGAAATGGACTCATTCCAGTGCTTCGGTTTGGTGTGTCGTTGTAAGCAAATTCAGCTTGCGCTAATGCCAAATCCCACTGTTTGGGATTTTGATGTACCAAACTTCTTAATATATTCCCCAAACTTCTGTTTACAACTTCAGTTTGTCCATCCGTCTGAGGATGGTAAGCTGAACTAAAACTGAGCTTGGTTCCCAGTTTCTTCCAAAGTGTCCTCCAGAAATGCCCTACAAACTTAGTGTCTCGATCTGATACAATACTCACAGGCAAACCATGCAATCTTACAATCTCTGAAAAGAACAAATTTGCTATGTGTGTGGCATCATTAGTCTTCTTACAAGCAATAAAATGAGCCATTTTAGAAAATCTGTCTACAACAACATAAATAGAATCATTTCCTCTCTGAGTTTTTGGTAAACCCAAAACGAAGTCCATACTCACTGCATCCCATGGTCGATCCGGTATGGGCAATGGCTGATATAGTCCGGTATTTTGACTCCTTCCTTTGGCATACTGGCATACCCTGCATTTCTCAACAAACTTTTTGACATCAGTTTGCATTTTAGGCCAATAATAAAAAGCATTCACCTGAGAAAAAGTTTTGTCTTGTCCAAAATGACCAGACAATCCTCCACTGTGTTTCTCTTTAATGATGTTCTCTCTCATGGAACATTTTGGGATGCACAATTTGTTGCTTTTAAATAACAGGCCTCCTTGAACAAGGTAATCCATCCATTGACTTCTGTTATGGCTCACTGGATTCTGCACTGCTGTGTAGATGTCTTTAAAATCCTCATCGTCCTTATACATTTCTATCATTTCGTCAAAACCTACAACACCCACTTTAAATTCTTGCAAAAGAAAACTTACTCTGCTCAATGCATCCGCTACTTTGTTAGACTTACCACTTTTATGCTTTATTACAAAAGTGAAACTTTGCATAAATTCCACCCACTTGGCGTGCTTCTGATTTAGCTTTGGCTGGTTATTAATAAACTGCAA
Source organism: Pinus tabuliformis (assembly GCA_031772625.1). NCBI lineage: Eukaryota > Viridiplantae > Streptophyta > Pinopsida > Pinales > Pinaceae > Pinus > Pinus tabuliformis. The sequence goes on from CM062816.1 coordinate 862,718,507, forward strand.
AGCATGGTTGTCTGAATATAAGATGAATTCCTTCGGTAGCAAGTAATGTCTCCATTTTTTTAATGCCTGCACAATAGCGTAAAATTCTTTATCATAAGATGAATATTTTTTCTTTGCATCATTTAACTTCTCGCTGAAATATGCTATTGGCCTTTGCTCTTGGCTTAGCACCGCACCAACTGCTTCTCCACTTGCATCGGTTTCCACTTGAAAAACTTTCTCGAAATTTGGTAAGGCTAGAATAGGCTTTTCTGTTATCTTCCTTTTCAACAGATTGAAACTCCTATCAGCTGCTTCTGTCCATCGAAATGGCTGATTGACCTCCTTGATTGTCTCAAGGATTGGTGCACAAACTTGACTAAATCCCTTTATAAATTTTCGGTAAAAACTAGCAAGTCCATGGAAACTTCTTACCTCAAAGACACTCCTGGGAGTAGGCCAGTCTTTGATTGCTTGTACCTTTTCCGGATCCATTTTCAAACCGTCTCTGGAAATCACAAACCCCAAGTATACCAGCTCCTCTTTCATAAAACTACATTTCTTCAGATTGATTAGTAGTTTCTCTTTCTGCAGAGTTTTCAAAACTAACTTCAAGTGTTCCAAATGCTCCTCTTTACTTTTGCTGAAAACTAGGATATCATCAAGGTAAACAACAACAAATTTACCTGTATACTCTTTCAGAACCTCATTCATTAGTCTCATGAATGTGCTGGGCGCATTAGTGAGCCCAAAAGGCATCACTAACCACTCATACAATCCACTGTTGGTTTTGAAAGCGGTTTTCCACTCATCGCCTTCCCGAATCCTGATCTGATGATACCCGCTTTTCAGATCTATCTTAGTGAAGTACCTGGATCCACTCAAACAATCCATTAAATCATCCATTCTGGGCAAAGGAAATCTATACCTGACTGTTATCTTGTTGATAGCTCTGGAATCGGTGCACATGCGCCATTCTCCTCCCTTTTTCGGACTAAGCACCGTTGGCACAGCACACGGACTCAGACTTTCCCGAATCAGCCCCTTGTCCATCAGCTCTTGAACCTGTCTTGCAACTTCTGCATTTTCCTGAGGAGTTAATCTATATGCAGCTTTGTTAGGTAGACTTGCTCCTGGTATTAAGTCGATATGGTGACTTATACTTCTAACTGGTGGTAATTCATTTGGCAATTCATCCACAATGATATCCATGTAACTATTTAACACAGATTGAATTTCTTCAGGCAAATCATTTAAATTTGTGGAGGTTAAAATTACCTTTGGCCTTCCCACGATAGCGAAATGCACCTCTTCGCTTTTATCAACCTCCTGTAGCAATTCCTTACCACTCACCAACATGATACTATTTTCAGGCAGCTCTTTATCAACATCATTCTTCACGGGCAGCAACGTATGCTTAACTCCATCCTTTTCTATGGTGTATGTATTTCTTCTTCCATCATGAATCGCCTTTCGATCAAATTGCCATGGTCTCCCCAATAACAGGTGACATACGTCCATGGGCATTATGTCACATAAAATCACATCTCTGTATGTGCCAATCTGCATTTCCACATTACATTGCTCTGTCACGGTGACTTGATGACCCTTCTGAAGCCAAGATACTTTGTACGGTGCAGGATGCGCTTTCTTTGTTAACCCAAGCTTTTCCACCATCTCTGTAGACACAAGATTGTCAGTACTCCCACTATCAATTATAACCTTACAACACTTACCCTTTGATTTGCATGTAGTCCTGAACAAGTTCTTCCTTTGCGCAGGTTCTCCAATCTCTTTTTCTGATCTCAGCAAAGTTCTTCTGAGCAGCAATGATTCACCTTCCTCCGGTGGTTCTTCCTTCTCTACAAGTCGAGGTGGTTCCGGCTTTGCCTCAGCCACATTTGCACCTCTCTGGCTTGCTGATTTGTTCTGAGGACAATTCCACGACGTATGTCCCCATTCTCCACAGGTATAACACCTGACATCTCTTCCCCGCCCTCTTCCTCTGGGCGCGAATCTTCCTCTACTAGAGTCACTCATCTGTGGTGATCTGCTGCTTGAACTTCCTGCTTCAAACTGATGCTGTGTTCCTCTGGATCTGACTGATCCTCTACCTCTTGCTGAGCTCTTTCCTCTGTTTCTTTGACTCTGTTTCCGCAATATTTTCTCCTCTGCTTTCAAGGCTGCTTGATAGGCATCCTCAACAGTTTTCAAACTTAACAGGCTAATCTCATCTTGGATCTCATACCTTAGCCCATTAATATACCTAGCTACTTTCTCCAGATCATCTTCTACATGCCCTGTTCTGATGCTTAACCTGTAAAATTCTTCAGTATATTCTTTAACAGACATTCCTTTCTGCTTCAAATTTTGCATCTGCTTAAAAAGATTCAAATGATAGTCTTTAGGCAAAAACTTGGCTTTGAGTTTGCTTACCATTTTATCCAACTGCTTGATCTTAGATTTCCAACTGTGATTGAATATCATTCAATTAAAACGGTCTTACTTTTCAATGTCGACGTGCGCCATGAATATGTCTCATTTACGGGGCATATGCCTACAAATTTTGTATTACATACCAAAGGAAATAAATTAAACCAAACTGAAATTCATCCTACAACAAAATATTGGTGCCATCTTGAGTGATACCGCTCCACCGCCTCAATCAAACAAACTGAAACCCATTCGGGCAAACACCGATGCGCAACACCTCACAGACATTTAACACACGCACCAAAACAAAGAAACAACGTACACAATACCTCTGTTTTTAATAATTATTGGACAACGCCAGTTCTCAAATTTACATCGCCATCTCAGTGAAACGAACAGCAACCAATACTAAAACCAGAACAACGCTGGTTCAACACCCGTGTCTCGTATCTGACTATCACAACTAAAACAAACAACCAAAAACGAAAATAGCAAAACATCTGTGGATTTATTCATTAACAACGAAAATCCTAAATGTTACACACTGTCCCATATATCAGAACTAAAACACAGCAAAGCAGAACACCGGTTTTTTTATTGCCCGGCATTTTCATCGTTTTGTATGCAATCACATCAAACAAACTTCGCACCATCGACCCCGGATTCGGAGCCAATTCCCCTGCTCTCCATCTGTAGAATCTTCTGTTTTTTCCCACGGAATCGGATTATGAATGGTTGGATATGGCGCGTTTGGGAAGAGCATCCACGCGTTTCCTTTTTACCGCAATTTCCTCCAGTGAATACGCCCCTCCGCCTATCTCCGTTGGACGTTTAGTACAGGTTCGATGATTGCCCGAGAATCTGGTCCAGCACAACTGTATTTGCCACAATCTGCGTTAGCACAGGTATATAACACAACAATTTACCAAATTTCAGGCCCATGAGGAATCGGCGTTGATACGCTCCAAAGATCTTCAGTTTACAATTAATTGCCACCAGAATCGCCCCTTAATTAACTCCTGTCATACCACTAATTACGCTAACAGATAGATAAGGTGAACGTCCAGAAATTTATTCCAACAGAACTATTTTAATGCGCCTAACAATCAAATACTAAATGGAGATATGTCACTCATTACAATAACAAACTACTGATGAAATCAACTTTCATAGTAATGCTAAAATTAACAGCAAATGAAATCCAGTTTTTCAAGCCACAACATGCGGGCAATTTCCCACATTGCTGGCCCGTCCCGATGCTCCTGCATCAGTATGTACGTGCTTCTCCTAAAGAATACCCACATACAGATCTCAAAATATTGATAACTGAATTTGAATTATTGTGCCACTAAATCAATCACCCAAACTATATTGAAGCTAACATAAATCACTGAAACAAATACATATTATCACATAGTAGTATCATCACTTAGTCAACTTCTAGTTCATAATCAATTTAGCCCAATCAGTACTGTCAAACACAGATTATTATAACAGAGACTTCATCGATAGATAGCGGTAAACTTAACAAAACATAGCAACCACTATCATCAACTCATATTGCAAAACCATAGCAAATGTACATGACTCTTATAATGAATATTCAAATATGTACACACTTATCGTTCAGCACACATGTGTACAGATCTTTCCATACTACACAATATATACGTGACTACCCAAAAGCTGATCCACGTATGTATGTAATTTCTCAATGGAAACCCAGCGTACATATCTATAATCATTGAGTCATACCTTTGTTGCACAACAAAACATTTGTCAAACCCAAATCTTTGCATGCAAACTATTACAGAGACACATCATAATATCATCATCACAAATCTATCAAACCATAAATAGATTTTTTAATATATGGTCATTTCAGTTCTATTAGATCTGATCCATCTCCATGCTCCCTAGTGCACATCTATTTCAGATCAAGTCATTCATAAATAATCCATCACATACACATTTAACACTTTGTATAGAAAATTTCTATAGATCTAGCTCTAATACCATGTAGAAAATCTTTGTGTAGATTAACCCGATAATGCAATATAAATCAAAGCAGAATACTACAACCTACTTCTACTATTAATTTGCGGAAACTTAAAAATCCAGCTGAACAATATAACTAAAAGAATAAGAATCAATGGCACAATACACATGAAAATACTTTGGGGAAAGCCACAGCGAAAAACCCCACACTATTGTATTATCATACATGGTGGATATACATAGGAATTATACAAAGCGTTAGCTCTCATAGCTAGCTAGCTCTCAATACAATCCTCACAGATGCTCACAGGCAATCTTGGCTTCTCTCCAGCCTTCCTCTCTACCCTCCAAACTCCTATTTCCTTGTGTTGTTCCTTGTGGATTATTTTGCCTTCAACCAAGTGGAAAACCCTCCAAAACTATGCAATCCTCAAGGATAAATCCTTGACTGCATGCATGAGTTTTCTCCATGAGAAAACACATGCAACTGATAATACGCTATCCTTGAACATTTATCTCAACTGGGTCTTTCTCAGAATAGACATGCATGAGTTTCTGATGAGGGAATATTTAGTTAACGGAGTAGCACTAGTTGAGTGAATTAATGCATCAAGTGACTGTTAACTCACTATTAGTTCCTCAAATAGTTTGGAACTAATTTAACTAGACTTAACTTATTAAACTGAGTTAACTAATTACAACTCAAATATAACTCAATCTTATCTCCTTAATTTAAGGGATAACTCTTGCATGACTTCAGAAAGACTTCTAACTTGAATTTCTCCAACTATTAATTTAAAATAAATTAATTAATTATTTCCAAGTAGCTGTTAAGACTAAATTCGATTTTAGTTCACAATTTAATTCAATGACAAATTAAATTGAAATATTCTTGTTGCCATATTTCAACACTTTGATTTCTATCTCTTTATATAGTATGAACCTTAGCCAATACCTTAGGCCAATCCCTTAGTAATTTCGATGGTATTCTTTGATGGGATTAAATATCCGTTGTCATGCTCATGACTATGTGCCAATACCATGGTAAAAACCCCTAGTATTCACAACACCACGGTGTAGAAATTGTACGCAACTTCTCTTCATCATACCTGCGTATGTATGCAACCCTTATTCACAACACTCGCGTATACTTTCCAAATATCACCTTTATCATTCCTCTGTCTCTAAATTGATATTATTTTGTCGATCTCACATGTAGTATTTGCATAACTATCATGTTGACATCTTTATCAAGTAGGTTGCCATCAAGGACAACACATTATTCATAATGCAAACATTTTACATATTTTATTTTAGTGATTATAGCTATTTTGTTTTACAATGAATTTAACTATTTTATTTTTAATTTTTTTTTGTAATATTATTCAAATTTAAATTTATAATAATTTTTTCTGCCATGCACAAAAAGTAAAATGCCTCAAACAACTGAAACCAATGCTTATAGCATGTCGCCTCCCCCTTTCTTTTTCACTTGGACCCCCCTTTTTTTAAATATTGTTTAGAGTAATTGAGATGTTCGTCTCACATGAACTTTTTATTATTATTTTATGGTTTCAAATTAATATGATTAAGAATATGTTTCTATATAGAGAAATAGATTAACGATTTAAATTTATTAAAAAAATCCAATTATGCTAATGAAAAGTTAAATTAACCATCCTAGATCATCTTAATTCGAGATCTACCAAGTGTCAAGAAGAATCAAATCTCTTTTCACTTAAAAGAAGTTTTAACCTCAAGAGATTTGATCACTCTCAACCTACGATAGATCCTGTGTTAAAAGAAAAAAAGAAGAAGAAAAAAAGGAAAAAAAAAAGAATAAAACAAAATAAAAAACAAAAAACAAAACATAACATTTTTGTTTTATGTTCATGCAAATCCTACCCATACTTATTAATGTTGTATTCTACATAATTGATCACATAAACTAGCAAAGATTAGATAAGTTTCAAGACAAAATGAGTTGATGGATGTTGATGACCTAAAATGATGATAACTTATAATTAAACAATGTGTAAAAATGGTTGTCATGACAATCACATATAATGTATATTTTGGTTTAGTTATTGAAGTATTCGTCATATTGTGCCAATGTTATATTTTATTATCCTTAATAAAAATTAAGCTTGTTTTTTTATTTTTTTAATAAATGTGATAGTCAATACTTATAATGTTTAGGTTACTTAATCATAATTTTAACAAGGATTTATTAACGAGATGAATTATGCCAGGAGATTATGAGTTTCTAGCTTAATCTTGCTACATAACTCATAACAATGTACATATTCTCAACATTTAACCAAGTTTTTCTGCATGTTTGAGTTTCTATTTAATACTTTGGAAATATATTTTTAAGGTTGTTATGAGTAATGATGGAGTAAATAAATTAAAGATTTGGGTCAATTAAAATTACAAAAAGAGTCTATTGTGTTGATTTGTGGTAGCATAGGATGTGCTCTAGCCATGAAAACTGGTGGAGAGGCTAAGGCACATAAGATCTCCAAGACCCAGAAATGGTTTGGGAAAATTCCACCTGGTTGGAGAGATATTAAAATAATTAGTATTTTTAATGGGGTTCCTAAGTCCAAACTTCGGAAAATTAAAATATTAATGGGTATTAATATAAAACTGGGTGAGAATGTTCTAAATAACATGGATCAAGCCAAATCTAATCTTAGCCGTTGAAGATTCAACAGGAAAAGCATAAGAGGAGGCTTGAGGGTCAGTTGGAGATACACCAAATTGATTAGTCAGTTTGATTTTTTGGAGCGGGGTTTTGCTGAGAGAATCAAGCTAGTGATATGTTACAACGAGGGGAAGTTATACACGAGGTTGAGAATACATAGCAGAGAGGTAGAGATAGTGCCAGAGAGATAGCGTAGAGCTTGGAGAGGTTGATGCAGAGGCAACTAAGACTTACACAGAGGCTAAGAAGGCCAGTGTGGGTGACGAAGAGGGCCAGAGAACTAACCCAGACAGACAAGGAGATAATGCAGAGGCTAGCAGAGTTGACGCATGGCCAAGAGGCAGCGCTGGGTGATTTTTCGTGGGGCAAACTAAGTGCGGGTGAGCCAGGAAAGGTGACATAGTCCCTGCCAAGTGAAGCAGAGCAGTAGAGAAGCTTAGAGAATCTTTTGTTGTCCAGCTAATGAGATGTCGTAGTTGTTGTGGGATCGTTCATCCGGTGATTGATCAGCTGGAATATCTGTCTCCAAGGAGAGGTATTACTGCTGAGTACATTCTCTATTGGGTGAGCCATTTCTGGTACCCTAGTTGTATTCAGAAACTGCATAATAATAAAAACCTCATATTTGTTGCACCGATTTTCCCAAATTAGGTTTTTCCGGGATGATTGTTAAAAAATAACAGTGTCCCTTGTGTGTTTGTCTCAGTTATTTCAGTTGCTGATTTGTATATGAGTTAAGGTTGCATTTGTGTTTATTTTTGGTATTTATATTTATAAATAACTTGTTAATGAAAAGAACAAGTAGGAAAAAATAAACCAGATAATACAATAGGGATTTCTGACATGTCAGACATAGAAGTTTGAACATGGTATCAGAGCATTGTAGATCATAGGAGAACTGAAGGCACCAACAGTAATATGGAGAATTTTCAGAAGCAGCAAATGTCCCGAGAGACAACATTGTTCTAGAGCAGAAGCAACAGACAAGAAGTGACGCAGAGGGCCTGCGTCATCATTTCAAGCTAGGAGGAGGGTCAGTGCAGAGGCAGAGAGGGTCAGATCAAACCTACGTAGTGCCCGATCATCTTTCTCAGCTAGGAAGGATCGACGGTATGGCCAGGAGGAGTAGATTATGCCATTGTGCAGAGCCTGAAAGGCTAAGTTTCTTCAGTTGTCAGGGCTTGGGGAGTTGTGAGAAGATTGTGATTGAGAAGTTTGTGGGTTGTTTTTTCTGTCAGTGCAAAAAAATACCTAAGGGGACAGAACCAAGGTAGAGGGAGTCTCCTTGACGAATTTCTAGCCAATAAATCCATATCTGAGTTGCAATTGCAAGGAGGATTTGAGAGGAGTGGTTCGACATTTTGCGAGAGGATTTCTAGCCGAGAAATCAGGACTTAGAGGGAGATTTCCAGGAGGGAAGTCGAAACTCAGAGGGAGTCTAGAAGAGGAGTTGAAATGGCAGTGAACGGACTGAGGGATCAGGATAGGTTGGAGGGGTCTTCCAACTTTTTCATATGGAAGGCCAGGATCTTGACAGTCCTAGATCGACATCGCATCGAAGACATTTCCTTGAGAATCGTGGCTAGCCCGGTCGACCCAGCTGAAAATGAGAAGTATGAGGATGCAATGGCAAGGGAAAAGTGCATGATCTTTGATGGGTTCAAAGATCATGTCATACCACATATTGTTGAAAAGAACATAGCAAAGGAGATGTGGGATACTTTGACGACCTTGTATCAGGGCACTTTCGTGTAGCGGAAGATGCTATTGGAGAATCAACTGCGGTCGTATCAGATGTAGAAGGGAGAGAAGATAGATCTGTTCCTCCTCAGATTACAGGAGATTCGTGACCAAATTAATTCCGTGGGGTCTACACTGGATCCAAACTTCGTGGTAAGGACCGCCCTGAATGCAGTCTCTAAGGAGTGGAAGACATTTTCCCAAAGTATTTTGGGCAGGGCTACTCTTTCAGGTTGGGAGGAGATGTGAGCAGCTCTTTGCCAATAAGAGATCGGGAGGTTGACCAAGGTGGGGAGTAGTGGAAAGGGAAGTCGAATCAAGAAAGAGGAGGGGGAGGATGCGACTCTAGCATCTGCATCACAACAAGGGAAGAGGAAGAAGAAGGATATCTCCAAGATGAAGTGCTTCCATTGCGAGGAGGCAGGACATTATGCATCCTAATGTCCAAGGAAGAAAAACAAGGGAGGGGCTTCTGACTCCAAGGTAGTTCCAACTAAGACGAAGAAAGAGGTCGAGATTGATGACGATTGTGCCATGAGTGTTCATGCTCCTCTAGCGAAGAGGTGGGGAGACATCGAGTTTTAGTTAGGAGGATTACAAACTAGGGGCAGGATCCTTGAGGTTCCCAAACTCTTGGATCATATCCAGCTACGAGATTCCTTAATGATAGTAGCAGAATGACAAGGGTCAGGTGGAGCAAAGTGTAGTGGAGCGGCAAGGCAGTGCTTGGGTGCAAAATTCTGAGGTAGCGCAGTGGAGGTTGCAGTAGTGCGAGAAGCACAGAGGTGTATGCAACAATAGAAAAGGGAGCATAGAACAACAACAGAGGTAGCTTCAGTTTCACAAGGCTTCCAGACTGACTGGGATGTCAGTATTTGGGAGAAGTCAGTTACCTACTTCTTGGTAACTGAGTTGTAGTGCAACAGTTAGCAGTGACAGTGCTAGAGGCAGCATGGGCAACATATTGAGAGGGAGCTGCAATAAAGATGTAGCAATCGTAGTGGCAGTGTCATGGGAAACAGTGCAGATGGTGTAAGGAAATAGTCCAAGCATTAGCACAGGTACAGGTGTGGAGGATCAGTGTGATGTTTCCATGGTGAAGCATTACTAGAGCACATTCCTCGCTAAGAGGGAGTGTTGATTTGTGGTAGCATTAGATGTGCTCTAGCCATGAAAATTGGTGGAGAGGCTAATGAACATAAGATCTCCAAGAATAAGAAATGGTTTGGGGAAATTCCACACGGTTAGAGAGATATTAAAATAATTAATATTTTTAATGGGATTCCTGAGTCTAAACTTAGGAAAATTAAAATATTAATGGGTATTAATATAAAATTGGGTGAGAATGTTCTAAATGACATGGATCAAGCCAAATCTAATCTTAGCCATTGATTAGGAACTCAATCTCGATTGTTGAAGACTCAACAGGAAAATTATAAGAGGAGGCTTAGGGGTCAGTTGGAGATACACCAAATTGATCAGTTAGTTCGATTTTCTGGAGTAGGGTTTTGTTGAGAGAATCAAGTTAGTGATCTATTGTAGCAAGGGGCAATTCGTCACGAGGCTGAGAATAGATAAAAGAGAGGCAGAGATAGTGCTAGAGAGACAACACAGATCCTGGAGAGGTTGATGCAAAGGCAACTGAGACTTAAGAAGAGGCTAAGGAGGCCAGCATGGGTGACACAGAGGGCCAAAGAGATGACACAGAGAGCCAAGGGGCTGACGCAGAGGAATTAGTAGTTGCGTAGAGGCTAGCAGAGCTGATGCAGGGCCAATAGGCAGTGCTGGGTGACTTTTCATGGGGCATACTAAGTGCTCGTGAGTCGGGAAGGGTGACACAGAGCAGTAGAGAAGCTTGGAGCAACTTTCATTGTCCAGCTAAGGAGTTGTGGTAGTTGCTGTGGGATCATTCATCCAGTGATTGATCAATTAGAATATCTATCCGCGAGATGTATTACTGTCGAGGACATTCTCTGTTGGTGAGCCATTTCTGGCACCCTAGTTGTATTCAAAAACTGCATAATAATAAACCCTCATATATGTTGCATCGATTTTCCTGCATTGGGTTTTTTCGAGGACGATTGTCCAAAAATAATAGTGTCCCTTGTGTGTTTGTCTCAGTTATTTCATTGATGATCTGTATATGAATTAAGGCTACATTTTTGTTTATTTTCGTTATTTATATTTATAAATAACTTGTTAATGAAAAGAAAAAGTAGGAGAAAATAAACCAAATAATACAGTAGGGATTTGTGACATGTCAAGCTTAGAAATTTCAACACAATGTGAAGATTTTTTTTCAAATGAATACATTATCAATTTAAATTTAACCAATTAATATCTAAAATATTAAAAAAAATACATCTTAATCAATAAAATATTAATTAATATGGATTTCAAATGGGATATTAAATAAATTTATATAATTAAAATATACTTAAATGTCCCCAAAAAAATGAAGTAGCATGTAAGTATTTTGTGATAAGATATTTATGAATATCAAATTTAATAAATATTCAGGATAATAGCTAATTGGATGTTGAATCTTTTGTTAATATTAATTTTGGTATCAATATGATATTTGATAGGTTATCCAATTTTATTTTTATTGTGATTCAAATTAAATACTAAATTAGTGTTGGAAAAAATTGTTATTGATGTCAAAGGGTGATTTTTTTGGTGAGTTGCGTGGACAATTAGTGAATTTGGATGCAAAAAACCTCTATATTGGTAGCCCTTACCACACCATTTTTTTTTTGTTGTGGTTCACGGACACCCTGGTCAATGGGTGGTGCTACATCCATGAAAAAATCTGGGTTGATCGACCCTGAAGGGAATCTAGCCCCGTGGCCCACTAGCTAGGCCTAACACCAAGGGCTTTGGGGAGAATGGACCCTATGACCTCCCAATGGTGAGGCATTGATTTTAACCAACTGAGCTAACCCTTAGGGCTTTTACCACACCATTTCATTTGATAGGGGCACGTATTTTGGGTCCACTTGGCTGGAGAGATATTGATATTTGAATTTTGATGCCACAAATGAATGGGTTTTGCACCAACATCTTGCCCCAGAAGTTATGACTCTAATATTTATTATTTCCCCTTAAAGGAAGTTAAAATCATAATTCAAATGAGCCTAAAATCATGTGTCCTATTCAACCTTGAAAAGAGAGTATATGAAAGACAAGTTTTTTTTTTTTTGAAAGTGTTCTAAGTCTCCTTTTACATGTCGGCCTAATAGCAATTTTTCAAGTTGGCTCCGGCAAAAAATCATGACTTTTCATTGGAAAAAATCAAATATTTTATGGGTAAGTCGACACCAAACTAGGTTCCCTCCAAACATATAGATATACCCTAGTCATGGCAATCAAATGGAAAGAAATTCATGACATCTTCTAATCAAGCAATTCGCTGGAGTTTGTATAAGGCTGGAGATGCATTGAAGATCTAAAGGAATCCCATAATCTAAAGAAGGGTTTATATGTTTAATGTTCTAGACAAGGTTGTTTTGTAGTTGTATGTTAATACATGTTTAAAGGTCATTTCAAAGACATGATTTTGTCATGTCTTGAGGACTCATTCAAGACACCTTTGAGATAGATTTTTAAGGTACATCGTGTTGAGGAATCAATGGCAGCTATATTAGGGTGATTTCTCTTAGTTTGATAAATGCTTGTGATGTTCTTTTACTTAACTTGATATAATTGTAATTAGCTTATTCTTTCACTTGATTATTATTTTGTTCTTATCATCAAACAACTACCAAACTATGAAGATCAATGAGACAAGAGGACATAAAATGTAGGCTGCTAGCCAGGGCCAAAACATCTCCTTTTGAGAGGAAAACCCACAAGAATTTTTCTCATATAGTATCTTCAAATGATTAATTCCAAGACCTAAGACCCTTGACAAAGACCCCTCCAAGACCAAGTCAACTTATTATTTGATGAGCTATCATCAAGGAGATGAGTAGGAGAACCAAGGATCCTAATTAAAATAAATGAATCGTAAAGACATTATTAACATATGCTTATAAGCATGGTTCATTGTCTAAGAATGTATATTTTATTGAATTTGAAAAGCAACTTATGACTAAATGATAATCGACCAAGTGATTTTGATATCACCTTATAGATTACACTTTCCTGCATGGAATAATCCAAGAGTAATTACAAGTAAGGAAAATCAATGTTATAACAAACATAACAAACTATACCAATATGTGGAACAATATTTATACTCTAGGTCAATAAGGTTTGAATTATCATGATAACGAATCTTATTGTAATCCAATTAATCTAAATAACATAGGATCAATAAAAATAATAAGTAATGCCATCATATGATAATGACAAAAATAAATAAATAATAATGTTAGCAAATGTAATTTTGTTCTATGAAACAAATTTACAATCCTTTTTTTATGAGAAAAATATATAGGAGACAAAAGGAACAATTAAAACTAATGAACCTACAACAACAATAATATAACAATAGCAACGCAACAACCCAATATTTGGAGGCTTAACGTGCCACACCCTTTCAAACAAGTGCTCTCAAGGCTTAATTATCTTTGGATGCTTTTGTATGGGCAACTTACCTTCAAGATGCATCTTCTATTGGTTGATTCTTCCAATTGATGAGGAATTCCATAATTGTGCTTGGTAAGGTCTTTCATTTTTGTTGCTCATATAAATATAGTGTTATTTATCCTTGTGATATTGATCTTTTTTAAGAACTTATCATCAAATATACCAAAATTGATATCTATATTATCCTCTAATTTATATTCCTAACATTTTTTAATAACTACAAAGTGAGATTGTAGTGAAAATTTATGATAATTTTAACTTGACACACATTGGATTGATTTGTTCTACTTTGTTAGTCGAACTTATACCAATTACAACTTTCCAATATAATATTTATGTCAACAAAATTTTTATAATATTTACTTGGATATGTACTCTTCATGTTGCCACCAAATCCATGCATTTTGGACATTTCAAGAGATTGTGGTGCAATTACCAAAACCTAATATTTATTTCTATACTTTATGATAATATATGTGTACTCACTACATACATGTAGCACATAAAAAATTGAAATTTGGAGTTATCATACATCAATATTTCTTATTTCCACTTAAATCAATATTACTTCAATCAAACCTCTCTATCCTCAAATGTGATATTTTTTTGTAGAACCCATTATTCAACCAAATTTTGGGGGCTAGAGGAAAACTCTAGATTCTATATTCATGCCACCTAAATCATGGAAAATTGGAATCTTGAATTTGTATTTGAGATACTTTGATGTTGCTTCTTTCCAACCCCATAAATCCCACTCCAATCCAATACTCTAAAAAAATAAATAACAAAAATATTGCAATGGCTCCTTTAAAAGATTTGAAACCAAGGAGTGTCCATTGTGATACTAACATTTTGATTTGTTTAATCTAAGTATCATAAGAATAAAAGGATTAAGTAATATCACACCTTAAGACCGATAAAAGAGTGAAATAATAACAATGCATCTAAGAGAGGGAAACATCCTTTATACCATAGGTTTATAAGTAATTCTTGAGGATCATCAAAACTATATATCCTCGGTATATTTATTGGAGACCAAGCATATAATTACAAATAATGAGTATACCACTGATGACAACAATAATATAACAATACTCTAAGCCTTGAGGCTAAAAATATCTATAGTTTTAATTTGTTTATATTGTTTTAGGTTGGAAAAGATGTTAATTTGAATAACACAATTGTAAAAAACATCTTTATTAAGAAAACTATTAAATTTATATTCTTTAACCCATTTCAATATTTCCATTACAAATTTTTGTAGTGTGGATTAACTTTATGATATAAGTGGATTCTCCTAAATTAAATTAGGTTTACATTTAATCTATAAAATGCCACATGCTTACATTTAATCTATAAAATAACACACTCATTGGCACATAAACTAGACTAGTGGAATGTTAAAACATCAAAAAATATGAATGAGAAGAGAATATATTCAACTCATTTGTTGCTAGTTGATCTGGATTCTCTCAGCTACCGAAATTAACCAATATCTTTTACTTTTGTGATGTTAACATAATTGCATGTGCATACTTTAAAGAAAAGGAAACATAAAGGAAACCATAACACACACAACTTGATAACGGAGTTCACCCAGTGTGGGTTACATCTCCGAGCCCGGTGTCAAGGGTGGGGAGGTTGCTTCATTAATTGTTGCAAGATGATGTTGAATACATGGTGTATTCTTTGTCATTACAAGGATAAACTCCCTCAACTAGAGTGGCATGTCTCTCCATGAGACGTTCTCCTATAGGAACGCTCACTCATATGGGTCTTCCTTTAGCATAACAAGATATCAAATTCTCACATGAAGTGGCATACCAGTACCCTCTAACAGAATGGTAAACAAGGATATCAACATAAAAATCATCATCTTAGCAAATTAAAAGAAATACATGGAATTACTGCATCATATATCTCTACTTCTGGGGATGGCCTGAAAATGCACCGTTCCGCTGAAGAATTGGACTGCATCATTGAATTCGAGGCATGAAATCGTGTCAAATGATTGTAAACTCAACCCCTTTCTGACACCATCAATTATGGGCACCTGGGAATCTCAAAGATTCCCCCAATCTTCCTTTATGAAGATGGGCGATAAATTCGCTGCTCGAATGATGAATCTAACTTCACCACTGCGCTCCTTACAAAAAACTGAGTAAAATGAGTATAAATTCAGTCTGGTTATGAAATTGTGATTTTGGGCCTCTAGGGAATCTCAAACATTCCTCAAGATTCCACAAAGATTCTTCACCACTGACAACCTGGAATTATGTTGCTCAGATGAGGAAACTAATCACATCATCATGTTCATTGTGAGAAATTGAGAATAATGAGTATAAATTCAATCTGGTTATGTTACCTTCAAAAATTAGCCTCTAGGGAATCTTTTAGATTTCATGCAGATACCTGCATCATGGTTCTGCCTTCATCAGTGTGTCTCAGGAATTTTTTTTCTCATATCAGAAAATTGACAGCACCATTAGATTCTTAGCAAAATTCTAAGTAAAATGAGTATAAATTTCACATGATTCTGCCACTGTAAAAAATCAACTCCAGGAAAATCTTTTAGATTCCTCATGATTCCTCTGTGTCAGGGCTCCCTGTTTCAATTTGCATGTCTGCTCTGGCTTCCGTGATTCCGTGCACTCTTCCCCCTCCTCTAGTGAATGGTATAACTCGGCTTTTATATATATCAATGGGCAGATTTACCAAAAGAAACCTCATTTGGTTGTTGGTAAGTGCCAAAATTAGGTGGGTGGAGGTCTTGGGGTCAAGCCCATGGGCCTCCACCATATATGCTTTTTGTTGGATTTTTTTAACGTGGCGTGTTTGTTTGTTGCGTGGCGTAATAACTGGAAGTGTTTTTTTTTTCAATACCTCCACCATTATGTTTGCTAAACAATACACTACATTTTAATATTGTTTCAAACATTATATTAGTACATTCCAAACACCAATATGTCTGTTAAACAATATGCCACGTTTTAATATTGTTTCAAACCTTATATGAGTACATTCCAAACAATACATTTAACCTCTGAATTTAACCTTTGAATTGTTATGGTTATTATCATAGGTCATGCCATTTCATTATGGCTTATCATAGTTGTTTTACCAACTATATATATATATATATATTCGTTGATTTCAAATATGCCCAAACCTTAGGATTTATGGTTATTATAACCATATTATATATAATAACTTTTTTACAATTATTATATATTTTTTTTAAGTTTTTGGTTATGATATATATTTATATTAATAATTTGATTTTGTATTTTATGTAGGGTTATGACACTAACGTTGGTGTACCATGTGTCCATGGTTCATTGGTCATTTCGTTGCCACATAAGTAAAGCGGGTCTCACATCCTCTTACGACTTGAAAACTTCTTATGGTCATAAAATGGTTATACGGACTCCAATTGAGGTGTCGTTCTTGTCATTGTGTTTGTAATGACGTGCTCTAGAACTTGATGCCAATGTTGTTGAGATTTGATAATTTTGAAATTTGAACCTTTCTAGAGCCACCTAGATCATTCTTCGTCACTGAAGAGCTTTTGGTCCTACAAAAGCATGAACATAATCTACAATTTGATGTGCCCCCTTGTCTGCACAACAAGTGCTAGGATAGGCCACGCTTCCTTCTCCTTCACCTTTGTTCTTCGGAGGCATAAGTGATGAACCGATACCTGCATCCCTTGCAAACCTGTAGTACAATCTTTGCAAACTACATGTTAAATTACATGACCAAGCATGACCCAAGCATCCCCATACTTTTCAAGAGTTTATAAGACACATGCTTTGGTCAAGTATACATCATAATATAAATCAATACCCTAGCTAATAAAAAGAGGCCAAAATATTATCATGTTTCTTTCATAAGTGATGGAAAACACATAATCACTTTACACTCTTTTGCAACATATGATTTACAATAATATGACCATGGCAAGCTATTATATCTAATAAAACCATACCTCGCTCATTAAAGTGAATGGGTAATAATCTTGGAGACGATTCGCTTGTTGAACAACTTTTTCAACTATTTCCTATACGGGTGCTTTGTCCTTGAGACATTGCTCTGGATGGAGCCTCCAACATGTGGCTCTTTGATGTCCATCTTTGTTGCAGTTACTGCAATGACTATTTCTCCTCCAAACCTGCTTAACCTTCTTCCTTCCCTGATGTGGAGAAGGCATTTCACGTCTTGTCATCCTTCTTGCTGTCATTCTCTTCCAACACTCAGCAACCTCATGGTTATACAAGCCACAAAAACTACATGGTCTTTTATGCCACAAATTTTGTTCATCCTTAAAAATGTGCTTGTAATCAAAATGAACATTAGCATAATGAGACTTTTTGTACCTTTCTTTGGCTTTCTCTTTGGAATTCTCACTCCCATTTGGAAATGACCTACAATCACAATCATTGGAGGCTTGTGAGGTACTCTCAACATCCTTCATTGTCTCAAACTTGTCACATGAAGATGCTCCTATCTCTTCCTTTATGACATATCCCAATCCTGCATGTTGTGGTAATTCCACCACTTGGATGGGATTCACAGTGCCTTTCCCATTAGCTCATAGGCCCTTGCCTTCATATCACATATTTTACAAAAATCTTGAACCAATTCCTGTAGTGTTATTTTCAAAAGTGCCCAAATCATCATCATGTGAAAATGAAACTTAAGAACTACCAACACTATTTACCTCAATTATCGATCCTGAAATAGGTGATGATGGCTTCACTAAGCCTTCATTGTGCTTCAACTCTTCCAAGGCCTCTTCCATGGCTTGTAATTGAAGTTGCAATCTTTGCTTCTCCTCTTCTGCTTCTTGTAGAAGTCTCTCCTATTCAAAAATCTTTGCTTGAAGGCTTTGGTTGATTTATTCATTTGAATGATGAGAAAAATATGAAGAAGAAGAATATTCACTCGAAGATGGAGATGGATCATCGTTCTCTACTCTCTCTTTCTCTTGTTCCTCTTTTGCCATTTTCTCCTCATAACCTGCATACATCATATCTACCATGCTTTCCATCTTGTAGAACGCCTCGTAAAGATATTTGTGATCCTCCATTTTCTTTCTTGTTGCATGGTCAATATCTAGTCTCACAATTTACATCAGCAAGAAGACTACTTTGATACCAAACTTGATCCATACTCTCTGAGCTACTGGAGTTAACCAAGATATTTTACTTCTGTGATGTTAGTAGAATTTCATGTGAAAGAGTATTAAAAACCACATGTGCATACTTTAAAGGAGAGGCAACATAAAATTAACCATTAAATTAAAGAACACACACAACTTGATAACAAAGTTCACCTAGTGTGGGTTACGTCTCTAGGCCCAATGTCAAGAGTGGGGAGGCCGCTTCATTAATTGTTTCAAGATGATGGTGAGTACATGGCATATTCTTTGTCATTACAAGGATAAAATCTCTCAACTAGAGTGGCATGTCCCTCCATGAGACGTTCTCCTACAAGAATTCTCACTTATTTGGGCCTTCGTTTAGCATGACAAGATATCAAATTCTCACATGAAGTGGCATACAAGTATCCTCCAACAAAATGGTAAACAAGGATCTCAATATCAAAATCATCATCTCAAAAAATCAAAAGAAATACATGGCGTCACTTCATCATATACCTCCACTTCCGGGGATGGCCTGAAAATGCATTGCTTTGCTAAATAATTGGACTACACCATTGAATTCATGGCACAAGATCATGTCAAATGAATGTAAACTCGAGCCCTTTCTAACACTGACAATTCTAGGCACTTGGGAATCTCAAATATTCCCCCAATATTCCTTTCTGGAGATGGGCAAGAAATCCTCATGCAGGAGCATCAACCCATGTCCAAAAAATCAACTAAAAAGATGAGCTTCTAGAAATCATGTGTGTCCACAAGGATAAAATACCCTCAAATGCATTGATTTTCACAATTTCTAAGGATCATGAGCGATTTTATGGATTATGTTGGGATATTTTTTAGAAAATCATGGATCAAAAGTGATCCATGACATGTATTTTCCTCTATAAATTTGTAATCCTTCAAATTATGAAAGAGGAGGTGAGTCATGATGTATTTATTCTAAGGAGAAGTCATGTCCATAGAGGTTGCTCATAGTATAGTTAGGTTTGAATATTAATGAAATTATGTATTTCTGAGTAATCAACAAGTGTCTAAGTGTTTTAATATTTGTGTTAAATCTTTTTGATTCAGAAATATATGTGAATTGTGTTAGCTAATAAGAAGATCCTCTATTTTTCATTGAAAAGATCGATGTTTATTATAAGTTTCATTGATGTTGCACGTAAAGTAACCATTGTGCGAGTCCAATGCAAGGAGAATTGTTCTGGCTCCTTTCAGCCTATGGATTTTTTTAACTTGCACGTATAATATATGGTTGTTCAGTCTTGTAGCTCCAAATGAGTTCATGATCATTCGTTATGAGAGGGATCGGTGGTTAGGAAGGCCGTTGAAACTCATATAAGAAGCTACCTGATGATTTGGCGATTAAGTGTTGGAGGATTCATAGTTCAACCAAACGACACTTGCAGAGACAACGTGCATGGAGATTTTAATTTCCGGTGCCTAACATACACATGTTGACATTGTGAATGTCATCACTCATCGCTAAGAGAGACTTGGCATGCTAATTTTGAGATTTTGTTTAGAGGATAAGAAGGGCACTATAGAAAGAATTAAGGGTTGACTATGAGTCCATAACCCATAGTCCAGGATTGAGACCATAAAAATATTGAAAATGAAGATACGCTAGAATTTGCCTTCATCAAAGTGGTATCAGAGCAAGAGATCTAGAGAGCGCAAAATATTCTTGTGCGTAGTGTGGAGGAGAAGAAATGTACGAAGGTACAAGAGATTGAGGATTTGGTAAGAGATTTTTTTTCTTTGTGCAGGTGGAAATAGAGGAAGGTGAGAATATTTGCAACAACCTAGAGCAAGGATTGCTGAAATGGTTCTAGAGGAAAGAACTAGGAAGATGCCAAATTCCTAAACTCAAGAGAAGGTTTGGTGAGGTATCGTGTAGCGAGGTGGAGACTTGTTACTTCAAAGGTGTGTTGCAGCTCACGAGTTGAAGTTGTTATGAGAAGACTAGAAAGTATGTGACCATGAGGTCATAAATTTTTGTACCTTGGGAGTCTAATGTAGGATAATCAACCCACCTCCAGAAAATAAACTAAAAATACGAGCTTCTTGAAAGTGTGCATGTCCATGAGGATAAAATTTCCTCAAGGATAATGAGCAATTTTAGGGATTATGCTGGGATATTTTTTAGAAAATAATGGATCCAAAGTGATCCATGACATGTATTTTCCTCTATAAGTTTGTAATCCTTCAAATTATGAAAGAGGGGGTGAGTCATGATGTATTCATTCTGAGGAGGATCCGGGTCCATAGAGGTTGCTCGTAGTATAGCTTGGTTCGAATATGAATGAAATTATGTGTTTCTATGTAATCAACAAGTGTCTATGTGTTTTAATATTCATGTTAAATCCAGTTGATTCACAAATATATGTGAATTGTGTTAGCTAATGAGGAGATCCTCTATCGTTCATTGAAAATATTGATGTTGATTATAAGTTGCATGTAAAATAACCATTGTGTGAGTCCAATGTGAAGAGAATCATTGTGCCTCCTTTTGGCCTATGGATTTTTTTACCTACATGTATATGTGGTTGTTCTGTCCTGTAACTCCAAATGGGTTCACTATCATTTGTTATGAGAGGGGTCGATGGTTAGGAAGGGTGTTGAAACTCATATAAAGAAGTTACCCAATGATTTGGTGATTGAGTGTTGGAGGATTCGTAGTTCAACCAAACGACGCTTGCAAAGAGATTTTAATTTCCAGTGCCTGAAATACACATGCTGACATTGTGAATGTCATCACTCATCACTAAGAGAGACTTGGCATGCTAATTTGTAGATTTCTTTTAGAGGAGAAGAAGGGCACTGCAGAAAGAATTAAGGGTTGACCATGAGCCCATAACCCACAGTCCAAGATTGAGACCATAAAAATATTGAAAATGAAGAGACCCGAGAATTTTCTTGCATCAAATCTGCTGCTCGGATGATGAATCTGACTTCACCACTATGCTCCTTGCTAAAAAAATGAATAAAATGAGTATAAAGTTGGCCTAGTTCTAAAACTGTCATTTTTGGGCCTCCAAGGAATCCTTTAGATTCCATGCAGATTCTTGCATCATGGTTCAACCTTCATCAATCTGTCTAAGAAAATTTCATTGCTCATATCATAAAACCGACAACACCATTATATTCTTGGAGAAATTATGAGTAAAATGGATATAAAGTTTGCATGATTATGCCACTGTTGAAAATCAGCGCCAAAGAATCTTTCAGATTCTTCATGATTCCCCTGCGCGAGGGTTCCCTGTCTCGATTTGTGTGCCCACTCTAGGTTCAATGCGCTCTTCCCCCTCCTCCAGTGAAATTATAGTATAACTCGGTTTTTTCATATATCAATGGGTGGATTTACCAAAGGAAAGCTTGTTGGCCTGTTGGGCACCCAAATTAGATGGAAGGAGGTCCCAGGGTCATGCCTGTGGGCCTCCCCAAATAAATTGGTTATTGGCATTTACTTTTTTAATGTGGAGCGTTTGTTTGGTGGGTGGCATATTAATTGGAAGTGTTCTTTTTTCTAATACCTCCACAGTTATGTTTGTTAAACAAAATGTCACATTTTAATATCGTTTCAAACCTTATATTACTACATTCCAAACAATAGGTTTAACCTTTGAATTGTTATGGTTATAGTCATGCCATTTCATTATGGCTTATAATAGTTGTTTGAGCAACTATATATATTCGTTGATTTCAAATATTCCCAAACCTTAGAATTTATGGTTATTATAACCATATTATATATAATAACCTTTTGTAATTATTATATAGTTTTTTTAAGGTTTTGGTTATTATATATATTTATTTTAATAATTTTCTTTTTGTCTTTTGTGCAGGGTTAGGAAGCTAATGTTGGCATGCCATGTGTCCATGGTTTATTGGTCATTTTTTTTGCCATAAGCAAAGTGGGTCCCACATCCCTTTGTGACTTGAAAACTTTTGATGGTCATAAAATGGTCATATAGACTCCAATTGAAGTCTTGTTTGCATCATTGGGTTCATAATGACGAGCTCTAAAACTTGATGCCAATGTTGCTGAGATTTAATAACTTTGAAATTTTAGCCTTTCCGGAGCCACCTGGATCACTAGTAATATGAATGAGAAGAGAATATATTCAATTGATTCATCACTAGTAATATGCAGTTCAAGAGGAAGGTTCCTCACTAAATACTTCTTATGTTCCAAGATTCACAAAATAATCTAAATTTGAGCATAAACTAACTCTAACACCAAATTATATGTTGATAACACTATCTTGTGTGTTTCTATCATTTGTTTTTCTAAGGCATTTAAAAGATTATTCTTCGATTCTCGTTATTAAGATTAATTCTATTATAACCAATTGTTACACTTCTAGTATAGCATTCATCAAAAGACTCAATTTTTTTTAACGTTACTATTTGAATTTGGTCCATGGACTTTGTTAGTTTTATATGCCTATCATGGAAAGAATTTTGTGTTTAATGAGCTTGATAAACCAATTGACACATTAAAATACAATGAAATTAATGGTACCCTTACAGTGATGAAGACCTCTTAACTCTCTTAAGATATGGAAGTGAATCCTACAAGTTCGTAAACTAACTATATAACGAAGAGCAATCTAATTTTGATTCAATATCATAAGATCATTGATAATATTATCAATGAGGATGAGGAGCATTCAATTTAAAGGATATTGATATGGATGTTGCCAATCAAGGTTGTGATTATTTTGTTGAGTTGTAATAATTGGAACCCATGGAAAATAATAAAATCAATGAAAATGCTTGTGGACGAGATAAACAATCTATTAATCTTGGACAAATTCCCCTCAAATGGATGCTAACCATATCCTACTAAATTATTAACATACTCCAAATTCAATTAAGATAAATGGGAATAAAATCTAAGCTTGAGTAGATTATTTTAATTATGATTTACATAATGAGATTATTTTTAGAGATATTATTAAAGAGAATGATTTTAGGAATGTTTATTTTAGTGAAAGTGTTTCCAAGCCATCAATAGTCCCTTACAATGGCATGTAAAGTGACTCTATCTCTAATACTAAGTTGTCCTTTTCAACTACAAAAAGGTTGAAATATATGTGAAGGATGAATGCAATTTTTTTCAACGATATTGTTGATAAATTGAAATAATGGAAAGGTAAAGTAAAAATATTATATATCAAATTTCAAAATAAAATTTCTAACAAAATAAAGGAATTGGAAATGGGTTGATGGAGGAGATAAACTCCAATTCCCAACTATTGGGTGTTTCTAGTGCTGCTCAAATTAATTAAACATAATGTTAACAAGTCAATCATTGTGATAAAATATCTAAATAAAAGAGGTAGAACTCTTTAGTCCTACTTGAAAATATTTTGTGTGAACCATTGGTACAAAAATTATCAAACAAAAGATAAAGTTTTGATCATTATTTAAGGAAATAATTTGGAAAAGTATGCATGTTACAACTCTATAAAATAGAAATTCGTTGGCTTATACCATAATATCTTTTTTTCTAAGGACACAATTCTAAGTTTCATACTTGCATTTCTTCCACATCCAATGAAAATTTTATTTATATAATGGATTCTAAATAAATTTAAACCACAAACACATAATATGGGGTCAATGGATTCTAAATAAATTTAAACCACAAACACATAATATGGGGTGTCATGAATCACAATCATCTTTGAATAAACTTCAATAAAAATCATAGACAAACTAAAATATAAGAACATGCAACATCCATTTTATTATTAAGAAGAGAGTGAAAAATAGAGTGTCCAAACCTTGAGGGGTAATTGAATGGTGATAGTGATGTTGACTCTACACAAGTACTCTCTTAGTTGGAATAATATTGGCTTACAACATACTACAAGTGTTACTAGCCAATACCTAAGATCCCTATTACAAAAAAATCTTTCACTTCTCGAAATAATGTCCAAAATCTGAAGTGTAAGACCTTATGCACTTAGGATAGGGCATTGTCACCTTACCAACCCTCCTTTTGCTTCTATCCAACTCTCCTCTAGCTCAATGTGGGTTCTCCCTATTAGATATTAGGGATATAATGGCTTTATTAAAATAAGTCAAGAGCCCCCTGAGGATTCTATAAAAACATCAATGAAAGGATTGCACTAATTAGGGTTTGAGGTGGATAATATTGTTAGGGCTCATTGGATAATTTCATGGTTTGAGTTCAAAGTTTAAAATCCCTAAACATGCACAACCAAGGATTCATTATTAGATTAAATCCATAAAAAAATAGTTTGAATGATTTAAAAGGAAAAAGGATGATGGAGGATAGAAGATCAATGTCTTAGCTTGCCAATATAGTTTTGGAGGCACATGGAGTCAAGAAGAAACACTCAGAGAAAAAGGAGATAGATGTGGGTGCAAGGAACCAAGGGATACCAACATGTGTCCCTTAAACCTCCAAATCTAGCATCCTTCATTCTTCAAAGATGGGATAAGAGAGAGAGCTTACCTTTGGTCATATAAAAAAAACTTGATAAAAAGTTCAAAGAGGCTTAAATTAGATTTAGCCTCAAGGACTAGAGTAGGCGAACTTGTGTACCTATAGGCTTGGGATAGGAACTTTACAATTTTAAAGGATAAATAAAGGAGGGGGCTTAACTTAGGTCACCTCAAGAGGACTTAATAAAGAACCTTGTTAAAGGATCATAGAGAGATAAAAATACCAACAAAACTATGGTGAATGTTTAATAACGCATCCATCAACAATAAACAATACTGGAATAATACAAATCACATTGAATAGCACATTTAATCAAAGCTCACAAAAAATCATCCATGAAAAGTATTCTATCCATGTCAACAAGCAATTCTGATCAAGATATACTATCCATCAAGGAAAGAGAACCATCCACATCAACAAAATCCTCTAAGAGGTCACTCTTCTTATGCTCATCTCTAATAGGATCATTTATTCATCCTTAATTTGGGTCTATCTTCAAAATTTAGAATAGATTTGAATTGGCAATGATCAATAATCACTCGAAAACGGAGAACTTAATTCCACATGGGGTGGTGTATATGTCATTTTATCTTAAAAAAATCATATCCAACAAAGTAAACATGACCCCCAACACCTTTTGATGCTTTTCCATGGGTTATACACAACCCCACTCAACATGTAATTCTTTGCAATGGGGTGATTATTGATCATCATGAATTGATTTCCCAAAGAACGTGAATGATAGTATGCATTAGCACCTACGAGGCTATTAGATAAGTTATTTTTTGTTGGTGAAGGAATTAATGGTTTTATGGTATCTTCTTCCCTAGCTAGGCATAACTTGTTCCTACATCAAGAGAATTTTGGTGTATTTTACAACATAGTTTCTATGTTATAAATCGAAAAGTAAATAAATAAAAGAAATAGATCAAGGAAAATTTGAAAAACAAAGATTGTTACTAACAAATGATCCATATTAAATAAAAATAAATTTGTAATGGTATTTATTTTTTATCTCTCAATACTAAATAGAACTTGCATTAATACAAATTATGTTGATTTGATTGTATTTACATCATGTACTAAGTGGAAAAGATGTGGTTTGACAATGAAAATAAATCTTTTAGGACTTCTTGATCTAGGTTGGTTTATATTGATTTTTCCAAAGGTTACATGGAAAAACTATTGCTCAACAACAACCAAAAGGGTTTAAGAATCTTTTTTCTTCTATGGAAATTAATGAGAATTAGCTTATGTATTTAAATATATATATGAGAGCTTGAAATAAAGGAGAGGTGTACAATAAGCTTCTTATACTAATCAATGAGAGAATAATGTGCAAAAATTAAATAAACATTATTGGAATAATAAACAATGTAGAAACATGCAACCATTAAACAATGATTTCTTTATGAAAACCTTTCTAGGAGAAAACCTGCATATTGTGAAGCACAGTCAATGTAGTATTCAAGAACTAAATGGTTACAATACATTATAAAGTAAATGTGCTCTCAACAAAGATTGTTCAGCAACAGAATAAGGATTCCACAAAATTTGGTAGCATAACAATAAAATAAAAATCGCATTCAATTTTTCTCTAACCTTAGAACTCAATAAATAGCCACAACAAATATTAGGTCCCTATAATACTAGTGTATCCCCTATGTTGTTATTGTTGTGCCTCATAGGAGCCCACTATTTTTATTTTTGTGCCCTTACATTATTATTGTTATGTAGGCCCTAATTATATTTTGACCTTTTAGACTCCTATATATACCATGGAGGTCTTATCATTTGAATCATCCAAAAATTGTCATTTATGTAATGTATGGAGGTTTACCCCTCGAAGTGGATTATTATCAAGTCGTTGATCCATCATTTTTTATGTTTCTATGTTATTTTGATTTGTATACATAACATTTGGCATCAACACTCTTGATCCTAGGGTTTTGTTACTTCAAATAGGTCATTGTGGCATTTTCACTATAATTTGTTTTCTATGAAGCCTGAGATCATGAAATATTTGCATGGAGGTGAAATATTGATGAACATGTGGTTATAATTTCAAACCTTGATTCATTATATTTTCGGAGATATGGTCCAAGGAAGTTATGGTTTTATATGCTCCAGAATTCAATCTCAAATAGGTGTCCAAAGAAAATTCGTCATAACTTTCTATTCAAGCATCAGATTTGAATTCCACAAAAAGTTGCCAAAAATCAGGTAGGGTTTTTAGGTCCAAAGGTTGAAACAATGGCACATGGCATCCCATACAAGTTCACTCTACTGGACTAGTCCATAATCAAGTCATCGTGGGATATTTGTCATAACTTTATCTTGAAGAATCCAATCTTGGTCTTATTGAAAATGTAACTAATCTTAGTCTTCATAATGTAATGAAATGTAATTTTATCATTGACATATTATTATTATTATTATTGGTCAAAGTGCAAGTTTTTAATGCTTATATAGTCAATTGAGTCAAACAAGAATTTATTATGAGTCAAAAGAATTATATTTGAGTCAAGACCCATTTGAAATTTTGAAAGAAAAAGAAAAAGAGTTTTGTTTTTGAGTCAAAGTGTCACCACAAGACCAAGTCGATCCTCCTTAGAAAGGTCAGCTTAAGAGGTAGCTATTCGACCCTCCTGGACATGTATATATAGAGTCAACTTGACCTCTTGGAGACACATTCACTCATCACAATCGCTTATCAATTTTTGTGCCATGAAGAAGAAGAAAGACATCTGAAGTCAAAGGAGAGAGGATGAAGTCAAAATAGAGAGAAAATATCTATTTTTTTCCCTAATTCTAGTCATATGTTTAAAAAGTTTGCAGTTTTCTGAGGCTACTACAAGGCCGAAATTTGGCCTCCACTGCAAGTCTGATATTTTATGTGATTTGACCAAATTTAAGAAGGTTTTGATCAATGTCGATTTTTTTTTACTTTGACTTGTTGGAGGGGACTTAGAGGAGGGATGACTTGGTATCTTTGTCGTATTCTTGGTCTTGGGTCTTGGATATCTCACTTTGATCTGGTTCTATAAGAGAAGGATTTTTTGGGTTTCTCCCTTGTGGGGTTTTGCATTGGCTTGGAGCCTAACTTCTTGTGTATTTTTATCTCCTTGTGACCTTCATGTTTTTGTAATTTTGGTAATTTCTTGATCAAGAAGATAACATAAGTAATAAGAATCCAAAAAACATTCACAAGTAATTATCAAGTTAAGAGAGATCAATCATTCTCTTCTAGCACTTGGTTTCTCAACATGGTATCATAGCTAAGGTGAAGGATAGGAGTATTGAATATCACATCTTGTTGGATTATTTGAAGACTCCATTGCAGAAATTATACTTGAAGATATCATTGCAATAGTTACATCTCTTTATATCAAGGAAAAAAAATAAAACTTGAAGCAACATCCACCACTCGCTATTGAATAAGATCATTGTAACAACTATCTCTCTCTTTTGACATTATTGAAGGATTTTTTTTCTCTATCATCAACATTCTTGAAGACACTCTTACGACAACTTCTCTTCCTTTACAAATTAAGTACTTCACTAGACTCTATGTCTCATCCTCCTAGTGAAATTTCATCTATTTGTAAGGAAAACAAAAAACTTGATGGAGCCTCTAATTTCAAGGCTTGGAAAAAGATAATCGATTTAGTTCTCATAGAAAATGAAGTCATGGATTTCATTCTAGGAAAATTCCAGTACCAAAAATAAGAATACTCAAGAAGTGGCCAAGTGCAATAACAGATAAGTTAGGGCTCAAAGAATTTTCTTTGAGTATATCAAAGATGAACTTATCTCCTTTGTTTCAGATTTGTCCACATCTAAAGAAGTCTATGACAAATTGGTCAAATTATATTTTGTCAATACTACCAATAAGAAAATCCCACTAAGGAATCAACTTTAGGGAACAAGTATATCAAGAGATGAATATTTTACCTCATACCTTATGAAGATCTCAAAAATAAAGGATCAAATTAGAGGAATTGGAGAAATCATATTTGATTCCGAGGTAATTACTTTTGTACTCAATGTTGTACCTTCATATTGGAATGTTTTTGCAAGTGGAATTTATGCAAGCAAATATATTTGAAATGTTGAATAGCTTTGGGTTCTAAGTAAGGTTAAAGGAAAAGGATGACACTAACTCCAATAAAGATTTGGATCTAATCAAAAGAACAACAATAACAACAAGCCTCGTGGTAACCGAGATATGTCTAAAGTTCAATGCTTTGATTGCAATGAATATGGAAATTATAAAAGGGATTGCCCTAAGGATCCTAAGAATAAGAATAATAAGAAAAGGAAGGAGAGAAGTGAAGCACATATTGCAGAAGATGAAGAAGCCGAAAATAAACCTAAGACTGAAGATAACAAAGATCTCTACTATTGAAATACATAGCATATACCAAGTTTGTTTTCATTTGTTATTAGAATATTGAAGTTATAGTAGCAGTTACGGTTACAATTGAAGAGAAAAATCTTTTTAGGATTTGCAAGTTGTGAAGTTATGAATATCTAGTTCAAGAAGAAAGCATATAGTTTTTTAGAGATAGAAACATTGAAATTCGTCTACACAATATTCTACAAACAGAATTGTAGTTTAGATGTTAGCATTAATCATATCATTTAGTAAGAAAGTACTACAATAGCAGTAGAACAATAGTAGAATCAAGCTCAATGTGCAACATTATAGAAGTCTCTCTAGTATGATATTTTCAAGTAACGGTGAAATAAAATAGCTTAGCATTTGAATAAAACAATCAAAGGGATGTAGCAAAGTTTATTCTAAAGGAAAATGCGTTGAAGATAGTCAGCTGAAAAGAAGCATGGAAGCATAAATAAGGTTACTCTTATGACAAAAAAAGTAATCTCATCATCTTACAACTCATGAATATCATCATCAAAGAAATATAAAGGAAAAATATGAAGATTAAAGAAGAAGATTATTTAAAGAAGTCAAGTGAATGGAAACATGGAAGGAAGAAATACACTTACCTTCGAAAAAGTTTTTTATGCATACCTTGCAATCAAATATCTAAAAAGGGACTCGTATCTTCAGAGGGAATTGAAGGAAGAACATGATACATATAGTCTAGAAGTATACTTAGGAAGAAAATTTAAAGAAAAGCATGATACATTTTGACAGAAAATCAAAAGAAGCTTATCATTAAGATTCTAAATGAATGATTCATAATTCACATATATATGACAAACATCATTAGCCTTGGTCCAACAGTTGATTGGTTAGAACTTTGAGAACATTCTTGGCAGAACTATGTTGACATTTCTATTGGTAATTTCTACTTATGAGATGGATGTAGAAATTACGATGTAGATTCGAAACTGCTCATGAAATTTACTAGATCACAAGATTGGAAGCTACTCTACTGCTCTATGGACATTAATTCATAATCTAGAACACAAATCATAGACATGAAAAAGGAAACACCACACATGCACAAAGATTTATCTATGGGAAAGCAACTTCTCAAAACCCCTTCCTATCTGTATTGCATTAATTAAAGAATAGAGATGAATACATATTCTTTCTCAAGCATGAGCACAACCTGCAAGTGTATAGTTTATCCCTCTGCTTGATTGACTAACTCTGACCAACATTTAGCCAATTTTAAATCACTCCAAGATCCTATTTCCTTGCGTTGTTCCTTGAGGAACTAGGCCCCTATTAATTAGGAAATCCCCTCAATTGGATTTCACAATTCCTTTAGGCTCTTCCTCTAACTGCATGCACCACCTATACACATTGGAATAATCTACACCTGATAGTACACTACCTTGGAATCTCCATTTCGACTGGGTAACTCTAATTCTTTGTATGCATGAGATAATTCAGGATGATTGATCAGTTATCTGGATGATCACTAAGTGTGTTTGAAGTCACACTTCCACAACTTGACCTTGCACTAGCTCCTCCAACAGTTAGAACTATTTTAACTAACCATAACTCAATTTAACTGATTTAAATTACTATAACTGAAATTAACTCAACCTAGGCTCCTAAAATTTTGGAATCAATGCACACAACTGAACTTCATGCCCTAACTCGAATTAACAAAGATAGACTCCTATTTTTTTAGGAATCAACTCAAGCAAACTAAAATTCAACTCATCAACTCGAATTGAGTGTTATTAACTGAGTGACAAGAGCCATGTCACTTCAGTTAACTCCTTCGAGTTGTCTACTAATGTGGAATTTTGAATTTCCTCAATTTGATAAAGGCAAAATCAAAATTGAGACTTTCTTGTTGCATTTTCAACAATGGAAGTAATATTGACGTCAGAGGAAGCTAGAAGCATGAGTTGACATGAAGAACTCCACAATTTGACTTGAGGGTATATCGATTAATTTAGCAAAGTAGATAATTAGGAATGACACTAATGATGATTGATATATATTATGATTTTATGCAAGGATGTGCAGAATATGTATATTATAAAGGAAAAAAAAGTAGGAACTGATACAAGAAGTTATGAGACAGTTTAATGAGCTACTTGATGACATGTTAAGGCTACGTGAAGATTGACAGAGAAACGAGAAGGTCAAAGTACTTTATGATTCATGATGATGTCATGAAGCAGCAATATGTCTCCATTGATGAAGTAGGTAGCCAATATATTGATGATGCCCCTTTCTATGAAAAGGAATAAGACAAGCTTAGGCTTGTGGATATCTCCTCCCTAGTTGAGAGGGAGAGAAGGTGGACACTATTTTATCCATGTGCCATCTACTAGACCAAGACTAACAACTATAAGTCTACTAAAGGCATGTTGACAGTGCTGGACCCACCAACATGTCAAGGGGATCTCATCGGTAATAATTCCCAATTAGACGTCAGTCATTTGGTGTAGGAGTCCCAGCAGTGGTTCATAAGGTATTCCCTTGACTGCGATGTCGCACAGACGAAAGTAAGATAACTCTATCAGTAGCAAGGGTGTGACTGATGTAATGAGTCAAGGAATGAGTATGAGAGGTTCCAACACTTCAAAGGGGGAGGGAGGTGAAGGTGAGCTCCGGGTTGAAAGGGATCAGTCCCAACTCTGCTAGGAACACACAACACAAAATACATGCACAACTTCCAACAACACAGTCGACACAGATGCGACAGTCCCAACATACAAGGTAAGATAACCTGAACAACACTCACAGATCAATACGAGATGAGTGTGACGATTGATATAACAAGGTTCAGAGAAAGGTATTTCTAGTGTTCGACAGGGTAGTTGACACGAACAGTGACAACATTAACAACATATGCAACACATTAACAACAAGATTCATATAATTGCATGTGAATAAGTTCATACACAAGTACGTAAGTTAAACAACATATATCATTAAAGCAACTGGAGCAGTCCAACTACAATAACAACATATGCATGAAAATGTGATGGCTTTTATTATATAAAGAAGTGTAAGTCACAATCATACAATACACCATGTAAACCTGCTAGCCTTATCAGTAGAACGTTACAGCCACATCCGCCTGCTCCTCCAAAGAGATGTACTAGCTCCGTGCAGTGGAGAAGCCAAGGTGCGTTACAATACTGTCCAAGCCTTCTTCAAGATAGTCTTAGTAGAAGGTTGGCTAACCAAAATCCTATACAATAAGTTACGAGGGACTATTTATAGCAAAGGGTGGGGTGACCCTTGACATTACCCTTTGTGATAATTCAACTGCCCTCGTGACTCTTCATCTACTCTATGACTATTACATCCAACTGTTCACACTCGACTTACACTTGACATGACTCAATGCACATGTACTCATGTGAGACAACATGGCTTGAGCAAGCCTTGCAATACATCACTGACACTCGGTCTGTTGTGGTGAGACCAACTCTTTGACATGCTTGTGATGGTGAAGCTAGTGAGCTGATGCCAAGCTTGGTCATCTGTGATGGTGTGCATGCACCTCATGGTGACATATTTCTTCAGCAAACTCTTTTCTCTGTTGTAACCGGTGCATTGGTTAGGCCCCTTCATCTAACTCATCTGCTAACATGTTCATGGTCTTCTTAGGTATGGTTGAACTGGAAACACACTGATGCATAGTGTTCGTGTTGATCTTCAAGTGTGTGTTGGTGGTCATGCGCATCAACTCGCCGAAGTGCATGTTCAGCCCCAGTTGGACTTGTTTCTTGTCTTCTCCTTGGTGAGTGTGTTGAATGGGTTGGATTGCATGTGTGCGCTCAACGACATGCATGTTGCTGGATCCTTTTCATGCGATCAACAACACTTCTCACCATGTTTTCTCTGTGTATGCTGCTGGTATGGATCCTTAACTTGGATTGACACAGTTTCATCCATGTAGCTTCATGTTCTTCCTGAGTTGCCGCTTCAGCACATGCAACTCCTTCTTTATTCCATCTTCTGCCTTCGCGCAATTTTCATGTCACGCCATCACTTCATAGTCTAAGTCTCCAAAGTTGCTTTCATTATCAGTGGATCTGCTTGATCTTGCAACTTTTCTCGCCTCTATGTTGTCAAAAACCTTCCTCTTTCATCCCATGTGTTCGCTGCATTCGATATGCTTCCTTCAGTTGTTGTTCATGATGTTGCTCACTATGATGTTGTTGCTTGATGTCCTTGTCCATGAACAACTTGATGTATTCGTGAGTAAGTAAGCCCATGGACACTTGATTGACGACATCCCCAAGTGTGCTCTGAACGGTGTCTTCCTCTCTACTCTCTTGGAAACCATTTTACTTGTACTGCTGAGAGGCATATGAACACTTGTGATACCTGGAGACATGGAAACATTCATAGCAAGTAATATGTCAATTGAAAACCAAAATTAACATGAGAACTGACCTGCAACATACCTGGGTTAATGATCGTGAAGGTTGTGCAATTTCGGTCGGGAGGTCGGGAGACTGACTGCCAAGACTGCACAAGGCACAGTCCGGGCTGTTGGGAGAACAACGGATTGCTAGAACTGAAAAATGTGCAATCCAGTTGGGTATTTGGCTGCTGGGATTGCAGAATGTGTGATTCTAGCTAGGAAAGACTATTGGCCCAAGGACAAATTTGCGCAATTTTTTGGGCCAAGCAGCCACTGACCCCCAAAAATGCACAATTCAGTCCAAGAGGTCAATGCTGGGAAAGAATGTGCAAACCTGGAGAGGAAGGTGAGCCTTCCTTCTCCAGATTGTGTAATGCAGCCTTGGTGAAGGCAGAGACTGGGCCAAGGTTGGCCCAACTCGCTGATAGGAAACTGAAAGCAAGTTAGTCGATGAAATGCATGGCGACACTAAGTGATAGCAGAAGTGATAAACAGTACATGAAAAGCATGAATGGAAGATTGATAAAATAGATCAACATGCATGTGGGTGAGGTCATTCACCAATTGGGGAAACGTCCGTGCAAAACAATTTCATGCATGTGACAGTAGTGATACAGTAATGAAAATTGAAATAGAGCTAGGAAAATCTAGAATATATGTAAACAACAATAGGCGTTTAAAGAAATCAAGCAAACAATACTCATACATGCGAAAACCCAAAAAACGACAGAAATGCAGTACAAGGCAGGGGAAGCAAGCTTACCCCAAAACATCTAGGCTGAAAGTGTCAACTGCTCCTAGATGTGATGTGGGATGTCAGAGCTACAAGGTTGATGTGAGGAATGAGATCTACAATGTCCGGTTGATAAGTTTTGATAACATAGAGGTTATGACGTGCATGCCACAAATCTAAGGGAAGCGGCACTTGGAGGGAGGTTTCTGAATTGCTCCTTGCATGTAACATCCAACTGCTAAACATAGAACCCTGAAAAAAGGGATTCCTTTGCATGTTTCCTTGGGAGAAGCAGACTATGTATGCAAGTCTATTTTTCTCAGTCTTGGACGGAACCGGTCAACTTAGCTGCACGTGCAAGTGATTGCTCGACTGCTGGAGAAAAATATGCATTTTTTACTGTCAGTTGGGCCAACTGCCCAAGGGGATTGCACAATTTCTAGGCCCAGAAGCTGATTTTTGCCTAGATTTGTGCAAATCCTGGGTTGAACTACTTGTTGATGGGAAAATTTTTGCAATTCCTGCAGGGAGGGTTGGCTGGCAAGATTGCGCAATCCAGGAGACCAACAGACTGTCAGAGGGAATTGCGCAATTCCTGGAGGGCATAGCTGGTTGCCCTCCAGAAATGCACAAATTTCACTGGGAAGCTGCTCAACCTGCAGCTGGACCAAGTCTGCATGAGAAGCCTATGAAAGGAAAAGATCAAACTGTGATCGACAGGATGCCTTTGAGCAAGAAATACACTGAATCTTGAGGACTTGATGAAGAAAGGAAAGTTGTTGTGAAGGTTGGTAGGGAGGCTCCAAAACAGGCTAAGGAAAAATTTTGGAGGGTGGTTGTAGCCGCTACAACACTTGGTGACACATTGGTAGAACTCCAGCTCTCTGAATCAACCTTGTTCGTGAGAAGAAAGTATAACACCTTTGGAAGTATTGTTCAGTTCTTAGCTCATCTTGGTTTCAAACTAACTTGATTGTAAGATGTAACATCTACCAAAATCTTGGTCAATTGAAAAAAATTCCAAGCCAAGGCAACACAATTGTTTCGATTAGGGTTGAGGGGTATATAAGTGCACAAGAAATATAGTTGTTAGAGTCTAAGTTTCATCTCTGGTGTTGCTCCATTGCCAACAGGCCTGGACAGTACCCTAGTGGAGTCACATAGGAGCACAAGCATGGCACCACTGCCAGCGATCCTGGTCAGTACCCCGGCGGAGTTTCTTGCATCACCTCCCTACGCAGGAAGTCTTTCTCTTCTTTCGCCTTATTCATTTTTTTTTTGCTTTTCATTTTTTTTTTTTTTTCATTTTCACTATGCATAGAACTTATTCATTTCAGAGGCAGAAGAGGAATCCTGACTTATTGAGAGCAGAAGAGGTTGTTCCAGCGGAGAAGTAGTTTATTGTATCTATGACGTGCCTATTAAGGTTTTCGCCCTCACCTTACTCTACTTGACTGAGCTGACAAGGGTTAACCCAAAAAAAAATCAACTAAAGAAGGTGACACTAGTTAGCATGCAAGCGTTGTTCTTACACCATGGTTCACTTCGAAGAGTACATATTTTCCTTCAATGTATCATGGACTAAGAGTAACAAATTCATCATATAGAGGCAAGATAACAGATAACCAAGTAATGATAGATGTGCAAACCCTCTTATAATTTACCCAGCTCGTTTCATGAGTCACACATGGTTTCATGCAAATTAACCTATGGACGAAACAAGCCAATGGACTGAAAATCAACAAAGCAAAGAAAGATTAGAAGCAAAAATGAAAGCGAATCAAGTAAACAAACAAGAAAGCAAAAAAACAAGCACACAAACAAGCAAACAAGGCATGTAAGAAAACAAGCATGCAAGCAAACAACTAAAAGCAAACTACTCCTACTCCTACACTAATGGTGCATGGGCTTGATCACGTGAAGTGATACTTCTAATGCAGCCACTGGCGCATTGGTAGACCCATGTGAGTGAATACTTGGTCCACGAGTAACCCAGTTGTGCGGACCAACATATAAGAAAGATATGATAGTGAATACAGACACACTTCATGTTTCAAGGTGCCCATGGGACATAAGTGAGTGCATGTGCATGACAAACAGTCTATGGAATTATCATGGTGTTGTGTGACACTACGTGCAAATTTGAAGCAAAAGCACACTCTTGACCGATACATGCAAGCAAATGAAAGAAACAAAGATAAATTGCATTGTGCACGAGTGCTTGCAATGTAAGATTCCTCCAATGCATGAACAATGGGATCGTGGAGTTCGAGTGGAGGAAGTGTGATCTGTGTGTGATATGGATCTTCAGTGCATACAGATGAGTGTTGAGGAGCCTTGGGTGATTGAACAGTTTCATGATTGAAAGTGAGACTAACCCCAAGAGAGCGAGGACCTGACATAACCATCAGCTCAGGCTGAAGTTCCTTAACAATCTTGGGTGTCTCAACTTCATGATCAGGTAGTCCATCATAAACTGGTGGCTTCGAAAGATCAACTACGATAGATTCATGATCATGATAAAAAATGGAAGAAAATGGATCATGACTGCCACGATCAGAAAAATCAATGAATTCTTCGGCATCCTCATGATCAGATGAATCAAACAGAGGGGTAGATGAAAAGTGAACGAACTCATCCTCTGTGTTTCCGAAAAAGATAGATGAAGGACCAAGTGGATATTCAATGAATAACTTATCCTCTCCGTTGTCGAATGATGGACTAGCATCTAGTGAGTCCTGCGAGTGATCAACAATGGGTGCATCTGTACATGAAGACACACATACAAAATCATGGATGGTAGGTTCACCAAAGAAGCTAAGAAGGAATGGAAGGGGCTCGAATGGAAGGGAGTCATCCTTTGCCGAGTGTTGATGTTCAAGCTCCCACTCATACTCTTCATGAATGACAGTGCATGTTGGTTGTGCAACACCAACTCTGTCAGTGGATTGTTCCTTGTTCAAAACAAGTGAAGAGTCTGGAATGGACGAACACAAGCCAACATCATCCGAAGGAACACCTGGGATCGAAGGCGAAGGTATAAGAAAACAAAGCATATGGGAACTCGAAGGACTCACTACCAACTCTACGCGAAAATTAAGTAGAGTGATGTTGGGAGGGTGTGAAGAATTAACAGATGTGTGAACATGATCCTCAGCATCACTGAGCGATGGTGCAACTGTTGAATGAAAGGGAGGTAGAAAATCTGTTGAGAGAGTGCCTGCTCCCACATGGGATTGTGCAGTTCCATCAATGAAGAAGGTTGAGTGAGGTTTGACATCGAGCTTTCTCTTGGGACGATAGATTTCTTAAGGTAGTACTCAAACTGGTCCTAGAGATAAGCAAACTTCATCTGGCTCTTCGGAGCTTGAAACTGTAAGTCATGGAAGCGCTGCCAAAAATCAATAACAGATTCATGCGGAGCCCTTCGTTGTTGTAACAGTTTCCAATAAAGATGGTCTGGATCAAAATGATGGAACATGTCTTCAATAAGATCACAAAAATACTAACATGAGTGCATAGTGTCAGTCGGTAGGCTGAGCACCCAACAAAATGGGGATTCATGAAGTGTGAATGCAAGCAGCAGACCGGATTGTTCATCAGTGAACTCATCTTTCTCATAAATCATGGAAATGAAGTTATGTAAGTGCTCAAGCCAGGCCACTTCACCTTCACCATCATACGTGTGAGTGGACAAGAGATTTAAAAGCTTCCCCGAGATGGATACATCTTTACAATTTGAAAAACACCTTAGGGGAAGAAGAATGTAAGATTCCATGAAAGATATGCAAAGGTTCAAAACTGGATGAGAGGACATTTCTTGACATTAGGCCCTCCTTCTAGCGCCATAAATGTTGATGATGTGGGACCCACCAACATGTCAAGGGGATCTCCCCAGTAAGAAGTCCCAATTAGACCTCAGACCGTTTGGTGTAGGAGTCCCAACAATGGGTCGTAAGGTAATTCCTTGATCGCGATGTCACACAAAGGAAAGTAAGATAACTTTGTCAGTAGCAAGGGTGTGACTGATGCAGTGAGTCAAGGAATGAGTATGAGAGGTTCCAACACTTCAAAGGGGGGAGGTAGGTGAAGGTGAGTTCCAGGTTGAAAGGGATCAGTCCCAACTCTGCTAGGAACACACCACACAAAATACATGCACAACTTCTGGCAAAGTAGTCGACACGGACGGTGACAACATTAACAACATATGCAACACAATAACAACAAGATTCATATAATTGCATGTGAATCAGTTCATACACAAGTACGTAAGTTAAAAAACATATATCATTAAAGAAACTGGAGTAGTCCAACTACAAAAACAACATATGCATGAAAATGTGTTGGCTTTTACTATATAAAGAACTGTAAGTCACAATCATACAATACACCATGTAAACCTACTAGCGCTATCAGTAGAACGTTACAGCCACATCCGCTTGCTCCTCGTAAGAGATGTACTAGCTCCGTGCAGTGGAGAAGCCAAGGCACGTTACAATATTGTCCAAGCCTTCTTCAAGATAGTCTTAGTAGAAGGTTGGCTGACCAAAAGCCTATACAATGAGTTATGAGGAACTATTTATAGAAAAGGGTGGGGTGAACCTTGACATTCCCCTTTGTGATAGGTCAACTACCCTCATGACTCTTCACCTACTCTATGATTGTTGCATCCAACTGTTGACACTTGACTTACACTTGACATGACTCAACATTACAATGCACATGTACTCATGTGAGACAACATGGCTTGAGTAAGCCTTGCAAGACATCACTGGCACTCAGTCCCTGTGGTGAGACCAACTCTTTAACATGCTTGTGATGTTGAATCTGGTGAGTTGGTGCCAAGCTTGGTCATCGGTGACAGTGTGCATGCACCCCATGGTGACATCTTGCTGAAGCAAACTCTTGCCTCTGTTGCAACTGGTGCATTGGTTAGGCCCCTTCATCCAACTCATCTGCTAACATGCATATGGTCTTCTTAGGTACAGTTGAACTGAAAAAAAACTGATGCATAATGTCTGTGTTGATCTTCAAGTGTGTGTTGGTGGTCATGTGCATCAACTTGCCGAAGTGCATGTTCAACCCCAGTTGGACTTGTTTCTTGTCTTCGCTTTGGTGAGTGTGTTGAATGGGTTGGAGTGCATGCGTGCACTCAATGACATGCATGCTTCTAGATCTTTTGCATGCAATCAACAACAATGCACACCATGTTTGTTCTATGTCTAATGCTGGGAAGGATCCTTAACTTGTACTAGCACAATTTCATCCGTGAGTGTATGTTGAACCCACTATTGTTCCTATTCCTGCTGCAACTCATTAGATAGTCTATGCAGCTTCATGTTCTTCCTGAGTTGTTGCTTCAACACATGAAACTCCTTCTTTATTCCATATTTTTCCTATGCGTGATCTTCATGTTGTGCCGTCACTTCGTAGTCTGAGTCTCCAAAGTTTCTTTCATTATCAGTGGATCTACTTGATCTTGCAACTTTGCACTATTCATGATGTTGCTTGCTGTGATGCTGCTACTTGATGTCCTTGTGCATGAACAACTTGATGTCTTCGTGAGTAGGTAAGCCCATGGACACTTGATTGACAGCATCACTAAGTGTGCTCTAAATGGTGTCTTCATCTCTTCTCTCTTGAAAACCCTTGTACCTGTACTGCTGAGAGGCATATGAACACCTATGATACCTGGATACATGGAAACATTCATAGAAAGCAATCCTTTAGTCGAAAACCAAAATGAACATGAGAACTGACCTACAACATACCTGAGTGAATGATTGTGAAGGTTGCACAATTTTGGTCGAGAGGTCGAGAGGCCGACTACCAAGACTGCACAAGGCACAATCTGGGCTATTGGGAGACTAACTAACTGTTGGAACTACAAAATGTGCAATCTAGTTGGGTAGTTGGCTACTGGGATTGCAGAATGTGCGATTCCAGCTGGGAAAGATTGTTGGCCCAGGGACAGATTTGCACAAATTTTTGAGCCAAGCATCCACTAACCTCCAGAAATGCGCAATTCAGTTTAGGAGGTTAGTGCTAGGTCAGAATGCACAAATCTAGAGAGGAAGGTGAGCCTTCCTGCTCCATATTGTGCAATGTAGCCTTGGTGAAGGCAGAGATCGAGCCAAGGTTGGCCTGACTCCCCGACGGGCAACTGAAGGCAAGTTAGTTAATGAAATGCATGGTGACACTAAGTGATAGTAGAATTGATAAACAGTGCATGAAAAACATGAATGGAAGATTGAGCAAATAGATCAACATGCATGTGGGTGAGGTCATTCGCTAGTTGGGCGAACGTCCGTGCAAAACAGTTTCATGCATGCAACAGCAGTGAGATAGCAACGAAAATTGAAACAGAGCTAGGACAATCTAGAATAAATGTAAACAACAGTAGGAAATCAAAGAAATCAAGCAAACAATACTCATACAAGTGAAAACCCAAAAGCGACAGAAATTCAGCACAAGGCATGGGAAGCGAGCTTACCCCAAAACAGCCGGGTTGAAAGTACTAATTGTTCCTAGATGTGATGTGGGATGTCAGAGCTACAAGGTTGATGTGAGGAATGAGCTCTGCAGCATCCGATTGATAAGTTTTGATAACATTGAGGTTATGATGCACATGCCACAAATCTAGGGGAAGCGACACTTGGAGGGAGGTTTCTAAATTGATCCTTGCATGTAATCTCCAACTGCTAAACATAGAACCCTGAAACAAGGGATACCTTTGCATGCTGCCATGGGAGAAGGTCTATTTTGCTCGGTCTTGGAGGAAACCGAATAACTCAGCTTCACATGCAAGCGATTGCTCGACTACTAGAGAAAAATGCGCATTTTTGACTGTCTGCTGGGCTTACTGTCCAAGGGGATTGTGTAATTTCTGCGCCTAACAACTGACTACTACCTAGATTTGCGCAAATCCAGGGCTGAACTACCTGTTGATGGGAAAAATTGCGCAATTCTTGCTGGGAGGGTTGGTTGGCAGGATTGCACAATCCAAAAAACTGTTGAAGCCTCGGAAATCGTTGCCTCAACATGGGGGAAAAGCACCCAGTTCAAACCTTAATTGGCAGCTCCTTTTCTGTTTGGAGTAGTGGCTCTGACTGGGGATAATGGAACCAATTTCCCAATATGTTTAATGCTTGTGCTAAATGGGGTGATGTGTGATGTGTTTAGAGTAACGTTTTAAGCTAACAGTAATCTAGTTTAAACTAATCAATCACAAATGCATTTAAATTATAATTTCTAAAAGCTATCTAATCGTAATATACCCAGGATAAACTTGATGTATGTGATCTACAATAATTTCTAAAAGAAATTGGTAATAAAGACCATTCAATTACGATTAGAAGTGAATCCATTTTAACAATAATTGTTTCATATAAAAATTTAGCCAAAATGATTGTGAGAAATATATCGCATAAAGAGTTATTCATATATTAAGCATAAAATAAATATCATCATCATATAGAAGTGCAATAACGATAATCAAAATTTAGAATTTCATACATAAATAATTCGAAAAGAAAAGATTGCTTAATACATAAGTAAAAAGGATTACGAGATAAAAGTACCATTTATAATATGTCCTACTCATGTGTTTTAGCACTATTGATCTATCTTCAATCCATTCAACATCATCTAAGAGTACAAAAGTGCAATTTCAGTGGAAGATGTTAAGTCAGATAAAAATAAATCTTGTTCCATATATTTCACCAAAACTTCCTCAAAGGGACAAAAGTGCATGTTTTGAAGAGAGTTTATGATAAAATTCTGGACCCCTCTCTAAATGTAGAAGAGGGGTTTAAATACTAAAACTATAAAAATAAAAATAGATTATTACAAAACTATTTCAGGAGGTTTAAACGACCTGCCTCAATTTATGCAAAAATAAAATAAAAATTAAAGTAAACAAGGTGACTAACTATGTTGTATTCAATCCTTCAGGTTGAAAATATCCATCATAGGCTTCGATTGTGTAGGCCGACCAACTTCAACTTTCATATGTCCATCGACTACAACATCGGTCAGTGTTGGTGCCATTTTCTCGGCAAAAGTGGTTAGTCATCACAGGGTCATCCATTGGCTGTGAGGCTTGACCAAATTTTGACAATATGCCTCTGAGTCTAGCCTGGTCGTTCGCCTTATTACTTCCGCTTTTTCTTCTGCTGCCTGTTTCCATTGTTGTTCGAGTTGTTTCGCATCTAGAAGGAACCCTGGAACGGACTTTGCTACTAGATTGGAACCATGCAAACTCCCATTGATCTTTTCTATGATAATGTTTGTTGTCGCTGTCGCATCCACTGTTTCCTTTTCTGCTTCTTTAAGCTGAGAATCCTAGCTTTCAAACATAATTTCCTTATGTGATTCTTCTAGCTTGGGCATGTCGGCTTTTCTCCCCTCCTTTGTATTTTGCCAGACGATGTGATCAGAGACCTTTTTAAAGATCTCATCATATTCAAGTCACATTTATATGACTTGAGTTGTCAGTTTATCACTTGTTTTGCAATAAGATTTCTAGTGTGAAATCTTCTGGCACAGTAATTCTTTCTGATGTGTCAACTGGGAATTAAGTCTGAGTGGTTCGATAATAAACTGATCAATTTTTGGATCGTCTTTATGTATATTAGTTATTGTCTACACCTGTACTTCTTTCCCAACTAAGCTGATTCAATGTTCTATTTGCATCTATTCAAATTCCTGTTGAAGCTTGGCCAACTGCATCTGTGCCTGCTGGTTAGATTTGACTTGCTGTAATTGTTGCTCAAGCAACATTATTTTATTTTCCTTTTCTCTAAGAAACATTTGGACTTCTGTTGCTTTGTCTATGGTCATTGTAGCATAAGCACCTGCAAACTACGAGAGTCTAGTTAAGTTGGTGGATGGATTGATAGGAAAGTCCTTCCATAGAACATCCATTAATTCAATTTTAGGGGTAGTAGCAGCTATAGAGTCCAATTTTCTTTTCTTTCTTTAACTTTTCACCACGGCCTTATGCTGTGGGATATATAATACATCCATATAGGGTATTTCTTTAATCTTCAAAATTATTTTGGAGGTGGGGGTAACAGGGATATGCTCTACTTCTGGTTCTTTTGCGGTTTCTTCCACTGTAATTTTCAGGGCTTTTTCCTGTTGAGGAGTTTGCGACTCTGGCACCCATTCCTCTATATTAAGACTTTTATTAAAATTATCCCACTCTTCCTCTAATTCAATTACCATGGATTTTATTAGTTGTGCAGAGGTAATATGGATTTCAAATTGCTTGCTAGCTGAAGCTTCTTCAACTATCTTTTGTGTACATTGGGTCGTATCCTCGATGCTCCTACTTTTTCCATTCTATGATGAATGTCGTGATTCCCCGATAGATTTTTCTTGAGACTCTGCTCCAGAATCAGATTTGGAATTTTCTTTAGAGTCACCTTCTATAATCACACTAGGAGTAGGCTCCCTTATTGGTTCAATTAATAATTGGTCCAATGGGACCATTGCCAACCTTCTTTCTCTGTAACTGTAAAACTTTTCCAGATCTTCTTTGTCAAAAGGTAGTTGTGCCATATGCTTCACCTCTGCAAAGGTGTTTTTCTATAAAATGGTATCATCAAAAACATCCTCCTC
The DNA here is from genome assembly GCA_031772625.1 of Pinus tabuliformis. NCBI lineage: Eukaryota > Viridiplantae > Streptophyta > Pinopsida > Pinales > Pinaceae > Pinus > Pinus tabuliformis. Next base: position 862,762,787 of record CM062816.1, read on the forward strand.
ATTTTTGAATACTTTTATTTTCACCAAAGTGGTGAAATTCTTGATAGTGCCAAACGGGTCATACTACTGCCTAGGGAATTTGAGTAATTGCAGAGATAGCACATTCTCTGCTTCTTTGAATCCGTGTCCCAGGTCGTGTAGTGAAAATGCTCCACATTGTATAGGGAATGTAGGTCAAATGGAATTCTTTGACTCTTTTAGTGTATGGCTCATTCCTCCCTCACTAGCTGTCTGATAGGCTATCTCCCTAGCCATCAATTTATCTGGAACATAGTAAGGGAGGATGTGGGGGGAGGTAATCCTGCCAAAAACTCTGATATATGTAAATTTTCCTCCCCAAATCATTTGGCCAGTAGGAGGATGTCAACTTCAGCTTCTTGGGAAAACCTGGGGGTGTCTTGATTATTCAACCACTTGTAAATAGGGAGCATAACTCCATGGCAAATCTTGAAAAAATGTGGTTGAAAATTGGATTCCCACATGACCTTGTGGTACACATGAATGGGAAGTGGATTCCGAACAGTCTAGTTCCATCCCATAATGGGGAACTTTGAACTAAAAAAAATAGTGTCCATAACATAGGCGCCCATAAAAAATGGAGGGTAAACCCTCGAAGCAATACTCCTTCTCCTTCTATACTCGATAATTTTTTTTGCTAAATTATATGACAAGATTTGGGCCCAATTCATGATATTTTCGTTAACGACTGCGTCTATTAATGGCAACCACTCTGGGGAGAACTTGGTACTATCTGTTCTGCCAAACAGTCTACATAACATAGCCACAACAAAACTATAAGGGGGACAAATAGATGCAGTAGTGTACATACCATTTTTGTTTTTCTTGATTTTCTCTTCATTATTCGACCATGCACGACTACAATCTGTTGGGTTGTTGTTCTCTTTAGCAAAATTTTCTACGAACTGCCTATTGTAAATGACCTGTGGCTCTGGTAGGTGGTACATAATCCGTAAATTGTCCAGGGTAAAAGATCAGATGACCCCTTGGCTTCTCGTCTTGAATTCCATGTCTGAGATGTCTGGTTCATCAATAACCCATTTTACCATGTCGTTATAAGGGATTATCTTCGGTCGAGCAGCTATTCGGTGCAAAAATGAGCAAGCTGTATCTAACATGGAAGCGTTTGAGGAATCTCATCCATCAACTCTAACATTTGTTTCCATAATCCTCGGTTGTTCCTCCTCCAGTATGTTGTACATAGTCTCCCATGTAGAGGTTCCTCCCTCTCTGTTGCATGTGATGTTTGTGAACAAGGGAGTCATCTATGTCTTCTCAAAGGCTACAAACTTGCCTTTCTTCCCCATTGTTCTCAACGCTTTGCTCTGTGGTTTTTTCCTGAAATGAAGAACAACAGCTATTGGACACTCAAATATGAACGTAAAAATGAAATAATGCAGCTAGCTTGTAAAGGTGGTAAAAGAAGCATTATTTGAACACACGTAAAAAGATATCATATCAAGATAAATGGATTTTCATGCATAAATGCAGTTATTTCCCACTAATGCCCACTAATGATTCGTTATCCCTTAGCTTTATTTCTCATAAATGTTTGCGTCGAAAAACGGGATGAAAGCTTCTAGGGTGGCAAGCCATTATACTACGATGATAGCAATTGTGCGATTTGCGAAGCAATATTGCAGATCACAATATCGCAAGATGTGCCTTTTAGCATTCTTACCTCCTGTTGTGTGTCTGTGAGATGCGAGATGCAAGTCGTCCATTAGTTGTTTCACGTATGGTTAATTGCTAGGTTCATCCTATGCAATAGACTTGACAGACTCGAAATATTTGTTTTTAATACTCTAAGATGTGGGTCTGAGCGCGAAGCACATATTGGAATATCGACTTATCGTAAGTGCAAAGTGTTTGCTTGAATACTCGAAATGCGATGCGATAAAAGTCAAAGTGCCATCGCGGTTTCTCAACTCGCAAATCTTGTTATATCGTATTTAAGAGAGAGCTATTTATGGGTCGTGATATGCGATGCAAGACTTAAGCCTAAGAAGCTTAAGGACTTCCGCTTTAGTTAGATTTTATGATAATTTAGACCATGGAGCCCTTATTTTAAACGCTTTGCTTGATTTTGGAGATTTTTTAGAAAGGTCCTTTAGTGGGTTGACATGCTATATATGGAAAGGTAAGTCTTTAGCAGTTCCCGAAAAAGTTTTTGATTGTTATCTTTTCTTTATTCAAAAAATAAAAAAAATGACTAAATGCAAAGTTTTGTTTTTTGAATGAAAAATTTTAAAGGGTCCCCATCTAGTTAATGTAACATTAACTATTATTATTAACAAATGGGGGGTTGTTGAATACCACAACAATTAGCGATTCACTAGGAAGAACCAGTTATCTCTGAGAGTCTTTTGAAATTTCTAAAAATTCCAAAATAAATATAGTTTTGAAAACAAAACAAATTATATGGAATATAAGGTAAGAATTATTGCTTTCGTCATAAAACAATCATCTTCCTAACTACCATTCTTTCGACTTTTTTTTTCTTATAAAAAGTAACATTGTCTACATCCGTATTTACTTGGTTTTTTAAAGATGAAAGCCATGAGTCTCTCCCCATATTGGTTTTTGGTTTACTCCGTTGTCGTAGGTAAAGCCTCTGCTACCAACAGGCGTTCATAGCCTCGACAGGGTTACCTTTTAACCAACAATGACCCAATATTCCACTTAAATCAGAATGCAATTCTAAAGATAAATTCGTAAGTATACTTATTGCTGTTTTTATTTTCTGAAAAAATTCATTTGTTGCTTCAAATTTTCATATGTATTTCCTAAAGGAAAATGTCTTGGTTTGGTGACCAACATTGACAATGCCATTCACATGATTTAACTTAACTGAACAAGCTAGCTCATGATGAAACCCCTTGTCTTTTGATTATTATAATCACAAGCCATCACCTTGTTTTGATATGCATTTTTGGCAATGTCAGTTTAGTTATAATCTTATGATCATGGTAAGTCGGCTCTTAATGAGACCTCTTATCCTTTAAGTTTAGGTATATTTTAGAATTACACTTTAAAAATGAAAACTGACTAGGTGGGGAGGATCATTGGCCCCTTAAGAGATTTTGGACAATAGTTGTAGAGTTCTTAGTGATGCCTTTCTTGAGAGAGACTTTGCTTTGTATAGATAATTTTCTAGACTGATATAAAGGAGTAGTTTCTCTTTTAAAGTTAAGCTTCATCAAAATTAGATAATTAAGGAGGAAGACAATCAATTTGAAAGCAATCAAACTTAAATATTCATGGGCTTCATCCCATTTTAATCCTAGGTCTCCGAGTTGGAAAGATTTTGAAGCTACAAAATTTGAATCAAAGGAGGCTTTGACTAACTACTGATGATGTGCATGCATGGCCCTGGCCTTTTCCCTTTCCTCTTTAAGCTTAAGAATTTGTAATTGTCTAACATGCATAGATGAGGAAGGGGTTTCTCCAATGAATTGAACTATGGCTAAGGAGGGAATGGCTACATTTGTTGGTAAGACTACTTCTTTCCCATATACCAAATTAAAAGGAGAAGTGTCGATGGAGGCTTTCTAAGTTATTTGATCTACCCATAGAGAAAAAACTAGAGACTTATGCCAGTTATTTTGGTCGTAGTCAATAGTACGTTTAATAATCCTGATGAGATTTTTGTTTGTGGATTTGGCTAGTCCATTTCCTTGCGGATAATAATTTTCCGAATACTTAAGCTTAAAACCTCTTTTAAGAGCAAATTCTGTCATAGCATTGCCTGAAAAATAAGATGCATTATCAAACATTAAAGCAGATGGTAAGCCAAATCTGGTGATGATAAATTGATCTATAAATTCAATAATATTTTCTGAATTGGCTACCTTCAATGGGATTGCCTCTACCCATTTGGTGAAATAATCAGTGGCTGTAAGAATGTATCTATGTTGTTTAGAAGAATGACGAACGCTCTCACCTATTGCATCCAATCCCCATTGTTCAAATGGTTGGTTGATGTTAATGGGTTGTAATGGTAATGCGGGTTTTCTCTATCTTCCAGCAGTTGTTTGACAAACCTTACATCTTCTTACATAATTGTGTGCATATTTGAACAGAGTTGGCCAGAAATAGCCGACATGTAGGATTTTACTCATAAATACTAAGACCTGAAACTTAAAACAAAAGCTTGGTGGCAGTACATGGCTGCCTGTGTTTCTTACAAGACAATATATCCTCAAAATATATCAAAATGCCAATGCAACCAATCACGCAGATGCCTTCTTGATTGATTCTTCTTATCATATCTTCTGGTCAACAGTACAAACCTATCACTGGGCATCCAAAAACATATTTGACCATGGCTGCAACAAAACACTGTAATAAACACTTTCACTGCTGGTTGCAACAAACTTGCTAGAGGATCGTACAAAACATGAAGATTTTCCATTGCCACCTCCTGTTGAAAGATCAAGGTGTCCTTTGTTTCAAATTCTGATATGCCTTCATCATGTGCTTTGGTAAAAGTATGCTCATGGGCTTCAAAAAACTCTGAACAAATGGATGGGCAAATCTCTTCTTGGAAAAGCATTTCAGCACATGAAACATATGAAGAGGAATCTGAATGGAAATCCTGAATGTTTTGTTCTTCTGTGGTGTGAATGTGCTGTAGGTCATTTGTATATGATACGACGGCTAGGTTTTCATGTTCCTTATTACATTCTTCAATCATAAGGAAAGAAACTTCAGATGATCCTTGAAGCACAATATTATCATTTATGTTGTCTACCACAAATTCATTCAGAGAAACTTTTTCACTTGCTTGAGCAAAGATCTCACCTGAGCTGACTGAATGACCTCCTCATGAAGACTCGGTTCTAATGACAGACTGGCAGCACGACTGAGAACATTTGAATCCATACCACTGGCTATGATCTCAACAACAAAATTCTCCTTTTCAGGATTCAGCACAAGGTATTCTTGGTCATCATGATCTGAATGTTGATCTGAAATAGCTGGCTTGACTGCATCACATTCTGAAATTGAATCTTGACTACCCTGCATGCTGTCTTCTTTTGTGGGCAGATCTGAAACGACACTTTCTTTTTCATTATTTTCAGCCATATGACCATCTTCAGCTTGCTGATCTTGAATCTGCTGCAAAATGTCCTGATCATTTTGACAAGTATCCTCTAAGTTTTCTTTATGCTGCTGAAACGGATTTTCGTACAGGGCCTCCATGATTTCATCATCCATAAAATTATCATCTTCATAATATTTCTCAAGGCTTTCAATAAAAGTAGAAGCATGTTTGCAACAGTCATGAACTAAATTTAATGATGGATAAGATGCTTGATATCTTTCAATGAACAAGGCATGAAAATCCTTTAAACAGTAAATACAGGCCTACGGCAAATTTTCATACCAAGATTGGGCTTCACCTTCCAGAGTGGCCAAGAATATCTTCATCAAGCAATCTTCAGGAAAATCAACCTTCAACTTGCGAATATGCATGTGAAATCTAACAAGATGTAGAGCAGTGTCCTTCCTACCATCATCTTTAAATGTAGGCAAATTCCTTGACCAATCGACCTTCGGAATTTTATTTGGAAAACCAGGGATGTGATCTCGGCTCATGGGAGCATATCTTCTTGCAACCCGATCCATCTTGAAAATCTCACAGCTACTGATCTCTCTGCAGTGAAGTCACCATGAAGCACAGGTTGCTGGATTCTTCATGAAAGGAGTCGCCAGGTGAATGATTTCAGCCTTGCTAGTGTCTGATCGTTGTCCACCATCAAAAATCAGATCTAAACTTTGATACATGTACTGGGGTAATTAACAAGTTAAATGTCACGTTTACAAGCTAGACCGGAGATTGACTGAAGCAGCGTTTATCTACTTTCGCTAATGCAAAGCAAAAGCGTTTCGAAGGCTACCTGGCTAATCTTCAGGCTCCGTCTGTAGCTTATAAAACAAATGACATCAACAAGCAAACCATTTGTTCTCCCTAGTATGGTCGCCAATATGTTAGCGCTCGAATTTGCCTCAGGCTGAGGAAGGCGAAACTCAAGGCAACATCAAACCAAGCTCAGCCTCGTAGCTAGCCCTACGAGGACAGGAGAGGGCTCTCTCCAGGTCTATCTCAGCAAGAGGTCTTCAAAGGGACTGAGATGACCGATATGAATACTGATTTTAGGCTAGTAAATTGATAAGATAGTTTGATTTAAGATTTTTAGGGTTTTGTTGGAAAACAGGGAAAGGCAATTTTGGGTGCGGGGATGTGACACAGTTTTTGCAGAGGTCTTTTTGGGGCAAGGTAGGCAATCGTCCTGATGTATTTAAAGGAATTGAATGGATAGAAATGACTGGTGAGGAGCTAAGGAGAGTAAGAAAATCTCAGGAGTTCTCCTTAAACAAATGAAAACATAGATATTAAACAAACTTAAAGGCAGAGCATACAAGATTATGAATTCTACCTTAACACTTCATTTGTTTAATTTGCAGAAGAGAATAGTAGGAAAATGATACACATAACAAACTTACAAGTACATGAGAGAAACACACCATCAACACAAATAACCACAGGAATCCCAAATAGTGCTGCAAAACCTTGGTCTTTCCTTTGCCAAAATTGCTGAGATACAATGTGTAATACAGTCTAAGCTTATCCCCCAAGAGTACCACCATGAAAATGACTAAGAAAATACATAATATAGGCAAGCTAACACATTCCCTTGCCTCTAGGGGTCGAGCTCATCATCTTAGCAGCTGTTTCAACCAATTCTAAACAAAACACTATAATCTAGGCAGTCAAAACAACTTGCCTCTATAAGCTAGGAAACCAATTCATTCATTAAATTTTTGCTATTTTATGAATGAATCATCTAGAATAGCTAAATAAGTGTCATGTCAACATAAAATTACATTAATTACATCAAGGAGGGTGAAAAATCCCACCATAAGTCAAAACTGGTCAAACTGGCTGCGTTTTCCTGAGCTGAAGATGAAAATTTTGGAAAATGTCCTGATGCGTAGCGTGCCAAAACCCTACACATAGCGCGCCTTTAAGCTCACTTTTGGGGCACTTCCCGGCATCCAAATTGAGCTCAGGTGGGCTTGTTGGAAAGGTCTGGATGTCTACTTTCCAACCCAAGTGGAATTTTTCAATTTAGTGCCCATTTTCCCCTCCAAAAGTTCATTCCCCCAAGACTGCTTCCTGTGTGTCCAAAAAGGGGCAGTAAGGTCATTTTTTGCATGTTTTTTGACCTTTTGGGGGCCCAAAACTTGATGAAATGTCTTGGAAGTGGCTGAGAAAGTGTATTTCATCATGAAAAATCCAAAAATACAAACCTTTTGTGATTTGGACCTCCCAATCTTCAGGGTAGCGCGCGGCGCGCTACGCGTTGAGCCCAAAAACTTGTTTTTTACATAAAAATTTCAAAATTGACAAAATTTTCCCCAAATTTCTTGAAATTTGGGCTGGGGGTCCCCAATCAAGTATTATGCTCAGTCAAAGAGGCTTCGGCCAAAATTTGGAGTGGATCGGACCTTTTCCGCCATTTTAGTGCCTTGCTCAATCGCCTCTTAAGGATCTTAATTTTCGCTTTGCAAACATGCATGTGGGCCCAGTAATGATTCTTCATGTGACGAAGCAAGTCTTTGTCTCTATTGGCTTTCGCCAAAAACCCCTCCAAGTGTCGGTTGACCTTCTCAAGCACAAATTGCCGTGCCACAGGTGTCAAGTCACCCGGTCTTTTACGGGCCAACCTACGGTCTTCACGGATTCGTTGCAGCTCTATAAGTGTGTGCACGTCCTCTAACTGTTTATTGTGTTGCTCTAGATACTTGATATATGAAGCTGCCTCATCATCATGAATGATAACAAATCCCGATGGCTCACCTAAAAACCTCTCCTTATGCTTGGGCTTCTTGCCCTTATCCTGTACCTGTGTTGCTGTCGAAAGCGAGGCCCCTTCCACCTGATGTGGAGATAACACTCGCTATGATGATGAAGAAAGCGAGACCCCTTCCACCTAGTGTGGAGATAATACTCGCTATGCAGATGCAAATAAGGCCCTGTGGCCTCTCTGATATGTAACACATGCTGGAGTGCTGACATACTCGGGCTCTGGAATGTGAAACTGATGTGAAGGCCCTCCCTCATCATGGACAATCTCAGGGGGTGGCTGTGGCACTGTGAAGAAGTAGCGAGAGATGAAATCCTCCCAAGCAATACCCTGCTGTGCCAACTGATGCATCACTATGATCTCGATCAGTGCATAATGATATATACTCTTGTGTTGCTATGCGGGGTTCTTCCTTTGCACTAAGGGCACCATCCTCTCTATATTTCGGCACATGAAAAATGGAATGTTCATCATTCGTACCCGGGTGAAATGCATCAACAAACGGATATGGTACGAATATAAATGTGAAAATTTTCCCTCACAAGTGAAATAGCGCATAATGAGCCTCATCAAGGGTGCATACTCATCCCTTAAGAATCTGAAGGGAAAAACAACAGTTAGGTGTCTCATACACCCAGGTTTGATATATGGTTCATAATGAAATCTGTCTAGTTGCTGGCGCTTGTTGCACTCCTCCCCAACATTTGGTATCCCGGTGGCTTGAGCAACAATTTCGGGTGATAGGGTGAAGTCCACTCCTGCAAGGTTCACCTGACCATTGTGCAAATGTAGGACAAACAAGTGGACTAGTTCTCTGTGATGTTGAATTTGCGAGATCCGCTCACAATATCCAAAGCATGATTGATACTGAAAACATGTCATTGCAAGTGGACAAGCTTGCAACTGAGCCAAAGAAGTGGGCTCCTCCCTGACATGCCAACCACCTTTACCACCCTTATGATGCCTCCTTGGCACTTCTATCTCCGGTGTCGAATCACTGTCATAACTCTGCTCATAATCTGATTCGGTTTCTGACATGGTTTTGAAGGCAAGATGGCTGAAATGTATTGTTGACTTTGCACCCAATTAACTGTTGTTTGACTTTTTCAAATGCTGTCACCAAGGGGACATAAATACAAGGGGATTTTTAGGGAAAGGGGAACATGAGGGAATTAGGGACAATAAACATAAATAAGGAATTTAGGGAAGGCAACATGGGAAATCATAATATTGTGGGATTTTAAGGTGAAGTAGGGTTTGGGAATTTAGTAGGTTTTAGGGATTTTAGAGAGGAAGATTATAAAATTTTATGTGAAAATTTGAAGGAGAATGTTGGTGAAGACGAGGGAAAAGAGGGATAAAAAATGGGCAACCTTGGACAGAAAAATACTTTGAAACCCTAGCACAACTAAGTCTTTAAATTTTCCACAGCAATGTAGGGTTTTAACTTCTCATTTTCATGGCATTTTTAACATATTAATTTCTCATTCATCTTGCAAAACCAAAACTAGCCATGGAGGAGAGGCCTACCTGAAATTTGCTTGAGAGAAAAGAGGATTTAGTAGCTTGCTGGCAGTTTATTGGGCGAAAAACCCAACGCATAGCGCACCTTGCCCAACACGTAGCGCCCCTCTGGTGCATAGCCCCTGAGTAAAAATGCACTGGAAAAGTCGCGCTGATGCGTAGCGCGCCCTGGGTGCGTAGCGCGCCTCAGCTGATGCGTAGCGCGCCTCTGAAACTGCCCAATTTGCTCAATGACTCTTGAAATCGCCTTTGCAAGGATTCACTTGGCTTGTGAGAGGCAAATGAGTTGCTAATGAAGAGTGATGTGCTTTTATAGGCTCCTTTTTTATTTTTATTTGCCCAAAACCCACTTTATAATGTTTGAGTGTTGACACTTTTTGAATTAATTGGCTCTGACTTCTGGTTTCCTTTTTTTGAAAAAAAAAATTGGTTGAAATGATGATTTCTTCTGAAAATTTTTGCAGGGATGGCTTCTGAGATGCTTTGGCAAAGGAGACCAAGGCTGCGCTTCAACATTTGGAGAATTTGAAATTTTGACAATTTTTTACAAAAACGAGATAATGACCTTTGTTTTTCAAAAACAGAGTTTTGAAAACAAGGTGAAAATTTAGCTGTACAATAATGAGAATTATTGAAATGATGTTTTATGAAGGACATCCCTCTGGCCTGCTGGTCCTTTATGACCTCTCAAGACAAAAATTGACTCAACCCTAGACCTAAGACCTCGAAATTTAAAACAAGATGAATGACCCTTTGAAGATTTTATTTACTTAAACAAACCTGAACCAACAGTGCCAAACAGGAGGGGAATAAAAGACACAAACTCCTCCACCAGAGTTATGGCATGCCTAACGGAATGCAACATGATCACACTGATGGGACACCTAATCATGAAATGCAAAGAGCTTTGATCTCTGGTGGAGGGCTACTAGACCGACTCTAACATTGGCTCCAATGGGGATGGTTTTAACTTCTCATTTTCATGGCATTTTTAACATATTAATTTCTCATTCATCTTGCAAAACCAAAACTAGCCATGGAGGAGAGGCCTACCTGAAATTTGCTTGAGAGAAAAGAGGATTTGGTAGCTTGCTGGCAGTTTATTGGGCGAAAAACCCAACGCGTAGCGCACCTTGCCCAATGCGTAGCACCCCTCTGGGGCATAGCGCCTGAGTAAAAATGCACTGGAAAAGTCGCGCTGATGCGTAGCGCGCCCTGGGTGCGTAGCGCGCCTCAGCTAATGCGTAGCGCGCCTCTGAAACTGCCCAATTTGCTCAATGACTCTTGAAATCGCCTTTGCAAGGATTCAATTGGCTTGTGAGAGGCAAATGAGTTGCTAATGAAGAGTGATGTGCTTTTATAGGCTCCTTTTTTATTTTTATTTGCCCAAAACCCACTTTATAATGTTTGAGTGTTGACACTTTTTGAATTAATTGGCTCTGACTTCTGGTTTCCTTTTTTTGAAAAAAATTGGTTGAAATGATGATTTCTTCTGAAAATTTTTGCAGGGATGGATTCTGAGATGCTTTGGCAAAGGAGACCAAGGTTGCGCTTCAACATTTGGAGAATTTGAAATTTTGACAATTTTTTACAAAAACGAGATAATGACCTTTGTTTTTCAAAAACAGAGTTTTGAAAACAAGGTGAAAATTTAGCTGTACAATAATGAGAATTATTGAAATGATGTTTTATGAAGGACATCCCTCTGGCCTGCTGGTCCTTTATGACCTCTCAAGACAAAAATTGACTCAACCCTAGACCTAAGACCTCGAAATTTAAAACAAGATGAATGACCCTTTGAAGATTTTATTTACTTAAACAAACTTGAACCAGCAGTGCCAAACAGGAGGGGAATAAAAGAACAAACTCCTCCACCAGAGTTATGGCATGCTTAACGGAATGCAACATGATCACACTGATGGGACACCTAATCATGAAATGCAAAGAGCTTTGATCTCTAGTGGAGGGCTACTAGACTGACTCTAACACTATCAATAGAAGAAATTTCCAATGAATTTCAAAAGTAAGTTTGTTGAAATATTTTTCTTTATGTTTGGATTACAAATTTTGATTTTTCATTTTAACACTTTTTTTGTAAGTATTTTAGTATATACATCACTATAAAATTATTTATTTTATTCATTTTATCACTACTTTTACGTGAGAATACAATAAAACATAGTTAAAATATTGAATGAAGAGAGTTGAGATGATGTTAGATGCAACTATCTAGATTCAATCTCTACAACAACGACACAATTTTTTGTTGCATTCAGAAAGGTATGCTAATTTATTATAATAAAAAAATTGTAAGCTTGGTAGGACCTTTCTTTTCATTATCTTTCAAAATCAAGCAGGTTACATCCATGTGCTAAATGGTTAGGTGGCCTCAACCTGCCCTGAGGGAAACCAGGTCTGTTGACCACCTAACGGCATGATAAGCCATCCATAAACAAAATAGAATAAGTTTATCTAGCCATGCTAAAAATGTATGATTGTCTTTAGACTGCCTAACATCTAGATATCTATAAACATATTGAAAGTAATGAAAAGACGGAAATTATTGCATACACTAAAAGTCAAAACAAAGGTGATACACCAGACTACTCATTGTCAGCTAAGTCAATCGGGGTCGGATCCTTTGCACTTGACCCAGGAAGTTCATATTGCGAAATGCATGGGATGTGTTGTTCTATGTGGCAGAGGTGTCCATTTTGCTTCTAAAGATGGAACTTGATTTGCTAAAAATCCTGACTATAATTTGTGAAAGCATGTGTTTTCATGGTTAAGATTGAAGGATTGTGCTCCAAGGTCTTGACCAAAAGGATCTTCATCATCCAATACAAGTGAATTATATGGTTGTACTGAGAAGTATGACCCTGAGAGGGACCAGGATCAAACACCAGGGTCTGCCAATCATCCACGTCAATGTCCAGAAGCTCAACTTTCTTATTTAACTCCTCTTCCCATTGAGCTATGAGCCGACGAACCGGGGTTGAGATCACATGATATGTAGTGGCTGCTTCATCAATAATATTGTAGGTGGATTTACACCCACACATTTTGTTGATAGAATTATTGGGAGAATGCGACAATGTTGCTGCTTTGGTCTGATTTCCAAGACCACGGGAACCCCTAGTGGTATTTCTTCTCCCAGAAGCAGCCCGAGCCATAGTGCTAGTGACGAGGGATCAACAAGACAAACTGAAACCAACCAAATTAAAACCAGAAAGTTGACCCAGAGTGAGCCAAAACCCAGGAGCCGAGAGCTTCCAGGGGTCGCACCTAGCCGGGGGACCTATCAGGGTGATTAAATATGAGAACCACAACCATAAAAAACCAAACAATATCTCTTTTTGCAACCTAGGCTCCTAAAATAGGAGTAATCCTAAGGCTCATAGACATAAGTCTAACTAAACGCAGACCAGTGGAGGGTATCATTAAAAATTAAGCCATTTCCCTGTCGATACCTTGATAATACAAGGCCATGGCCACATATTACCAAAGAAAAACTTAAGCGAGTGCTCCAATGACATAAGCAAAGAGACCATGGGTGGCCCATAGGCCTTACCAACAACATGCCCATGCGAGCCAACATAACTCCAAAAAATAGACATAAGAATATAAAAAACCAAACAACCTTCAAACAATTTAGTAACAACAAGACCCTCTTCCATGGAATACATCTTCCAGACTAGTTTATTCATGACACATCCCTTCTTCCATGAAATTCGCATAAAAGAACGACGAGCTATGAAATATAAATATGTGAAAAGTTGGAGAACATACCCGAGGCTAGCGACCTAAACCCACTGCAGGAGAACCCGAGCCCTTCGAAATACCTCCACAGAATTCTTCAATAGCCTACCAAACAGCTCTACTCTAATACTATTCCAAAACAAATCGCAGATAGAGTAAGTACCAATCTCACTGACGAAAAAGTTGGGAGTTTTCCGTGTTTTCGTTATATTACCACCTTCCCACCTTGCATTGCTTGCGATCATGCAATCCACCACACCTTCATTTGCTTCATTCATGTGGAGGGTGGCGTAGGGGCACCTTGTGATCCATAGAACACCCATTACTTGTTGAGATGATTGATATTTTCCCACTCGCACCCTGACTAGGGGGCTAATTTATTATATTCATTCTATTCATTTGTAGATTATTTTCTTTAATTACTTAAAAATATAATTGTTTATTTCATTAAATGTGCCAAAGATGATTATAGATGGAGCATCAAAGACCTTCAAAAGTTTCATTCAAAAAGCTAAGTTTGAAAGACAAAGAAAGAAATATCTTCAAAATGTTGAACTTGATTGCACTCATGATCGCTACATCTAGAATGGGCTTGACATTATCCAGTATCAAGTAATATTAGGTCATTAAGAAAATATTGCAAATCTTGTTCCTAAAAATAATACTCCCTAAGTATTGCAAATATCCTCATTCTTCAATATCCAAAACATAAGATATAATAGTAAACCTTTTGTTTACCAAACTTTCAATAAAGTGGTTACAATATTTTTATAAGTCACAATATCACCACTTTGGAGATTTGTGATTTTTCATTTAGACACAAGATTAGGATTAGTACTATCAAGATTCAAGGGAAAACTGAACTCAAAGAATTAGTGTTTCTAATAAAACATTTAAATTGTATGTTTAATGATTAAATTGTTTTGCTTACTAGTTATCTAATTTTTTAGTATTTGATTTGATTGGAAAAAGCCAAATATTATTAGTTCGAGTGGTGAGGTAATTACAAGTTATACTAAGATGGTATATGTTGCATGCTAAAAAAAAGATAATACTTATAAATCTATTCTTATGAGTGGAAGAGATATATCAAGACATAATCAAATATTATTTTATAATGTTATGGTAAGGAAACTAACATATGGAGAAAAATATGTGAAAGGAGAGATTGGTAACATTTTCAAAAGTTGCAAGAATTGATTAATTATCCTATAGATACATTTTCAAATGAAGGAGATTGGGTTTTGGATTTGTTCTTAGGTTCCAACAAGATTTATGATATGAAATCAAACTTCAGTATTTATTATTTTTTAATTTATATGTGTTATACCAAGTTTCTTAATTATTTCTTTTGTATTTGATGACTAGTTACAACACTAGCATGCTGTTTAGAAAAAGGAAGAAATTCCACAACCCTTGAAAATAATCCACTACAATGCAATTTGATTCAAAAAAGAATTAAGGTTATTATTGTTCTTCCAAATGAAATGCAAGAAATTGGTTTGAAGAAATGAAATTTCTGTGAATCACGTGTCACAAAAATTTCAAAGGAACTTGAGTCATTATTAGATGGATCATTTGGAAAAGAACAAATTGGAGGACTTGCAATCATTAAAATCCCAATCGAAGAGAAAAATGAACCAATGGAAGCATAGAATATTGCAGAAGAAAATGATGATGGAACTATTGAGAATGATGAATTTGGATTATATGACCTTGTTGATCAATTTTAAGTTTTTTTTAGGTGGAAAAATCTTGTCTTTCGTACAAGACAATATCTCCCTAGACTCAATGATTGAATATAGTAACAAACTAACAAACTAGTAAATCTTTCCCTAGGTCCATTTATATTGAGTCATAAGCAGAAGTAATGGAATATGAAATCCACGCCTTTCAAATGAAATGTCTGATGAAGATTCTTGATATGGTCTAATGCATCTTCCCAATGCTCAGAATCTAGACCTGCAAACAGAATAACAAACAAAGGATCAAAGGCATCTGACATATAAATTATTCATTACAACCTATACTAGTGATCAAGGAGACTACTACCTAATATGATAACCAATGGACAATGAAAGTAAACATACAATATATCAAATCTAATGGATAATATAGTGAGAAAGAAATACTCTTTTGTATTATAATTGAATGAAAAGGAGAGATACAACCTAGCCTTGATGTTGGAAAATCTCCTTCTAATAGTCTCCAATCCTCCCTTAAGTGACAAGCTTCTAGCCTCAAATTGACAGCATAGGTTTACATCAAAAGTCAACCCCTTCCCCTCTAGTTATTAGTGGATTTATAAGACGAGGAGAGGGTTAGAGATCCTCTTTCTAAGGATGAGATCCACAAATATGGGGATTAGGGTTCCATAATGAGGGGGAATTGATTCATGAACCATGGGATGAGGCCGAAATAAGTAGGGGCTTGAGTCCTTCTTGTTGATATAATATTCCCCAACAAGGCTTCTAGAAATTGCTTTTTATTTTTACCTATGTTAAAAGGCTATCACACTTTTTAATAGAAGATAGACCACAATATTGCGCAGGATACAATGATTATAACTGTGTTTGCGCAAATAATTGCTAGGAAAAGTGTGATAGTGCTTAAAATTATGTTTTTAAGTAATGTAATCCAGGATTCTTGTTGTTTTCAGAATGGTTTTTCTTTCAAAATTGTAAGGGATCACTTGCAAGATTTCATTAGATAGTGATAGATCTAGATTTGTGTTCATTTATATTTCCCCCTAAAGTGAAAATCCAGAAGTGTGTTGAGAAATAAAAAGGGCAATGATTATAGAGATTTATCTTTACTTCATAATTTCTTGCGATTTCCTTTTACCTATTAGCTTTGTTACTTATTATTATATGTGTGAATCATCAAACAACTACCAAAACAAGAATAAAAAGAACACTTAATATAGATTACAAATCAGGGCCAAATCCTCTCCACTTGAGAGGAAAATCCGCAAATATCTTCTCTTCCTTGTAGATTCTTCAATAAACGAATTCCAAAACTTTAAGGCTGACTTCGGAACTCTCCAATACCAATACCAACCTCTTCGGGTGATGTGTTAACCTTGATCCTGTCAAACCTAGTCAAATCTCTTCTAGTAGCACATCTTCGACCTCTAGCTACAAAAATTTCAGCCTTCACTGCAGATCTATAATCCCCGCCCCCCCAGTAGTTGTTTTTGCCACATGTGTGAGCTTCAGTCTGCCTTATGAGCCCTCCTTTTGAACTTCGCATGACTTTACCTCACTTCAGGAGCATGAGGATTACCCTTGATGACCTTCGCTTGATCTACTTATCTCATTTTCTCCAAGATCAAACTTGAAGATATAAACCCTAGGTCTTGTTGCATAAACCGTAGTTCTCCTTAGCGTGTGTGAGAGAAAATTATCCCAAACAAAAATATCCTTCGTCCTACTTCTCCTTCATTGTCTTCTTCTTCCTCTTCCTTCATTAGAATGAGTGGTGAGTGAATGTGCTTCAAGTAGGATGAGTTCTCTTCTATTATAAGCTCTTCAAGGGCAGACGCGACTCTTCCTTTAGGTCGAGTTTTTAACTGCTAGGCCAACGTTTTCTTGGAGGGTATTCCGACACTTTTAAAGACAAAAATAATTTTCTTTACAAGTTATTATGTGCCCAATTGGGTATTCAACTTATGACATTGACTCTTTTGACTTCTTGACCTAGGAAAACCCTAGAAGCACTCAATGGGTGCTTGACCTATAAAATAAAAGACCTTGAGCATGAAACCCATGCTCAAAAATAATAATAATAACTTTATTTTTCATTTTACAATTTACAAGAGTCAAAGGTATATTTCATACTTATGAAGACCGAACCTAGTTACACATTTTTCAACACTCCCTCTTAATTAGGGAGGTATTCATAAGAGGTACATGGACATTCTCAATCTAAATAGATCTCATAAAAAGAGTCATAATGGTAACCCATCTATCTAGCATCATATCAAACAACATTTTCACATAGAAATGCCTTGACTAAGAACTCTATCTCTCCACAATATTAGAGGACAATGCTGGTGAGACCAATTATTTATAGACAACGTCATCATTGTCTCTCAAGGTGAATACTCCACCCAGGTGTTCACTAAGTATGACCTTCTTTGGACTATTTTTTTCTTGGATATCTAGTCATCAAAGAATATTGTTCCATGACTACTCTTATCTTGTATGCCCTACCTTTAAAAGAGTATCGAATGGAAGATGGTTACCCAATCCTCCATTTTGTCTTCCCAAGTGAAGACAAGAATGATATTCCTATTTCACCCTCTCAACTAGGGAGGATACATTAACCAATCCAAGCTTGTCTCTCAAGTACACAAGCTTCTTTTTAGGAAGATATTTCATTAATATGTTAGCGACATGCTCATTGGTGGAGATATACTGTAGCTAAAACAAACCATTTTGTACTAGCTCCCGAATATAGTGATACTTGTTTTTTATATGCTTTGTCTTTCCATGAAATATTGGGTCTTCAAACAATTGTATGCAATTGGTTTTGTCACAATGTATCATTGTACGGTCCATCGGTCCTTCTAATAGGTTAGATAACAGCTTCCTTAACCAGACTGCATCTCTTCTTACTTCACAGGCTGCAACATAGCCTCATCACTACTCAAAGAAATTGTGTCTTACTTTCCACTCATCCATGACATCATGGAGGATCCCGAACTGAAACATCCTCCCCTAGTGCTTCTTCCAACCTGCTCGCTGCCCCCCTAGTTGAAATTTTTATATCAAATCAAGTGGACATCATTCCTCATATCATATTTCAAGCAGTAGTGAATTGTTCCTCGCATATATCTCAGTATATTTTTTGTTGTTATCCCATGATCATTCTTTGGCTCCACTTGGAATTGAATAAGAATTTTTACTAAAAAACATATGTTTAGTTAAGTACATCAATTAGCCAATCAATTTTATATACTTGGAAGGATCCACAGAGCTCGATTCATAACTCCTTAGTCTCTTCAAGTTTGTGATCATAGGAGTGTTCATAGGTTTGTAGTCCATCATGTCAAAAATCTTCAAATCTTGATCACGTACGTCCCTTGACCACAAAAAATTTCATCAAGTCCTTTCCAAACTTCTAGTCCCAAATAGTAATGCATCATCCCTAGATCCTTCATGTAAAATTATGCTGCTAGTTGCTTCTTACATTATTCAATTCGACCTTCTACACCTATCAAGAGAATATCATCTACATACAGAAGAATGATTGTAGGTTCTCCATCTACAATCTTGATATAAAGGTTTGGATCAGTGGAACTTTTTGTGAAGCCTATTCTTTGTAGTTATGCATCCATTCTAGCATACCATGCCCTTGGTGCTTTCTTAAGTCCATATAATGCTTTCTTAAATCTACAAACATATGCTTTCTTGTATTTAACTTCAAATCCCAAGGGTTTCTCTATATAGACTTCCACATCTACTGTTCCATTCAGAAATGCAGTCTTGACATCCATTTGGTGGATGTTCCATCCCATTAATGTTGCTAGAGGGACCAATGAACGAATCATTGTATATCTTTTTGTCGAAGCAAATGTCTCTTCGTAGTTGATGCCTTCTTGTTGAGAGAAGCCCCTAGCAATAAATCTTTCCTTATACTTATCTATACTTCCATATGCTGCATGCTTTTTCTTATAGATCCACTTTGAAGTTACCACATCTTTGTCTTCGAGCCTAGGTATGATCTCTGAAACTCCATTCTTCATTATAGATTGATATTCTTCATTCATGGCATCCTTCCATTCCTGATAATTAACAACACCTTCAAAGGTGGATGGTTCTGTTTCTATTATTTTTTTCATGTATGCAACTGCAACATACCCAAAATATCTCTTGAGTTTCTTGCTTTCTCTAAATGAGCCTTTTGCTGCCACATGACCTTATGCATCAAGTAGTGTAGATTTCAACCAGTTAGGTATATTTCTTGATTCAGGGAGGACCATAGGTTGAATGGGTTCACTGGGACCCTCATCTTCATGATGATATTTTTCTTCTTCCTTATTAACTTCTTCTTCAAATACTGGAAGTTATTCGTCATCAAATTTGATGGGAAGTTCCTTAGATTTCTTGAATGCAATACTCTCGTCAAATATGACATATCAACTTACTTCTATATAGTTTCCTTCCTTTATGTATATTTTGCAAGCCTTAGAGGAGTTGTTGTAGCCAACAAATGTTCCTCTCATGTCTAATGGATCTAGCTTCTTTTCTTTGTCCTTTGGTATATGAATATATACAAGACACCCAAATATACAAAGATGTTCTATAGTTAATTTCTTCCCAGTGAATACTTCTTCGGGAGTCCCGTTGTCCAATGATTTGTGGGGACTTTGATTTTGAATATATATTGATGTCTTTGTGGCTTCACCCCATAAAAATTTGGGTAGAGCTTGATCATGTAACATTTCTTTTACACTTTCTTCAATGCATCAGTTCTTTCATTTTGCAACTGCATTTTGTTTGGGATTATATGTGACTATAAACTCCCTCTTAATCCCAGATTCCTTATAGAGGGCTATAATTTCATTGGATCTATACTCTCCTCCATTATCGGATCTTAGTATATTGATTCTTCTTTCTGTAAGGTTATCTACTTCAACTTTGAATTCTTGAAATTTTGTAAATACTTCATCCTTGATTTTCATTAAGTAAAACTAGGTATTTATTGAATGATAATCTATAAATATGACACAATATAGATGACCTCCAAGTTATTTAGGGTTCAAAGGGCCACATACATCATAGTGAATGAGATCCAATATTTATTTTGACCGTGAAGCATTACTTCCAAATGGTCTCTTGATATTCTTACCCAATGCACATCCCTTAGATTCTCCTTCATGATCTTATTTTAATTCACGATTCCATATACTATGGAGCTTAGAGTTGGAAGGATTTTGAAATGAAGATGAAAAAATATTATATGCCATAGTTCACATGGGTTGATTTCAATGTGAACTAAATCTTGTTCTAGAGTAGATATCAACCTATAGAGTCTTCCTTCTCGAATATCAATTACTCTAGAATTCTCTATGCTTGATTTTTTACTCCATATTACAACCTTTCCATCAATGAATGCTACTCTATCACCCTTATCTTCTAGACTTGAAATGGAAAGTAAGTTCTGATGCAAATTTGGAACAAATAGGATGTTGTTGAGGTGAACGTTACTTCCATTTTTCAACTCTATGGAGGTTGATCCAATTCCTCTTACGGGATAGCTCTTATTATCTCCAAGTTCCACTGAGTAAGAATATTTTCCCTTTGTTAATGTCTTCAATTGTTTATGATGACCAGTCATGTTCCTAGATGCACCACTTTCAATTACCCAAATTCTCTCGTCTTGGAATCTGCCAGTGAGTGTCGAGAAGAGACATTCATCTTCTGCCTTGATTTATTCCTCCTTTGTAGTGAATAGGAGATTCCATACTTCCTTGATTCTTTTCTTGATATAGCTTTCTATCTTTGAACATTTTTTTATGAGCTTCTTCAATGTAATGGAAATCTTCATAATGCCCTTATCCAACCGTAGTTGTGATACCATGTTGAGAAATCAAAAGGGAAATGGTTATAGAGATTTATCTTTACTTGATAATCGCTTGTGATGTCCTTTTACTTATTATCTTTATTACTTATTATAGTATGTTTGAATCATCAAACAACTACAAAAACAAGAAGAAGAAGAACACAAATATAAGCTACAAGCCAGGGCCAAAACCTCTCCACTTGAGAGGAAAACCTGCAAATCTCCTCTCTTCCTTATAGATTCTTCAATTGATGAATTCCAAAATCTTAAGACTAACTTCAGAACCCTCCAATACCAACCTCTTCCAATGATGTGCTAACCTTGATCTTGTCAAACTAAGTCAAATCTCTTCCAGTAGGACATCTTTAACCTCTAGCTATAGAAATTTTGACCCCAAATCTAGATCTGAAATTTCATCCCCCCAAGCAGTTGTGGCTGCCACAATGTGAGATTTGATCTACCTTCTGAGCCCTCCTTTTTACCTTCAGTTGAATTTCCCTCAATTCAGGACCATGAGGATTAGCCTTGGTTACCTTCGCTTGACCTACTTGTTTCCTTTTCTCCAAGATCGAACTTGAAGATAGAAACCCTAGGTCTTGCTGCAGAAACCCTAGTTCTCCTCAACACGTGTGAGAGAAAATTATCCCAAACACAAATCTCCTTTGTCCTCCTTTCTTTGTTGCCTTCTTCTTTCTCTTGCTTTGCTAGAATGAGTGGTGAGTGAATGTGCTTCAAGTAGGATGAGGTTTCTTCTATTTATAGGCTCTTCAAGTGTGGACATGGCTCTTCCTTTAGACCAACTTGCTAGCTATCAGGCTCTTGGTATTGGAGGGTATTCTAACACTTTTAAATACAAAAATAATTTTCTTTACAAGTTACAATGTGCCCGATGGGGTCTTCAACTTATGATAATGACTCTTTTGACTTATTGACCTAGGAAAAACCCTAGAAGCACTCAATGGGTGCTTGACCTATAAAATAAAAGACCTTGAGCATGAAACCCATGCTCCAAAAATAATAATAATAATTTTATTTTTCATTTTACAATTAACAAGAATCAAAGGTACATTGCATACTTATGAAGATTGGACCTAGTTACACATTTTTCAACAAAAAGGTGTTTTAAGATTGAAGCGCTTTATCATGTGAAAGTTTGGATTAGAGACAAACTAGTTGGAGACCTGAAACAAACAATCAAGGATTACAATACAATATCTTCATATAATCATCACTGAGGTAGGAATTCCCATACTTAGAGTACAAGTATCTCAAAGAACAAGTATGGAAATATACAAAGATCCATGTCAATAATAGACTTAGTATGGACGTAGCCATCAAATATGGATCTATATTTACAATTATGAATATTTAAAAACTCCATGTAGCCTCGATGGATGAAACTAGATCCAGGGTCTTAGTCTTCATCTATATTGATCCGTAGTAAAAATATAACATGCGAGTGAATGTTTTGAAGTCAAACATGGTAAAAATGACATGATTACTGACCAATGATGTTAATTGTTAACAGGTGTGAGAGAAACCAAAAATAATTACAATGGTTATCAAGGTACTCCAGTACAATCTACGAGGTCTAAATAAATGTCCTAAAGTTGAACACCCATAGAATCAAGCGATCAAATCTCAATAAAGAAAACATGTCGTTGAAAGTGAGAAACTTGCCATTTGTTGATTTTTGTAGCATCGTATGTGATCTAGCCTAGATATTTCGCAGAGAGGCTAAGACACTTGCATTTTCCAATACCCAAAAATTGTTTGGGAAAATTCCACCTAGAGATGATTTAATTAAAATAATTAACTTTTTTAAATGGTTCCCTAAGTCTAAACTTAGGAAATTTGGTTAATTAAAGGGTATTATTTAAATCAGGTGTGAATCTTCTAGAAGAAGAGGAGGATCAACTCCTAGCTAATCTTAGCATTTGATTATGTTTTAATCATGGACCTTGGTGCTCCAATGAGAGATTATAAGAAGGAGTTCAATGGGCACTTGGAGAACACACTTGTGCAGTTCGATTTTGCTGGGAAGTCGATTTCCTGAGTAGTAGCTATGAGTTGCCGGAAGTGACTAAGTAAAGTCAAAGCAATGAGAGAGGGGTGGGGGTATTAGACTAGAGGAGAGTTTTCTAGATCCAAGGAGTGAAAGTCAGAGAAGATAGAGAGAGGTTCAGAGAGGCGATGTAGAGCTTTAGAGGGAGTTTGAGATTCAACTGGAAAGTCAAATTCTAGAGCCAGAAGTTGGGGTGTGAGACCGGAGGGCTAGAGGATCAAATTTCCAGACAACAGGAGATCATAGGGGGAGGTGACACAGACCTTAGAGAGTGTGATACATATCTGCGTAGGTTGACGCAGAGGTGGCATGGGGATAGCCATCCAGAGCTTGGATCATATTCAGATCATCAGTGACAGTGTGAGATTTTTCTCACTATCTCCATGTCAGTATTTCTCTGTATCAGATTTCCAGTTTGGGCATCTAAAAAATTGTAGTAAGATTTCTACTACATAATAATAAAACCCTCAACTATTGCACCAGTTTTCCCACATTGGGTTTTTTCAGGGACATTTATCCAAAAACAACAGTGTATATGTGTGTGTTTATTTATCTCTAGTGTAGTATTTAGTTTCCGTAATATTTTATTTTGTGTAGGTTGTAGTGTATGTATTTCAATATTTTCGATAAAAAAATTGCAAGTAACTTGTTCAAGTAATTTAACAAGTAGGATAAACATCACCAGTTTGTTAGAGTAGGAATTGGGTCACCAATTTTTCACATGGTATCAGAGCACAGATCGTAAGCAGAAGATCTTAGAAGCAGATGGAAGGAGGATTTTTGAATCATTGTAGAGGAAATAATTCAAAACCCAGAGGCAGTGCAGTCCTTGGGCCAAGAAGGTTGAATTTTTGAGGAGAAAACGATTATTCTGAGTGATTCGACAAAGAAATTTGATTTCTAGATCGAAGCTTTCTAGAGGTAGAAGGGAGCAATTTTTTATCCTTGCAAAGCAGATCTTCAGCTGGGACACAGATATTTTGCAGTAGTTGCTATTAGAATAGCTTCAAAACGAGAGACAAACACATACTAAAGGAATTCCTTCCTCATAGGACTTCTAGCCAAGAAGTTCAAATTTTCTTAGTAGAGAAACAATCGCTGTGTGTGGGATTTTTATGCAGAAGAGAAGAGGAAGAAGTTTGAATTTTTCAAGAGAGATAGCATCAGGTGGGTTGAGAGATCAATATTGGTTGGACGAAGCCTCCAACTATGTGATATGGAAGGCTAGGATCTCCTGCCTTCTAGATGAGCATGATCTCAAAACATATGTTAATAGTGTGGTAGTTGTACCTGGCGATGCAGATTTGCTTAAGAAGCACAAGGCTAAGATGGAGAAAGCGAAGAGGATCATTCTCGATAGAGTTTAAGATCATGTGGTATCCCATATAGCTGGCAAGGACACTTCCTGGCATATGTGGGAAGCATTAGCTACATTGTATGAAGGATCTTCCGGGCAGTGGAAGATGTACTTGGAGGAGAAGTTGAGGTGCACAAGGATGCAAAAAGGGGATCATGTAGACCCATTCCTTATGAGGCTTCAAGATTCCCATGACTAGCTAGCTTTAGTAGGATCAACACCCCAGCCCTTAGAGTTTGTACGATTAGTGTTGAATAGTGTTTCTAAAGATTGGAAAGTTTTCATCCAAAGCATCTTGGGCAGAGAAAAATTGCCAGATTGGGAATGTGTGTGGGTTGATCTGCAGCAGGAGGAAATGAGGTGTGACCTTGTGAAGGCCACCATTAGTGGGAGTAGTAGTAGTAAAATGAAGAAGGTGAAGGAAGAGGAGGGATTGTCGCTTGCATCAAAGGGGTAGCAGGAGTAGCACAGAAGAAATAAGGATATTTCGAAGATCAACTACTTCAGGTGTGGTGAATTGGGCCACTGCAACTCTCAATGTCCTCTTAGAAAGAAGGACAAGGAGGAGAAGAAGAATCACCAAGCTACATCCATAGAGATTGACAGGTTGTCCTCCACACTGGAGGAAGAGTTTGCCATGATTTTCGAGATTCCTCTAGGGATGAGTGGAGTGATTTGGAGTTGTAGCCCTAGAGAGATATAGGATGGAAATTATTCTTGGGAAGGTTCACCTCATGAATCAATACATTGCTACGGGAACCCAAGATATATAGTAGTAGGATGGACCAGTGACGGTTGGTGTAATTAGGTTCCAGAGTGATAGATGTAGTAGCTAGTAGCAAGTCAGAGACCAAGCAACGTTGAGCAAAGTTAGCAGTAATGCAGTTGGAGCAATGCAGAGTTAACAGCAATGTAGAGGCTTCAATGACAGTGACAAGGCTAGCAGCCATCAAAACTCGAAAAACGAATGCATCATATTGATCATAGCTGGTTAAGTATTTTGGATGATTTTTTGTTGCAGTTGTTGCAGTTGCAACAACAGTGAATGGAGAAGGTTGCAGTGCATATGTAGTGTTGGCAACAGTTCAACAGGGTCAGTAGCAGCATGGATGCAACAATCAGAGTTACGCAGTGGTTGATAGGCAGGAGCAACCAGACATCAGCAATGTAGCAGGAGATGGTGTAGAGTCAGAGTGATGCTTCAGGGGGTTACATCACTAGAGCACATTCCTCACTAAGAGGGAGTGTTGATTTATATAGAATCAGATGTGATCTAGCATCAATATTTCACAGAGATGCTAAGACATGTGCATTCTCCAATACACAGAAATCGTTTGGGAAAATTTCACCTATATATTATTTAATTAAAATAATTAACGTTTTTAAATGGTTCCCTAAGTATAAACTTAGTAAATCTGGTTAATTAAAGGGTATTAATTAAATCAAGTGTGAATCTTCTAGAACAAGACAAGGATCAACTCCCAGTTAATCTTAGCCTTTGATTATGTTTTAATCTTGGTCATTGGTGCTCCAACGAGAGATTATAAGAAGGAGTTCGATGGGCACTTGGAGAACACACTTGTGAAATTCGATTTTGGTGGGAAGTTGATTTCCTAAGTAGCAGTTGTGAGTTTCCAGAAGTGACTTAGTAAATTCAAAATAGTGAGAGAGGGGAAGGATGGTAGACCAAGGAGAGTTTTCTAGATCTAGGGAGTGTAAGGCAGAGAAGACAGAGAGAGGTTCAAAGAGGCAGCATAGTGCCACGTAGAGGCAATGCATAGCTTCAGAGGGAGTGTTGAGTCCCTATAACACTAGTGATTAAGCCATTACTATTGTAGTTGTATCCCTTATTAATATTGTTGTGCCCCTATTGTCCCCATATTGTTATCACTGTGCCCCATAAAATCACTCTATTGTTATTTTTGTGGCTTTATATTATTATTGTTAGGTCGGCTGGGTTATATTGTGACTCCTTAGACTCCTATATATAGAAAGGAGGTTTTTTCATTTGAATCATCCAAGAATTGTTCATTTATGTAATGTAAAGGAGGTTTCTGCCTTGAAGAGGCTGAATTCTAAGGCGTTGATCTATCTTTTCTATCTTTTTTGAGTTGGTTTCATAACATTTGGTATCAGAGCTTTGGATTCTAGGGTTTCACTGCTCCAAATAGGTCATCGTGGCATTTTCACTATAACTTTTTTTTTCTGCAATGTTTCAGAAGCTAAAAAAAAACCCATTTGAGAAGAAATCGCATTGAAGCTCGAGTCCTAATTTCAGAGCTTTTCGCGCTATATTTGCAGAGATATGATCTAAGGAAGTTGGTCTTCTTGCAGACTCCTGAATTACATTCCAAACAGGTGACTTGGGGAAAATCGTCATAAATTTCTCTCTGAGTATCAGATTGAAATTCCATAAGAAGGTATAGAAAGAGGGGACTGTAGTTTCTTGTATATATTTTTCAGAGCCAAAGGTTGAAACAGTGACTTGTGGCACGTCGTACAAGTTCGCTCCACTGAACTAGTCTATAATCAGGTCACTGTGGGAGATTTCGCATAAATCTTCCTTGGAGAATCCAATTTGGATCAGACTAGTGGCACTGGAAAGAGGACAGAGAGGGCTACTGCATTTCGCAATTTCATAACTGGATGATGTGAAAGTATAGAGATACATCAGAGGCAATATCGAGCTCCTACAAAGTGAAAAAACATGTGTAGATTTTTTTAAATTTTTGCTTAAGCTTGGTTTGAAAATTTATTTTGAAGGAATTCAAAGGGAAAAGTAGAGCATTATTATCGGTAACTGATGCCCCGAGGAAAGAAAATGCAAACACCTAGTAAGCAACCTGAAAGCTCTAGCATGACTCATGAAAAAGAGGAAGAAATGCTACATGATATATCAAAATTACAAGACTAAGTGCAACAAATGTCACTGTCACAAAAGCTAACAGAAGCTAAGATAAATGGCATGGAATCTACGATAAATGGTGTGGAAGCTAAGATGGACGATTTGAATATAGATTTGAAGACAGATTTGAAGAGAGACATGGCAAATTTGAAGACGAATTTGACAAATTTTCTACAAGAAATACTTACTAATGGTGAAAAGGTAGTAAAGGAAACTCATGATGCAAACAAAAGAAATGTTAATCATGATTTCATAGACTCTAGTGTGGGATCGAAGACCCACCATATTCCAAAAATCGATATGAGGAAGTTTGATGGCAAGGATCCCGCAACATGGATATTACAAATGGAGCAATTTATCGATCTCAATAATGTGCAAAACACACAAAAGGTACGTATTACAACTTATATTTGGAACCAAATCAGTTTGTATGGTATCAATGGCTTTGCTCTCGTAAAAAAATTATCACTTGGGCAATTTTTACGGAAGAATTGACAACACATTATGAGGAGACAAAAAGCAACACTTTTTTTAGCCAATTGATAAGTCTCAAACAAAAGGGTTCAATAATGAAGCACATTGAGGAGTTCAAAAAATTGAACATAAGGGTAAAAAATATTCCAGAGGAGCATAGGACTGATGTGTTCATAGGGACTTTAAAGGATAATATCCAACATGGTTTTTGCCTTTGGGAACCTGATTCATTAGAGAAGGCATTCAGGATAGCAAGAAAAATGGAAAGCAAAATTATGGCAACCATGGAGCATACCACTCACAGCTATAAAGATGGAAGTTTTATTGCCCCTAGTCTTCCACAACCTATAAGGTTGACACCACAACAATTGGAAGAAAAAAGAGCAAGAGGGCTTTGTTACATTTGTGATAACAAATACACTAAAGGTCATAAGTGCGCTGAGAAGAAATTATTCTACATAGATTGTGAAGAGGAAGAAGAAAAGGAGCAAGAAAGGTCAAAAGAAGAGGATATACTCCAGGAACAAAGCCTAGATAAATAAGAAATGAATCCGACCATATCTTATAATGCATTGGTGGGAATACTCCTCAAACCATCAAGATAGAAGGATAAATCAAGAAGAAAAAGGTAATAGTGTTGATTGATTCAGGAAGTACCCACAATTTTATTCATTGTAAGGTAGCAAAAGAATTGAATTGCTTCTTATATCCAGCACCAGAGTGTCAAGTGATGGTTGCAAATGGAGGAACAATAAATTGCTCTGGAAAGTGCCATAATATCAAGCTATCCATGGGAGAATATGTGTTGACTAGCCCAATGCTTTCCATTCCAATGGGAGGTGCTGATGTTGTACTAGGAGTCCAATGGCTACAATCCTTGGGTACAATAGCTTTTAAATTTCAAGAAATTTTCGTGAAATTTTCTGTGGAAGGAAAGGAAGTTGAATTAAGGGGTATTGCGGGGAAACCGCGAAATATAATCAGCTCTAACGGTATGACAAAGCTTCTAAAAAAGGAACAAAGAGGTGTAATTGCACAATTATGTTCGCTAGATGTTTCCACATTGGAATCATCTATTTCTCTAAATCTCCAAAAAGTCTTGGACAATCATTCCAAGGTATTTGAGACTCCCAAAGGTCTCCCACCTATTCGTGATCATGATCATGCTATTCATTTGATTCCAGGAAGTGTTCCTCCAAACATTAGGCCGTACAGATATCCCTGCGCCTAAAAGAGTGAAATTGAACGTATGGTTGCAGAAATGCTAGAAGCTGGTATAATTCAACTGAGTCAAAGTTTTTTCTCTACTCTAGTAATATTGGTGCACAAGAAGGATGGATCATGGCGCATGTGTCTAGATTATAGGGAGCTCAACAAGCTCACTATTAGAGATAAGTTTCCCATTCTTGTCATTGATGAATTACTAGATGAATTTCATGGATCAATTTACTTCACCAAGTTGGATCTTCGTTCAGGATATTATCAAATCAGAATGAACATTGAAGACATTCCGAAAACAACATTTAGAACTCATGAGGGTCATTATGAATTTTTGGTCATGCCTTTTGGCCTTACCAATGCACCTTCAACATTTCGAGGTTTGATGAATTCCATTTTCAAACCATTCCTTAGAAAATTTGTGTTAGTATTTTTTGATGATATACTAATCTACAACAAGTCTTGGAAGGGTCATGTTGAACATGTTGACAGGGTGCTACAACTATTGGAGGAGAAACAATTTTATGCAAAAAGATCCAAATGTTTCTTTGGAGTACAAGAGGTGGAATATCTAGGTCATATTGTATCTCATGAAGGAGTTAAGGTAGACCCTAGCAAAATTAAAGCCATTAAGGAATGGAAAATCCCCACATCCATAAAGCATCTGCAAGGATTTCTCGAGTTGACAGGATATTATCGCAAGTTTGTTAAGAATTATGGGAGAATAGTAGCACCTCTAACAACATTATTGAAAGATAATCTTCAGCAAAATCACATAGCGAATCTTTTGTCGACGCGTTTCGAACCAACCAGTGTGGTTCATCGTCAGGACAAGTTGAAGAACCAATCTAGCTTAGCGTGAATAAATAGAGTGTGCAGAGATCCCAACGGCTACATTTCTAACGGCTAATTTTGACCAAGAGACCTTGGTCAAATTTTTTTTATTATATTTTATTCTATTTTATTTTCTTAAAAAATTATTTATTAATTTAATATTTCTCTAAAAAGCTAAATATAGGTAAATATTTGGTAAATTTTAAAAAATTAGGTAAATAATTAGGTGTATTATTCTTATTATGTACATATTTAATTAAGATGGTTATTATATCCCCTAATATAAATCATATTTAATTGTTATTCCAATGTCAAGGGACCAAACCCTATTTTTCTACTAGATCAATCAGTTATATAAGTAATTAATAATCTAAATATTCTTGGAGAATTAGCTATATTAGGTGAAATTATAACTACTATTATGGTAAATCATAATTACCTAGTAATAATTATTCCAAGGTAAACTATTATTACTAATAATTTGAGGTCGATAGTTTATTATTAAAACTAATGTAATGGTACCTAAAGGTTAAAACGGTATTTATTAAAAAGATATTTAAATTTATTAAGGTTAATAATGTCATTATTATCTATTATAAGTTAGGTCTATATCATATTTATTATTTAAATAGATTGGTCCAATAGATAAAAAGTTTATTACCTAATCTAAACCATCTTGATAGATCTAAACAATTTGTTCACCTATTATTCCTAGAGTTTTATTATATTAGGTAAATATTAGGTAAATCATAATCCAAAATCTATTTTTACTTATAATCCAAGGTTTTATTAATATTAAGGTATCTTTAAACCTATAGGTTAAATCACAAATTCATTCCAAAATCTTTATTAAGGATAACCATATCAATATTATTAATTATTGATATTTAAAGGAATTCGTTTAAGGGAAACTTAATTTTAAGGTTAACCTAGAGATACTTAAATAGTAATATACTAATATGCCCCATAGATACAATAATAGCCCGAAACAAACTCAACCGTTCCAAGATCCTAGGGCAAAACTGACAAAAGAAAAATAGGGGAGGGGGAAGACAGAAACCCTAAGACTTAACGAAAGGAGATGAGAAGGCTAAGAAGACAAGGCTGGGACCCAGCAACTGCTAATCTTCCAGCCATCATCCCTATTAAGGTTGACCGGCCTTTTTTCGATCTCCAGGGCCTCCCTAAATTTTCGATGGTGAAAGAAAGATGCATTTTCATTATTGAAGAAACATTATTGAAGAAAGATGCATTTTCATGGACTCCAGAAGCAACAAAGGCATTCGAACATCTTAAAGAAGCAATGTGCCAAGCACCAGTCTTAGCTACACTGGACTTCACAAAAACCTTTATTGTGGAATGTGATGCTTCAGGAAATGGAATTGGTGCTGTTTTAATGCAAGATGAAAGATCCATTGCTTTTGAAAGTCGTCCAATCAAGGGAAAGTTTTTACACAAAGCTATTTATGAGAAGGAAATGTTGGCAATACTCCATGCACTTAAGAAATGGAGACCCTACCTAATGGGAAGACACTTCAAGGTAAAAACATATCATGATAGCCTTAAATACTTTTTAGAACAAAGATTATCCTCTGAAGAGCAACAAAAGTGGGTCAAAAAGATGTTGGGTTATGACTTTGAAATCATCTCCAAAAAAGGGAAGCAAAATGTGGTGGCAGATGCACTCTCAAGAAAGGATGAGGATGTGGAAGCGTTGTTGTGTGCCATTTCTATTATCCAACCAGATCGGATAAACGAAGCAAGGGGGGAATGGAAGAATGACGAAGAAGTGTGGGCACTTATTCGAAAGTTACAACAATATTATAATATGTTTGATACATTTAGCTAGCAAAATGATTCGTTATGGTACAAAGATCGCTTATACCTCTGTAAGAATTCCCAACTAAAACAAAATATTCTTATGGAATTGCACACTTCTCCCTTAGGAGGGAACTCAGGATTTTTAAAAACTTACCACAGGGTTAAGAAGGAATTTTTTGGGATGGCCTTAAATCGGATATTCAAAAGTTTGTGGCGGAATGTTTGGTTTGCCAACAAAATAAAGTTGAAACAATTAAGACATCGGGTCTATTTCAACCTTTATCCATTCCAAGCCAACGTTGGGAGGAGGTTTCAATGGATTTTATCACAGGTTTACCCAAGTCTGAGGGAAAGAGCGTCATCATGGTGGTAGTTGACAGACTTACCAAGTATGCGC
This sequence comes from Pinus tabuliformis, assembly GCA_031772625.1. NCBI lineage: Eukaryota > Viridiplantae > Streptophyta > Pinopsida > Pinales > Pinaceae > Pinus > Pinus tabuliformis. The sequence continues at coordinate 862,794,602 of CM062816.1, forward strand.
ACTTTTGTGCATTATCACATCCATTTAAAGCCAGTACAGTTTCTATTGCATTCATGGAAACAATTCAAAAGCTACATGGAAACCCAAAGATTATTGTAAGTGACAGAGATCCCATTTTCACTGGAAATTTTTGGATAGATTATTTTCTTGTCTTGGTACTCAGTTAGCTCATAGCTCATCTTATCATCCTCAATCTGATGGGCAAACTAAGATAGTAAACAAATGTTTGGAAGGATAACTTCGTTGCTTTGTATTTGATAAACAGACATAATGGGTCAAATGGTTGCCTCTGGTTGAATGGTGGTATAACACTTCCTTCCATACAGCAACAAAAATGACCCCATTTATGGCACTTTATGGATATCAGCCACCATCCATCACATCATATTTAAGAGAAAATTATAAGGTTCAAGCAGTGGAACATCACATCAAACATCAACAACAAGTCCTCCAACTCTTAAAGGATAACCTTGTGTTGGCACATAATAGAATGAAACAACAGGCAGATCAACATCGCAGTGAAAGAAGTTTTGATGTAGGTGATTGGGTATTCCTACGGCTACAACCATATAAGCAAATGTCCCTCAAGCAAGCTAAGAAGGATAATAAATTATCACCAAAGTATTATGGTCCGTACAAGGTTTTGCAAAAGATTGGTACTATGGCATACAAATTGGAGCTTCCTGCAGCTTCTTGATTGCACCCAGTTTTCCATGTTTCATGTTTAAAGAAGGTTATAGGCGACAAGCTCCCAGTTCAAACAATATTTCCAAAACTTGATGAGGAAGGAAAAATTATATTGGAACCAGAAGCAGTCACAGAAACAAGAACTTGACAGCTACGAAATCGATCAATTTCGGAGTATCTTATCAATTGGAAGAACTTATCCGCTGAAGATTCCACATGGGAGGATGAAAATTTTATACGGAAGCATCTAGAACTACTCAAGCATCGAGGACAACACTTTTTTGAAGGATATGGGCATGTTTGGTCCCTATAATACTAGTGATTACCCCATTACTATTGTAGTTGTATCCCTTATTAATATTGTTGTGCCCCTATTGTCCCCATATTGTTATTACTGTGTCCCATAGAATCCCTCTATTGTTATTTTTGTGGCTTTATATTATTATTGTTAGGTCGGTTGGGTTATATTGTGACTCCTTAGACTCCTATATATAGAAAGGAGGTTTTGTCATTTGAATCATCCAAGAATTGTTCATTTATGTAATGTAAAGGAGGTTGCCCCCTCGAAGAGGCTGAATTCTAAGGTGTTGATCTATCTTTTCTATCTTTTTTGAGCTGGTTTCATAACAAGGAGTCTAAGATTCAACTTGGAAGTCAAATTCCAGAGCCAAAAGCAGGGGTTTGATATAGGAGGGCCATAGGATCGAAGTTCTGTACAGAAGGAGATAAGAGGAGGAGGTGACACAAACCCCAGAGAGTGTGACACATACATACATAGGTTGACATAGAGGATGCAGATAGGTAGCGTGGGGCCAACCAACCAGAGCCTAGATTAGATTTGGATCGCCAATGACAGTGTGAGATTTTTCTCACTATCTCCTTGTCAATATTTCTTTGTATTAGATTGCCAGTTTGGGAATCTAACGACTTATACTCAGATTACTACTGCATAATAATAAAACCCTCAGTTTTTTCTTTCCCACATTGGGTTTTTCCAAGGAAATTTGTATAAAAACAATAGCTTATATGTGTGTGTTTATTTATCTCCAATGCAGTATTTAGTTTTCGCAGTATTTTATTTTGTGTAAGTTGTACTGTATGTATTTCAATATTTGTCATAGAAAGCTGAAATTAACTTGTTCAAGTAATTTAAGAAGCAGGAAAAATATCATCAATTTGCTACAGTAGGAATCAGGTTGCCGACTTTTCACACCATTGAGGTATGCAAGCCCCAAGGTACTAAAGGAATTTTCTAGATAAACTTCCTAGATAATGAGTTGAAGTTGATAGGAATTGATATGTCGCAAGAGGGCCTATGGCACAAAACTCATGTCAAGCTTTTAAGAACAAATTTGGAGTGATTCGGGACTGACTCAAGGATGACCAACGTGATTGAAGGCTATGATTTTTAAGTTAATTTTGGCTAAGGTGGGACTTCTCTTAAACATATTGGTGACACAACATTTTGACTTGGCGGCATTTGACTAAAAAATAGGATCAAGAACCATTCTGAAGACTTTCAATGAGGTATGATCAGCTAAGAGGAAAATGGGTTTCCGAACCCAGACACAAAAATGATAGAGTGTCATGTTCAAGAGCGACATACTGCCTTTTCACAATACATTTTATTTTTTCTTTCCCATTTCCCCCCACCATTACTGGAAATCACCTCTCTATTTTTACACAACCTTGAGGAGGATAACATGTGCTTTTCATGTAAGCTCATCCTTCAGATGAGTCCTTTGAAGTATTTTTAACGAACCCTAGGAAGGAGTGGTTCGAAGTCATCATGATTGACGAGTCCTTTATTGTTTAATTTTACGAGTCCAATATAGGGGTAACTCGAACTATTTTCATATTTTAAGAGTTTAATAACAGGAAAAAGGAAAACTCATGCAATTCTTTCAATGTAAAGTTTTAACGAGCCTACAGAAAGTGAAGCTCACTATTTTTCATGTTTAGGGAGTCAGGAGAAAAACTTAAGTAAACTCCAAAATGTTTGATTTCATAAACTTAGTCTCTCAAGCCTAGAAAAGGGTAAAATAATGCATGAGAGAACTCTTTTAGCCATGATCAACTAAAGTATACCTTTTTCGCAACTAGTTTACTTGATCCGTAAAAGGGGTAAACTTATACGAGGTAGATGTCCTTTCATTTATTTTTGTGAGTTTGGAAGAAACAAGTGTACTTAAAAGTATTTTCATGTTTTAAGAGTTAGAAAATAACTTAAAGACAACTCCAATATTTCTCTTTTTCATAAGTTTAAAGAGTCTGAAAAAGTGATAAAAGTATACTCGTCACCAAAATGATTTGTTTTCAAAAATAAGTCTATAATCTGCACACTGAGTCTCAAAATCATAATAATGAGTAGAAAATAGTGAAAATTATTTAAAATATTTGATAGCTATAGGGAAAAATTATTATTTTAATAAGCCTAAATTTCTCATAAAAAGTCAAAAAGTAAATATTTTTTTACCATTTTTTTTTTACCATTCAGATCCCATGAGTGTGCATTTTCTTCCAAATCTCCACAAGCAGATTGTGATGGATCTAGTGGACCATTTGGAATACCGTCTTCACCAGGTAAGAGATCTTTCCCTGTTATTGACATTCACAATTTTTATTTTTCTTTTTGATGTTTTTTTTTTTAGTTTTTTAAAACTAAAGAGTGTTCTCGCAGGTTGTCGCACTTCTCCTATATCAGGAGGTGTGCGAGCCTTGTTGTCCCAATACGGGACGAGCATGACTTTTGTACTATTCCTTGAGAAGAAGTGCGAAAATTCACTATGTTTCTTAATGAAAAGTGCACAAGGCAGTGAGGGCATCAAAAAAATGATGAAAATGCTCAAAAATTTCTCCCAACATTTCGATACTTGTTATCTAACACATTTTCCTCATTCATTGCAGATTTTTTTTTGTAAAAGATGGAATGGAGAGAGAGAGAACATGAAGCCAAATATTTTGAGGTAATGAATGATCCAACAACAATGCAAGCACTTAGGAATTATTGTTTGGGAAAACATTTCTTGATTTTGGGCATGAGGACCCAAATAGATTTGCTGACATGGTTAGTGAGAGAATGGAATGTACAGGAACAGTGCTTTTAGATTGGTGATCACAAACTAACCATTGATTTCGAAGACATTTATTTTCTGACAGGGCTCTCACACCGAGGGACCAATATTTCGCTATTCGGTGCTAGGGAAGGTGGTGAACCAAAAAATTATTACCTAAGTTAGTATTGTATCTATGGATCCCAACTAAGTAGTAGAAGAATTGAAACTAAGGACATATGAGAACTTCCATTGAGGACCATTTCATTTACCATTGCTCACTTATGTGAAAGTTCAGTGCTTCAGCTAACCACAAAAGCGCAAATGAAAATTGCATTAAAGTGCATGTAGCCTAATGTATTCAATTGGTGTGGAGGGTTCTGGCCAATTTAAAAGGACATCTCACCATAGCAAAGAAAGGACAGCTGAAGAAATTTGGATATGGTGTGCTTGTAATATCATTTTCCCTGGAGAGGATCCCCATACTACACCCACAAGTTACCATGGAGATGACGGGTCCAAGAGATCTGTGTCTGCTACAATTGGCTCATTGATGGCTCGTCATGGAGGTGGTGGCTCAGTGATTAGATTCACTCCTACATTTTTCAAATGGTTGTGTCAGCAACTCCTTATGATTAAAGATTAGCCATACGCAAGTGTAGATTTTAGAGGTGATCTAGATATCCTTCTTCCTAAAGGAATGCAATGGGGTGACCTAGGTCAAACTCTCACTTTGGTTGTTTTTTTCTTTTCAATATTTTTTTTGTTATGTTTTTTAATTTGAGCCAAAAAGTAACTATGTAAATATTTTGCAGATACGGGACTAGTCAGATCAGCAACGATGTTATGAACAACTAGGTGTGATGTATAACCAGTTCCATTTTAGCATTATCATATTGCAATGGAAACTTTAACTAATATTGGGGGGAACCTAGAGAGGTTGACTCTAGATATTCCAAACATCGGGATTGATGACCTTCCTCCTCGTTATCAGAGGCACACAACAGGTGTACCTGGGCGGATTGGTTGTCTTTTACGATGAGTGGCTCACGCTATCATCTGATATCATCAGTGCCATGCTTATTTTATAGGCATAGAGCTATATTTTTTCATTTTGGTCTATCGACATATATTTGTATAACAAAGGCAATGATCATATGTTTTGGACTTCATTTTTGTAAAAAACAAAAACTTTTACATACATTATAATTTATGGAGACTACTTTTATTTACTCGCCTTATTTTATATAATGTTTGAATGACTATTGTTCCATTTTACAAATGTTTCAAATGTCAATTTAACACATAATTTACCAATGCATCAGTTAATGTATTTAAATTTCTTGGAATGTGTTGGTATTTATTATAATCAAATTCTCTTTCCCAGAGACGAACCCATAAAAATATCCTTAACATTAAATAAATAACTGAATAAATGCAACTTAAGTGTAATACTATGAGTTGAGACTATAATCTAACGATTAAATGACGAATACCAAATGAAATGACATCAGATAACAGTTCAATGAAGACACTGTATTCTGCGATATCATTCGTCATGTGACCAAGGCATACCCCATGTATACTCACTAACTCACTAGTGGGAGAATAAATGGACCAAGTGACAGAAGAAATATTTTGATTACTATGACTAGAGCCATCATCATAGCCAATATAAGTTTGAGGGAGCACCAAAATTTGCAAATCAAGTGTAGCACAAGATAAGCAAGAGAAATAGAAGGAGTTTGTAAAAAATAAATAAATTTCCACACATGTAAAATATGATATAGAAATATACAGTGTACTCATGCAGTAACCTAAGCATAGTTCTTTTTCAAGTAAATCCCATTTTTGGGTTTAGACAAAGGAATCTTGTCATCTTCAACTAGCTCATAAGCACATTTTTCTAGTGCATGTTTTACAATATAGGGACCATGCCACATAGGTTCGAACTTTCCAGCTCCTAACTTGTCATGTTCTTGATCATAAACCAAGACCAAGTCACCTTTTGAGTACACACGAGGATTTACATTTTGGTCAAAATGTGCCTTAACACGCTTCTTATGTGCCTCGCTAGCCAATGCGGCATCACGACAAGTTTCATAGTACATATGCCAAGTATATAAAACGTTCCTCCTCTACAGAAGCAACAAGAAGTAGTTTGATTCCTATATTTATTGATAGATTTTTTCATTCAATAGGTAAGCTTGCTTCTAGACCGTAAATTAACTAAAAGGTTGTAAATCCAATTGCAGATTTTGTTGAGGTGCGATATGCCCACAATGATGAGAAAAGAATTAGATGCCAATTCATTTATGGATCCCTATCATCTGTTGAAGCATAGTGGTCAAAAATTTGTTCACGACTTCCACCTCGCCATTGGCTTGTGGGTAATGGGGAGTCAAGCTATCATGACGTAAGCCCAACTTCGTGGTAAGTTTAGTCAGCATAAATTTTTGAAAGTGTTTACCATGGTTAGTGATGATGGCCTATGGGACACTGTACTTATCAATCACATGATTGAATACGAAAGGAGCAGAGGTTTCACAATAATCCTTAAATGAAGGCATCACCTCGATCCATTTCGTAAAATAATCCACAACTAGGATAATATAGCCATGCCCCTTGGCTGAGTGAGGGTTACATGTAATGAAATCGATACCCCATTTCCCAAAGGGACCGACAATTATTATTGGGTGAAGAGGAGTAGGAGGTGCACACATTTTGTGATGATATATTTGACAATTATGACATTTCTGGACTGTAACAATTCAATCTTTTAATATAGAAGGCCAAAAATATCTAGCACACATGATTTTTTTAGCAATGGAAAACCTTGACATATGACTACCACATGCTCCAAGTGACATTCGTTCAAATTTTTTCCATCTTTATCATGTGTTAAACATCATTGGAATATTGAATTGACACTACGACGATAAAGTGTGTTTCCAACAATAGTGTATTTCTAGGATTGGTACCGAATGCAATGATGGTTAGTTTGAGATAAGTATGGTCAAATTTTTTTCCTCTGGAGATAAGCAATAATATATTGATACCAAGGTTGTATTGTACTGATAAGAAAGAGAGATTCATCTACAAGAGAATCCTTTGCCATTGTTTTTGTCCCAGAATAGGGAAAGTCACAAATAAGCTCAACAAACACTAGTGATTTCTTTGACTTGGATTTAACAAATTCTAAGTCAAATTCATGTAGGATAACAATCCATTTGGAATATTTGCCCCCAAGAATTTTTCTGGTTAGGATATAAACCACGGGGTTACAATATGAAAGCACTTTTGTTTTGCGCAATAGAATATAATGAAAAATTATTTGGACAACTAGCACAGTTGCTAGGGCCAATTTATCCACATGTGCATATTTTATTTCAGAATTGGTAAGATTCCTACTCAAGTAGTAAACAACATGTTCATTTTTTAATTCATCCTCTTGGACTAATACCATATCGATGGTAATGTCTGATGCAGCTAAATACAAAAAATAATCCTAGTGATAATCAGGCAGATGCAATAAAGGTGTGTGAGTCAACATGTGTTTAAGTGCATCAAAATATTTTTGAGAAGTTTCATCCCAAATAAAAGGGATTCCCTTTTTCAAAATTCGGGTGAAACCTTTAGTTAACTCTGCATAATTCAGAATGAATCGACGTAAAAATTTTTCTTTCCCCTGCAAAAATTGGAGTTGGCATAAATTGGGAGGAGGAAAATTCAAAATAGCCTCTACCTTGACGGGGTCAACACGAATGCCTTCATTAGACATTAAAAATCCCAACAAAATGACTAGATGTGACACAAAAAACACAATTATATTGGTTTAAGCATATATTATAATGCCAACAGTGGAGAAGAATCACTCATAGATGGATTGGATGATCTAGATGTTTTAACGAATGTTCTAGTAGATCATCTAATTACGGTTGTACAATATGATTAGTTTCATGAAGGCGTAAGACATAACCCATTGAAAATTATCACCAAAAATCCTTAGCCCAAATGGAAGCTTTTGATAAGTGAAATTTCCCCATGGACAAATGAATGTGTTTTTATGTTGATCCGCAGGGAGTATGTTAATTTGGTTGTAACCAGAAAATGTATCTATAAAAGAAAATATTTTGTTACTGGCACAATCATCAATTATTTGGTCGATGTAAGGAGTAAGATAGTTATATTTAAGACAAGCTTTGTAAATATCTCTATAATCAATGCATACTCTTATTGTCCCTTACTTCTTGTTAACAGGAACGATATTGCAAACCCAATCAGTCAAGGGAATATGATAGATAAAACTATCCATAAGAAGTTTTTCAACTTTAGCTTTGATGGTAGAAACTTTTCTAGGATGCGATGGACATAATATTTGAATCGTAGGTTTAGCATCTGGGTAGGTCTTGATTTTATGAATTACAATACTTGGGTCGATTTCAGGCATTACCTCATAATACCAAGAAAAAATGTCACAAAATTCTTATAGTAGGGAATTATAAGTATAAATTTAATCAAGTGAGCAAGAGGCAATTGTATGAATGTTTACCGTAATTCCAAGTTTCATAAAGATATTAAGAAGAATTGTTGCATATATATTTCTTAAATTCTTTTTAGATCCAAATTCAAAAATCGATATAGGAAATTCAAGGTCATCTACAATGTCAGGTGGAAACATTGTAGAAAATGTGTTCTCAATATTTTCGAGGTTGGGAAGAAAAGAGGAATGATGATAATTTCCCCAAGGCATTTCATCTAAATTCATAACCTCTATTATACTCTTGTTTGTTGGAAACATGTTATCGAAAGGGTTCGAGAATGGTATAGGTTCCAACCAAGATGATTGAGAATACTCATCAATGATCAAATTCACTCGATCATTTTCATTAAGAAGGGGTTATGAAAATGATTGAATAGCCTAGTAGTCTCGTTCCAATGGGCTTAGGTGCATTTGGTCACCATAAGTGGTCACTTTTGATTGTGTAGGAACGATCCAAGGATCATATGATTCTTAAGCACTCGATGAAATAATATTGATTGGGCAACATTAAAAGGAGTGTTGGGTGGAGGGAGTGAAAAATTTCCCATCAATGATGAATCCTTAAGCAAACTAACTCCAACATTCTCATAAGAACTAGTCATTTTCCCCACAAAGGGTACACTACCAGTGGAATTTGGATCAGAAGTGTAAAAATCTAATTGGTCTACTTTAACTATCCTCCCTTAATGAGGGAATAATATTAATTGAAAAAGTGATGAGACCATTGCAGACATTGAATAATTCCAACTTTGACCTAGTAAAAGATTGTAATCAAGTTGAGGATCAACAACTTCTACTTTGATAGCAATTGTTTTACCCTCTAACACTATTGGAAGATAATTTAAAATACCATAAGGTTGAAGTCCTCTTCCATCAAAATATTTGAGAGTGGTAGGTAATTGATTTATTGTTGGAGAGCTCAAAGCTTTCCAACAAGAAATAGACATAATAGAAGTAGAATATCCCTCATCAATTATTGTACGAAAAAATATTTTGGTTCTAACAAAAAATGGAATTTGAAATGTCAGTCGATGTGGGAGTCTAGGTATATGAATTTCAAGATCAAATACTATGAGGTTAGAATCATGTGGATCAATCACACCAATTTATGAAAATAGTAATTTCCATTGTGTTGGACATGTTTGAAGCACTTTGAGAGTCAACATTGATGAAGGAGATTGAGCCAAGTCTTCAACAATGTTATAATTTTGAGCTACTCTGGCATGTGGATTAAAAGATGACTTTCGAATAACACCTTTAGGAGGAGGATGGATTATTATGTAAGAATTTGATTTCTCAATCTGTAAAGGCTCAGAGGGGGTGGAACCAATGCAGAAGGTTGATTGGTATCATTTTCGTTCAAAGGAGTTTTAGACCCGTAATCTTTATACCTTGTTGCTACAAAAACTTGAGAGTACATCATGATATCTACAAATGTGGATGAAGAAGATGAATTTTGAGCAACTGTTTTACTGTCCTAAGAAGGAAAAGGATATTTTTAACATAGCAGGTGTAGAGGAACCTTTGAGGAAGTTATTAACCTATGTGTGGTGCGGGCATTCCTTAGTATAATGGTAATAATTACAAATCAAGCAAGGATATTGAGGTTTTCTCTTCTCTTCAGAATTTTTTTTTATTGGTTTTTCCTTTTGACTGGCATTTCGTTTTGATTTTCCTTTGCCCTTTTTCTTACTTCCAGGTTGTTGAGCCTTACCAGTAGATGATTCTACTGTGTTAACCTCAGAAGTAATTTCGAAACTATTGTTTTCATTGTGTTAAATTTGTGTAGCCACAGTAGGAGTAGTTTTAGAATTACTCTTAGATTGTTTACTCTTTGACTGTTGGCTAATAGAACCAATTACACCATCATAGGTGTGAGATCTTGTAGGAGTTGGAGCTAGTTGATTTGTGTTGGATGTGTGAGGTGAATTTGGAATATTCTTATACAAGAGGTATTTTGTAATAATAAATTATTATATATAAAAATGTATAAGTGATATGAAATTTTACAATGAGGACCCGCATATATACCTAAGCAGGTGTCCTTTCATGACTGGGCATGTCTTTTAGACATGCCTTTTCACTTAAATAATGACTAATTAACATAATCATTACTTGATTATTTAGTATATATATATATATATAAATACTAAATAATCAAGTAATGATTATGTTAATTAGTCATTATTTAAGTGAAAAGGCATGTTAACATTGCCCCTTCCTTCAAAAGCTTTGTCCTCAAATCTTATTGTTAGCAGTTTCCTTTACTTTATCCTCAAGTAATTGTCTTCGCTTGGCTTACATCACTGGTACCTCTGTCTATGTAGTTTGCTGGTAACATTGTCTTGAATCAAGGGTTATCGATTGATTTTTTTTCTAATAATAATTTTTTTTTGTAATAATTTTTTTTAATAATAATAATACTTTTTTTTAATATATATAGTTTTTTTTTTTTTTTTTTAATTATTATTTAAATAAATCAACTTATATATAACTATATTAAAGGTTCTAATAATATAGTATATATATTTGATTTATATATGTGTAACCATTTAATTAAAACGTGATTCGAATAAGCACAAATTGTTTCAAATGGGCACATTCTGGTGTTCCACAGTTTTTAATGCAACATGCTCTGGTGTTCCACATTTTTTTTAACACAACAGCAAATGGAGGTCTATTGTTGTGTCGGGACCATGGAATATGACTACAATTACAGTGGTCAGTACAATGACAATAGGACATGGTTGAAAACAAATGAGGGATCATGCGAGGAAGAGATGGTGAACGTGGATAACACAGTGGACGGCAGGCCGATGGATAACAGTGGTGGAAGGTGTGTCGAGCAGTGTAGAGGACTGCGGTGCCTTTTGAATATGGACAATGTAGCAACATGGACGGGGGAGCCAAATGGGTTGAGCATTGGACAATGCAGGTGCAGAGCAATAAGGATCGATGAGAATGAGGGAAAGCAGTGTTGGAAATTGTGGTGGTTCATATGGAATTACAGCGGCTGCAGACTTCATGCCAAATTTTAATTGATTGGTGGCCATAATTTGTAGAAAAAGAACATGATGGTATGGTAGTGGTTATATAAAAGCCATTGGAATTACAACAACGTGTTCTATGACAATTGGTTTCTTTCCGAAAAGAATGAACAAGACCTCTTGAAGATTATCAGGATCCATTCTTACTTTTTATTTTTTTGATTTCTTAAGAAGAGGCTAGCCTCGTTTTCATTTCTAAGCACTATCATATTCAACATTTGTGGCATGTTTAGATCATCCCCGAACATTCCTTTATCTTTTACCCTTTTGTTGTGTCCATATATTTGCGAAAGTGATTCAAACTAGGTTTGGCATCATACTTTTGCTACACCATGCCATCTACAACAACCTTGCCTTCACTTGTATTTGGACAAATATACACTGGACTTGGAATATTTGTGTAGACCAAGGAGTAAGTTTCTGGTGTAGCGTTAGATACATATGTAGGCATATCCAATGTAATTTCTCTATTTCCTTCTGAATTAGAAGATTTCTCATCTAATTCAACTTGCTTTAAACTTTCAATCATCGCACGAGGTTGTTACACAACATTTTGTCACTGTCCTTGTACTCCCCATTCCTTGATCCTGGAGGACCTCTACAGTGAACCCCACATGCTTTTCCTTCATGAAGAAACTCCCATTGTGTCCCTCTTCATGAGTAGATCAATTCCCTTTTGCACCATTTCCCCAAAAACTTCTGTTTTTCCCAATTTACAAGACTAGCACTAATGGCCTTTGTCTCCCCCGTGCTGATGTGCAAAGATTAGCACTACTCTTTGCGCTTACTGGAGCGACTGAGTTGTGTTTCAGTCATGTCAGTCTTGTTATGGAAATTTTTTTAAATTAGAGACAAAGCTTCCAGCTCTAGAAGCTCTGTAACGAAAGTCTGGTAAATGGTTTGGCTGGATGGGGTCGAGGATGACAATTTGGGATCCTTTCCCCTATAATGATGGCACTACCTCAATGGATAAGTCCTTCTCCCATGAGAAGAGGATCCATCTCCCATCCATATTTCCTATATAAACCTCCCTTATTCCCAAGCACAAGCTAGTTACAGTTTTTGGCTGAGTGTGAGTATACTATTTTGGATAGACAAGCAAGCTATTACTAGTTGTAGCCATCTAATTGTGTGAGGGAGAAGTGTGTTTGGTTTGGAGTGAAGCCTAAAGGGAAGAGCCTTTAAACTATTGTTGTTTGAAGCCATCATGGAATGCTAGCAGAAGTGTTTGGGAACCTGGTCTTGTCAGAGGAAGACTGCAACGTCAAGACGAATGGTTGTCATCTCTCTTTGATATTAATATATACAACTATCAATTGATTTCCTACATGTTTTTTCATATTACATATTCGTGTCTTAATGCTTCTTGACTCATTAAGTAGGTTGAATTTAAATTTGTCTATTATTATGTTTGTGTGTTGTCATTGTTTACTTGTTTCAGGAGCTTGAACAAGGAAGCAAGAGATTGTTGGAGCAAGCAAGCGAGGACACCATCAAGTAGGATAAGCGACCAAGAAGTAGGCCCTCTTGATTGACTCTAACCTAAGGAAATATTCCATAGAATGTATCTCTTGTGGCTAGACCCATTATCAGGCTAGAGGAATTCGTTCATGTCCGCACTTATAATTTTACTTCACCACAAATTGGTGACTCCACTAGGGATATCCCATCTTTTGTTTGTTTTGGATTTCATGATTTCGTGAGAACTTTTCTAGTTTCATGTTTTCCCTTTGGTTCTGTTTCTTTTCTCCTACTTACTAGCCTAAGTCTAAAATTCATAGTAGTAGATCTGTTCCCTGTTTTGAATTTTTTTTTATTTTTCCTTAGTTACCTCGGCCAGCATGCTTAATCTGCTGACAGTCATGCTGACCAGCGTGACTTGCTGAGGAATAGTCGCACCGACCAGCCTCTGGCACTTGTTGTCAGTTAGGTAGTTGCGCCGATGCATGTAAGTGAAGATTAGGGCTTGACCCCAATCTTGGCCAGTGTGTTCTTCTCTTTTGTTTTCGACCCCATGAGATTTTTTAATTGTTTTCTCCCTGATTAGAAAGCTACTTTTCATTTGGTTTTTCTTGCTTGTTGGCCTTTCATCTTTCTATTTGATTAATTGAGTCATTAAGTGGCCAGTGACTAGGGCATCTAGTTAGTCACCCATTCAGTAGCTTGTGGACCCATTAAGTCTGGTTGTGGATGTTTTTACTCCTTGCATTTGTTTTTTTGTCCTTTTACGACTTTGACCTCTTTTCGCACAAGTGTGAGAATGTTTTGTTTACTAGCTTGAACGTCTCTTTCCTGCATAGATTACATTGTTGGCCTTGTGTTTGGTAAAGTAGGTGTTTCATTGATCTGAATGAACTTCTCTTTTCATGTTTTCATATGCTTGAAGAGCTCATTGTCTTGAAAATATTTTCATTGAAAGATTCTATGTGAAAAGTTTGTTTCGTTGTTTCATGAGAAAGTATGAAATTCTAGCATGTTGCATCATTATTTTACAATAATTTTCATCTTTTAAGGACTAGAATTGCATCGACATTTGAAAAAAGGAAGAGATTTTTTTTCATTTTGAAAGGACTAATAGAGAAGTGCTTTTCAAGAAATTAGGAATTGGAATGCATTTTTCATTAGTTTATTTGTTGAAAAAGTGAAGTAGTGAAAGATCATTTCATTTTCAGTTGCTTGATTGTTTGCATTTGATTGAGTAGTTTCTACCCTCTCTAGTGTAGGCATTTCATCGAATTGAAAGGGTCTTGTCCCATTTAGTTGCACTTTAAGTTTTTTAGGTAGCATCGCTAAGGCTGAAAACTAAAACTTAACTCAAGATCAACTCTAAAATGAATTCAATTAACCTAAGGTGTGTTTGACATTAACAATCACATCTAGAAGGTCTAGGCTAGAGACATGTTCCAGCATCTTTAAACCTAGCAGTTGTCATTTGCGTCGGCATTAGACAATACTAGTATGGATTTGTGCTCCCCGTACTGTCTAGTATATAACGGGAGACCCCACTAGGCTGCAATCCTTTTATACTTAGGAAGTCAAGTTGGCTGCCTTGCAAATGTGATACATTGAACACAACATTCGGGGAGATTGCTTGCTCATACTTCTTGGTTTGCCAAGAGGTATTCTTCATTTCACAGTTGCTTGGTAATCCTATTTACCTAGATCATCCAGAGTAGTCATTTGATCTTTTTAACTCATTAAAATTAAAAGATCATTCGATAACTTGTCCTTTCGAGCTCGTTTCCAATCGAAAGAGATAGAGTCATCTTTGTTTCTTTCTTGACTCTTAAAAAATGAAGGAACCTCAGTATTTTATGCATCTTAATAATTGATTGCCCACAATCTGAAACATCCTATTAGTCTCTTTGAGCAAATCATGAGTTCCCTTAAAAGGAAATTTTAAAGCCTTTAAGTTATTTGTTCTGTCGGCTAAGACAAGGTCATTGTGGCTGAACCATCTGGTTCACCCAATTCCTCTTCCTCTCCTCCGTCTGAAACATTGTCTAAGGAGTTGTTTCCTGAGTTATCATAGTCACTTGAGGACCAAAATGTTGAACTCACAATTGTTTTGAGTGTTCAACCATTGTCATCTCGCCCACTGCTTACTTTCAATTCAGGGTCATCTGCTGATCTTGGCCCAGAATCTCTGGACAATCCCGTTCGAACTCCAAATAACTTGTCGACCATTGACGATTAGCTTGGACTAGTTATCTATCCTCTGAAACCTCTGTTTGACATTGTTGAGATATCACTATAGCGTCCTTACAGTCCATATGACCAGCCAAATGTTCCTTTGGAACTATCCCCCAATACACGTTCGACCATTCGTCATCGTTTGTTTTAAAACATGGAACCTGAAGGCGATGCTCCAATCACATCTCCGGATGAGTCCGAAGTTTCTACTCCACACACTGTTGAGGGGGAAGAATTGGCAGTTTCCTCCCGAGGGTTTCCCTTATTCGGAGGGTATTCTCGCCAATTTGCCACCCAACTATGTGTCTTTGGGGCACTTAGTTTCAAGCACACCTAGTGCCTCGTCACTCTACCATAATCATGTATGGGTGTCAAGCGTCAGGTTCGTTTGTCACGAACATGACTTCCAAATAGGCTATTACTTCAGTCCCAGTGTGGCCCACCATTACGAATACCCTTGTATCATCGATCCCAGTTACGCGTCAGTCACAACCGGCAGTTTCAAAGATTTTCTCTGTCAGTTCTTCTATCCCATTAGTCAGTGGCTAGATTGTGCCACCGCCTGGGGTGCAGAACCTAAATGTCTTTATGGTGGCAAGTTCCACTAATGTGAGCGGCTCACAAGCTCAGATGCTTGGTATAAACTAACCCTCTTCTGTTATTATTTATAACCCTACTGACCCTACTGGATCAAGCAATGTCTAGTACCAACAGGTTCAGAATCCCATTGGTCCATCTGGATCGAGTAATATTCAGTATCAGTAGCCCTATGGGACTAAGGGCCAATACCAAAATCCTTACATTCCATATGTCTCTCAAGGATTGATTAATCAACCTTACACCCTCCAACCTGGGCAGTACATCCAACCTAGCTATGGCTAGATTCAATTCGGTAAGCTCCCGGCACTGTTCAAGTACTCTTGCAACAGTAAGGACAACCTTTACAACAACTAGGGCAGCAAGGACTTGTTAGAAAATTATATATTACAGAGCAATGGAACACATAAAATATTGCAGAAATATAAATACAGAAAACTCATAAAACAAGAGAGACACACATGTACGTGGGTCACCCAATTTGTGCTACGTCCATGGAGAAACAATCAGTCCTTGCTTTTATATTATCCATCAAACTGAAGAGATTCAACCTACAACAGATCCACTGTAATTCCCTCTTCACTCTCAATCTCCTCTCTTCCTCACTTAGAATGCAGATATATATAGACACAATACAATTCCCTCATATATAGCGAGGGGTTGCCTATTAGGGAAAAAAACCCTAAATTAAACATAACTTCTACCGTCAGATCTTCGCAAAATGAATGGCCCAAATTGACTACGAAATTATAACATTTTACAAGGCAATTTTACATCTATTTTTAGCTTCGAGGGCGTTGCTCCCGATCTCCCGCTGGGGAGGCACCCCCCCCCGTAGACCCCACCTGCAACGTATATTTTACGAGTGGCTTTGCCACCCCATTATGAACTGGGGTCCAATGTGGCGATACCTTTGAATACATAAGATAATCAAGCTCCACACCCAACAGGACTCTCTGTGCAACAACAAGGGCAAATTATCCCGTAGCAAGGTCACCTACAACAACCGCAAGGTCAATCCTTACAATAGTTGCAACTAGCTGCGTAGCAGCAAATGAGGTATGCTCTGCATACCTCTCAACCCATACCCTCACAGGGCCAACCTCTGCAACCCTAGGGACAAATTTTTCAACCCCAAGGTCAGCCCTTGCAACAACAAAACCAACTAGGGCAGAAACAACCCTTGTATACGTATCAACAAGGTCAACCCTTGCAAGGGCAGGGTCAAGGTTAAGTCCTGCAGCAGTAGGCCCAGAATCCTCTTATCATAGGTCAACAGGTTCAGAATCGTGTCGGCTAAGGACGCCAGGTGAAAAACCCCTACGTCTAAGGGCAACAAGTGTATCAACCTTATGCTTAAGGACTGTGGGTCTAGAACCCTCTTGTTTAGGGAAAACAAGCTCATCAACCCTATGTTCCAGGATAACAGGTCCCATATCCATATGTCTAAGATCAACAAGCTCAACAACCTTTTAACCCATATAGTTGTGTGTACACGCTAGTTCACTTAAAGCAACCAGCATATATGTAGAGAACTTTTGTTTTAGACAATTTATCATGTATTGAGATTTAACCAGTATATCAGAGATTTATTAGACAGTGTAGTAAAAACGGAATAAAGCATCACACATAAGCAACACACATGAACACCAAGATTTAAGGTGGAAACCCGATGTGGGTAAAACCCACCTGCTTATGTTGTCTATGTCTTCTTTTAATAATAAGAAAATTTGTTTACAATCTTGTACTGGTGCAAACTCATACTAGTATGCAGGCACTCACCAGCAAAAAGCTACAACCTTCTCTCATTCTCCAGCTGCTACTGGAAGGGAGCTACAACCCCCTAGGTCTTGTACTAGCCAATATGTTTATTAGTATGTAGGTGTCAGCCTACAGAAAACTCCACTCTTCCACCAGGGCCCATGTTTCATGAATTTTCAAACTGGATACTCCTGGAACACAACACCACAATCTGAAGGCCACGGTTCATCCAATTTTCATAATAGACTCATCAACAACATTGAAACTCAGAAAATCATAACTGCAATACAACCATCAAATACATTTGCATCAACCAATCACTGAAACTCAATCATCACTTTCTAAATCAACCACAACTAAATCAATCAATTACTGACAACCCATCATCACTGAAACAAATCACAATCAATCAATCTGATCATTCAAAACATTGTTACCAGAATACAGTCATCAGAACAGAACCCAGAACATTGCAACAGCAAATAGAGACTACTGAAACTTTAAACATCATGCTTCATAAGGTATATGCTACTTCCATGTGTCGAACTAGCGTGTATACGCACTTTTACCAAAGGAACTAACGTACAGATCTCAAATTCCAACTTATGATGTATATGCTACTTTGATATGTTGAACCAGTGTGCATACACTCTTTTACTAAAGCGAACCTACGTACAGATCTGTAGATGCTAACTTAAAACATCACAACTATTCCAAACTTAAATCATACCCAAATCATCACATTTACATAATAAAACACGCATCAGTATTCAGATCTAGATTGTTCAAGATCAAACCACATAATGAGAATACTTTTAAGCCTTTATGATCCCCGTCCATCAACCTTCATCAGCCATATAAGTACCTCCTTAGATCAGACCAAGCAAACCATCAAAAGCTCATTAACCTGTGTATATGATCCAACACCTCATAAGATATTCAAAATACTTACACACCTAGCCTAATGATCTTCTCCTCCTTATATAGTTTTAGGCCTTTCTCAATACCATGGACCAAAACTACTTAGGACCAATACCTTGGACCAATTACCTTGGGTCAAATAGCTTGGACCAGAAACTTTTTTTTTCCAATATATACTCGATTTTCCTTCTGTGAAAATGCATGTGTACATATACGCTCCTTTTGTTCAGTAAACCTGTGTGTATATGCAGCTTGGACAAGGTGAACCTGCGTATACCTTTCTTTCTTCATTCTTTGTAGTCTGATCTATAATTCTTTGACCTGTTTCACTGTGAGCTTTCATCTGAGTGAGTTGCCATCAAGGACAACACCTGTATCATAATGCCAACAATCTCCCCCTTTGGACTTGATGGCAACAACACCAAGACACTCTCCCCCTTTGACATCACAGGCAAAGGGCATACCAATATATTCTCTCCTTTTGACATACATTATGTTGTTCATGCTCCCCTTGAGTACATGCTGAATTCTCTGATTGAGCTCCCCTTTTGTACATGCTGAGATGCACTGAAACCATCCATGCTCCCCCTGAGCACAAGTAGAGTCTGCAAAAATATTTTCCAAAAGAATAACATGACTCTATAACTCAACTATGTGAGTATGACCTTCCTATCACCAATGACTCATACATACATCCATTCTCCCAACCAAGTGGGGATATACCAAACTTGACTCATCCACCCAACCAAGTGGGGATATACCAATTGTTTATACATGATAGAAACAATAAATATTACATCATCCATCTTATGCAAAGTGGGGATACAAATTACATCATTTGTCCAATAGGGCTCATTCAAATGTATGAGAAGACATATCACATCCTATACTTTTACATGGCTTAGGCAACAAAAGGTATAAATATCTGAAGCCATAGCTGGACTTAGAAACCATAATGCCAACAATGCAGAGTGCGAGTGAAGGTTAATGCTCCCCCTGAACTTGTGCTACTTGTGCATTGTTAACAAGTCAATGATCAAGGCATATTTGTCAGTTAGATAAAAATTAATGAATGGAGCATATCAATAGACTGTGATCATCAACATCAGATAGTGCACCCATATCAGAGCATGCCCCACTGTTTTTCTTGTCTGAAAAACATATACGCTCCTTGTCCCACAGAAACCCGCATGTGTACGCAAGTCGACTTCATGAAAAACGTATATATAATAACCTTTCTCTAAAAAAATTAGAATTAACAACAGGATGATGCAGCAACTACTCCCATATTTTGTCTGAGATATTCAAATTTTTCTCTGGGCAGTGGTTTAGTGAATATATTAGCAACATGTTCTTTGGAGGGAGCATACTCCAATTTGACTTTTTGTTCAAGCACTTGTTCACATAAAAAATGGTATTTGAGGGGTATGTACTTGGTCCTGGAGTGCATGACTGGATTCTTTGAAATACTGATGGCACTATTATCACATAGAATGGAGATGGGTGGAGAATATGTGATCTGAATGTCTTGCAAGGTTTGCATCATCCAAAGCAGTTGTGTGTAGCAAGAGGCAGCAGCCACATATTCTGCTTCAGCTGTAGATAAGGCAATTGAACTTTTTTTCTTGCTAAACCAAGACACTAACCTGGAACCCATATAGAATGCACCACCACTAGTGCTTTTTCTATCATCAACACTTCCTGCCTAATTTGCATCTGTATATGCACGAAGAGTAAGATCTGCATCTCTAGGATACCATAAACCAAAGTCCTGAGTTCCTTGAATATATTTGAAAATTCTTTTGACTACATGAAGGTGTGATTCCTTTTGATTTGCTTGGAATATTCCAACTATTCCTATTGCATGCATGATGTCAGGTCAGGTACCTCTTAGATAAAG
The DNA here is from genome assembly GCA_031772625.1 of Pinus tabuliformis. Taxonomy (NCBI): domain Eukaryota; kingdom Viridiplantae; phylum Streptophyta; class Pinopsida; order Pinales; family Pinaceae; genus Pinus; species Pinus tabuliformis. The sequence continues at coordinate 862,814,804 of CM062816.1, forward strand.
TAGACTGCCAATCATGGATCTGTAGGTTGGTTGATGTAATGCTTTTGATTCATCATTTGAGCTGAGACTGCATCCTGTTACCATTGGGGTACATACAGGTTTAGAATCTTCCATTCCGTAACTTTTCAAGATCTGTTTGAGATATTTGGTTTGTGAAAGAAAAATACCATCTTTATTTTGTTGAACTTGGAGACCAAGAAAATAGGTAAGTTCACCAAGCAAGGACATTTCAAATTCTTGCTGCATTACTAAAGAAAAATTTTGACTCATGGATTCTTCATTGCTACCAAAAATGATATCATCAACATAAACAATAATAATTAGCAATTTATCAATTTCAATCATTATATATAGATTGCTATATGTTGAACCTTTTGTAAAACCTTGTTGGTGTAGAAATTTGTCAAGGCGGTAATACCAGGCCCTTGGAGCCTGTTTCAGATGATAGAGGTCCTTTTTGAGTCTGCATACAAGTTTTGCAACATTTCCAAGAATGAATCCTTCTGGTTGTTCAATATAAACTTCTTCTTCTAAATCTCCATTCAGGAAGTCTGATTTTACATCCATTTGGTATACTTTGAATTTCTGAAAGATAGAAAGAGCAAGAAACATCCTTATGGCTTCAAGTCTGGCAACAGGTGCAAAAGTTTCTTCGAAATATATACCTTCTTGCTGAGCATACCCTTTACAAACAAGTCTGGCCTTGTTTCTAATGACTTCTCCATTCAGCTTGCTTTTGAATATCCATTTAGTTCCTATAATATTTTTATCATGAGGTCTAGGAACTAATTCGCAAGTATCATTTTTTTCAATTTGCTCAAGTTCTTCATCCATGGCCTTAAACCAACATTTGTCTTTGCATGATTTTTTAAAATTTTGAGGTTCAGTGGAGGATAGTAATGCTAGATAGCTTGAGGTCCCTATAATAGTTCTTCTTGTTTGTACACCTGCCTCTTTTTCCCCTAAAATTTGAGTTTCTAGATGATTTTTCTGAACATACCTGGACGGAGTCTTTTCTTCTACCATTATCTCTTCTTCTAGTGCTTCATTGGTTTCTTCTTCAATATAATTTTGATTTGATGTGGGAAAATAATCCAAATCTTCTTCATTGCCATAATCTTCTGTTGATTTTATCTGTTTTGGATTTTTGCATGCTTCATCAATTACAATATCAATGCTTTCAACAATTTTTCCAAGTCTTTTATTATGACATTTATATCCTTTACTTCTGGAAGAATAACCAAGAAGAATACCTTCATCTACTCTGGGTTCAAACTTACGAAGTTTTTCATCAGTCCTTTTGATATAACATTTGCTTCCAAAAAACTTAAAGTGCTTTATAGTAGGAGTCTTACCATACCAAAGTTCATGCAGAGTTTGAGTGTTGTTTACTCGAACATTTGCTTGGTTGAGAATAGTTACGACAGTGAATGCAACTTCACCCCAGAAGGTTGCAGGAGTTCCAGATTCATCTAGCATAGCTCCAACCATTTGTTGAACTATTCTATTCATTCTTTCTACCACACCATTTTGTTGAGGAGTCCTTGCAATGGAGAATTTCCTTTTTATTCCATGTTGTTCACAAAAGTCAAAGAATTCATCTGAAGTAAATTCCCCTCCTCGATCAGATCTGAGGCATTTGATTTTTCGATCTGATTCATTTTCAACCAAAGATTTGAAGGCTTGGAACTTTTCAAAAGCTTCATCTTTATGCTTTAGAAGACCTATCCAACACATTCTGGAAAAATCATCAATGAACAAAATAAAGTATTCTTCTCCACGAGGTGACTTTTTCCTTGATGATCCACATAAATCAGTATGGACAAGTTCAAGAGGCTTACTAGCTAACCCTTCTTTTTCAATGAAGTGAACTCTGGTTTGCTTACCGATTTGACATGGTTTGCATATTGTATTTTTTGGGATGCTAATATCTGGAAGATCACGAACAACCTTGAATCTGCATGCTTTTCTTATTTGAGAAAAGCTTAGATGTCCCAATCTTCTATGCCACAACCAGTTTTCATCATTTTTTCTTAGATAACACTATTGTTGTCCTCCCTTGATTATGTATAAGTTGTTTGGAGTTCTTGTACCTTTGATTACGATCTATCTTGTATCAAGCTCATGAACAACACATTCGTTTGATCGAAACACCACTTCATTTCCTTGATCACACATTTGATTGACACTCAACACGTTATGCTTTAAACTGTCTATGTACATAACATTTCCAGCTTTAACCTTTTCTTTCATGAAAACAGAGCCTTTACCTTTTATGATAGTAGGAGTGTCATTTCCAAATGAGACATTCTTTTCCTTTTCTAATGTATTATATGAGCGAAGTTTTTCTTTGTCACCTGTCATGTGTTTTGAGCATCCACTGTTGATGTACCACTGATTTTATTGTCCTTCTACATACAAGGCTATACCACATCTTTCTATTTGAGATTCTTTCCTTCTCCATATCTTGGGATTTAATGGAGTTTGATCCTTTTGAGATGTTTGTCGAAATTTTCTCCTGCATTCAAATTCTTCATGACCAAAGTTGTTACAGATTGAGCATTCTATTTCATTTTCAAGAAGGGTAAAGTTATTATAGGAACTTTTCTTGATCCCTATTACATTCCTTTGATTTCGTGCTTCTCTAGTCATGATGGTTTTGTAAGCAACACATTGAGCAGTTTCTGTCCAAAATTATGACATGAGAAACATTTCCCGTTAAAGAAGTTCCTGTGACTATCGAATCTATTTACCTGGTGATTGTAGTTTCTATTGATATTCATCTTTGGAGGAAATTGAGTATGATTTACCTGAGGTTGGTTGCGGCTTCTATTCATCCTTAGAGTAAATTGAGTTTGATTTACCTGGTGATCTGCTTTATTCCTTTGCTGACAATTGTCATACTGTTCACTAGTCTTTGTTGCATCAAGATAGATTTTGGTGGAAGTTGATGACTTTTGATATGCTTCTTCAGTATATCCAAGACCTGTCTTTATCAAAGGAGAATGTTGAACTTTGATAATTTCATTTAAACTTTCTGATCCTTTAGCAACTCTAAGATTGAGAGATTTCATTTTCTCAAGATCCTTTCTTAGACCCACAATTTCACATTCTAGTTTTTCATTGTGTTTTTCTTTTTCAGCAAGGTGGTATGTTAAGGTATCTATAATCATATTCTTTTCTTCTAAACAGATTTTGAGTTTAGATATTTCTTCATGAAGGTCTTCCTCTTCTAAAGCATCCCAAAAATTATCATCATCATAAGCCATGAGATGTCTATAATCTTGTCTAGTTTCATCTTCATCATTATTGGATAAACCATCACTATATTCATGAGTATAGTAACTCTTTTTATTCATAACTTGTTTTCTATTCCCTTTTGCATATTCCTTTCCTTTTTCAAATTTATCTTTATGAGGACATCTGGCAACATAATGGCCGACTCTGCCACAAGAAAAGAATTTGAAGGGTAACTTACCTCTAAACCTTCCAAAACCCCGTTGAAGCTTTTTGACAAAGTTTACCTCATCTTCTTCTTCTGAAATATGTCCTAATTCATTGTGTTATTCCTTTCCTTTTGCTGAAGCTTTGAATGCAGCTTCTCTCATATCTGATGGTCCTCCTTTTCTCATCTCAAAGGTAGTTAAGATTCCGTGAAGCTGCGTCATAGTGATATTCTGCAGATCCTATTTTTCTTCTGTGGTAGACACTTTAGATTCAAATTCAGCAGACAAGGATATCAATACTTTCTAAACTAAGGTAACTTCCTTAATTTCTTCACCTAGATTCTTCATACAATTGACAACCTCATATATACATAGGAAGTAACTAGCTATGCTTTCATCACTATGAATCTTAAGAGTTTCATACTAAATTCTGAGAGTTTGAAGCTTAGCATGTTTTACCTGAGAGTCTCCTTCGTAGCTCAGAACGATTTTGTCCCATATTTCTTTGGCTGATTTGAGCTGCATGACTTTGACAAACTTTGATTGTGACAGACTTCCCAATAAAGTATTGACAGCTTTGGCATTGGTTTCATATTTCTTTTTACCTGCCGTATCTGTAGGAATTGTTGTTGGAAATGTATATCCTCCCTCCACAATTTCCCATACATTCGTTCCAAGTGATTGTAGATAGGTTGTGGTTCTTATTTTCCAATAGAAAAAGTTTCTCCCATCAAAGATTGGCGGTCTAATGGATCCCATGCTTTCTTGATTAGTCATGTTGATGGATCTCCCTTCAAGCAGTCAAGCTTCTTCTGAAGGACCTGCCAAGGATAATTTTAGGGGCGAATGTTCGCCCTTTGGCGAAATTAAGGGGTTTTAAATTTTTAGTGGGCGAATATTTTGTATCATAGTACATTTTTACAACTCACCTCAAATAGCCCACCTTATTTTAAGGGAGAGGGTAAAAAAGGTAAATTTAGCCCTTGAAATTAGGAGTTACAATCTTCTATTCGCCCATTTTCAAGAATAAGTTTTATTTAAGTGAATCCATTCGCCCATTTTCAAGAATAGATTTTATTTAAGTGAATCCTATGGGCCAAATACCATATTTATAAAAGAGGTATGGTAAATTAATAAAAATATAAATAAATGAGAGGTATGGTAAATAAATAAAACATTTTTTATATTTACTCCATAAGTCACTTGGTGTAAACAAATAAAAATATAAGTAAAGTGGAGGTATGGTAAATATATTTAGTCCATAACCCTCGTTCTATTTATGAAGGCTCAAGAAAGAGGTTTTATTTAAGTGAATCCTATGGGCCAAATACCATATTTGTAACACAGGTATGGTAAATTAATAAAAATATAAATAAACAAGAGGTATGGTAAACAAATAAAACATTTTTTTATATTTACTGCATAAGTCACCTTATATTTACGAACACTCAAAAAATGGGTTATATTTAGGTGAAACCTATGGGCAAAATACTATGGGACAAATACCATGGACTAGATTGTTTTTAATACCATGCAAAAAACCATTATTAACCCTAATATTAGAATTAATAAAAATAAAAATGGCACATGGTATTGACCCATGGTACTCACCAAAATGGCACATGGTATTGACCCATGGTATTCACCAAAATGGCGCATGGTATTCACCTGGAATGTAGCCTATTTAAATGGGGGAATTAATTAAACCAGCATAGATCCATCTCTGGATCTACTAACCCCCGAGAGGTATCAAATAAACAAATAAAACATTTTTTTATATTTACTACATAAGTCACCTTATATTTACGAACACTCAAAAAATGGGTTATATTTAGGTGAAACCTATGGGCAAAATACTATGGGACAAATACCATGGACTAGATTGTTTTTAATACCATGCAAAAAACCATTATTAACCCTAATATTAGAATTAATAAAAATAAAAATGCACATGGTATTGACCCATGGTATTCACCAAAATGGCACATGGTATTGACCCATGGTATTCACCAAAATGGCGCATGGTATTGACCCATGGTATTCACCTGGAATGTAGCCTATTTAAATGGGGGAATTAATTAAACCAACATAGATCCATCTCTGGATCTACTAACCCCCGAGAGGTATCAAATATAGTGATATGCAAACTAGCATAGAGTGAAAAAATATTTGATCCTCTTGGGGCTTGGTCAAGAGTAAAAATGGATGTTGTAATTTAATGTAGGCTAAAAAATTTAGCTTGGTTAAAATAAAAAATAAAATAAAAATCAACTATTAATTTTATTATTTTTTATAAATTAGTAATTTTTAAGCTCCAGGTTTATGATAACCCATGGTATTGACCCATGGTAATACCATGGTATTCATTTGAGCATAGACTATTTAAAGGGAAAATTCTATCGTCTTAGATCCATACAAAGTTTTATTATTTAGTGAAAGACTTGCCAAGATCTTACAAGATTTTATAATTGAGTAAAATATTCGCCATGCCTGGTGAGAGATTCGCCAAAAAATTATATATACATATTATATTATTGATAAAATCGCCTTCCATTTTTCCTATATACCATGGAGATTCGCCCATTTATTATATTTATAAATTTAGGGGGGTTCTTAAAATTTTCCCTGGGACCTACTCTGATACTAATTGTTGGAAATAATACTGAGAGGGGGGTGAATCAGTATTATTAGATCTATAATTTTATTTCCCAAACAGATTTATATACACTACTTCAACTAAGTGAACTAGTGTGTACACGCAACTGTACTTAAAGCAACCAGCGTATATGTAGAGAAATTTTGATTTAAACAATTTATCATGTATTGATATTTAACTAGTATATCAGAGATTTATTAGACAATGCAGTAAAAGCAGAATAAAGCATCACACATAAGCAACAAACATGAACACCAAGATTTAAGGTGGAAACCTAATGTGGGTAAAACCCACCTGCTGTTGTTGTCTCTGTATTCTTTTAATAATAAGAAAATATGTTTACAATATTGTACTGGTGCAGACTCATACCAATACACAGGCACTCACCTGCAGAAGGCTACAACCTTCTCTCGTTCTCCAACTACTACTAGAAGGGATCTACAACCCCCTAGCTCTTTTACTAGCCAATATGTTTACTAGTACGTAGGTGCCAGCCTACAAAAAGCTCCACTCTTCCACGAGGGACCACATTTCATGAATTTTCAGACTGGATACTCCTAGAACACAACACCACAATCTGAAGGTCACGTTTCATCCAATTTTCATACTAGACCCATCAACAACATTGAAACTCAGAAAATCATAACTGCAATACAACCATCAAATACATCTACATCAACCAATCACTGAAACTCAATCATCACTTTCTGAATAAATCATTTACTGACAACTGATCATCACTGAAGCAAGTCACAATCAATCAATCTAATCATTTAGAACACTATTACCAGAATACAGTCATCAGAATAGAACCCAGAACTCTGCAACAACAAATAGAGACTACTGAAACTTTAAACATCATGCTTCATAAGGTATACGCTACTTCCATGTGTCAAACCAGTGTGTATATGCACTTTTACCAAAGGGAACCAGCGTACAGATTTGCAAATTCCAATTTATGATGTATACGCTACTTTGATATGTTGAACCAACATGCATACGCTCTTTTACTAAAGCGAACCTGCATACAGATCTGTAAATGCTAACTTAAAACATCACAATTATTCCAGACTTCAGTCATACCCAGATCATCACATTTACAGAACAAAACACACGTCAGTATTCATATCTAGACTATTCAAGATCAAACCACACAATGAGAATACTTTTAAGCCTTTATGATCCCGGTCCATCAATCTTCATCAACCATATAGGTGCCTCCTTAGATTAGATCAAGAAAACCATCAGAATATCATTAACCTGCATATATGATCCAACACCTCATAATATATTCAAAATACTTGCACACCTGGCCTAATGATCTTCTCCTCCTTATATAGTTTTAGGCCTTTCTCAATACTATGGACCAAAACTACTTAGGACCAATACCTTGGACCAAATACCTTGGACCAATTACCTTGGGTCAAATACCTTGGATCAAGAAATACCCTGGACCAAAAACTTTGTTTTTCCAAGATATACGCACTTTTCCTTCTGTGAAAGTGAATGTGTACGTATACGCTCCTTTTATTCAGTAAACCTACGTGTATACGCAGCTTGGACAAGGTGAACCTACGTATACCTTTCTTTCTTCATTCTTTGTAGTCTGATCTGTAATTATTTGACCTGTTGCACTGTGAGCTTTCATCTGAGTGAATTGTCATCAAGGACAACACCTATATCATAATGCCAACAATGGGCTCCTCCCCATGGGCCCACTTATCGACCTCCCATGCCTTTTAACACCCAATTACCTTTCTGGGCTACACTTGAGTTTCCAAATGTATCGCACTTTATGAATGATTTGATCTTTCATTCGTCGTACTAGCCTATGGTGTCGTCCAAGATACCAAGTGATTGCCCAAAGTTTGATGGAAAAGCTAAAGAAGATCCTCAGGCCCATGTGATGACATATCACCTCTGGTGCTCATCAAACTCGTACGTGGACGATTCCATTTGTCTCCTTCTTTTCCAATGAACCCTCATCGGTGCTGTAGTGAAGTGGTACATCGAGTTACCTCGAAGTAATTACCATGACTTTAATTCGTTAGCCATGGCATTCCTCACGCATTTTCAACTGCCGATTCGTTATGAAACTGGCACCTATTTGCTCACATTGCTTAATCAAGACACTGCTATGCACATCTCTGATCATTTACATGAATGGAGATGTAGACATTGCCTGATTAAATTTGAGATAATTGATCATTTTCTCACTGAATGGTTTACCAAATCATTCATAGCCTCCATTGCTCACGATATACCTATGGGTGGATGCATCAGTGAAGAGCAAGCCATCGCCCATGCCCAGTACTTGGATTTGTTTTAATCTCAATCTAGCAATTTATATTTGTTACCCAATGCTCCGTGACCGTCATCCGATCCTGCAACATCAAAGTCACCAGTTGTTCCTCCCATTGATGGAGTTATTAGTTCAGTATCCCAAACCCCTGCTAAAACTTCTTCCAAACAGAAGTTTCTCTCGAATTCCACTCCTAATAGTTCATCTTAGAATCCACCTGGCCCTCGTAAAACCTCAGAGGTCCACGTTGTTCAGTCTACCGCAGCAAACAAATCCTCAAAAGGAAAAAAGAAAGGCAAAGGCAAAGCTAAAGCCGATGCCCCGAAACAGGGTCCTCCCAAATCATCTACTGGTGAATCTTCGTAATGGAAATCTAAGTATCCCTACCTCATTTGCGAGGAGGATCACTACACTAGAGATTTTCCTCGACGATCTAAAGTTAGTCGCCTACTCAAAGGGACCCTTGTTGTCCTTAAAGAGCCATTTCTATCTCAGCAGACCCAAATGGTAAACCAACCTCGATCTGCTTCCTCTGGATCTCAAGTGTTCATGATGAGCATGCCCATTAATGTGGCCACCTGGTAGAAATATTATTAAATTCCAACTCTGGTAGCTGGGAAAGAGAAAGAAGTTGCACCTTCTTCTTCTACCCTAAGTTCTAGCCCTCTGCAAATCAAGTGCCCTAACCTTGATTTTGCTACTTGGCCACCCTCTCGAGGTGTTCTGTGGAAATCCTCGTATAATCACAACGCCCGAGCTGCTCAGCACTACAATATTGTTGAGGATTTTGCTCAGGCGCTGGCAACCATGTTGGCTGTCGAGGTACTCCAAAGCTACCCATCACAACGGAAATATTTGCTATTAGCTATCAGGGACATTGATCCCACCGATTCTAATTTGATATGTTTCAATCTATAGAACCATGTTCCACAGCTCCCTCATCAGCTTGCCTTTCTTATTCAAGTAATCATTAATGATAAGACTGTCCACTACACTATCATTGATGAAGGTGCTTCCACCTGCATCATGTTAACTGCATGTTGGAAGGTTATTGGTTCCCCTATACTGAACTAGTCTCCAAACACTTTGGAAGCTTTCGATGGGCGTGATTCGTGACCCTTCGGTGTCTTACCTAGCCTTGCCATCACCCTGGAAGGCAAGACAGTGCAAGTCAAAGTAGAGATTGTTGACGCCAATCTCAAATATAATCTTCTACTTGGCTGAAGTTGGACTCATGCCATGCATGCTATGGCCTCCTCTTTGTTTCGTGTGATTTGTTTTCCCCATCAAGGGAAGATTGTCACCGTCAATCAGCTGTCTTTCTTTGCCTCTTCCTCCTTAGATGGAAATGTTCTGTATGTCAAGCACTCTAGTGCTCCCTATGAGAGTGTGGGGGCAGGTCTCTTTAAAGATTTTGCCTTAATGGGAATTTTTCCACTTCCACCTCCTCATGTTTCCTCTGTCAACATGATCTCGGTCAAATCTAATCCCTAGGTAATACCTGCACCAGATCTTGTTGATACTTGGGGCGAGGTTATGCCACTTAGTCCCATCGAAGTCAATTATGTGGAAATTGTTTCAACTTCGAACTCCCATCCTTTGATTCTCATATGTTGAAGACGTCTATCGGTAATCTACTCTCAATCCTCCTAGCTTGGCACTTTGGAATCATCTGATCCCTTAGCCGAGACCTTCCTCGTTCATGAAGGTATCATGGAAATCATGTCTCTCAAGGAACCGCAATGGATCGATACTCATCATCGCTCCTCATTCCTTCCTTGCCCGATGGTCATGCCTACTGCTTTTGAAGAGTCCTCTTCTCCCTTTCTGCCACCGACCATTACTCATGAAGTATAGTCAGAAGGACATCTGGATAATATTACCCAAACGATGCCGATTGACATTTCTATCAAACTCGGTGTCGTTAAACATGTTCATATTGGGGTATCTTGTTCTCCGGATGAGATCAAGACATATACTCATCTATTTCAGGAATTCCCTGATGTGTTTGCATGGTCTTGCAAAGAAATGTCTGGCATCAATCCTAGCATTGTGGTGTATGAAATACCAATGTATCTGCATGCGAAGCCCATTCGCCAACGGCTTCACCTGGTGCACCCTAGGAAGGCTGCTGCTATTAAGGGAGAAGTTGAAAATATTCTCAAAGCTGGGTTCATTTATCCCATCCCCCTTACAGACTGGGCATCCAATATTGTCTCAGTGACTAAAAAACAAGGCACGATCCGCGTTTGTGTGGATTATCGAGATCTTAATCATGCCTATCCTAAAGACAACTACCCTACTCCCTTCATTGATCAAATCATTGATGAATGTGTTGGGAGCAAGATCTTTTCCTTTATGGATGGTTTTTCTGGTTATAACCAGATTAATATCACACCGGCCGACCAAGAGAAGATAACCTTTATCTGCCCATGGGGTACGTTCACGTACAAGAAGCTCCCTTTCGGCCTCAAAAATGTTGGAGCCACGTTTCAATGAGCAATGTCCTACGCATTTCATGATATTCATAACATTGTCCAGCCTTACTTGGATGACCTTCCTAGCCATTCTTGTAAGTGCCAATATCATCCAGACCATCTTCGGTAGATTTTTTTACGCTGCAGACACTATAACATTTGGTTGAATCCACACAAATGTGTTTTTTGCATGGAATGAGGATGAGTCCTCAGCTTCATCATTTCCGAGGACGATATTTGCATAGATATGCTAAAATTCGAGGCCATTGTAAATTTACCCCCTCCATATTCACTGCACCAACTCCAAAGCCTGCAAGGAAAGGCCAACTTTCTCCGTTGTTTTATACCCAACTATACTGGGCTAGCCACAAGATTTACCCGGTTGCTCAAACAAGGAATGCCCTGCATGGAAGGGGGTGGCTCAAAAATCTTTTGATGATCTTAAGGCCATTCTCATAAATGCTCCTCTATTACATCCACCAGACTATTATCGAGATTACTCCCTTTACCTAGTTGCAGCACCTAGCACCCTTGCTATGGTTTTGGTCCAAGATGACGACGAAGGCAGCGAACATGTGATCTACTACCTTAGTTGGATTCTCCTTGACACTGAAACACGTTATGCACATGTCGAGAAGTTGGCTTTGGCTGTCGTTCAGGCTGTTCAATGCTTTCAGCACTATATCCTTTTACATATGACTACAATGATTTCTGAATGCAACCCTATGACCTATATCCTGACTTGTCAGTTGCTAGGGGGAAAGTATTCTAAATGGATCATTATCTTGTGAGAATTCGATTTGGTCTTCACTACGGCCAATTCTAAGAAGTCACTTGTTTTTGCTGAATTGATTTGTTCCCTTCCCTCCAAAGCTCTCCCTACCGGTGCAAATGAACAACTTCCAGATGAGACCCCTTTCTTGATTAGCACCCTTGATCCATGGTACGGTGATATCATAAGGTATCTCCAAACCTCCATGTTTTGGTTCACATTGACCAAGGATGATCATCTAAGGATTCAACATCATTCCCAACCCTACCGTGTTATTGGCGATACTTTATACCATGTCGGTGTCGATTATGTTCTTCGTCGATGCCTCACAATCGAGGAATTTGAAAGAGCTCTCAATGATTGCCACACCGATGCATGTGGTGGTCATATGTCTGGTTATGCTACAGCTCAAAAAAACCTTCGCGCTGGCTATTTCTAGTCATCTATCTTCAAAGAATTCATTCTTGTTGTCCATAAGTGCCACGAATGCCAAATTTACCAATGCAAGATTTGCACCCCACCCTCTCACCTACACCCTGTCATTACCATTGGTCCCTTTACTAAATGGGGCATCGATTATATGACATGTAACCCTCGTTCGGCTGAGGGGGCATGGCTATATTATCGTCACTGTGGATTATTTCACCAAATGGGCTGAAGCGATGCCTACATATTCTGCAGATGGTAAGACGACGGCTCAATTCCTTTTTAACCATGTTATTTCCAGGTTTGGCGTACCCCAAGCCATTGTCACAGACCATGGCTCCCATTTCAGAGATTACATGATGGCAGAACTGACATCTGCATTGGTCTTGCACCATGATGGCTTGACCCCATATTACCCTCAAGATAACGACCAAGTTGAAGCCATGAACAAGGTTTTGGTCACCATGATTCAGCGTCCTATTGGGATGCACAAGTCAAATTGGCATCTCATGCTCTTTTCAACTCTGTGGGACTACCGAACTTCAACCAAAGATGCAACTGGTTTCACACCATTCTAGCTGGTCTATGGTTTGGAAGCAACATTGTCGATCGAATGCGAGATTCCTTCACTCAAATTAGTTGTTGAACTCCTCCCTGAAACATCACCTCAAGAGGAATACCTCTTATATTTAAAACGACTAGACGATACTCGTCGTCTTGCTACCTTGGTCATCGAAGCACAAAAGAAACAGGTCAAATCCCATTTCAATCAGTCGATCTCCCCTCGCGCTTTCTCTGAGGGTGATTTAGTCTTGCTATAAGACCAAGCTAACGATAAGCTGGGGCAGGTAAGTTCAAACCTATGTGGCATGGGCCCTATATTGTAAAATGCATTTTGCATAAAAGAGCATATGAGCTTATTGATTATGAAGGAAATCCTCTTGATAAGCCCAGAAATGGGCTTTACCTCAAAAAGTAATATGCTTAGGTCATCTTGCATGGATACTTATGTACATTAGTGTGTGATTCATTTTTGTACAGTGTGGTTTTGTGTGATAGTCTTCAAAAAACTTTCCTGTTTACTATGCTTTTCTTGCTTTGCAGATGTTTGCAACTCCTCACATTGGTTTCACTGATGGTGCTTGTCGTAGTACCCAGAACCTATCATCCGCAGCATGGGCTATCTATGATCCTAAGGGTGAGTTGATTGACCTTCAAGGTATCTGCCTGGGTCACACAACCAACAACATTGATGAATACAATGTGGTCATCGAACTGTTGTCAGAAGCCATCACTCTGGGCATCAGGGAATTGGTTTTCAACCTGGATTCATAGCTTGTCGTCCTTTAACTCAACAGGTAATATTCCATCAGGAACCCTCAAATATTACGAATGTATCTTCGTATTCACCTATTGGAAAGGCGTTATCTAATTCCGTGCTGGATAGACATTTACAAACATGTAAAATATAAAAAAAATCATTTGTACCATGATAAACAGAAAATACAACATGTGTGTGTGTGTGTGTGTGTGAGAGAGAGATAGAGAGAGAGAATTTTTGATACATCAGAACCCAAAAAAATAATATGTGTGTCTATAATAACATCAGTGGCTCGTAGGCCTCATACATCCATGGCACGCAAGCCTCAAAAATATGTAAGTGCTGGACCTAGGAACTACTTAACATGGTGGTCATGGTAGCATGAGATATCTTGTGCAACATGACTCAGCAGTCAGCAGATCCAATCTGAGACTCCCACTGTGTGCCTCTGGTACCGACGGGGCATGTCTCCTATCCGAGCATACTGTGGGATACCATGAGTTAACCCCTCAAGGTTCCTCACAATCTCCTCCTCATTGTCGCTCCCTTCCTGGTAAGGGGCGACAACATCAATAGGACGAGGGACACGCCTAGCTATCGGTGACATCCCAGTTGGCCGCTCTGGTCCAAAATATGCATAAACAAGAGAAACGTTATAAGCATGCATATACAAAAAACAATTAAAAAATCTCAAAATTAAAAAATTTGATTTTTTACCTTCATCATTAAAGTCCTCTCCATCTGGTAAGGGCATATCTGGATATCCATGGAAATCAATGCCTCTGTATGGCTAGTCCTCCACAAAGATCTTTTGTCATCGTTTCCATGAGAAGAATGCAATTCGGTATGACATATGCTGACCCCCAATGATCCTTGGCATCAAACGACTCCATCGGGCCATCTGCGGATCGCGTGGCGCAGGAGGATCCAGTCAACTGATACTTGAACAATGGCACTCGTTCCAGGAAAAAGGTCACAAGTACTGATCTGAAGCCAAATTTCTTCAAATTCCCTGCCTTGGCCTTGGACAACTGGCGCTTGATGTTCATCTTCATGGCCTCTACCTAGTTGAAGATCGTAGGAGTTGTGCAGTCAATAGCATAAAGGAACTTCGACTTGTTAGTCTCATGTTCCGCCTGGGACCCCACCACTCTGTTGATAGTCAACAGAAGCACCCTCAGTGTCAAATCTCACACACTGGAAATCTCTATCTTCCCACTCTTGGATTTCAGGGCCTCAGGGTAGTGCTTGGCAAGTAGGGAGGATATGCTTGCCTCGATCGGATGTGACCCATACAAGTTCATTGGCTCACCTCTACAAGACAGTCCATTGATGAAGTAGATGTTTGAAGTTTTCAACTCCACCTCCTGGTCCCCAATGACAAAAATCTCGTGATTAATGTCCCAAAGGCTTATCAAGTATCGAAGCAACTCCGGCTAGACCCGCATCCCTATTGTAAGGAATAATTTAAGGAGCCCGCAAGCCCTCAAAGCCTCCAGGCAGTTTGGACCATTCAATGCCTGGGTGTCAACATCTTCATGTTCCATTTCCTTCCAATCCACCATTTTCGATGATTTCTCTCCTGCAAAAGCCATTAATTTAAGTCAATAATCATCATTGGTATATAAAATTCAAGTTTAAATAGTCATTTTTTTAGAAAAATGGCTTTGCCCTATCCACGACGCCAGCATGCCTGTTTTAAAAATAGTTGCACCTATCGGCGCGGATGATCATGCAAATCACCATTGGCTGACACAATCTCGTGCCCGAAAATCACACCGACCGAGGGCGAAATTTTTTCTCAAAAACCTCCCTAAAAATCTAAAAAAATGGCTAAAAACATAAATGAATGGCATGAAAATGGAGCTCAGGGCTTTGGCTGTTACCTGGAACTAACGGATCGTCAATTGACCTCCCATATCTCCTGCAATATACTCTGAAACAACTAGGAAAAAGGGGGTAAAAAGGCTTCATTGCAAAGGTAAAAAGGTAAATGGTAAAAATATATTTACTTTTCCCCTTTTTATTCATTTTTTCATGAAAATATCAGGTTTTGTAAATATTTTTGACCTATTTTACCTCAAGGACTTGATAATACGCTTTGCCTTACTTATGTAGCAATAGGCAATGGATGTTTGATGATGACGATGAGTCACATTTCAGCTCTTTTCTCGACTCGTTAAACTCATATGAAAATATTGCTGAGTATTTTTCCCTTTTTGACTCGTTAAAGAAAATAAAAATTGGGGATCCGCTTTCAGCTCTTTTCCGACCCTTTAAAAGCGAAAAGATGGTCGAGCCCTTGTCATTTCGAACTCGTTAACGGATGCAAAACATCATGTGCCCAGTATAAGTTTACCCCTTTTTGCGTTGGGATGCACTATTTATGAAAAAGGTACTCCTTGACTAAAATGGTTAAGCGGTTCTCTCATGTATTATTTTCTACCTTTTCAGGCTCAAGAGACACAAATCTATGAAAAGGGACTATGTGGAGTTTTCTTTTACGTGTCTTTTCCAAACTCTCTAAACATGAAAAATATACTGAGTTACACCTTTTTCGGACTCATTAAACTATTAAACGACATCGGATTCATCACCATGACGAACATGAGCTTCTCCTTGCTAGGGCTTGTTAAACTTACTAGGTCGGATTTTTCTGAAGGATGAACTTACAGTGCAAGCATATGCTATTCACTTCAAGCTTGTGATTAACAAATAATTGGGGTACTCACCAGAAATGGTGGGGGGAAATTTGGAAATCTATTAGTCATGTCGGCACCTCACTCTTGAACATGACACTCTTTGCTTCATGTCGGGTTGGGACATCCTCCTTTTCATCATTGACCTTCCTGGGTTTGGGCCATTCATTTTTTCCTTCCATTTGATCTATGCCACATCATTATGGCCACCAATCCTTTGGATCCAAAAGCTGCCAAACTTCCAGTGGTGTCGCCGATATGTTCAAGAGTTGTCCTTTTGCAATTACACTTACCTCAGATTCTCTGTATCATTTAAAAGCATTTTACATCCTCTTATCTCGTGTCAATGATGTGGGATTCATTATGGCCCTCCTTCAACACGGTCGCTTTTCATCGACTTCAACTCATTATCTGGGAAGTTGATCGAGAGACTCCCTTCCAATACCTTAGAGCTAGCATGCCCTAATGGAAATTTCTTCGCACTCGACGATGAGTTCACATCATTGGCTTTCAATAGAGTGATTTCACGAGTGTTCGACTTCGGTTCCTGTATTCACATTCTGTGAATTGTGCTGATAGTACCTTAAGGGCCATCATCATTATTGGTGGTTTCTCTCATGCTTGTTAACAATTTACATCATTGACTGGTAATCAAATGACTTTCTATCATGTTCGACGTCAACACATCTATTTGCATGCTAGGATTTGTACTTTGATCGGGTCGTGTTGGAGCACAAGACCCTGGACATGGTTATGATGATATGCATGTCTCTATCAAATGGCTAGCTACGACCAGACCATGAATTATCATATGTGATCCTTCTTATTATTGGATGGCTATGACCATACCTTGGTTTCATTATGATCTTCTTTGATGGATGGTTGCACCAATACCTGGATCCATTTACATGATCATTCTCTGGATGGTTGCATCCATGTTGCGATTCATGTATCATTCGACAGAGATCTCAGTTTATGTATATGTATCTATACTTGCTTGCAATTTTTCTGACGGTAGACCGATTCCCCGCACTGATCTATAAAGCATTTCATCCCTCACTCTAGCTCGGCCTTCATGCTATAGGGGGAATCTGTTACATAGAATTTTGTCACTATCCTTGTACTCCCTGTTACTTGATCCTGGAGGACCTCTACAGTGAACCCCCCATGCTTTGCCTTCATGAAGAAACTCCCATTGTGTCCCTCTTCATGAGTAGATCAATTCCCTTTTGCACCATTTCCCTTGAAATTTCTATTTTTCCTAGTTTACAATACCGATGCTAATGGCCTTTGTCTCCCCCGTGCCGCTGTGTAGAGATTATCACTACTCCTCGCACTGACCAGAGTGACAGAGTTGTGTTTCAGTCACGTTGGTCCTGTTATGTATTTTTTTTTTAAATTAGAGCCGAAGCTTCCAGCTCTAGAAGCATTATAATGGAAGTCTGGTAAATGGTTTGGCCGGATGGGGTCGAGGATGATAGTTTGGGTTCCTTCCCCCTATAATGATGGAACTATCTCAAGGGATAAGTCCTTCTCCCATGAGAAGAGGATCCATCTCCCATCCATATTTCCTATATAAACATCCCTTCTTCCCAAGCACAAGATAGTTATAGTTTTTGGCTGAGTGTGAGTATATTATTTTGGATTAGACAAGAAAGCTATTACTAGTTGTAGCCATCTAGTTGTGTGAGGGAGAAGTGTGTTTGGTTTGGAGTGAAGCCTAAAGGGAAGAGCCTTTAAACTATTGTTGTTTGAAGCCATCATGGAATGCTAGCAGAAGTGTGTGGGAACCTGGTCTTGTCAGAGGAAGACTGTAACGTCAAGACAAATGGTTGTAATCTCTCTTTGATATTAATATATGCAACTATCGATTGATTTCCTACATGTTTTGTAATATTACATATTCGTGTCTTAATGCTTCTTGACTCGTTAAGTAGGTTGAATTGAAATTTGTCTATTATTATGTTTGTGTGTTGTTGTTGTTTACTTGTTTCAGGAGCTTGAAGAAGGAAGCGAGAGATTGTTGGAGCAAGCAAGCGAGGACACCATCAAGCAAGATAAGTGACCAAGAGGTAGGCCCTATTGATTGATTCTAACCTAAGGAAATCTTCCATATAATGTATCTATTGTGGCTATACGTATTATCGAGCTAGAGGAATTTGTTCATGTTCGCACTTATAATTTTACTTCACCACAAAGGTATCGTTGGATCTTGCACAATATTATCACTGATAGTTTTAGTTCCCTCTACGAGATCGACAGTGACGAAAACTGAGCCCAAACAACCTATACTCCTTCCCCATCCTCTTCCTAAAGGAGCACCAAGAAAGGAATTTTGTACCTCAAACCGAGGGGCAGGTTCAACACGATATGTTTGACTTCACTTCATTGATTTTTGACCTCCATCCACATTCAAATAGGCAAGGGGTGAAGAACCATGAAACTACTTGTCAAACTTTACAAATCCTTATCTCTCTGTTTTTAATGGGGTATATTCCTTGTAGTGATCTAAAAATTGTACCTCGACTTGCAAGGACTGGACATTATTTGAAAGCCGACCCCACTTCTTGATAGGTCTTGTCTCATCATCCTCATTATCTTCATCCTCTGCAGACTTTGTATTGACATTGTGATCAACGCTTTCTTTTAACTTTTTCAATGCTTTTTTCTCTTCTTCTTGACCCCTTTCCGTTGTTCTTTCTTCTAAATCTCCATCATTTTTTTCCTCCATCTTAACCTCCACCACAACTACAACATCTTCAACCTTACCTCCCAAATTTTTGGCTCGAGAATGTTCTACAACATTCTCATCTTCAACATTATAATCATTTACTGCTTCACCTTGTTTCCTTTTTTTACTGTCGCTCTCATCTTCCTTATTATCAATTTCCTTTCAACCTTCTTTAATTTCTGCATAGGATTTTTCTAAACGCCGAAATGCTTCTTGAATTTTACTAAACCACTCCATGAATTCAGGTCGTGAATGTAATGGCATATTGTGCAGCAAACAATGTTCAAAGACCTACATGATTATATTGTGCGACATGGCTCTGATGTCACTGAAGCAACAAAACCTGTAGCTTGTTGGCTTTAATGTAAAAATACACAAGAGGTATTTTGTAATAATAATTTATTATATATAAAAATGTATAAGTGATATAAAATGTTACAATGAGGACCCGCATATATACCTAAGAAGGTGTCATTTCGTGACTGGGCATGTCTTTTAGACATGCCTTTTCACTTAAATAATGACTACTTAACATAATCATTACTTGATTATTTAGTATTTACATTTATTTATATTTATTTATGTTTTTTTTTTATACAATTTATGCTTGTACTTCTCATTAAATACTCTAGAAGACTTGAAATATAGAGATATCCATTGAGGATACAAATATTATATATTAAAATGTATGAAGAATGATGATACAATGAGAATGAGGGTCCTATATATATATCCAGGTAAGTACTCTTTCACTAACAGTTATGTCCTTAGGGACATACCTTTTCATTAATTGCTAACTAATTAATTATTAATCTTATTTGTTGTCTTTTACATTATTTGTGTTTATTTCTATATAAATTTAGTTTGTTACATTTCCTTCCCCTTCAAAAAGATTTATCCTCAAAGCTTATTGATGAAGGATTGGTTCTCTTCTGTTGATCGACATATCTTCTTATTTCTGATCTTTCATCTTTGTTGATACAAGACGATATGATGTTCTGAGCGATAGAAAGAATTGTCGTATTGAAAACAGATCAGAACATCCTAGATTAATCCTTTGGGAAATCTTTTGACCCTTGGATTTGTGTGGTGAATAATTATTGTATAACTTGATTGAGCTCACTTCAATATTTTTTGGAACATAATTTTGTTTATGCTCTGCGTGATATAGATTTGTAGATTTATGAAGGTGTCTACTCTTGTGATTCGGGTGTAGATAATGAATTTTTCTTGTTTGAACTTCCTTAAATGTTTTTATGGCAGTT
Organism: Pinus tabuliformis; assembly: GCA_031772625.1. Taxonomy (NCBI): domain Eukaryota; kingdom Viridiplantae; phylum Streptophyta; class Pinopsida; order Pinales; family Pinaceae; genus Pinus; species Pinus tabuliformis. The sequence continues at coordinate 862,834,899 of CM062816.1, forward strand.
TCCTGATCTCCTTCGGGCATTGTTGTTGTTGACTTGACTATTGAATCCTCATTTGGAGCATCTGTTGTTTGAACTAAAACCTCTGAGTACATCTTTACTTTAGTAGGATTTGGATTTGCCGCAACTGTGAGATTAGTGGAATCAATGTTTGTTTCTTCATCTTGGACTGCTACATCTGGAAATTTTGATGCTTCCTTTGCGACAAGTTCTTTGAACCTATTCGTCAATGATTTATTTTCTTCCTTAATTTTTTTAATATGTTTGAGCAGATTTTGATTATGATTTTTGAGACGTAAGCATCGCCCCTTCTCTGAGTCAACTTTATTTCGGCCTTCACGCTTCTCGTCTTTTAAACACTTGATTTTTTCTACTAATGTTTGGTTAAGTCTCATTAAACGTAAATTTTATTCTTCTTGTTCTAATAAATTCTCCTTGAGTTCCTTCTTTGATGCTTTAGCTTTCTTGACTTGTTTGAGTAGTTTTTCTTGGTGATCTATGAGGCGCGAAATTTCCTTGTCTTTGCTGCAGATGAATTCTTCAAGCGCTTGTTTCTTCTTTGATATAGTTTTTTCATTATCTTGAAACATCAAGTATGATATATCCCTAAGGTATTCTAATGAAGAATTTATTGATTTTGATTTACATGTTATGTCTCGAAACGTAACCATCTTTCCTTTATAAGGAAATGCTAAAACTTGTTTCTCTATGTTTAACATGAATGTATCCAAATCCTTAAACCAGGGTTGATCGAGTATGATGTCAGTGTTTTTATCCATCCTTACAACATGAAATTGAGCTATGTACTCATAAGTATCTATTGTCATTTGTAGATCACTAATTTTATAATCTTTTTGGTCAAAAATATTTTTCTTTACACCAATCCTTAGCTCTAGAATTAATAGTTGACTTTCCAAGTTGATGTTGATATAATTTTTATCATTGCTTGGGCTTATGGTGACATTAAATTCTCTTCCTTGGATACTTCCTTTTAATATAATTACTCTGTGATCTATAACTGAAAGGCCATTATAGGAAAACCTTTCTTCCTTCGTCATTTTAGAATTGAGCTCCATCATTTCTTTTCAATGATTGATCCCATTTGTTTTGTCAAGATGACTAAAGGTATTATGTGATTTCTTATATATATATATATATATATATATATATATATATATATATATGTATATATCTTTCTTTCTTTTTCTAATTTAATTAATTAATTAATTTTAATTAATTAAATTAATAAAAAATATATTATTATTATTTTTAATTAAATCAATTAATTAATATAATACTATTATGTAACAATATAACATGCCTTATGTAAATAACCTAGGTAACTCTAAATGCCTGATGTAATTATTTGTGACTGTAAACACGCCCTTCGATCGAGGCAGAACGTTTGACTGTTTTTTTTAATTGCATGATTTGTTGATACACTGGCTGACAACAGTGCAAACAGGTACGAGTGGTCAACGCTGACAGCTACTAGAGGAGGACACTAGTCAGATGGCATGCACAACCAAAAACGTTGCAGACAAGCACGATTTTCTGTGACGTATCTCAAAATCTAATCTGCAAAATATTCTGTGACATATCTTGAAATCCAATCTGCAAAATATTATACGCTTCAGTCTTTCACTGTTTTCGCTTTGTTGGGACTTCGTTCTTAAAGGCCAAAAAAATGTCTGAGATTCGGTATTCTGAAAAATACTACGACGATAACTATGAGTACAGGCATGTGACGCTTCCCCCTGATGTTGCGCAGCTTCTTCCGAGGGATTTCCTTTTCACTGAGACTGAATGGAAAAAATTTTGGATTCAGTAGTCTTGTGGGCGGGTGCACTATGTTATTCACTGCCTAATGTGGGACCACGGTTGGCGATGTTGGATTTTAGCAGGAGTAATGGATGTCGCTGATGGACAAGGCTGACTAGGGTTATCGATGCTTCTATGGTGGCAGGGACTTGCCACAGTAAAGGATGTCAAGTCAACGACCATGCAGTTTTGTTTTCTAATATTGTTTTTATATAATAAAAAATATATATCAATTTTTTTTTTAATTTATATATATGGATTGCTATTGCTTTCCTTTTTCTTTTTAAATCTAGTTTTTAATATGTATTATTATTTTTTTAACTTTTATGCTTGAAGACCCATTTTTTTGTTTTTTTAATGGCCAAATGCATGACAACAAGTTGGTGAAACTCCAAAACTGGTAGCAAAACGCTAGAATCACGATGGAAACACAGTTGATGATAGGTTAATGGCCAAAGGTTGGGTCAGACAAATCTTGGAAACCAAATGAAGCGAACAAAGTTCATACTTCTCATTAAATACTCCAGAAGACTTGGAATATAAAGATATCCATTGAGGATACAAATATTATATACTAAATTATATGAAGAATGATGAGACAATGAGAATGAGGTTCATGTATATATAGTCAGGTAAGTACACTTTCACTAATGGTTATGTCCTTAGGGACATACCTTTTCATTGATTTCTAACTATATAATCATTAATCTTATTTGTTGCATTTTACATTATTTGTGTTTATTTTTATATAAATTTAGTTTGTTACAATATCACTTGGTAATTTAGCAGGAATCTTCGACCAAAAAGGATAATGGTAAATTGGATCATTCATGAGTCGGGGTAGATCTGGTAAATCTATCATCGTAATGAAAGGTAATTGATAGTTAAATTCTCGCTAAGAATGTGGATACCCTTGAGGATTTAGCCCAACCCCTAGAGGAGGATATCCAGGATATCCTGGAATAGCTTGTGCAATTGAAATTTTCATTCCTCCAGGATAACTAGTGTAAGTTATACCAGGTTGAGTTTGAAATGAAAATCCTTGAAAAGTTTGACCAAGATATGGTTTGCAACAACCTTGGTGAAAATTCCATGTAATAAAATTAATAATGGCAAAATAATAACCATGGTTGATGGGGCACATATTCCAAGCTGAATGTTGGGAAAAAGCATAGTGATGGGGATCACTGGTGATTGATTAATGGCTAAGGAAGTTGAAAAATGCAATGGAAAAGGAATGGAAAAATGTCATTTTGGCACTTTATTTATGAAAAATATGGAAATTAGGAGAAAAGGGAGGTGAAATTTCACATGTTGCATGTGAGGAGGAAATTTAAGGAAAATAATTGAAAATGAAGAAAATAGAGACCTCATTAATAAAAAGGCTTCTGAGGATTAGTCCATAGACTTTTGTCAGTTCATTTTTGGAGCTCTCTCTCTATTATCTCTCTCATACTCTTGGACACTTAGATTTTTCTTGGAGCACTCTTGGAGGAGTGTGGCATACTTGGAGTTTTGGAGCAAGAAGGCAAAGGAAGAGAAGGAAAGCACAAGAGGACATCGAGATCAGGAGCTACAATGGGTTTTGCTTGCACGTACTAAGTTTCATGTATGTTTTCCTCACTAGTTTTGGCATGCATGGCATATGCATGTGGTTTATTGGTCATGATATGTCATTGGCATGGAGGATTCCCTAGATTGACAGAGGATTTTCCTATCCTTTCCATTCCTGGATATCCATGGAGTTGTGGGTTTATTTATTTGTTTTTCTAGTCAGCTCTCATTGTTTCTTTTAGATTGGGTTGACTTATTAGTTCCTGGAAGCCTTGGTTGGACAAACACTCTGGAGCCCTTGTAAAATCTTGGGTTGAGTTATTAGTCCTGAAAGCATTGGTTGGAAAAATGCTCTGGAAGCCCTTGGTGGGTTTAGTTACTAGTCTTGGAAGCCCTGGTTGGACAAACGCTTTGGAATCCCAGAGTAAGTTGTGGGTTGAGCTACTAGTAGTGGAAGCCTTGGTTGGAAAAAATGATCTGGAGCCCTAGAAGGCTTAGGTAGAGACCAATCTAATGATGTTCTTGTGATGTCCGACTGTGAGGTGGAAACACTATTTGATGGGTTGAGTCAGTTTGGCCTCTTGAAGCCCTCAATGGTTTTGATTGATTTGTTTTATGATATCCCAGAGTCATGTTTGGAATATGGCACAAGGGTGACTAGCTGAAGAGAGATTTGGCTCAACTATCTATGGTTGGGTGGTTCGTGGAAGTCCCACAACTAGTTGGACTTTGCATCATTAATATGAGGTTATTTCTCTTCATTATTTCACGAGTATTATACTGGTTTCTATATGGGTTATATGGTTTTTTCTCCTTGGTATTTCTCTTGTTATTTTGCTAGTTATGAACATGTGTTATGATAGTGGTTATGTATGGCTCTCCTCATGTTTTTACTTGTTAATGAATTAACAATGTATCTATGACCTAATGGATCAAACTACAACTAATGTGATGAGGCATCAACGCTTCTTAGCGATTCTTTGATGAGTATGAGACCATGTTGTTTAAACCTGTAGATTACATATTTATGACATGTTTGACAAAATTCCTGTCATGGCTAGTAGGGGTCTAATCAAGTCCTTGTTCAAGTAATTGCATTTGCATCATTGTTCTTTTGTTATCTTTTAGTTTTGAAAGTGTCATTTAGTTCTGGGTAGTGACATGGGATCTGGGCCTGAAAAAGTGGCTCAAATCCCAGAGACACAAGCACAAAACTGGGTAGAAAAGTCACTAGATGCATGCATACCCATGTTGTGGGAGCGTCTGGAGACTCCTAGACACATTCTTGCCCATATCAAGGGAGCATATGGGGTTTTAATGATCTAAAAACTCAGTTGGTCTTAGGGGCTGGTTACATAAGTGGTTGGGATAGCTCCTAGGAGTTATGTTGTTGTAACAACCCTAATGAAAATTCCATGTAATAAAGTTAAAAACAATAACCACAGATGAATGGGACACTTATTCCAAGCTAAATGTTGGGCAAGACATCTTAGGGGGTGTTCATTTTGTTATTTATGGCTAAGTAAATTGGTAAAGGAAATGGTTAAGGTATTAAAAGGAATTTTGGCACATTTATTGATGAAAATAATGGAGATTAGGAGAAAAATGACATGAAAGGTCAAAGGTTGCATGTGATGACGAAAATGAAGGAAAATAATGGAAAATGAAGAAAATAGAGGCCTCATTCATAAAAAGGCTTTTGAGGATCAGTTGGTAACCTTTTGTCAGTTTTGATTTGGAGTTCTCTCATTATTCTCTCTCTCTCTCTCTCATACTCTTGGATACTTAGAGTTTTCTTGGAGCACTCTTGGAGGGTGTGGAATAATTGGATTCTTGGAGCAAGAGGCAAAGGAAGAGCAAGAAAGTGCAAGAAGGCATCAACATCAGCGATTACATCATATTTTCTTGTAGGTATCGAGTTGCATGTATGAATTCTTCACTAGTTTTGGCATGCATGGCATATGAATGTGGTTTCTTGGTTGTGATCTGTCGTTTTTATGGAGGATGGCCTAGATTGACAGTGGTTTGCCTAGCCTTTCCATTTGCTAGATATCCATGGTGATTATGGGTTTAATTTCATTTTCTGTTTCTTTTTGGTTCTCGTGTTTCCTTAGCTTGGGTTGAGTTACTTGTCTTGGAGCCTTAGTTGGAAAAAGTTCACTCTAGAACCCTGTATCAGCTTGGGTTGAGTTACTAGTCCTGGAGCCTTGGTTTGAAAAACACTCTGGAACTTGGTATAAGTTGTGGGTTGAGTTACTAGTCCTGGAAGCCTTGGTTGGAACAAAAGCTCTGGAAGCCCTGGAAGGCTTGGATGGAGACAAATATGATGATGGTTTTTGTGATGTCAAACTGTGAGGTGGAATCACTATTTGATGGGTTGAGGTGGATGGCCTCTGGAAGCCCTCGATGAGTTTTCATTGATATGTTTTATGAGATCCCACATTCATGCTTGGAATATGGCACGGGGGTGAATGGTTGAAGAAAGATTGCATGGTTAGGTGGCACGTGGTAGTCCCATCTCCAGTTGGTTCATTGCATTCATTAATGAGAAAATCAATTCCCTTGTTTTTCATGTGTAAAGGTACTAATGTATTTATGGATTTGATGGCTGGTGTGTTTATTGTATTTTTGTCCCTATTATGCTAGTTAAATGCACATTTTATGACAATAGTTATGTATGGCTCTCAGCATGTTTTTACTTGTATGTGAATGGATAATGTGTTTATGACCTAATAGATGATAATGCAAAAAAGGCATAAGGGAACAATGGTTCATAGTGATTCTCAAATAAGTATGACATCCTACACTTAATTCTATTATTTACACTTACAGATTACATGTCGATGATATGTTTGACGAAATGTTTGTCATGGCTATTAGGGATCAAGTCAAGGTATCAAATAAGTATTTTCTTTAGAACTTTCACTTCCATGTTACTTTACTGATGTGAAGAGATGGATCAGTTATGGGTAGTGACCTGTGCTCTAGGCCTAAAAAAAGTGGCTCAAATCTCGGAGTCACTAGCACAGAACTGACAATTTTTGTCCACAATCGCTGGTAGGCAGGCTTGTGAGAGCAACTTTAGGTTGTTTGTCACTCCCTTGGCTATAGCATGAGAGCGAATATGGCCCAAGAGAGCTAAAATAACAGTTGGGCCCAGGGATAAGATGTCTAAGTAGTTAACTTGTCTTCTGAGGGTTCTGTTGATTATTATGAATGTATGTATGGTGCGTTTCTTTCGATTCCACTTCCTTAATGTGACTTAGGAGGTCGAATCATATCATAGTGGCCTCCGGTCACATGTTTACCTCGGTTGGTCGGTTTCTTGGGTAGATGTGGGAGGAGGGTGCTATAGAGTGGTATCGGAGCATGGTTCACCCCTCGGACTGGATGGACTATGTGTTGGTCATGCATGCATGTCAATTGAATTTGTGTCTCTTACAATTATATACTTGTTACATTTGCTTTATGACTGATTAGGGTTGTAGTATGGTTATCATGGAGAATTTGTTATTGATTTCATGGAATGTATTTAGAATAAGTATGTGACTGACTGTGTATGGATTATATGTCACTTACATGTCAATTTCATGGTACCTACTTACATCCTTGAATGTTAGGTTGCATTTTGAGTATTTTGACTACATCCATCAGTCTTGTAGGTTGATTACAAGAACCGATCGATTATGTCCAACTACATGTGGTTATGTGTATTTTTAGTTGGTTTAGGATTGCTTATGCATATTGTTGGTTGCATGTGGTAATGTGTATAATGGAGTGATGGTTGTTGTCATGCATGAGGTCATAGCATGCATTTTTGATATGGCCTTGAATTGATGACTAGATCCTAGTTAAAGTAATGTTTATGAGTTGATACATTTACTCGTGTATGTCTATATGTTGTTATGATTATGTTATACATGTACCACATTGATTTGGTAATCTTGCAGACAAGGTATCCTCCCCAAGTTATGCTAAGGTATGTGATTTATTGTGATTGGTTTATCTGACATACCATGCCTTGCAAGAAGAAATATCAAATGGATAGCAAGATGGTTGACTATAGAGACTCTCCCTACAAATCCGAAGAGAAATATGGTATTGGGAACCCCTTTGACTTGGAAGTTACATTGAGAATTTTAAAGGAGGAGATAAGGAGTTGTAAGGAATATAATGAAAAAAATCATACAATCATAGGAAAATTTAGCAGAGATGAATGTAGTAATACTTCAGAGCTTGTCAAATTAGCAGCGACAAGGACCACTACGAATCAGTCATGAGCAGGAAGATAAAACTAATGGGGCATATCAAAGCAAGTCTCATAATAGACACATGTCAGATAGATCTAAAACCATCCGATATGGAAGATTGTTGGACACTATGGAGAGAAGAAGGGATAGACACAGGTATGATTCTAGTTCTAATTCAGATAGGCATTATGATTGTCATCGGTATCATCCTTACAGGAGGAGTGATATGGGATACTTTCTGGATGAATTTAAGAAAGAGAAGCCACCTACTTTTGATGGAGAGATAACGAGATCACAAGGTGTATAGGCATGGTTGATTGGTATGAAGAAGTTATTCAAGTTGAATGACTACTCAGAGAATATGAAAGCTAGAGTGGCTACTTTCGGTCTTAAAGGTAAAGCAGACATCTAGTGGGAAGACATGAAGAATATCAGGGACATAAATGAGGAAGGAAGATCTGAATTTGAGTGGCTATTCAAGAAGAAGTATTTGTCAGAGAGATACTTCGATGATAGGGAAAAATAATTCTATGAACTAAATATGGGATCCAGGATAGATGATGAGTACACCAGTAAGTTCTTGGAACTATTGAGGTATGTGCCTTACCTCAAGGAGGAGAAGGCTAAGCTTCAAAGATTCATTAGTGGATTATCGATTGCATTCAAAGACAGGATCAAGTTTGATGAGCCTAGATCATTGGAGGAGGCCATTCAAAAGCTAAAGCATTGCTATGAACAATCAAAGTACAGAATCAAGACTAAGCTAGACTGGAAAGGTAATGTAAAGAACAAAGTCAAATGGGATAAAAAGCAAGCAAGGCCACAGAGTATAGATAAAAAGGATAATTTTTCACTTCCTAAGAAGTTCAATGCATCAGGTAGAGGACAAGGACATTGGCCTCAGGAGAAAAGTAAGGATCCCTTATGTTATTGGACTTGTGGTAAAGATCACCTTAGGAGGGATTGTCTGCAACATTAGAGTGGTAGACCTAAGATATACATTGCACAGGAGGCATGGACTGTTGGAGATGCAGGCCAAATTATTCCTCGTATCTATGTAGCCATGGACAACATGTAGGAAGAACATCAGGCATCTATCATTGAGATGGATGGTAAGATCTGTGATCAAGTTATTTCTATTTTTATTGGCCCTAGATCTAATTATAGCTATGTTAGTCCTGACTTGGTGGATAAGTGTGGTTTGAATAAGGAATTGCATGCAGAGTCTTGATTAGTGTAGTTGGCTACAGGTATGAAGTAGTGAGTTCCTCATTGGGTAAGAGCTTGCACATTTTATTTGAATGGTATGCTTACCGTAGTACATTTGAATGTATTATCATTGGGTTCATAAAGTATGTTATTGGGCATGGATTGGTTGTATCTACATAGAACCAAGTTTGATTACTATGACAAAGCTATTGAGTGCGTTGATGAAAATGGAGAACTAAGAGTCTTGCAAGGTAAGAATAAAGCCACATCAGTTAGGATGGTGACAGCTATGCAAGCCAAGTGTAGCTGCGGGAAAGGGTGCAAGCTATTTTCAGTACACATTTCTAGTGATAAGGGTAAGGAGGCTAAGGATGCATATGTGTTGAATAAGTACCTAGTTTTACAATAGTTCAGGGATGTAATCCTGAGGACATTATAAAGTTTCCACCTCATATGGAGGTATAATTTTCTATTGAGTTAGTGCCAGGGGTAGCTCTAGCATCAAAAGCACCTTATAGGATGAGCACACCTAAGTTGGTTGAGTTAAAGTTGCAGATGAAGGAAATGTTGGAAAAGGGATACATTAGGCCAAGTGTATCACCGTGGGGTACACTGGTCTTGTTTGTGAGAAAGAAAGGTGATACCCTCATATTATGCATTGATTATAGGTAGTTGAACAAAGTGAATATCAAGAACATATATCCTTGTCAAGGATTGATGACTTTTTCCATCAGATTAAGGGAGCAACAATGTTCTCGAAGATTGACTTGAGATCCGGATACCATCAGGTACGCATCAAAGAGGAGGATATATAAATGGCTGTGTTCAAGACCAAATATGGGCATTATGAGTTTTTTGTTGTTCCATTTGGCTTAAATAATGCTCCAACTACATGCATGTGTTTGATGAATAGTGTGTTACGTCCATATTTGGATAAGTTTGTTATTGTTTTCATTGATGATATACTGGTATATTCTAAGAAGGAGGAAAAGCATGCTGAGAACTTAGCAATAGTGTTGAGGTTGTTGAGAGAGCATCAGTTGTATGCTAAGCTCAACAAATGTAGCTTCTTTAACACTGAGGTACACTACTTACGACATGTTGTCACCAAGGAAGGCATTGCAGTTGATCTAGAGAAGATAAGAGCCATCATGGAGTGGGTAGCTTCTAAGAGTGTGGATGAGGTGAGATCTTTCATGGGTTTAGCATGATACTATAGGAGGTTCATCAGGAACTTCTCACATATTTCTTATCCTATGACATCATTGCAAAGGAAAGGTAAGAATTTCAAATGGACTGAATAGTGTGATACTAGCTTTGAGCAACTTAAGAAGTTGTTGACACATGCACCAGTGCTACCGATTGCAGATCCAGACAAAGAGTTCGTAGTATGTAAAAATGCTTGCAAGAGAGCACTTGGTGGAGTCCTTATGCAAGATGGATAGGTGGTATGTTATGAGTCCCAAAAACTAAATGAACATGAGCAGAACTACTCGACACATGATCTCGATTTGGTAGCAATTGTACATGCACTGAAGATGTGGAAGCACTATCTTCTTGGTAGGCAGTTTGTGCTTATGAGTGATCACAAAAGGTTGAGGTATTTGTTGACTAGCTAAATCTGAATGCCATGCAGGCTAGATGGTTGGCCACAATAATTGAGTTCGAATTTGAGATCAAAGGCAAGGAGAACCGAGTGGCAGATGCTCTTAGTAGACAGATACAGGTGAATCACTTGGCAACTATGAGCTCTTATGGGACAAATTTATAGGATAGGATCTTGCGGGAAAGACAACATGATGTTAGATATATGGAGATTGTGCATAGGTTGCAGTAGAGCATAGGTATAGGCATAGGTGATGGAACAAGTACAAGTACAGGTAGTAGTATAGGTAGAGGTGATGGCACAGGTATAGGTATAGGTACAGGTGCAGGTGCACAGGACTTGGACTATTGTATTACAGTAGATGGATTGGTCAAGTTCTGGGACAGGATATATGTATCGAATAACAGTGAGCTCAATAAGGTGATATTGAGGGAGTTTCATGTGAAACCATATTCAAGTCACCCAGGTTATTAGAAGGCATTCACAACAATAAAGAGATCTTACTATTGGCTAAATCTGAAGAGGGATGTAGCATATTTTGTGGCGAGATGTTTCGATTGTCATCGAGTGAAGGTAGAGTGAAAACAACTAGGTGGACTTCCCGAATGGAAATGGCAGGTCATTTCCATGGATTTCATCACAGGGTTTTCGAAGACAGTGAAGCAGCATGATTCCATCATGGTCATTATGGATGGGTAAACAAAGGTTGCACACTTCATTCCAGTGAAGTCTACATACTCAGCTAGCAATGTGGCACATGTATTCATCTAAGACATGGTTAGACTACACAGTGTTCCAAAGAAGATTGTATCAGACAGGGATGTGAAGTTCACTTCCAAGTTTGGAAGGAGTTATTTGTAGGTTTGGGCATAGAGTTGGCCTTCAGCACAACTTATCATCCCTAGGCAAATGGACAGACAAAGAGGATCAACAAGATACTAGAGGACATGTTGAGGATGCATGTAATGTATTAGTAGAGGAAGAGGGAAGATTATCTCCCTTTGGTTGAGTTTTAATACAACAAAGGTTATCAGGAGTCACTCGAGATGAGTCCCTTTGAGGCATTGTATAGGCGGAGTTGTAACACACCCATTAGTTGGATTGATCCAGTTAGCAAAATATTGGTTGGACCAGATATGTTGGCAGACATGGAATAGAAGATTCAGGTGATCAAGAAGAATCTCAAGGTAGCACAGGATAGGCAGAAGAGTTATGCAAATAGGAATAGGTTGTTTAAGGAGTTTTAGGTTGGGGAACAAGTGTACTTTCACATCAAACCGAAGAAGAGTTCCTTGTGGATTGGGTCATGTGCCAAGATGGAACCATGGTTTTGTGTTCCCTTCAGTATTATTGAGTGGATTGGGCCAGTAGGCTATCGACTAGCACTGCCTCCGGCAATGAAAGTCCATGATGTTTTCCATGTCTCATTAATTAAGAAGTACGTTAAAGATGTTGATCATGTGATTGACCAGTTTGTATTGCAAGTGGAACCAGATGGAGAATTTCAGCCCAAGCCTCAGTGTATTTTGCAGAAAAAGGTGCTCATGCTCCAAAACTGAGCAATAGAGAAAGTTAAAGTGAAATGGAAGCACCTTGGACCCGATGAAGCTACATGGGAGATGGTGGATCAGATGCAAACCATGTATCCTTCCTTGTTTGTCGGTTGAGGCAAAGAAGATTTGATATGGTGGTTTAGTATTTGTTTATGGTGGCTTGGTATATGCTTTATGGTGGTTTACTATTTTCTTATGTTGGTTTAGTATATGCTTTATGGTGATTGATATATGCTTTATGATAGTTGATATATGTTATATGATGTTTTGATATATGCCTAGATATGGTGCTAGTATATGTTTAATATATGTTTTGGTATATGATGCGGGATATGTTTTGGAATATATATATTTTGATGATGTTATTATCTATACACCCATGTATGGATGTAAATACTGTAACGGGTTGTGTTATAAAGCTCCACTATGCAGTATAGGTGTTATGTTATTATGCTATCATGTGGTTATGTTATCATGATGTTATGATGTCATATGAGTTGGCACTCAATAGGATTATTATTGTAAATATTGTAATGAGTTGTGTTATAAAGATCCACTATGCGGTATATTATCATGTTGTCATGATGTTTTGTCTTGAGCAAATAGTTCATTGTAAATACTACATCAAGCTGTGTTATAAACCTCCATGAGTAGTATGTCTTCTTTCAGCAGGTTGTTAAGGTATATGTGTGATTGAACACTGAGTATGGTGTCCCCAACGAGGAGGGTTCAGTAATAACCCTGGTGAGAATTCCATGTACTAAAGTTAAAAACAATAAGCATGGATAAATGGGACACATATTCCAAGCTGAATGTTGGGCAAGACATCCTAGGGGGTGTTCATTTGGTTTTTTATGGCTAAGGAAATTGGCAAAGGAAATGGATAAGGCATTAAAAGGAATTTTGGCACATTTATTTATGAAAGTAATGGAAATTAGGAGAAAAAGGATGTGAAAGGTCACAAGTTGCATGTGAGGATGAAAATGAAGGAAAATAATGGAAAATGAAGAAAATAGAGGCCTCCTTCATAAAAATGCATCTCAGGATCAGTTGGCAACCTTTTGTTAGTAAAGGTTTGGATTTATCTCATTATTCTCTCTCTCTCTCTCATACTCTTGGATACTTAAAGTTTTCTTGGAGCACCCTTGGAGGGTGTGGCATACTTGGGTTATTGGAGTAAGAAGAAAAAGGAAGAGTAGGAAAGCACAAGAAGGCATCATCATCACCAACTACATCATATTTACTTGCATGTATCGAGATGCATGTCTGATTTCTTCACTAGTTTTAGCATGCATGGCATATGCATGTGGTTTCTTGGTTGTGATCCGTCATTGACATGGAGGATGGCTTGGATCGACACTGGACTACCTAACCTTTCCATTTCCTGGATATCTATGGTGATTGTGGGTTTACTTTCATTGCTTGTTTTTGGTTGGTTCTTGTGTTTGTTTAGCTTGGGTTGAGTTACTAGTCCTGGAGCCCTATACTAGCTTGGTTTGAGTTACTAGTCCTAGAGCCTTGGTTGGACAAACACTCTGGAGCCATTAGTGGGTTGAGATACTAGTCTTGGAGCCTTGGTTGGATAAATGCTCTGGAGTTGGGTATAAGCTATGGGTTGAGTTACTAGTCCTAGAAGCCTTGGTTGGAAAAAACTCTCTAGAAGCCCTGGAAGGCTTGGATGGAGACCAATCTGATGATGGTTTTTTTGATGTCTAACTGTGAGGCGGAATCACTATTTGATGGGTTTAGGTGGATGGCCTGTGGAAGACCTGGATGAGTTTTTATTGATGTGTTTTATGAGATCCCACATTCATGCTTCGAATATGGAACGGAAGTGAATGGCTGAAGAGAGATTTGGCTCAACCATTCTACAGTCAGGTGGAACGTGGTAGTCCCATCTCTGGTTGGTTCATTGCATTCGTTAATGAGAAAATCCTTTCCCTTGTTTTTCATGTGTAAAGGTACTGATGTATTTATCGATTTGATTGATATTTTTATTGTATTTATGTCCCTATTATGTTGGTTATATGCACATTTTATGGCAGCAGTTATGTACGACTCTCAACATGTTTTTACTTGTATGTGAATGGATATGTGTCTATGACCTAATAGATGATAATACAGCAAATGGCATAAGAGAACAATGGTTCATAGCGATTCTCAGATAAGTATGGCATCCCTACACTTAATTCTACTATTTACACCTGTAGATTACATGTTGATGATATTTTTGATGAAATTCCTGTCATGGCTAGTAGGGATCAAGTCAGGGTCTTGAACAAGTATTTACTTTAGTAATTTCAGTTCTATGTTACTTTACTGATATCAAGAGATGGATTAGTTATGGGAAGTGACCTGGGCTCAGGACCGGAAAAAGTGGCTCAAATCCTAGAGTCGCTGGCACATCACTGACAATTTTGGTCCATAATCGTTGGCAGGCAGGCCTATGAGAGCGAATTTAGGTTGTTGGTCGATCCCTTGCCCATTACATGAGAGCGACTATGGCCCAAGAGACCTAAAACAATAGTGGGACCAAGGGACATGATGTTTAAGTGGCTGACTTGTCTTCTGAGGGTTTTGTTGATGATGTTGGATGTATGTATGGTGTGTTTCCGTCGGTTCCACTTTCTTAATGTGACTTAGGAGGTCGAATCATATCATAGTGACCTCTTGTCGCATGTTTACCTCGGCTAGCCAGTTGCTTGGGTAGATGAGGGAGGATGGTGTTACAGTTGTTGATATGGAAGGTATGTATGGTGTGTTTCCATCGATTACACCTCCTTAAATGATACATAAGGAGTCAAATCATATCATAGTAACTTTGCGTTACATGTTTATCATGGTTGGTAAGTTACTTGGGTAGATGTGGGAGGAGGGTGCTACATAGTGGTACCAAAGCATGGTTCACCCCTCGAACTGGATGGGTTGTGTGTTGGTCATGCATTGATGCCGATTGCATATGTGTTTCTTGTGTTGTAAAACCATGTGCTTGTTCTATTTGCATGGTGTTGATCAGGGTTGTAGTGAGGTTGCCTTTGGAAGTTGATGGTGTTGTTGTGGACTGTGTCATCATGAGTGTATGGTTGATTATGCATTGTTTATGTACGTTAGTATTAACATGTGGTCAAGTGTACAGTGATGTGGTGGTTGTTTTCATGCATGAGGTCATGGTATGTGTAGTTGATGTGGTCACGCATTGATGGATGGACTCTAGTTAGAATGATGGTTGTATGGTTATATGCTTGAGTGTTATATTTATATATGATGTCATGATTATGTTATACATGTATTATGTAGATTTGTTGATCTTGCAGATGAGGTATCCTCCCCGAATTATGCTAAGGTACATCAGTTTATTGTGATTTGATTTAGGTGACATGATACACCTTGCAGGAAGAATATCAAAGATGACTAGCAAGATGGTAGACTACAGTTCCTGAGGCTCTCCCTATGGATCAGATGAGAAGTGTGTTGTTGGGCACTCTTCTAATTTGGTAGACACGTTTAGAAGCTTAAAGGCAGAAATAAGGAATTGTAAGGAAAACAATGACAAAATCACTCAAGCATAGGAGAAACAAGCAAAGGTAAATGCAGTGATACTTCAAAGTTTGTTAGAATTGCAACGGCGGGGACTGCTTTGGATCAGCCATGAGCAGGAGGAAAAAAATAATAGGGCATATGGAAATAGGTCTCATGGTGGTTATAGGTCAGATAGAGATGCCATAGTCAGAGATGGTATATTTTTGGATACTTCGGATAGGAAAGGTGATAGACACAGGTATCATTCTAGTTAAGGTTCAGACAAGCATGATGATCATCATTATCATCCTTACAGGATAAGTTAGAAGGGATATTTTTCAGTTGAATTTAAGAATGAAAAGCCACCTACATTTGATGGAAAGATGAAGAAATCATAGGATGCAAAGGAATGGTTTCTTGTTATGAGGATGTTCTTTTGGTTGCATGACTATTCATAGAACTTGAAGGCCATAATAGTTACATTTAGTCTCAAAGGTAAAGAAAATATTTGGTGGGAAGATGTGAAGAATGTGAGAGGTATTCATGAGGAAGACTTGACTTGGAATGAGTTCAAGAGACTATTCAAGAATAAGTACCTATAGGAGAGATACTTTGATGATAGGGAAAAAGAATTCTATGAGCTAAAGATGGGATCGATGAAATGTGAGGAGTACACTAGCAGGTTCTTGGAGCTATTACGGTATATGCCTTACCTCAAGGAGGAGAAGGCCAAGATTCATAGATTCACTAGTGGGTTACCAATTGCATTCAAAGACAGGATTGAGTTTGATGATCCTAGGCCATTGGAATAGGCCATGCGAAAGCTAAAGCATTGCTATGATCAATCGAAGTGTGGATCTGAGACTAATCCAGATTCGAAAGGTAATGCAAGGAACGAAGGAAAATGGGGCAAGAAGCAAGAAATACCTCGAGATACAGGTAATAAAGAGAATGCAACACTGTTTAAAAAGTTCTATGCATCTGACAGAGGACATGGACATCAATCTGAGGAGCAGAACAAGGATGCAGGTTGGAAGCCTATAGAGTGTTGGACTTGTGGAAAATATCATCATACGAGATATTCTCCATAGCATCAGGGTGGTAAATTGCAGATCTACAATGCTCAGGAGGCACAGACAGTGGGATACATTGGGAAGATTATTTCTAGGATCTATGCAGCGCTGGATAACAGATAGACATACCATCAGGGATCTATCATTGAGATGGATGATAAGATTTGTGATCAAGTTGTTTCTATTTTGATTGACCCTAGATCTAATTATAGTTATCTGAGTCCTAACTTGGTCAATAAGTGTGGTTTTAATAAATAAGTGCATGCATAATATTGGTTAGTACATTTGGCTATAGGTACCAAGAAGTGAGTTGATCATTAGGTAAGAGATTTTACATGTGATTTGCATGGTATGCCTACCTCAACACATTTGAATGTATTACCTGTTGGAAATAATACTGAGAGGGGGGGTGAATCAGTATTATTTAATCAATAATACTTTTTCATTTTCATACTCAGATTCATATACGCTACTTTAGTTAAGTATACCCGCGTATATATGCGACTGTGTCTATTGCAACTAGCGTATAACCATTAAACTCATGATTCAGTTATGTGATCTTCAATGGGTGCATCAGAACATTATTAGACATATTAACAGTCAACAGTAGCAGTAAAACAGATAGATCAACACACATAAGCAACACACATGAACACCATGATATAAGGTGGAAACCCAATGTGGGTGAAAACCACCTGCTGCAATTCGTTTCTATCTTCCTTTATTAAGAAACTTCTTTTACAATTTACTGATGCAGTCCTTTACCAGCACGCAGGCTACAACCTGCAAAAGGCTACAACCTTCTCTCGTTCTCCAGACTCTCCTGGAAGGGAGCTCCAACCCCCTTTTCTCTTGTACTAGCTAAGATACTAGTACGTAGGTGCCGACCTACAATCTTCTCTCCTCCAGGTACCACGTTTCATCAATTTTCAGACTGGACCCATAAATATCATTGAAGCACAAAACAATCAATACTAGCATCATCAATCTCTGAATCACTGAAACACTGAAACCCTGTCAACAACACAGTCACAGAGCAGAACTCTGCAATAACAATCAGAACCAACTGTACCATCAAAATCATGCATCAGAGTGCATACGCTACTTGGAAGTGCCTAACCTGCGTGTATACGCAACTTCATCAAGATGAACCAGCGTATATGTCATTAATCACTTATTCATAACTCTGCTGCACTTCCTGACTTCAGACATAACCAGATCATGACATATACAAGGATAATATATGTGTTAGCACCCAGATCTAGTCCATCGGATCACATAAATATGAGTCATTATGATCTTGATCCATATTAGTTCTTATCCATCAATACACACTCATCCAACCAAGATATGCAGAATACTGACACCATTAAACAGACATCAGAACTCATCAACAGTCAGAACCACCTGTAACTTCAGACATCATAGCTCAAATGATATACGCTACTATGATGAATCAAACCCACATACATACACGCTTTTTCCAAGGCCAACCCGCGTACAAATCTAAAAATATTTTCTTATAAATTTGCAGTTGTACCAGACATCAATCATACTATAAAATTTATATTACATGCGTCAGTATGCAGATCTATAATAAGCATAATCAACCATATAAAGATAGTTCATTTCAAACCATTTGATCTCGATCTCTCCTTAGATCTTGTTCTCCATCAACCGGTGAGATCCCACCTTAGCTCAGATCAAGAAATGTATCATCAACCCATAACCTGCATACTGGATCTCATACTTCATCAGATATTCAAGACTTTCTTAATCCCTTGCCTAATGATCTTCTTCTCCTTTTATAGTCTTAGGCCTTGCTCAATACCACGGTCCAAAACCATAATAAATCAATACCAAGAGCCCAATACTTGGGATCAACACACTTGTCGAGATACCATGGTCCAAAACCATAGGTTCAAATACCGAGGACTAACTACCACGGACCAAAAGTAAGCTTTCCGACATGTACGCGCTTTTCCGTGCATGAAACTGCATGTACCCTACTTGGTATATAGCGAACCTGCGTATACGCGACTTGGTATATAGTGAACCTGCGTGTATACCCTACTTGGCATATAGTGAACCTGCGTATATATATTTTCTCTTCATACTTGTAGTCTGATCATCAATTCCTTGTTGCTATCCTTCTGCACTATGATTTGTCATTAGTGTGATTTGCCATCAAGGACAACACTTGTGTCATAATGCCAACATTACCATTGGGATCCTATAGTATGTTGTTGGACATGGATTGGTTGTACCTTCATAGAAGCAAGGTGGATTCTTATGACAAATCCATTGAGTGCTTGGATGACAATAGGGAACAAAGAGTCTTGCGGGGTAAGAAGAAAGAAACATCAGTTATAATGGTGATAGCTATGCAGGCCAAGCATAGTCATAGAAAAGGGTGTGTATTATTTTCACTAGACATTTCTAGTGACAAAGGTAAGGCAGTTGAGGATGTAGATGTTTTGAGTAGGTACCCAGTTCTATAGTAGTTTCAGGATGTATTTCCTGTAGATATTTTAGAATTTCCACCTCACACGGAAGTAGACTTTTCTATTGAGTTGGTGCGAGGGGAAACTCCAACATCAAAGGAACCTTACATGATGAGCACTCCAGAGTTGGTAGATTTTAAGCTGCATTTGAAGGAAATGTTTGACAAGGGGTTCATTAGGCCAAGTGTATCACCATGGGGCGCACTGGTATTGTTTGTGAAGAAGAAAGATGGTACTCGCAGGCTATGTATTAACAATAGGAAGTTGAGCAAAGTGACCATCAAGATTAGGCATCTGTTACCGAGGATTGATGACTTGTTTGATCAGTTGAAGGGAGAAGAATTGTTCTCAAAGATTGATCTGAGATCCGAATATCATCAAGTACGCATTAAAGAAGATGACATCTACAAGAAAACTTTCCAAACTAGGTATGGGCATTATGAGTTTGTTGTAGTTCCATTTGGTTTAAATAATGCTCCAACTACTTTTATGTGCTTGATGAATTGTGTGTTGCGTCTGTACTTTCAGAAGTTTGTTATTGTGTTCATTGATGATATATTGGTATATTCTAAAAATGAAGAAGAACATGTCGATCATTTAGCAACAATGTTGATATTATTGAGAGAGCATCAGTTGTATGTTGAGCTTAGCAAGTGTAGTTTCTTTTAGACTGAGATGCACTAATTAGTACATGTGGTTTCCAAGGATGGAATATAAGTGGACCCAGAAAAGGTAAGAGTTATCATGGAGTGGGCAACTCCCATGAATGTGGATGAGGTGAGATCTTCCATGGGGTTAGCAGGTTATTATAGGAGGTTCATCAGGAAATTCTCACATATTTCTTATCCTAACACATCATTGCAGAGGAAAGGTAAGAAGTTTGAATGGACAGAGGAGTGTGTAGCCAGTTTTGAGGAACTCAAGTAGTTGTTGACACATGCACTAGTGTTAAAGATTGCAAATCCAGACAAAGAGTTTGTAGTATGTATAGATGCTTGCAAGATAGGACTTGGTGGAGTCCTTATGCACGATGGACAGGTGGTGTTTTATGAGTCACGGAATTTGAATGACCACGAGAAAAAATACCTGACACATGATCTTGAGTTGGTAGCGATCATACATGCATTGAATATGTGGAGGCACTATCATCTTGGCAGGAGGTTTGTATTAATGAGTGATCACATTGGTTTATGGTATCTATTTGACCAACCAAATATGAATGGAAGGCAGGCTCGATGGTTGGCCATGATCAGTGAGTTCATTTTTGAGATCGGGTATATCAAAGGTAAAGAGAACAGGGTGGAAGATGCTCTTAGCAGGAGGATACAGGTAAATCGCATAGCAACTATGAGCTCCTATGGGACAAATTTACAAAATAGGATCTTGTAGGCAAGTAAGCAGGATGTCAGGTATATGGAGATTGTGCACAAGTTGTCGTAGAGTTCAGGTAGTGGTACTAGTATAGGTACAGGTGGTGGTACAGGTACAGGCAAGGGTGGTGGTACTGGTATAGGTACATGTATAGGTACATATGCAGATGCACAGGATGTGGAATATTGTCTCACGAAAGATGGATTGGTCAGGTTTAGGGACAACATATATGTGCTAGATAATAGTGAGCTCAAGAAGGTGATATTGAGGGAGTTTCATGTGAAACCATCTTTAGGTCACCCACGCTATTAGAAGATGCTAACAGAAGTGAAGAAAATATATTATTTCCCGAACTTGAAGAGAGACGTAGAAGAGTTTGTGGCTAGGTGCTTGGATTTTCAGCAGGTGAAGGTAGAGTGTAAGCATCCAGGTGGACTACTACAGGCGAATCTAATTCCAGAGTGGAAATGGGATATCATTTCCATGGACTTTATCATAGGTTTTTTGAGGAGAGTGAGACAACATTGTAAGGACCACATCCATACTATATATATATATATATATTGTAAGATAAAAATCATAGCAAAATACAACCAGAAGAGAAACACATTGAGAATTAAATTTAGAACTATCTACCACATTCCTGAAATTCATTTCAGGAAACCTATCGTAAAATTTACATACATTTAACTACGACCATAAAGAAATAATACAAAATAATATGGCAACACATATGTACCATTCACCAGAAGACGAGACTCCACTTGCTTTGTTGTTACTTGTATTCCCTTTTTTCCGACCACCTCCGAGAGTGAATGACGACATACTTGATCTGAATGTGATGACCCATTGGTTAACCTCCCAGCCTATTCCTTGGGTACACTTCTTCCCCGCGGACCCCTGAGCTGCAATGAGGTTGTACGATGGAGGAATGCACAAGCTGGTAGAGGAGAGCACTCCTTGGCTCAAGAGTTCCCTCTCTAAAATCCTCTACCTCACCAAACTCACTATAGTTTCGTAATCACTGCTCTGACATCGTCTCATCCATCTAACAATAGGGTTCCAAAAAGTCCCTTTCTCCCATGGTTTGCCCCTTCTTTTATAGGAGTCCTCATAGGTGAAACTTGGCATGTCATGCATAATTAATTTTTTTTAATTCAATAGCTTGGTTATTCACCCACCCATGTGTCACTCTCTCATCAAGGGTCTCCCAAAATTAATTACTTAAATTTTAATTTAAAACTAATATTTTCCTCACCCCAACAAGATTCCTATTTCTTCTCCTAGTTTCCTCTTTATCCCCCTTTTTATTCCTTAATTTGTGTTCATTACTAAAGTCAATTAATGAGTCAAGATTTGATCCCCTATCTACTCCCTATTTAACTCAAGTTATCTCTTAGATGGACATTCTTATGTTGGTTGTTGCCACATGGAGGTTCTCTACATTTCTCTAAATTTAATTTATTATTCTTATCTTAATTCACCTTCCTCTTCTCTTAATTAGGTTTAATTAGTTTAGGATTAATCTTTATCCTTACAATTATGTCCCTCTTTCCCCTTTTACCTATTTAAACTACATAATCTACCTAATATTTTCCAGCATGGGAAGGGTAGATATTTTAAGGTAATCTATTTTATTTCTTCCTATGATCCACTTACCCCAAGTTTTATTTTTTATTTAATTACCTCAGTTTCTAACATCATTTACCCTTGATGCAAATTTACCTAGTTTTCATTTCTTGATTATATTTATTAATTTATTTATTTTTAATGATTCCAAGGGTGCCAAGTTTGGTCATGCCCTTCAAGAACTTCCCTTGCAATTCCAACAGTGCCACGCCTAATAGTTTATATGTGATGCCAAGGGTACCAAGTTGGTCGTGCCCTTCAAGAAATTCCCTTGAAGTTTCAAGGGTGCCACACCACTTGCCCTTCAAGAATTCAATGACTACGAGGGGAAAGTATATGTGCAATGTCATAGACCACTATCATCTCTTATGTTTCCTGCTATAGTGAGACTAATGGTGTCGGGGATCAAGGAATCCGCCTTGATGTGCGCCCGCTGATAAAATCCTCATGAGCGAGCCAACTTTGGGACCCGCCCTCATGGAATCGTGATCTTCAAGGTGAAGGTGTTTCAACCTTTCTAGCCCAAGTCACGGCGAGAGTGCTAGTGGGTGAGATCAAGGACACTGTCCTACCCCTCCCATGTAGTTCCATACACTTGTACAGCCCCATCACCCATATGTGAGTCATTCAGCCAAGCAACTAATCTGTGCCTACAACCATTAACATATCATCAGAATATAGATAAACATATATAGCAGGTTTCAAAATTGACTTAGAATTTCAAAGATAAAATAATATAAATTTTCATCAAACCAGGTGTCGTCAACTCATCATGTGTGAGTGCCTCTGGTGGTTTCCTGCCATACTCAATAATAATCAGTAACCAGGTTTCTCAGTGTTAGTCATTGTCATAATAGCATTATTACCATCACCTGGTCATTCACATCATTGTTCATTGTGAACCATAACTAATGTAAGTAGCTAACATAGGGGATACCTCCATCATGGCTAGCATCATCATAACCTTAATGGAACCATACATATAGATCAAAGCTATCATCATTATAACATCAATAGAAAACATGTCTATCCTTTATTACTATCACCATCATGATATCAATAGAGAGTACACATAACCATTAATTATATCGTAATCATAATATTAATAGAGAACATACATAACCATCACATTCACTAATAATAGAGTCACGTTTCTAGATCCTCAACCTGAGTTGCTCATAGACTAAAGTATCTAAGATGATGTCATATTAGGGTCAGGAAACTAGAGTGGGCACTACATACACTCCCTCTTAACAATGGACTTCGTCCCGAAGTCCTTAGAACATAAAGGAAAAACAACGACACATATCCTAGGAACCCTTCCTGAAACTCTTACTAACCTTCTGGGGGGGCAGGTTATAATTTTCCCAAGGTATATATACCATGAATTCCATTATAAATAAAGGACTATATCTAGGGAACATTGCAACCCAATTTTATTTTATTTTATTTATTTATTATTTTATTTTTTTTTGGACTAAGCAACAACAAAGCAAGGGTAGGATAATCAAAATCAATATTCATCTCATGGTACAATTAATATATGATGCTTTCAACCAAGTAAAGTCGTCTACACAATGTACTCCTGTAGCCTCCAATTATAGTCGTTCATTTCAAACTACGTCTACATGACCCTATAAGTGACAATGTCAGGGACAATATGTAACACAAAGTGATTTGTATAATCATCATTGCATATGGTAGAGTTCATTGTCATAGATGTTGCAATAATATTGTCGTAGAAGAAAAGATCGTATAAATTATTCCAAAAGTTGTCCATACGTTTGATATTTTCAAAAGTCTTAAATTCTAAGTTATCCCTTCTGATAATTCTGCAATATTTCCCCAATATCTCAATAAGTGTCATTTTGGACCCTTGTCAGTATGTTCCCTAAAATGATATTTGTAGCATTACATTTAGGCCATAGGTAGAAAAATGTCGAAAGAGGTGGACAAGTAAGAATAAGAAATTCAAATGGCGAACTTAAGCTTATGAGCTAGCAAAAAGATGAAGGACTTTGATGTCAAAAGTGCTAAAAATTAAAACATTCTTATTAGCAGTTGTAAATAAATAAATAATTAGATACATTACAAAGCAAGTGATTGTGCTTCAAGATGTAGTGTTCAATGAATAGTTCGTAGGAGTTCATCCAACCAAGAAAATCTTTGAAACATCACCACATTACTTAATTATAGATAATATCCTAGTAAGCAATTAATGTCAGTGTCTCAACTAGTTAGAGATGATGTGGCACATGACCTAACAATGGAATAATCTAAACATGCAGTCGATAATATATCGAGCATTGAATTGGGCATAAAGAAGAATACTCTAAATAAGGAAATTATGCCAATTAATCAAAGACATACTTCCCAATCCAAGGAATCAAAACTATCGAGAGGAATCAAATTGGTTATAACACCTCCCCTATCAAGAAAGAGATAGTGACATCCTTGCTATCACTCAAGTTCGTCTCCAAAGAAAGATCCCAACCTTTTTCAAAGAAAACCCAAGGATACTATTAAGTGATCACAACTTGTGACAAGTGACCACTCCACTTCACTTACTCATGCATAAATAATTAAATAAATTATCAAATTATCATAGCAACCTATTGAAAATATGATATCCAAATTATAATATATATTTATATCAATAATTATATTTATGAAAGCTATAATTTAATTCAAATTATTATTAAAAATTTCAAAACAAATTAATTTAATAATATTTTAAAACACACTCCTAACTTTTCATGTACCCATAAAAAAAAAAAAAATTAAAAATAACAAATAAAAAATAAAAATAAAAATCCTTTTGCAATCAATATTTAATTATTGACTTCTCTTTAATACATACCAATATATAAAAATTCTATACAATTGATTTAAATATTAAATTTAACCAAGATATTACTACATAGAACATCATTTCCATATGTCAATTTATAATGTGGCACTTTAACTCATTATTAATTTTTAAAAGAATGGCTTGATTATTGTTAGAGCATTAAAATGCTTCACATCCAACCACTCATAAAGCCTAAACCAAGAAAATTAGTGTATGACGAAGTCTAGATTAAGTTTTTGGTATTATATGACGAAAAAGGACAACTTATTGAAATGAGATGGAACTAGTTTCATTAGTTAAACTTGTTCTTATGTTTTATTTTATTATTATTTTCTGGTGATTGTTAATCATTATATATATATATATTGAGCACATTTAAACATCCTTAGCTGTCATAAAACATGTGCATTAACCAGTTCATTTTAAGGATGAGGGCTTCTCAGTTGTATATTTCAATACCACCCTAAACAGAGTCTCTGATTCTGTAGCTTTAGCAGTTCTATATATATATATATATATATATATATATATATATATATATATATATATATATATGTATATACATTTATTCTACACATGTTGTAACTATCATTTATTTATTCAGATATATCACAAAATGTTTGTGCACTGTTTGATATCCTAAAAATTTACATGGAGTATATCCAATGAATAGGCAAATGTAGGGTCAAAATATTGTTCAACCATTTGGAAGATGTCTAAGAAGATAAAAGAGAATGGACTGAAGAAAGGAACAATATGCTACTTGAAGTATTATAAAATTCCATGTTTAGATATTGCTTTGAAGTTTCTATTTGTCTTAAATTTAGCTAATATTCCAGTAAGGGTGGTATTCCAGTAAGTCCCTTTAAAAAGAATTTTGCTTGAAAATTGAGAGAAATTGAAGGTACAGTTGCAAATATAATTGATTGGATACTCAATGTTCAGTTTGGTCTCTCCATTTTGGATTGAGAAAAACAAAAACAAAAATGCATTACACAAAGTTATAATTTAAATAAATATGTGAAGAAAATAATCTCTGAAATACCTGTATGTGGAAACCAATATTGATTGAAGTAGAACCTGAATTTCTTAATCCATTCGACTAAATGTTTGAAATACCATTTAGACACATTTCAAAATTTCATTAGTTAAGAATTATGAAAGACAGCTAAAACATCATTAATAAATTTATCTTTATGGGATTGTTGCTCAAGCTTTAACAGCAGTAGTAAAAGATCATGATGGACGGGGGCCTCCCACAAGTCTCACTTCTGCAATTCTACAGAATCTCCAAATTCACTCACCAAATGAATTCATTGGATGGGCTTATGCAGATCCTTCTTGGGCCTGCATAGCTGCACTTGCTCCTGTGGTAAAGGCTTGTGCATGAGTAGGTAATAAAGTGGCACGGAATGTTTTTCTCATTACTGTTCAAGAGCTTGCTACCAGCGTAAAATCTGTTGTCCAGAGACTGGGTTTGAGTGGGAAAGATGGATTGGAGTCTTTTCCACTTGTTATGGTTGGTGGTGTCCTTGAGACCAATGAGGGATGGGACATAGGTGAAGAAGTAATTAGTTGTATTTCCAAAGGCTTTCCAGGCGTGCTTCCAGTTCGGCCAAAGTTAGAACCAGCAATAGGTGCTACAATGTTAGCATGGAACTTCTATATGAAGGCCTCTTTAGAGGAAAGTTTCTAAGATAGGTGATACAAGATAAATATATTGTATTATCAGCTTTCTTGTCCAGGCTAGCATTAAGTAATAATTGATACAAGAAAGCATTTAGAATGCATATATGTGAAGTTTTGTTGCTTCCATCGACTAGGTGAAATATCACTTTTTGGCCATATGTAGTAATGAGTTGGTTTTGGCCTTCCCCCAACCTCTCAGAATCTCTCTTATCTCCCTTTGATGGTTGAAAATATATACAGTTGGACTAACATTATTAATGGCCTCTGATATTGCTAGTACACCATTATTTCTTGATGACAAATTTGTCATCTATAATCAACTGGAAGATTTTAGCTGCATTATTCATTAGGAAGTTAAATTGGTAAGGAAATCAAATTTGCCAATTTAATCTTCTCTAATATTTATCTTATAAATTTTGTAAATCCCACAAAACAAAGCATCCTCTGCAAGATTTAAACGAGATATACAAAGTTGTGATTTGCCAAAATTCAAGTCCTATCTTTTTCTCCAACATGATATAGTGGTTAAGAGCTCTTTCAACAATCAACATGTTATGATATATGCACGCCATAGAGATATGCAAGACAAAAAGATTGAGTGATTGCAAAGCATATTGCAGATTTGATCTTGTGGCTGGTAATTGGTGATGGCAATTCTGGAATTCTATTCATTATTTTTCAACGAGATGAAACCTTAAGCCAAAATTAATTATGATCTGGATTGTTGCAATGTGAGGGCCACCATAGTATGGAGCTTTGCGTGTAGTTCTCTAGATCTGCGTAGAGAACACCATGTGTAACAGAGTTTGGTGAATTGCGTGGGTATAGAAGGGAATGAAACCAATTTTCAGGATACAAAACACAATTTTCAATTGCACGGTACAAACACAATTTTTTATTTGCTGGAGTGTAGAAGAAATGGAGCTAATTTGGCTCTCACAAACTTGAGAGCATTAGCTCAATATGTTTTAAAACAATAATTAGGAATAAAATCTTCTGAGCTCATTAGAAAATAAACAAACGTGAAGGAATCTATATATGTTGAGATTGTATTAACGTCAATTCCACACTCCTTTGATATTTTGGTTAAAAGCTCTGGCTCATGTACACGCTGAGACCCTGATATGATTAACAAAGCACATTTCAAAAAACACTTGAATCAAACATTTAAAAAAATTATTGGAAACATTGCACCTATAACTTAGGTGAAACATAGAGTTCATTTAGGTGCAAAATAGAGTTCATTTATAGAGAAATGGCATAAAAATTAATGATAAAAGGTGAACGAGATGTTATCACTTGTTGAGAACTAACTCCAAAGTGAAGAAAAATACAGGAAAACAGCTCATTGCTGCAAAATTACTGAGAATTAGATCAAGGCTAAACATGGATCAGGAAACAAAAAAAAAAGGAAAAGAAAAGAAAAAACAAATCCCACAATTCCAATCACAAACAATTGACTCGGTCAAAAATAATTGATTTTGTATGTGAGATATTCATGTGGAAGGCAGGTGGAACACGCTGTGAAGTTCGAAATATCAATAAAATGTAAGTGATAGTATAAATGAATTAATATTTTATCATGCATGAGTAATTAAAAGGAGCATAAATGAAGAAAAAATGGGTAGAATCAAAATAAACACTCCTCATGTGGCATGGAAGGTCACAGCTCTAAAATCGAATATTTTATAATTTAGATTCTGGAATAAAAATTAGAAGGCACGCGATTCAAGAAATCTTGACCAAAATATATTTACTTAAAGCTTCAAATAGCGAGTCTTAATCAACTATTTCAGAAAGTTTAGGGGTTTAAAGTCTGTATACTGAAGGGGTTTAAATCCTGGGCTTGTACCAAGGATTGACCAGGGTCCAGGCCTTGGTAGCAACTGATGTTGGTGAAGCGAGTTGTCAACAGGACATTGGTATCGGAGAGACATTTCGTTAATTGGTAGAGAAAAATTTTCCATACCCACCAAGTTGTTCAAACCCTTTTATGAGGCGAGAATCACCTCATACGCAGTAAAACCATGGTGCAAACATTTAGAAGAGAGGCCCACCTGGGACCTATATTCGAAATACCCTTTTGGAATTCATTAGCGTATGTCATGAGCATGTTAATAACAGAAATTAAAAATAAAATTAACTCATTTCGAAATAAAAGAAATGAAAACCTTTGTCTGACCAATATACCTCCGAAATAAGCATTCGAACCTAATGATAAAGTCTTAAAAATAACACCAAAAGAAAGTTAAATTTAGGTAGTACGTCATGGTCAATTCAGAAATGCATAAGTATGAAATTATTAATTAGGATTTCAAGCCAAATTCCAGCAATGAAGTATTGAAGACATGAAAACTACATGGAAAATAGTGCTCATGGGTCATCACAACAGGTATGGTGATATAAATTTGTAAACATGGTATTGTTACAGGATCGATATTTGTAAAAATAAAACGACAAGATGATAACAAGATGAATTCCAAAACTGAATCGGCCAAAACTTTCTTGAAACCAAATATACATGGCATTTCAAAGTTTGGTCACAAAACTGTTAGCAATTTTTAATTGATTGCAATTTCCCCTGCCCCACAAGAAACAGTAAGGAAAAAGGAAAACGGAAAACTCGAATGCCAGAGAATTGTGGGCAGTAGATATTACGATTTGTAAGATGAGTTTACGTATAAAGTGAAAACTCATTTCAGATTTGGGTGAACCTCTCATGTCAGAGTTGATTTTCTTCTATAACATAACAGGGGCAGAGATGCAAAGAAGCGACATCTGAGGATCAAAATAAACAAAATACAAGACAATATGTTGAATCGTTTTTTTTTTTGAATGGGAAGGAAAGCAATCCCATTTCCGGCACACAATAGAAACTTGCTGCACAGTCATTCATATCGTTGCAAAAGCAAGATTGCATGGTTTTGCACAATCCCTTATGCAGAAGGTTCTGGTTGAAGAAAGAAAATCTTACAATGCAGATTCTCAAGCATTTAAAGTTCTTGCCAAGACTTATAGAGTTTGAGATTCCTCCCCTGCTGTGTTTGATATACTGATCAAGGCTTATTCGAAGGCAAGAAGGACTGATCAGGCGATCGGAGTTTTTCAGCGTCTTAAGCGCCATGCATTTTTGCCTTCATTGGACACTTGTAACATGTTGCTTCATTCCGTGGCAGTGTGTAGTGGGTCATGTGCATGCTTGGAGTTGTACAGAGAAATGCTTGAGAGTAAAATTATTCCAAATGTTAAGACTTTCAACATGCTGATGCTGGGACTCTGTAGGGATAACAAGGTGAAGCTTGCTAAGGAGATATTTTTTGAAATGGAAGAAGCTGACTGTGTCAGAAATGTATTTAGTTACAATATTTTAATGGATGCACATTGTAGGGAAGGAAACATTCAAGATGCTAGGATTCTTTGGGACAAAATGACACAAAAGGGCCTTGCACCAGATATTGTCTCTTACAATGCTCTAATTGATGGACTTTGCAGCAATGGCAAGATGCAGGAAGCAGAGGTTATTTTAGACCGGATGTTTGAGAAGGCTTTGGTTCCTACACAATTTGTTCGTTCATGCGTTCAATTCGCAAGACCATGCTTGTGATGCAGAACAGAAGCCAGTAGAGCAGGAGAGCCGAGGCAATAAGCATGAAGTTACACTGGCTCTTCATGACGGATTTCTAATGGCGCATATGCTCACTCGTACTACGTAGATATCCATTAGTAGAAACAGAAAGAATGGTACTACATAAAGCATCGGCTTCAATGCGTTGCGGGTAACGACTACCAGTCCCTTTCGGAGGCGATCCAGGCCGAACATTGTGAGCAACAACAGTGCTGTCTGGTCGATATTTTATTGGAGAAATAGCAAAAAAAATTCTTTTTTTTAAAAACAGCATGAGATATCCCTATGTCACTGTAGAGGCAGTTACAATCGTCAGATCCAAAATATGACCACCACATACTAAAACATGGTCCACTTATCATGACTCTTCCTGGGAGTTGACACCCGGATTTAGAGATTTGGGTACGAAATGATCTATTATCTCTCTGGGGGTCTGGAAGAGGTGTAATTGATTTCTAACAAACAATTCATACATGCATGGGCTCATAGGTCTCAAGGGTTCAACTTGGCTCTGATACCAAGTGCAAGGACCACATCCATATATATATATATATATATATATATATATCTGTGTGTGTGTGTGTGTGTGTATAAAAGATAAAAATCACAGCAAAATGCAACCAGAAGAGAAACACAATGAGAATTCAAATTTATTTAGCACTATCTACCACATTCCTAAAATTCATTTAAGGAAACCTATCATAAAATTTACATACATTTAACTAAGACCATAAATCAATCATAAAAAATAATATGGCAACACATATGTACCATTCACCAGAAGACGAGACTCCACTTGCTTTGGTGTTACTCGTATTCCCTTGTTACCGATCACCTCCGAGAGTGAATGATGATGTACTTGATCTGAATGCGATGACCCACCGGTTAACCTCCCAGCCTATTCCTTGGGTACTCTTCTTCCTCGCGTACCCCCAAGCTACAATGGGGCTGTACAATGGAGGAATGTACTAGTTGGTAGAGGAGAGCACTTCTTGACACAAGAGTCCCCTCTCTAAAATCCTCTACCTCACCAAACTCACTATAGTTTCATAATCATTGTCTGACATCGTCTCATCCATCCAACAATAGGGTTCCCAAAAGTCCCCTTCTCCCATGTCTTGCCCCTTCTTTTATAGGAGTCCTCATAGGTGACACTTAGCATGTCATGCATAATTAATTATTTTTTTCATTCAATAGCTTGATTATTCACCCACCCATGTGTCACTCTCTCATCAAGGGTCTCCCAAAATTACTTAAATTTTAATTTAAAACTAATATTTTCCTCACCCCAACAAAATTCCTATTTCTTCTCCTAGTTGCCTCTTTATCCCCCTTTTTATTCCTTAATTTTTGTTCATTACTAAAGTCAATTAGTGAGTCAAGATTTGATCCCCTATCTACTCCCTAATTTAACTCAAGTTATCTCTTAGATGGATATTCTTGTGTTGGTTGTTGCCACATGGAGGTTCTCTACATTTCTCTAAATTTAATTTATTATTATTATTTTAATTCACCTTCCTCTTCTCTTAATTAGGTTTAATTAGTTTAGGATTAATCTTTATCCTTACATTTATGTCCCTCTTTCCCCTTTTACCTAATTAAACTACATAATCTACCAAATATTTTCCAACATGGGAAGGGTAGAGATTTTAAGGTAATCTATTTTATTTCTTCCTATGATCCTCTTACCCCAAATTTTATTTTTGATTTAATTACCTTGGTTTCTAACATCATTTACCCTTGATGCAAATTTACCTAGTTTTCATTTTTTGATTACATTTATTAATTTATTTATTTTTAATGATTCCAAGGGTGCCAAGTTTGGTCGTGCCCTTCAAGAACTTCCCTTGCAGTTCCAAGGGTGCCATGCCTAATAGTTTATTTGTGATGCCAAGGGTGCCAAGTTGGTCGTGCCCTTCAAGAAATTCCCTTGAAGTTCCAATGGTGCCACACCACTTGCCCTTCAAGAATTCAATGACTACGAGGGGAAAGTATAGGTGCATCATCATAGACCACAATCATCTCTTATGTTGCCTGCTATAGTGAGACTAATGGTGTCGGGGATCAAGAAATCTGCCTTGATGCACGCGCCCCCGATAAAATCCTCATGAGCGACCCAACTTTGGGACTTGCCCTCATGGCATCATGATCTTCAAGGCAATGGTGTTTCAACCTTTCCAGCCCAAGTCATGGCAGGAGTGCTAGTGAGTGAGATCAGGGACATTGTCCCACCCCTCCCATGTAGTTCCATACACTTGTACAACCCCATCACCCATATGTGAGTCATTCGGCCAAGTAACTAATCTATGCCTACAACAATTAACATATCATTAGAATATAGATAAACATATATAGCAGGTTTCAAAATCGACTTAGAATTTCAAAGATAAAATAATATAAATTTTCATCAAACCAGGTGTCATCAACTCGTCATGTGCAAGTGCCTTTGGCGGTTTCATTTCCCAAATATCTCAATAATAATCAGTAACTAGGTTTGTTAGTGTTAGTCATTGTCATAATAGCATTATTACCATCACCTAGTCATTCACATCATTGTTCATTGTGAACCAGAACTAATGTAAGTAGCTAACATAGGGGCTACCTCCATCATGGCTAGCATCATCATAACCTTAATGGAACCATACATATAGATCAAAGCTATCATCATTATAACATCAATAGAAACATGTATGTCCTTTACTACTATCACCATCATGATATCATTAGAGAGTACACATAACCATTAATTATATTGTAATCATAATATTAATAGAGAACATACATAACCATCACATTCACTAATAATAGAGTCACATTTCTGGATCCTCAACCTGAGTTCCTCATAGACTAAAGTATCTAAGATAATGTCATATTAGGGTCAGGAAACTAGAGTAGGCACTACGAGCATGATTCCATCATGGTGCTGGTGAACAGGTTGAAAAAGGTAGTGCACTTCATTCCAATAAAGTCTACATTCTCAGTGATTGATGTAGCACAGGTATTCATCAGGGACTCTGTTAGATTGCATGGATTTCCAAAGAAGATTTTGTCAGACAGGGATGCAAAGTTCACTTCTAAGTTTTGGAAGGAGTTATTTGCAGGTTTGGGCACAGATTTGGCCTTCTATACAACTTATCATCCACAAAAAAGTGGACAAACTGAGAGGGTCAACAAGATATTGGAGGACATGTTGAGGGTGTATGTGTTGCATTAGCAGTAGAAGTGGGAAGAGTACATTCCACTGGTAGAGTTTGCTTAAAACAATGGGTACTAGGAGTCATTGAGGATGAGTCTAGTTGAGGAATTATATGGGTGGAGTTGTAATACTCCCATCAGTTGGAGTGATCCAATTAATAGGGTGTTGATTGGACCGGACTTATTTGCATAAATGGAGCGGGAAATGAAGGTTATCAAGAATAATTTGAAAGTAGCACATGATAGGCAGAAGAGCTATGCAAACCAGAACAGGTTGTTCAAGGAGTTCCAGGTTGGGGAACAGGTGTACTTGTACGTCAAACCGAAGAAGAAATCCTTGTGGATTCGATCATGTGCCAAGCTAGCACCCTGATTTTGTGGACCTTTCAGGATTATTGAGAGGATTGGGCTAGTAACCTATCGACTTGCACTGCCTCCAACAATGAAATTCCATGATGTTTTCCATGTTTCATTGCTTAAGAAGTATTTTAAAGATGTTGATCATGTCATTGACTAGTCTGTATTGCAAGTGGATCCAGAAGGAGAATTCTAGTCGAAACCATAGTGCATTTTGTAGAGAAAAATGCTCATTCTCTGGAACCGAGCAATCAATCAAGTTAAAGTGCAATGGAAGCACTTTGGTCTCAATGAATCTACATGGGAAATGGTGGATCAGATGTGGGCTATGTATCCTTCCTTATTCGTTGGTTGAGTGGATGTTTTGGCATATGTTTTTGGTACTTGTTTTGGTGATGTTTGGTATATGTACATATGTAAATGGATGTAAATACTGCCATGAGCTATGTTATAAAGTTGAAATAAGCGGTATGGATGTCATGTCATTATGATATTATACTTGTTATGTTGTCATTTTCGTTTTCTTATCAGCAGGATGATCATTGTAAATACTCCAACGAGCTAAGTTATAAATCTCCATGGGCAGTATGTTTTTCTTACAACGACCTTGTTGGTTGTAGGTGTTTTTGAACATCAAGGACAGTGTTACCCCAAGGGGGAGAGTTCTATAATAGCGTTGGTGAAATTCCATGTAATAAAAGTAATAAAGGAAAAATAATAACCACGGTTGATGGGACATGTATTCCAAGTTGAATGTTGGGAAAAGCATAGTGATGGGGATCACTGGTGATTGTTTAATGGATAAGGAAATTGGTAAAGGAAATGGAAAAGGATTTGGAAAGGAAAAATGGCATTTTGGCACATTTATTTATGAAAATAATGGAAATTAGGAGAAAATGGAGGTGAAAGGTCACATGTTGCATGTGAGGAGGAAATTTAAGGAAAATACTGGAAAATGAAGAAGATAAAGGCCTCATTAATAAAAAAGGCTTATGAGGATTAGTTCATAGACTTTTGTAAGTTCAGTTTTGGAGCCCTCTCTCTATTCTCTCTCTCATACTCTTGGACGCTTAGAGTTTTCTTGGAGCACCCTTGGAGGAGTGTGGCATACTTGGAGTTTTGGAGCAATAAGGAAAAGGAAGAGCAAGAAAGGGCAAGAGGACATCTAGATCAGTAGCTACAGTGGGTTTTCCTTGAAGGTATCAAGTTTCATTTATGTTTTCCTCACTATTTTTGGCATACATGGCATATGCATGTGGTTTATTGGTCATGATCTATCATTGGCATGGAGGATTTCCCGAATTGACAGTGGATTTGCCTAGTCTTGCCCTTTCCTGGATAGTCATGGTGTTGTGGTTTTATTTATCTATTTTTCTGGTTGGTTCTTATGTTTCCTTTAGCTTGGGTTGAGTTACTAGTTCCTGGAAGCCCTGGTTGGACAAAAACTCTGGAATCCTTGTAACATATTGGGTTGAGTTATTAGTCCTAGAAGCCTTGGTTGGAAAAACGCTCTGGAAGCCCTTGGTGGGTTGAGTTACTAGTCCTGGAAGCCCTGGTTGAACAAACGTTCTGAAATCTTGGAGTAAGTTTTGGGTTGAGTTACTAGTACTGGAAGCCTTGGGTGGATCAAACGCTTTGAACCCCTGGAAGGCTTGGGTAGAGACCAATATGATGATGGTTTTGTGATGTCCGACCATGAGGTGGAATCATTGTTTTATGGGTTGAGGTGGTTTGGCCTCTGGAAGCCCTGGATGGTTTTGATTGATGTGTTTCATGAGATCCCAAATTCATGCCTGTAATATCGCACAGGGTGACTAGCTGAAGAGAGATTTGGCTCAACCATGTCTACGGTTGGGTGGTTCGTGGAAGTCCCACAATCAGTTG
This sequence comes from Pinus tabuliformis, assembly GCA_031772625.1. Lineage (NCBI taxonomy): Eukaryota > Viridiplantae > Streptophyta > Pinopsida > Pinales > Pinaceae > Pinus > Pinus tabuliformis. Next base: position 862,870,586 of record CM062816.1, read on the forward strand.
GCCTTTACATCACTAATATGAGGTTATTTATCCTTGTTATTTCATGAGTATTATATTGGTTTATATGTGGTTTATATGTTTATTGTTTCCTTGGTATTTATGTTGTTATTTTACTGGTTATGAACATGTATTATGATAGTGGCTATGTATGGATCCCATCAGATTTTTACTTGTAAATGAATGAACAATGTATCTATGGCCTAATGGATGAAACTGTAGCAAATGTGATGAGGCATCAATGGTTCTTAGTGATTCTCAGATGCGTATGAGACCCCCATGCCCATATATATTGTTTAAACCGATAGATTATATATTTTTGACATGTTTGACAAAATTCTTGTCAAGGCTAGTAGGGGTCTAGTCAAGTCCTTGTTCAAGTATTTGCATTTGCATCATTGTTTTGTTGTTATCTTTCAATTCTGAAAGTGTCATTTAGTTATGGGCAGTGACCTAGGCTCTGGGCCTAAAAAAGTGGCTCAAATCCTATAGACACAGGCACAACACTGGGCAGAAAATTTCCTGGACACATGCATACCCATGTTTTGGGAGCATATGGAGCCTCCTGGACAGATGTTTTTCCATATCAAGGGAGTTTCTAAGGGTTTAATGGTCTAAAAACTTAGTTGGTCTTAGGGGATGGGTACCTAAGTTCTTGGGATGGCCCCTGGGAGTTTTGTTGCTAATGTGGAAGGTCTGTATGGTGTGTTTCCATTGGTTCCACTTCCTTAACTGACACATACAGAGTCGAATCATATCATAGTGACCTCTCGTCACATGTTTACCCTGGTTGGTCGGTTACTTGTGTAGATGTGGGAGGAGGGTATTACATGGTTGACTTTGAAAAGGCTAACCTTAATACAATTGACCCTGGACCATTTGACCCTAGCCTTGAAAAGGTTGACCAAGATACAGTGTTTGAATTGTTCCTACACTGGGTTGACCAATAGATATATGTGTCGTAGACTAGAAAGTTGGACCAATAAAAGATTGAGGTATAGCCTAACTAGTTTAATAACCAGATGTTTGAGGCATGGTCTATGTAGGTTATTGAATCAATATCTAAGGTGTTCCTTGCACAATCATTTGTGTGATAGATTGGGAAGGTGTATGAGGTGTACTTGGAATAGGTTGTTGAATAGTTGTTTGCACAGTAGGTTGAAAAGATGTTTAAGGAATACTTTGGAAAAGTTGTTGAACAGATGTCTATGATATAGTTTGGCCAGTAACTTGGATAGGTTGATAGACAAGCACTTGTGGAGCAGCTTGAACAAGTTTTTGAATATAAGGAGGGTTCCAAATAGTACTCCCCATTCCTAGAAATGGAGCACCAATCAATGGTTGAGATATAACATATTGACTTGGACCGACCTAAGGTATCTGACCAAGGTTCGTATAAGTTCCAGTAACAAACGGTCCTACAAATGAAGAATAAATTCCTCCAGGAGGTTTCCCTCTAGGAGGAACATAGGACAATTGCCCCCCAGCTGGATAGTAAATCCTAGTTGGATTCGATTAAGGAATACTTGTGTTACGAAATAAAATATTAATGCATTGGTATAATGCCAAAGGTGTTTCAAGCATGGAAGTCATGTTTTGAGCAGTAATTTCTACATTAGTAGTAGATAAACCAGATGATATTCCAAAAAACCAAGTAGAAACTTGAGAAGAAGGAGTGGCTCCCGAAAAAGTTCCAGTGAGTGATTGATACCCATTTGGAACCAAAGTTCCACTCTATAGGAATGACTCCTGAGATCTTGTAACTATATAAGTCACAGCGGGTTGGCTAGGTGGTCTACTCATCTAAAAAGATGAGTTTTGACTTACAGGAAAAGATTTTGACATGATTCACCTAGGTGTAAAATCAAAAGGAGTGTGTAAACGAGGAATACCTTGACCTAAAAAATTTAATGGAGTCAAATACCAAGGATCTAGTCGAAAAGGTTCAAAAGGAAGAGATTGAAAAATTAACGGGTCACCAGTAGTAAGAAGAGGATATTCAGTATTTTCCTCTTCTCCTTTAGTAATATCTTCAATGCTTAGAAAATCGGGAGGTAGACTAGTTTTAATAATAGTTCTTTTAGATGAAACTGGTAGAGAGGTAGGAGCAATACAAGCTGAAGTTGACTCAAGTTCAGAAATATCATATTTAGGCTCTTCAACATTTGGTTCGATAAATTTTGTTTCTAAATTTCTATTGATATTTGATTAAGCCTGAATGATCTTAATTTCTATGGTTTCAATAACTTCAAGTTCAAATTGAATTATCTCCGATTCTATCCTTTTTGGTTGAGTTGCTTCAGATTTTTTCATTTCAAGTTCTATAATGCCAGATGTTTCAGGTCAGTTTGATTATCCCGATTCTATTAATTTTAATTTCTTTTCTTTGATTCATTCCAATTGACCAAGTTTGTATTCAAGGGGTAAACCCTGCATTCTACACAAATGTCTTGGTAATTCTACCACGGTGAATTTTATTAAAGATTTGTTCCAAATTTTAATCAACCAAAATCAAATAAGAGGGTAACTAGGTATAAAAGGATTACCAAGTCCTTGTGAACTATGGAGTATTGTTTCTAGTATGTGTAGGAAATCTCCCCGAATGTTGTGTTCGATGTATCATAGATGACAATGTGGTTGGCTCGGTTACTTATGGATGATATGCAACCTAAAGGGGGTTTTCCAATATACCGAGAGTACATGGAATCTCATTCTGTATTAGTGTTGTCTAGTGCATCATGTACAATAGGAAGCATTCTGATATACTTTTCATACGTGGAGTCACATCCGATATACCCAAGGGTAGGTGGAGAACAATCCTATATACTTATGTACATGGAATATCGACTACCCACAGAATGTAACGTATAAAATTAACAACAACTCCTATGTTTATAGATGTTGGAACACGTCTTCTAACCTAGAACCAAACTAATGTTTGGTTGATTTAATGTTTGATTGATTTTAAAGTTCCTCTTTTCATTAAGTTTGATTTGATATTATGTGATGTAAATGATATAACGGTTTCAACTCCAATATAATGTAGCAAATATGCAAAAACTAATTCTTTAATTCAATGAAATTCTATATATGGGAAGGAGAAAGTTCTTTTGATATTCCAACAAAATGCAAAAACTCAACATTCACCATATTATTTTTCACCAAATGCAGAAATTTCGCTTTCATATTTCAATTCATCAAACAACACAATAATTACAAAAACTCTTTTCAATCATAGAAACCCTAGGCTTCAAAATATTAAAGAAAAAACCAACAAACTCTTAAAAACAATAATTTCAAATTGATGTAATGAATACCAAATCACTGTAAGCACAATTCTGGGTTTTTTTATAAAAAAGGAATAATCATTATTCAGAAACAACCAACTGCGAATAAAAAATGTTCACTTTGAAAAACTCTAACTTTTCACTTATGTTAATAATTTTTTGCAAGCAAGTAGGTATACACAAGTATTTAATCTGACCTATTGAGAGAAGAAAGACAGACTCACACAAAGCCAACAATGACGAACCTTTCTTTTGATAAATCAACAGATCAAACTCCAAACCGTAGTTTGCAAAGATGAGTAATTTTTCAAAATGATGATACAAAATATCCAAATAAAATACAATTGACTTTTTCATAATGTAAAGAGGCCCAAGAAATCATAGCAAGCAATTTTTTTGGACCCAGATGGAAAAAGCCCCATTTTTTCAAATTTTATAATGTATTATAATGTAAGCTATTAATGCCAGTGTGGTGTCGAACTGTTGCGAATAGTAAACTTCACAAATATCACTCTACTGCTAAATAGTAGAGTGCGAAACTTGAGAAAAACAAATAAAAATAATAAATGCAGCCACAAATCTAAAAAAAATAATTGTTCAAGCATCTAAATAAAGTCAATCAAGGTAGTGGAATATAATCTGAGAATACAGAAAGGCATATATAAGAACAAAAATGTATCCCTAGTGCAATTGCTAATTCGTTAGGCAGAAAAATCTCATCTTACAGACAAGACAAGATCTCCCTAGACTCAATGACTGAATCTAGTAACAAACAAACAAACTAGTAAATCTTTCCCTAGGTTAACAAACTAGTAAATCTTTCCCTAGGTCCATTTATATTGAATCATAAGTAGGAGTAATGGAATATGAAATCCATACCTTTCAAACGAAATGCTTGATGAAGATCCTCTCTATGGTTTGGTGTAGCTTCCCAATGCTTAGAATCCAGATCTGCAAACACAATAACAAACAAAGGATCAAAGGCATGTGATATACAAATTATTCAATACAACCTATACTAGTGATCAAGGATACTAGTACCTAATATGATAACCAATGGACAATGAAAGTAAAAATCCAATATATCAAATCCAATGGACAATATAGTGAGAAAGTAATATTATTTTGTATTATAATTGAATGAAAAGGAGAGATAAAACCTATCCTTGATGTTGTAAAATCTCCTTTCAATAGTCTCCAATCATCCCTTAAGTGACAAGCTTCGAGCCTCAAATTGACAACATAAGTTTACATCAAAAGTCAACCCCTTCCCCTCTAGTTTGTAGTGGATTTATAAGACAAGAGGAGAGAGTTAGAGATCCTCTTTCTAACAATAAAATCCACAAATATGTGGATTAGGGTTCCATAATGAGAGGGTTTAGATTCATGAACCATGGGATGAGGCACAAATAGGTAGGGGCTCAAGTCCTTCTTGTTGACATAATATTCCCCAACAAGGCTTCTAGAAATTGCTTTTTATTTTTACCTATGTGAAAAGGTTTTCACACTTTTTAATGGAAGATAGAGCACACAATTGCACATGATACAATGATTATAATTGTGGTTGCATAGATAATTGCTACGAAAAGTGTGATGATGCTTGAAATTAGATTTTTTAGGTAATGTAATCCAAGATCTTGTTGTTTTCTGAATGGTTTTTCTTTCAACATTATAGGGGATTACTTTCAAGATTTCATCGAATGGTGAGAGATATGGATTTGTGGTCATTTTCCCAATGGTGAGAAATTGACATGTAATAGTTGTGCTTAAAAAAACAAGCTCAATTGAGAGAAATTCATTTGGATAGAAATTGTTTCCAATGTTTTAAAACGTCCAACATTTAAAGTGGACACTCCATCCATTGTCATGGACCAAAGCCTTGATTTCCAATGGATACTCCATATCGCTCATTGATAAAACTCTACGAGAGGGCCTAAACCCTAAACAAAAAAAGTTATCTCCCTTCACTTCAAGAGCCCTCATTACACTCCCTTATATTAAAGGTACTATGGACGCCTTCTCAAAAAAAATACCAAAAGGAATATCAAAACAATCTTTAAACCTTATAAAACCCTTAAGCAATTACTCCATTCAGCTAAGGACAAGTCAGGCCCTATGTTAGGATTACGGGTTTTCCAAATCCCTCCTGTGATATATCCTACAACGGCTAAACGAGACTTTCATTTAAAGCATAAATCAAAGAACATATTATCCATACTAACCATAATCATGTTCACAAAAATCCTCTCATATCACATTCTTCTAATGCTAAACATCTTATATGTTTTGACCAAACAAAGATCTTAGCCCCAATACCCCCACTACTCTTCCCACATTATTTGTGAAGCTCTAGAGATTGAGAAAGGTCATAGAAACTTTAATGGTGAAGATGCCTATAAAATTAGCCACTCCTGGAAGTCTCTTATTCACCACCTAAACAAATATCCCCTTTATGGTTTCCCCTCCTTTCACCCTTTTCTTGTTGTTTGCATTTTTGTCTCTTTCCTAGTACACATTTATGTATTTAATTTTAACTCTAATAATTAGTCCCAAAAAAAATCACACCCTTACTGATTTTTTACATTTTTGACACTCTTACAAATGAGGACCCAGTTATATACCTAGGCAAGTTCCATTTCATGAATGGTCATGTCCTTAGGGACATGCCTCTTCTTTACTAATCACTAATTAATCATTATTATGATTTTTATTATTATTATTACTTACATTATTTTTATATTAATTATATTCATAAAACTTATGGTACAAATTTATTGTTTTAATTAGTCAGATAATATTTATCTCATGAGCTAATTCAATCTTTCATTTCCATAGTTGTTAATTTTCAGATTGTTTTATGTTGTATCAATTACAATTAGTATTTCCATTCATCAATAGTAATTGAATATAGAACAATATATGAAATGACAAAGAAGACAATCAGCACATCAAAAAGAGACACCAAACTGGTCAAAGACCAGGGGAAAACCCCACTAGGGGGGAAACCCTTTGAAATTCTTCTTTTATTAGATTTTCATAAAATGTTCAGCAAAGGGTACAATGAGCCCAATGGAATATGATCAACAATACAACCCAAAAACTTCAGAAACTAGTTTATAGTGGAATAATATATCAAAGAGAACTTGATTCAAACTTCAGAAAACTTGATTCAGACTTTAGACAACTTTAGAAAACTTCATATGATGGTAAGTTGTAATTAAACCTCTGGATGCTCCCTTCAGGTTATTGTGCATGCCTCTGTAGCCCCATGGATGCTACCTTGTCCTTAGCATGTGTGTGTTTGTGGACGAAATTTCTCAGTGTTGTGCATGTGTCTAGAATAGAAGCCCTAATTTTGTGCGAACTTCATATTTGTGACTTCGGAACCTTGTACGACCTTTTTCTTGGCCAATTTTTCAAACCAAATCAGATAGAAGAGAATAAGATGCTTGATTTGATGATGTCTTAATGAGCCTCTAGGTCACTTGTATTTATAGGCTTCTATGGGTGTCCAATAATATCCATTTGATGTTGAAGCCTACCTATCCAAGTGTGCATGAGAGTGAAGCCAACCTAATCCAATATCCATGAGTGGGTGCACAAAATCAAAAACCAACTTCTTCTTGTCCAAAAAAGGTGATATTTAGGTCAATTTTGGTTATCTCGAAAATAGGAACTCAATACCATCATCATCTCCATAAAATGAGTAGTCCAAAGTGGAATTTGACCAGAATTTCATATTTTTAACACTCCCTCTCAACTAGGGAGAATTCCACTTGTAAAACTTGTCCATCGATCAATGTGTCATCCTATCATCATGTGTACAAATATGCTCAACTCTATCTTCTAAAACATTCTCGAAACTAAAGAAGAAGAATCATGGGGAGACAAAGCTGCCATCCTTTATCCATCTAGCTACTACATGGAAATACTTGTTAGTGGACTACTACCTAGACATATTTTTCATTGGTATAATACTTGTAAATATCTATCATCAGGCTACTACTTCGACCCCGTGTCAAGAAATAGGTGATGTAGGGGATCTACTACTCAACCCATCCTATTGCCTACTAATATTCCCAACAATGACCCTTAAGAGTCATGTGGTAGAACACCTACATCATAATCCTATATTGGGTGAGATACTCGACTTACCAAAGGTAAGGATCTCACACCCCCAAGCCTACTCACTTGTTGGCCAGATGGGGATGGATAATCCCAATGAGCCCATCTTGTGGTTATGATAGCAACTAGAGTATACTCTACAAATACCAAGATAGGCTGAGCTACTAATCCAACCCTATGGGTAAAAAATAGAGGTGATACCCTATTTTCCGGAGTTCCCTCAACCCCAAGAGCCCTCTATCTCAATTCCTCACCTTGGGAGCTCAGACAAGGGGGAAGAGTATGGCTCAATGTCCTATATCAGCGGTGCCCCTTATCAGGAGGGGTCACATCCATCATTCCAAGATGCTCTCTGAAGACCAAGAACTTCTCTTTCAAAAAAGCCTTGGTTAGAATATATGCAATCATCTCATCTGTCAATATGTGATGGAGTTGAATGACTCCTCTCTATACCATATCATGAATGAAGTAGTATCGGATCTCTATGTGATTGGACTTGTTGTGGAACATGATATTCTTTGCTAGATGAATACCACTCTTCTTGTCACAATATATCACTATAGTGTCTAGTACCTACTCAAATATCTCTCCAAAGACCTTCCTCAAACAAACTGCTTCGCAACTAGCCATGCTAGTGGCAATATACTCTACCTCGGTGATACTCAATGCTACGAACTTTTTCTTCCTTCTCATCCAAGATATCATGGAATATCCAAGATTAAAAAAACATCCTGGTGTACTCTTTCTATCTATAAAATTTCCTGCCCATTCAACATTGGTGTATCCATGAAGTCAAACCTCTCTAGCAAAGTATGTTAGACCAAGTGTAATCATCCCTTGAAAATATCTCAAAATGTGTTTGGTAGTAGTCCATTGTGTATGGAGAGGCTCGGTCATGAATTGACTAAACATGTTCACTGCATAGCATATGTTCAAACAAATGTTCACAAGGAACATTAGAGCCCCAATCAACTGTCTATACTCAAACGGATTCGCCAAATCGGGTCCTGCAACTTCTCCACATAACTTTTTGAAGTTCATTTCCATCGATGTGGGTAGGGACTTGAATTATATTATTCCAAATATTTCCAATAGCTTCACAATGTATTTTCCATGTGAAAGGAAAATCTCACCAATCCTTTACCACACCTCAAGGCCTATAAAATAGTGCATGAGTACAAGGCCCTTCATCTCAAGTTTAGAGTATATCTCCCTCTTACACTCAATCATCAAAGGTTCACTCCCTGTCAAGAATAGATCGTCAAGATATAAAACCAAAATCAGTGGCATACCTTGGACTACCTTGAAGTAGAGGTTGGGATCGACATTGCGTCTTGTGAATCCTAGATTCACCAAATAACTGTTTATCCAAGCACACCATGCTCTTGAGGCTTTCCTCAATCCATACAATGCCTTCTTTAATCTACAAATGTGTGTCTTTCAATCTTCTGCTTCAAATCCCTGTGGTCGTTCAACGCATACTTCCTCTTGTAGCATGCCATGGAGGAATGTGGTCTTTATGTCCATCTGATGAAGGGTCCATCCTTGACTTTCGACATGGTAAACTATCAAACTAATGTTTTTATATTGAGCCACATCTGAAAATATATCATCATAATCTTCTCCCTCTTTATGGGAGAATCCTTGAGCCACGAACCTCACCTTGTATTTTTCAATGCTTCCACCAATTCTATGCTTGATCTTGAATATCCACTTTGAAGTTACCATGGATTTCTCCTTCGGTATCGGCATAGCATACCATACATCATTCTTCATAAAATATTCATTTTCATTGGCCATAACATCTTTCCAAACTTGTGCTTTTACAACTTCTTCGAATGTGGATGGTTTGGCTTGAATCATAGTACTCATGGCTGCAACATATCCCTGGTACCTACATGGCTTGTTCCTTTATGTAAACAATCTTCATATGGGCACATGATTAACAACATCTTGAAGAGTGTCATGGAGCCAAAGTGGTCTCTACCTAGTAGCAGGATTACTAGGAGGAGAATCTAAGGGATCCATGGGTTCCATGGGATCATCAATAATATCAGTCTCAAATTCGGGCACAAACGAGCATCCATTATATCCATATCACCATTCTTCTTGGGAGGAGGAGACGGAGGAAGGTATCTTACTTTTCCAAGAGTGGAATCTTCATTGAATGTAACATCCCTGCTAATTTCGACCTTCCTTTGACTAGGAATATATATTCTACATGCTTTAGAATTTTCACAATACCCAAAAAACATACCTTTTCTTCATATATCTTCCAATTTGTTCCTTTTGTCCTTCAAAACAAGGAAATATACAGGACATCCAAATATGTGTATATGACTAATGTTGGGCTTCACGCCTGTAAATACTTCTTATGGAGTTTTGTTTTCCAAAGCTTTATGTCACCCTATTTTGAACATATACTACAGCATGTGAAGCTTTGGCCCAAAGAAATTTAGGCAACCTTTGATCATGGAGAATTTCTCAAGTGGCTTCTACTATAGACCTATTATTCCTTTCAGCTAGACCATTTTTTTGGGAGTATATGGCACAATTGTTTCCTTCTTGAAACCTTCCTTTTTGAAAAATTCAATGAATTCATTTGACATGTATTCTCCACCATTATCGAACCTGGATATTTTTATCTTCTTCCTTGTTTGATTTTTAACCAATGCTTTGAAATCCTCAATGTTTCGAAGGCTTCATCCGTATGCTTCAAATAGTATGTCTATGTCTTCCTTGAAAAGTCATCAATGAATGTGATATAGTAGAGATATCCACTAATAGAGTGCATTCACATTGGTCCACATATGTCAGAATGAATGAGATGGAGGATGTCAGTGGTCTTGTTTTCACCAGAAGGGAGTGGTCCCCTCGTCATTTTTCCACTAGCACACACCGAACATACTCCATCATGTTGAGCTTGAACCTTTGGAATACCTAAGACTAAGTTCTCTAATTTCGAAAGAGTGTCATAATGAAGATGAGCCAACCTTCAGTGCCATAATTCACTTAGATGATTTGTATTATGAACCAATGCTAGTAGTGGTCTTCCAACGACCCTATAGAGTCCTTCATACCTTGTTCCCGAAGTGAATGCATCTCTCATAATTGATCCAACAAGCCAATTAAGAACCTTTCCTTTAATGAAAGAAACCCTCATCCCTTTTACTTCCAAAGCGGATACCAAATTATTCTTTAACCTGGGCACATACATTATTGTATCATGTAATACAATAGATTCCTGAGAATTCAAATGAAATTTGATGGATCCAAAACCTTTAACGAGATGAGTGGATTTGTCTCCAAGAATGATTTTGAAATTTGAATCCCTCTCTACCAAATTAGAGAGAACATCCTTGTAACCAAAGAAGTGATGAGTGGCCCCACTATCTACTAACCAACTATCCCATGAATCCAGATGAGATGAACTAGTAAGAGCGGAAATAAGAATATATTCAAATTGATTCGCAACATTAATTTCATACCTGGGGAATTTTTACTTCTTTTGTGGACGACGATCTTCTTCATGGTCACTTGGAGCATATTTTCTTCTTATATCATTGAACCTGTTGTTGTTGCTTCTATTATTATAACATTGTCCATTGATCTTCTCAGGGAAATCTCAAGCATAGTTCCCTTTCGTATGACAATTGTAGCATTCAATGTTCACATATTCCTTTCTTCCACCAGAATTTTGAGGAGGATGATTTCTTGAATTTTATGGAACTCCTTTCCCTTTCTTCTTCTTATTCTCATGAGCGACGTATGTAGTGGGTTATCCTTCTTCATGCTTTTGAATCCTTCCTCTTGCTATCATCCTTGACTCTTCTTTAGTGAGATTTCCAACAATTTCATAAAATGAAAGGAGGAAATTTGTGTTGCTTATAGTAGTGATGAATATTTCCTAAATAGGAGGGAGACCTCTTAGAGTCACGACCACTAATTCCATGTCAGCCACATCTTCTGCAACTCTTTGCAATTGATATGTAATATGATAGATCCTCATTATGTAGGATTGCATGGACTCTCCTTTTTTCATCTTCGTGTCTTTGATTTTATCTTTCAAGGTGAGTATTTCATTCATATTTTTGACCTTATACATTTCCGCTACCTTATCATACATGTCGTTAGACCTTCTCAAGTTTATAATATATGCAAGTAGATTATATTGCAATCCATAAGCTATAATTTGTTTTTCTTTCAACTCACCTTTATTCTTCTTTTTATCAGTAGTAGTAGCGGATGTATTCTCCATAGGCTTAGGTACCTTTCCTTGAATGTAGTCCAAAACATCATTTTTATCAGCTATGATCTCTAACCTAACTTTCCATGCGGCAAAGTTAGATGAGTCACCCAGCTTCTCATCACTCTTGAAGTAGGAAGTCATCTTGACTTTGACAAGATCAATTCTTTCAACTTTCTAAAGATGAGTGCTTCAAGGCTTGTCTCCTTTTGGGCTTGTCCTTCAACTTAGCTCTGAAACCATGTTAATTTTCAGATTGTTCTATGTTGTATCAATTATTTTAGCCCAATTCCAAACTTCAATTAGAAATATTTCCAATTACAATTAGTATTTACATTCATAAATAGTAATTGAAGATGGAAAAATATATGCAATGACAAAGAAGACAATCAACACATCCACAAGAGACACTATATTGGTCAAATACCAGGGAAAAACCCCACTAGGGGAAAACCCTTTGAAATTCTTCTGTTATTAGATTTCCATAAAATGTTCAGTCGAGAGTACAATGAGCCCAATACAATATGATCAGCAATACAACCCAACAACTTCAGAAGCCATTTTACAGTGGCAAAATATATCATAGACAACTTGATTCATACTTCAGACAACTTCAAAAAAATTCGGATGATGGTCAATTGTAGTCAAACCCATAGATGCTCTCTTGAGGTTATCGTGTGTGTATCTGTAGCTCCCTGGATGCTACCTTGGCCTTAGCATACGTGCTTCTGTGGAATAAATTTCGCAGTGATGTGTGTGCATCTGAAAGAGAAATCCTAATTTTGTGTGAACTTCATATCTATGACTTCAGACCCTTGTATGACCTTTTCCTTCGCCAATGTGTCGAACTAAATCAGATAGAAGAGAAGAAGATGATTTTTGTGATGATGTCCAAGTGATCCTCTAGGTCACTTGTATTTATAAGCTTCTAGGGGTGTCCAACAATGTCCATTTGATGTTGAGGCCGACCTGTCCAAGTGTGAATGGGAGTGAAGCCGACCTAATCCAACATCCATGAATGGGTGCACAAAATCAAAAACCATTTTTTTCTTGTTCGAACAAGGTAATCTTCAGGTCTATTTTGGTCCTCCCAAAAAGAGGAACTCAATGCCATCATCATCTCCATAAAATGTGTAGTCTAAAGTGGAATTTGACCTCAGTTGCATACTTTTAACAATAGTCCTTATTGCCTTAGGTTCATTAAGATGTTAACTTTAATTATTAATATTTAGTTTTTACCTAATCATTTATCTTATTAACCATTAACCAAAATCTCAATCTTATGTGAATATTACACCATGCTCTTGCAATTTTAATCATAAATTTATTATTTTTAATAAATGTTTATATTCCTATAATAAATAAATAAAACTTCCTCTATTGGATTTTTGGATTTCTTTGTCCATTTTACAGTTCTAACTTTATATTTTAGTAGTTTTAATTATAAATATTTTATCTTTTATTTATAGTTTTACTTTTTAACCTTTGACAAGTAGGTAAAGAAAACATCAATGATTTATGAGGGAAGGGGGAAAGAATTTTGAAGACTTGAAGGGAAAGCAGACTGAATGGGTAATGTGGATTGAACAACTATATATCTATATATATATATATATATATATATATATATATATATTCATTCCCTCGAACACTTATTGATTTAAGACCACTTTGGAGCTATTGCTATAAACTTCCCTTGGACAAGATGGGATGGGACAGATGGTCAGTCGAGAGGATAGGACCTTTACCTGATATCGTTGAACTACTTTGCTATATGGCGTTATTTTGATCCCTCATATAAGAGAGCAACAACGTTGGATGGAAGGGCTTAATACCTAGGATATGATGCCCAGATAGAGCCAGTCAGGAGATTTGTATCACACTTGCCTTCATAAACCTTAGGGGTATGGGGTCTCATCCTTTATTTACAAACCCTAGTTATAGACTTTACTTACGCTACACCCCTTGCATTATTAATTCTTACAAGTACCACATCTCATATTCTAGGTATAATGTTCCCAACGATTGAGCCCTGCTGATACAATGAGTTAGGAATCCGAACCCAACCTTGTCCCTTCTCAAACCACCCCAGGACATGGAGTGAGGCCCAACCCATTTGGTCCACTAGGAAGAGAAGTACAGCATGGATGGCGTGAAACAATAACCTTACTCTTTACTTTCTTTACTGCTTCATACTAAGATAGGGAGGCATGCCCAAACTAGTTATTATACCGAGGATTATACCGAAAAGGAAAATAAGTAGGGTACGACACTTATAATCCCTACCATGAATGCACTTAGTTATGATGGAATGCTATGATCCCTCATATTAAACCGAATTAGATGGAACCTTACCTTTCTCCCTTGTGCATCCAGGGCATTATTGATATCGATGTGAATATGATTCTAAACCCACCTAACAATGTCTGAGTAATCTCCAAATTATATATCATTGGGCTTCTTACCAGTCACGAGCTCTAGCAGGACCACACCAAAGTTGTATATGTCACTTTTATCATTCACTTTGTAGGTGTAAGCATACTATGCACACATGTCCATCAATTAAATCAGTTCATATAAAATTGTTTATTTTCTGTTGACTGAGGCATATATATACACACATATATTCACAGGAATTAACAATTCGGTTGTAAATTCTTACCTGGGGCAATATATCCATATGTTCCAGCAACACCTGATACTATGTTCTTCTGACCCAACTTCTCTACAATTCTAGCTAAACCAAAATCAGCAATATGGGCCTCCAATTCAGAATCCAGCAATATATTATACGATTTAACATCCCTATGTATTATTGGAGGGGAACAACCATGATGCAGGTAGGACATTCCCTTAGCAGCACCAAAAGAAATCTTATAACGAGTAGGCCAATCCAATGTTTCCCCTTGAGAACTATGAAGTCGTTCATACAGGCTACCATTTGGCATGTATTCATACACTAACATATTAGAATCTGAACTAGATATGCAACAAAGCAGCTTGACAATGTTGGCATGCCTAATCTTCCCTAGAGTCTCCACCTCTGCTTGAAATCCCTTGTCTTGGGCAGACTACAGTTTTCTGTTGTTCCAGATCCTTTTCACAGCAACAATATCATCATTTCTCAGTGTTTCCTTGTACACTTTGCCCACACCTCCACTTCCAATAACATTATCTTTTGTCAATCTCTTTAGAATGTCTAACTCATCAAATTCTACCCTGTGAAAGGTTGTGAGATTCCATGACTCTGTACTTGATTTAACTCGAGCAAAATTCTTGTATGTCTTATACAAGAAACCTATACCAATCAAGCAGAGTAATACTATCACAACAATAACCGAAATCAATACCCTATATAGATGACTTTCAGATCTGCCTTTCTGCTGGAAACATGAAGGTAGCATTAATGGCCTGCCTCCACAAAGGCCCAGATTGTCAAGAAAACCTTTGTCATAGGCCATATTATTGTAACCAAGAGGAACAAAGCCAGAAAAAAGGTTGTTAGACACATTCAGAAAACTCAACTTGAGATTGTCTAACTCAGGAGGTATATTCCTTGAAAGCAAATTGTTTGAGAGGTCAAGGTTGTTAAGAACATGCAACAACCCAAGCGATGTAGGAATTGATCCGATGATGCAGTTGTTGGCAAGGTTAAGCTGTGAGAGACCTTTCCATGATATTATTGTCTCAGGAAGCTCCCCATACAACATATTGTGATCAAGAGAAAGCCTCGACAGTGAGGATAATCTAGTGAGTTCCACTGGAATAGTCCCTGATATATTGTTGTGACTGGCCATAAAGCTGTTGAGATTCCACAGTTGTCCAATGCCAGAGGGAATAATTCCACTAAATTGATTGTTTGATATCTCCAACGCCCACAGATTGGATGCTTTAGTGATTTGAGTAGGAATTTGGCCATGGAAAGCATTGTTTTTCAATAATTTATATGTTTAACCTGGCACATAGCCTGATACAGGTGCTTGATTAGCACTATAATCATACTAATGTTTCTATTTTTGAGTGAAAGAAAAATACATTATGATATCCTGTCAGTCTTAAATTTCTACCAATTCCAAATGTGACAAGTTCTATGATCAATCTGACTCTATATCAAGTTTCAACAACTACTAAAGAGCTACCAAGGGATATTAGCCACCGAAATTATATATATATATATATATATATATATATATATATATATATATATATAACCGAAGGTAGTGTCAAAATATTTCCAATACATATGATACTGAGGTCATACCTGCAAACCCTTGTCTAGATATAACTGAAACTAGAAATCAAAAAATAATAATTGATTCAGTCCATATGATTCCAAAGCCATACTTTCATATCATTATGTAGACAACTGATAATAAGCATAATGTTTATAATAAATCTCCTAAGCAATCTGTTATAAGAAGGATGTTTCTATGTCATCTACTATATAAAATCATGTTAAAATGCTACCATGCAGATGGACAAAGACTTGTACTCATTGTTAAAGAAAATTATTATGCAACATTTCACAATTGAAAATATTTGTTCTAGATGTAATAACTAATATTTTTTATGGCTAATATTTTCTCAAGCCTTTTCAACATCTTCAGTCAGCAAGTTCTCTCCAAAGATTTCTTAGTGTAGTGAACTAGTAAATAATTGCACTGGAACTCTACGAAACTGCTAGTTATTCTAGAGGATGATCTCGGTAAGGTTCTCAGTGAAACCATTTTTGTTTCTTTCTTGATATCCTCCTTTTCTCAGGCTTCTTGAATTTTACATGTGACTTCGTTGCTTTCATGATTTTTTTCTTTGATTTTCCTTTATTTCTCTTCCATTTTTTATCAGATGTTTGATCTCCCAGGTCTTCACTTTCATCTACATAATCGTCAAGACCATCATCATCATTATCGTTTTCTTCTTGATCATCATCTTCGTCTTCATCTGAAGAGAATTCCAACATTTCTACTATATCATCCTCTTCATTAGCCACTGCACCATGTGTATGAGACTTGGACGCCATTATGGACTTCAATAGACATTCATTCCAACCATGGATTTGAATAGATATTTATTCTCAGTTTTTTTTCATGTCATATTGAAAATAGGATTGGAAATTATTTAACAAACTATACATTTGTCTTCATAAGTAATAAATGACAAAGGAGTCGAATGTTCTGGAATCTAAATCATTTAGAAGATAATCAAAAGTATCTTTACCATAAAACAAACATGCTTTCTCACCTATTTGACTTCTTTTCAGGTAGCCAATCCTTGCTGAATACTTCAGTACCCTCTTCAATGTCACCATAGTCATCCTCACCACTAGCCATAGAGATGCCCTTTGCCGAGAGTTTGGTTTCTTCATTGGAAAATTGAACACTGGAGAAAAGAGATTTCTAGTAAATGACTTGGAATTGATGCCATTATAAATTTCAAAAGTATTGATGTTGAAAACAATTTCTCACCATAAGAAAACAAAAAACAAAAAAACAAAAAAAAACTAACCTGGATTTTTGCAAACTAGCTTTATGTTGTTAACCTCTTTGTCACAGACTTAGAAGATATTGAGAAAGTGGGCTTGTGCCAAATTCTTTCTTAGCCTACCAATACAATGAATGTTGGCTACATCATAATATCTATCAAATAAACTTAAACCATATTTCAAAATATAGAACTTGCCAAAAAGAAGAAACACCAGAATAAACCTGAAGAAATGATGATACAGGAACATGATCCTTTGGTGAGAAGGAGATTTATGTTTGCTTTTTCCCAACATACTTAATGTTGGACTCAATCTACAATTGTCAATAAGATATTTAAATATTCATGCAAAAAAAAAAGGTAAGCATCATATTTATGAATTGATTAACCGATATTCCAGTAAAATACAGAAGGTGAAAATACCACAAACTTTTGAACTAATATGCTCTGTAATCTCAAAAAAGGACGAAACAAATCAAATTAGCATGTACAATGAAGTGTTCCACCATATTCCAAGGTATTAGACACAATTAAAACTGGCGCTATGTTGACCCGTATCAATCAACTACGTGCTTGCATGTAAGTGTCAATACAATCAGTTAGGAAACGTCATACAACTACCATATACTGTCTAAGTGTAGGTACTTCGGTATGTAAAATTAATAGTATAACATAATGGTGACTTTTATCTCATCTAGTAAATCCATTGAAACTACAACAAAAACACAAATTATAAAAGCATAAAGGTGATTGGGATAAGTTTTGTCCAATTTAATCGACACAAATTGTCATGTAAAAAAAGAAAAGCCAGCCATAGAGAGATAATGTGAAAGGAATGTCTCAAGAAATTCTTCAATGCACTATTACAAGTCGATCCCATACATCCACAGTGTAAGTAAAATAGGGCATATGGCCTAGACCAGACTGCACAATAATATACATAAGCAATGCTGCTCTTGCTATCTGAGCTATCTCATCCTATTTAAACCACATGCGGTGACCATCAAAGGCAATAAATCATCCAGAAAATAAGTTTCAAAACACCACCAAAACAAAATCCATACCACAATTCTTGCAGCAAGAGCTCGAGAAGGGCCTCTCTCGGAAAGAGTATTAAGTGGCACCTTTGCAGCGACATGTTCAGCATGTCTCAATGTGCTACAGTAATTATGGCTCTCAAATACTTATCCATTGAAATTAACAACAGAATTGAATTTGGGTGCAAGTTCAAGCCCCTCTCTGATTCAAGAGTATGTTGGTAGATTGAGCAATAGGGAAAAAGAGAATTTTAGGAGCAAGAAGCCATCATCCAACTTGTCACTCCGGCCGCCATGAACACTCAATCAATTACAATTTTTTTTCTTATAAAGGAGAATCAAACCAAACCATGAATTCAACCCTAATTGATTCGACTTAAACTTTTTGCTATTAACCACACATTGTTTCGATCATGACACTAATTTTTCTCTCTGTTAACTAATGTCTAACTACTTTTTTTAAGGCTTTGATTTCCAAACCAAACTTGCAAATCCAAGAATTGTATGGGTGCCATTCCTATAAATCTAGTCATTGGAGAAAACCACCACATTCATTCCTAGAAATCGAGGACGATCCAAGCAAACCCCGCCTGCATTTTGAAAATCGGGGGTGATTGAAGCAAACCCCACCTAAAAACAAGGCGAATTTGGGGTTGTGAATGTTTAGCTGTTTTATTTTTCATGGCTAAAATATAATAATTATTTATTTTTTAGATAATTTTTGGGCGAACTATAGAAAATAGGTGCAATATAAAAAAATCACCCTTCCAAAATATAAAACCCTTTAAATTTCACCCATGGGCTAAAATTCACCCCTAAAATTTTCTATGGCTTGGACTGATCACGAAAATTTGGATTTTCAGAGAGTTTGATACAACTCTGATTATCGCAGTAAATCATAGTTGGATCCATCTACTGACCAAAAAAACCAACCAGGATCTTCCACATCTAGATGGCCTCATATGTTGCTTGACTCACAGCCATGTACTCTGCCTCTGCCGAACTAAGTGCAACCGATCTATGTTTCCCGTCATACCAAGAAACTGCCACTGACCCAATATTGAAGATCATGTGCTCTTCCGTTTGGATGGAATCCCTACCTAATCTTCATCGATGAAGCCTTGAAGCTTCACTCCCTCTATCCATCTTACCATAATAGATACTGAGAAGTGCCCCTAAAGCATCTCAACACATGCTTCGTCGCCTTCCAATACAGCTTAGTAGGCCTAACCATCGCTTAACTAAGTTGGTTAACTGCATATCACATATACGGTCGTGTGTGTTAGAGTCGGTCTGGTCATCCCTCTGCCAGAGATCAAAACTCTTTTTGCATTTCATGTTTAGGTGTCCCATCGCTTTCGATCAGTTGCATTTCGTTAGGAGCATGCCATAAATCTTTACGGAAGGGCTTTTGTCATTCATCCCCCTCATGCTTTGCATTATTGGGTCAGGTATGTCCATCAAAATCGAATCTTAAAATTCATTTACAGTCCTGTTGCAGTTTCTAGGTCATAACAGTCATTTTAGTCATTAGGTCTAGGGTTAGTCAATTTGGTCTTCGACAAAGTCTAATAAAGCTAGCAGGCCAGAGGGAGGTCCTTGATAGGTTGTTATTTCAAAATATTTTTATCGTCATATGGATGGACTATGACTTTTCTTCAAAACTATGTTTTGAAGATAAGTCGACATTTCATTTTTTGTAATAATTTTCCAAAATTTTCAGTTCTTGAATTCTCCAGGCGTCGCCCTGGTCTCCTTTGCCAAATTCCATGTCAACTATCCCTGCAAAAAATTGCCAAGAAATTCATCATTTCAACCAAAAATCAAGGAGGAAACAAAAGGTCAGAGTTCTATTAATTGTGAAAAAGTGTCAATTGCAAAACATTACAAAATGGGTTTTGGAGAAACAAAAATCAAATTGATGTCTATATAAAGGTTTTTCCATGAAGATGAAAGTCATTTTGCATGCCAAGGTTGGAGAAAAATGTTTCAGAGCGAATTGGGTGAGAGCAGTGCGTGTTTTGGAGAGAACTGGCTTGCAGCTAACTGGCACGGCGCATATAACAGGTGGTTCGGCGCGCTGGAAGCGTGTGGCACACTGCGGATTTCCGCCCAGTTTTAATTTGAACGGGCGCGATGCACATAGTGTTATGAAATTTACCTACGAACTCAAATTAATTACGGAGAATTACTGAGAGAAACAAATATAAGAAAATAACCAGGAGCAACCATAAACACATAAACACACATGTTTATCTGGGAAAACCCCAAATCTGGGGAAAAACCCGATCATAATGAAATTTCTTTATCCTAGCCAAAACCCTGGCCAGTCCGGCCAAGTGAGCCTTCGCTGCTCACTTCCAGACCCTTTTCATTACAATGAAGTCCTTCCAACCTTGTATAGGGTCCATTACATATAATACCACAGGCAGAATACCATTGGTGCACAATACCATGTGCCCCAAAACCATCACTGTTTAACCTGATAAACTGTTGACTCTATCCCGAGTCAAGTTTACCTAACAATTCTCCCCTTAAACTTGACTTGGGGTTCTTTGACTAACTCCAGCCAACACTGCTAAGTGATACAATCCCGCTTACTCTAGCTCTTACCCCCCTCAAAGTTTTTACCCGGGGTATTGTTAACCCGACATCCCCTATCACCTAGGTCTAACCCAGACTTTACCGGTGATCACCGAGGGGTACACATGCCTTACCAGGGCTTACAGTGGTATGCCCATTTACATGCAATAATTTTGACTTCATTAATTTTTTTTTGGTTTATTGCTGCTGTGATTTTGATCTATCCTCTCTCAATAGGTGACGGATTCGATTCCTGATCCCATCGTCCTATCCCGTCGCTCTTGTCGATTTTGCAGAAAGTTTCGATCCGTTGATGCTTAGCCGGCGAGCACCAGGCCACCGTTTCGACGCCATCTGGAGCTGCTTCAGTAAAACTACCCGCCGAGGATCGATCCTTGGATCTCTCCGAACCCGCCTTCGAATCTTCTCCAGCCTTAAGCCTCCGTAACTCGGATTCAGGCGACTCAATTGAATCATTCTTGAGCGGAATCTCTTGCGTCTTCAACTGTGCAATCCTGCGCGCCCTCAAAACTTCCAGCAGCACGCTGTTCCGTTCGTCATTCGAATTCTCAAGACTCTCGCTAACATGACCATTAAACCGCCTCCGCAACGCATCGTACTTTGCCTTACACGCCTGCAAAAATATAAAAACAACAGCAGCAGTGGCACCACCGTACTCGAAAAAAAAACAAGAGCAACGTATACCATATTATGCACTGCAGAACCACAACCTGCACTATCAAGTTCCCCGAGAACTCTCCATACATGGCCTTGAGCAACAGTATTCCCATCACCAGCATTACCAGCTTCTGCAGCGTGTCCACAGCTATGAACTTGAAGTTCATGGTGTATGGGTCATTGGTGGAAATGAAATGAAAAGAGAGCAACGGCACCGCAAATATGGCAACGAAACGATTGATCCCCGAGCACTGATCCGGCGTGAAGATATTCCACCATTTCACAGAACCGTTGGCCGATATCATAGCCACGTACAGTGGAACCACTGCCACATGATGGATCTGCTCTCCAGCCACTTGTGCCTATATTTGAACTGTGCCCAGATCAACATCGATCTCTCATACGTGAGCATTGCGTCACATCTCGACCACTAGTAATATCGCTGCCTCAAATCTTCAGATCGAGACCTCCATGAGTGTAGCGAAACAAATTTCTTTCGTACACCAGGGCAATAAAACCCCTGGCAATAAAGAATCTCTTTGAAGCCAATATCTGGCTCTGATACCAGTTGTTATGAAATTTACCTACGAACTCAAATTAATTATGGAGAATTACTGAGAGAAACAAATATAAGAAAATAACCAAGAGCAACCATAAACACATAAACACACATGTTTATCTAGGAAAACCCCAAATCTGGGGAAAAACCCGATCATAATGAAATTTCATTATCCTAGCCAAAACCCTGGCCAGTCCGGCCAAGTGAGCCTTCGCCGCTCACTTCCAGGCCCTTTTCATTACAATGAAGTCCTTCCAACCTTTTATAGGGTCCATTACATATAATACCACGGGCAGAATACCATTGGTGCACAATACTTGGCCAATCCGACCGCTCACCTCGAGGTCTTGCATTACAATGAAGTCCTTCCAACCTTTTATAGGGTCCATTACATATAATACCACGGGCAGAATACCATTGGTGCACAATACCATGTGCCCCAAAACCATCACTGTTTAACCTGATCAACTTTTGACTCTATCCCGAGTCAAGTTTACCTAACACATAGAGAGTGTTGACATTATGATTCAAGTGTTGTCCTTGATGGCAACTCACTCAGAGGTTGGTACAGGTGCTCAGAGGTTGGTACAGGTGATGGCAACTTAATCAGAAGACAGATCTTAGTACAGCATACCAAGAAAGTTCATATACGCATGTTCGTTAAGCCCAAATCGCGTGTACACGCTAGTTGGATTCAGAAAAAGCGCGTGTATGTGGAAAAGTATCTTTGGTCCATGGTGGTTAGTCCTTGGAAGTTGTGCCTATGATTTCGGACCATTGTGTCTCGACGGGCGTGTCGATCCCTAGTTTTGAAGTTGATGGTATTGTGTTACTATGGTTTTGGCTCTTGGTATTGAGCTAGGCCTAAGACTATATAAGAAGAAGAAGATCATTAGGCAAAATCATCTTTCGACAAGGCTTGAATATCTAAGAGAGAAAGAGATCTGATATGCAGGTTCTGGGTTGCTTGATCTAAGCCAAGGAGAGATCACATCGGTTGATGGAAGACTAGATCTAAGGATAGATCGGGATCTAATGGTTTGAAATGCACTATCATGATATGGTTGATTATGCGTATTTCTAGATCTGCATATTGTCGCAATGTTATGTTCTGGGTCTAACTAATGTCTGGTACAGCTGCAAATTGAGAAAGTTTATTTTTAGATCTGTACGCAGGTTGGCTTCGGTAAAAGCGCGTGTATACGCGGGTTTTGCTCATTGAAGTAGCGTATATCTTTTGAAGCTTGATTTTGGGTTTACAGTGGGGTCTGACTGTTACTGCAGAGTTTTGTAGTCTGCTCTGTGTTCTGGTAACTGGTGATTGACAGGGTTCAGTGGTTCAGTGATTCAAAGTTTGGTTGTTTTATGCTTCAATGATCTATTGTGGAAATTGAATGAATTGTGGTCTTCAGATTGTAATGTTGTGCTTCAGGAATATCCAAGTCTGAAAATGTATGAAAAGTGATACCTGAAAGAAAGAAGATTGTAGGTCAGCACCTACGTACTAGTATCTTGGCTAGTACAAGAGCAAAGGGGGTTGGAGCTCCCTTCCAAGGAAGTTTGGAGAACGAGAGAAGGTTGTAGCCTTCTGCAGGTTGTAGCCTGCGTACTGGTATAAGGCTGCACCAGTACAAAAGATTGTAAACTGAAGTTTCATATTAAAGAAAGATAGAGACAACTTGCAGCAGGTGGTTTTCACCCACATTGGGTTTCCACCTTATATCTTGGTGTTCATGTGTGTGGCTTTTGATCTGTTCTGTTACACTGCACATGTTTACTGTTAATGTGGTGAATAATGTCCTGATGCACTTAACTGAAGAATAAGCTAACTAAATTGTGAGTTTTCTTCTTATACGCTGTTTTACTTAGTCACAGTAGCGTGTACACGCTGGTTCACTTAACTGAAGTAGCGTATATGTTTCTGAGCATTGAAAAAGTTTGATTGATCTGATAATACTGATTCACCCCCCCTCTCAGTATTATTTCCAACAATTGGTATCAGAGCAGGTCCTTCAGAGAAGCTTGATCGCTTGAAGGTAGATCATTCATCATGAGCAACTACGAGAAAGAAGCATCAATCAGGCCACCGGTTTTTGATGGAACAAATTTCAATTATTGGAAGGTAAGAGTTACTGCATATCTTCAATCTCTTGGTACAGAAGTTTGGAACATTGTAGAAACAGGCTATGCTTTTCCTTCAGCTACTCCTACAGATCCAGCTGAGAAAAAGTCATATGAAACAAATGCAAAAGCAGTCAGTACTCTATTAGGAAGTATATCCAAAACAGAATTCATGAAGGTCATGCACTTCAAATCAGCAAAAGAGATATGGGACAAAATGATCACTAGCTATGAAGGAGATGAACAGGTAAAACAAGCTAAACTTCAAACTCTCAGGATTCAATATGAGACTCTCAAGATGTATAATGATGAAAGTGTGGCTAATTATTTTCTTCGGGTAGATGAGATTGTTAATTGTATGAAAAATTTGGGTGAAGAAATAAAAGAGACTATAGTAGTTCAAAATATTCTAAGATCATTATCCCCCAAGTTTGAATCTAAAGTATCTGCAATAGAAGAAAAGGAAAATCTCAAAGTTCTCACTATGTCTCAGCTACATGGAATTCTAACTGCTTATGAAATGAGAAAGGGAGGTCCATCAGACAGAAGGGAAGCTGCTTTTAAGGCATCAGGAAAAGAAGATTACTATGAAGCAAGCCATGTTCCAGAAGAAGAGGAAGAAGAATCAAATTTTGTCAGAAATCTTCAAAGGGGTGCTGGAAGGTTCAGAGGTAAGCTACCTTTCAAATGCTTTGCTTGTGGAAGAGTAGGTCATTATGCTGCAAAATGTCCTCATAAGGATAAAGGAAAAGAACCTGCTAGATGGAACAAGAAACAAAGTGCAAATAAGAAAAGCTACTACACCCATGAAGATAGTGATGGCTTATCAAACAGTGATGAAGATGAACAAGGTAATAAATATAAGCTGTTAATGGCATTTGAAGATGATGATTATGAGGATGCTGTAGATGTGGATAATCTCTATAATGAAATTACTAGACTCAAGAGATGCATAGAAGAAAAGAGTGTGATCATTGATACTTTGCAATTTCAAATTGATGAAAAGGAAAAACATCTTGAAAAACTAGAAGGTGAAATTGTTGGTCTCAGAAAAGAAATTGAGAAAACAAAAGCTATTAATCTTAAGTTTGTCAAAGGATCTGAAATTTTGGATGAGATTATCAATGTGCAGCGGTCTCCTCTAAACAAGACAGGTTTGGGCTATAATGGAGAAACCTCTCAAGCATCCACCTCAAAAAGTTATCTTGATGCAGCAAGAAGAAATGAGCAGAAGAACAATGAAGATAATCAGGTAAAGCAGGGACGAATTACAAACAGAAACTATCAGGGACAATCCTTCTTAAGGGTGAACAAAAGCTACAACCAACCACAGGTAAAATCTTCTCAGTTTGGCACAAGAATAGATGAAAATAGAAATTACAATCAGTTGGCTGGTAGATTCAATAACCGCAGAAGCTTCTTCAATGGACAATGCTTTTCTTGCCATAACTTTGGTCACAAAGCAGCTCAATGTGTTGCATATAAAACAATCATGACTAGGGAAGCTCAAAAACAAAGAAGTATGACAGGGATTACAAAGAGGACCTATAACAACTTTTCGGTTCTTGAAAATGAAGTTGAATGTTCTATTTGCAATAATTTTGGTCATAAAGAATCTGAATGCAGGAGCAGGTTTCAGGAGAAAAAGGAACAAGCCACGAGCACCAAAAAATGGAGAATAAAGGAACCTCAGACAGAAAGATGTGGGATAGCTTTTTATGCAGAAGGACAGGAAAATCTATGGTACATTGACAGTGGATGTTCGAAACATATGACAGGTGATAAAGAAAAACTTGAATCTTATTCTACTTTAGAAAAGGGAAAGAAAGTTTCTTTTGGAAATGATACTCCTGCAACTATAAAAGGAAAAGGTATTGCTCCTTTGAAAGAAAAGGTCAAGGCTGGAAATGTTTTGTATGTTGATGGATTGAAGCATAATCTACTAAGTGTCAGCCAGATGTGTGATCAAAAAACCGAGGTTATTTTCAGATCGAATGGATGTCTTGTTCGTGATCTTGATACAGGTAAAACAGTTCTCAAAGGCAAAAGAACTCCAAATAATCTGTACATATTTGAAGAAGGACAACAACAATGCTATCTTAGCAAGGATGAAGAGCACTGGTTATGGCATCGAAGGTTGGGACATCTAAGCTTCTCACAAATAAGAAAAGCATGCAAATATCAGGCAGTTCGCGATCTTCCAGATATCAAAATTCCAGACAACACCATATGCAAATCTTGTCAGTTTGGAAAGCAAACCAGAACTAACTTTCCAGAGAAGGAAGGATCAGCTAGCTTGCCTCTTGAGCTAGTCCATACAGATGTATGTGGTCCATTTAGGAAAAGGACACCTCGAGGAGAAGAATATCTGATATTATTCATTGATGATTTCTCAAGGTTTGTTTGGTTAGGGCTTATGAAGCACAAAGATGAAGCATTCGAAAAATTCAAATCCTTCAAAGCATTGGCTGAAAATGAATCAGGACACAAAATTAAGTGCCTCAGATCTGACAGAGGTGGGGAGTTCACATCAAATGAATTTTTCGATTTCTGCGATGAACATGGGATAAGAAGAGAATTCTCTACAGCTAGAACTCCTCAGCAAAATGGGGTTGTGGAAAGAATGAACAGAACTATCCAACAAATGGCTCGTGCTATGCTCGATGAATCAGGTACTCCTGCAACCTTCTGGGGTGAAGCTGCACATGCTGCTGTTATCATTCTTAACAAAACAAATGTCCGAGTAAACAACACTCAAACACCTCATGAGCTTTGGAGTGGTAAAACTCCTTTCGTGAAGCATTTCAAAATCTTTGGGAGCAAATGTTATATTAAGAATACTGATGAGCAACTTGGCAAACTTGAACCTAGAGCAGATGAGGGCATTCTTCTTGGTTATTCTCCACATAGCAAAGCATACAAGTGCTACAATAAAAGACTTGGCAGAATTGTTGACAGTATTGATATAGTGGTTGATGAGAAGGGATATATTCCTAGGCAAGTTCATCATGAAGACATTGAAGAAGATGAAGGTTACTCTCAAAGGCAAAATGATGAAGAAGAAGAACCTCAAGAAGAAGAAGAATCTCAAGAAGAACCAGAGGAGCAGACAAGAATAGAAGAGAAGACTCCATCCAGATATGTCCAAAAGAATCATCCAGAAACTCAGATTGTGGGGCAGAAAGAAGCAGGAGTACAAACAAGAAGGACACTTGCAGAAGCTTCAAGCTACTTGGCACTACTCTCCTCCATTGAACCACAAAATGTGAAAGAGGCATGCAAAGATGAATGTTGGGTCAAAGCAATGGATGAAGAACTTGAGCAAATCGAAAAGAACAACACTTGGGAATTAGTTCCTAGACCAAAAGATAAGAATGTAATAGGAACAAAATGGGTCTTCAAGAATAAATTAAATGAAAATGGAGAAGTAATTAGAAACAAGGCCAGACTTGTTTGTAAAGGGTATGCACAGCAAGAAGGAATAGATTTTGAAGAGACCTTTGCTCCTGTGGCAAGACTAGAGGCCATCCGAATGTTCCTTGCTCTCTCAAGCTTTCAAAACTTCAAGGTATTTCAAATGGACGTGAAATCAGCCTTCCTGAATGGAGACTTAGAAGAAGAAGTATATATTGAGCAGCCAGATGGTTTCATTCTTGGGAATGACCCAAACCTTGTATGCAGATTGAAAAAGGCACTCTATGGACTCAAACAAGCTCCAAGGGCTTGGTACTATCGGTTGGACAAATATCTTCACCAACAAGGCTTTTCAAAAGGATCAGCAGATAGCAATCTCTATATAAAAGTTGAAAATAACAAATTGCTAATTCTTGTTGTTTATGTAGATGATATTATTTTTGGCAGCAATGAAGAGACTATGAGTCAAAACTTTGCCTTGGTTATGCAGAAAGAATTCGAAATGTCACTTCTTGGAGAATTGACATATTTTCTTGGATTGCAAATCCAACAAAATGAAGGAGGTATCTTCTTGTCTCAAACCAAATACCTCAAGCAGATCTTGAAGAAGTATGGCATGGAAGAGTCAAAGCCAGTATGTACACCCATGGTTACAGGATGCAGCCTCAGTGCAAATGATGAATCAGCAGCAGTTCACCAACCCACTTATAGATCCATGATTGGGAGTTTGCTTTATTTGACAGGTACTCGACCAGATATTACACATGCAGTAGGAATGGTTGGAAGATTTCAAGCCAACCCAAAGGAAACTCATCTTTAGGCAGTCAAAAGAATCTTCAAATATCTTCAAGGGACCCAAAACTATGGCTTATGGTATCCTAGAAATACAGATCTCACTCTTCATGCTTACACAGATGCAGATTGGGCTGGAAGTGTGGATGATAGGAAAAGCACAAGTGGAGGTGCTTTCTTCATGGGTTCCAGATTAGTATCTTGGTTCAGCAAGAAACAAAGTTCGATTGCCTTATCTACAGCTGAAGCAGAATATGTGGCTGCAGCATCTTGTTGCACACAACTTCTTTGGATGATGCAGACCTTGCAGGACTTTCAAATCACTTGCACTCCACCTGTCTCTATCCTATGTGATAATACAAGTGCAATCAGCATTTCAAAGAATCCAGTCATGCACTCAAAGACCAAGCACATACCAATCAAGTACCATTTTCTTCGGGAACAAGTGCTTGAGCAGAAGGTCAAGTTGGAGTATGTTCCTTCTAAGGAGCAAGTTGCTGATATTCTCACAAAACCACTGCCCAGGGAAACTTTTGAATATCTCAGACAAAAGCTGGGAGTAGTTGATGCTTCATCCTGTTGTTGAAGTTTGTTTGTTCTACAGAAAAGTTGGTATACGCAGGTTACGGAAGGGATATGCGCGTATATACGCGGATTCATGATGGGTAAGTCGCGTGTATGTTGGACGCTTGTTGCAGAAAGTATATCCGCGTACATACGTTGTTTTATACAGGAGAAATCGCGTATATGAAGTTCTGAACAGCAAGGGAAAACTCTGGAGTTCTGAACAGCAATGGGAATGTCAGAATTCTTCAGGCACAGTTTCAGGGAGTGCAACAGGCACAGGTTCAGGGGGAGCAGCTTAAAAGTCTCATAAAGCATTGTTGGCATTCAGATTTTTTGGTTTTTGGTTTCAGGAGAAGGAGCTCAGAAATAAATCCTGGTTGCTGATCTATCAAGATGTTTATCAGATGCTGCTGGTGCCTTTCCTAAGTCTTGGTCTAGATCTGTTGTCTCTATGTCATGTATCTCTCTTGTCATATCTCTTTTATGGTGTCAAGGTCATGTAACGGCCTATGTTGGTTTCCCCACTATGCCTGGGATGAATGCTGTAATATAATTGGTTGTTTCTGATATGTCCCCTCTTGGTAGGGAGTATGGATGTATGTATTGAGTCTTTTGGTGATAGGACGATCCCTTATGGTGTATAAGTCTTGGTTCTTGTTGAAGAACATCTTTTGCAGATCTGGCCTACTGTCAGGGGGAGCAAGAGTCAGCACAGCCAAGCAGAGGTATCAGCATGTCCTCAGGGGGAGCACAGCCCTTTGCCCTTGATGTCAAAGGGGGAGAGTGACTTGGTGTGGTGGTTGCCATCAAGTCCAAAGGGGGAGATTGTTGACATTATGATTCAAGTGTTGTCCTTGATGGCAACTCACTCAGAGGTTGGTACAGGTGCTCAGAGGTTGGTACAGGTGATGGCAACTTAATCAGAAGACAGATCTTAGTACAGCATACCAAGAAAGTTCATATACGCATGTTCGTTAAGCCCAAGTCGCGTGTACACGCTAGTTGGATTCAGAAAAAGCGCGTGTATGTGGAAAAGTATCTTTGGTCCATGGTGGTTAGTCCTTGGAAGTTGTGCCTATGATTTCGGACCATTGTGTCTCGACGGGCGTGTCGATCCCTAGTTTTGAAGTTGATGGTATTGTGTTACTATGGTTTTGGCTCTTGGTATTGAGCTAGGCCTAAGACTATATAAGAAGAAGAAGATCATTAGGAAAAATCATCTTTCGACAAGGCTTGAATATCTAAGAGAGAAAGAGATCTGATATGCAGGTTCTGGGTTGCTTGATCTAAGCCAAGGAGAGATCACATCGGTTGATGGAAGACTAGATCTAAGGATAGATCGGGATCTAATGGTTTGAAATGCACTATCATGATATGGTTGATTATGCGTATTTCTAGATCTGCATATTGTCGCAATGTTATGTTCTGGGTCTAACTAATGTCTGGTACAGCTGCAAATTGAGAAAGTTTATTTTTAGATCTGTACGCAGGTTGGCTTCGGTAAAAGCGCGTGTATACGCGGGTTTTGCTCATTGAAGTAGCGTATATCTTTTGAAGCTTGATTTTGGGTTTACAGTGGGGTCTGACTGTTACTGCAGAGTTCTGTAGTCTGCTCTGTGTTCTGGTAACTGGTGATTGACAGGGTTCAATGGTTCAGTGATTCAAAGTTTGGTTGTTTTATGCTTCAATGATCTATTGTGGAAATTGAATGAATTGTGGTCTTCAGATTGTAATGTTGTGCTTCAGGAATATCCAAGTCTGAAAATGTATGAAAAGTGATACCTGAAAGAAAGAAGATTGTAGGTCAGCACCTACGTACTAGTATCTTGGCTAGTACAAGAGCAAAGGGGGTTGGAGCTCCCTTCCAAGGAAGTTTGGAGAACGAGAGAAGGTTGTAGCCTTCTGCAGGTTGTAGCCTGCGTACTGGTATAAGGCTGCACCAGTACAAAAGATTGTAAACTGAAGTTTCATATTAAAGAAAGATAGAGACAACTTGCAGCAGGTGGTTTTCACCCACATTGGGTTTCCACCTTATATCTTGGTGTTCATGTGTGTGGCTTCTGATCTGTTCTGTTATACTGCACATGTTTACTGTTAATGTGGTGAATAATGTCCTGATGCACTTAACTGAAGAATAAGCTAACTAAATTGTGAGTTTTCTTCTTATACGCTGTTTTACTTAGTCACAGTAGCGTGTACACGCTGGTTCACTTAACTGAAGTAGCGTATATGTTTCTGAGCATTGAAAAAGTTTGATTGATCTGATAATACTGATTCACCCCCCCTCTCAGTATTATTTCCAACAGAGAGCGTGGCGCACTGGGTTCTTGGCGCGGCACACACAGTTCAGAGCCTAAAATTCTGTCAAATCTTTTCAAATTGCTCACCCCTTGCATGGAGTTGTCAGGTAGGGCCTTCTATTTTGACATTGCTTCATATTTTATGATAAGAGATGGTGGTGCAAGGGTGATAAAGATTGAAATAAAAATTCAAACCCAACACAAACAAGTTAGCTGCCAGGGTTTCAGAGCTCACAGTTTTGTCACCAAGGACTCTCTTCCTTCCCCATTCTCCCTTGTTTCCTCATTTCCTACCCCCCACTAAGTTGATCAATCCTACATTACATTCAAAATCCCAAAGCCCTAGCCCTTATAAAAATCTCCTCAACCCTATACAACTAATCCCAAACCCTAAACCTTATTCCCATATATAAAATCCCCCTCCTCTCCCTAATTAAAATTATCCCACTAATTCTCATTCCTCAATATTGTTTCCCCTTCCTAACAGTCCCTGTTGCATTTGTTTTTTTCCCTTGGTGGCAAAAATTGAAATACAACACCAAAAAGAGCAGTTCAAGCTTAGTTCATACACAGCAGTCATCTTGTCTTCAAGGTATTTTGTATAGCAGTCATGGCATCTGAGCATTCATCGGACTATGAGGTGGAAACCCAAAGTGACTCTCCCTTGGAAGAACAGGCACCCCGGAGGCCTCATAAAAGTGGTAGACATGTTAGGGAAGAACCGACCACCCTTACATAATTGCAGGCCTGCTCTCTTGCTATGCAGTGTTTTCAGCATCAGTCATGCTATGAGTTTTTCAAAGGGTGGCTAGTGTCCAATTTCATCATGAGTTGGCTCATCTTTTTGTGCTGCACTTGCACAGAGATCAAGCTATCTTGGCTGGTGTCACCTTCACACTTACACTAGAATCCATCTCATTAGCAACCGGTATACCAAACATTGGTGAACCATGGCACAAGAAACAAAAGATTGATCGGCAGCATTATGAGCCATACATTAAAACCAGTTCCTTGAGGCAGCTCAAGAGAGTGTTCCCGTTCCGGTATCTGAAAGATGAATATTCTCCACTAATGAGATTGATCATGAAATATTTCAGCTGTGAGGGACGGTTCTCTCGTCTTTATGCTTATCACATCAGGTTGCTCATGCATTTCACCAGGGTATGAATGATAAACATTTCGTATTTCATTTGCCAGAACATTGAGAGGATTACCACCTTTATAAATCGTAAAACCCCTCAGCAGGAACTTAACAGTGTATATCATTTTGCTCTTATTAAGATTTTGGTGGTTCATCAGCTTGGATTGCAGGGCATCACTTGGGATGACTTCATCTCTCGTGAATTCTTCAGAGCTTCACGAGGAGTATCAGAGGTTAAGCATGAGGGTGAACCTTCTCATCAGTATGAGCGCCATGAGACTGCTAGTGTGCCAGTTTTCATCACATATCAGAGAGGCACCAGACATTTGTTTGCAGCGGCAAAGCGAGTGTTATCTCCACCCGGGGTGGAAGGGGCCTCTCTTTCTCCATCAGCTTCACAGGAACAGGACAAAGCAAGGAGCCAATGCAGGATGAGGGGCCTTCAGGTGAGCCATCAGGTGGACGAGAGACCGACTTCATTCTCCTTCATGATGATGATACAGATACGGGTCCACAAAGCGCCAAACTTAGAGAGATCATCCAGGAGCAGCAATCAGATATCGAAGCCTTATCCCTTGACTTGGAGAGGGCTAAGTGGACCATGAAATACTTGGAGAAAAAGAACAAACAGCTTGAGGATCAGCAAGCAATCATGGAGCTACAAAACATTCGTGAGCATCGCCAAGCTACACAAAGGAGAAGAATTGAGCTCACGCCATTGGAGCAAGAGATTAATGAGGATCGGGAGGCCAATCTTGAGAGAGTGAACATGCACTTAGAGAGGCTGTTGGACAAGGCCGAAAAATATCATGCATTGCTGAGACACATGGCTTTTCACTGCATGGTGCGCAACAAAGTGTGCAAGGCCCGAATCAGGAATTTGAAGGCGAAATTGAAGAAGGCAATCAAGAAGCAAAAGAGGCAAAGGGAGTTCAATCATCTTCAGATATTGGCCGAGGCCTCTTTAGCCCAGCATAACACTTGATAAGGAAGCTCCAGCCCAAATTTCAAGAAATTTGGGACATTTTTGGTATTTTTGGAAAATTTTGTGCAAAAAACGAGGTTTTTCTCCCTGTGTGTCGCGCCACGTGGCACGCGCTTACAATAGGAGGCTCCAAATGCAAAAAAGTTTATAGTTTTGGATTTTTCATGGAAAATCATGACTGTTGGTGCATGACCAAGAAATTTGGGCAAGTTTTGAGTCCTCAGGAGGTCAAAAACACCCTAAAAATGACCTCTCTACCCCTAATTTCAAACATAGGAAGCAGTCTTGGGAGATTGCGGTTTTGGAGGGGCAAATGGGTACGAAATTCAGAAATTCCACCTGGTTTGGAAAGCAGACAGGTAGGGATTTCTAACAAGCACACTTGGGATCAATTTGGACTTCAGAAAGTGCCTCAAAATCAGCTCCAAAGTGGTGTGACGCATACAAATTTTGGCGCGGTGCACAGAGGTTTTTTGACCAATTTTCCACCTTCCAACTCATAAATTCGGCCAGTTTGACTAGTTTTCCTTTGTGATGTAATTTTTGACTTATCTTGATGTAATTGAGTGAACGTGATGTAATTTTGAAACTTAGTTACTTGTTCTAGAGGATTCATTCACCAAAGAGTGAAAATTTAATGAATGAATCAGTTTCCTACCTTATAGAGGCAAGTTGTTTTGATTGCCTAGATTTTAGTACTTTGTTTAGAATTGGTTGAAACAGCTCCTAGAATGATGAGCTCGACCCCTAGAGTCAAGGAAATGGGTTGGGCTAGTCTATATCATGTATTTTCTAAGTCATTGTCAGGGTTGGACTCTTGGGAAAAGCTTGGCACTCTATTGTACATTCACTTCTACATTTTTTGCAAAGGAAAGTCCAGGGTTTTGCAGCACTGTTTGGGATCCATGTGGCTTTATGTTTTAATGGTGTGCCTCTCTGAGTAATTGTAAGTTTATCTAGTGTTATGTGTATCATTTTCTTATTTCTTCTTCTGAATTTGAAACAAATGAGTGATTAAGGTGGAATCCATAACTGTTATGCTCTGCCTTTGAATTTGTTTAAATTTTCATGTTTTCTTTAGTTTAAGGAGAATCCTTGAGACTCTCTTGCTCTCCTTAGCTCCTCACCTGTCTAATCTATCCATCTCACTTGCTTTAAAGCATCAAAATGATTGCCTTCCTTGCCCCAATCAGACCTCTGCAGAAACTGTGCCTCATCCCCGAGCCCAAATTTGCCTTTCCCATTTTTTCAACAAAACCCTTTAAAAACCAAATCAAATCCCTGCACTTAATACCTAGCCTAAGATTAGTTGCAAAATCAGTCATCTCAAGCCCCATTTTTTGTCTTTTGCCGAGATCGACCCGGAGAGAGCCCTTTCTTGTCCTCGTAGGGCTAGCTACAAGGTTGAGCTTGGTTTGATGTGGACCTAGACCCTTGTCTTTCCAGCCTGAGGAAAATCTAGGCTCTAACATAGTGGCAACCATACTGGGGAATAAAATGGTTTTCTTGTTGATGTCATTGGTTTTCTAAGCTACAGACGGAGCCTGAAGTTATGCCAGGTAGCCTTCGAAATGCTTTTTCTTTGCATTAGCGCAAGTAGATAAACGTTGCTTCAGTCAATCTTCGGTCTAGCTTGTAATCGTGACACTTGACCTGTAAATCGCCCTAGTACATTTGAGAATTCTAAGCTTTGGATGATAAGTTTAGAATCTGAAAGGCTGAGTAAGTTGTCTATGTTCCTTTGATTTCTTGAAAATAACACGTTGGCTTCAAAGAGATATACCAGAGCTAATCCAGATCCAAATCCTCCTCCTTTCTACGAGAATCCTAATCTGATTTCAAGAATTGTTTGCCAAGAAAGCTCCGTCACTCCTGTGTTTAAGTCTCGTTCATGTCCGACAATTTTTAAATATCTTGAAGAACTTGATTTTGATGAAAAGTTTGAATTGTCATTATTTGAAACCAAATCCGAAAGTGCTCTTGGTTCTATAGTCCCAAATCCTGACTTTGCTACAGCTCTTGAAGTTGAAAGAAATAACAAATCAATTGATAATTTTATCTTGAGGCACCTTCAGAGAGAAATTCACGTTTCAAATGTCGCTAATTTCCTAGAAGTTGCATCTGCAACCCTCGGATCTTCCGTAACGACATCCGCTTCAAAAATCCCTACCGAACCTCCCTTCATTCCCACCCTTCCCCCGCAGCCTAATATTGCTAATAAAAAGACTGCTGTAAATTCACCTCCATCTACTCCTTCTACATCTAAAATTGTTTCACCTCCGCATACACCTCACACATCACCTGCTCCCACTCCTCCAACATCCCCTAGACCAAATCCACTAATAACAATGGCTGCTCGGTTTGCACCTCTTGCGCTGCCTCAAGTTTTGAATGACATGCCCGCAGATTATCAGAGCAAAATTCCTTTGTTTGATGGCATGCCTCAGGGTATCACAGCTCAGCAACACGTGGACAAAATGACAGATTTCTTCGATCTTCATGAGATCGATGAAGAAAATGTGACCATGAGATTATTCGTGCAGACCTTCGATGGTGAGGTAAGAAAATGGTTTAGAGCTTTGCCGGCCAGAAGTGTTCCTACATTAGAAGAGCTTAAAAGACAGTTTTTGGAACGTTGGGAAGTAAAGAAAGATCCACTGCAAATCACTTCTGAATATACCAAGATCAAGTGAAACGTTGGTGAGTCCATTCAAGACTATTGTATTAGATTCAATGCAGTTTATAATGCAATTCCGGATGATTTAAAGCCAACTAGAAGATCAGCTTTGCTTAAGCTCCCGGATGGCTTTGATCTGGACATGGCTTATCAGTTAAGGGAGAGAGGTCCAGCTACCTGAGAAGAGATGCGGAAAATTGCCGTTAGTGTTGAGGCAAATTTGAATGACAAGAGAGCTAGAATGAAAGCTGAAAAGAAAGTCTCAATAAAGGAGGAAGCTTCTACCTCAGATCAGGTGCTATGCAAGGTAGAAAAGATGATTGAAAGGTTGACACTTGATAAGCCCGAACTACAAATTCAGAATCCCAATTTCCATTTCCAGTAGCAACCACAATTCAGGATCAAACAACATGAGCAGTGAGCATAAGAAACGGCATCACAACAGCAGCAAGTAAAGACACCTCTTCAGCAGAATTTTGTTGGCCCCAAATTTGATGATGAAGACCATGTAATAGGAGAAGAAAATCACTTCTTTACTCCTGATGATATGCCCACATTTATCACTGAAGATGATGAGTATGCGGAAAGTTCAGCGGTACAGCATGATGCAGATTTCATCTTGTCGAATGACACAGCTCTTGAAGAGGAGTCGGATGAGTATCAAAGAGGGTATATGCATGCCTTGTCCACCCAACAGTGTCAGTACTCATTAAGACACAGAAATGTCCCCATCAATCCAATCCAAAAGAGAAAGGAAGGTCCAACATCTAAGAATGAGCCACCAGTTGCACCAAATAAAGGCAAAGAAGTTGTTGATCCTATTCCTAACAAATCTCCATCAGCAAATGAGCGAGTCAATTAGCCCATTGCACCAAAAGGTACAGCTGAGAAGAAAGAAGTTCCAGCCAAAGAGGTAGAGAATACTTCCACTTTTAGTTTAGAAAATGAAATTTCTAAATTGAAGGTATCTATTCCTTTGACAGAGCTAATGAGGAACAGCGATTATAGAGGGCAGGTTTCCAAAATTCTGAATTTTGATCCAATGTCCAACATGGTGAGTGTGGAAGATGATAAACCTAAACTGATTTTTGGACCAGCATTGAATGGTGAGTCTCCAGACAGTGATGTGCCTCCTTTTTATATCAGTTTGAGAGTGCATGAGTTTGTGTTGCATAATGCTATGTTTGATTTCGGCGCTTCCCACAATCTTAT
This sequence comes from Pinus tabuliformis, assembly GCA_031772625.1. Lineage (NCBI taxonomy): Eukaryota > Viridiplantae > Streptophyta > Pinopsida > Pinales > Pinaceae > Pinus > Pinus tabuliformis. Next base: position 862,907,788 of record CM062816.1, read on the forward strand.
GCCAAAAGATATAATGGAGAAGTTGGGTTTGGACATTACCAGGAAGTACCATGATCTCTATTCATTTGATTCCAGCAGGGTGAGATGTATTGGGCTTATTAAAGACTTGGTGGTCAGTTTGGATCAGATTCTGGCTAAGAATATTTTGATGGATTTTGTTGTAGCAGACATTCCTCCTCGATTCGATATGCTTATTTCAAGGTCTTGGGGAGAAAAGATCAAAGGAACTATGCAGCTCAATTTCTCCTATGCAACGATTCCAGTGTTTGGCGAAATCAGAAAATTGTATCGTGAGCAGAAAATGAAATACATGATTACAAGCAAGGAGAAACCAATTAATCATCCGATTAATTATGTACATACGGATCTCGAGTCTTTTGTTTTCTATTCAATTAGTTTCAATGATATTGATAGTCAATTAGTTGTAGCAGATGATATTCCAGAAATAGCAGAAAATTTCAGAGAAGTTCTGAAGAGAGAAGGACAAGAACATGGAAATACCGTTCAACAATCAGAAAAAGATGATGGACAACAAGCAGAAAAAATAGATGAAAAAGAGTTTCAGCACTTAGAAGAATAGGAAGATGGCCTATGGACCATGGATTTCGATGTCGCAGTAGGAAATGATGGTGTTGGAATTGGAATTTGGGTACGCAGTCCTTTTTCCGCTCCAAACAAAGTGCTGAGTAATGTGTGGGTATGTTCTTACAAACTTGATTTTGATTGCTCGAACAATGAAGCTGAGTATGAGGCTTTGATTGCTGGCCTAAAGATCTTAAGAAAGCTGAATGCTAAGAGGATTGTTGTATATGGCGACTCTGAATTGGTGATTAAGCAAGTTAAAGGTGAATATCAAGCAAAGCATCCTCGGATGCGGGCATACCGGAATGTTGTTCTAGACATTTTGAAGCTTTTTTCAGATTACACTTTGACGTGTGTGCCTCGTATTCAAAACAGTATTGCTGATGCACTTGCTAAGGCAGCAAGTAATTTGAAGATTCCTATGAACTCAAGCAATAAATTTGAAATCCATGTGAAGCATCGTCCGACTGTCCCAGACAATCAGAGATATTGGCAAGTTTTCCAAGATGATGAGGAGATCAATGATTTTCTGCAAAACAAAGGTAAATTCAAAGATACCTCAATTGATGTAGAGCATGATGATGGAAAAGACGATGTGCAGATCAATCAAATGGAAGTTTTGCAGCTAAGGATAATGTGATTCCTAAAGGTTTGATACCTTTAGAAGAACTTTTTGATCATGATGATGTAGCCCGCAAACCAACATTGCAGCCAACAGAAAAGGGAGTTGAAGATGTGAACATTGGAACAGCCGAGCATCCGAAGATGGTAAAGTTGTCCAAAGCATTGCCACCAAAGGTAAAGGCCAAATATATTTGTTTTTGTCATCTTTTGCCGATGTGTTTGCTTGGGACTATTCTGATTTGAAGACATATGATACAAATATAATTCAGCACACTATTCCTATTAAGCCTAATCAAAAACCTTTCAGACAGAAGTTAAGAAGGCTTAATCCAAAATTACTGCCATCAATTGAGAAGGAAGTTAACAGGTTGTACAAATCAGGAATCATTGTTCCCATTCGTTTTTCTGATTGGATATCTAATTTGGTGCCCATGCGAAAGAAGACCGGTGAGATTCGTTTGTGCATTGATTTTCGAAATCTCAACAAAGTTTCATTGAAGGATAATTATCCGCTGCCCAAAATGGATCACATACTTCAGCGAGTAGTTGGAGCATCTCGCATGTCACTACTCGATGGTTATTCCGGATATAACCAAATTTTAGTCCATGAAGATGACCGAGACAAAACAGTGTTCACCACTCCGTGGGGAACATTTCATTATGCAAAAATTCCTTTCGGTTTGAAGAATGCGGGTGCCACTTTTCAGCGGGCAATGGACTTGGATTTTGCAAATGAGAAGGATGTCTTCTTGGTTGTGTACCTTGATGATTTGACCATGTTTTCCAAATCAGACGAAGAACACTTGTATCATTTGAAAATTGTCTTTGAAAAGTGCAGAAAATATGGTGTGTCGTTGAATCCTAAGAAGAGTTTGTTTGCCATGGATGAAGGAAAACTACTTGGGCACATTATCTCAAAAGATGGCATCCGTATTGATCTAGCACATGTGGAAGCAATTCAGCAAATTGACCTACCTCGGAATAAGAAGGAGATACAATCGTTTAATGGTAAGATGAATTTTCTGCGCCACTTTGTTCCTAATCTTGTTGAACATCTAAGGGAGATTACAAACATGCTTAAGAAGGACAGCCAATTGTCATGGACTGAAGAGGCTATAAAATCTTTCAATTTAGTAAAATTGGCTCTTTCTTCAGCTCCAGTTCTAATCAGCCCGGATTATACTCAGGATTTTATATTGTTTTCATTTACTTCGGAGCATACTATGGCAGCCGTATTAATTCAAAAAAAAGATGAGCATGAAAGACCCATTGCTTTTTTCAGCCGGACTATAAGAGATGCTACTTTGAAATACAACATTATTGAGAAGAAATCCCTTGCACTTGTAAAAGCACTGAAATATTTCTGTGTATACATTCTACATTCCCATATTTTAGCTTATGTACCTAACGTTGTTGTCAAAGATGTTTTGGTTCAAACCGATCCTAAAGGAAGACGTGGCAAGTGGATAACATTTTTGCTGGAGTATGATGTGGAGATAAGGCTCACAAAGCTTGTTAAACGTCAGGGTTTGGCGAAGTTGATGGTTGAATCAAATCTGCACGTCTTAGACATAAATCTGATCACTGCTATGTTCGATGAAAATGAGGAAAGTTCATCACTTCTGGTATCAAAAATGTTTATTCTTTCTCCATGGTATTCAGATATCATATATGTCCTTCAGAATTTGTCCGCACCACCTGGTATGGCTAGAAACAAAGCGAGAACTCTTAAGTTGAAGGCAGCTAAGTTTTGTATTTTGAATTCCGCACTTTATTGGAAAGATCCCGGTGGTGTTTTGTTAAATTGTTTAGTGGAAGAAGAAGCGAAGCAGGTCATGGAGGATTTCCATAAAGGAGATTGTGGCGGTCACCTTTTTTGGAAAACAACGGAAAATAAAATTGTGAGGGTTGGATACTATTGGTTGACATTGTTTGCTGATGTGTTCAAAACTGTTAAGAGCTGTCATAACTGCCAGATTTTTGAGGGAATACAGAAATTACAACCTTTGCCGCTTAAGCCCATTGAGGTGAATGCCCCTTTTCAACAGTGGGGGTTGGATTTCATTGGTGAAATTCATCCTTCTTCTTCAGGTCAGCATAGATGGATCCTCACAGTGACAGATTACTTCACGAAGTGGATCGAAGCAATTCCCACTAGGCAAGCTATGGATGCAGTAATAATTTCATTCCTAGAAAGTAATATTTTGTCTCGTTTTGGTTGCCCAAATAAGTTAATCACTGATAACGCAACAGCATTCAAGTCAAAAAGGATGGTTGAGTTTTGTAGTAAATATCATATTACTTTGGGCCACTCAACCGCCTATCATCCGCAAGGCAATGGATTGGTGGAGTCTTCCAACAAATCTTTAGTTAATATCATTAAAAAGATGCTGGAAATCAACAAGAAGAGTTGGCATAAGAAGCTGGTCCATGCACTTTGGGCAGATCGTGTGAGTCAAAATAAATCCATTGGTATGTCCCCCTTTGAGATAGTTTATGGAGTTGACACAGTGTTCCCTACCTCTATTGCAGCTCCGGTAGTCAAAATTGTCTAAGAGGCAGGTAGTGAAGAGGATCCAATGCAGAGAAGACTAAATCAAATGATCCACTTGCAGCAGACACAGGAAGATGTTTTTCAGAACACATTCAAGTTGCAGGAGAGAATTAAAAATATTTATGATAGAAAAGAAAAGGCGGACACATTTCAGTTGGATGATGTGGTGTTAAAGTGGGATGCAAGGAATGAGGAAAAGGGAAAGCATGGCAAGTTTGACAATCTCTAGAAGGGTCCTTTTAAGATTGCAGCGTATCGGGGTCAGAATGCCTTTCTTTTGAAGGAGATGAACGGGGAATATTGTCCAGGAGGGCCGGTCAATGGTCGGCTGCTCAAGTGGTACCTTTTCTAAGTTATTTTTGTTGTCATCATTGTCATTGTAAATACCATTTTATTTCAGTTTCGCTGCAAGTGTGTGCTGTAATCTTTCCTTCAGTCTGGGGCCCGAAGTGAAGGATATAATTCTGAAGAAAGATTTTAGTTTTCAGTTCAGTTTGTCGAGTCATTTTTTCAGTCATTTTAGCGTTATTATCGAGTCATTTTCAAGTCAAGTTTCATTCAAATAAATTGAGTCAGAATCTTGTATTGTTTGTCGAAATAATGACTCCATAGCCCAATGGACGAAGGCACTGTCTAGCTCTTCCAGAGATTTGCCGTTCTTGGCACCTCCAAGGAGCTACCATCCCCATTGGAGCCAATGTTAGAGTCGATCTGGTCATCCCTCCGTCAAAGATCAAAACTCTTTTCTCATTTCATGTTTAGGTGTCCCATCACTTTCGATCAGTTGCATTTCGTTAGGAGCATGCCATAAATCTGTACGGAAGGGCTTTTGTCATTCATCCCCCTCATGCTTTGCACTGCTGGCTCAGGTATGTCCATCAAAATCGAATCTTAAAAGTCATTTACAGTCCTATTGCAGTTTCTAGGTCATAACAATCATTTTAGTCATTAGGTCTAGGGTTAGTCAATTTGGTCTTCGACAAAGTCTAATAAAGCCAGCAGGCCAGAGGGAGGTCCTTGATAGGTTGTTATTTCAAAATATTTTTATCGTCATATGGATGGACTATGACTTTTCTTCAAAACTATGTTTTGAAGATAACTTGACATTTCGTTTTTTGTAATAATGTTCCAAAATTTTCAGTTCTTGAATTCTCCAAGCGCAGCCCTGGTCTCCTTTGCCAAATTCCATGTCAACTATCCCTGCAAAAAATTGCCAAGAAATTCATCATTTCAACCAAAAATCAAGGAGGAAACAAAAGGTCAGAGTTCTATTAATTGTGAAAAAGTGTCAATTGCAAAACATTACAAAATGGGTTTTGGAGAAACAAAAATCAAATTGATGTCTATATAAAGGTTTTTCCATGAAGATGAAAGTCATTTTGCATGCCAAGGTTGGAGAAAAACGTTTCAGAGAGAATTGGGTGAGAGCAGTGCGTGTTTTGGAGAGAACTGGCTTGCAGCTAACCGGCGCGACGCATATAACAGATGGTGCGGCGCACTGGAAGCGTGCGGCGCACTGGGGATTTCCGCCCAGTGTTAATTTGAATGGGCGCGACGCACATAGAGAGCGTGGCGCACTAGGTTCTTAGCGCGGCGCACACAATTCAGAGCCCGAAATTGTGTCAAATCTTTTCAAAATGCTCATCCCTTGCGTGGAGTTGTCAGGTACAACCTTCTATTTTGACATTGCTTCATATTTTATGATAAGAGATGGTGGTGTAAGGGTGATAAAGGTTGAAATAAAAATTCAAACCCAACACAAACAAGTTTGCTGCCAGGGTTTCAGAGCTCACAGTTTTGTCACCAAGGACTCTCTTCCTTCCCCATTCTCCCTTGTTTCCTCATTTCCTACCCCCCACTAAGTTGATCAATCCTACATTGCATTCAAAATCCCAAAACCCTAGCCCTTATAAAATCTCCTCAACCCTATACAACTAATCCCAAACCCTAAACCTTATTACCATATATAAAATCCCCCTCCTCTCCCTAATTAAAATTATCCCACTAATTCTCATTCCTCAATATTGTTTCCCCTTCCTAACAATCCCTAACAATCCTTGTTGCATTTGTTTTTTTCCATTGGTGGCAGAAATTGAAATACAACACCAAAAAGAGCAGTTCAAGCTAAGTTCATACACAGCAGTCATCTTGTCTTCAAGGTATTTTGTATAGCAGTCATGGCATCTGAGCATTCAACGGACTATGAGGTGGAAACCCAAAGTGACTCTCCCTTGGAAGAACAGGCACCCCAAAGGCCTCATAAAAGTGGCAGACATGTTAGGGAAGAACCAACCACCCTTACAGAATTGCAGGCCTGCTCTCTTGCTATGCAGTGTTTTCAGCATCAATCATGCTATGAGATTTGTCAAAAGGTGGCTAGTGTCCAATTTCATCATGAGTTGGCTCGTCTTTTTGTGCTGCACTTGCACGGAGATCAAGCTATCTTGGCTGGTGTCACCTTCACACTTACACCAGAATCTGTCTCATTAGCAACCGGTATACCGAACATTGGTGAACCATGGCACAAGAAATAAAAGATTGATCGGCAACATTATGAGCCATACATTAAAACCAGTTCCTTGAGGCAGCTCAAGGGAGTGTTCCCGTTCTGGTATCTGAAATATGAATATGCTCCACTAATGAGATTGATCATGAAATATTTCAGCTGTGAGGGACAGTTCTCTCGTCTTTATGCTTATCACATCAGGTTGCTCATGCATTTCACCAGGGTACGGATGATGAACATTTCGTATTTCATTTGCCAAAACATTAAGAGGATGACCACCTTTATATAGCGTAAAACCCCTCAGCAGCAACTTAACAGTGTATATCATTTTGCTCTTATTAAGATTTTGGTGGTTCATCAGCTTGGATTGCAGGGCATCACTTGGGATGATTTCATCTCTCGTGACTTCTTCAGAGCTTCACAGGGAGTATCAGAGGTTAAGAATGAGGGTGAACCTTCTCATCAGTATGAGCGCCATGAGATTACTAGTGTGCCAGTTTTCATCACATATCAGAGAGGCACCAGACATTTGTTTGCAGCGTCAAAGCAAGTGTTATCTCCACCCGGGGTGGAAGGGGCCTCGCTTTCTCCATCAGCTTCACAGGAACAGGACAAAGAAAAGGAGCCAATGCAGGATGAGGGGCCTTCAGGTGAGCCATCAGGTGGATGAGAGACCGACTTCATTCTCCTTCATGATGATGATACAGATACGGGTCCACAAAGCGCCAAACGTAGAGAGATCATCCAGGAGCAGCAATCAGAGATCGAAGCCTTATCCCTTGACTTGGAGAGGGCTAAGTGGACCATGAAATACTTGGAGCAGAAGAACAAACAGCTTGAGGATCAGCAAGCGATCATGGAGCTACAAAACATTCGTGAGCATCTCCAAGCTGCACAAAGGAGAAGAATTGACCTCACGTCATTGGAGCAAGAGATTAACGAGGATCGGGAGGCCAATATTGAGAGAGTGAACATGCACTTAGAGAGGCTATTGGACAAGGCCGAAAAATATCATGCACTACTGAGACACATGGCTTTTCACTACATGGCGCGCAACAAAGTGTGCAAGGCCCGAATCAGGAATTTGAAGGCGAAATTGAAGAAGGAAATCAAGAAGCAAAAGAGGCAAAGGGAGCTCGATCGTCTTCAGATATTGGCCGAGGCCTCTTTAGCCCAGAATAACACTTGATAAGGAAGCTCCAACCCAAATTTCAAGAAATTTGGGACATTTTTGGTATTTTTGGAAATTTTTGTGCAAAAAACAGGGTTTTTCTCCCTGTGCGTCGTGCCACGTGGCGCGTGCTTACAATAGGAGGCTCCAAATGAAAAAAAAATTATAGTTTTGGATTTTTCATGGAAAATCATGACTTTTGGTTCATGGCCATGAAATTTGGGCAAGTTTGGAGTCCTCAGGAGGTCAAAAACACCCTAAAAATGACCTCTCTGCCCCTAATTTCACACACAGGAAGCAGTCTTGGGAGATTGAGGTTTTGGAGGGGAAAATGGGCACCAAATTCAAACATTCCACTTGGGTTGGAAAGCAGACAGGTAGGGCTTTCTAACAAGCACACTTGGGCTCAATTTGGACTTCAGAAAGTGCCTCAAAATCAGCTCCAAAGTGGTGTGACGCATACAGATTTTGGCGCGGCGCACAGAGGTTTTTTGACCAATTTTCCACCTTCCAGCTCAGAAATTCGGCCAGTTTGACTAGTTTTGCTTTGTGATGTAATTTTTGACTTATCTTGATGTAATTGAGTGAACATGATGTAATTTTGACACTTAGTTACTTGTTCTAGAGGATTCATTCACCAAAGAGTGAAAATTTAATGAATGAATCAGTTTCCTACCTTATAGAGGCAAGTTGTTTTGATTGCCTAGATTTTAGTACTTTGTTTAGAATTGGTTGAAACAGCTCCTAGAATGATGAGCTCGACCCCTAGAGGCAAGGGAATGGGTTGGGCTAGTCTATATCATGTATTTTCTAAGTCATTGTCAGGGTTGGACTCTTGGGAAAAGCTTGGCACTCTATTGTACATTCATTTCTGCATTTTTGGCAAAGGAAAGACCAGGGTTTTGCAACATTGTTTGGGATCCATGTGGCTTTATGTTTTGATGGTGTGCCTCTCTAAGTAATTTTAAGTTTATCTAGTGTTATGTGTATCATTTTCTTGTTTCTTCTTCTGAATTTGAAACAAATGAGTGATTAAGGTGGAATCCATAACTGTTATGCTCTACCTTTGAATTTGTTTAAATTTTCATGTTTTCTTCAGTTTAAGGAGAATCCTTGAGACTCTCTTGCTCTCCTTAGATCCTCACCTATCTGATCCACCCATCTCACGTGCTTTAAAGCATCAAAATGATTGCCTTCCTTTCCCCAATCATACCTCTGCAGAAACTATGCCTCATCCTGTTATAGACATTTTTGTGCCTCGCGTCAAGGAGCAGGGAATGTCGATAATTACAGGGATCCTCAGTCCCTAAACATGTTGTTCTTACCCCTAAAAGGACAAGGTCATCAATCAACAGCACTTCCAATCAGTCCTCCACCTGAAAACACTTCAGAACAGGCTTATTTTGGATCATGTCAGCTGCTTAACTGAGCTTCTGCGCTGTATTGCAACTGTCCCACTCTGTACCTGCGCTGGAAGTCAAAAACAATGAAGGCTACCTGCGCTGGGCGAGATTGGCCAAGTGGCACAGTCATCCTGCAAGGTGTCAGTTGCCCAGGAAGCTTCCAAACTGACACTTGGGTCATGAGATTCGCCCTGTGATGAGTAAGAGGTACTTGATCACCATGTGTAAGCAAGGATCTCCAAGTGGACACAGGAACTGAAGATTAACTGAAGATGGAGAGGACACTAGTCAGCTATATGCCAGCCTCCAGCTGACTCATCCTTTCCTCTTCCCTCCTATATATAGAGCTCTTCTATGAGGTCTAAGGAGGCTGGAATTTTGTATAAGCAAGGAGGTGTTGTTGGTATACTGCCAGGATTATTGGGTGATTGTTTTACTAGAGGTGAAGAAGAGAGTTCTTGCTGCCGAGGAGGTGCTGCTGGATTGGAGCCAACATCATTGGTTGTAACTTCCTCTGGAACCCTGTTACTTTCTATCAATAAAGTTTGCATGTTCTCCTATATACTTGTTTTACATAGATGCTTTTGTGTTTACATGTATATTTGATGCAACCTAATCCATGCTTCAATTATGATTGCTTGTATCTCGTAGTTTGCTCTCTTTTGTTGTGCAGATTCTGTGTGTAGCTGGATCGGCTTGGAGAGCAAAGAGCTGGGAATCGGATACAAAGAGAGAAGGACAAGGATCGACTAAGCGCAAGACACCAGGTTGGTTGACCCTATTTCCATTCTCTCTGTGCTTTCATAAAGATGAACATGAAAACTTTGTCATTCAGTTGTTGCTAAAGTCTGTCACCTTTAGAAAGGGTTAGTGTCATCCGCATCGGATACTTTTCCCCACAACAAACTGGCGACTCCACTGGGGAGATCCTAGTATCTTGTTGTTGTAGTATTTTGCTATTCATTTCTTGAAGAAAGGAGTACCGAATCGAAAAGCTTTTGACTCTATCAAAAGCGAAGTAGAGGGTTTTGCTACTCTTGCTCCTTTGCTGAGCAAATTCAAGATTTAAAGAGCTAATCTACAGATGAATCCTTACTCTTAGTGATAGATCTTTATCCTCTTGATCATCCCTTAGCCTGTACTTAACCCATAGCATTTTATTTCAGTCAAAACAGTACATTTTTGAGCTTTTTATGACCCGGAATTCTTAGCAGACGTAACTCTCGTAAGTCAGTGCAGGCTGTCCACTGGCAGTCTGCATTACAGCGCAGGTAGTCCCTTCGGGAACTGCGCTGAGAGTGAAACTGGTGAACTAGTGCCTGCGCTGGTCCAGTTGGCCTTAGTCTAGCTCAGCTCTTCCTTTGTGTCTTGGCCCTGTTTGCACTTGTTTTTGGCTGATTGCTTGCTGGTTATTGTATTTGTTGTAGACCTCATCTCCTTGACATTATTCCGCCTCAGTTGTGTGATGAAATTGTAAACGTTCTTTCAGTATTTCTTGTTTCAGTTACAATTTCCCATTGTGAAAAACGAACTTAGTAGTTGTGGCCTCTTAGATGGCGATCTTATGAGTTAGTGTTAGTACTGATCATAGCTGTTTAAGTTGGTTTGTTTTCACTTTATGGTTTAGATTCATATATTTTTGGTGTAAAACAAGTACCTGTAAAGCGTCTTTTCATTTAGACAATACTTGTTTGTTTACGCTTCAAATTGAATTCAAAAGTCATACAACAGTTTTCCTTTTGTTAAGCATCAACATTAAAGGAAAAGAAAAGAAATACATGCATCTTGCATTTGCATTTTTGATAAGTTTGGGTGTCTGATCTAGGAGAAAGTGCATTAGTTTGTGCTTTGTGCTCTGTGTGGAAAGATATTGTTTTTCTCTCCCCTCAGTAGTTAGGATTTTCAAAGCTAAAAGGATTGTGAAAGCTTGCTTATCATTTTAGCTGCATTTAGGAATTTGTACCAATACATCTCGTGGTGATCCTGAAAGACAAACTGATAAACAAGATCAACTTAAAATATATTGAATGAATCTAAAAACGCATTGTAACATAACGCTCACAATAGAGGTCTAGGTAGAGACGTGTTTCGGCGTCGTTAAACGTAGTGACTGTCGATCTCTACGAAGGTGGGTGATTCCTCCTGAGGGACGATAGCACTAATACGGATTTGAGCTCCCGCGTACCGTCACGTATATTGGGAGACCCCTATAGGCAATTATCCTTTATCCTTAGGAAGCCGTGTCGACCGCCCTACTGATCGCGATGCAGTGAACACAACATTCACGAAGATCGACCACCCGTACCGTAAAACGTATTCTGTGGTTTCGCGAAAGGTTTGGCACACCCTCTGCCTAGATCTCCAGAGCAGTTTCTTTTGGCTCTTTTCAAACTCTATAATTGAAAAGGTCCAACCGAGCATTTGTCACTTCGGGCTCGTTAATACATCGAAGGCGACTAGAGTCATCTTTAGCTTTTTTCTCGACTCTTAAAACATGAAAAAGCAAAGTTGTGTCTAAAAGCGTCTAATAAAATTCATTCAATACGGAAACATAATTCCCCTTTTTGTATTTTAGTTGATCAAGTAATCCGCAATCGTGGAGGAAAGTCAATTAAAACCCCGTCGTTCAGGGAGGCTTGCAGGTCGACCATCTTTGTCTCCGGAACCGAAAGTAGTACGAGCAAAGCGATCTCGCTGGACCAGGTCAAAATCTCCTTTTAAAGTCAGAAGTGAGATTCTGGCCACTCCCAATATTTCTGGAATCCCTGCCTCTATTAAAGAAGTTCAACGGCAACAGAAGGACAATTGTATTGATCCTGGTCTGAAAACAAGTACTTGTTTAACTGAACCAGTTCCATTTGAAACCGGTCCACAGAGTCTTGTTGTTCAAACAACTGTCGCTGTCGAAACAACCCCTTCTTCGGCACCAGAAATCTATTACGGACCTGACGGTCTGCCTCTTCCTCCTGGTCTGATCGCAATAGAAGAAATCGTAGAGGACCAGCAAGCAAATACTCCAATTCATTTTGGAGTAGGTCCCACTCTTTTTCCTTCTGCATCAGAAGTTTGTCTATCGCCACAAGAAGTTCCTGAAGAATCGTTAGGAAGTTTATTGGATAGACTTAAAATGTCTGAACAACCGTCGACATCTAGAACTGTGCCAAATGACACAGCGACAGCAGAAGCTCCTGCTGCCATTCCAACGATGTTTGCCGGCATACCATCTGTCCCAACTAGTTCTCATCAACTAGAAGTAGTCCACCCAGGGACTATTATGACAACTTGGTCTATTCCAGTTTGCTCTTCCGGTATAATACCCGGTAATTCTTATGTTGAAACTAGACAAATTGATCCCTTTGGGAATCATTTTGGGCCATCCAGTCCTCAAAGACCATCTATACCCTTGAGCGCCGGATTGTTACCATATGGGGGGCAATATTCCCTTTCACTTCCTCTTTCGGGAGGATACCCATACGGCAGTTTTCAACCACATTCAGGTTTGACTGAAGTAACGACGAGCGGTTGGGTACCTATGTTACCCCAACAACCAAGAGTTGTATATTCTATGCAACAAAGTGTACCTATGTCTCATATCCCGACGACGCCAGCAATTGTAACCGTGTCGCAAGTTCAATCGATGCCTGTTGTATGTCAACCCCAAGTTGTAATGCAACAGCCAATTGACCCTGCAACACAACCACAATCGCCAACTGCCGGGACGACACAGATACGAACGGGGACCATAACCCCGCCTCTTGGGCCGTCGGTTAGTGTTGCACAACAAAACATGGCTTCACAACCATGGATGGTGCAATACCAACAACCTCAGTTTCAACAGGTATACCAGGGATCTGAGCAACAGATCTTTGCGAATAGTGGGCAACCCTATATTCAGAACGGGTTAAACCAACCACTTTACAGTGGCCAAGCCCACCAACCATATCAGTCATATCAACATCAGTTGCATTATGCTGGTGTGCAAAGGCCTACTGCTCAGGCGATTCCATCGTATCCTGGGTACGCCTCGCCAAACCTGAATCAGCAGTTGCCATTTGTGGCGACCTTAGAATTACCAGATTTACATCGATTAACAAACGATCCAATCGCCTATGCCCATTGGTGGCCAGCGATTCCTCACAAACTTCCTTCGGACATTCCTAAATTCAATGGAAATCCGGGCGAAGACCCGTCGAATCATGTGATGACATTCCATCTGTGGTGTTCGTCGAATACCTTGAATGATGATTCGATAAGGCTTCGTCTTTTCCAGAGGACATTGACTGGTCCGGCGGCCAAATGGTATATTGAATTACCTAGAGCCTCTTTCGACAATTTTAGTTCCCTAGCCACGACTTTCTTAACACACTTTCAGTTACCTATAAGGTACGAAACTGGAACAGAGATTTTGACCAATTTCAAGCAGACAACTGCCACACATATATCTGATCATATACATGAGTGGCGTCGTCGTCGCAGAATGGTAAAAACCTATGTTCCGGATCAGCTATTAGCTGAGTGGTTTATAAAGTCGCTTCTGCCGGCAATTACAGAAGATGTGGCCAAGGGAGGCGTCGTAACAGAGGAGCAAGTTATTGCTCGTGCTCAATATTTGGACTTAGTGTATACTCAGTCGGGCACGCTCTATGATAAGATACCTGATGCCCCCAGACCGGAATTTTCAATCCCTCCTCCTCCCGGATCGAATAGTGACTCTCATGCCGGTGACAGCGTGATTGGAACTGCAAACGCTAAGTCGACAAGGGATTCGAATAAGAAAGCCCGTAAGACTTCGAATCAAAAAGCAAATCAAGAGATTCTTGCTTCGGAGGTAAATGCTCTATCTACGGATAAAGATAAAAACTCCAATCAACCAGGAAGCAAGAAGAAACAAAACAAAGGGAGAAAAGGGAAACCCCCTTCGGGGTGTCATATATGCGATGAGGATCATTGGACAGCAGATTGTCCATGCAAAGCTGAGCTTAAAAGGTTCTTTAAGAGTCCGAAAACATCAGCTGTGTTGAATGATCCATTTCCTAATCCTGGTCAAAATCTGGTTGCCAATCAAAATGCTTCCCGATCCCAAGTGCTTATGTTGTCCACCTCAAAGCAGCAGAATAATGCTTTGACAAGGGATAAAGGTTACCGGAATCCACAGCGGTCGAATAACAAGGCTGATAAACAACCTAGTAGTTCGACAACAACTTTGAACGAAGTTGTGCCGCCCATCGTTCCTAAGCCAATAATAAACTCGCCAAAGGGAGTAGTACACAAATCGACATTTAATCCTCGTGCGAAAGTAACACAGGATTATAATATAATAGAGGACCTGGCCCAATCGCCGTCCGCTATGTCGACACTTGAGGTACCGCAAAATTGCACCTCCCAAGAGCAAGCTTTATTATCAGCTATAAGTGGGATTGGTCCAATGGATTCCAATCTTGTGGCCTTTGACCATAAAGGATATGACCCTAAGTTACCAGCTCAACAAGCTTTCCTTATTAAAGTGAAAGCCCTCAACAAAATTGTTCATCGAGCAATTATTGATGAGGGGGCATCTACATGTCTTATGTCGATGAACTGCTGGAAAAATTTAGGCTCACCACCCTTGTCGAAATCGTCAACGACGTTAAAAGCATTTGATGGACGATCATACACTCCATACGGGATTTTAAGTAACTTGCAAGTTGAACTGGGGGGCAAAACAGTAGAAGTTGATGTGGAAGTAATCGACGGAAACCTCGATTACAACATCCTACTGGGAAGGCCTTGGATATATGCCATGGCCGCAGTTGTGTCGACCTACTTCAGGAGGATTGTATTTCCTTTTCAAGGAAAAATTACAATCGTCGACCAACAAACATTTCTCCCCAACAGTTCTCAAGTTACGGGAAGAAGCACAATGATCCATGAAAGTAATCAATCACTCCAAAATATCGGAGTAGGTCTCCTAAAAGACCCTGCCTTAATGGGTACTTTTGCCCTACCGCCGGCAGGTAGTCTAGCGGAAGTAGCCACAGTGGAAACCTACAATATGAAATCTTCCATATCCAACGGATTCAAAAGGTTCCTAAATATTTTGTCAGCATGGATCGTCGCCCTAATGGAAATACTGTAAATACAGTGGGCCCCGAGGACGGTTCTTATCTCGTGTCAACCTCGTTAAAAAATGAAACAAGGAGTCGTGAGGATAGTTCTTCTATTATGTCAACCTCATTAAAAAATGAAACAGATCCCCTTTTCAAAAATCAAAGGTAAACCTTCATTCCAATCACCAAGTTGAATGCAATGAAGCTTGGGGGGCACCCTCCTTTGACATGCGTTATTATGATGCTGGGGGCATGCAAAAGATCCGAGCAGTTTTAGCACATAGTTCATGCTCGTTAAAAAATAAACATAAGTATGAGCAGTGTTTTGGCGCATTCAAGCTCATTAAAAAATGAACCCATCCCGGTAAATAACTCTGGTAAATGTAACCTTTGACAGCCATATTAAAGCCTTGGTCGTGTTTGTCCACCGTCACCTCCATCCGTTCATTTGGCCAATCGTTCATCTCCATATGTGTGTTTACCCATTTTGAGGAACATCTGCGAAGAGTGATTTCACCTAGCCATCCTTGTGACACTACCGTGATTGGAAAATTCCAACCTGTACCTGGAATCTGCTGCTATCCCTGTTTATCACTCGTTCCTCAAAAGACGAGTCTGCTTTGAGCTCTTTTCACTGACTCGTAAAATATGAAAAGTTTGCCGAGTTTTTGGCCTTCTAGCTCGTTAAACGACCGAAAGCTATCCCTCCTCTAGATTTTAATCTTTTTGGACCTGAGGGATTATTACACAAAAAGATCGAGCGCTTGTTTGGTTCGGCTCGTAAAAAGTACCGAATAGCCATCCCTTCTGTATTGTTTTATACTTTTTCGGACTTAAGGGATTAGATGACGAAAAAGGAATTATGGAGTTGACTTTCTGTACCTTTTTAGACTCTCTAAAAGTGAAAAGGACCGAGTTTTCTTTGTCGTTAGGCTCGTTAAAATAATTAAATAGCGACAAACTTGTCTTTAGACGAGAACGAGTTTCCCTATCGCTAGGCTCGTTAAATCATAGCGATGGGCTTGCCCGAAGGGCAGGTTATAGAACAAGCATATGTTATCCTCCTCAAGCTTGACAAAAATAAAGAGGTACTGGTCAGAAATGACTGGGGAAAAATTGGGAGAACATCAAAGTTTAGAGGTAGCAAGTCACTCTTGAACATGACACTTTTCTTCCGTATCACATCGGGTTGGGTTGTCTCATTCACCGGTTTCATCACCATGGTCCTCGCCACACCATCCAGTCGGGGTAATGCTACCGATCCGTCACATCAGTGTCGTTATATGTTCAAGAGGGGTCATTCAGAAAGTGTCAACCGTGTCCCATCCACCACCATACATTTCCCTTCATCCATTTCATGATCGCCACCCTGAATCATATGTCACAGTTTGTTTCACCTCCACTAAATCATTAGCTCCGTTCCGTGTCGTTGATGTGGGATTCATCAAGGCCCTCCTTTGACGGATCACTTCTTGTCGACTTCAGCTCATTATCCAAGAAGTCAATCTAGGAACACCCCCATCAGTACTTTGAAGCTTGCATGCCTCAATGGCAAGTTTCTCACTTCCGGCGACAGGTATACATCAATGACCTTCGACCAGAAGATTTTGCGTGGCGTTCGACACCAAGTCCTTTATTCACGCCACGTAAATTGTACTGCCGTACCTTGAGGGTCATCGTCATTATTGGTGATTCCTCTCGCGCTTATTAACGGTTTTCATTATTGACCGGTAATCAAGCGATGTCTTTCCATGTTCGACTTCAGCGTAATTCTCACATGGATCGACTTGTACTTAGAGTGAAGATCGAATGAGTTTGAAGACCCCGGATCTAGTTTCATCCATCCGGGCTGCGATATATATTCAGGAAATATAAAAGCATTTGCCATGTACATCATTGCAGCAGATGATCATCCTCCTCAAAGGATGATAATTTTAGCGGAAGATTATCAGTCTGTCTTCAGACGATCGTCCGTCATATGTACCAAAATGTGTTTATAGAAAGCTGAGCATGGGAATACCCGCCTCAGCTAGATCATGAGAATAATGATGAATGAAAGATAATGTATTGTATTGTATTGTATTACAGGGCACTCTCCTCAGCACTGGAACGAACTTCGGACCCTCTAGCTAAAGCATTTCACCCGATTAACGGCCTCATACTTTAGGGGGCAACTGTTATAGACATTTTTGTGCCTCGCGTCAAGGAGCAGGGAATGTCGATAATTACAGGGATCCTCAGTCCCTAAACATGTTGTTCTTACCCCTAAAAGGACAAGGTCATCAATCAACAGCACTTCCAATCAGTCCTCCACCTGAAAACACTTCAGAACAGGCTTATTTTGGATCATGTCAGCTGCTTAACTGAGCTTCTGCACTGTATTGCAACTGTCCCACTCTGTACCTGCGCTGGAAGTCAAAAACAATGAAGGCTACCTGCGCTGGGCGAGATTGGCCAAGTGGCACAGTCATCCTGCAAGGTGTCAGTTGCCCAGGAAGCTTCCAAACTGACACTTGGGTCATGAGATTCGCCCTGTGATGAGTAAGAGGTACTTGATCACCATGTGTAAGCAAGGATCTCCAAGTGGACACAGGAACTGAAGATTAACTGAAGATGGAGAGGACACTAGTCAGCTATATGCCAGCCTCCAGCTGACTCATCCTTTCCTCTTCCCTCCTATATATAGAGCTCTTCTATGAGGTCTAAGGAGGCTGGAATTTTGTATAAGCAAGGAGGTGCTGTTGGTATACTGCCAGGATTATTGGGTGATTGTTTTACTAGAGGTGAAGAAGAGAGTTCTTGCTGCCGAGGAGGTGCTGCTGGATTGGAGCCAACATCATTGGTTGTAACTTCCTCTGGAACCCTGTTACTTTCTATCAATAAAGTTTGCATGTTCTCCTATATACTTGTTTTACATAGATGCTTTTGTGTTTACATGTATATTTGATGCAACCTAATCCATGCTTCAATTATGATTGCTTGTATCTCGTAGTTTGCTCTCTTTTGTTGTGCAGATTCTGTGTGTAGCTGGATCGGCTTGGAGAGCAAAGAGCTGGGAATCGGATACAAAGAGAGAAGGACAAGGATCGACTAAGCGCAAGACACCAGGTTGGTTGACCCTATTTCCATTCTCTCTGTGCTTTCATAAAGATGAACATGAAAACTTTGTCATTCAGTTGTTGCTAAAGTCTGTCACCTTTAGAAAGGGTTAGTGTCATCCGCATCGGATACTTTTCCCCACAACACATCCCCGAGCCCAAATTTTCCTTTCCCATTTTTTCAACAAAACCCTTTAAAAACCAAATCAAATCCCTACACTTAATACCTAGCCTAAGATTAGTTGTAAAATCAATCATCTCAAGCCCCATTTCTTGTCTTTTTTCGAGATCGACCCGGAGAGAGCCCTCTCCTGTCCTCGTAGGGCTAGCTACGAGGCTGAGCGTGGTTTGATGTGGACCTAGACCCTTCTCTTTCTAGCCTGAGGAAAATCTAGGCTCTAACAGTGTGTTCACCAAGTACATGAGTGAACCCACAAGCTACCTGTAAACAGTAGCTTCCACTACTTCCCCTGAAGTAGCATCCTCCTTCCTCCAACTACCTACTAGAGGAGTCTCCATGGGTTTTTTGCTCTCCATGCAGAACCTCCTGAGTATCTTGTTGGCATACTTTCCCTGAGACATAAACAACTCCCCATCTCCCTGCCATACCACCATGCCAAGAAGTAATGCATGAGCCCCATCTTCTTCATCTCAAACTCTCTTGCAAGGTCCTCCTTCCAAGACTTGATCAGTTGATCATCACATGTTAGTATGAGATCATCAACATAAAGTACAATGATCAACAATTTACCTTCCACCACTATGTGGTATAGGTTCGCATCCACTTCACTCTTCTTGAAGCCCAACCGAGTGAAGTAGCTATCTATGTACCAAGCACGAGGTGCTTGCTTCAACACATACAATACTCTCTTGAGCTGACACACATGCAACTCACAGTCAAAGGTCTCAAAACCTTCAAGTTTCTCTATGTACATCTCTTCCTCAATTATGCCATTAAGGAAGGTTGTATTTTCATCCATCTGATGCACATTCCGACCCATCAGGGCTGATAGTGCCAATATAGATCTGATTGATGAGTACCTTGCAACAGGAGCAAAGGTCTCATCATAGTCAATCCCCTCTACCTGTGAAAATCCACAGGCCAAAAATCTAGCCTTACGCTTCTCCACAGTACCATATGTAGCTTGATTTACCTTGTAAATCCAAAAAGAGCTTGCCACTGACTTCTCCTCTGGTATCGGAACCACATCCCAAACACTGTTACGAACTATGGCGTCATACTTCCCCATCATGGCATCAACCCAAACCGGTTGCTGCAATGCTTCCTTAAAGGAATATGGCTCTTTCATAACACATTCGCCCATAAGAGCCATGTATCCAGTGTACCTCTCAGGTGACCTTTTCTACCTGCGTTGAGAAGTGGGTGCTCCTACATTCTCTCGTGCATCATTCAACAATCTGTCAGCCTCTCTGGTGTGCTTTCTTCCCTCTCTAGAAGACTCTGCCTGAGTGCATGTATCCACTCCCGGATCCTTCGCATGTGGCTGCTCCACATCAATTTGAGGCCCCTCAACCTTAGGAGCTACAATATCCTCATCCGCATGTTGCTCAAGCCCCCTCTCAAGGGAAACTCGCATGGCCTTCTCCTCATCAAATCTGACATTCCTACAAACCACTATCATCCTGCTGGTCAGAAAGTACACCTGATAGTTGTGAGGTGTATTAGTGTACCCCACAAATATCCCCAACTTTAGTGTAGTCTCAAGCTTCTTCCATGCATATTTGGTCACATGGAAATATATTAATGACCCAAAAATCGTAAAGTGACCAACATCTGGCCTCTTACTGGAATAATCCTCCTCCAATGTCTTATCTCAAGTATCTGATGTGGGCTATAGTTCTAAACATAAACTATTGTGTTACATGCCTCAGCCCACAAGTGTAGTGGTAGGCCTTGATCATGGAACATTGCCCTTGCTTCCCCTACTATTCTTTTGTTCTTCCTCTCGGCCACCCCATTCTTCTAAGGGTTATGGGGTGTCGTCAACTCCCGTTTAATCCCTTCCACTGCACATAAGTTCTTAAGCTCGTTTGAGACATACTCGTCATTGTTATCACTCCGTAGAGCTTTAACTTTCTTGCCTGACTCTTTCTCCACCAATTCTTTAATCTCAAAAAATAATTGTGAAAGTTTGAACCTTTTTCTACATGAAAAATATCCAGCATTTATGAGAATATTCATCAAAAAATATAACATAATACCTGTGTTTGGCCATGGATGTTGTCAAGAATGGTCCATACACATCTGAATGGATTCGCTCTAGAATATCCTCTACTTGACTATCTCTATCGTGAAAGGAATAATTGGTGTATTTTCCCAAAGTACACCCCTTGCATGTATCAACTTAATCAAGTGTACCTTTGGGAAGACATGTAAAGATCTGTTGCAATAAATTCAAAGCCTCATGATGCAAGTGGCCCAATTAGATGTGCCACAACTCGCCAACGTCTCGGCTCTGCACCCTTTCTGCTTTTGTGCTTAAAGAAGCACACACCTCTACCTCTAACTTATAGAGATTCATCACTTGAATCCCTGTCTTCTTTACTTGACCCATGGCTATGTGTCGAAGGAACGCCTTTCCTTTTGAGAAGATCACATCATAGCCTCTATCCTCAAGCATGGAAATGGATACCAAGTTCTTCTTCAACCCAAGCACATACATAACATTATTCAAGGTATGTGGAGTCCCATTCTCCCTCTGAAAATTAATCATGCCCAATCCAGAAGATTATACTTCTCGTCGTCACCCATCTTGATATGCATCTGGAGATCTTTCTCCTCCAGTTCACTAAATAACTCTTTGTTGCCATTCATGTGGAATGAAGCTCCATTGTCTAAGTACCATACACTTCCCATCATTGATGACACCATGCATGCAATGAGGGAAAAGTCCAATTCGAATTGAGAGGCCAAATTCTCACCCACCACTCCTCCTGAGGACTTCTTCTTGGACTTCTTGAGTGGAAAATTTGTAGCAAAATGGCCCATCTCATGACAATGAAAGCACTTAACTTTCATCATGTCTTTCTTCTTACCTCCATGATAAGAATCCGATTTGGAATGGGAAGCTTTCCCTTTCCCCTTCTTCACCTTAATCTGTAAGGCACAGTTCTCTTCATCATCTATCTTTGATAAAGAGCCATCCTTCGTGTTCCTCCCGATCTCCTCCTGCATCAAATCTTACCATGGTCATTCCCAATCCAGAAGCTTCTCCTGACCATTGATAGAGTCCTGATAACTATGCCAACTCTTTGGGAGTCCTAGAAGAGAAATACTCACCATATCTGTTACACAAAAATATCGTCACCATGATTATTTGCAGTCAGTATGGGTCTATCATCACTTGTACTGTCCTCCTAAGCAAGTCTCAGACCTCAGCTCTTCAAATCAAGCTTTGGAAATGAGAGAAAGACATTAAAAATCAATGTAACTCTGGTTCCGCACTTTCTCTCATGCTCACCTGCAGTCCCGCGCCTTCTGTGTACAAAAACTGCGGACCTGCCCGCTCTGTCCCTAACGGTGTAGGTGCGGACCCCTGTGAAAGTCAAAAGGCGCAAGTTTTATCTTAAAAACTCACTTTGGGTTAATTCTAGAGGTTTCTAGAAGGAATTTTGACGTGGATTGTTCGCTCTGAGGTGGTTCATGCATCCCAAAAGAGAAGGAGCTAATCCCTTGATGAGAGGAGCTATCCCTTTGAAGGAGGGCT
This sequence comes from Pinus tabuliformis, assembly GCA_031772625.1. Taxonomy (NCBI): domain Eukaryota; kingdom Viridiplantae; phylum Streptophyta; class Pinopsida; order Pinales; family Pinaceae; genus Pinus; species Pinus tabuliformis. The sequence continues at coordinate 862,929,540 of CM062816.1, forward strand.
TTATCCCTTTGAAGGAGGACCTAGTAACCTCCCTCCATTGCACTATAAATACAGGCATTGGGCTAGTTGCAGGAGAGGTTAGAAGCTCATAAATTTTTTAGGGTAAATGCTAGTGAAATCAAGAATTCCTAGTTAAGCCTAAAAGGAGAGATCACATACCTTTTTGGTTTCATTGGGGAGTGAGTGAAACTTGTCAAAGTAGAGGAGACTTCTTGCTGGACCCTGGGAGGAGCTTGTACAGCGTCAAGGCAAAGGTTGTAAATTTCTTCTTCTTTTGAATTAATACAATCAAACTCATTTTTCTCAACAAGTATCTCATGTTATTTGTTTCATGGACTCCTTGACTTTCATGTTAAATATGTTTTATGCAATTGGCTTTTCAGGTGCTATTTAATTTGTTTGCCTTGTTTGTGTTTGCAGATTCGCGAAAAGGAGCTCATTTGGATCGAAAGAGCGAGGGCATCCACAAGCTTGCGTTGGACCTAAGGTAGGCCCTAAAAACACTTGTTTGCCATTGTTTATAAAAGCATATTTAGAGAAAGATAGTGTCTGGTTGGTTTGCTTGTCATTAGGTCTTCTTTAGATTCTAGGAAGGTCTATCTTGTCCGCAAGATCGACTTATTCCGTGTGACAAAATGGCGACTCCACTGGGGACTTGATTGTTTTCCTTGTTTTTACTTTGACTTGAGAAACTCTATTTTTGTTTCTGTTTTTGGCTTGTTGTGTGTAAAATTGGGTAGAGTTTGTAGATCCAGGGTTATTTTTTGTTTTTCATAGCTTTGGGAGAGGACCGCACCCTAGCTGTTTGACACAGTGCGTACCTACCCGCAGCTTGGCTTTTAGCACAGAGCGGGACCGCACCTGTGCCAACTGTGGGCCTGCGGACCCTGTCAAAATTTTGAAAACCCTAAGATTTCCTCTGTTAGTCAGCTTAGTTTGTGTTTAGAAATTGTTATCCACTGCCCAGACCTGCATATAACTTGTCAGAAACTTTCCTTGGATTGATTTCGTTAGTGTTAGGGTTTTAGGTGAAATTCCTAGAAGTTTTTCTTGTTGGGTTTGTTTTTCATTTTGGTTGTGTAGTGGCTCTGAGCTTAGAAGCTATCGGGACTTCAGATCACCTTAGTGTCTACCAGCCTTCTTATGAGTCTGACCATTTATGAAATATCCCCTTGTTTGAGGAATCCGCTTTGAGTTTTCTCTTTACAAAACTTCGAAAAGCTTGTGTTTGAGAGTTTGGATTTTCATTTTCAAAAAGAAAACAAAATTGGTTGTTCTTGACTTATTTGTGATTCTGCATAAATTGGTCCTTAGCTTACATCTAGCTAAGTAAAACATCCTTAAAAAGGACTTTTAGTAGGCTTTGACGTCAAATAGGTTTTGATAATTTGTAGATCTCAAAGTTAGTCATTTTCATAGTTTTGAGTGTTTTATTAAAAAATATAAAAATCTCTTTTGAAAAAAGTTTGTTTTGTAGTGTTTGAGTGCTTTGAAACGAAAAAGGAAATTTTTGTGAAATAACTAGTTGTCTCGTTTTGAGTGCTTTGGAAAGGAAAAAGCTCTTCTTTTAATTTGTTTAATTGAGAAAGATTTGTGTTTACAAAGTATTTGCATTCTCAAACTCTTTCTTAGTTTAGAAGTTCATCGAAGAGAAAAAGATTGTTTAGATCATCTTAGGTGTATTTTTACTGATTTTGAGTCGAGTCTTCATACCACAAGTTTCATCTCCGCACCTTTGGACTTAAACAAAAACCACTAAAATTAACGCTTAAAGTAAAATTCACTTAGTAACATTTTTATTTCTAGGGCTCTGATACACCAACTTAGCTTAGGCTAGTGTCTTGGAGTAGGAGAGTAATTAACTCTCCAAGACAGTAAAAACAAACAAGTAGCTGTATCTTGTGGTAGGGAAGAAATCCAATTGTTGCATTTATGCTCTGGGAAATCTCCTCTTAAAGGAGAAGCACGAGATCGTGTCCGAACCAGTGTGGGAATCAATCCTTCCTCATTGGGAACAACGCCAGATATTCACGTATTAAAAACGGTAAGCCTCGGATTAACCATTGTCGAGGAGCCTGGGGTCACTTGTTGGTAAACCTTGGATTATGTCAAGGAGCCTTCAAGGGGATTGAGCTTGCTACTCTGCCCTTGCGTGCGTATCGGATCGTAGACTGTTCCCCCAGGTGTATTTGTCTCAGTTGGTAACCTTAGTGGCCATATTGTTTAGGATTCTTCCTGAGGTGACAGTGGTGGGAAGATCCCACTGTACCTGGAGCAGATGTCGGCTAGACTCACTTGGATTTTCTCGGGGGTTCACTTCACTCGAGACGGTTAAGTGGAGGAACTTGTGCCAGTCTATTCATTAAGCAGGTTTCCGGCGTAACTATTCCAACCGCCATTTCTGTATTGAACTCTGCGACGTTGGATTTCATCACCAACTAGTGTTTTCAGTCCGGAAAGTTACTGTTTGTGTGTGTTTGATCTCCTAGATTTTTTAGGCGTGTGATTCAAATTTGTTTGGTTCTTTAGAGACTTTAGGTGCTTTTCATTGAGATTTTACTTTGTTTGCATGTGAAGTAGTTAAAAGTTTTCAACTGTGGCTGAATTACCAAGACAGTGCCGTAGACTTCGGGGCCAGTCTCCTGAATTTGTAAACGTGGCTGAGTTATTGAGGAAGTCCCGTAGACTTCGGGGCCAACCTCCTGAGGAAGTACCGAGTCAACTTGAAGGCTTGAAAGTCCTCGTAACTCCTAGAGACAGTAGAGTTGGGTCACCTAAGGAAGGAGAATCTTCTTTGATAGTACATCCTGATTTTCAACCGTTAGTAGCATATTATAATCCACAGTCAGTGTCTGTTTCCGAAATTGCTGGTAGCTTTTCATCTACTAGTGATATAGGTGAGGAACCTGAAATATCCGAGCCTGAAAGTGAATTTGCTACTTGTCCGACATCGGGGTTTGTTTCTCCAACTTCTAGTGGTCCTGGTTCACCTAGGGTAGAAAGAGTAATCACCCAAGATCTTCCTTCTGGACTTATTGCTATTGAAGAATTTGCTCCGGAAGAAGAACTAGGCATACCTATCCCTGAAAATCAACCTATTATTGAACTAAGGGAGCGTGAATCAATTTTTTATAGTCCACCTAGGAGTAGTTCTTGGTATCTTTCTTTGACTAATTTTCTAGAAAACTCAGGGTTAAATTTTTCACCACCTCGTGCTCCTTATCACCCAACACCTAGAGGTTTTTATACTCCCGTCAATATGGCAGGACAGTAATCCATGTTTACTCAATCACCCGAATCTTTTTTGTACGGCGGTCCTTCTGTTCCCTCCGGGTATCAGTCACTTTCTGGTACTTTTTCAGGAGCATCTCCTCAACCCATTGAGCAAGGGTTATTAACTGGAAACAATGGTACTAAGCCATTGAGCGTAGAAGACATTCTTATGAAGTCAGGTTCTATTCTCAATCCTCAACCTCAAGGTGGCCAGTTACCGCCTGGGGGGCAGCCTCAATTAACGCCTGAAGGGCAACCTCAAGGTACACAATTTGCATTTTTGGGGCAACCTCAAGGACAGTACATACCTATGGGACAGTACGTTCCTCAAGATCAAACCCAGACTCAATATGTACCCCAAGGTCAACCCCAGTATCAATTTATACCTCAAGGTCAACCCCAGTATCAGTATGTGCCTCAAGGGTATCAACCCCAAGGTCAATACTCGAACCAAGGTTTTCAACCACCCCAAGGTCAAATGTATGTTCAAGGAACGGGAAATGTACCTTTTAATTACCAATCCTACCCTCAACCCGGTTATGGTCCTCAGTATTCTCAACCTATTATGGGTCAGTACCCCAGAATGAATATAGTGTCGGATCCATCGCAAACTCAACAGGTATTGCAGCCAAGTGTACAGTTGTCATCTCAAACTGGACAACCCTTAGTTTCTGGTACACCCCAGCAACCAGTCCAGTCTAACATTCAAACTTCTGTACCTTCGGTAGTTTCTCAGCCTGGGCCTAGTACACCTCGTACTCCACCTCAAACGACTGCTACAACTGCTGCAACATCTGTTCAATCTACCCCACCTACTTTTGGAGTATCGACAGCTCCGGTTTCTACTGTTCCTGTATCTACTCCTCAGACATCTTTACCACCGTCTGGATCTACGATTCAAACTTCGGTTCAGATGCCTGTAGGACAACCTGGTTTAAGTACGGTTGTCACAAGTCAACCACAATTCACTTATCAACCGTACCAGGGACAGTACTAATTTAGTCTTGTTGTGCAACAGCCAGTCTATCAGTATCAACCGTACCCTGGGTACACTTATCAACAATCTCAACAACCCCAGTACGGTCCGGTTAATCCTGATTTTCCGAGAGGATACAATATCCCGAACGCCATTCCTATTCCTAGTTATCCTAGATATCCTCCTCCTGGGGCTGGTCTCATGACCCAGAGTTTTAGGGATCCTAATCGGCAGTTACCGTTTATCGCAACTTTGGACTTACCTGACTTGTCGTGCCTAACGAACGATCCTATTAATTATCTTCCGTTTTGGCCGCCAATGCCGAATAAGTTGCCCAGTGACATTCCCAAGTTCAAAGGTAAATCAGGAGAGGACCCGTCGAACCATGTGATGACTTACAACCTCTGGTGTGCGTCTAACTCCATTACAGATGATTCAATCCATCTTAGACTTTTCCAGCGCACTCTAATTGGTCTCGCGGCCAAGTGGTACATTGAGTTACCGCGAGGCACTTTTTATAATTTTAGTCAGTTAGCTACCTCGTTTTTGACTCGTTTTCAGTTGCCATTCCGATATGACATGGCACGGAATTGTTAACTTCGCTAAAACAATCGACATCCACTTACATTTCAGATCATATTCATGAGTGGAGACGTCGACGACGTTTAGTGAAGGTATTTATTCCGGATCAGATCTTGGCTGAGTGGTTTGTAAAATCTTTGTTGCCAAAGATCACTGAAGATGTTGCTAAAGCCGGAGTTGTTACTGAGGAGCAAGTCATTGCTCAAGCACAGTACCTTGACTTGGTCTATACTCAGTCGGGTACGTTACACGAAAAAATCCCCGATCTTCCCAAGCAAAATCAAATCACTGCAGCTCCTTCGGGATCTCATGCCGCCGATGGTATGATTGGCACGGTTAACACTAAAAGTAAGAAGAAGTCTTCCAAGAATTCTTCCCCTATCATAACCTTGCCTGATTCCCCAACAGGAGATTCTTCTGTAGAGATCTCCGCCGATATTCACGTTGTAGAGTCATCTACAACCAAATCAAAATCCAGTGGGAAGAAGAAAGGAAAGAAGAAGAATAAAACGGACAAAAGTTCAAAGGAGAAACCTGAAAAGGTAGAATCCAATGATGAAAAGCACAAACCTCGTTATCCTTGTCTCATTTGTGACGATGAACATTTTACAAGAGATTTCCCTCATCGTGCAGAGGTTGCGAAGATTGTCAAGGGTTCCCAAACTCCTGCTGTCTTGAAGGATCCTTTTCCGGCTCAAGACAGTAAGATGATAGGTTCATCCTCGAATGCCAATGAAGAACCCATACTGATGATGTCCCATGTTCGGATTGTGACTCGATCGCAAGATTATGGTAGTAAAAGTCATGTTGATGGTAAAGAAGCATAATCTTCTCATTCTAATCCATCAACCTCAGCTCCCGGTTCCCATCCACTACAGATCGAGAAACCTAATCCAGACTTGGTAATCAAACCACCTGCCAAGGGTATACTTCGAAAGTCAGCTTTCAATCCACATGCGAGAGCGGCCCAGAATTATAACATTGTTGAGGATTTAGTTGTTTCACCCTCAGCAATGTCGGCTTTGGAAGTGCTGCAATCATTTCCAGCACAACATAAATTACTTTTGTCGGCTATAGGAGCTGTTGATGTTCAGGACCCGAACCTAATAATCTTCGATTTAGAAAATAGTACACCGTGTTTGCCTCATCAAATGGCTTTCCAGATTCCAGTGATAGTCAAAAACAGGCCTATTCATCGGACTGTAATTGATGAGGGAGCCTCAACGTGTATTACGTCGATACAGTGTTGGAGATCGCTTGGTTCTCCTTCGCTAAATCAATCCCCGACGATTTTAAAGGCCTTTGATGGCCGTGGGTTTCATCCTTTTGGCATTCTACAGGATTTTTCTATAGGGGTTGAAGGAAAAACCGTTAGTCTAGATGTGGAGGTGGTTGATGCCCCTCTAGATTACAACCTTCTCTTGGGTCGAAGTTGGTCTTACGCTATGACAGCGGTCGTTTCATCGGTCTTTCGAGTAATAAAGTTTCCACACAATGGAAAGATCGTAATAATAGACTAGCTCGCTTACTTTTCATCCGACCCAGCCTCTTCGGAGAGTATTCAGCATGTTGGTAAAACAACTATCCCATATAAGGATGTTGGAGTAGGATTAGTTAAAGATGCCGGTTTACTGGGAACTTTTCCTTTTCCTCCAATCAACGCATCATCTTCATTTGCAACCATTCATATGATTACATCAGACACCATTATTTATGATGATCCTTGGATTGTCCCTACTGAATCTGAGATAGACTCATTTGGTAATACCATGCCTTTGAGTCCATATGAAATTGCCTATGAAGCCGTGCAGTCTTTTGCCGACTCATGTTCAACCGACAAAGACTTAATGAATGTGGTCCGTGAGGAATCACTTTTCACATCAACCTCGGATTTAACTACGTTTTCTAAACTTGTTCACTCTTATGAGCAAATTCGTGAAATCCTATGTGTAGATGATTTACCATGGGAAGATCTTCGTTTTTACCTGAGGATGATCATTTTGAAAATGATTTCTCATCAATTTTTACAACTAAATATGTCAAGGAACCTCAGAATCCAATGAAACATCCCGATTCAGAGTTAAATTTGGGAAACATCTCTCGAACTATTCCTATTGACATTTCGGTTAAGCCCGGAATTGTTGAGAACATTCATATAGGTGCATCATGTACAGATGATGAAATTCAAATATATAAGGCCCTATTTCAAGAATTCCGCGACATGTTTGCCTGGTCCTATGAGGAAATGCCAGGAATTGATCACGCGATTGTTGTTCATGAGATCAAGACTTACCCGGACGCTAAACCCATCCGGCAACGTTTGCGTCAGATTCACCCAAGAAAAGCTGCTGCAATTAAAGTAGAAGTTGAAAAATTATTGAAAGCAGGTTTCATTTATCCGATCCCGTTAACGGATTGGGTATCGAATATTGTTCTGGTTAACAAAAAGCAGGGAACAATAAGAATATGCATCGACTACAGGGACATTAATAGAGCCTGTCCAAAGGACAATTACCCAACTCCCTATACCGATCAAATCATTGATGATTGTGCCAGCAGCGAAATATTTTCCTTCATGGACGGCTTTTCCAGATACAATCAAATCAATATTCTACCTGTCGATCAACCAAAAACGGCTTTCATTTGTCCATGGGGGACATTTTCTTATTGCAAATTACCTTTTGGGCTTAAGAATGCCGGAGAAACTTTTCAAAGGGCGATGTCTTATGCGTTTCATGACATCAAACACATTGTGCAACCATATCTCGATGATTTGCCTGCTCATTCATTACATCGAGCTGATCACCTCGTCCATTTACGAGCAATCTTTATGAGGTGTAGGCATTATCGTATTCGGTTGAACCCACACAAATGTGTCTTCTGTATAGAAACGGGTCGATTGCTGGGGTTTGTAGTTTCGAAATCCGGCATTCGCGTTGATCCCTTGAAGGTCGAAACTATCATCCAATTGCCTCCTCCTTCGAGTCTTCGCCAACTCCAAAGTTTGCAGGGGAAAGTAAACTTTTTACGACATTTCATTCCTAACTACACCGAGGTTACAAAGGGTTTTACCCGGTTGTTGAAGCAAAATACTCCATTCTATTGGGATGAGATAGCTCATAAATCTTTTGATGCACTCAAACACGCGTTGACCCATGCATCGTTGTTGCATCCTCCCAACTACAACCAGGATTACTTCTTGTATCTCGCCGCCTCTCATTCCACCATTGGAATGGTTTTAGTTCAGGAAGATGAATTCGGAAATGAACATGTGATATATTACCTTAGTCGAACTTTAAATCCAACTGAGCTAAAATACTCACATGTGGAGAAATTGGCATTGGCAGCTGTTCAAGTTGTCCAACGTTTTCGTCACTACATTTTACTACATAAAACTATGGTAATTTCAGATTGCAACCCTATGATCTACATTTTGACCAAGAAATTGCTAGGGGGCAAGTACTCTAAATGGATCGTTATCCTACAGGAGTTCGACTTGGAATTTGAGAAATCTAAGTCTAAGAAATCTTTAGTTTTTGCAGAGTTAATGTGTGACTTCCCACGTTCTGACACGGAAACTGTGGCGGAGGAGCCCATTGCGGACGAATCCTTGTTTCTAATCAGAACTTTAGATCCGTGGTATGGAGATATCATCATTTATCTCCAGACCCAATCCTTTCGGCCAGAAATTTCAAGGTCAGAATGTTGAAAAATTCGATTCCAGTCCCAAAAATTCAGGATTATTGGAGATACTCTTTATCGCCGTGGGGCGGATTCCGTTTTTCGACGTTGTTTAACTCACGAGGAAGCTGAAAGGGTTCTAAATGACTGTTACTCTGGAGCGTGTGGCGGTCATATGTCTGGGTTTGCCACAGCCCAAAAGATATTGCGCGCTGGCTACTTCTGGCCGTATTTATTTAAAGATTGTATTACGGCGGTCCGAAAAATGCCACAACTGCCAGATTTTTATCGTAAGATGTGCGCTCCACCTGCTCCTCTCCACCCTATAATTGTCGTTGGTCCTTTTTCCAAATGGGGTATCGACTTTATTACATGTAACCCTCACTCGGCTGGGGGGCATGCATATATCATCCTTGCGGTAGATTATTTTACTAAGTGGGCCGAGGCGATGCCTACATTTGAGGCAGACGGCAAGACAACTGCAATTTTCATGTTCAATCATATAATTGCTAGGTTTGGTGTCCCACAAGCGATAATCACTGATCATGGGCGTCATTTTCAAAATGTTATGATGACCGAACTTACAGGCCAGCTTGGTTTACGTCACGATAGTTCAACCCCTTATTATCCACAAGCGAATGGTCTGGTTGAATCCATCAACAAATTTTTAGTCATCATGATCCGGCGAATCATTGGGATTCATCGGTTGAATTGGCACAACATGCTATTTTCAGCGCTTTGGGCATACCGAACTTCAGTAAAAACATCAACAGGGTTCACTCCTTTCCAACTAGTCTACGGTTTGGAAGTTGTGTTACCCATTGAATGCGAAATCTCGTCACTGCAAATGGCCATCGAGTTACTTCCAGCTGTTAGCGCTTGAAATTTCACCTCAGGCTGAGAAAGGTAAACCTCAAGGCTACATCAAACCATTTAGCCTCGTAGCTAGCCCTATGGGGCAGGAGAAGGCTCTCTCCGGTCAATCTCGGCAGATCTTCAATGGGATGAGATGACCAACAAGGTAACACTGATATTAGGCTAGTAAACTGATCAAAAGGGTTGATTTGGGGTTTTTTGGGTTTTTGGTGGCAAATTGAGGAATTGCAATTTTGGGTGCGGGGATTTGACACAGTTTCTGCAGGGGGTTCTTTGGGGCGAGATAGGAGACCGTATTGATGCTTTTGATTGAGGTAAGTGGATGGAAAAGACCGATGAGGAGCTAAGGAGAGCAAATAATACTTTGAATTCTCCTTAAACAGCAGAAAACATAGAAATTAAACAAATTTAAAAGCAGAGCATGGCAAGCATGAATTCTTACTTTAACACTTCATTTGTTTAATGTGCAGAAGTAAAGAAAGGAAATGAATCACATAACAAAGCTTACAAGAAAATTGAGAAACACACCATCAACACATGAGTCCACAAGAATCCCAAAGATGACTGCAAAACCTTGGTCTTCCTTAGCCAAAAACTGCAGAGATACAAGTGAAATAATACAATGATAGCTTCTCCCTCAAGAGTCCAACCATGAAAATGAGCAAGAAAGTACATAATATAGATGATCTAACCTCTTTCCCTGCCTCCATGGGTCGAGCTCACTATCCTAGGAGCTGTTTCAACCACTTCTAAACTAAGCACTACAAACTAGGCAGTCAAAACAACTTGCCTCTATAAACTTGGAAACCAATTCATACATTTAATTTTTACCCTTTTCATAAATGAATCTTCTAGAAGAGTTACAAAAGGGTAAAAGTGTCTAAAAAGTGTCACAATTACATCAAATAGGACCATCATTAACCTCAAAAAGTCAAAAAGAGTCAAATCTGCGTTTTCTGGGCTGTACAATGCATTTCTGGACAAAACTGCCTGACAGGTCGCACCCCCCTGCCTGACGGGTCGCGCCCCTTTGGAGCCCTGTTTGAGGCACTTGCAGGTGGCCAAATTGAGCAGAAGTGGGCTTGTTGGAAAGGTATGTGAGTCTACTTTCCAATCCAACTAGAATTTTTGGATTTGGAGGTCATTTGCCCTGTCAAAACTTAATTCTCCCAAGACTGGTTTCTGCAACTCAAAAAAGGGGCAGAAAGTCAAATTTTGCATGCATTTTGACCTTCTGGAGGCCCAAAAATCCATAAAAACTCAAGTCCATCCATAGGCATATGTAACTTTGCATGACAAATCTAGAAATGCTGAGTTTTTGCAAAAAGGAGTTGCCATGACAAAGGATCTCACCGGAGGTGAGACCCATTAAAGAGCCAAAACCTGTAAATTACCAAAAAATGCCAAAATTACCCAAAATTCTCAAAAAATTTTGGGATTTGAGCTGTGGCTAGGCTATTGAGTGCCATGATCCTTGAGTGAAGCCTCAGCCAAGATACGGAGGGGATTTGGCTTCTTTCTCCGTTTTAGAGCCTCGGTCAACCGCCTTTGAAACATTTTCATTTTGGCCTTGCACACATGCATCCTCGCCCAATAATGATTTTTCATATTCCTCAGCAACTTTTTCTCTTGGTTGGCCTTAGCCAACAGCCTCTCTAAGTGTGCATTCACCTGGATGAGCATAGACTCTCGGTCAGCAGGCAATGGATCACCGGGTCTTCTTCGGTTCAAGACTCGGTCACTATGAATCCTCCATAGCTCATCAAGTACTTTCTCCTCCTCAAACTGTTTGTTGCGCTGTTCCAGGTAAGTGATGGTCCATTGGGCACCCTCAAATCTCCTCTGCAAAGCATCATTTTCAGCTCTGAGATGCTGAATGATCTCCTTTGCCTCTCAGCTAGGAGAACTGGCCTCAAGATCAATGACCTCGGTGTCTGGGACTCCTGATGGACCCTCATGGATCATGGGCTGTTTGCCCCTCTGTGCTGCCTGTGCTGATGAAGAAAACGAGGCCCCTTCCACCTGATGTGGAGATAACACTCGCTGAGCTGATGATGAAGGCGAGACCCCTTCCACTGGCTGTGGAGATAGTACACGCCTGGCTGCTGCAAATAAGGCCCTTGGGCCTTTCTGATAGGTGACCAGAGGTGTGGAGCTGACATGTCGAGTGACCGGAATATCAGGCTACTGAGATGGTCCTCCCTCCTCCTGAATGACCTCAGGATGTGGCTGAGGTGGTGCTGTGAAAAACTCACGAGAGATCAACTCCTCCCATGAGATGCCCTGCTGAGTCAACTGATGCAAGACTATGAGCTAAATCAAACCATAATGACATAGGCTCCTGTACTGCTGGGCCGGGGTCTTCCTTTGCAACATGGGCACCATCCTCTGAATGTTCTGAAAGAAGAAAACCGGGATGTTCATCATCCTCACTCGGGTGAAGTGCATCAAGAGGCGAATGTGATATGAGTACACCTGTGAAAATCTGCCCTCACAAGTAAAATAGTGCATAATAAGCCTCATGATGGGAGCATACTCGCTCCGGAGAAATCTGAATGGAAAAACACCCGCCAAATGTCTCATGAATGGTGGCCGGACATAAGGCTCAAAATGAACAGTATCTAGCATCTTGCGCTTAGGCCACACCTCACCAACATTAGGTATCCCTGTAGCATGTGAGATCACCTCGGGTGTCAATGTAAAGTCCACCCCTGCAAGGTCGACATGTCCATCATGCAAATGTAAAACAAAGAGGCGGGCCAACTCTCTGTGATGTTGAATCCGAGAGATCCTCTCACAAAACTGATAACAAGACATGTACTGAAAACAAGTGACTGCCATAGGACAAGCCTGTAATTCTTCCAAAGAGGTGGGCTCCTCTCGCCTATGATGTCCACCCTTACCACCCTTACGAGGCCTCCTCTGTACCTCAACCTCTGTAGATGATGAATGGTCATCACTTTTCTCATAAGTTTCGGTTTCTGACATAGTTTAGGAGCAAAGTGGACAAACTGTATTGTTGTCTCTGCCTGTAAAAAATGTTGAATTCTATGCTGTTTCAAGGGGAAAAAGACATGAGGGAAATGTTAGGGGAGGGATCTTTTAACAAGGAATTGGGAATATATAAACATAACAGGGAATTTTTAAGGAAAATGTTGCAAATCATTATGCATATAGGAGTACATATTTATAATCAGGGATATTGGAAAATCATTTGCAAAAATCACTGCATATGGGAAAAACATGTATGATAGTGAACATGGGAATATGCATACATGTATTAATAGGGGAGATAGGGAAACATATGCACAAAACATGCTGACATATTCACCAACATTTTCTTTTATTTACACATGCATATGGTGGAGGGAAATTAGGGTTTGAATTTTTGATGCTTTGGGAAAGGGGTAGGGTTTGCATTTTAGTGATTAGGGAGAGGGGAGGGTTTGCATTTCATTTACAAAATGGTATGGGAAAAAAGATATACATATAAGTGTGAGTGAAAGGGGAAGGAGGGAAACAAACACAAAGGGAAAAACACCTTGAAACAACACAAACCCTAGCACATTTTCAACATTAACATTGCAGTCATATGAAGGAGTTTCACTTGCAAAATTTTGATCATTAAACATGTTCATGAAATCCACCATTCATAGCCAGCAACCATTCCATGTTTAGAACACCTACCTCAAACGATTTGATAGCTTGGAGGGCGTTTGAGCGAATTTGTTTGGAGTTTGCAGCAATACAGTTCAACGGGTCGCGCACCACGCCCAACGGGTCGCGCCCCTCTGACGGGTCGCGCCCGTTGTTTTTCTGCACTGGAAACAACCCTCTGACGGGTCGCGCGCACCTGGCCTGACGGGTCGCGCACCAGTCTAATGCCCGAAATTGCTCTGCTTTTGCTCCTTTCTCTCAATCACTCTCTCAAACCTCTCTTGCAAGCGTTAGGATGCACAATGAGAGTGATAGGAGGGAATTTGGGTTTTTATAAGTTTCATTTGAAAAAATTTCATTCACAAACCCACTTTCTAATGTTTTCTCTTTGACACTTTATAACACTGACTTTTTGGTTCCTTTTATCCTGAATTTGACTTCATTGAGTGCTTTGACTTGATTCTTTTTGCAGGTAGATCATCTGAGGGATCTTGGGAAGGGGACCAGGGTTGCATTTTGTCCACTGAAGACTTTTGAAATTTCATCACTTATTTACAAAAATTTGAAAAATGACCTTGGCTTTAAAAACAGAGTTTTTAAATCCAAGGTAAAGATTAGCTGTACCAGATAAGAAATCTTGAAGAAACACTTTTACAATCATCCCTCTGGCTTGCTGAACACTCATTGACCTTTCAGACACATGACCTTGTAAACATTTTTGACCAAAACCCTAGACCTAGGAAATTGACCTCAAGACAAGACGAGACAAGCTTGAAAAAGCTTAATGACTGAAATGACCTGAACCAGCAATGCCAAAAGGGGTACAACACACCAGCTCCTCCATCAGGGTTATGGCATGCCTAACGGGATGCAAAAATTGACACTGGTGAGACACCTACATATGCAAATGCGAAGAGTTTTGATCGCTGATGGAGGGCTTCAAGACCGACACTAACACCAGCCACTTCCGAAGAGGAAAAATGTTTGTTATACTTGGCTCAATTAGATGAGAATCGATGTGATGCTACGTTGGCGATCGAGACTCACGCAAAACAAATGAAAGCTCAGTATGATCGAAATGTGACCCCTCAAAATTTTTCAGAAGGAGATCTAGTCTTAGTTTACGATCAAGCTAATGATAAATTAGGTGCTGGAAAATTCGTTCCTATGTGGCATGGTCACTATGTTGTCAAGCGAAAGCTAGCCAAAGGGGCCTATGAATTGGTAGACTTTGACGGGGACTCTTTGGGTAAACCCAGAAATGGCCTTTACTTGAAGAGGTATTATGTTTAAAAGAATGGGTATGGAGATTTTTAGTTAAGATAGTTTTTCTTTCTAGCTGGTGTGTTTTAGTTTAAACAGTGTGCTTAGCTTAGAGAGTGTTTTTCGTCATTATTCCTGCTTATCTTGGTTTTACTCTTGATATTGCATATGTCGATGCCTCTCCAAACATACATTGGTTTCGCTGATGGTGCTTGTCGTAATACACGGAACATCTCTTCCGCAGCTTGGGTTATCTATTCGCCCTCTGACGAGTTAGTATCTATGCATGGGGTAAGCCTCGGTCAAACAACGAACAACATTGCCGAGTATAGTGCAGTGATTGAGTTATTATCTGAATCTATTTCATTTGGGATTCGGAGTTTGATAGTGAGGTTAGATTCTGAACTCGTTGTATTACAGCTTAATAGAGTGTATGCCATTAGAAATCCAGTGTTATTAATATTATTTTTGAAAGTGCGTCTCTTGGAACATGAATTTGATTATATTGAATATCAGCATATTCCAAGGTCTTTAAATACATTAGCAGATGCAATTGCTTCTCGAATGTTAAATAGACATTTGCAATAATCATACATGTAAATTTAAAACCATTCCATAACATGATTTACAAGATAAGCCGGTAATAGTGATATATATAGGAGTGTGTCAAAAAATATATCGTCCTCGATCATAGTTTGAAAAACACCTTATGATCGGCAAAAATGATAAGTACAAAAAACAAAAATGTCACATGTGCCCACAATAGGCGATCATCCTATCACTGGTGATGATCTCTATAAGAAACCACTACACGGGCCACCTTGCAAAGGAACCTCCTAAAAGGTCCCGGGACCCCAATCACATAGCACTGAAGTCGACAAGGAATGTCGTCTATAGTGGTCTCAGGAATATCTCCTGTCAAGCGCTCGAGATGACCCTCCAACTCAGCCAAAACCTCTGCTGATTTGTCCTGTGGGGCTGGCGTGGGTGCAACTGGTTGCTTCCTCTCGTAAGGACGGAGAGTGGCTGGTCGCTGTGGACCCACATCTGCATTTGAAATTTTTTACTATCAATTTTGAGACACTGAAAAAATAACAAAAAAAAAATTAAAATAGAAAAAATGTTGAAAAGGATTTTACTTGACTCGTCCCACTGCTCTCCTGGTGGAAGAACCATGTCTGGGTCACCACGAAAATCTATCCCAGTGTAAGG
Source organism: Pinus tabuliformis (assembly GCA_031772625.1). Taxonomy (NCBI): domain Eukaryota; kingdom Viridiplantae; phylum Streptophyta; class Pinopsida; order Pinales; family Pinaceae; genus Pinus; species Pinus tabuliformis. The sequence goes on from CM062816.1 coordinate 862,945,060, forward strand.
AAAGTCCTGAATGGAAAAGACCTGGTTTTCCAGCCATTGGAAATACTCAGGTTTGAATCGAGCAACCTCTGTCCTCTTGTCCGGGTGACGGGCCATAACTGCGACCCATCGCGTCAGTTTGGGCTCTCGAGGAAGCCCAGCTCCAACAGTAAGGTGTTGTGGGATCAGCATAGGAACCCTCTCCAGGCCAAAACTCACGACCAAAGCCCCATAACCAAAGGTCTTTAGTTGTCCGTTCTTGGCCCTGGTCAGTTGGCCTTTCACATTGGCCAACACGGCATCACACCAGTTGAAGATGGTGCCTCGGAAGCAATCAACTGCCATACGCATCTGAGATCCGGTGGCAATATGTAATGCGGCAGCTCTGCAAAGTCTGGTGACAGTGAACGCAATCACCATGAGCTCAGGATAGGATATGGTCTTTATGTCTATCCCTTTGCCTCTAGCCTGGCTATTGCAGTACTCTAGCCGGAGGCTATCGACAGATTGGCCACCTGGCCTAGTCCCGTGCAGAGTCAAGTCTTCGCCTCTCTTAGGCAAACCAGTCAAGAAATATATGTCCGCCAGCTCGATTTCGAGCTGGTGGCCACCAATGAAGAAGCACTGGTCCTGTATGCTCCATCTGTCAACCAGCCACTGTAAGAAATCCACCTGAGCCCTCATGCCAGGAATGGCCCAGAATTTGTACAATCCGCACGCCCTCAAAGCATCAAGTGAAGGATGATGATTCCATGCGGCAGCATCCACGTCCTCATGCTCTCGTTCGCGCCAATCTAGCATGATGTACTCTATGCATCAAGCATAAAGACAAATTAAATTGCTAGAAATTATTTTGTGTGGTCCATTTTTGAGAATTTTTGGGTTAAAAACCCTTGCGGTGGGGACCGCACCATCCGGGTTAGACACAGTGCGTGGGACCGCACTTTGTCTACATGGAAGGTGTGGACCCCGAGTTTTTTCCCAATGGAGAAAAAGTTGGGGTCCGCAGGCCCGCAATGGTAAACCTGCGGGCCCCCGCGCGTGGGTTTTGTGCCTAAAAACCCTCCCAAAAATGAAATAAATGAATAAAACAAAAAAATTAAACGGTTAAAAATGAAGAGTGGGATGATTTGGATTACCTGGAGAAGACGGCGTTCGATTCCGACAGTTGGATTTTCTGCAATCTTCACAGGAAGTTTTCTTAGCAAAAGCACTATTTTCTCACCCAAACTCAAATGGTAAAAATGAATTGACAAAGGCCCTTTTTATAAGTTTTTTGAGTAAATAAATTGCAAATTTGTTTATGTTTCACTTTGAAAAGGTATTTTGCGACATTTTTATCCATTTCAAACAGGTATGAGTAATGTTTGTGTTTTTGTGCAGAATAAAGGATTATTCAGGCGAAATCTATCATTTTCGACGAAAAAATATGTAGAGTCATCTTTAAGCTCTTTTCTGACTCCTAAAACATGAAAAGATTGTCGAGTGTTTTTTTTTAACTCGTTAAAACGGAATTAAAATACGGTCCACTTACAGCTCTTTTCCGACCGTAAAAAACATGAAAAGATTGCCGAATTTTTGTCGTTTCAAATTCGATATCGGTCATAAAACGACGTGTCATTGATCGCTTTTTTACTTTTTCGGGTCAAAGGCACTAATGATGAAAAGTACTCCTTGGTCGTAAAAGATCAAGCGGTTCTCTCAAGTATTATTTTATACTTTTTCGGGCTTGGGAGACACAAATTTACGAAAAAGGTAAACCCTAGAGTCTTCTTAAGTTTTTCAGACTCTCTAAAATTGAAAAACACCGAGTTTCTCCTATACTGGACTCGTTAAAATTTCAAAGTAAAGGACTTGTTCAATTACAAACAGGAACGAACCACTCCTTCTTAGGGTTCGAATTTAAACTAAGTTGGACTCATCCGAAGGATGAGCTTATAATCAAGCAAATGTTATCCTCCTCAAGCTTGTCAAAAATAAAGAGGTACTTGCCATAAATGGTAGGGGAAAAGAGAGAAAAATGAGCCTGTTTGTCATACTTTGTAACCGCTCTTGAACACGACACTTTCATTCACCTGGGTTGGGAAATCCTTTGCCTTACAGTTGATCAAACCACATTGAAATTCTTCAGCCGGTTTCTGGGTATTAACTTTGGGTCAATTGTTACCAAGCCATCTGTTGTGTCGTTATGTGTTCAAGAGGTCACTGCCAATAAGCCATTCATCTGCAAAATATCTGTCATCCATCTTGACCATCCCTGAGTCAGTCCTTGCAACTAAATTTCTTCAACTTGATCTATGATTTCGTGTTGTGGGCTTGCCTACGACGGATCACTTTCTATCGACATCAGCTCATTATCTAGAAAGATGATCTAGGAATCATCAGTACCTTGAGATCTGCATGCCTCAATGGCAGGTTTCTCGCCTTTGACGACAGTTTACATCATTGACTTTCGATCAAAGGATTTCGTGACATGTTCGACATCAACACATTTATTCGCATCTCATGGATTGTACTAGGTACTTTGAGAGCCATTGACATCACTGGTGGTTTCTCTCACACTTGTTAACAGTTTACATCATTGACTGGTAATCAAGTGGTTTATACCATGTTTGACATCAACACATTCATTCGCATGGATAGAATCGTACTGTTTCGGGAAGTAGAAATGAAGACCCTAGATCTAGTTTCCACAATCCAGGCTGCGAGGAATTTTGTATTCATTATATAATGGACTATTCATAAACAGATGGCTGCGTCCATACTGTGTCCACATGAGTCTATACTTGTGATGTTTTACAAGATCATTCTTGTATCAGAGCAGTAGTTAGTTTTTCTAGTCAGTTTTGATCTGAGTATGGGAATTCCTACCTCAGCGATGATATGATCTCATATATATATATCTTGCATTGAATGTTTTTACAGGTTCCAACCGGGCTCTCCACAAGATGATCCTCGAAATGATAAAGTACTTCACTCTTCCTAAATGATAAGAAATCCTCATCTACTACAGACTTCGCACTTTAGGGGGCAATCTATTACACAAAAATATCATCACCATGATTATTTGCAGTTAGTATGGGTCTATCATCACTTGTATTGAACTCCTAAGCAAGTCTCAGACCTCAGCTCTTCAAATCAAGCTTTGGAAATGAGAGAAAGAAATTAAAAATCAATGTAACTCTGGTTCCGCACTTTCTCTCATGCTCACCTGCGGTCCCGCACCTTCTGTGTACAAAAACTGCGGACGTGCCCGCTCTGTCCCTAACGGTGTAGGTGCGGACCCCTGTGAAAGTCAAAAGGCGCAAGTTTTATCTTAAAAAACTCACTTTGGGTTAATTCTAGAGGTTTCTAGAAGGAATTTTGACGTGGATTGTTCGCTCTGAGGTGGTTCATGCATCCCAAAAGAGAAGGAGCTAATCCCTTGATGAGAGGAGCTATCCCTTTGAAGGAGGGCTTTATCCCTTTGAAGGAGGACCTAGTAACCTCCCTCCATTGCACTATAAATACAGGCATTGGGCTGGTTGCAAGAGAGGTTAGAAGCTGAACATTTTTTAGGGTAAATGCTGGTGAAATCAAGACTTCCTAGTTAAGCCTAAAAGGAGAGATCACATACCTTTTTGGTTTCATTGGGGAGTGAGTGAAACTTGTCAAAGTAGAGGAGACTTCTTGCTGGACCCTGGGAGGAGCTTGTACAGCGTCAGGGCAAAGGTTGTAAAGTTATTCTTCTTTTGAATTAATACAATCAAACTCATTTTTCTCAACAAGTATCTCATGTTATTTGTTTCATGGACTCCTTGACTTTCATGTTAAATATGTTTTATGCAATTGGCTTTTCAGGTGCTATTTAATTTTTTTGCCTTGTTTGTGTTTGCAGATTCGCGAAAAGGAGCTCATTTGGATCGAAAGAGCGAGGGCATCCACAAGCTTGCGTTGGACCTAAGGTAGGCCCTAAAAACACTTGTTTGCCATTGTTTATAAAAGCATATTTAGAGAAAGATAGTGTCTGGTTGGTTTGCTTGTCATTAGGTCTTCTTTAGATTCTAGGAAGGTCTATCTTGTCCGCAAGATAGACAATTCCGTGTGACAATATCATCCTCAGAAACTATGATTCCAACACTTCCAAGTTCATCATGACATTGAGTGAACTTGGTCAAGTATTTTGGAATAGTCTCGCCTTTCTCCATTTTGATTTTTCAAAGTTTGTCCTTTAGTTCCAATTTCCTTTGGTCATTGTTTTTCTGATACAAGTTCAACAATGTTTCCATGTAGCATACAAAGTTTCCTTGTCATGAAGACTCGAGACAGTGTGGTCTCAAACTCCCTCAAGGATTATCCGCCTCGCCTTCACCACACACTTCTTCCATTTTTCCAAATTATGTGCATCCAATGTTGTTGGCTTAGGAATTTCTTGATCAAAAAATTCCTTCAAGCCATTATCCTCTAGCACAACCTCCATTCTTTCCCTTCGGGCTATAACATCTGAGTTTCCTTCCAAGACATACTCAAGCCACAGACTGTAGAATGCCATTTTTTGATCCTAAAGTATGTATTGCAAATTCGAATTTCACCTGTAACGCAAAACTCAAAACTTTGAAATCTCCTCTAGTATATTGTCTTCAGCTCTAATACCACGTAGAAAATCTTGTAGATTCACAAGCTCATGCAATGTACTATATCACAGGACAAAAATCTATTTCTACTTTCAACCAGCAGAAGCCAATAGATTGATGAAAAACAATATGAACAAGAAGAAGATAAATCAATGGCACATAACACAAGATGTATCTAGGGAAGCCACTTCTCAAAACCCCACTATCTATATTTCATATATCATAAATATGAGTGAAGATAGAAAGCTTGTCCTCACTAGAACAATTCTTCACAAGTGTGCTCAACTCTCTCAGCTCACAAGCTAGCTCTTGGCCAACACTTAGCCAATTTTTCACCTTTCCAAGCCCCTAATCTTTTGCGTAATTCCTACAATTAATAGCCTGTATTTAAAGGGAATTCATGCTTCCAAAACTGTGCAATCCAAACATAGGATCAATCTCTGATGCATGCATGATATTTACACTCCAGTAAATAACAGAACTGATAGTACATTTTCCCTGCACTCTAGTCTCAACCCGGTATTTCTCATAATCGACATGCATGATTTTCTGATGAGGGAATATTCAGTTAACTAAAATGACACTTGTGGATGCACTAGTGCACCAACTGACTGTTAACTCTCTATTAGTTCCACAAACAGTTTGGAACTAATTTAACTGAACTAACTCAGTAAACTAAGTGATCTAATTTCAAACTCAATTTAAACTCATACTGGACCCCTAAAACTTAGGGAGAACATACAAAAGACTATAGAAAGACTTCCAACTTGAAATTCCTAAGCTAATGGAGTTAATTAAACTTAATTAACTATTTCCATGTTGCTATGAGAATAGAATTCGATTCTAATTATCGGTTTAATTCAAGGAAAAATTAAACTGGAATTTCTTGTTGCCATTTCTCAACATTTTACTATGGTAAAATTAATCCTACATGGTGTATTTCGATCCACCTAGTTAGAAATGGCTAGGTGTTCATTTTTTAGGTGATAAGACATTTCCCCTTGATGTACAAGCATCTGGATAAAATCGTATGATTGAAATACGTTGTAGGTTACACTTCCACAAGACACCAAAGGTAAGTCAAAGAGAGAGAGAGAGAGAGAGAGAGAGAGGGAGAGTTGAAGCAATGGAAGGAATGACGGAGAAGCGGAGGGGGCGAAACCCACTAATCTCATATAAGTCTCCTTTTGTTTTGGAGTACATGATCTCAAATGAGGCGAGGGAGGCATACCCATACCCGCTGAGATAATTGAGTACAAATAATAATGGTGTGCCCAGAAAAGTGGGATTTAGCTACAAATTACATGATACATGATGTTAGTGCTTGAAATTTCACCTCAGGCTGAAAAAGGTAAACTCCAAGGCAACATCAAACCACTTAGCCTCGTAGCTAGCCCTACGGGGCAGGAGAGGGCTCTCTCCGGTCTATCTCGATAAAGATCTTCAAAGGGCGAGATAACCAATAAGGAAACACTGATTTTAGGCTAGTAAACTGATAAAAGGTTTGAATTGGGAAGTTTTAAGATTTTGGTGGAAAATCGGGGAAAGGCAATTTTGGGTGCGGGGATTGGACACAGTTTTTTGCAGGGGGTTCTTTGGGGAAAGGTAGGAGACTGTATTGATGCCTTTGAATTAAGTGAATGGATAGGAATGACCGGTGAGGGGCTAAAGAGAGCAAGAAACCTTCAAGAGTTCTCTTTAGACAGATGAAAACATCAATATTAAGCAAACTTAAAAGCAGAGCATGGCAATCATGAATTCTACTTTAACACTTCATTTACCTAATTTGCAGAAGGAAAAGTGAGAAGATGAATCACATAAAAAACATACAAGTACAAAGAGAAACACACCATCAATACATGTAACCACAGGAATCCCGAAAAGGACTGCAAAACCCTGGTCTTTTTTCCTTTGCCAAAACTGCAAAGATACAATGAATATACAATAGAGCTTTCTCCCTCAAGAGTCCAACCTTCCCAACTTCTGAAAATGACTAAGAAAATACAAAATATAGGCAAGCTAACACCTTTCCTTGCCTCTAGGGGTCGAGCTCATCCTTCTAGGAGCTGTTTCAACCAATTCTAAACTGAGCACTAAAATCTAGGCAGTCAAAACAACTTGCCTCTATAAGCTAGGAAACCAATTTATTCATTAAATGTTTGCTATTTCATGAATGAATCTTCTAGAGTAGGTAAATAAGTGTCATGTCAACATGAAAATACATAAATTACATCAAAGAGGGTGAAAAATCCCATCACAAGTCAAAACTGGTCAAAGCTGGGCGAATTCCTGAGCTGTAGATGAATTCCTGTGAAAACTGCCCAACGGGTCGCACCCTCTTTCTGAACGGGTCGCGCTACATTGGAGCTGATTTTGAGGTACTTCCAGGTGTCCAAATGAGGCAAAAGTGGTCTTGTTGGAAAGTTCTGGATGTCTAATTTCCAACCCAAGTGGAATTTCTAAATTTGGTGGTCATTTGCCCCTCCAAAATTGCAATCTCCCAAGACTGCTTCCTGTGTGTCAAAAAGGTGGCAGAAAGTCATTTTTTGCTTGTTTTTTGACTTTCTGGAGGCCCAAAACTTGGTGAAATTTCTTGGCAATCGCTGAGAAAGTGTATCTTTGCATGAAAAATCCAAAAATGCTGAGTTTTCCCGAAAAGGAGTTGCCCAATGAAAGATTCGTGCGCGGCGCGCAACCCGTTGGTGGAGAAAACCTGTGTTTGGCACAAAAAATTCTCAATTGACAAAATTTTCTCCAAATTTCTTGAAATTTGGGCTGGGAGTCCCCAATAAAGTACCATGCTCAGTCAAAGAGGATTTGGCTAAAATTTGGAGTGGATCGGGCCTTTTCCGTCGTTTTAGTGCCTTGGCCAACCTCCTTGGATCTAGCGATTGCAATTTTGACATTTCTCTAAAACCATGACACCTGTGCAAAAAGGGAAGGAGGTTTTTTTTCTTTGGCATGTTATGGACAAAAACCTCTCTCAGTTTTCCAAAATTCATCTTTTATTGCTCTGGAACATCATTTGAGTGCGACTTGTCCCGATGTGTGAAACAAGGAATTTTGTCGAAATGGAGCGAAATGAACAGGATAGGGGGCTTCTAAATTCTTGGGGAAATTTTTGGGAGTAGGGAGGGATGTTAGGAAGCAGGGGAAAGTGGAATCTCAGAGATTGAGTGAGGGGAAGGGGTCCAAAAGGGCAAAACACAGGCCCAACCTAGAAAATTGCCAGGTTGTAGCTAGAAACTAGGGTTTGTGCAAAAATGAGGATTTTGGGGGATCTCAGTGATGGGAAGAATTTGATAAGGTACATGAAGGATAGGGGAAGGTGTATGAACATCTGGATACAAGTTTTGCCAATGATTTGACCGTCCAAGAGAAATTGCCTTCAAAACCCTAGGAGAGGGAAATGACCTTGCCTAGGCGCAACTGAAGCATGAACAAGATGTAAAATGACTCATTAGACATTGACATGATAGTGACAACCCTATGAATGATGATAGACTCAGCTGAATGGTGACATGGACCGACATTTGGACAACTTTAGAAGGAGTTAAAGCAAACCCTAGACCTAATGCCTAGTGACCAAATTTTGCTTGAAAACTCTTTGAAATGACAAAATTTGACCTTGACACTCTGAGACCACTTTGTAAGAGCATATTTGATCATTGAAGGAAGGCTGGAAAGACTGACACTAACATTGGCTCCAATGGGGATGGTAGCTCCTTGGAGGTGCCAAGAACCTCAGACCTCTGGGAGAGCAGACCAGTGCTTTCATCCATTGGGCAATGGAGTCAAAAACTCAAGCTGAAATGCATGACTAAAAACTGATGACTTGACAACACAAATTGACTCTCACTCAACTAAAAACTGACTCGATACTTAAACACAACCGACAAACTGAAATGATGCTTAAAATGGAGCTTATTCATCAAAACCTACTCTAACAGTTTCATTCATCACCTGATCAAGTGAAATGAAACAACCAATGCAACCAAGTAAGTATCCCGTTTGATGTTTGAATTCTCCACAAGTGCTCACTCATGAACAACAAGAGAGAACTACTGAAAGGCAACTCCCATGACAACTTAGAAACAGATCCGTTGAATGATATGAATTCTCTATCCTCCTCCAAAAACACTGCATAAGGATCTTGAAATTCAAGCACACTGGAACTTAGCTCATATAATGGATTACTTCTCGTTTCCTCATACCATGAATGCAAACTTTGATTTGAGCCTTGTGACGAGACCTCTGCTGAAAATGACGAAGAAACCGGCTGTCGGATCAAATTCATATCAGCACATGTTTCAAGCTCACATATAGACAATGGAGAAAAACTTTGACTGCAAACCTCATCCAAAACATCAACTATTGGATCATGAAAAACTTGGAAATACTGTTGCAATCCCATTTCTATTGGTTCCATTGTGATTACATGATTGCCTACATGCTTCTCATTCTTCACTGAAGATGGACTATGCAAATTTCCCTTCAAATACTGAAATGATTCAAAACAGAATGGTAGGGAACCTTCTTGTATCATTTGATCAAATATGTCAGCTTCCATTCCTTCATCTGCAACTTGACAACCAATGGAATTTGGGGGCTGCAAATCTGAATATGAGAAGTCTTGAACAAAATTCTCATTGCTCTCAATATGATTCAAATCAAGACTTGTTGACATTTGATTTCTGATTGCATGGTAGTTATCTTTGATGAACTGAAACGAATCAAAACAAAAAGGCAAAGATCCTTCACTTACTTCAAACTTTGTTGCACTTTCCTCGTCAATGTCATAGCTGATATGCGATGGCTGAACATTGTATTCAAGCTGCTGAAAATGAACTTTTTCCTCCCACAAACTAGCTGCTTGTTTGATTGCAAGATTAGCTTCTGTTTGGAGAACATAATCATCATCATACTGATCAAACTGAGGCAAATCATCAGTATAAAAGACATCATCAAGCATACATGTCATATCAATAGATCTCTCTTCTCCAAGGTGATCTATAAAACAATCATTATCAGATCTATGACAACCAGGATAAGAAACAAAATGTTTTGGATCAGCAACTTGTTCTTCTTCAATCAACGAGCCATGAGCTTGAACATCATAATCATTCCTTGTGTTGATCTTGTCCATCATCTCTTCTACTGCACTTACCAAAATATTAAGCTTCACCTCTAGAGATGTTGATTTTTCTGGATCTATGTTTTTCATCTCTTCTTCCTTCATTCTTGCCCTTCGGATCAGCAGATGAGCCTCTACATTTACTGCACTGTTTTGCATCTCGTGAAGTGTTGTAATATCCCTTTCTCTCAGTTGAAACTCCATCTCTGGATCAAAGGCACTCGGATAGTGCAAGAGAGCAGATCTAGGAGTAGGCCTTATATCAACTGGCATTGAATAATAAACTTGGTTAAATCTGGCTGAAAACTGTTGTACTGTCTCCCCTGGCAATCTTTTCAGCTAGTTATATTCTTCTACAATCAAGAAAAGGTTCTGACCGATCATCCACCTGTCGAGAAAAACTTTGACGAACTGCTGGAAATATGAGATGCTCACATCAGGCAGGGCTTTGAACCAACTCTTCACTTTGGCTTGCAAAGAAAGAGCAAAAAGCCTTATACTAACATCTTCTTCATCAACTTCAAAAAGATCTAGAAAATTCTGCACATGTTGCTCAGCGTTGACATTCTTACTTTCACCATCGAACCTCGGCAAGTATAGATCATAGTTTTTGGGCAAAGCATGAAGAACAGAAGGTAAAACAAGAGGTTTATACCGATCTGGAATTTTACAAGGTGTATGGGTATGTACAGCAGGTATAGAATCAGTCTTGGTTGCCTGGGGCTCATCAATTTGAAGATGGTCATCACAAAATTCGGAAAAAGGATCCTGATCAAGCTCAAAGGCATGCAAATCTTTGGTATTCACAATATTCAAATGGAAAGAATCAACTGCAGGCCGAGGATCTCTTCTCAAATACAGTATGCTTTGCAAAGCCTTCTTGACATTCTTGGGAAAAGAGAAGAAATAATTTATGACAAAGAACAAAATGTCTTGGATGAAATTCCAACTTGAAAATGATTTAGAGTCGCCAAGTGAATGATTTTAGCCTTTCAAGTGTCTGATCGTTGTCCACCATCAACAATCAGATCTAAACTTGATACATGTACTGGGGTAAAATGCAAATGAATTGTTGTATTCACAAGCTCACGGAGATGGACTGAAGCAGCGTTTATCTACTTCCGCTTATGCAAAGCAAAAGCATTTCGAAGGCTACCTGGCATAACTTCAGGCTCCGTCTAAGACTTATGAAACAAACACATCAATCCATAAACAAGTTTGTTCTCCCCAGTATGGTCGCCAATATGTTAGCACTTGAAATTTCACCTCAGGCTGAAAAAGGTAAACTCCAAGGCAACATCAAACCACTTAGCCTCGTAGCTAGCCCTACGGGGCAGGAGAGGGCTCTCTCCAGTCTATCTCGATAAATATCTTCAAAGGGTGAGATAACCAATAAGGAAACACTGATGTTAGGCTAGTAAACTGATAAAAGGTTTGAATTGGGAAGTTTTAAGATTTTGGTGGAAAATCAGGGAAAGGCAATTTTGGGTGCGGGGATTGGACACAGTTTTTTGCAGGGGGTTCTTTGGGGCAAGGTAGGAGACTGTATTGATGCCTTTGAATTAAGTGAATGGATAGGAATGACCGGTGAGGGGCTAAAGAGAGCAAGAAACCTTCAAGATTTCTCTTTAGACAGATGAAAACATAAATATTAAGCAAACTTAAAAGCAGAGCATGGCAATCATGAATTCTACTTTAACACTTCATTTGCCTAATTTGCAGAAGGAAAAGTGAGAAGATGAATCACATAAAAAACTTACAAGTACAAAGAGAAACACACCATCAATACATGTAACCACAGGAATCCCAAAAAGGACTGCAAAACCCTGGTCTTTTTTCCTTTGCCAAAACTGCAGAGATACAATGAATAATACAATAGAGCTTTCTCCCTCAAGAGTCCAACCTTCCCAACCTCTGAAAATGACTAAGAAAATACAAAATATAGGCAAGATAACACCTTTCCTTGCCTCTAGGGTTCAATCTCATCCTTCTAGGAGCTGTTTCAACCAATTCTAAACTGAACACTAAAATCTAGGCAGTCAAAACAACTTGCCTCTATAAGCTAGGAAACCAATTCATTCATTAAATGTTTGCTATTTCATGAATGAATCTTCTAGAGTAGGTAAATAAGTGTCATTTCAACATTAAAATACATAAATTACATCAAAGAGGGTGAAAAATCCCATCACAAGTCAAAACTGGTCAAAGCTGGGCGAATTCCTGTGAAAACTGTCCAACGGGTCACGCCCTCTTTCTGAACGGGTCTCGCTACTTTGGAGCTGATTTTGAGGTACTTCCATGTGTCCAAATGAGGAAAAAGTGGGCTTGTTGGAAAGGTATGGATGTCTACTTTCTAACCCAAGTGGAATTTCTGAATTTGGTGGTCATTTTCCCCTCCAAAATTGCAATCTCCCAAGACTGCTTCCTGTGTGTCAAAAAGGTGGCAGAAAGTCATTTTTTGCTTGTTTTTTGACTTTCTGGAGGCCCAAAACTTGGTGAAATTTCTTGGAAATGGCTGAGCAAGTGTATCTTTGCATGAAAAATCCAAAAATTCTGAGTTTTCTCGAAAAGGAGTTGCCCAATGAAAAGGTCGCGCGCGGCGCGCGACCCATTGGTGGAGAAAACCTGTGTTTGGCACAAAAAATTCTCAATTGACAAAATTTTCTCCAAATTTCTTGAAATTTGGGCTGGGAGTCCCCAATAAAGTACCATGCTCAGTCAAAGAGGCTTTGGCCAAAATTTGGAGTGGATCGGGCCTTTTCCGTCGTTTTAGTGCCTTGGCCAACCTCCTTGGATCTAGCGATTGAAATTTTGACATTTCTCTAAAACCATGACACCTGTGAAAAAAGTGAAGGAGGTTTTTCTTCTTTGGCATGTTATGGACAAAAACCTCTCTCATTTTTCCAAAATTCATCTTTTATTGCTCTGGAAAATCATTTGAGTGCGACTTGTCCCGATGTGTGAAACAAGGAATTTTGTCGAAATGGAGCGAAATGAACGGGATAGGGGGCTTCTAAATTCTTGGGGAAATTTTTGGGAGTAGGGAGGGATGTTAGGAAGTAGGGGAAAGTGGAATCTCAGAGATTGAGCGAGGGGAAGGGGTCCAAAAGGGCAAAACACAGGCCCAACCTAGAAAATTGCCAGGTTGTAGCTAGAAACTATGGTTTGTGCAAAAATGAGGATTTTGGGGGATCTCAATGATGGGAAGCATTTGATAAGGTACATGAAGGATAGGGGAAGGTGTATGAACATCTGGATACAATTTTTGCCAATGATTTGACCGTCCAAGAGAAATTGCCTTCAAAACCCTAGGAGAGGGAAATGACCTTGCCTAGGCGCAACTGAAGCATGAACAATATGTAAAATGACTCATTAGACATTGACATGATAGTGAAAACCCTATGAATGATGATAGACTCAGCTGAATGATGACATGGACCGACATTTGGACAACTTTAGAAGGAGTTAAAGCAAACCCTAGACCTAATGCCTAGTGACCAAATTTTGCTTGAAAACTCTTTGAAATGACAAAATTTGACCTTGACACTCTGAGACCACTTTGTAAGAGCATATTTGATCACTGAAGGAAGGCTGGAAAGACTGACACTAACACATGACACATGATACACTTGCATCAATGGGCCAAAATGTGATACAATAATACAATGAGTCCCATATACATAATGTGCCTGGAAAACAAAGGCCGGGATTGAATATAATAACATCTGAGTACATGAGACAAAATGCCCCTCAAGCTAACATGGTGAGGTGGGATCCAACCAAAGAATACCTACTGAATAAGAAAGGGCACTGAAGATATGAATGGATCATTTTAAGGATGCATGTATGTTGTGGGCGGTGCAAGCAACAGGAATCAATCCAGTCAAATCTTCGGAACTACATCTAAGATTGGATCATAAACTGCTTTCATCTGGGCATTTGGGGGCCTACCTGAAGAGCCACCCCCTCCTGAGGTCTTGAAAATCTCACACACACTCCAGAAATTTTGGTAAATCTACTGGATCACCAGACCATCAAGTGTATGATTCTCAATTGTGTGATAATGAGTTGGATTCGAGCACACGAAAAACAACCAATTCAAAGGGAAATGATGATTCCCTTTGCTTGATTTGAGGCATTAAACAATGATGAAAGTTGGAACCAATGTACACTCTAGACCACTCTCTTGGAATAAATGTGTTGAAGTCGAAAAAAGAGGGCCCACCAAAAGTGAGGCAATGAGGATTCCTCAACAAAAGCACAAGGATCATAGTAATGTGACTGGTGGATCGACACCAAGGATGATGATGGAAAGAGACAAGATGAGGGGTGGTGATAAAGGTGGATATTGGTGGCCACAGAGGCAAGTCCACTGGTACCCCCACCATTGTTTCTTTCAACTTTTCAGTTTCCTTAATTGTAGCACAGTTTACTATTTTTAGCAGTTTTTCGGGTCCTAAACTTCTGGAGCCATTTTGAGGCTCTAAACGATGTTGTTTTGGGAAAACTTGGAGAAACATGTGTCCAAGGACCAACTTTTCTCTTCCCAAAGTTGTATTTCTCGGATAGATCTTTCTAACGAGATATTGTTCACGTCAAACGGAGATCGTATGCCAAAGTTACGACCCCGGGAAGTTGATGTACCAATTTACCCAAACGAGGCCCACAGTTTGGCGTTTCATCTTCTAGGGTTAGGTTTTTGGATGTTTATGGTTTTCCATTTTTTCTCAACAATAAATAGCCCTTCGAGCCTCATTGTAACACAGTTCATAGGCATGTAGCCGCCACATCTCTTCTCATAGATAAGCTACCATTGCCCTAGCTAGTTTATTTCCATTTTTGTTTGTAAGCATATTTCAATATTTTACAGTAATTAAATGAAGTATTATTTCTGTTGCATCTCTATATGTATGGTTATATCTGTAATCTGTTGCATTCTTGTTTAAATCTGGATCAGTGGTATCAGAGCGACCTACTCTTTCTCTGTATTTCTTTGCATGTCCCCAACGAGGTCAAGATATAAGAAGTTAGGGCTTGAACTAGTTGAACCTTTGCAAGACCAGCCTCGCAAATCCCAATGGCCTCCCATGGAAAATGAAAAGGAAGACAAGGAGGTAGGAGATCCTATCAAAATCTTGCTCGAAGAGGCCCTCAAGAGATAAAGGAACGCGATGATAGACAACTTTGCCCAGATCCTTCAGTGGCAACCCAGGGGTGACACATCTACTTCCAGCAGCTACTCTGGAAGTGCCACACCCTTTAAGGTACAAGTTAACTTTAACATTCCCATATTTGAGGGTCATATAGATGCAATCCCCATAGATAAATGGTTAAATCTGCTAAAAGGGTATTTTTCTGTTCATGATTTTTCCGACCGGGAAAAGATTACTTCCACTCTTCTCAAAGTCGCCCCCCACATCAAGGACTGGTGGGAAACCTACTACGAGCAAAAGGATGAAAGTACGGCCTCACTGTTTTCAGTCGCATCGACTTGGAATTCATTCCGGACTACCATCAAGGAGCAGTACTACCTTGTCAGAAGCTATGACTATCAATACATAAAGTGGACCATGCTGCGGCAGGGAAGGGACCAAGACATGTTGGAGTTTACCAATATTTTCCATACCCTTCACACAAAGTTGGGTATCAAGGATTCGAAGCAGCATTTGGTACTCAAATACCGTGACTGTCTGCACAGGTACATCCAGGAAGAAACAGAATTCCTGAACATCTCCTCACTCAGCACATCATACTGATATGTCGTCAAGATCGAGCAAAAGTTTAAATAGAATAAGCAAGACTTTGGATCTGCGAATTCAAAGCAAGGGAAAGGTGACCCCAAACAATAGAACAAAGGACAAAGCCAAGGTAGGTCGGCCCAAGACAACCTGCCAAAGCTGAAATCAAAGAACAGTGCCGCGAAGCCGAAAAAGGACACGGGAAAGTGGTGTGATTTCCATAAGAACTCCACTCACAACACAAGTGAGTGTCAGGCCAAGCAGTCACTAGTGGCTAAGCTAAAGGTTTTAGAATCAGATGCATGTTCTAACTCTGAGTCAGAACCCGACAAGGGGAATGAAAAAGGGAAGCAGATTATCGATGTGGAGCCAAACGCCACTGTTGCCACCACGAAGATCCAGAAGGAGGAACCCGAAGATCCATAGGAGGAGGAGCGTCTCTTCCACTCCCAAATGTGGGTAAAGGGCTCCCCGCTACAGTTCATTGTCGACAGCAAGAGCCAAAAGAACCTCATTTCGACAAAGGTCGTGAAGCGGCTAGGCTTATCGACCACAACACATCGACAACCATACACCATCGAGTGGCTTCACCAAGGACATGATCTTCGTGTGAGCCAGTAGTGTCACCTTCCATACAACATCAAGCCCTTCACGGATGAGGTATTGTGTGACGTTTCTCTCCTTAATGGTTGTGATGTATTACTAGGACAACCATACTTGTGGAAGCGACATGTTGTGTATGAATCAAGGCCCCATGTTTTTATTGTTACTTTGGGAAATAAGTTGTACAGGATACCAGAGGTAGCACCGCCTACCGCCATCCCTTTGGTTTTTGCAAAAAAATGTAGTAAGCTCATTTCCAAAACCAAGAAATTTTTTTTCCTGATGATACACCTTTAAGGAAAGGAGAAGACGGTGGCCACAAGCTCTAGATAGGGCCCCTCCGCATGACAACTACAGATGGACAAGGTCATGGAGGAGTACGAGGACATCTTCACCTCCCCCACAGGGGTTCCTCTACACTGTCAAGTCAAGCACTCCATCGATCTGACCCCAGGTGCGCTGCTGCCCAATGGACCAATCTATTAGCGCTCCGTTCTGGAGAACGATGAAATCAAGAGGCAGATTCAGGATTTGCTGCAAAAAGGTCACCTACGTCCGAGTTTATTGCCCTGTGGGAGCCTGATCGTGTTGGTACAAAAGAAGGATGGGACTTGGAGACTCTGTATTGACTATCACGTGCTGAACAAGATCATTGTTCGTAATAGGTACCCAATCCCACGGATTAATGACCTCCTAGACCAACTAAAGGGTGAAAAAGATTTCAGCAAGATCGATTTGAAGTTAGGATATCACCAGGTACCAATCGAACCCTCCAATGTGTGGAAGATTGCCTTCAAAGCCAAGGAGGGTCGTTTCGAATGGTTGGTTATGCCTTTCGAATTGACGAATTCTCCTACAACCTTCATGAGGCTAATGGATGACACCTTGAGGCCATTCACCAACTCATTTGTAGTGGTATACTTGGATGACATCTTGATCTTCAGCGAGAGTTGCGAAGAGCACCTCCACCACATCCGGCAGGTTCTCCAAACACTGCGGAAACACAAGTTATGTGCCAATTTGGAGAAATGCACTTTTGGCATGACCCAGGTTCAGTATCTAGGATACATTATTGATGAACAAGGGGTTCATGTGGATCCAGCCAAGATCCAAGCCATTTGGAATTGGCCATCTCTAACCACTTTGACAGAGCTCCGCAACTTTCTAGGTCTTGCCAACTTCTACTGCAGGTTCGTGTTGGGATTTTCTCATATCACTTGCCCCTTGAGTCAAGTCACCAAGGGAGGAGCGAAAGCAAATTATTTTGGTTTGAATATCAACAGAAGGCATTCATAGAGTTGAAAGATCACCTCTGCTCGGCACCAGTTATCACATTACCAGACTTGCAACAACCATTTGAGGTCGAGACAGATGCCTCTGACTATGCTATTGGGGCAGTCCTTACTCAACACAGGCATCCAGTGGCATATCATAGTGAGACACTTTCATACATAGTCCGGAAGTATCCCACTTATGACAAAGAGATGTATTCCATTGTGCAGGCCTGCCAACAATGGAAGCATTACATTTTGGGGAAGGAAACGATCATCCACATAAACCACCGACCCCTATATTTCATACAGACCCAAGGGAAATTACAAAATGATTGCCATCAGAAGTGGTCCACATACCTGCAATAGTTCCATTTGAATATCAAGTATAAGAAGGACAACACCAATAGTGTTGCAAATTGCCTCAGTCGACCACCGATCATGGCATTAACCACCATGCTCAACTCTTGCGGGAACGAGACTTCTGATTGGCCATTCTCTACAAAAGTGACCCAGAATTCGGCCACACATACTAAACACTCTTGGAGGGTCAGCATGTTCCATATTTTCACCTCTAGGATGCCCTATTATGCCACCTGGGTCACCTTTGTGTTCCTTCAAGCGAGCGTGCCAAGATGATTTGGGAAGCACACTACAGTTGGAATGTTGGGCATTTCGGGGTCGAGAAAACGGTGGCAGTACTACAAAAGTATTTCTATTGGTCGAATCTTCAACAGGATGTCAGGAAGTCCATCAGATCATGTATTGCCCGCACCATTGCCAAACCGACCATCAAGAAGCAAGGCCTCTATACCTCGTTTCCTACCCCTAGTCTACCTTGGGAATCCATCTCCATGGATTACATGTCAAGCCTTCCTTCTAATAAGCATGGAAATGACCGTGTTTCTGTGGTCGTCGACAGGTTCTCGAAGATGGCCATTATGGCGACCTGCAAGAATAATATCACAATAGAATCCATTGCTAAATTCTTCTTTGAACGAGTGTGGGTACACTTTGGGATCCCACAGTCTATCATCTCATATCAAGACAGTAGGTTCCTCAGTACATTTTGGTCTAGTCTCTGGTCGATGCTGGACACCAACTCACTAAGTCCACAGCCTTCCATCCTCAAACTGATGGCCAGACAGAGGTTGTCAATAGGATGATCATACAAATTTTGCACATGTACAACTCAAAGCATCCAAGAACATGGGATGAGAGCCTCCCCTATGTTCATCACAGCTACAACAGGGTTCTCCATAGCTTGACTGGCCACAGCCTTTTTCAGGTGGGCTTGGGATTCCAGCCACTATGTCCCATTGATGTGGCCATGCCATTTGCTGTTACTACGCAGATTCATCTCGTATCCAGTCTGAAACAGATAAGGCAAACAACTTCATTTTTCACTTCCAACATATTCGCCAACAGGTCCATGACATTCTAGAGAAATCAAATTCCAAATACAAGTAGTGACATGATCAACATCAGGTGCCACACAAGTTTTAGGTAGGCGACAAAGTCTGGTTGCATTTGCAAAAAGAACACCTTACCAAAGCCTATCGGAAACTCAGACCACTCTGATATGGTCCTTACACCATTACCAAGGTTGTGGGAGACAATGCATTTGAGCTCAGCGTTTCCCCCATTCCTTGGCTTGAACCCAGTGTTCAATGTGGACCGCCTTCAGCCATACTTTCCACCATTACTAGACACATCCGACATTGCAGAACAACTCACACCCACAGAGTTAAATCCAGATTGCATGGAACAAGCTGCAAGTGATCAAATCATGGACACACAGATCAAGCACACTCGCCAGTAGAATATCCAACTATATCAAGTTTTCAAAGCAGGCCAACTCCTTCACCAGGGCAAGTGGCTCACCAAGGACCAAGTTTAGCAAAAGTTTCCTCATCTCATGGAGGAACTCAACGTAATGGGGACCATTGCTTCCTAAGGGGGGAGGAATGATCCAAGTGGATTTTGGTGGCCACCCTCCAAGTCCACTTGGACCCCCACCATTATTTCTTTCAGCTTTTCATTTTCCTTAATTGTAGCACAATTTACTATTTTTAGCAGTTTTTTGGGTCCTGAACTTCCGAAGCCGTTTTGAGGCCCTAAACAATGTTTTTTGGGAAAACTGGGAGCAACATCAGTCCATGGACCACTGTTTCTCTTCCTAAATATGTAGTTCTCAGATAGATATTTCTAATGAGATATTGTGCGCATCAAATAGAGATCGTATGCCAAATTTACGACCCCGAGAATTTGATGTACCAATTTACCCAAACGGGGCCCACAGTTTGGCATTTCATCTTCTAGGGTTAGGTTTTTGGATGTTTAGGGTTTTCCATTGTTTCTCAACAATAAATAGGCCTTCTATCCTCATTGTAACATATTTCAAAGGCATATAGCGACCACATCTCTTCTCAGAGATAAGCTACCATCACCTTAGCTAGTTTATTTCCATTTCTGTTTGTAAGCATGTTTCAGTATTTTAGAGTAATGAAATGAAGTATTATTTATGTTGCATCTCTATATGTATGGTTATATCTTTAATTTTTTGCATCCCTGTTTAAATCTGGATCAAGTGGATTGACGAATTCCCTTTCTAGAGCATGATATATATGGTTGACCTGGTAGTGACTGACTCGATTCCAGAGGGGATGGTCAATTACTTAGATAGAGGATTTTCAAATATGGAGTAGTATAGATGGAGGAAAAATATGAGCACAACGGAATGAATGTGACAAAAAAATGGATGATATACTATAACAAGACTAGAGGGGACTCCTAACAGACTCCATGAATGCAAGGGTGACTCATCTCTGATGCTCTGAACAAGGGTGACTTGATCATGTTGTTGCATGGGGGAGGCCCAAAGGGGACCATAAAAAAATGAGTAGAAAATGGTTACTCATGGTGAAAATCGACATGTGAGTCAAGGTCCAGTGCAAACTTAAACTGGTACAAGAGTACAGGTGGCTCAAATGAAGAAATTTGATTTTAATAGGCGACAAAGTGAGACCTCGTGGAAAAAATGGCTTCCTAGTGAAGTGTGAAATTACCAACAATAAAAAGAGACCCATTATACAACTAGGTGAGACCTTTCCAACGATGTTGACATTTCGTTAAACTGAGCTATGGTTTGGTCGCAATGGGCGATGAAAAAACTAGGTATTTTCCTACAAAAGGGCTTCTTGCCCCCAAATCATATTCATTTGCATAGTGAGTTATTGAAGAATTTGGGGAGGAGGAGAAGGCCCTAAATATTGAGGAGAACGTAGCAGAAAAACTGACCCTCATAATTCGGATCTACGAGTTTTAGGTAGGTGGCATAACCTTACTCATCAATTTCATTAGATTAAATTTCCAGATCAAGGCTTCAACTCAATGGGGAGGACCCTTGCTTTTCCTCACAATTGCAACACATCTGTTTTCTCCTTTTCTGCATTTTGGAATGTAGGAAATGGGGAAAAAGTGTGTCCAACATAGTTTTGAAGGGAAAAACTATGATGTGGACTAAAGGGAGAAGCAAGTTTGGGGTCTTTGTTGAGTTGAAGCTAAGAACTAGAATAGACACTCTTGACTCTGAACGATAAAAAACATGATGGTATTTTGTAGCTACGGAAAAGCTAAAGATGTTATAGCAAGAATGATATTTTGATACTCTTCATGCTGAGGTTCAATGGAACCAAGAAGTCAAAGGGGATCTGGCGCGATATGGGTTGCTTAAGTTCTTGGAGAACCCATTGATGAGGGCTAGTGAGCCACTATTATCCGGGATTGTGAGTTATTGGAACCCAGATCAAGAGGCCTTTGTGGTATAGGGGCATAGTATCGAGATCACTATCTAGGACATATACTTTTTGACAGGATTTCCACCCTTGGGGGTGGTGGGGAACATAAATCTAGTGCAGCTTTGTGGGAGGAATATAGGGGATTTTATGGAGCATCACTATGTACTAAGTGCTCATGCAAATGGTACAACCATCTAGATTCATGACTTAGAGAGACTTGTGACATGGGCTATAGCCACAGCAATGGTGCGTATTTTTGGTATTCATTTCCTTTCATCACATCACTCGGGGGAAAATGATGCTTGTCGAGAGTGTACTAGTAGGGACGTACTATGGGTGGGCCCAGATGATGTTGTCATCATTGAAACAAAAGTTGGGTCTATGTAGGCGATGGACCAACGATAATTGTTTGTTTGGGACAGTTGTATGTTCATTCCTTTTTTAGAATATCTCTACCATTCATCCACATGTACAGATCTATGATGGGGGCCTAGAGGAGCCTAGGATGCGCCAATGGGAGTAGCTATTACGACAAGGTGGAGGAGGGGGATTCGAAAGGGTGTTCTGACCTAAGTCCTTTGCTCATTAGGACCATACACCATTATACATAGATGATTATCTGTATAATGGAATGAACTTTCAACGGGATCCTGATCTACCACTACCACCAAGACGAGCATGGAGACCATATGGTAAGTAATAGTTGCTATATTTTGGTTGCACGTATAGTTCATAAAATGTATGGATATGATATTGATTTCCAAACTTGTGGTATGTAGATATAGCATCGGTGAGGCTGGCAGGATATTTAGGATGAGTCATAGGTTCGATATCACAACAGAGATCAAATAGTGATGTGTTATTGGAATATCTCTGATGTAGGTTCAACTTTCAACTAACTGGGGTGACATAGCACGGATGGCATGAGTTAGAAGATTAGTATCCATATCTGTGCATTAGGCTTCCCTCTAAATGGTGAGGTATCACGAGGTGCATAGCTATGGTCAGTCAGGAAGTTCGAGACTTACGGGCAAGTGGAATGGAGCCATTGGAACGTGATCCACCAAAGGACAATGATTAGGCATAGGGACATGTGGGCCCTATTTTTTGTATGTAACATGCTATGGGCATATCATATGTATTTATAGTAGTGGACTCCAAACACTATATGTTGGATGTTATGAAACATAATATGATTACGCATCTTTTGTGATGATTGTGGTTCGCCATTTGTTTATGCTATGGATGTCTTCTTGTATTTGCATGTGATAAATGCCAATATAAAATGTTATTTGCAATTGTATCTACATAGTTGTTTGGTGCTCTAAGAACATGAATGAATGTAATGGATTCAAATTTACATTCCAAAAGCTTATCACATAGATATTTTCTAAATAGGACAGGATTACGCACATGATAAATGCCATTAAATTGCATCACAAGTAGCAAGGAATCAAGACAAACATGAAGGTGAAAGATGTGATGATCAAGAGAATCAACTAACAAACCTATCACTATATCATATTTGGCCTAGTTAATTGTGGTAGATCCAATGTAGACGTCGTTGGAGTGGACTAACAAATGAAAAGGGGTGAAAATGGCCCAAGTTTCCGAGGCTAGGTTCCTGGAGAAGAAACTCTCACCATCAGCATAACCAATATGTGGTGTGGATGATGGATCCATTTGAAAGATGCAAGAAAAAAATGAATTACATCCTCAAAATATCTAATGTCTAAGGGACTGGGATCTAAAGGCACTAGGCTGTTGAAAATGGTGTAGACCAGAAAAAATAAGATGTGAAATGCTGGAAAAGGATAGGCAAGAAGCTCCCATAACCTAGGACATCGTTATCGTTGCTAAAACACCCTCCAAAAAAAATTCTTGCACCAAATTCCAAAGCCTACCTTGATCTTGCATTTTTCCTTCGTAAACATTGAATTCCATTCCATGTGTTTTCTTTAAGTGTTTTAGTCCCTTTTGCAAGAAAGGAAAAATGTCGTCTTTTTGCATGTTAGCTATCGCACAATGTGTATCATATTTTTTTGGTGATTTCAAGGGGTTATATTTGTGCAAATGAGTTTATCTAACCATGAAAACATCCTTTTCACTCATTACCAAATCTTTAAGCACTGTCCCACAAGTTTCATCGTAGTCATTACAAAGTGTATCTTTGGAGTTGCACTTGTCGTAATACATCACAAAGTTGTTGCACTAATGCAAATGTGTGTTTCGTGTGTCACAAATTATCTATTTTATTGTGTCATCAAGTGTTCTAAGTGTGTGGTCACATTCAATTCATGTCACTGATCACCTCATTTCACTGATCCCACACTTAGCCAATCTTCAGAAATTTCCCAGCAACTTAGCCTCATCCGGCCTTCCCAACTATGCAATGCACATTTCCAACCCTCAAGTTGTAGCCTTTCCCTTTGACACCACACAATGTGCAGTTCCTTCCTCCCAATATTATGCACTGCACAGTTCTAGTGCTCAAGCTTGGACATTGGCCCCTAGAATTGCTCAATCCAGCCCTCCAACCCGGCCTTAACTACACATTATGTAGTCTCTGAGCTCAAGCTCAACCCTTGAGCTCCTGAGATATGTAATTTCACATTCATCTAGCGTCCTTTTCCTTCTGAAACTGCGCAATAAGATGAACCTCCCAAACAATGCATTTTCCTTCCTCGGTCCAGCCTGAACTATGCATTGCGCAGTCTCAAGGCTCAAGCTTCACCCATTAGCTTCTCAATTACGCAATTGCGCAGTCACTAAGCCTCTCCCCAACATGCAACCTAGTTCTAACTCAGTCAGTGGATCAACATGTGCCATCTTAGACTAGGGGTTTTATCGAACTGATGTCATGTCTTTAGGAGTGAATTGCAGATGTGGGTAATCTATCATACCAAGATGATGAAGAAGGAGATGGAGAAGGGAAACACGTTGAAAGACACCTATGTAGCTGATCAGTCAAGCAAAATCAAAGGGACACCATTTTGTGACCACAACTCAAAACTTGATACCATTGAAGACTTCGTACCTCTAGCCATAAGGAGGTAGATAGAAGAGAATCCTTAAGAATACATGTAGCAAGAAGCAGTAGAAGTGGCTTGACATTGCCATGTGTTAAGTTATGGTATGTTCTATGCTTATAACAGTTTACTTCTTTTCCTTATTATATTCCAAAGGTTAGCAATCACACGTACATAAAGTAAAGTGCAGATAGAACATTAAACGATCAACAGAAAACAAGCCAAGACAAGAGACACAAGATGTGGCGGCTAGCCAGGGACAAACCCCACAATGTGTGGGGAAACCCTTTGATCAAATCTTCTTTTATCTTCAATAATTCAGCAGAGAGAAATAGTACAATAAATCTGATTCATATCAGCAGTAGCAAACCCTAGATCAATAGCATCAGCATTAGCGGCTACATTATCAAACTAGGGCAGACGATATCTTGCAAACCGTTCGTCGGATTGACTTCATTCTACCACCAAAAGTTGCGAATTTCAGAGGAGGTTCAGATGAAACTACAATGCAGTTCCAAAGAGGAGATCTTCTAGGCCACGGAGGTCAATCTTTACTTCTGCAGTTGCAGCTTCATTGTCATCAGTTTCCGGCTTCAAACTAGGGCAGTCGATATCTTGCAAACCGTTCATCGGATTGACTTCATTCCACCACCAAAATTTGCGGCTTTCAGAGGACGTTCAGATGAACCTATAGCGCAGTTCCAAAGAGGAGATATTCTAGGCCACGCAAGTCAATCTTTACTTCTGCAGTTGCAGCTTCAGTTTCAGCAGTTTCCGGCTTCAAACTAGGGCAGTCGATATCTTGCAAACCGTTCATCGGATTGACTTCATTCCACCACCAAAAGTTGCGGCTTTCGGAGGAGGTTCAGATGAACCTACAGCGCAATTCCAAAGAGGAGATCTCCTAGGCCACGCAAGTCAATATTTACTTCTGCAGTTGCAGCTTCAAATTCAACAGCTTCGGACTTCACATGTGTGAGAGAGACCCATTTCAGCGCGGTAGAGAAGAGACTCATTTCTGCGTAGTAGAGAGAGAGAGAGATGTGATGAGATGAGTGAGTCCAAATGAGGAAAAGTCCTCTTATATTTATACACAACGTTGGTGGGTGAATAGATGCGACTGTTGGGCTTCTGAGCCTACATGAGTTGTAGGTCGGCTTGATAATAATTCCATAATCAAAATAAATTCATATCTCCATGAATACTTATCGGAATCGGATGATATTTATATCAATCCTACACCTCTCGACGAGATGAACCTAATAAAAATATTATCAACCATGAATAAAATGACCCACGTGAAGTTTTGCGCTGGTTGCCAATTTTAACACTCCCTCTCAACCATGGAGAACTTCATCTGCAATCTGTCTATCGGTCGTTACTATTCATCCATCAAATGCACTGCCCTGTACAGCCTGACCCTTGCCCTGCTCTGCTCTATTCTGCCTGTTCTACTTTGTCTTGTTCTGCCCTGCACTGATCTGTACTGTTTTGCTCTGTTCTGCTCTGCTCTTGCATTGTTCTGTTCTGCTCTGCTTTTGTCCGAATTATGAAGAAGAAGAAATGATCGAGGATGTATCATACTGACTCAAAGTCAGTCTTAGAGTATGTACCACTAGTCCCAAACCAGTCTCAACCAACCTGAAGTCAGCGTCATAGTGAGTACAACTCCATTGGTCCTAGACTAGTATCATCCTCCACTGACTCAAAGTCAGTCTCAGAGTGCGTACCACTGGTCCCAGACCAGTATCACAATCTCAGAGAATGTACCACTGGTCCCAGACCAATCTCAACCGACCCGAAGTCAGTGTCATAGTATGTACCACTCTCACTGGTCCCAAACCAGTACTACACTGACACGAAGTCAGTCTCGGAGTATGTACCACTAGTCCCAGACCAGTCTCAATCGACCCGAAGTCAGCGTCATAGTATGGTACAACTCCTACCACTGGTCCCAGACCAGTATCGCAGTCTCAGAGAGTGTACCACTGGTCCCAGACCAGTCTCAACCGACCCGAAGTCAGCGTCATAGTATGTACCACTCTCACTGGTCCCAGACCAGTACTGCACTGACACGAAGTCAATCTCGAAGTATGTACCACTGGTCCTAGACCAGTCTCAACCGACCCGAAGTCAGCGGCATAGTATGGTACAACTCCTACCACTGGTCCCAGACCAGTATCATTGATACTAGATCAATGGAGGTCATCCTAGCGTAGGGAGTACGGTAGATACAACGATGCGTCCATCGGTACAACTATGGTCCCTAACTTCATTTCCCTGCTCATTGATCAGATGAGAGGTACTTCCCATGAGTCCCAGACTGCATGGGTAGGATGCCTCAACAGGAGAACTAATCAATCCTGTCCTCACAGGAGAACACATCAATCCTGCTACAATCACCGTGGAGAACACATCAATCCAGGCTACCATGGAGAACACATCAATACAGGCCTCACAGGAGAACTAATCATCCTGCTACACAGGAGAGTGAATCATCCTGTTCCTCAAGAGAGCGAATCATCTTGTCCCACAAGAGAGTGAATCATCTTGTTCCAGTGTGCACCACCAGGGGAGGGTGAGTCACCCTGTGGTCATATGTTGCTCCAGTAGGAACCACAAGCCCTTAGAGCTCCCAGAGCTCAATGTATGCAACATGCAGGACCCTTGTACAAGGGTTTCTTGCCGACTCCAATTCGTTTGGGAAAATCACAGATTAGATCTTTCATCAAGGCTTTGACAAGGTGTATCAACCTGTACATCATCTTAATTTGATGGAGCTTCCTTGCTCATCGACTTACCATATCCCAGATGATGTCTATCTGCTTGAGCAATTGACGAATACGGGATTCCTCAATAATCCAATCCCACCTCTGGTTGTTATAGAGAATCACAGTGGTATCCAATGTAAATCCAAACAGCTCACTGAAGAGCTTTGGCAACCAGATTGCCTCACACAAGGTTATGCTAGCAACAATATATCCTGCTTCGGCGGTGCTCAAATCCACCGACTTCTACTTCCTGCTCATCCAGGATATCGAAGTAGATCCCAAGGTGAAACAGTACCCGAAAGTGCTCTTACGGTCCACCACACTGCCTGCCCCATCAACATCAGTATATCCAAGTAGTCTCACATCTCCGGCAGTGTATCTTAATCCATGAGAGATTGTGTCCTGAAGACATCTCAGAAGATTCGTGGCATCAATCCAGTGAGGCTCAACCAAATATGAACTCACAATGCTAACTGCAAAACATATGTTCGGACATAGGTTCACCAAGAACATCAATGCGAATGAGTTTTTGAAACTCAGAGGCATTTCTCAAGTCTGGTCCGACATCACTACCATATAACTTCTAAAAGTTAAGATCCTCGAGGTAGTCACAGGCTTGCAGTCCATCATACCGAATCTTTCCAATATATTTACCACATATTTTCCTTGAGATAGGAAAATTTCCCTTGGCTTCTGCCACACTTCAAGTCCTTGGTCCTTCATTTCAAATTCAGAAGCCATCTCCCTCTTACATTTGTGAATGAGAGGGTTTGCACCTGTTAGAAAGAGGTCATCCACATACAACACCAGTATGAGAGGCTTGTCATCTTCAACCTTAAAGTAAAGGTTAGGATCAGCTTCACTCCTAGTGAATCCCAACTTCATCAAGTAGCTATCGATCCTCTCATACCATGCTCGGGGTGCTTGCTTCAGCCCATAGAGAGCCTTCTTCAACCTGCATACATGAGATTTTCAATCATAAATCTCAAATCCTTCAGGTTGCTCCACATAGACCTCTTCTTTGATAGAACCATGCAAGAACGTGGTCTTAACATCCATCTGATGTAGGTTCCATCCTTGTGAAGCCACAAGGGCTATGATCAAGTGGATGGTCGTATATCTGGCAACAGGTGCAAATATCATAGTCTATACCTCCCTTCTGGGATAAACCATGAGCAACAAAATGAACCTTATACTTTTCCATACTTCCATTGGCTACATGCTTTATCTTGTAAAGCCATTTTGAAGTAACAATTGTCTTGTCCAGGGTCTGGGAACTACTTCCTAGACATCATTCTCCATAATAGACTCATATTCTATGGTCATAGCATCCTTCAATAGTTAATGATTGATGACATCTGAGAATGATGAAGGTTCATTTTGTATGATCGTGCTCATGATGGTCAGGTATCCCTGATACCTGTTAAGTTTCTTACTTTGATGGAAGGTTCCTCAGGGTGCAGCATGTCCTTCAGCATCATCAAGTATCCCCTAAGCCATGAAGGCCTCTTCCTAGAAGAGGAAGGCTCATGTGGATGAGGATCAATCGGATCCATGGGTTCTTCTACATCAGGCATTGATTCATCATCCTTTTCTTTCGGTTCCCTGGTGTCGGCTTCTTGAGAGCTACTCAAAGTCAGCAGATTTTCCACCTTGCTGAGAGCCATATCTTTGTCAAAGGTGACATCATGACTAATCACGACTTCCCTTTGACCGGTGGTGAATATTTCTTCAGGAGTTTAGGAACCCAATGCTTTACGAGGGCATCGATTTTGTACATATACGGCGGTGATTGTAGTTTCAACCCATAGAAACTTTGGAAGTCTTTGATCATGTAGCATGGCCCGAACAGCTTCCATCATCGTGTGGTTATTCCTTCCCACCACACCATTCTGCTCAGGAGTGTGTGGTGTAGTAGTTTCCCTCTTAATGCCAACCTCAGGTATGCCTGAGTAAACCAATTGTAATATATCGGAGGTCTTGCTTTGGCTTGAGGGGAATGGTCCCCTTTTGAGCTTTCCTTTGGCGTATCCCGGACATACACCTTCTTTCTCTACTTGGAATTCGGGCATCCTTGTTACCATCTGTCTTACATCCGATGCCAAAGTTCGAACTGAAGAGTTGTGTCACAAGACATGACACCTAGCGGACTTCCATCGACCTGATATAATGAATCAACACTAAACCCAAGAGTAAAGGCATCTTTAACATTATTTTTCCATATACATATCTTGCCATTGCTGAAGGTTACCTTGTAGCCTCTGTCTTCCATTGCCAAGATGGACACTAGGTTCCTTTTGAGGTTAGGTGCATTTAATACATCCTAGAATTTCTAGCCTTCTTGAATGCTTGTCCTCTTCCTTGATTCCCAGCTCTCCTCTTACCTTTGTTGTTAAATTTGTCATTCCTTTGATTGCCATCAGAGGGATTTCGAGTTGCACCACTGCATACTGTACCATGCTTCTCTAATCATGATTACCATCATGCTGCCCATGTCCATGATTTTATCCATCATAATGCTGCTCAAACTAGTGTGCATCATCATCATGCTATCCTATATGTCCATGATCTCATGTTGCCCTTTATGTCCATGATCTCATTCATCATGATGCTCATGATCTCATACATAGTGACTTGCTTTATCACAAATATAACATCGTCATTTTCTTCTAGCCTTAGGTCCAACCTTTCCTTTTGATTTAGTCCCAGAATTATTTATTTTCTTTGCATGAGAAGAAAAGGCAGTAGGAGGACCTTTAGGCATGGGCATTTCTTGCACTTCTTCCCTTGTTTCTTCTTGAATGCATCTAGCCATTAATTCCTCGAAACCAAGAATTACATTATAGTTCAAAAGAGTAGTCCTGAACACATACCATTCAAATGGCAATCCTCCAAGAGTTGTGAGTGCCATTTCTCTGTCAGTAACAGTTTCCCCAATAGATAGGAGATCGTTCTTGATCTTGGTGATTCTTAAGAAGTATGCTTGCATACTTTCATCTTTACCCTTCTTGATTTCCCTCAGCTTATTTCTAAGAAACAAAACTTGATTTGCATCATTAACTTTAAATAAACTCACCAGTCTATCGTAGATTTCCTTGGAGGTGTCCAGTTCAGAGATGTAGGCCACCAAGTGCTTGTCGATAGAGTCCCGGATGATCTTCTATTGTTTTGACTTCTCCATTTTTTCATTTGTTCTAGGCAGCAGCGGATGCATTTGCTCAACAATATTGCCTCTCACATGATCCAACACTCTTTGATTCTCAAGGGTTAGATCGATAGACATCTTCCATCCGTGATAGTCAGCTTTCTCACGGAGCTTGTCTTTAGCAGGAAAGGGTGTTGAGGACCCCATAGTTCTTTTAGGATAGCCTTGCCAATATTCTCTTCGATGATTGCTCTTGCTCTTGCTCGGGCTTTGTCTTCACCTCGACTCTGATACCATGTTAAGTTATGGTATGTTCTATGCTTATAACAGTTTACTTCTTTTCCTTATTATATTCCAAAGATTAGCAACCACACGTACATAAAGTAAAGTGCAGATAGAACATTAAACGATCACAGAAAACAAGCCAAGACAAGAGACACAAGATGTGGCGGCTAGCCAGGGACAAACCCCACAATGTGTGGGGAAACCCTTTGATCAAATCTTCTTTTATCTTCAATAGTTTAGCAGAGAGAAATAGTACAATAAATCTGATTCATATCAGCAGTAGCAAACCATAGATCAATAGCATCAACATTAGCGGCTACATTATCAAACTAGGGCAGACGATATCTTGCAAACCGTTCATCGGATTGACTTCATTCCACCACCAAAAGTTGTGGCTTTCAGAGGAGGTTCAGATGAACCTACAGTGTAGTTCCAAAGAGGACATCTTCTAGGCCACGCAGGTCAATCTTTACTTCTGCAGTTGCAGCTTCAGTTTCAGTAGTTTCCGGCTTCAAACTAGGGCAGTCGATATCTTGCAAACCGTTCATCTGATTGACTTCATTCCACCACCAAAAGTTACGGCTTTCAGAGGAGGTTCAGATGAACCTACAGCGCAGTTCCAAAGAGGAGATATTCTAGGCCACGCAAGTCAATCTTTACTTCGGCAGTTGCAGCTTCAGTTTCAGCAGTTTCCGGCTTCAAACTAGTGCAGTCGATATCTTGCAAATCGTTCATCGGATTGACTTTATTCCACCACCAAAAGTTGTGGCTTTCAGAGGAGGTTTAGATGAACCTACAGTGCAGTTCCAAAGAGGAGATCTTCTAGGCCACGCAAGTCAATATTTACTTCTGCAGTTGCAGCTTCAAATTCAACAGCTTTCGGCTTCACATGTGTGAGAGAGAGACCCATTTCAGCGTAGTAGAGAAGAGACTCATTTCTGCGTAGTAGAGAGAGAGAGAGATGTGATGATATGAGTGAGTCAAAATGAGGAAAAGTCCTCTTATATTTGTGCACAACGTTGGTGGGTGAATAGATGCGACTGTTGGGCTTCTGAGCCTACATGAGTTGTAGGTCGGCTTGATAATAATTCCATAATCAAAATAAATTCATATCTCCATGGATACTTATCGGAATCGGATGATATTTATATCAATCCTACACCTCTTG
Source organism: Pinus tabuliformis (assembly GCA_031772625.1). Taxonomy (NCBI): domain Eukaryota; kingdom Viridiplantae; phylum Streptophyta; class Pinopsida; order Pinales; family Pinaceae; genus Pinus; species Pinus tabuliformis. The sequence continues at coordinate 862,976,596 of CM062816.1, forward strand.
ACAAGAGGAATCTAATAAAAATATTATCAGCCATGAATAAGATGACCCACATGAATTTTTGCCCTGGTTTCCAATTTTAACACCATGTCATCAAGCAGTCCATGTCAGCAGTGTCATGTCACATCATGTCATGAGTTATCATGTCCCACATCATTATTGTGGATTATGTAATTACTTATTCAAAATGTATTGTAAAGTGGAAGTCCAAGGGACATTCATAATGTGAAGAGTCATTTAAAGTATAAAATTCATAGGAAGTCAAAGAGTCATGAGTGCAGTGAAAGATTCACAAGGAAGGTGAAGAATCACCTCATTAGTTACATACACACACTCATTGCATGAGAAAAGGACTTTTCACCTTGGCTCCTCCCAAAAAGCATTAGAGAGAAAAGCTATTTATTTTGGGGAGCAAGGGGTGGATCCAACGCTCCACTATTGGAGCTAGTGGTGTTCATTGTATACATGTGTCTTGGAAATTTTACTTAATATAAGAAGCCTCATGGCCAACATGTTCTTCATCCATGGATTATGAATATTTGTAAGACTATTCTGTTAATGTTTGTAATTCATGTTTGCTTTCACATGTGCTAAAGTAGTTGAACTATTTCAGTTATTTTAGTACTTATCATGTTAAGAATGTGTTGTAAAGGTTTCTATTTTTTTCACATCCTTGTGGACTATTCCGTTGGATATTAGATAGATCTCCATTGTTGATTGGTTGTATTGATTGTCGCATACTTGTGTACTATTAAAATAGATGTTAGTCAAATCCTTCTTGGTTATGTGTGTCTCTACAAGGGTGGCACTATTACCTCTCTCTTAGACACTCACTTTCTTTTCTCCCCCACAATAGAAGAACCTTGACGCACTTACAGCCAAACACTCACCAGGCACAATCACTTTCTTTTCAAAGGCACATTTGCATTCCTCTCTCTTGTTGACAATTAGAGCCAAGGAAAATATTTAAAAAATCGACAATCAGACCATATTCTAGATGGGGATCCTATGCCAAATGGTACAATTAGAGCCAAGGAAAATATTAAAAAAATCGACAATTGGACCATATTCTAGATGGGGATCCTATGCCAAATGGTGTGAGGTCTAATTGGGACCACATATCAAGGAAACCCCTTGAATGTTGGCAGGTCCAGCACCGTCAACATTTTTGGCGCTAGAAGGAGCACTGCCAAATTTTTATGGCTGATAACCTCACCCACCCAAATCTTACTTCCTTTGGTCAAGGCAGTAATATTCCCAATACATCCCCTACGCATATTCCTAAATTTGGTAATCCTTCTCAGCCCAAGACTATACAAACTTGTGAGATTTCTTACAACCAGATCCGATCCATTCGCCCTATGACCTATAAGTTTGCAAGAGTTATTGCATTGATACTCAGAGTACATAATATTCCATATTTTCCAAAGAAGAACAAAACCACCCCCACTGGGATAATGGTTTCAATAGTTGAATATTTGTTTCTTGAAACCCTTGAAGAGTTAGCAGACTCTCAAGAGAATGCAGAAAAACTAGATCAGCCTCCATCTTTCAATGGTGGTGACAGTGATAATGTGGTACTCTCAGATGATACTTTCTGCGGGTTAGGTGGTGAAGAAGAAGAAGAAGACCCATCAGATTCTGAGGAAGAGGGGGGGAACAGTGATGAAGACATCATGGACCAAGATCTGGACTAGATGACTCAGGGCCCACTTGCACTACCAAGTGTGTTACACAAGATGTTGAGGTAGCCAGAGATGTTGTTAAAAAAGTATGACCCTAACAAAGAAGTGAAGGCAGAGGACCACTTAGACAACTTTTACCTGCATATGCAAATGCTTGAGGTGCGTTACAATGATGTTGCATGTAGACTTTTTCTATGTACCTTAAATGACAAAGCAGTTGTATGGTATCACAACCTTCCTATAAACTCAATCCATAATTAGAGGGGTTTTAAGAAACTTTTTCTTGATAAATTTGTTGATGATAAAACCCCCGCCATGCTTTTAAGAGAGTTGGGCAGTCTTAAGATGGAGCAGAAAGAGAAAGTGAAAGATTTCAATCATATGTTTAACCGTATCTTGAATAGATTTCTGGAAGACACAAAACCTCATGACTCAATCACGATCAATTGCGCAGTTCATGAAAACCTCATGACTTACCTACAAGCATTGCGCAATTCATGAAAAGAATTGTGAAGCCAACTTTGGTTGAAAATTTCGAAGAGGCAATTGTAGTTGAAAATGAATTGCATGTCAATGGATTCATCACAGATGAAAAACCAACAAAGGACTCCAAAGACACGAGTAAAATGTCTCAGGCCTCCATAAGCAAGGGCAAGGATAAGGAAACAACCGATATAGAGAGCTTAACCCGCAACATCAAGTCTTTATCAAATGAGCTGGCAGAATTGAAAAAAAGGTCAAGCGAGACCACCATAAGCAGAAAGCCTCCTAGATTCATCATTATGAGAAGGGTTGCTAACTCTGGCAACAACAGCAACCAGTCGGCCAAGTCTACATAGATCTCGAATGTTGTGTTGAATGTTGAGAGTATGGGCATGGACCAAAACTATTCGTTTCATCAAGAGTATAATTCAGAAAACACATGCCCACAATGCAACCACAACACAAATGCTCTTGTTCCACACATTATTGATACATTACTTTCATATGACCAGACTTAGCCAGAAAAAAAGAAGGAAGAGAATGCTACTGCCGAAGAAACTGAAAATGTCAAACACACAGTGAATACACTCAGTTGTGTTTTGACAGCTGAGAAGAAGAGTGTCAAAGAATAGCCACTAAGTGAGACCTCCACTCAACAGCAAAACACCTGATACAAATTGAGAATCTAAGGATCGGCTTCCACACAAGAGTTGATGAATTAGAAATTGAAAGAGTGTTTGTAGACGATGATCACATTGCCCATCAACTCATCCCAAAATACTCAAAACAAGTCTAGCAATGTGGATACAACGAAAATTACTTCCACGAATAGAAAAATTAAGCCCACCATTCTAGAAGTAGCAAATAAAAAAACTCCTCCAGACACTTCGATAATGTCTCCCGCACTAGATTATAACATAGTTAATGAGATGAATAAATCTCGCGCAAATATTTCACTCTTCGAACGAACAAAGATCGTGAGCCAACAGGAATTTCTTGTCCGTGCACACAAATAGTCCACCTCAAGTAATGGTGCTTCTTCACAAAAGGGATCTAGTAAGTCCTCTGGTTCCCTCGAATTTGTACTCAATTCTTTAACTTTAGATGCAAACACACTATGCCCTCCATTTTTGTTAACATTTGAAATTTTTAATTATAATGTGCACAATTGCTTAGTTGATTCTGGTGCATCTGTAAACATAATTTATTTATCTATATCAAATAAAATAAATACAAAATGGGATAAAACAAATTCACATATCATTCAGCTGGACAAGACTCTTGTCCATGTGATTGGTGAACTCATAAATGTGCATATTCGCTTATCATGTGACCAACAAGTTCACCAATGTATAAATATAGTAATTGTGGACATTCTGTAAGCATATTGTGTATTGTTGAGTAGAGACTAGTCTAGCAATTTACAGGGGTATTTTGCTATGGACTAGTCACATTTGTGGCTTCCATACAAGGGCAGGAACAATCAGATCCGAGTGAACTCAGAGTCATACATGAAACACACGGTTACTCCCTTCGAAGGCAAAAATGAGCTAGTTTCTTTCATGGATCTTATCTTTGGAAATTTCTTTCTTGAAACTAATATGGGGTGTTATCTTGCTTAGCCATCCCCAGTCCCACTTGACACACAGTTGGATCTCCTTCCTAGTCCAACTAGTGAAAATGACATTTGTAAAGTTAGTATTAGTAGTAATAGTAGTACTAGTGTAGGTCATAGTCCTACTACATACAATGTTTGGAAATTATATTTTGATGGTGGGGGATCTAGATTTGGTTGTGTTTTAATGGACCCGTGACAGAGGAAACATCTAATCTCTAGCCACTTGGAATTTGAGTGCACCAATAACACCTTGGAATATAAAGCACTCATCTTGGGTTTACAAAGAGCCATTTACCTCAATGTTTTAGTTCTCAAAGTGGAAGGTGACTAACAAATTGTCATACGTCGGGTATGTGATACTATACATTGTGTGTCACCTCATCTAAAATGTTATCAACAAGATTTATGGCATTTTATTTCTCATTTCCAAGATTTCAATATTATTTATGTTCCTAGAATGTGTGACGCTTTTGCGGATGCCTTAGAAAATGTTGCTACTAGGTTGTCACTACTTAGGGACGATTTTTATGTAGAAATTCTTTATAGACTAACCATCCCTAACAATATAACTAACTTATGTATTTTTAATGATGACTAGTAGATATTTTCCTTTATGGAAAACGATGATGTATTCAAGGATGCAACTATCGACGAAGAAAAGCATAAGAAAACGTTGCAGGATGTAGCCCACGCAAACAAGGAAAACCCCTTGCCAAAGAACATGGTATCACTTGAGAAGGTGTATGACCTACAAAATCACTTCTGAGGGCTAGTTAACGCAAAAACCCATATCTCAACATTGTCGAACAATCAAATAAATCTTGGAATAGAGAAAGATATTAAATTTCTCAATCTTGGTACTTATTGTACACCACAGGACCAACAAGCTTTCATCTGCTTATTTAAGAAGTATCGAGATGTTTTCGTGTGTACGCATGACGAGCTCAAAACTTATGACGCACGAATAATCTAGCATGTTATTCCAATCAAAGAAGGGGCCAATCCTTTCCAACAGAAGTTGCGAAAGGTATGCCCAATGCTTGAGCCTATCATTCAAAAGGAGTTAAGGAAGTTCTTGGATGCTCAGATCATATATAAAGTACAACATTATACCTAGGTATCAAATCTAGTCCCAGTAAGCAATAAGTCCAGGGAAATTTTCTTGTGTGTATATTTACACAACTTTAATCATGCCTCAAACAAGGATAACTACCCTGTGTCATCTATGGAGAAGATATTACAGATAGGATCAGGGTTAGAGATGTTTTCTTTGTTAGATAGATATTCAAGTTACAACCAGGTTCAGGTCTCAAAGCCTAAGAGTCTCAAAACTACATTCTGCACCAAGTCGGGCACATTCGCATTTAGAAGAATTCCATTTGGGTTGGTCAATGTTGGTGTGACATTTCAACGCGCCATGGACATCAAATTTCGTGGACTAATTTAAAAAGTATAGTTGTTTATCTTGATGATGTCATGGTGTTTTCCCAAATGCGCTCTGACCACTTATGCCATTTGATGAAAATTTTTGAGCGATGTCGCAAATACGGGATATTCCTTAATCCAAAAAAGAGCAGTTTTGCAGTGTCCGAGGGAAATATCTTGGGAAATATTATCACAAATAGTAGGATTAAAGTAGACACGGAAGGGGTCAAACCATTACACATATTCCCTTCCCAGTGAACAGGAAAGCTATGCAGTATTTCCTAAGAATGATCAATTTCTTCCACCAGATTATCTCTCACTATGCTCATATGCTTAAACCCACACAGGAGATGGTGAATAAGGAATCGATATACAAATGGAATAAAATGGAAAAGGACATGTTTTCCCATATTAATTAAGATATTGTAGAAGCACCTGCTTTGTATAGCCTATATTTCATCAAATATTTTCTGCTCTACACCTTCACTTATGATACTTCTCTTGTCACAGTGCTTACTCAGAAGGATGACTAGAATAATGAGTGGACAATATCTTTCATGAATTCTAGCCCAACCTAAACTTAGCTACCCCTCCATTGAAAAATTAGCTTATGCATTTTACAAGGTAGTGAAGCACTTTCAGCCCTATCTCTTAAAGAATCATTGCATTATCTTTGTGCCTCACCCAACAGTCAGAGCATTATTTATTCAACAAGAACAGGATGAGAGAAGATTGAATTGGAAGACTAGTTTACAGGGGTATGACTTATATTTCAAGCCATTTCATACAATCAAGGGCCACAATCTATGTCGGCTAGCATCAAAAGTAGTATATGAAAAAGAATAAGATTCGTCAAAGGTGTGTCGATAGAGGAAAGAATTCAACCACCCTGTTGTAGCATATTGCAGTGGAAGAACCATTTCACCAATGGGGCTTAGATGTGATTGGTGAAAATTTTCCACACTCTTCAAAGAAGCACGCTACATTATCACTGCCACATACTACTTTACGTAATGGACAGAAGTAGTTCCACTCAAACATATGAATCATCAGGAAGTCATCAGCTTCCTTAAGCAAAATATCAACTCTAGGTTCGACATCCCGACTTCACTTGTTTTCGAAAATGCAACATATTTCTGATCGTTAATATTATATGATTTTGCATTGGAAAATAGGATCGTATTGAAAAATTAATCTAACTATTATCCATAGGGAAATGGTATTGTTGATTCTACAAACAAAAACCTCATCTGCATTATCAAGAAGGCCATTTTCTCTGAACATAGGAACTGACACTCTGCTTTGGTGAATGCTTTGAGGGTTGACTGAGTCACACCAAAACATTCTTTGAACATGTCTCCTTACATCTTGGTGTATAGAAAAGAATCCATCCTACCCCCGAACATTTACCTTCCTGCCCTTCAACTTTCACAAGAATCCCAGCGCAAGAAATTCTTATTGATTCAGCGTAGGATAGACACTCTTCACAAGTTGTAGGAAGAAAGGAAAAAAGAAAAAGAAAAAATTTCACTTCACCAGGGTTGTATCAAGAGGTGGTTTGACAAGAAGTTTTTCGAGAAGAATTAATTCAGTGTGGGTGACTTAGTCTTGAAGTGGGACAAATCCCACGAGGACAAAGGCAAACACACTAAGTTCCAATCCTTGCGGATCAAACCATTCACCTTACATGAAAAGCTTGGCCAACACACATTCCGTTTGCAATCACTAGACGGGAGGATAGACTCTCTTCCTATTAATAGAGAAGACTTAAAACACTTCTTTCAACGATGATCTATGGTTGTGCCCTTCCCTATGTGCATAGTTTATTTTCTTGCTTGTTCATTTGTTGGTCTCGTTTTGTTTTCATTTGTGTAATTAAGCTTCATGTGTGAACATGTTTTCCAACTTCTTTGCATGTGGTTGAATTGAAAAGAGTCTTGTGACACCACAAAATTATCCTAACTTTTGTTCTCCTTCTTTCTTTTGTGCGACACGTTTTGGTCGATGAAGTTCTCACAGAAAATACAATTCATTTGTAAGGAGAGTTTTGGTCAAACCATGATCCTTATGTCTATTATGGAAACCTTATGCCACACTTAGTTCTTATTTTTTAGTGTTTTCACGCTTATCCAATAAATAGATGAGGAAAAGGGGAAAAAATATGAACGAGTAATCCTAAATCAGAGGTCTCTACTTGCTTCTTTGAAGGAACAACCTCTTCTGCTCTCAAAAAGTCAGGATCCCTCTTTCACCCACAAAATGAATAAGTTCCAATGCATAGTCCTCTTAAATTGTAAGTAAAGGTGAAAGACGAGAAAGGCTTCCTGTGCAGAGAGGTGAAGCAAGCAAATTCGTCGGGGTATTGTCTAGGATCGCTAGCAGAAGAGAAATTTTTTTGTTCCTGTAGTGAATCCGTTGGGGTACTGTCTAGGCCTGCTGGTATTGGAGCAATCAAATATGAAAAAATATACTCTGAAAATCTAAAGCTCGCGAACTTCACTACCCTTTCCAATTCAAAAAATTATGATTTTGATGAATATTATGCTTGCATTCAACCGAGAAAGGCACAAAGGGGACCATGTTTATTCATAGGGTAAGTGGGGAAGCCAAAGTGATTTGCAAGATGAATCAATGCTCCCTGAAGAACTGAGACTTTGCACAGAAGAGTTGACTAAGACAGAGAAGCTAGAATTCCACCAGTGTGTCACCAAGTGTTGTCGTTGCTACAACACCCTCCAAAAATTTTGCCTACACCAAATTGGAGCCTACCTTGGTCTTGCATCTTATCGTCGCAAACATTGAATTCCATTCCATGTATTTTCTTTAAGTGTTTTGGTCCCATTTGCAAGAAAGTAAAAATGTCATATTTTCACATGTTAGTTGTCGCATAATGTGTATAGGCTTGTTTTGGTGGTTTCAAGTGGTTATATTTTTTAGAATGAGTTGATCTAACCATGTAAACATTTGTTGCACTCATTCCCAAAGTTTTAAGCATATTCACACAAGTGTCGTCACGGTCATAAGTGTATCTTTGGTGTCGCACTTGTCGTAAGCCATCACAAAGTTGTTGCACTGAGGGAAATGTGTGGTTCATGTATTATGAATGATCTATGTTTTTGTGTCGTCAAGTGTTCTAAGTGTGTGGTCACAGTCAAGTCATGTCACTGATCCCACACTTAGCCAATCTTCATAAATTTCCCAGCAACTTAGCCTCATTTGACCTTCCCCAACTATGCATTATGTAGTTCCAACCCTTAAGTTGAATCCTTTCCCTTTGACACTGTGCAATGAGCCTCCCAGGACTGTGCACTACGCAGTTCTAATGCTCAAGCTCATACCTTGGCTCCCAGAATTACACAATCCAGACCTCCATCCTAGCCTTAACTGTGTGTTGCACAGTATCTAAGCTCAATCTCATCCCTTGAGCTCTTGAGATGTGAAATTGTGCAATCATCCAACCTCCTTTGCCTTCTGGAATTTCTTAATAGGTTGAAACAGTGCCCATCCCCTCAACATATCACACCGACCTCCTAGACTGTACAGTTTCCTTCCTCAATCTAGCATGAACTATGCATTTTGTAGTCTCAAGGCTCAAGTTTCACCCCTGAGCCTCTCTCTCAGCCTACAACCAGTTCCATCGCAGTCAATGGATCAACATGTGTCATCTTAGACTACGAGTTTTACCAGACTGATGTCATCTCTTCATGAGTAAATTGCAGATGCAGGTACTCTATCATACCATGACAAGATGATGAATAAGGAGATGGATAAGGGAAACATGTTTAAAGACACATGTGTAGATAATTATGCAAGCTAGTCAATCAAGTGAAACCAAAGGGACACCATTTTGTGACCATAGCTCAAAACATGATACCATTAAAGACTCCTTACCTATAACCATAAGGAGTTGGGTAGAAGAGAATCCTCAAGAAGACATGTAGCAGGCAGCAACAGAAGTGGATTGACATCGCCATGTCATCAAGTAGTCCATGTCAACAATTTCATGTCATGTCATGTCATGAGTTATCATGTCCCACATCATTATTGTAGATTATGTAATTACTTATTCAAAATGTATTGTAAAGTGGAAGTCCAAGGGACACATCAGAATGTGAAGATTTATGTAAAGTTTAAAATTCATATGAAGTCAAAGAGTCATGAGGGTAGTCAAGGAGTCACAAGGAAGGTGAAGCATCACCTCATTGGTTATATATACACCTTCATTGTATGAGAAAAGGATTTTTCACCTTTGCTCCTCCCGCAAAGAATTAGAGATACAAGTCAGTTCTTTAGGGGAGCAAGGATTGGCTCTAACGCTCCACTATTGGATCTAGTGGTGTTCATTGTATACCTTTGTCTTGGAACTTTTACTTAATATAAGAATCATCATGGACAACATGTTCTTTATGCATGGATTATGAATATTTGTAAGATTATTCTATGGATGTTTGTAATTCATGTTTTCTTTCATATATGCTAAAGTAGTTGAACTATTTTGGTTATTTTAGTACTTATCATATTGAGAATTTGTTGTAATGTTTATTATTGTTGTCACATCCTTGTGGATTATTCCGTTGAATATTAGACAGATCTCTCTTCTTGATTGATTGTATTGATCGTCACATATTTGTGGACTATTCATCTATATTTTAGACAAATCCTTCTTGTTTAGGTGTGTCTCTACTAGAGTGGTACTATTACCTCTCTCTTAAAGTCTCACTTTCTTTTCTCCCTCTGCAATAGAATAACATTGACACACTTACAACCGAACACTCACTAGGCACACTCACTTTCTTTTTGAAGGCACATTTTCATTCCTCTCTATTTTTGGCAGTTAGAGCAAAGACAAATATTTAAGAAAACAACAACCAACCCATATTTCAGATGGGGCTTGTTGGTAAGGTAAATCCCCTCTGCGGACAGAGGCGATCCCACTAGCCTATCACAGAACTAGCCACAAACAAACCACGCTGCTACGCAAGTTCCTAGTTATGCATCAAAGATGAATCAAGAAGACTAACCTGGAGTCCAACGCTATGATTGAAGCAGAGTTGATATCCTCGATCCCTTGCTCCAACAGATCATAACGAATACCTGCACATGCAAAGGAAGAGACGTATACCAACATAAAAACTACCAAGGCACAACTATATTTCAGTCAGAAAGGAAATAAATCAACATATCACCATGACAGATAATGAGATTGGAACTATAATAGCAGTCGCTCATCAATTAATAAACAGGAAAAGTTACAACCATTGTTCTGACGTCGACCCTTCTCCTGGCTGGGTGAGTAACTATATGTGTCTTGACATGCATCTCCTCTCCGGCAGCATAACCTCTCTAGCACTCATTAGCCTTCTCTCCATGACCAATACTCATCACTACTATAACTCAATTACCAAATCACTAGCATAACACTAACACCAACACTCTCGCACTAGCTTGTCCAATGCATAATGACAAGCTTATATAGATGGAGAAGGGAGGAGGATGCGATGAACCGGGACACCTTTCGCGGATTTAGCAAAAGCCATAAAGATGGATAAAGCTCGACAAAAGACTGATTTTCTCTCCTCAGAAAAGCTCCATGTAATGAAGGAAACAACAGTCGGACGTGCATTAAGGCAAAAAGCATGACTAAATTTGGTTGGCGCAACCGTTTCTCTGAGACAGAGCGCCAATGGTCGCGCCCCCTTTTGAGGATCTCCATCATTGGCGCGGGTAAGATATTGTGGACTTGCGCCAATGGAAAAAGAGCACTTTTTAGGGATGATCTGCAGAAGGTGTCTTCAGGGAACATGGAGTACATACTCAGGGGAACATAATGCAAGTGTTTTTAGACTTTGTCACTTCTTATAACTCCCGGGATGGGTCCTCCAAGGTACGACAAGAGGAGTAACAGGGATGGTGACAAATTACTGTGTAACAGATGCCCCCTAAAGCATGAAGTCCGAGAGGTGGAGAGGGGTGAAATGCTTTACAAGAACACACACAGAAGAGCACACAAGAGCACATATAGTTACTGCCGCCGAGGAGCTGTATTAAGAGACATGACTAATAGTTCAATTACAAGATGTACGTGGTATGGTCGCAGCCATCCATAAGAGAGTACATAAATAATCTGGATCCATAGTATGGACGCAGCCATCTGGTTAGGATCAATGAACTGACTCAGGTATGGTCGCAGCCATCCAGTGAATGAGTCAAGTACCAAGAATCACGCCTGGATTACAACAGACACAATCCAGGGTCTTGCGCTCCATCTCGACCCGAACAAGAGTACAAGTCCAAGCATGTGAATATATGAGCTGAAGTCGAACATGCATGAACATCGCCTGATTACCAGTCAATGATGGAAACTGTTAACAGACGCGAGAGGTACCACCAATAATGACAATGGCCCTCAAGGTACTATAGGTACAATCTATGGCGTGTGAATCAATGAGCTGAAGTCGAACACCCGTAGAATCATTCGATCGGAGGCCAATGATGAAAACCTCACGTCGAATACGAAGAACCTGCCATTGAGGCATGCAGGCTCCAAGGCACCGGAAGGGAATCTCTAGGTCAACTTCCTGGATAATGAGCTGAAGTCGACAGGGAGTGACCTTGATCGAAGGTGGGCCATAATGTTTCCCACATCATCGACACGAGACAGAGAGATAATGTCGTGAATCAAGATCGTGTGAACTATCAGAGGGAGGTTGTTTATTTGCAGAGGTCAACTTCTCTTGAACATATCGGCGGCACATTAACGGAATTGGCAGTATTCGACATCAATGTATCAAAGATCATTATGACGAGGAAATGAGTGAATGAGAGGTCAAAATAGGGTACCCAAATCCATGGAAGCAAGTGAAAGATATGAGATGAAATATCCCCACCCTGGACACGAAGGCAAAAAGTGCCATGTTCAAGAGCGACATACTGCCGTTACGGTAATAATTATGGTTCAAAGAATTTTATTTTCCCCCACCATTTCTGGCGAGTACCCCAGTTATTTTTAACAAGCTTGATGGGGATAGCATATGCTTGTGTTGTGACGAAATCCGATGTCATTAAGTTTTAACGAGTCTGACAAAGGAAGAACTCGGCGTCTTTTCTTATTTAGAGAGTTTGAAAAGACAGCAGAAAAGGAAACTCTAGGGATGTCCTTTTTCGTAAAGTTGTGTCTCTCGGGCCCGAAAAAGTATAAAATAATACCTGAAAGAACCGACCGATCATTACGATCGAGGAGTACTTTTCATGATTAGTGACTTTGACCTGAAAAAGTAAAAAAGCGGTCAAAACCACGTCGTTTCGTAACCACTAACGAGTTTGAAACGACAAAAACCCGGTAATCTTTTTATGTTTTAACGGTTGACAAAAAGAACTTAACACGACCGCCCCTTATCACCATTTAACGAGTCAAAAAGGGAAAAATACTCGGCAATCTTTTCATATTTTACGAGTCAGAAAAGAGCGTAAAGGCGACTCGTCCTGAAGGAACGAGTGGTATAAGGGATAGCAACTGGTTCCAGTAATGGTGGAACTTTACTTGAAACACGTAAAGGTTAAGAGGCTGGCTAACAAGACCACTCATCGCTGCAGTTCCTCAGGAAAGGAGAAACAACCAAGTGAAAGCATATGATTGGCCAAAAAAGATGGTAGCGATGGAATGAAACAACCAGGGCTCATCTAGCAGAATTTTAGCGGATAAAAGGCAATCACGGGATGTAAATGGGTTCATTTTTACACAAGCTCGAACCATGGAGAACTTTGCTTGTTAAAAAAAAAATTGTTGCATGCCCCCAGCATGATTATACCAATCGAGGTACATGCCCCCCAAGCTTCATGGCATTCACGGAGTGGATGGAATGAAGGTTTACTTGGAAAGACTCGATTGGAGGATGCCCCCGGGCTTCAGTCACGCGCCCGGGTGAGCTGCCGTCATCAGAATGACGGTGTGGGTGCTGGGGCATTTCCTGTGGAAATAAGACCATTTAGGAATGGCAAATGGCTATATGTGAAGTGTGAACCGGGGAATGAAAGTTGGTCTACGACTTTGATCGTTCTTCCTTCATGCGGAAAACACATCACTCTGAAGAGTGAGGACACAATAGCACGTATGCGATAAATATAGTCTCGTGCAAGGAGTAAATTGTAATCTAACGGACCTTGGACTACCATGAGACCCATTTGGATAGTCTTCCCTTCTAACGTGATAGGTACATTGGGAAGAATTCCTAAAGGTCGAGTGATTTCTCGATGGAAACCTACAAGGCTTCTCATCTCAGGCAGAAGCAGTGGGGAACCAAGTGCTTCCCAAACTGTTGAAGAAAGGATACTAACAGGAGATCCTTCATCAATAATTGTACCAGCCATAACCATGCGATAGACTTGAACTATAATTTGAAATGGTATGGAGGCTGGTAACCGAGGATTGACTAGGTAATCCCAATTAAAGGAAATAACTAGGTTGCTCGGAGGTGGAACTGGATAGACAGCCGGGTATGCCTCTAATGGAATTTCTTCCTGTTGTGAAGAAATGAGAGGGATGCTCACTTGATCATTAACGTCTATGTCAATGAATAGAATTTGGACGGTGGGTTCGTCATTCTTGGCAGTGATAACATCATCTGAGCAGGTAACTTCTGAAGGCGAAACCGGGTCACTTGTAATCCAGAACGTTTGACTGTTCTGGTTTGGATTCAGATGTAGGATCATCTAGGGGTGGAAGTTCTGAAAGCAAAACCGGGTCACTTGTAAGCCGGACCGTTTGACTGTTGTCTGGTTTGGATTCAGATGTAAGAGCAGCTAAAGATGGAACTTTTGTAGGCAAAACCGGGTCACTTGTAAGCTGGACCTTTTGAAAGACCGGGTTACTTGTAAGCTGGAACTGTGGACTTTCGGTTGGTTTGGACTCAGGTGGTTCATCTTTGATGATCAAGTAGTGCGTAGATGATGAATATAAATCACTTGTTCCGACCAGGGACTGGTCTGGAGCAGGCGGAGCACAGGCAGGTTCAGGAAGAGAAAGCTGGACCAAAGAGGAATCATGTTTGATCACTTGGTTAGTGGAGAGACGCTCTGCAGATGTAACAAGACGCTGATATCCAGCGGGTAGTGGGGGTAAGGAATCCGACAGACTTGCCAAAAGACGGGAAGCTTCATCCATCAGTGGACAAAGGCGAAGGAGATGATCACCTTCACAAAGTCGACAAGGGAAACGAACCTTCCCTTTTCTGTTACCAACTAGTAAGGTATCGTCAATTTGCGACAGCAAGGGGCGAGTCGGGTCACGGGACCATATATCTAGGATCCTGGGAATGCCAGGACAATCAGAAAGAAAATGGTCCCCTTTGCATAATCGACAAGGAGACCGGAGCTTCCGCGGAGGAGCAGAAGGTGGTTCCACTTCTGATAGCTTCGTGGTAGATACGACCTTTCCCTTAGGAGACTTCTTCTTTTTGGTCTTCTTCTTCTTCTTCTTAGCCACCTGGTTAGTGAAATCCAAGGTTTCACCAGGCGAAGTAGAAGATGAGGACGCAGCAATAGGCGAAGAAGGGAAGGGGTCCACCTTAGAATCAACATGGTGTTGTTCGGGTGGAGGAGGTGGTGGTGGGACAGGAGTCATCACACTTGAGACCACCGAGTTTGAAAACAACCATACGGGTAAACCAATGGTCAACCCAGGCAAAGACAATGTTGCGATATACTGAACACCAACATTTCCAACAGAAGGAAATGGGCGAGGGTACCCATCAGGAGGAACACCTTGGCCAGTGGGCACCAGAAAGGCTGCCATTGAACGAGGAATAACCCTACTCAAGCTAACGCAAACAAAATCTAATTGGGTAGATGTTATCGTGGCCAATAAATTTTAAGACACTGAACTTAACCTTTTCATTTTTTAAGAGTCGAGAAAAGGGTAAAAGATGACTCTAGTCTCCTTCGAATATTTAATGAGCACGAAGTGACAAGACGCTCATAGGCACCTTTTCGTTTAGGGAGTTCGAAAAGGATCAAAAGTGACTGCTCTGGAATTCTAGGTAGAGGGTGTGCCAAACTTTTTGCAAAACCACAGAATACTTTTTAGGGTACGGGTGGTCGATCTTCGTGAATGCTGTGTTCACTGCATTGCGAATCGTAGGGTGGCTGACACGGCTTCCTATGGATAAAGGCTTTATTCCTATAGGGGTCTCCCAATATATACTCGACGGTACGTGGGAGCACAGTCCGTATTGGCAGCTACCGTTTCACCGTGGAGGAATCACCCAACCACTCGACGATAAACTACCAGGTTTAACGACGCCGGAACACGTCTCTAACCTAGACCTCTAGAGTGTTTGCGTTATGTTCCAATGCGTTGTTATGTTCATTGAGTTCATTTTAAAGTTTATCTTTGATTATGTTTCAGTTTTTTGGTCCTACCGTATGTGATATCTCGAAACTTCTTACATGCAAACTATATGCCGGAATTAAATCATTTGATTCGATGAATTCTATCTACAGGAGGGTTGAGATCTTTTTCACAAACGAAATGATCACTTCAACAAAGAACAAAGATCCTAATGCAGCTAATAACAAGAAACGAAATTTTGTCTTTTTTCTTTTCAATAGCAACAAATAACAATAAATGCTAACTACTATAATGCAAGAGATTTTTTGTTTTTCTTTCCTTTAAGATGGCATGATGCATGTAAACAAATTCTAAGAGATATGCACAATCCAAGTTCAGTCAATGAAATAGAACCAATTCTAAAACACAAAATGAACCATGCAAGCAAGGAAAAACATAAAAACTAGTGAACTTCAAAGAGGCTAGAAGTGAAGTATTCAGAGTATAGAAGATCAAGCTTTAACAAAGCACTGGATAGGTGTAGAACAATCAACAAGCTGACTGGATGATCAAGAGATCGAAACTTCCCACAGAAGGCTAGACATGCAAAGTCACTGGAAATAAGCAAACAGCTGAGGGATACAGGCTAAGACCAGTCAAGCAGAGGTTCAACACAGTTCCAAAGGCTGAAAGAGATATATAAAGAGACTGAATGAGCTTTCCACCCACACACAGGCAAAATTTACAGAGCTGGCGCGACTGTCAGCCTGCAACTTGCGCTACCACAGAATTGGCGCGAGTTGCTTTTGAGCAACGTGCGCCAACTGGCGCGACTGTCAGGGAAATAACCGCGCCAATTAAGCTTGCCAACTAAAAAGAGAAAAGATACGACCTCAGGTCGGGTTAACAGTGCTCAGATGGGTCAAACAGTAAAGAATCAACTCAAAACTGACTCAAGAAGCTCATGCACTCAAGCAAGCAGAAGAAAATTAACATGCAAGACAGAAATCAAAGAGTTACTCCCCAGCGGAGTCACCAATTTGTTGGTAAGGTAAATCCCCTCTGCGGACAGAGGCGATCCCACTAGTCTATCACAGAACTAGCCACAAACAAACCACGCTGCTACGCAAGTTCCTAGGTATGCATCAAAGGTGAATCAAGAAGACTAACCTGGAGTCCAACGCTATGATTGAAGCAGAGTTGATATCCTCGATCCCTTGCTCCAACAGATCATAACGAATACCTGCACATGCAAAGGAAGAGACGGATACCAACATAAAAACTACCAAGGCACAACTATATTTCAGTCAGAAAGGAAATAAATCAACATATCACCATGACAGATAATGAGATTGGAACTATAATAGCAGTCGCTCATCAATTAATAAACAGGAAAAGTTACAACCATTGTTCTGACGTCAACCCTTCTCCTGGCTGGGTGAGTAACTATATGTGTCTTGACATGCATCTCCTCTCTGGCAGCATAACCTCTCTAGCACTCATTAGACTTCTCTCCATGACCAATACTCATCACTACTATAACTCAATTACCAAATCACTAGCATAACACTAACACCAACACTCTCGCACTAGCTTGTCCAATGCATAATGACAAGCTTATATAGATGGAGAAGGGAGGAGGATGCGATGAACCGGGACACCTTTCGCGGATTTAGCAAAAGCCATAAAGATGGATAAAGCTCGACAAAAGACTGATTTTCTCTCCTCAGAAAAGCTCCATGTAATGAAGGAAACAACAGTCGGACGTGCATTAAGGCAAAAAGCATGACTAAATTTGGTTGGCGCGACCGTTTCTCTGAGACAGAGCGCCAATGGTCGCGCCCCCTTTTGAGGATCTCCATCATTGGCGCGGGTAAGATATTGTGGACTTGCGCCAATGGAAAAAGAGCACTTTTTAGGGATGATCTGCAGAAGGTGTCTTCAGGGAACATGGAGTACATACTCAGGGGAACATAATGCAAGTGTTTTTAGACTTTGTCACTTCTTATAACTCCCGGGATGGGTCCTCCAAGGTACGACAAGAGGAGTAACAGGGATGGTGACAAATTACTGTGTAACAGGGCTCCTATCCCAAATGGTGTGAGGCCTAATTGGGACCACATATTGGGGAGACCCCTTGAACGTTAGCAGGTCCAGCACCGTCAATAGACAAACGAGGGGATCCTAAGGGGTAAGGCAACACTAAAATTTACATGGATTAAAATTATGAAACAACCTATCCAAAATGGTTGTAAAATAATGGACAAAACCCTAGAAATCAATGGATGAAATTGTTGTACCCTAGACTCCTCAACTCAACAAATCTCTTCCTGAATGATGGAGGTGTACTCAAAACCCTAGGGGGGTTTTTCTTCCTCAATGAGAAATTAATAAGAGAATATAGGCCTAAGGGTGACTTAGGAAAGAAGAGAAACCCTTCCCAATACACACACAACACAGTCGGCAAATCTAGAAAATTTCGAAGAAAAAAAATTTGAAAAATGACAGAATGTGGAAATTGACTTGAAAAGTTCATCCAGATGCAGAAAAATGCTTGAAAAATGTATTGGGGCATAGAAAAGAGGCCAAAAAGTGTGTTGTGTTCTCGCAACTCACGCTCGGCATATCTCACCCATATTGTGTCTTCTCCTGCTCCGCTGGTACCTGTGACCTGCAGAAAGATGTGACAACCCAACAGGAATGAAAAAAATTCTAGAAATCAAATGAGATATAAAAATAGAAATTGAGAGTTCTAAAAATAGTTGGAAAAACACTAAATATCTCTGAAACGGTAATCACAATGAAAATGAATTACTACACCAGTGGAGTCACCATTTGTTAGTGTAAAGATTTCAGAAAAGTGTACCAAAAATGCTTCACTTAAGTCACTTGTGGAAAGTGACCCTAACAACAAGATGCGGTTGCTTATTATGCTTTATATCTACAAGAAAATTGATAAAACCATGCAAGAAAATATATCATGTAAACCCAAAACATATAGAAACAATAAAGAGAAGTGTAATAACCCAATATAAGACTTTAAATGAATTATAATTTTATTGAAACATATTATGGAGAAGATTTACAACGTGGTTCTGTAAATCCCCCTCCGTGGGATGGGTCCTTTCGATGTCCTTGTGCTTCAGCGATCTTGTTCTTCTCTCTCAAATATGCAAAAAAACCAAAAAGCAAGATGGAACTCAAGTGGGAGCTCAAATATTGTGAGATGATAATGGTGATGATGATAATGATCATGGTGAAGAATGAATGGAAAACCCTCTTATTTATAACAAAGTATTGAGTTAAATTAGGAAATGGAAAATAATAAAATATTATTGACCAAATCAAAATCTAACCATTAGGAATACTTTATTATATTTTTTGGAGAGGGAAAAGATATTCAAAATGGTCAAATATCTTTATTTAGAAAATGGTTGAAGTAATTAACAAATAAAATGATTTATTAATCACTTTGTGAGGATTAAGAAAAGTGTGAATTTGAAATAATTATTAAATAGTGATTTAACAATTATTCCAAAAATAAAATTAAGGAATAATAAATAAATAGTGATTTATTTAATTATTCCAAGGTGATTTAGTCAAATGTGACAAGGAATGATTATGAAATAATTATTTAATAATTATTCCTAGAGAAAATTAAATAAATAATTATTTATTCAATTATTCTCATGGGGTTTTTTAATTTTAATCAGAAATAATTTAATAAAAATGGTTTACTAAATTATTTCCTATGGTGAAAGTGATTTTACTATGGTAAAATTAATCCTACATGGTGTATTTTGATCCACCTAGTTAGAAATGGCTAGGTGATCATTTTTTAGGTGAACACAAGGGTTTTGTGCATAGTTGCATAGGTGACCAAATCGTATACTTTAAGGACTAGAGATAGTCCTTATAACCAGTGAAAAGTTCAAGTGTTCAAAGGATTGGGACCAAGTTATTTAGAGGCATAGTGGGTCTATTATAAATCCACATTCACTATAATATTTGAAGGAGATTGAGATCCCTATGGAGAAGGACGAATACCTATGCACATATATGGATAAAGACTAACATAGAAGCTGACCTTAACATCTCAGTCTTGAAGGAAGAATATATCAGTCTTTGACAAAGATCAAGTTCAAGACACTGATGCATATTTTTCTATAACAGTGAAAAGAAAAGTCTATTCGAGGACCTGTAGCAGCTCCTACATCATACCCTAATCATAATTTGAGAAGAACAATGGAATTGCTTCTTGAAAAGTATTCTTATTTATCTTTTTGAAGAATCATTAGAAGGAAATATTTGAAGCATCTAGTATCTTGGGACCAGCTTAAAGGACTATGAAAGCTACAATTAGTCACCTAGTATTTCTCTTGAAGAATACTAAGTTACAGTACATTTGAAGTCAATATTTGATCTTGACACCTTTGGAGTATTCATTCTTGAGAACAACAAGAAGTTCATGGCATCCCGAAGAAAATTTTGCAGCAAACTTCTTGTGATCTTGGAGAACTAAGGTATATAAATTTTGAGGTACATATACTTGTTTTGATAAGAATTAGATTAGGGTTTTGAGATCTCCTTTTTGAATCTAGAGTTTCTAACCTTCATATTGTTATAAGTTGTTGGCATCTTGCAATCCCTAGTTAATATTTGGGAACCCTAGTGAAAAGAGAAGTCTTAGCCCTAGTAAGGCTAGAATTGAATTTGAAACCCTAGAATTGATATTTTATAACATCATAAGACTTAGGGTTTGGATCTGGAATCCCTAAGAATTCTCCCTCTCTAAGATTCCATGAAACCCCTATTTTACTCTTTTACTTGTATACCTTTAGTGTTGTGTGTTAATTAATTGTGGCAAGTACATAAATATTGATCTTATAAGTCGCTTCAAGAGGAAGCTTCCACCTTCTCACAAAAGATAAGTATTTTGATTTCTTTATATATCTAAATTTATTATTGTTACTCGAATAATCCTTTTCCTTGTATTTTCCTTGAAAGTTATATTCTAAATATTTTTCATATAAAAGAAAATAATAATGGCTAGATCCATAGAGAGACTCCAATAGGAAGAAAGAAGCTTTGTTGTAGAGGGAGCCCTTTAATAGGAAACCCTACAAGGTTTGTAAAAATAGTAACTCAAGGTATGTAAAACTACAATATTTGTAGATAATAAGAAGGTATGATCATTTTGAAATTTGCTTCATATTATTAACTCTCTCATGTTTAGGGTTTTTCTATAAAATCATGAGAGATTCTCATATCATTAAGGTAATTCATCTCTAATCAACCCTCATCTTATTATCTTTTGTTATTTTGATAAAACCATAACCTTTAGCGTTCATTATAAAAACCTTAGCCTTTTGATATTTTGGGTTTATCCATTAAACACTAGGTTTTTAGGGTTTAATGAATTATGGTTTATGACAAAACATTTGTAATAGTTAATGTAGAATCCTAGGAATGAAACCTCGGGTGTATATGCTTTTGTATGCTTTAAACCCTAACTTGGTATAATTTTAAAGTTTTAATGATTATATCTAGGGTTTATGACAAATCCCTAGTAGAGATTGATATAAGAAACCCTAGATGTAAAATTATTTCTCTATGATTGAAATACTAACTTGATCCAATTTTTGATATCTAATGTTTAGTTTTAATGATGGAATTTAGGGTTTGTGAAAAAACTTAGCAGAGTTTGTTGTAAGAATCTAGGGTATGAAAGGTGTAACCCTTATTGATTGTAAACCTAACCAGATTTAGGTTTTGGATATCTAAATGTTTAACTTCTTATTCAAAGATTTGAAAAGCCTATATTCTCCCATTATGATGACATTTTAACCCTATATTTATAAAGTTAACTTCATGCTCTTGTATATTTATGCTTCATTGTACTTCTTGTCAAAGATATGCAGGTACATAGTCTTCAAGATGTTAAATATGTTTACCTACATCATACTTGATGATGATGATGAGAATGATAAAAATTAGAAGTTGTAAGAACCTCGAATACATTGAATTTTACGTTAATGATTAATAATATGACCTTGTTACTATATAAATAATGATGATGAAGTTTTAGAAGTTCAAACTTATCTAATGATATGATGATGTGAAAGGAAGTGTCTGTGTGGGTGGAAGAATAAAAGTTTTTTAGAAGGAGCCTGGATGAAGGAAAGTGTATATCTCCCTAGTTGAGAGGGGGGACATGTTATGATAGTTATAAACCTTGAAGAAAGAATGAGATCAAAGAATGGCTAAAGCACTATAGATGGTTATTCATAATTGATGAAGTCTCAAACAAGACTTGGATGTCGTGTTGAGGTCTTGTTGGGGAAGTTGAAGAAGCAAGCTTCCATTGAGATGTGTTTGATGTCCTAAGCAGCATCAGAATGTTTAAGGACCCTAAATATTATACTATCATATCGATAATAAGAATCTATATATTGGAATTAATTGGGGTCATGTGGCTACAATATGATGAAAAAGTAGTTGATATGTTAATCTCTCCCTAAAAATTTTGTATATGATTTGATTACTGAATATCTCTAATTTGATTAAGAGGGAGAGATAAGTACCATAAAAAATTCCTATATTATGGTACTTTGGAGAACATCTTGGCCTGGTTGAGATATCATGGTGTGATGTTTGGATCCTGATGGGGGAAGGTATCTTGGTCTTGTTGAGGTCTGTTTTAGTGTTGATACCTGGATCCCTTTAAGGGTTGGTGTCAGGGAATGGATTCTTGGATGGTATCTATATTGATACTATAGGTGTATTTTGATGGTACCTATAGTGTCAATTGCCTTTATGACACCTTAGTCCCTATTGGGAGGATACCTTGGCAGTTAAGGTATCCCTAGATTTTTGTATGTTGTTGTACTCTTGGAACATTTCAAATTGAGTTCAACCTTGTATTGGTTGAACAATTATGAATACCTCCCTATAGAAGAGGGAGTGTTGAGAAATGTAACTAGTATTGGTCTTCATAATTGTATTTGGGTCATGATGTAATGTATTTTTCAAAAGAAAAGAAAAGAAAAATATTGTAAAAGAGAAATTATTTATAAGCATGGGTTTCATGATTTATTTATTTTTTTTCTAGGTCAAAGCACCCATTGAGTGATCGTAGGGTGTGTCATAATTCATAGTCTTTTTAATTATGTAATATACCCTTCTTAGGCTTTTTATATCAAGAAATAAATTTTTAAATAACTCAAAATTGTAAGACTATCCTCCTTCGCCAAGTCGGCCTAAACACTCTTCATGCCAATCTCATAAAGGAGCTTTGAACCACTGTAAATAGCCATGCATTTGACCTATTGGGAGATGAATGGTTCAAGTGATTCAATCTGAAGTTTCAAGAGCTAAAAAGGTATGCTAAGAACCTTGAAAATAAGGAAGAGCTAAAGCAAATAAATGAGAAGACACTAGCCCCAAGGGTTAGCTCAACTGGGTGAGTCCCCATTGTTAAAGCACCTCGCCGATCGAGAGGTCACAAGTTCAATTCTCCTTGACACCCTTAGGGTTAGTCCATGCTAGTCGACCAAAGGGCTTTAAAAGATTCCCTTCGGGGTTGATCTACCCAGATTTTCCATGGATGTGGTGGCCACCCGTGAACCACCTAAAAAAAAAGAATAAATGAGAAGACACTTTTCAAGAAAAAGGAATTAGAATTTCTGTCTTTTTTTGCCACATGTGTGAGCTAGGTTTATTGTAGGTTCAATATATTCTAGGCTGAGATTTTAGATGCTATAGAAAGGGCCAAGATTTTGTTTGACTCGTAATTTTGGAAGGATGATTTATGTTGACTTGTTACAATTTGACTAGGAGTTTGACTTGTCTACATGGAAGGTTGACTTAGTGGATTGGAGGAATTCTATGTCTTGGTTAAGAGGTCTAGGATGTCTCATTTGATTTGGTTCTATAGAAAAGTAGAAGAATTTTTGGGTTTTCCCCTAGGAAAGGGATTTTTCCCTGGCTGAGTGTCTAAATATTGGGTTCTTTTCGTTGTGATCTTCATAATTGTGACAATTGTCTTGATGATAAGAAATTTATAATAAAAGAAGAAATAATAATAAATTGCAAGAAATTGTCATGTTAAAGAGGTATCAAATTAAATAAACCCTAATAAGTTTCCCTAAGTATTTCTCAACATGTACCTACGTCATGCATCTTGAAGCCCTCTGGTTGCTCTATATATGTTGCCTCCTCTATCACCCCATTAAATAAGTATATCATCTAGTGAATATGCCATCATATCTAGGTTGTTAGACATATCATTGATCAGATAGAAGTGTATATGGCCACTAGTGTGAAGGTTTCCTCATAGTCTATAACTTCCTTCTGTGTGTACCCTTTGGCCATGAACCTAGTCGTGTATTTATATACACTACCATATGTAGCATACTTGATCTGGTAGATCCATATGAAGCCTACAACTGACCTATCCACAGGTCTATGCACGACCTCCCATACATCATTTTTCATGATGGAGAGATAATCCTCCACCATGGCATCCCACCACACCTGATACTATGCAGCCTCCTTATAATTGGAAGTTTCCTTGTTGATGGCCTTTTTTTCCAATGCCTTATGCCCCGTTTGGTTGTTTGTGATCCCTCTATCCCATCTTAGTATATCCCACAAACTTTAGTGAATCCTTTAGCATTTTATGAAATTCTTTGTTCATTCTACCATTGGTTGTGGGTGAAGCTTCCAGCTTATCTTCCTACTCCTGTTGCTCCATCTAATCTGAACTTGCATCATCACCTACACCTAAGCTAGTGCTTGTACTAGTAAGTATACTCTTGCTCTATTGTCCCTACGACTGTCCCCGTTGTTGTTGTTGCTTAAGACTTAGAGCTTCTGCTAGCTCACTCTGAACACCTGTTGGAAACTCGTGTGATCTCCTGAATCCTTTCTCCTCCTCGAACTTCACATCTAATCTCATGATGATCCTCCTATTGCTTGGAACATATATCCCTATGCCTTGTATGTTTCATTGTACCCAATGAAATATCCCTTTTCTCTAGTCTGATCTAAGTCAATGTTTTTTTCATCCATCACATGGCAATATGTTATACTACCAATTATTTTGAAGTGATTGTCCTCCAGTTTCTTCCCTATGAATACCTCCTCTAATGTTATCTTCCCCAACACCCTGTGAGGAAACCTATTCTATATGTACATCATTGTGATACATGCCTCTACCCATAAAAAATTGAGCATATCTTAGTCATACAACATATCCTTTGTTTCCCCAAATATAGCCATGTTCTTCTACTCCACTACTCCATTTTCTTGTGTATTATATGAAGTTTTCCACTCCCTTATTATGCCCTCATTCACACAGAACCTTGTCAATTCACTATTTATGTACCCTCCTCCATTGTTTGTACAAAGAACCTTGATATTTTTCCTTCTCATGTTCTCCACAAGAGCCTTGAACTCTTGGAAGAGACTGAATACCTCATCCTTGGTATTCAAAACATAGATCCAATTCTTCCTAGATTAGTCATCTATGAAGGTTACAAAATACTTGTACCCTCTAAGTGATCTAGTTGCCATTGGGCCATAAATATTTGAATGTAAAATTTGCAACACACCATCTAATCTATTGTCACTTATTGGGAATGTTTCCTTAGCAAATTTCCGAAGCACGGACCTCATGCACACATCGTTGTGTTTCATGCTCAATTCTATAACACTATCCATTATCTCCTTGAGAATATTTAGTGATCCATGATGTAAATGTCCCATTCTTTTATGCCACAACTCACATAAGTCTCTCCCACTGCTATTGTTTCTTCAAACTAGTGCCTTTGGAGAATTAGTTGGAACCTGTAAAACTTGTTTCTTTGAACCCAAATCTACTTCACCTTCGTCTAACTTTGTTGTTTAATGAACACCTTCTTCCCTATGAAGTAGACGTTGTACCCCTTATCCAGTAGTCCTAAAAATGAAAACAATTTGATGCCCAAACCTCACACATGCAACACATTTGTAACACTAGTTGTCTTTCTTGGCTCCCTCTAAATACTAATGGTACCTCTCCCAACTAGAGTACACTTCATTTTGTTTCCCATATGTTATACGTCATTTTGTCGCATTAGGAAAATTACCATTGGTTTGGATCTTTCGCTATCCACAAATGTGTCCCAAGAACATTCCCCTACAAAGTTAGAATGTAAATCATCCCAAAGAAAGTGGAATTCCTAGATCCAATGGTACAAAACCATGTTTTGGCTACCTTTGCACTTTCCTAGCTAATTTTTACGCATACACGTATGATACCATTAACCGTTGCGCATAAGTACGCATTATCTTAAACTATGACTTGCGAACATGACTCAACGAATGTAAAAATAAAAAGTAAATTCTAGAAGCATTTTGGCTGCATTTATCCCAACCAACAAGCTTCAAATGGGTGCCTATTCAACTTTGATCCTTCTAATCATGGAGAAACTCTCGTTCCTTTGTGGAACCCTATTCTACTAATCATGGATCTGATCCCTTGGAGAATGGATCCGTAGCTTCCCATTCTTGGCCTATAAAGCTACTACAGGTCTGAGGATTGGGAGAGGACTGTTGGAAGTAGGTTTATGTCGTTGAGATTAGGTTGGAAGGATTTTCTTGCAAGGGAGAGGGTTGGAGACTATAGAAGGGACTTGCAACATCAAAAGCTATATGGTTGTAAGAATTTTCTCCAGTTTATTAATATAAAATCAACTTTTCTTTCTTAATTATATCTTTGTTGATCTAATTTATAGGATTCCTTGACCACCTACATGGATTTTGATTTCATAATAATCAATTTATGATGTATAATTGGTTAACTAGTCCGTTTATCTCTTTGATTATATGTTGGATGCTTTGATCTCTTATCTGTCTTTGTGTATGCAAATCTCTTTCAGGATGTTATGGAGAAGTTGTGGGGAGCAATGAGAGGGACTCTACAGTATTGAGAAGTGAATGGATGAAAGATTTGAGAGGGACTTCATCAATCATTCCGTTTAATCGGTAAGAGGCATATATCATTGTATTTACTTTCAATCAATCAGAGTCTAGAGAAAGGTAGCAGTTCTTGTTTGTCTGTTACTAGGGTTCTTAAAAGTCTAGGGAGATTGCTTGTGTCTGCAAGAGGGATTAGTCCACATAAAAAATTGGCGATTCAGTTGGGGAACCATCTCAGTCTCCCTTAGTTTTCCTTGTTTGATATTTTCAACCTATTGCACAAGCCTTCCTTGAGTGTCTGGAAATTTTAGAAATTTGGATTTTGGGTTGGATTTGATTTATTTTTTATTTTTCTTAATTTCCTTGTTGTGTGCACTTATACTTTAGGCACAGTGCACACTTATACTTTAGGCACAGTGTGCACTTCTACGCATTTACCTTTCAGCAACACAACTTATGTGCACTGGTTTACTCCAGAGACTGCGCACATACCTGTAATTTTTGAAAAACTTAGTTATTTCCTCTTCAAATCCAAACTTTTTGTTTTTTCTTATTGTTTTACACTTGTTTGAACCTCCTGTGAGTGTTTGTTAGTCTGATTGAATGTTATTTTGGTTTTTTCTTGTAATTAGTCTTGTTTTTGCAAATTAGGGTTGAGTCTTGTCTCATGAATGGTCGACCTATCAAAAGAGAGATTTGTTGGTCCTGTTGAGTTGACTATCTATCTTTCTTCTATCGATTAGATCAGGTCTTAAGTTGATTTTTTTTGGAAAATTGGTGGAAGTTTGGAAAGGTGGTTTGAGGAACGCTCGGCTCTGAAACTGGAAGATGGCTACGGCAGCGAGCCTCCCCTGCGCAGGAATTGGAGCTACCGTTTGGGTGAATGTTGGAGGTGAAGCAGAAGGGACGGCCATAGTCTCTGGCCTTCGCAGACCTGGCCTCAAACGCGTGGTGAAGAAAACCCCGAAACCCCTTCGAATAACCTGCAAGGACGTTTTCACTCAGTCCATCGCCAGGGAAGATCACGATGCTCTGGGTACAGCAGATATATTGGAAGGTTTGAACAAAACAAAGGCAGATCGGAAGGAAGAGACCGGGAAGCCGAGCGAGGACAGAGATCGGCAAACTTTTTCGCTCAGAATCCTACTCGGGGGCGGAGAATCTTTAGGGCTTGGGCCGATCTTCGCAGATCTAGCCAGTAGGCCGTTCTTCAGGCCAATCGCCCCTTTGCCATACCTTGCATGTAAAGATGAGGGACTGCATGTAGCAGATCCAACCCACCTCATAAATGCTCGGCCCAAATTTCACAGATCCAGGCCGGATCCAACAGATCGGAGCAGTTTTCAAGTCAATTCAGAACCAAGGCATCAGATCGGTCGGTTTAGGCATCAAATGAGCGGAGGGCACGCTTCCCTGAAGGCAGATCGACCCAATAAGAGGCACGACCTGGAAGAACGCACACAGCTGGACCATCTGGCAACCAGCACAGACACCGATTCAGACAGAGCTCAGATAAACAGCAGACATCAGGTAACCAATAATTGTTTCCAGATTTTCATTAAAACCCCTGAAAAGAAATCTATCTTAATCTGGGTAAGTGGAGATAGCTATGTTTCGCTGTTAAAGCAGCAAATTTTTGCTTTGACTGGCTATCCTGGCCAGATCCAACATTTAGTCAGTGGCAGGTGTTCTCTCCAAGACAACAGAACCTTGGGAAGCTACGAGATCAGCCCAGGAGAAACCATTGTCTTGAACCTCAGGCTGAGAGGAGGGGCACCATCCCAGGGACAGCCAAGCAGCACAGGAGGGGAAAAGGGGAAAACAGCACCCCAGAATAAATCTAAAGGAGCTCCATCCTATAAAAATATTCTCCAAGGCAACAGAGAATCGGGATCCTCCCCAGATCAAGGCGGATACACACCCCGGCCATACATAGTAGACCAGCTAGGGCAAACTCCAGCCCTTAATTTTGATTCCACAGGGCTGGATAACTATGTTGAGACATATGAATCGCAGGCCCTCATATGTCGATTCAACAGCTTTTGGCCAACACCTACGAAGCTATTTCATTGGATCTTTGTCAATTGGACCATGGAATGCGAGATACACTTATGCTCCAAAGGGTTCTTCATAGTCAGATTTGCATCCAGGGAAGCCAGACATACAATCATCAATGTTGGACCTTGGTTCTGGGGAACGGCGGGGCTGTTCATGACCCCATGGTTTACAGACTTCGATCCAAATAAAGTGACAGTTTCCAAAATGCCAGTCTGGGTCCGTCTACACAACCTTCCCCTACATTTCTGGAGCGAACGATTATTAGAAGGAATCGGGAACAGCATAGGGAAATACATTAAAACAGATACGGAAAGGATTGATGAAAGGATCTTCACTTTTGCACGAATTTGTGTGGAAGTGGATCTAAGTAAAGGGCTACCAGACAACATAAGGCTGATCTACAAACAACAAGACTGGTTGCAAGCATTAGACTACGAAAATACTGCTTTTAGGTGTAGACTCTGTAGACAAACAGGGCACCTGCAAAGCACATGTCCAGAAGCTAAAAAAGTAAACAGCAAAAGGAAGCAGAAAGGAAAACAGAAGAAAGGATGGTTCTTTTCCCCTCCGGTCTCAGAAGATGAAGAATCAGAAGCTGAAGAGGAAGATACCACCACAGAGAAAGTGGAGGTCTCCCAAGAAATGGGAAATTAGAAGGGAACCACATCAGACACCAAGGCATCACAGCTTTACCCAAATCAGGCAGAGAACACTACTGATGACCAGATCATGGGAGGGATAAAGCGGCACCATCAATCAGACACATCAGATTCAGACAAGGAATTAGGCACACAGAAAGCAGAAACACAGTTAGTCTTAGCCACGATCGAGCCCACTCAAGGAGAGTGGCGCAAGGTCGAAAAGAAAAAAGGAAGGAAAACCTGAATCGTGAGTTTTACTCATATATGATTCTCAGTTTTCTTCTCTTTCACTCCTCTCCTCTCTCTCTCTCTTCTTTTCTCTTCATTTTTTGCACGTTAGTTTAGTAACGTTGTGAAGGGTGCCATGGCACTCGAGCCCATTGGGCAGCTTATGGAAATGCATCATGCATCTGCAATTGTAACTTTTCATTTTTTAATAAAAGGTTACAGATTTTTTCTTCGGAAAAAAAAAAAAAGATCAGGTCTTAAGTTAAGTTTTCTCTTTTGAAAAAGTTTAATTTGAATATCAAAGTGAATGACTTACAAGATTACATTTTTTTTATGAAAATACCTCTTATTCGTGTTCTGAAATTAAAAGTCATTTTTATTTTTATTTGTTGATGTGTTTGTGCATTGAATTTGTTACTGCAAGCAAGATTTATTGCATTCAATTAGGGAAATTTTATTTTTAGAGATTATTGATTTCTTGTTGCATTTTTCTGAATTTCTAAGTGATTATATGAAAAAAGAAGTTTCATGATTTTTTTGTTATTTGGGAAAATTAAAATGAAAATTTGAATTTATTTTTCAATGTTGGGTAATTCAAAATTGGATAGTTGCATTTCAGGAGAAGGAATGTAGTGAGGTTATATTTTTTGTTTATATTTCAGTTGAAAAAGTGAAAGACTATCTCCTTACTTCAAATAGATTTTTCATTGAAACGAAAATATTAGATTTTCATTTTCAATTGCATTAGGATTTGTGTCAAGTCATAATTTCATCAGTTTCACATCCATCAACTCTAAGTAAATAACAACTCCTAAAATCAATGCTAATTAAAATCAATCTAGAAAGTTTTATTCTTAGGGCTCTTTTCCACCTACAGTAGATTAGGTTGTAGGGATTTGGAATAGGGAAGTGAGTAAACTTTCCAAAGTTGCAGACAAACACTAGAATCTTGTGATAGGGAGATAAATCCAGTTATTTCAATTTTTCTTTGGGAAGCTCCCCTTACAAAGGAGTCAAGAACGAGATCATATCAGACCTGGTGAAGTGATCATACCCACTTCATTGGCTATGATATAGTCATTTACATGTATTACAATGGTGCCAAAATGTACTTGGGGTCTCTTGCAAGTAAACCTCCCATTAAACATGTTGAAGAGCTTTCAAGGGGATTGAGCTTTGTTACTCTGCCCTTGCGTGTACG
Source organism: Pinus tabuliformis (assembly GCA_031772625.1). Taxonomy (NCBI): domain Eukaryota; kingdom Viridiplantae; phylum Streptophyta; class Pinopsida; order Pinales; family Pinaceae; genus Pinus; species Pinus tabuliformis. Next base: position 863,007,218 of record CM062816.1, read on the forward strand.
TCTGATATGTGATTGTTCCCCCAAGTTGAATTGTTGTACTTGGTAATATTAGAGACCATAATCCTACGGCTATTACCTGATGTGAAGGTAGAGGGAAGGTCCTCCTATAACTAGAACAGACATTGACTTGACTCACCTAGAATTTTTGGAGGGCAATCTTCGCTCGAGATGGCATAAGTGAAGTTACTTACACCAGATTGTTTCATTAAGCATGTTTTCAGTGTAACTGGTTCCACTCACTCTATCTATAGCCACTTTTCACTTTGATCTCTACGACATTGGATTTCATCACCAACTAGTGAGCTTGCCACGAAAATCTTGTTTGCATGGTTTGAACCCTTAGAAAAAAAAAATGTGTGTTAAAAAAAAATTACTTTTTAGAGACCTTAGGATTGGATTGTGAATATTATTTAATTTTTGTGATAAAATTTCATCGTTAATGAATCGCCAAGGCAGTCACCTTGAATGCAAGGTAAACCACCTGAATACACACCTAGTTAATTGGAAAAGATAAAAATTGAAAGGTCAAAGTCAACCAGATCTAAAACCTTATAAGAACTTGAAACATTAGCAGTTTTACAATCTGAGACAGTAGAAATTGAAGTGAATCCAATGCAATAAATATAATTAGGATTAGTTCACTTTGGCCCAAAGATTACTGAAGTAGCTCACACTAAATCTGATACTAGTGAAATTTTGGATAATGAACTAATTGAACTAGACATAGAAGAACTTGAGTCTGAAGTTTCTCAACCTGAATCACCTTCGACTGCTTTAGCTCCTATGCCTGAGCCACCTTCACCTCGAAGGAAGCTTATAATTACGATTAGATTACCTCCTGGGTTAATTAGAATTGAAGATATTACTAGAAATGAAGAGGCAGAAACACCTCATTCTCCATTTACCAGTAGTGAATATTTTGACCCAAGAGTCCCTTTCTCTCATTTCCGACCTAACCCTTGGTATTCTACCACATTGAATATTTTAATTCATAATTTTTCACCACCACACATTCCTTTTTATACACCAGAAATAACTGTCATAAATTCATGTTAGGAGCCAACCCGTTGATTCATGTATGTTTACCAACTCCCCTAAATCACTATCATATGGTGGTCCATCAATTCCTCCTGGATACCAATCACTTACTAGAACATTTTCAGGAGTTGTTTCTTCTCCTCAACCTTATACTTGACCATATTGTTTATCTATGTCTATTGTTCAGATCATGACTTCCATGTATGAAGCACTTACAACACCAAACCAACAAATTCATATGATATATGGTAACTCTAGTAACCCTCAAGTAACCCCAACTGGTATTTATTACCAGCCTAGGGGGCAACCACCTTATCCTCCATCTTGAGGAAAAAATATTGTTGGTGGTCAACCTTTTACCTAAACTTATGGTCAGATACCTCAGCTCGGTCTAGGTAAACCTGATGTAAATCAACCTTTTCTTTGTACTCCTTATCCTAGGATGAATACTATTTGGAACCCTACTTTTACTCAACAGTATGGTCCAATTGCTCCACAAATTCCACTTGAATGACATTTTCAACCTACTCGACAAACTATTCCTCAAATACGTGTTCCAAGTATTGTTGTACCTGTCCAGCAGCTTGTTCAGGGATTCCTCAAACAGCCATCCAACAACCTATCCAAGGAATTCCATAAACACCTATTCAGCAAAAAATTCAATGATATGTGCATATTTCACCGCAACACCTATTCAAATGCTTGTTTTGTAGTTAGTTCCAATTTCTCCTCAGACACCTATACCAAGAGTATTGTAAACGACCGTTCCAGTTACCCCTCAAATATTTGTTCCTCAGATTACTCAGGCAATCCCTTCAAGTCTTTTCTTATCAAACTAGCCCTTCAGGATATTCTATACCACATATTCCTATCGGAAAACCTATTGTAGGAATAGGTCAAACTTTCCAAAGTCTTCCTTTTCAAGGTCAAGCTTATCAGGTTCCACCTTTTCAAGGACAAGTTTTTCAAAGTCCAGCTTTCCAAGTTCAAACTTTACAAAACCCACCTTTTCAAGGTCAATTTATTCAAAGCCAACCTGTTCAAAGTCAATTTGTTCAAGGTCAACCTTTGCAAGCTCAACCTATACAGGGGCAATATTACTTAGGTCAAATGGGTCAATCTTAACCTTTTCAGAGTCACCATACCTTAGTCATACTTATCAAGTCCCTATTCAACCTCAAACTAGTATGGTTCACCCTAGTTATCCTGGTGGAATTCCCATTCCAACTGCATAGGCTATTCCAGGAAATCTTGGGTATCCTCCTCTAGGGGTTGGTCTTAGCTCACAAGGTCATTAAACTTTATCGAGAGACCCTAACCAGTAGTTATCATTTATTGCAACCTTATATTTACCCAATTTATTCTGGTTAATGAATGATCCTATTTATTATTATCCTTATTGGCTGATGATTCATACCAAGTCACCAAGTGACATACCCAAATTTGAAGGCAAATCTGGGGAAGATCCATCTAACCATGTGATGACATATCATATTTGGTGTGCATTGAATTCTTTAATTGACGATTTTATCCATGTTCACCTTTTCCAACAAACTTTAACCAGTTCAGTAGCCAAATGGTACATTGAGATACCTTGTGCATCTTTCCATGACTCTAACTCCCTTGCAACAACGCTTTTAACCCACTTCCAATTACTGATCCATTATGATATTGGTACCGAACTATTGACTTCTTTAAAACAATCAAAATCAACTCATATTTTCGATCACATCCATGAATGAAGACATAGACATCGATTAGTCAAAGTTTCTATTCCATATTATATTTTAGTTGTGTGGTTTATGAAGTCACTTCTTCTTGTTATCACAGAGGATATTGCTAAGGGAGGTTTCATCATGGAAGAGAAGGTAATTGCTCGTGCCCATCATTTAGACTTAGTCAACACCCAATCTGGCACCTTGTATGAGAAATTTCTGAAATTACCACGCCCTACAAGTAATCCAATAGTTACTTCCCCTATAGGATCTAATGTCGCTGATGGTATTATAGATTTTGTGAGCCAATAGTCTAAGGGGAAAAATAAAAATTCCAAGAGTACTCAAACTTTGTCCATACCAGATTCACCATCTGAAATCCTTTCTCTAGAAACTTTTTCTAAGATAATGTCATTGAATCATCTACCAGCAAATCCAAATCGACTAAAGGTAAAAAGAAGGGGAAAGGTAAATAAAAAAAAACGATTCTTTAAAATAGAAACCCACTAAAACTAAATCTATTGATAAAAAATGTAAACCTCGTTATCCTTTCCTTCTTTGCAATGAGGATCATTGTACAAAGGAATGCCTGCATCAAGCAGAGGTTTCCAACTTCATCAAAGCTTCTCCAACTCCCATTGTTTTGAAGGATCCATTTCCTTCTCAAGAAAACAAGATGGTTTCGCATAACACATCTTCTTCTTCCACATCGCGAGATATCATGATGATGCCTTTGCAGCAAGTTATGGTAGCTACAAGATCAAAATAATATGGATCAAAGGGTCATGTTAACAATGGAAACAAAGCTAGTTCATCTGGTCAAAATTCTAGTTCAATTCCTCCCCCTCCTTCTGAACCATTACAAATTGAAAAACCAAACCCTAACATGATGATTCAACCACCTCCCAAATGTGTGCTTTGGAAATCAGCTTTCAACTCACATGCTAGATTTTCACAGAATTATAACATTGTTAAAGATCGGCCTATGTCTCCTTCCACAATGTAGGCTCTGGAAGTGTTGCAAACATGACTTGCACAGTGAAAGATTTCATTGTCAGTTATAGGAGCTATTGATCCACATGACTCTAATATAATTATTTTTTATCTTGAGAGTCATATACTGAGACTCAATCATCAACTGGCATTCCAGATTCTATTTTTTGTTAAAACTAGATGAGTGTTTCTCTCAGGAGATTCTACGTGTATTATTTCGATTGCATGTTGGAAAGCTTTAGGTTCTCCAACCATCAATCAGTCACCTACCACTCTAAAAGCCTTTGATGGAAGAGGTATTCTTCCATATGGAATCCTTAACGATCTTCCCATAGAGCTAGAAGGTAAAATGGTCACAATTGTAGTTGAAGTTGTTGATGCTCAGCTCAATTATAAAAAATTTCTTGGTTGAAGTTGGACCTACACTATGTCAGCAATGGTCTCATCCCTTTTTCAAATGATACAATTTCCTCACAAAGGGAATATTGTCAAAGTAGACCAATTGTCTTACTATACTTCAGACCCTAATTCTACGGGTAGCATACCATTTGTTGGTAAAACGAATTCTCTTTACGAGGATGTTGGTGTTAGTTTGCTAAAATACTCATCATTGGTGGGAACCTCTGCACTTCCTCCAACTAAATTTCCTTCTAATTTTGTCGAGGTTAACACGATTACATCAAGCACCATGGAATCATCTGATCCCTGGATAGTGCCTTTAGAGTCTGAATTAACCTCCTATGACACTGAGATTCTTTAAGCCCTTTTGAATTGGCTTATCAAAAAGTTCAATCATTTTCTGACCCATCATCTTCTGATATTGATAGAGTGGATATGATCAATGACGATTATTCTTCTTTACCTTGGTTAGAACCAGTTTCACTTCCTAATCCTTTCGATTATATGTTTTCAATTGATGTAAGTATCATGGAGCTCATGACTTCGAATGAAATTCCATGGAATGATTACCATCATCGTTCATATTTTCTACCTAGCCTTGATAAAATCGTGAATGATTTTTCGAATATGTTTTTGTCTGAGATTGTAGATAATCCATAATGGCCCATTTCAGTTTTTGAAGCTCATTCCAAAAGGAATTTGGGTAATATATCTGCAACAATTTCCATAGATATCTCAGTCAAAACAGGTATTTTTGAAAATATTCACATAGGTGCTTCATGCTTAGTTGAAGATATTCAAACATATAAAGCCCTGTTTCAAGAATTCAGCGACATGTTTGCCTAGTCCTATGAGGAAATGTCAAGGATCGATCCAAGTGTTGTTGTACGCGAGATCAAGACATACCCGGATGCCAAACCTATCAAACAATGATTACGTCCTCTGCATCAATGAAATTTTTTTTCGATTAGAGTTGACGTCGAGAAACTGCTCAAACCAAAGTTCATCTACCCGATTCCCTTAACTGATTGGGTATCCAATATCATACATGTTAACAAGAAACATGGAAACATTAGAGTATGTGTCAATTATAAGGATATAAACAAGGCTTGTCTGAAAGACAATTATCCCACTCCCTATATCGATCAAATAATTGACGAATGTGTTGTAAATGAAATTTTTTCATTTATGGACTGATTTTTTGGCTACAATCAAATCAACATACTCCCACCTGGTCAACACAAAATCACATTCGTCTTCCCATGGGGGATTTTTTCATATCAAAAGCTCCCATTTGTTTGAAATGCGGTGCAACTTTTCAACAGGAAATGTCTTATGAATTTCATGATATCAAGCATATTTTGCAACCTTATTTGGATTAATTTCTAGCTCATTCACTGAGACAGGAAGACCATCCAATGCATTTGAGAGCGATCTTTATCATATGTCGTCATTATAATATTCATTTGAATCCACATAAGTGTGATTTCTATGTGCAATCTAGTCGATTGCTAGGATTTGTCATTTCAAAGGAAGGAATTTGTGTCAATCCCTTGAAGGTTGATACTATTTTGAATTTACCTCCTCCTTCCAATCTCCGCCAACTGCAAAGTTTGCAAGGGAAGGCAAACTTTCTATGTCGATTTATCTAGAACCACGTTGAGTTGACTAAAGGTTTTAGTCAACTTTTGAAAAAGGGTATCTCAATTATCTGGGATGAAGTAGCTCAAAAGGCCTTTGACGCACTTAAATATGTGTTTACTTATACACTGATGTTGCATCCTCTCGATTATCACCGAGACTAATTTTTATATTTAGCCACGTTCGATGCCACCATTGGCATGGTTCTAGTTCAGGAAGACGAATCGAACGAAGAGCATGTGATATATTACTTAAGTCGTAATTTGACCAAAACTGAAGCAAAATATGCACATGTGGAGAAATTGGCCTTGGCAGTTGTTCAAGTTGTCCAACATTTCTATCACTACATTCTATTACGCAAAACTACTGTGATTTCTTATTACAACCCCATGATTTACATTCTTACCCGACAATTATTGGGGGGAAAGTATTCCAAATGGATAGTGATCCTACAGGAATTCAATTTGGAATTCATTAAATCCAAATCTAAGAAATCATTGGTATTTGTTGAATTATTATGTGACTTTCCTCGTACTAAAACGGAAAATGTGGCAGAGGATTCTCTTCCAGACGAATCTCTCTTTCTAATCAGTACTTTAGATCCCTAGTATGAAGATATCATCATTTATCTTCAAACCCAGACATTTCTTCCTGAACTAAGTCGAACTGATCGTCTTCGTATCCAGTATCAATCTCAACAATGCAATATTGTTGGTGATACAATTTATCGTCATGGTGTCAATTCCATCTTCAGACGATGTTTAACTCACGAAGAAGATGAAAAGGAATTAAATGATTGCCATTTTGGAGCTTGTTGTGGTCATATGTCAGGGTTTCCCACTGCTTAAAAGATCTTGCGCATAGGCTATTGACCTTCTATGTTTAAATATTGTATCATTATAGTCTGAAAATGCCATAATTGAAAAATTTATGATCGAAAAATGCATGCACATCCAGCTCCTCTTCACCCAATCATTATTGTCGGTCCTTTCACAATTGGGGCATCGATTTCCTAACATGTAACCCTCACTCATCTGGGGGGCATGGGTACATTATCCTCGCGGTATATTCTTTTATGAAGTGGGTCGAGGGGATGCCTACATATAAGGATGATGGTGAAACAACATCAATTTTTGTGTTCAATCAAGTGATTGCTCGATTCAAAGTTCCACAAGCCATCGTCCCATACCATGGTAGCCATTTTTGTAACCATATGATGATTGATCTTACCACGAAGCTAGGCCTGCGTCATGACAGTTCTACTCCATATTACCCACAAGAAAATGGCCAAGTAGAAGTCATTAACAAGGTCTTAACCACCATGATTAAATGAATTATCGGGATTCATAAATGAGATTGGAATTTGATGTTTTATCCAGCGTTGTGGGTGTACCATACCATAACAAAAACCTCAACAGGTTTTACTCGTTTACAGAATGGAAGCGGTTCTACCAATTGAATGCGAGATCCCGTCTTTGAAACTAGAAATTGAACTATTACCATTCACTTCTGCTGAAGAAGAATGTTTCATGTACTTAGCACGTCTTGATGAGACTCGCCGTGATGCCACATTAGCTAGTGAGGCCCAAAAGAACCGAGTTAAAGCACAGTATGATCAAAATTTCAAACCTCATTTGTATGTAGAAGGTGATTTAGTCTTGGTCTATGATCACGAGCACGATAAGTTAGGCACTGGTAAATTCAAGCCCATGTGGCATAACCCTTATGTTGTAAAATGGGCACTAGAAAAAGGGGCCTATGAACTAGTTGATTAAGATGGAATCTCTTTAGGAAATCCAAGAAACTGTCTTTACCTAAAGAGACGTTATGTTTAGATTGTTTGGCGAATATTTGTATATTACTGTACCATATTTTATGTGTGGCAAGTTTTAACAGATTTTTATGATTTTTCCCACTACTTCTCCTGCTCATCTTGTGTTACATTTGATTTGTAGATTTCGACGCTCCCTCAAGATTACATTGGTTTCACTAATGGCACTAGTCGTAGTACTTAGAATTTTTCTTCTGCAACCTGGGTCATTTATTCGCCAACAAATGAATTAGCTTCTATTCATGGGATATGCCTCGACCGAGCAACGAACAATATTGCAGAATATAGCACAGTGATTGAGTTGTTATCTGATGCCTTTTCATTTGGCATTCATCGATTGATCGTTGGGTTAGATTTGAATGGTGTTTAATCAGTTATAAGTGCTTCCATGTTAAGGATGTTTTTGGGGGTTCATATCTTGGAAAGAGAATTTGATTATATTGAGTATCAACATATTCCGAGAAATTTAAACACATTATCATATCCATTAGCTAATTATGTGTTAAATTGGCACTTGTAAAACATTTGTAAAAGAAATCAATGCAGTATTCATTCATATATTGTAAAAGATAAACATAAATAGAAGTAGTAGATTTCATTAGATAAGTGTCTGTAGAAAGTGTGGCTTTTACAAAAAAATGTCATCCAAAGGCATAAGGCCCTGTGGCCTTTATTTTCTGAACATGCCGATACATCATCAAAAATCAAAAATCTCGACCTCAAACTAGTCACTACGCATGATGATGATTATGGTAGCATACAATAGCATTTGCTACTCATCCTAGCAAATGGCTAGTCGGTCTAGGAACCCCTGCAATATGCCTCTGGTAGTGGAGAGGCAGATCATCTATTGCAGCATCCAGAATGTCCAAAGTCAACCTCTCAATGTTGTGCTCTATCTCTGTCAGTGTCTATGCCGCATCTAGGTTCGATACTATGGGAGCTACTGGATACTCACCACGCCGATCATATCTAAGTAATATAGTTTGTCTCACTAGGGCCACATCTACATGATCATTTCAGATAATTAGTTTTGGATGCAAAGAATAACAAAAAAAATGAAAATTTTCAAAAATCAACCAAAATGTGAAGTTTTACCTATAGCACCCCACTGCATCCCAAGAGGCAATGGAATTTCTGGATCTCCTGTGTATTCCATCCTTGCATAAGGAAAATCTTTAATCATAATAATCTGGTTTTCCATCCAATCAAATAATTCAAGATTAAATCGGATCATTGGTCCATCGTCGCCTCCATGGCATGACATAAGTGTAACCCATTTCAACATGCGAGGGTCACAGGGTCCTCCTCTCTCTATAGATACCTGTGGAGCCATAAGGGAAATATGCTCGAAATAAAATGAAATAAAAAAGGGACCATACCTAAAGTTTTTTATTTTTCCTGTTCTAATCCTGGTTAGTTGCCCCTTTAGATTGGAAACTACAGCCTCACTCTAGTTGAATATGGTACGTTGAAATAAAATCCACAACGGTTTGCATCTGAGCCTTCATGAGCAAATGCAAAGGTACACTACTACACAATAATGCAATACTAAACCTGATAGCTTTCAAAGGAATTTGTTTTATGGTATTGATGGAAATCCTTCCATCTTTAAGAGTTGTCCCTCAAGTACAGTGTTGTAGAAAATAGGTGGCATTTGTTTCACCACCTCGCCTATGCCCATATAGGTTGATTTCCACCCCACAACATGGAAGTGTTGAAATGTGGCAACAAGAATATTCTAATTTTAATTTGTCCTTGAATTAAAATTGAGAATTAAAATTCGAATTTAGTCTCACCAGCTACTTGAAAAATAATTAATTAATTCATCTTGAGTTATTTAGTTGGATAAATTCAAGCTAGAAGTCTTTCTGAATCATGAAACAGTTATCCCTTAAATTAAGGAGATTATCCCTTAATTAAGGATATAAGGATGAGTTATATTTTAGTTGTAATTAGTTAGCTCAGTTAACTGAGTTAAGTCCAATTAAATTAGTTCCAAACTGTTTGAGGAACTAATTGTGAGTTCAGTCAGTTACTTCATGCATGCATCCAACTAGTGTACTCCAGATAACTAAAGATTCTCTCATCAGTAACTCACGCATGTCTATTCGGAGAAAGACCTAGTTGAGATTAAAGATAGGGACCATGTACTATCAGTTGCATGAGTTTTCCTATAAAAAAAACTCATCCATGCAGAAGGAATTCATTCCTTGAGATTTGTGCAGTTTTACAGGGTGTAAGGTCAGTGTGAGTGATCAGTGTTACACTTAGCAACACCTGGAACACCCAGGAGAAATAGCGCAAGGAAATAGGAGCTTGGAGGGAAGAGGAGAAGGCATATGAGTAGTCTATTTTGTCTGTGAGCATCAGTGAGGAATTGTACTGAGAGCTGGCTAGCTGTGAGAGCTAAAGCTTTGTGTAATCCTAATATATTTCTACTTGTATGATAATACAAATAGTGGGGTTTTTAGCTAAGGCTTTCCCCATAGTATGCTTTTGTGTTTCATGTGCATTGACTCTTCTTCTAGTTATATGTGTTCCACTTGATCTTGCTCAAATCTATTAAGCTTCCGTAAGTTTGATTGTAGAAGTAGATTAAAATATTTTGCTTTAGTTATATTGCATTATGAGGTTAATCTACAGTCAGAATTTCTACATGGTATCAGAGCAAAGGTAATCAGAGTTGTGAACAGTATATTGAGAAGAGAATTTGAAGTTTGAAGTTCGGGGTTGCAGGTAAAAATCGAATTCATCCCATACTTTAGGTTGGTCAATGGTGTTCTATGGCTTGAGACTCAAATATGCCTTGGAAGGCAGCTCGAATTACGTAGCGTGGAAAGATAGAATGGAAGTTGTATTAGAAGACAATGGCTTGAAGGATTTCATTGATCAAGAAATCCCAAATCCAGCTGTAGCTAATGAAGAAGAGTTGGTTGGGTGGAAGAAGTGTGTGGCGAAGGTGAGATGGATCATCCTGGAGGGAGTTCGAGACCATATTGTCTCAAGTCTCGATGGGAAGGATACTCCATTTTCAATGTGGAAGGCATTGAAGGACCTCTACCAGAATAGTAGTGACCAGAAGAAATTAGCGCTCAAGGATAAGCTTCGAAAAATCAAGATGGAGAAGGGTGATACTATTTCCACATATCTGAACAAGCTCACCAACTATAGAGATGAGCCTGGTAGTGTGGGAATAACTACTGTCGATGATGATATGGTGAGCCTTGATCTCCTTGACCTTCCAAAGAGCTGGAATATCTACCAGGACTTTGTGAATGGAAGGGAGAAACTGCTAGATTGGGAACAACTGTGGTCGGATCTAATGAAGGAGGAGATCAGGAGGAGTACATGAGATGGTTCTTCATCCAAGAATGATGATGAAGTAAATCTGGCCTTAGCAAGTAAGGTAAGGAAAGGGAAGGGGAAGCCTTCCCATTCCAAATTGAATTCTTCTCATGGAGGGAAGAAGGTTGAAAAGTCTAAAGCGAGATGCTTTAATTGTCACGAGATGGGACATTATGCAACTAATTTCCCATCAAAGAAGTCCAAGAAGGGATCCTCGAAAGGATAGGAAGGTGATGCATTACCCTCTCAGTTCGAAATGGACTTTACCCTCGTCGCATGCATGGTGTAATCGATGGTGGGTTGTGTTTGGTATCTTGACAGTGGAGCCTCATTCCACATGACCGGCGATAAAAGTTTATTCAGTACCTTGGAGGAGAAAGACCTCAAGATGTGCATAGAGATGGGTGACGACAGAAATTACAGTGTTTCAGGAGTGGGCACGGTTGCTTTTCAAAGGGAGCATGGATCTCCTCTCACCTTAACAGATGTGAAGTATGTGCTTGGACTAAAGAAGAACCTGGTATCGGTTTCAATGATGGAGGACAAAGGCTACGATGTTATCTTCAGTAAAGGAAAGGCGTTCCTAAGACACATAGCCACGTGTCAGACCAAGAGGATCGAGATTCGAGTGAAGCATCTCTATAAACTAGAGGTAGATGATTGTGCAACATTTAGTTCGAAAGCAGAATTGGTGCAAAGCCAAGACATTGGTGAGTTATGGCACAGGCGGTTGGGCCATTTGCATCATGGGGCCTTGAAGATAATGTAGCAGATATCTACAGGACTTCCGAAAGGTAAACTTGAGAAAGTTGACACATGAAAAGGTTGTACCTTTGGAAATTACGCCAAATCTTCCTTTCATGATCGAGACAGTCGAGTAGAAGTGATCTTAGAGTGAATTCATATTGATTTGTGTGGACCATTCTCGACGGCATCCACAGTGAAGCAAAGGTATTATGTGATTTTCATTGATGATTATTCTCATAAATGCTGGATTTATTTCATGTAGAAGAAGGACCAAACCTTCTCAGCATTTTGTGAGTTCAAAGCTTTGGTCAAGAAATCATCAGGGAAGAAGATCAAGGCCTTGAGAAGTGACAACGGTGGAGAATATGTCTCTCAAGAGTTTAAGGACTTCTGTGCAACAGAAGGAGTTAAACGAGAGTTGACATCACATCATAACCCACAGCAGAATGGGGTAGCCAAAAGGAAGAACAGAACGATTGTAGGCATAGCTCGGGTGATGCTACATGAACAAGGCCTACCACTTCATTTGTGGGTTGAGGCATTCAACACAGTGGTCTATTTGCAAAATAGAAGCCCGCATTGCATACTTGGGATAAAGACACTAGAGAAAACTTTCTCCAGTAAGAGACCAGATGTGGGTCACTTCAAGATCTTTGGTTTATTGGTATATCTCCATGTGACAAAGGATGCACGGAAGAAGCTTGAGCTAATAGGCGAGTTGGGGATACTTGTGGGGTACACTGATACACCCCACAACTATCGGGTGTATTTTCCTACTAGTCAAAGGACAGTGGTTCGCAGAGATCTCAAGTTTGATGAGCAAAAGGCCATGCGAGTTTCCCTTGAGAGGGAGCTCCAACTAGAGGCTATGGAGGAACTATTGGTTCCTAAGGAGGAGGAGCCTCAGACTGATGCGGAGCAGCTGCATGCAAAGGATCCAAGAGTGGAGACATCCACTCAAGCAGAGTCTTCCAGAGATGGACAAAAGCGCACAAGAGAAGCTGACAGATTGTTGTCGGATGTGAGAGAGATGTGGGAGAACCATCTTCTCAGCATAGAAAGAGGAGGTACACTAGATACATGGCCCTTATTGGGGAACGTGTTGAGACCGAGCCATATTCCTTTGAGGAAGAAGTGCAGCAGCCGATTTGGGTTGATGCTATGGTGGAGGAGTATGACTCCATAGTTCGTAACAGTGTTTGGGATGTGGTTCCAAGACCAGAGAACAAGTCAGTTGTGAGTTCTCATTGTCTTTACAAGGTAAAGCAAGCTGCTGATGGTAGTGTGGAGAAGCATAAGGCAAGATTTGTTACTCGTGGTTTTTCTCAGGTCGAGGGGATTGACTATGATGAGAATTTTTCTCCTGTCGCAAGGTACTCATCTATCAGATCGATGTTGGCACTATCAACACAGATGGGTTGGAAGATCCATCATATGGATGTGAAGAATGCATTCCTCAATGGAAAGATTAAGGAAGAGGTGTACATAGAGCAGCTGGAAGGTTTTGAGACCTTCGATCGTGATTTGCATGTGTGCCGACTCAAGAGAGCTTTGTACGAGCTGAAGCAAGCACCTCATGCTTGGTACACTAGGATCAACAACTACTTCACTAGCTTGGGCTTCACAAAGAGTGAAGCGGATGTGAACCTGTACCACATCATGGTAAAAGGTAAGTAGTTTATCATTGTACTTTATGTTGATGATCTCATATTGACAGGTGATGATCAATTGATCATGTCTTGCAAGGAGGACCTTGCAAGAGAATTCAAGATGAAGGACATGGACCTCATGCATTACTTCCTTGGCATGGAAGTATGGCAGAAGGATGGGCAGTTGTTTGTGTCTCAGGGAAAGTATGCCAATGAGATACTCAGGAGATTCCACATGGATAAGTGCAAGCCCATGCAGACTCCTCTAGCAGGTAACTGGAGGAAGGAGGATTCTACTTTAGGAGAAGTAGTAGAGGCTACTGTGTACAAGCAGCTTGTGGGTTCACTAATGTACTTAGTGAACACACGACCCGATTTGTGCTATGCTATGAACCAGCTGAGTCAAGCTATGGTTCATCCTACCAAGATGTTTTGGAAGGTAGCAAAGCATGTATTGATATACCTCAGAGGGACATCTCAGTATGGATTATGGTACAGACAAACAGAGGGAGTGAAGCTACAGGGCTTCACTGATGCATATTGGGCATGGATTCCATCAGATTGGAAGAGCACATCAGGAGGAATTTCCAACCTTGCGTCAATTGCAGTTTCTTGGTACAACAGGAAACAAAGGTTGGCTTCACTCAGCTCGGCAGAGGCTAAATACATGGCTGCAAGTCAGGCAACATGTGAGGCCACCTAGATGCGGAAAATTCTAGTTGGTTTGTTTGATCAAAGGAGGGATCCAACTGTGATATATTGTGATAATCAGAGTTGTATCAAACTCTATGAGAATCCAGTATTTCATGATAGGTCCAAGCGCATCAACATCCAGTATCATCATCTTAGAGACTATGTGGTGAAGAGGATCATGTTGTTGCAGTATATTTTGACTGAGGAGCAAGATGTTGACATTTTGACAAAGGCATTGTCAAAGCGTAAATTCGAGTTCCATAAAGATAGGATCAGGGTGGCAGATAATCCATTTCTTGTTGAGAGGGAGTGTTGAAATGTGGCAACAAGAATATTCCAATTTTAATGTGTCCTTGAATTAAAATTGAGAATTAAAATTCAAATTTAGTCTCACTAGCTGCTTGAAAAATAATTAATTAATTCATCTTGAGTTAATTAGTTGGAGAAATTCAAGCTAGAAGTCTTTCTGAAGTCATGCAACAGTGATCCCTTAAATTAAGGAGATTATCCCTTAATTAAGGAGATAAGGATGAGTTATATTTGAGTTGTAATTAGTTAGCTCAATTAACTGAGTTAAGTCTAGTTAAATTAGTTTCAAACTGTTTGAGGAACTAATTGTCAGTTCAGTCAGTTAATGCATGCATGCATCCAACTAGTGTACTCCGGATAACTGAAGATTCTCTCATTGGTAACTCATGCATTTCTATTCAGAGAAAAACCTAGTTGAGATTAAAGATAGGGACAATGTACTATCAGTTGCATGAGTTTTCCTATAAACAAAACTCATCCATGCAGAAGGAAGTCATTCCTTGATATTTGCGCAGTTTTACAAGGTGTAAGATTAGTGTGAGTGATCAGTGTTACACTTGGTAACAACTAGATCACCCAATAGAAATAGCGCAAGGAAATAGGAGCTTGGAGGGCAGAGGAGAAGGCATATGAGCAGTTTATTTTGTCTGTGATCATCAGTGAGGGATTGTACTGAGAGCTGGCTAACTATGAGAGCTAAAGCTTTGTGTAATCCTTATATATTTCCACTTGTATGATAATACAGATAGCAGGGTTTTTAGCTGAGGCTTTCCCCAAAGTATTCTTTTGTGTTTCATGTGCATTGATTCTTCTTCTGGTTATATGTGTTCTGCTTGATCTTTCTCAAATCTATTAAGCTTCTGCAAGTTTGTTTGTAGAAGTAGATTAAAGTATTGTGCTTTAGTTATATTGCATTATCAGGTTAATCTACAATCAGAATTTCTATAGGATGTCCACTCATGAAGTAAATTTCATCAGCATCAATGACAAGTCTATGGTCTCTGACTATGAAACATTCTTCTTGAAAGTTCCACTTCCCCACCATCGATTCTAGCAAGTCTAATTAGGCCTTAATGCCCGGAATGGTGAAAAACTTGGACAAGCCACAATTTTTCAAGGCCTATATGGTTTCTAGATCATTTAAAGCATCTACATCTTTCTCTTCATTCTCACGTTCTCTCCATTCCATGTTTATAGTTCAAAAGCCTACAATTAAACATAAAATATAATTAGAATGAACCATGGAGAGATTTAGCAAAAAAAATGGGTGTTTTCTATCTTATTTTCTTGCCCTTGCCATTGTGCACAACAGAATATTGTGAACAGTGTGCAAGTGCGTGGTTTCTTTCTTAGAAACTACGCACATAGCGTTAAAAAAATGGTCGATGTGACCAAGCCTGATAAGGGCGACGTGCACACATCAAGGGAAAAAATAATTTTGAAAACCCTCCCCAAAAAACCTAAATGTATGGTGAAGATCTAAATAATGACATGAAAATGAAGATCTAGGAGAGACAATCAACCTAGAGAATACGTCTTTGCAATTTCACCAACTGGTTTTCCCAAAGTCAACTTCTGAAGTTTCTAGTGAAAATGACCTCTATCACTCTCAAAAGGTTAAAAATACAAATGGTAAAAACATTTTTAGTTTTTGGGTTTTTTATAAGTATTTAGGTTATTTAAATATTATTTTTTATCTATTAACTTTTAAAATCCAATTTTATAATGTTTTTCGCTATTTTTTAGCATAGATAATTATTTCGATTTAAGTGTGCAGGTCATAGGTCATTAACGGAAAACAAGTCATTTTGGTACTAAGTACATTTTATCACTTTTTCAAACTCATTAAAACTTGTGAAAAAAAGAATCTATGGAGTTCTCTTTATGCCCTTTTCAGACTCCTTAAAAATGAAAATATCGTCGAGTACTTGATTGTTCAAACTCATAAAAGTAAATGAACAACCGTCTATTCAGTATAATTTTACCCCTTTTACGGACTGCATTATTTTACTCGTTTCAGGCTTGCGGGACTCAATTTACAAAAAATGACATTGTGGATTTTAGTTATGTTTTTCTCCTGCCTCCCTAAGACTAAAAAACACAGAGATTTACTTTCTTCGGGCTCATTAAAGTTTTACAGTTAAAGAGCTTAACTAGTTTTCTTTTTGTGTCTTTTCAAACTCTTTAAACATGAAAATGACATCGAGTTCCCCCTTTACTGGACTCGTAAAATTAAATAGTACATAACTTGTTAAGCATGACAAGACTGAACCACTCCTTCCTAGGGTTCATAAAAAATACTTGGAAGGACTCAAATGAAGGATGAGCTTACAGGACAAGCATATGTTATCCTCCTCAAGCTTGTAAAAAATAAAGAGTTACTTTCGAGTAATGGTGGGGGGAAAGTGAGAAAGAATCTTTGTTTTTGTTTTATAAAAGGTAGTATGTCACTCTTGAATATGACACTTTGTCACTTTTGTGTCCAGGTTGGGAAATCCATTTGCCTCTCATCTGACCATACCTCTTTGAAAGTCTTCAGTTGGTTTGGATTTTATTTTTGAGTCAAGTGCTACCAAGTCATCATGTCGTGTCTCTGATATGTCCAAGAGAAGTTTAACCTCAGTAAAATTACTTTTCTAGTCTTCACCTTCAATTGCATTGACCATCCCTAACTCAATCCTGAATTAATCTAAATTGTTGTTCTTCAAAACTTGCCATGAGTTTCATGTTGTAGGCCCTCCTGCGACAGATCGCTTCCTATCGACTTCAACTCACTATATAGGAATTTCATCTAGAAACATTTAATACCTTGGACCCCACATGCTTTAATGGCAGGTTTCTCACCTTCGATGATAGGTTCTCATCATTGACCTTTGATCGAATGTCTCTATGAGTGTTCGACATCAGCACATTGATTCACACTTTATAGATTGTATTGGATGTACCTTGAGATCCATTGTCATTATTGGTGGTTTCTCTCGCACTTGTTAACGTTTCACATCATTGACAAGTAATCAAGTGGTTTCTACCATGTTCGACTTCAAGACATTCACTCACATGGCTAGATTCGTACTACGGATCAAGAGATGGAGAACAAGACCCTGGATCTCATTTAATCCATCCAGGTTGCGTGGAGTTATTAAATATTCATGATTGTAAACATAGATCCTGTTAGCGCTTGAGATTTCACCCTAGGCTGAGGAAGGTAAACCTTCAAGGCAACATCAAACCATTTCAACTCGTAGCTAGCCCTAAGGGGTATGAGAAGGCTCTCTCCGGTCTATCTCGGCAAATTTTCAATGGGGTGAGATGACCAACAAGTTAACACTGATATTAGGCTAGTAAACTGATTAGGAAGGTTGATTTAAAGTTTTTTGGGTTTTTGGTGGCAATTGGAGGGAGTGCAATTCAGGGTGCGGGGATTGAGCTCAGTTTTTGCAGGTGGGTCTTTGGGGCAAGGTAGGAGTTTGTGCTGATGCCTTTAGCTGAGATGGATGATCAAAGAAGAAAGAATAGAAGCTAAAGAGGGCAAACAATGACTTTGAATCCTCTCTAGACAGTGGAAAACATAAACATTAAACAAATTTGAAAGTTGAGCATGGCAAGCATGAATTCAAACTTTATCACTTCATTTGTTTAATAAGTTGCAGTAAAGAAAGAGATGGAACACATAAACACACTTAAAATTACAATAAGAGAACACACCATCAACACAATAGTCCACAAGAATCCCAATGATGTCTGCAAAACCCTGGTCTTCCCTTTCCTCAAATTGCAGAGATACAAGTAAAATATACAATAGGAGCTTCTCCCTCAAGAGTCCAATCCCTGAAAATGAGCAAGAGAAGGCATAATATAGATGATCTAACTCCTTTCCCCACCTCTAGGGGTCGAGCTCAGCTTCCTAGGAGCTGTTTCAACTAATTCTAAACTGAGCACTAGATAATAGGCAGTCAAAACAACTTGCCTCTAAAACTTAGGTAATCTATCCATGCATTAAATATTCACTATTTACATCAAAGAAACTTCTAGAAGTGTCAAAGGAGAGTAAATGTGTCCAAGTGCTATGAAAATTACACAAAAATCCATCATTTACATGCCTCAAAAGTCAACCAAAGTAAAAACAGTGTTTTGCTGGCCGAACTGGTCAAAACAGTGAAATTTCCCTGAGTGGTCGCGCCCCTCACTTTGACTGGTCGTGCGCATTGAAAGCTCTGTTTGAGGGCCTTCCCGGTGTCCAAATCAGGTGCACGATAGCTCATTGGAAAGGTATGTGAGTCTACTTTCCAACCCCACTAGAATTTCTGAATTTGGAGTTGATTTGTCCCCCCAAAAGTCATTTCTCCCAAGGCAGCTTTCTGCAACTCAAAAAAGGGGCAGAAAGTCAAAATTTGCATGTATTTTGAGCTTTTGGAAGCCCAAATCTTCATAAAATCTGAAACCCATCCATAGGAAAGTGTATTTTTGCATGAAAATTCCAAAAATGTATAGTTTTCCACATTCTGAGCTTTCCCCATGACTGGTCGCGCGCGGGGTGAGACCACTCAAATGGCCAAAACCTGTAAAATTCTCAAAAATGCCAAAAATGTCTCAAAACTCTCAAAATTTCTTGGGTTTGCTGCTAGGAGGAGGCTAATGAGTATCATGGTGAGTGAGAGAGGCCTCAGCCAAGATACGGAGCGGGTTGGTCTTCTTCTTCCTCCTGCGGGCCTCAGACAACTTCCTTTGGAGTATCTTCATCTTTGATTTGCAAACATGCATTCTCGCCCAATAATGATTTTTCATGTTCCGTAGCAACCTCTTGTCTTGGTCGGATTTCTCCAACAGTCTCTCCAAGTGTGCATTCACACGGATAAGCATGGATTCCCTCTCCTTGGGCAGCAAGTCACCGGGCCTCCTACGGTTGATGACTCGGTCACTTCGAATCCTCCACAGCTCATCCAACTCTTTCTCATCCTCAAGTTGCTTGTTGCGCTGCTCAAGATAGTTTATTGTCCATTGGGCCATGTCGAGCTTTTGCTGTAACAAGCGGTTTTCCGCCTCTCTCTGTCGGATGATCTCATGCAAATCTAAAGTGAGGGAGCGAGCATCAAGGTTAATGAAATCATGATGTGTATCGCCAACTCTCTCGTCCTCAACCATGGGCTGCTTGCCCTCCCGTACTGCCTCTGCTGATGAAGAATGCGAGGCCCCTTCCACCTGATGTGGAGATAACACTCGCTGACCTGTAGATGATGATGGCGAGACCCCTTCCACCTGCTGTGGGGAAAGTACTCGTCGAGCTGCTGCAAACAAGGTCCTGTGACCTCTCTGGTAGGTGACCTGAGGTGAGGAAGCAACCTGTCTTGGAACAATGATCTCGGGCTGGTGAGATGGACCTCCCTCCTCATAAATGACCTCTGGCTCTGGGTGTGGCTGTGGTGGCACTGTAAAGAACTCATGAGAAATGAAGTCTGCCCATGGAATGCCCTGCTGACTCAACTGATGGGAAACAATGAGCTGGATGAGACCATGATGGCACAAACTCCTATGCTGCTGAGCTGGGGACTGCCTCTGAAACACGAACACCATCCTCTGAATGTCCTGGAAGAAGAAAACCGGGATGTTCATCATCCTCACTCGGGTAAAGTGCATCAACAGGCGAATGTGACAAGAGAAGACCGGTGAAAATCTTCCCTTGCATGTGAAGTAATGCATGATAAGCCGCATGATCGGAGCATACTCCCCCCGGAGGAATCTGAAGGGAAAGACCCCTGACAAGTGACTCATGAATGCTGGCCTGACATATGGCTCAAAATAAACATAATCCAGCATTTTGCGCTTGGGCCACACCTCACCCACATTTGGTATCCCGGTAGCCTCTGAAATCACCTCCGAAGATAGTATAAAATTCACCCCTGCAAGAGTGACCTACCCATCATGAAGGTGCAAAACAAATAAGCGGGCCAACTCCCTGTGGTGCTGAATCTGGGCAAGCCTCTCAAAGAACTGAAAACATGACATATAACGGAAACAATGCACTACCATAGGACAGGCCTACAATTCTACCAAAGAGGTGGGTTCCTCTCTCCTATGATGACCACCTTTGCCACCCTTACGAGGCCTCTGCTGTACCTCGATCTCTGTGGAAGAAGACCGGTCATCACCTTGCTCATAGGTTTCAGTGGTTGACATGGTGCTTTTGAGCAAAGTGAAGCAAATAGATAGAGTAAACTGCTGCCCTTGCCTGCAAAAATGCTGAGAAGTGGGAAAAAATCATAAGGGAAATGTTAGGGGAGGGATTTTTAATAAGGAATGGGAAAATATGTAAAAACAGGGATTTTTAAGGGATAATTCACAAAATGTCAAACATATCATCTCATCTTCCATCATTAGGAAATCATTTGCAAAGAAATACTTTATTGGGGAAAATACGTATGATAGTCATCAAGGGAAAGGACATGCATTTGCAACAGGAGTATAGGACAGCATAGATAGCTTGCTCCTTTGAGTTTTTTGTTTTTTCAATGTACATCATAAGGTAAACAGTGTTTTTCAAAGGATTTTATGTACATTTAGTCATAGGGGAACAAGGCTTCTTTTACATCTTGTCATAAGGGAAAAAGGGATCTTAATTGAACAGGATTTTAGGGAAGGGGTAGAGAGGAAAACAGGGCTTAGTTTTGGGGAGACACAACAATATTCTTTTGCAAACAATATTTACAGCAATATGTCCATTTTATACATATACACAACTGCATTTTTCTTGTTTTTGCTGGGGATATGCAACAGCAGTGTGTCTTCTATTTTCCAATGACTATGCACAGCAACATCTTTTTTTTATTTGGTCATTTTGCCATATTATTGCTCTTTTCTCTTTTTACATAACATTTTTTATCCTTGATGTTGTTCATTTATTTTCCTGGCCGTGTGGAGGGTATTAGGGTTTGGGTAGAATACATGAAAGGGCATTAGGGTTTTGTAAAGGGATTTGGGGGAGGGATAGGGTTTTAGGAATTTTGGGATGAGAGATTTAGTATTTATTGCAAATGAGATAAGATATAAACATATTATGACATTTGTGAATTTAATAGGAAACAAGGAGGGAATAAATAGGGATTTAAAGCCTTGAAAAAACATCAACCCTAGCATAATGCCTACATGAACAAGCAATCACCCAAATCCATTTCTCCTTACATTTCTTGGTGATAAACATATATATGCAAGCCCATCATTTCATGTTTCAAGCATTCAAACGCACTAGAAGACCCTACCTCGATCAGTTGAGCAAGCAAGAGGGCGATTTAGTTGATTTGGAGTGGTTTTGTAGAAGACAGCTTGAGTGGTCGCGCCCCTGCTCTGAGTGGTCGCGCCCTGCCTGAGTGGTCGCGCCCTTTAGAAAAATACACTGCAGAGGGGTCGCTGAGTGGTCGCGCCCTACCCAACTGGTCGCGCACTGAGCCTGAGTGGTCACGCCCCTGAGAATGACTCCAACTTTCTGCAAATCGCCTCTTTTGACCTCTCACTCGTTTTTGCAAGCTCTCAAATGCATAATGAGGTTGTTTAGAGGGAAATTTACTCTTTATAGGCCCAATTTGAAAAAATTAACTTACCAAACCCACTTTCTAATGTTTTTGTTTTGACATTCACTTTTAACACTGTTTTGAGTTCACTTTGTCCTGAATTTGATCTTTTGAGTGCTTTAACTCCGTTCTTTTTGCAGGTTGACCATTTGATGGACTCTGGCGAGGAGACCAGGGTTATTGCCGGCATTTTGAAGAATTTTGAAAATTTTCCTTATTTTTTGCAAATTTCACATGACCTTGGGTTTAAAAACAGGGTTTTTAAATCCAAGGTATAAATGAGTTGTACCTGATGAAAAATATCAATGGAACATATTTACATACCTCCTTCCGGCTTGCTGGGGACTATTAGACTTCTGACTCATGACCTTGCAATGATTTTTGACCAAAACCCTAGACCTAAGACTTGGGACTTCAAGACAAAAATAAAACAAGTGTAACACAAGCTCATTAAATGATATGTCCTGATCCAGCAAAGCCAAGAAGGGAACAAGGACCAGCTCCTCCATCAGTTTTATGGCATGCCTAATGGAATGCAAAACTGACATCGATGAGACACCTACTTATGCATATGCAAAGAGTTTTTTGATCACTGATGGAGGGCATCATGACCGACACTAACATTGGCTCCAATGGGGATGGTAGCTCCTTGGAGGTGCCAAGAACCTTAGACCTCTGGGAGAGCAGACCAGTGCCTTATCCATTGGGCAATGGAGTCATTATTTAACAAACAATACAAGACTTTGACTCATTTATTGAATGAAAACTTGACTGAAACTTAACTAGAACTTGACTCAAACCGACTCGATGGCAAACTGAAATAACTTGAAAAACTCACTCAACAGACCAAACACAAATGACTCATGATTGACTTAACTAAAACAAGAACTTACAAAGCTTATTGAAGGGCAGCAGTCCATCAAGATTTGAAATCATGATGACAACCACCTGCATGCTAATGAAATATGTACAATCATGTATAATGAGCTTTCCAATGTAACCAATCCAGCAGATGGCTACATACCAAATTTCTGCTCTCGCTTATCTCGAGCAGGCGAAACGATGAACCTGTAGGCAACTCAAAATAACCACTGAAACCAAAGCTTATGATAATGAACCAGGCAACATTTATCTTTTCTAATGCTTGCAGAAGAATGCCAAAGGGATCTTGATAATCCTGAAGCACTACCTTGTTTGGAGATCCAGCTGCAAAAATATAAGTACTCCCTTCATTCTGATATGAAAGAACAGTGGGTTGCTGATTGATAGGAAGGCACAGAGAGGTATAAGCTTCTGCCATATGAGTGTTGGCTGTAAATTCCTTGACCGTGAAAAATTTTGACATATTATCTCTTTCAAGCTTATATTCCTCAATTTCATGGTCTAGGTCATTCTTAAACAGAAAACAATCCTCAAGATCATCAAACATGACAGCCTCATCATCTTCATCAAAGAAAATATTATATGTTTGCTGATCTATAAAATTAATTACAAGACTGTCATCATTTTCAAAAGAGGAAGAAGTTTCACCAACACTTTTGTGACCATGTGCACACTGCCGATTTTCTTTAGCTTGGGTTGTAGCATGACCTTTCAAAAGCTGATCTATCTCCTCTTCAGACAAAGGAGATAAGACTTTCTGTTTCCCTTTGCTCAAACAAGTCTTGTCTTCTTGAAATAACATTTCAAAACATGAAAAATCTGAATGACAGTCCTGATCTTCTGAAACTTGGAAACATTGTTGATCATCTTCATATGACATGGCAATCAAACTATCATTTATTACTGAGTTATTGAAAGGAGATTCATCACTTACTTGCACAAAGATCTCACCTTGTTGTTCATGAACATCTGAATCCAAAACTCTGTCTATGATCTCAACAGTAGAGCTCTCTTTGATGGGCTTCAGCACAAGATATTCTTGGTCACCATGATCTGAATTTTGATCTGAAATAGCTGAGTTGACTGCATTACATTCTAAAATTGAATCTTGGCTACCTTGCACGCTGTCTTCTTCTATGGGCAGATCTGAAACAAGCTCTTCTCTTTCATCAATTACAACCATATGGCCATCTTCAACCTGCTAATCTTGGCAAGTATCCTCTAAGATTTCGGTGTGCTGCTGAAATGGCTTTTCATACAGGGCTTCCATGATCTCTTCATCCATGAAATTATCATCTTCATAAAACTTCTCAAGGCTTTCAATAAAACTATAAGCATGCTTGCAACAGTCTTGAACTAGATGTAATGATGGATAAGAGTCCATATATCTTTCAATGAACATAGCATGAAAATCCTTTAAACAGTAAATACAAGCAGGCGGCAAACTTTCATACCATGATTGGGCTGCACCTTCCAGAGTGGCCAAGAATATCTTCATCAAGCAATCTTCAGGAAAATCAACCTTCAACTTGCGAATATGCATGTGAAATCTAACTAGATGTAAAGCAGCATCCTTCTTACCATCATCATTAAATATAGGCAGATTCCTTGACCAATCTACCTTCGGAATTTTATTCGGAAAACCGGGAATGTGATCTCGGCTCAAGGGAGCATATCTTCTTGCGATCCGATCCATCTTGAAAATCTCAAAGCTACTGATCTTCCTGCAGTGAAGTCACCATGAAGCATAGGTCTCTGGAGTTTTCAGTGAAGGAGTCGCCAGTGAATGATTTCAGCCTTTCAAGTGTCTGATCGTTGTCCACTATCAACAATCAGATCTGAAATTGATACATGTACTGGGGTAAAAAATGCAAATGAAGTGTTGTATTCACAAGCTCACGGAGATGGACTGAAGCAGCGTTTATCTACTAACGCTGATGTAAAACAAGAGCGTTTTCGAAGGCTACCTGGCGTAACTTCAGGCTCCGTCTAAGACATATGAAACAAACACATCAATCCACAAACAAATTTGTTCTCCCCAGTATGGTCGCCAGTATGTTAGTGCTTGATATTTCACCCTAGGCTGAGGAAGGTAAACCTTCAAGGCAACATCAAACCATTTCACCTCGTAGCTAGCCCTACGGGGTATGAGAAGGCTCTCTCCGGTCTATCTCGGCAAATTTTCAATGGGGTGAGATGACCAACAAGTTAACACTGATATTAGGCTAGTAAACTGATTAGGAAGGTTGATTTAAAGTTTTTTGGGTTTTTGGTGGCAATTGGAGGGAGTGCAATTCAGGGTGCGGGGATTGAGCTCAGTTTTTGCAGGTGGGTCTTTGGGGCAAGGTAGGAGTTTGTGCTGATGCCTTTAGCTGAGATGGATGATCAAAGAAGAAAGAAGAGAAGCTAAAGAGGGCAAACAATGACTTTGAATCCTCTCTAGACAGTGGAAAACATAAACATTAAACAAATTTGAAAGCTGAGCATGGCAAGCATGAATTCAAACTTTATCACTTCATTTGTTTAATAAGCTGCAGTAAAGAAAGAGATGGAACACATAAACACACTTAAAATTACAATAAGAGAACACACCATCAACACAATAGTCCACAAGAATCCCAATGATGTCTGCAAAACCCTGGTCTTCCCTTTCCTCAAATTGCAGAGATACAAGTAAAATATACAATAGGAGCTTCTCCCTCAAGAGTCCAATCCCTGAAAATGAGCAAGAGAAGGCATAATATAGATGATCTAACTCCTTTCCCCACCTCTATGGGTCGAGCTCAGCTTCATAGGAGCTGTTTCAACTAATTCTAAACTGAGCACTAGATAATAGGCAGTCAAAACAACTTGCCTCTAAAACTTAGGTAATCTATCCATGCATTAAATATTCACTATTTACATCAAAGAAACTTCTAGAAGTGTCAAAGGAGAGTAAATGTGTCCAAGTGCTATGAAAATTACACAAAAATCCATCATTTACATGCCTCAAAAGTCAACCAAAGTAAAAACAGTGTTTTGCTGGCCGAACTGGTCAAAACAGTGAAATTTCCCTGAGTGGTCGCACCCCTCACTTTGACTGGTCGCGCGCATTGACAGCTCTGTTTGAGGGCCTTCCTGGTGTCCAAATCAGGTGCAAGATAGCTCATTGGAAAGGTATGTGAGTCTACTTTCAAACCCCACTAGAATTTCTGAATTTGGAGTTGATTTGACCCCTCAAAAGTCATTTCTCCCATGGCAGCTTTCTGCAACTCAAAAAAGGGGCAGAAAGTCAAAATTTGCATGTATTTTGAGCTTTTGGAAGCCCAAATCTTCATAAAATCTGAAACCCGTCCATAGGCAAGTGTATTTTTGCATGAAAATTCCAAAAATGTAGAGTTTTCCCCATTCTGAGCTTTCCCCATGACTGGTCGCGCGCGGGGTGAGACCACTCAAATGGCCAAAACCTGTAAAATTCTCAAAAATGCCAAAAATGTCTCAAAACTCTCAAAATTTCTTGGGTTTGCTGCTAGGAGGAGGCTAATGAGTATCATGGTGAGTGAGAGAGGCCTCAGCCAAGATACGGAGCGGGTTGGTCTTCTTCTTCCTCCTGCGGGCCTCGGACAACTTCCTTTGGAGTATCTTCATCTTTGCTTTGCAAACATGCATTCTCGCCCAATAATGATTTTTCATGTTCCGTAGCAACCTCTTGTCTTGGTCAGCTTTCTCCAACAGTCTCTCCAAGTGTGCATTCACACGGATAAGCATGGATTCCCTCTCCTTGGGCAGCAAGTCACCGGGCCTCCTACTTTGATGACTCGGTCACTTCGAATCCTCCACAGCTCATCCAACTCTTTCTCATCCTCAAGTTGCTTGTTGCGCTGCTCAAGATAGTTTATTGTCCATTGGGCCATGTCGAGCTTTTGCTGTAACAAGCGGTTTTCTGCCTCTCTCTGTCGGATGATCTCATGTAAATCTGAAGTGAGGGAGCGAGCATCAAGGTTAATTAAATCATGATGTGTATCGCCAACTCTCTCGTCCTCAACCATGGGCTGCTTGCCCTCCCGTACTGCCTCTGCTGATGAAGAATGCGAGGCCCCTTCCACCTGATGTGGAGATAACACTCGCTGACCTGTAGATGATGATGGTGAGACCCCTTCCACCTGCTGTGGGGAAAGTACTCGTCGAGCTGCTGTAAACAAGGTCCTGTGACCTCTCTGGTAGGTGACCTGAGGTGAGGAAGCAACCTGTCTCGGAACAATGATCTCGGGCTGGTGAGATGGACCTCCCTCCTCATAAATGACCTCTGGCTCTAGGTGTGGCTGTGGTGGCACTTTAAAGAACTCATGAGAAATGAAGTCTGCCCATGGAATGCCCTGCTGACTCAACTGATGGGAAACAATGAGCTGGATGAGACCATGATGGCACAAACTCCTATGCTGCTGAGCTGGGGACTGCCTCTGAAACACGGACACCATCCTCTGAATATCCTGGAAGAAGAAAACCGGGATGTTCATCATCCTCACTCGGGTAAAGTGCATCAACAGGCGAATGTGACAAGAGAAGACCTGTGAAAATCTTCCCTCGCATGTGAAGTAATGCATGATAAGCCGCATGATCGGAGCATACTCCCCCCGGAGGAATCTGAAGGGAAAGACCCCTGACAAGTGACTCATGAATGCTGGCCTGACATATGGCTCAAAATAAACATAATCCAGCATTTTGCGCTTGGGCCACACCTCACCCACATTTGGTATCCCAGTAGCCTCTGAAATCACCTCCGGAGATAGTACAAAATTCACCCCTGCAAGAGTGACCTGCCCATCATGAAGGTGAAAAAAAAATAAGCGGGCCAACTCCCTGTAGTGCTGAATCTGGGCAAGCCTCTCACAGAACTGAAAACATGACATATAACGGAAACAATGCACTGCCATAGGACAGGCCTGCAATTCTGCCAAAGAGGTGGGTTCCTCTCTCCTATGATGACCACCTTTGCCACCCTTACGAGGCCTCTGCTGTACCTCGATCTCTGTGGAAGAAGACCGGTCATCACCTTGCTCATAGGTTTCAGTGGTTGACATGGTGCTTTTGAGCAAAGTGAAGCAAATAGATAGAGTAAACTGCTGCCCTTGCCTGCAAAAATGCTGAGAAGTATGCTGATTTCAAGGGGAAAAAATCATAAGGGAAATGTTAGGGGAGGGATTTTTAATAAGGAATGGGAAAATATGTAAAAACAGGTATTTTTAAGGGATAATTCACAAAATGTCAAACATATCATCTCATCTTCCATCATTAGGAAATCATTTGCAAAGAAATACTTTATTGGGGAAAATACGTATGATAGTCATCAAGGGAAAGGACATGCATTTGCAACAGGAGTATAGGACAGCATAGATAGCTTGCTCCTTTGAGTTTTTTGTTTTTTCAATGTACATCATAAGGTAAACAGTGTTTTTCAAAGGATTTTATGTACATTTAGTCATAGGGGAACAAGGCTTCTTTTACATCTTGTCATAAGGGAAAAAGGGATCTTAATTGAATAGGATTTTAGGGAAGGGGTAGAGAGGAAAACAGGGCTTAGTTTTGGGGAGACACAACAATATTCTTTTGCAAACAATATTTACAGCAATATGTCCATTTTATACATATACACAGCTGCATTTTTCTTGTTTTTGCTATGGATATGCAACAGCAGTGTGTATTCTATTTTCCAATGACTATGCACAGCAACATCTTTTTTTTATTTGGTCATTTTGCCATATTATTGCTCTTTTCTCTTTTTACATAACATTTTTTATCCTTGCTGTTGTTCATTTATTTTCCTGGCCGTGTGGAGGGTATTAGGGTTTGGGTAGAATACATGAAAGGGCATTAGGGTTTTGTAAAGGGATTTGGGGGAGGGATAGGGTTTTAGGAATTTTGGGATGAGAGATTTAGTATTTATTGCAAATGAGATAAGATATAAACATATTATGACATTTGTGAATTTAATAGGAAACAAGGAGGGAATAAATAGGGATTTAAAGCCTTGAAAAAACATCAACCCTAGCATAATGCCTACATGAACAAGCAATCACCCAAATCCATTTCTCCTTACATTTCTTGGTGATAAACATATATATGCAAGCCCATCATTTCATGTTTCAAGCATTCAAACGCACTAGAAGACCCTACCTCGATCAGTTGAGCAAGCAAGAGGGCGATTTAGTTGATTTGGAGTGGTTCTGTAGAAGACAGCTTGAGTGGTCGCGCCCCTGCTCTGAGTGGTCACGCCCTGCCTGAGTGGTCGCGCCCTTTAGAAAAATACACTACAGAGGGGTCGCTGAGTGGTCGCGCCCTACCCAACTGGTCGCGCACTGAGCCTGAGTGGTCGCGCCCCTGAGAATGACTCCAACTTTCTGCAAATCGCCTCTTTTGACCTCTCACTCGTTTTTGCAAGCTCTCAAATGCATAATGAGGCTATTTAGAGGGAAATTTACTCTTTATAGGCCCAATTTGAAAAAATTAACTTACCAAACCCACTTTCTAATGTTTTTGTTTTGACATTCACTTTTAACACTGTTTTGAGTTCACTTTGTCCTGAATTTGATCTTTTGAGTGCTTTAACTCCGTTCTTTTTGCAGGTTGACCATCTGATGGACTCTGGCGAGGAGACCAAGGTTATTGCCGGCATTTTGAAGAATTTTGAAAATTTTCCTTATTTTTTGCAAATTTCACATGACCTTGGGTTTAAAAACAGGGTTTTTAAATCCAAGGTATAAATGAGCTGTACCTGATGAAAAATATCAATGGAACATATTTACATACCTCCTTCCGGCTTGCTGGGGACTATTAGACCTCTGACTCATGACCTTGCAGTGATTTTTGACCAAAACCCTAGACCTAAGACTTGGGACTTCAAGACAAAAATAAAACAAGTGTAACACAAGCTCATTAAATGATATGTCCTAATCCAGCAAAGCCAAGAAGGGAACAAGGACCAGCTCCTCCATCAGTTTTATGGCATGCCTAATGGAATGCAAAACTGACATCGATGAGACACCTACTTATGCATATGCAAAGAGTTTTTTGATCACTGATGGAGGGCATTATGACCGACACTAACATTGGCTCCAATGGGGATGGTAGCTCCTTGGAGGTGCCAAGAACCTTAGACCTCTAGGAGAGCAGACCAGTGCCTTATCCATTGGGCAATGGAGTCATTATTTAACAAACAATACAAGACTTTGACTCATTTATTGAATAAAAACTTGACTGAAACTTAACTAGAACTTGACTCAAACCGACTCGATGGCAAACTGAAATAACTTGAAAAACTCACTCAACAGACCAAACACAAATGACTCATGATTGACTTAACTAAAACAAGAACTTACAAAGCTTATTGAAGGGCAGCAGTCCATCAAGATTTGAAATCATGATGACAACCATTTGTCCGCAAGAGGGATTAGTCCATATAACACCATTTGAATATGGAATTAAATCTCCTCCTCTAAGTAGCTAGATAAGTAATGTCTAAACCTTGTCATATGAGTTGACACTCCATTGTATATGTACCAAAAACCTATGGACATGGCGCTAGAGATTCAATACATGAGATCTTATTCATCATACAACCCAAAAGAAAAAGCCAAATTATTTTTGTCTTTGAGTCATTTTACGACCATATATAGAAATTTGTGAACTCATATATTCTGAAGAAATTAATAAATTGGGTTATAAAACCCTTGTGCTTTCTCTTCCAAGCCCTACGTTGATTTAATCTTGCAAAACCATTTTGTGGAAAACCCTTTGCCCTAAATCTGCTCTGATACCATGTGAAATTTCCATGAATCTACAGCAACTGGATATTTATCTCCTAACTTATACAATTTATTTGTCTTTTGTAATTCACTTATAGAAAATATTGATAATTTCACTACTACAATTCTTCACAAATAAAATAAGTTGAGGAAAATAAAATATTAGAACTAAGAAATAATGCACACACACAATAAATCTAACACCAATATTTTTGTACAATCATCCTTGGTAAAACTCCGAAGGGAAAACCAATGTAGCAGATGAGGGTTTTATTATTAATAATCTTTAACCATTTGAGAGTACATTGATTTTCTTGCTTGATTATAGCAAAGCTTTAACAAATAATAATATCCACTAGAAAAATAATTTGGAGACATAAAGTATCCTCTACAAATCGAATTAGCCTCTCCCAAGCACTTTCACAGCCTGCTAGAAATGTGCATTGCAGCTCCGAAATAATTTGCACATCCTATGGGATCACATCCCTGCAAATCATTTAGCCTCCTTAAGCTACTCGCAACTCCTTTGATAATTATTTTGACAACTAGAAGTGGAAATATTGCTCTTGCTATATGCACTGGGTAACTGGCTACTCGCACTAGGTCAATCAGCCTCCACTATAAATAAATTAGGCCTCCTCTTCCTGCCACAAAGACACTGAAAAATATTAGGATATTTTCTTTGGAATATTTCTCCAAAATCTATGTTGAAACCCTGCTACTAGTGTCTCCCTCTTCTTCAACTGTGCCCTTGATAAATCACTGTAACTGGGAAAGTGGAATTGCTTGAATATCTTGTGTTTATTCTCCAAACCCTGTCGACATGCTCTTATAATCTTACTTTGGGAAACCAATGACCATGATCATCTATCTATCAATGGAAAATATCATCTTGAATCCATCAAGTGACTTTTCTGGGACTCTTTAGAGAAAATTTGATTTTCCTTAATTAATCTGATTTAATTAACCAATTTTCCTAACTTAGACTTAGGAAACATTTAATATAATTAAGCGATTTCTAAGGTGTTTCTTGTGAAACCTTTTCTGGGTCTTGGAGATCTTATGTTTTTTAACCTCTTAAACACAATAAATACTAGAAAACCTATTTTTTCTACCAAAAAATAACACTCCATCCTAGCGATGGAGGTGTTCTCCACTACTCCCATATTGTCCCTGAAGAAGACAATTTTTCTTACCCAAGGCTTTTGTGAGTATATATGCAACATGTTGATCTATGGGAACATGTTATAGTTGAATTGATCCACACTACACACAATCTCTGATGAAAGTGGTAGCTTATGTTGATATGCTTCGACCTATCATAAAACACAGTATTCTTAGAGAGCCTGATGCAACTCTAATTATCATAGTAGATATTGGTCGAGTCCATCTATTGACCAAAAAAGCCCACTCACATCTTCTTAAGCCAAATAGCTTCGCATATGTCCATGCTAATTTCCATGTATTATACCTCTCCAGAAGTCAATGCCACATACTTCTACTTCCTACTACACTAAGAGACAACCCTTAATCCAATATTGAAGCAACACCTTGAAGTGCTCTTCTGATCCACTGAGTTGCCTCCCCAGTGGGCATTTGTATATCCACATAAACTAACATCATCACCTTGATTAAATCTCACACCATACCCGAATTTATCGCGCAAGTACCACAATATATGTCTCATCGTTGACCAATGCACCCTCTTTGGTTCCACCATAAACTGAATAAGAGTGTGGACCGTGAAATAGTTGTCTGGAATTATGTTAACCATATACACAAACGATCAATGAGTTGTCTATACAATGTTGGGTCCACATCTACATCCTTTGATACATCTATATTCCTTTAGTTAATAATCATAAGTGTGGACATGAACTACAGTTCTGCATTTTGAACCTCTTTAGGATCTCCATAATATATTTCCCTTGCCTAAGGAATATCTCCCCATCCATTTTCCATACTTCCAAGCCTAGAAAGTAGTGCATTAGTCCCAAATCCTTCATCTCAAATTATACTTCCATGTCCCTCTTGCAATCCTTTATGACCCCTGATTACCCTATCAACAAGAGATCATCCACATATAACGCTAGGATTAGTGTCTCACCTCCAACCAACAAATAATAGAGATTAGAGTTTACTTTGCTATTTACGAAGCCCATCTATTGCAAGTAGTTGTTAGTCTGAGCATACCATACCCTGGGAACCTGTTTGACCTTGTATAGTGCTCTCTTCAATTTTCACGTGTGTGTCTCTCTCATGTGTCTCGAAGCCCTATGGTTGTCCTATATATACCTTCTACACTATCACGTCATTCAAGAATGTTGCCTTGATGTCTATCTAGTGAATTTGACATCCCATCTATGTTGCTAGAGATATCATTTCTTGGATGGAAGTATATATGGCTACTGGTTCAAATCTCCTTTCATAATATATACCTTTCTTCTACGCATACCCTTTGACCATGAACCTATCCTTGTACTTCTCTAAAATTCCATCTACATTGTACTTAATCTTGTAAATCCATCTGGACTATATAACTAACCTATCCGCAAGTCTATGCATGATCTCCCATACATTTTTTGTCATGATGGAGCTATATTCCTCCACCATAGCATCCTTCCACACCTAATTTTTTTCAACCTCCTCATAACTAAAAGGTTCCTTGTCGATGACCTATGTCACCAATTCCTTATACATGTCTATCTCTCTACACTCCCTCTTGCCCATCTTAGGAGTTCCCAAAAACTCTTACGTATCCTTCAGCATCTTATGAACTTCTCTTTTGGTTCTACAACTGGTGCTGGGTTGAACTTAGATCTCCTCTTCCTACCCATGTTGCTTTGTTTGCTATGAACTACTAGGGTCAACTACACCTAAGCTAGTTCTTGTACTGGTAACCATATGCATGCTTTGGTGTCCATGTGACTGTCCCTACTGATATTGCTACTCAACCCTTGGAGATTTTGTTGGCTCACTTTGATCACCTGTTGGAAACTCGTGAGATATCCTAAATCTTTTCTCCTCCTAGAACTTCACATCCTATCTCACGAAGATCCTTCTACTTCTTGGAGCATAGATCATGTATGCCTTGGAAATTTCATTATACCCAACGAAATATCCATTTTATGCAGTATGATCTAACTCAGTGTGTTTCTCATTTATCACATGGTAGTATGCTATACTACCAAATATTTTCAAGTGACTGGACTCTAGTTTCTTCCCTGTGAGGACCCCCTCTGGTGTTATCGTCCCAAACGCCCTCTGAGGGACCTTATTTTGTATGTACATTGTTGTGATACATGCCTTTTCCCATAATAACATGGGAATATCATGGTCATACAATGTACATCGTTGTGCTACATGCCTCTGCCCATAAGAACATGGGAATATCATGTTCATATAGCATATCCTGTGTTGCCTTAACTATAGTTTTGTTCTTCTGCTTCGCTACTCCATTATGTTGTGGATTGTATGGAGTTTCCCACTCCCTCCTAATTCCCTCCTTCGTACAAAACCCTATGAAGTCATTATTTGTGTATTCTCCTCCATTGTCTTTATGAAACACCTGATCTTTTTCCTTGACATGTTTTCCAAAAGAGCCTTGAACTCTTGAAAGTGACTGAAGGCCTTGTCATTGGTCTTCAAAAAGAAGATCTAGGTCTTCCTAGACTAGTCATATATGAAGGTTATGAAATACTCATACCCTCTAAGAGATATAGTGGAAATTGGGCCACAAATATATGGATGTGCAAGCTACAACACACCATCTTCTCTATTGTCACTTCTTGGGAACGCTACCTTAGCAAATTTCCCAAGCTTGCACCCCCTACACACATCATCATGTTTTGTGCTTAATTCTAGAAACGAATCATTGTCTCCTTGAGCATATTCAGTGCTCCATGGTATAAATGTCCCATTCTCCTGTCCACAACTCACTTAAGTCTCTTCCACTCCTACTGTTGTTGCTAACTAGTGCCTTTGGAGAATCAAGCTGCAACCTATAAATATTGGTTCTTCAAACCCCAATATGTGTCACCTTCCTCCAACTTTGTTGTTAAATTAACACCTTTTTCCCTATGAAGTAGACTTAAAACCCCTTATCTTATAGTGCAGAAACTAAAATCAGTGTCATTCCCAAACCTATAACATGCAAGACATCTGTAATGTTGGTGTTATTTCCCAACTCCCTCTGAATATTTATGGTACCTCTCCCAACTTGAGTACACTTCATTTTGTTTCCCATATGAATCTAGAAGTCCATCTCCTCCTCCCTGAAGCTGGAGAAATAATCTCTAACCCCCACCATATGAGTTGGCACTCCACTATATATGTACCAAACACTTGTGAACATGGAGCTAGAGAGGCAAGCCATGAGATTTTATTCATCTGCCAAACAGGAAGGAAACGCCAAATTATAATGATATCTGAGTCTTTTTGCGACCATCTCTAGAACATTTTTGAACTAAAATATATGAGAGAAAATATTAAATTGGGTTATAAAACCCTCACGCTTTCTCTTCTAGACCCTGCGTCGATTTACTCCTACAAAACCCTTTTGTAGCAAACCGACTATGTTAAATTTTCTCTAATAACATGTGAAATTTCCATGAATCTGTAGTAAGTGGATATTTATCTCCTAACTTATGTAGTTTATTTGTCTTTTGTAATTTGATTATAGAAATTATTGATAAATTCTCTACTACAATTATTCACAAATAAAAAATGCTAAGGAAAATAAAGTACTAGAACTAAGAAATAATGCGCACACACACAATAAATATGACAACAATATTTTAGACATAGTCCCTAGAAAAATCCAAGTGCAGAAGGTGAGGGTTTTATTATTGTTAATCTTCAACAATTTGAGAGTACAATGATTTGCTTTCCTGATGATGGCAAAGCTCCAACAAATACAATCTCCACTAGAAAAATAATTTGGAGACACAAAGTCTCCTTTGCAAATCGAACTGGCCTCTCCCAAGCCACTTGGAATTCTCCCTGGCATTCACACAGCTTACCAGAAATGTGCACTGCGGGTCCGGAATAATTCACACGGACTCCAGGATCAATTCCTTGCAATTCATTCTACCTCCCTCTTCCTCCTGAAGAAACTCCCACCTCCTCCAGTAATTCTTCTGGAAACTGGAAGTGCAAATACTTCTCCTGCTACACACACTAGCTAATTGGCTATTTGCACTAGCTAAATCGGCCTCCTCTACAAATAAATTCAGCCTCCTCTTCTTGTCACTAAGACATTAGAAAATATGAGGAAATATTCTTTGGAATCATGTTCCCAAATCTCTGTTGAAATCCCCCTACTGATGTCTCCCTCTACTTCAATTACACCCTTTTTGAATCACTACAACTGGGTAAGGTGAATTACTTAAATGTCTTGTGTATATTCTCCAAACCCCATTGACTTGCTCTTATAATCTTCTATTGGGAAACCAAATGGCCATAATCACATCTCAATTGATGGCTAATATCATCTT
The DNA here is from genome assembly GCA_031772625.1 of Pinus tabuliformis. Taxonomy (NCBI): domain Eukaryota; kingdom Viridiplantae; phylum Streptophyta; class Pinopsida; order Pinales; family Pinaceae; genus Pinus; species Pinus tabuliformis. Next base: position 863,043,301 of record CM062816.1, read on the forward strand.
GACTCCATCAAGTGACTTTTCCAGATGTATCTATATCAAAATCAATTTTCCTCAATTAATTTGATTTAATTAACTAGTTTTCCTAAGTTAGACTTAGGAAATATTTAATTATTGGTCAATTAATATAATTGAGGTGTTTCTAAGGTGTTTCTTGTGAAACCTTTTCTGGGTTTTAAATATTTTTTGTTCCTTATCCTCTCAGTCACCATAGAGACTAGAAAACATGTTTGTTGTTGCCAAAAACTAACACTCCATCTTAGCGAGGAAGGTGTTCTTCACTACTCCCATCTTGCCCCTAAAGAAGACAAAATTTTCCTCACCCAAATCTTTTGTGAAAATATCTACAGTCTGTTACTCTATGGGAACATCCTATAATCAAATTGTTCCATGATGCACACAATCTCTAATGAAGAGGTACCTTATTTCAATATGCTTCGACCTATCATGAAACATTAGATTCTTAGATATTCTAATGCACCTCTAATTATCAAAGTAGATACAAGTAGAGTCCATCTACTAACCAAACAATCCCACTAGCATCTTTCAAAACCAAATAGCTTCGCAAGTGTCCATGCCCACTGCCATGTATTCTACCTCTACAAAACTTAGTGCCACATACTTTTGATTCTTGTTTCTCTAAGAGACAACCCCTAATACAATAATGAATTACCACCCTAAAGTGATTTTTTAATCCACTAAATTGTCTTCCCAGTCTAAATTTTTATATCTACATAAACTGACACCATCACCTCAAGTAAATCTTAGACCATACCTAATTGTGCCATGAAACTACCTCAATATATGTCTTTCCGCTATCCAATTTGGTTTCACAATAAACTGACTAAGAGTGTGGACCACAAAACAGATATTTGTCCTTATTTTGACCAGATACATGAGTGAACAAATGAGATACCTATACAATGTTGGGTCCACATCTGTATCCTCCAATGCATCTATCTTCCTTTAGTTAGTAATCATATGTGTGGATATGGGTCTATAGTCTTGCATTTTTGACCTCTTCAGGATCTCCATAGTATATATCCCTTGCCCAAGGAAGATCTCCCTATCTTCCTACCATACCTCCAGGCATAGAAAGTAGTGTATCATTCCAAAATCCTTCATCTCAAATTTGTCTACCAGGTCACTCTTGTAGTCCTCTATGAGCCCTGATGACCCTGTTAAGAAGATATAATCCACATACAACACTAAGATGAGTGTATCACCTCCAACCATCAAATAATAGAGGTTGGAGATTATGTCTTTCTTCGTGAAACCCATCTACTGCAAGTAGTTATCAATCCAACCATACCATGCCATGGGAACCTGTTTGATCCCATATAGTGCTCTCTTAAATGTGCACACGTGTGTACCTCTCTCATGCATCTTGTATCCTTCTCATTGTTCCATATATACCTCCTCCTTTATCACCTTGCTTCGAAATGTTGTCTTATCGTCCATCTAGGGAATCTTCCATCCCATCTACAATGTTAGAGATATCACTATGCGGATGGAACTATATGTGGTGACTAATGTGAAGGTCTCATCATAGTCTATACCTTCTTTCTATGCATACCATTTGGCCACAAACCTAGCCTTTTACTTCTCTACACTACCATATGTAGCGTACTTGATCTTATAGATCCATTTGGAGCCTACAACTAACCTATCCACATGTCTATGTAGGACCTCCCATACATCGTTTGTCATGATGGAATTATATTCCTCCACTATGGCACCCTATCACATTTGATGTTGTGCAACCTCCTCATAATTGGAAGGTTCCTTATCGATGACCTATGTCACCAATGCCTTATACCTGTTTGGTTTTTTGTGCTCCCTCTTTCTCATTCTAGGAGTTCCCACAACCTCATGTGCATCCTTTAGTGTCCTAAGAACTTCTCTATTGTTTCTACCATTAGTGGCAAGAGGATCTTCCAACTCCTCTTCCTACCCCTGCTTCTTTTCCTATTGTGAACTTGTAGGATCACCTACAATTGTGCTAGTTCTTATACTTGTAACTATACTCATTCTCTATTGTCCCTATAGCTATTGTTTCTCAGCAATTGGAGCTTCAATTGGCTCACTCTAATCACCTATTGGTAACTTGCAAGATCTCCTAAAGGTTTTCTCCTCCTGGAACTTCATGGCCCATCTCAGGATGATCCTTCTACTGCTTGGAGAAAATATCTTGTATGCCTTGGACATTTCGTTATACCCAATGAAATATCACTTTGCTACAGTCTAATCTAACTTAGTGTGTTTCTCATCTGACACATGGAAGTATGTTATACTACCAAAGGTTCTGAAGTGATTGACCTTCAGTTTCTTCCCTTTGAATACCTCCTCTAGTGTTATCTTCCCCAACACCCTATGAGGAACATTATTCATTATGTACGTCTTTGTGCTACGTAACTCTTCCCATAAGAACTTGGGCATATCTTAGTCATACATTATAGCCTTTGTTTCCCCGAATATAGTTCTATTCTTCCACACTGCTACTCCATTTTTTTGTGGATTGTATGGAGTTGTCCACTCCCTATTAATGCCCTCCTTCGCACAAAACCTTGTGAAGTCACTATTTGTGTACTCTCCTCCATTTTTTTTACTAACCACCTTGATATTTGTCCCTATCATGTTCTCTGCAAGAGCCTTTAATTCTTGGAAGCAACTAAAGACATCATCCTTGGTCTTAAAAAAGTAGATACAAGTCTTCGTAGAGTATTTATCTATGAAGCTTACGAAATACTCATACCATTTAAGAGATCTGGTGGAAAATGGGCCACAAATACCTAAATGTACAAGTTGCAACAAACTATCTCCTCTACTGTCACTTCTAAGGAATGTTGCCTTAGCAAATTTCCCAAGCATGCACCCCCTGCACACATAATTACATTTCGTTCTTAATTTAGGAACACCAATCATTGTTTCCTTGAGAATATTCAGTGCTCCATGGTGTAAATTCCCCATTCTCCCATGCCAACCTAAGTCTCTGCCACTACTATTGTTGTTGCTAACTATTTCCTTTGGAGAATCGAGTTGCAACATGTAAAGCTTGTTACTTGGAAACCCAATTTACTTCACCTTCTTCCAATTCTGGTGTTTAATGAACATCTTCTACACTATGAAGTAGTTATCATACCTATTTAATTTCTACGACACATAAGAATATAGGTTTGGTCTTAAAGTCTCTGACACAAACACACCCAAATTCCACAACAATCCTACTTTGCATGGTGGAATAAAAACACATCAATGAATCAACTAGTGCATATGACCATTTTTAACTTTTTCAAACCCTTCTTCATTATTTTACATACTATAATACAATAGTCTTAGGGATCTTGTACTAGGGATCATGGCCCTCATATAATCATCCTGATATAAGGATACAACTAGAGCTTGGTGTCAGTCACTTTGACTACCAGTCTACCCTGAACAAGGCAACCCTTGAGCTACTTGTTGATGGTGGCCACACAAATCCCTATAAGTCCACATGTCGTAAACACATTTGTTGGTCCTTTTTCTTCCTAATCTTTCTCTAGTAGTGATCACAAGTTCTTTAGGTCACTAAAATTGGCTCCAAATAATTTTACCCTCTATCTGCTTCTTTGTCCTTCAAGGTCACCAGCACATATGATCTTCAATTATCTATTCACAACTCTCTTTGTGAAAAACTCTTTTTATTTTCCCACTTCTTCCACTTATGATGCTACAATGATGTAAAGTCCAGAGCTTGGAGGTTTCCCTTCTTCTCACTGAATAAACCCTCTACAACAAAGTGAACTAGGGATACTTGGCTAGCCTACTTGATAGCTACTTAGTCCTTTAAAGTTGCACATCCTTAGGCCCAATACACCTACCCTTCTATTAGACTTGTTGTCCTTCACAAGTGTTGGACTTAGGGATCTTTTCACAACCACCGAAAAACCCTCCAACTTTACTTGGACTATCCTCCAATGCTTCTCACATACATCCACTCCTTGATTGATCTAGGGCTTCAAGTATTCTGCCCTCTATACTGCAATATGTCCCTCAAATTGCTCAAATTCAGGACATACAGAACTACCCTCATCTAGGGCCTCTTCATGTAGCTACCTAACATTAATTTGACTCCTCAAAGTCATTTTTCTCGTGCATCATCCTTATAGTTGTTAAAACACGCACTAAAAATACCTTCTCTCCTTAAGTGTACATGACCTAACTAGTGCATGTTTTCTCATTCTATTGTACATAGAATGCTACCCAATTGATAATGAAGTTAACACTTAGTTAGGCATCAGCCTCCTTATCTTGTGCACAAACATTGAGTGATTTCCAAGGACTTTAGGACAACCCTTTTAGGGTCAACATACCATTCAAAACATAACCCCTCTAACAGTGATTAAAATTCCAAACCCTTTAAATAGCTTTACATTGTCACCTTGAAGATCTGTCACTTCCCACTTCAAAACTCCTCTTCTAGCAGTCCCAAATTCCATGAATCTAGGCACATTACCTAAGGTTGATTTCTCTCCATTAGGGAATCAGCAACACCTTTAAATCTCCCATGATAATGGCCTATACATACCTCCAATACACATTGAAAACCCACATTCCTAGTTGTGTTGTTCATAGGGATGATGCAGCCTAGATATGCCAAGAAAACTAATCATGTGTCCCTATAAAACCCTATTCTAGAGGTCTTGGCCTTATACCTCTAAACAGAATGCTAGTGTCCTAGATAACATATGGTTTCACACATCTATATGCCTTTATCCTCGAAGATATCTCGTCCAACATCTCTAATATACACACCCACGAGAAGAGAAACCAAACTCATCCTCTTTCTACTACTTTTGGCTTGGCATCTTAGATTTTTGTCTACTCTAATTGATCTACCTTCTTGGATGAATGATTTCAACCTATTTTTCAGCCCTTGTAGGTCTCCTCTTATTGCACGGATACTCCCTTACTTGAGGTTGAACATCATGAGTAAATCGCCCTCATCTTTGAGTAGGAACTTGGCCTACAATGAACCCTTATGCTCCTCTTTTCCTCCTCCCTAAGGGTGTTATGGCTTGAGGTTCTCAGACCTCTCCTTGGGCTACATCTTGACCTCCCTCCTTGATCAAATGAACTCCTCCTCGCTTGTATATCTCTAGCTTTTATCTTAAGGCCTTCTTAAATAACCTATTCCATAGGCCTCTTAGAAACCCTCTAAAACATAAGTGTTTTGATCCTCTAGACCTTAGGAATTAACTTTTCCTTTTAATTTTTTGTTTAATTCCTTATTTAGATTTTAAACCCCGTCATGGGTCTAAAACGCCCTTCTCTTGGGTTCTTTGCCCACAAATCCTTTTGTTACCAAACTCACACAAACCCATATCTAGGCTTGTGGAGTACCTCTCGAGCTACACAATTTAACAATACCCCTTATCCTATAGTATAGAAATTTAAATTAGGTTCATGCCCAACTCTGGCACATGCAAAACATCAGTAACATTGGTTTTCTTTCCTGACTCCCTCTTAATACTAATGCTACCTCTCCCAACTAGAGTACACTCTCTTTTTTTTCGTCTAAACTTGGAAGTCCATATCTTGCTCCCTGTAGGTAGAGAAGTAATCTCTAACCCTCGTTATATGAGCTGAAGCTTAATTATGTACCAAACACTTTTGGACGTGGAGATAGAGAGGCAATCTATGAGACCTGAAAAATCTTCCAACCTGGAAGACGAATCCAAATTATCATGATTTCCAAGTCTTTATACGGTCATCTCTAGAAAATATGTGAACTCAAATATCCGAGAGAAATTAATAAACTAGGTTATAAAACCCTCCTGCTTTCTCTTCCAAGACCTACATTAATTTACTCTTGCAAAACCATTTTGAGCCAAACCCTTTGCATTAAATTTGCTTTGATACCATGTGAAATTTCCATGAATCTGTAGGAACTATATATTTATCTCCTAACTTATTCAGTTTATTTGCATTTTGTAATCTAGTTACGACAAATATGGATAAATTCACTACTGCAATTCTTCAAAAATATAAAATGTTGAGGAAAATAAAAAACTGTAACTAATAAATAAATCACACACAGAATAAATATGAAACTAATATTTGTGGATAATCATCCCTGGAAAAACCCTAAAGGGAAAACTAGTGCAGCATATGAGGGTTTTATTATTATTAATCTTTAGCAATTTGAGAGTACAATGATCTACTTTTCTCATGATGGAAAAGCTCCAGAAAATAATAATATCCACTGAAAATTTAATCTAGAGACACAAAGTCTCCTTTACAAATCAAACTAGCCTCTCCCAAGCCACTCGCACTTCTCCCTAGCACTCACACAGCCTACCAAAAATCTACACTACTGCACTAGAATAATTCGCACAATCTCCAGGATCACTTCCCTGCAAGTAATTTTTCCTCCCTCTACCTCCTGAAGCTACTCGCACCTGCTCTAGTAATTCTTATGGAAACTGGAAGTGGAAATATTGATCCTTCTACACGCACTAGGTAATTGGATACTTGCACTAGTTGAATTGGCCTCATCTACAAATAAATTCGACCTCCTCTTCCTGTCACTAAGACAATGGAAAATTTGAATAAATATTCTTTGGAGTCCTACTCCCAATTATTTTTTGAAACCTTGTTGTTGATGTCTCCCTCTACTTCAATTGTGTCCTTGTTGAAATATTGAAACTGGATAAGTCGAATTGCTTGAATGTCTTGTGTGTGTTCTCCAAACCCCATCGATTTGATCTTATAATATTTTGTTGGGAAACAAAAATTGGGGTCATTTTTGCTGCAGTATGGAAGGAAGTGTTATACCACCATTCAGCCAGAGGCCACCATTTGACCCATTGTGTCTGCTTATTAGATACAAAGCAATGAAGATATCCTTCCAAACATTTGTTTACTATCTTAGTTTTCCCATCAAATTGAGGATGATAAGATGAGCTATGAGCTAACTGAGTACCAAGACAAGAAAATAATTATGTCCAAAAATTTCCATTGAAAATGGGATCTCTGTCGCTTACAATAATCTTTGGGTTTCCATGTAGCTTTTGAATTGTTTCCATAAATGTAGTAGAAACTCTACTGGCTTTAAATGGATGAGATAATGCATAAAAGTGTGCATACTTAGTAAGTCTGTCAACTACCACCATGATGACACTCTTTCCTTCAGACTTGGGTAAACTTGTGATAAAATCCATTGAAACCTCCTCCCAACGTTGCCTTGGAATGGATAAAGGTTGTAATAGACCTGGGGTTATAATTGTTTCAACTTTATTTTGTTGGAAAACAAAACATTCCGCCACAGACTTTTGAATATCAGATTTAAGGCCATCCCAAAAAAATCCTTCTTAACCTTGTGGTAAGTTTTTAAAAATCCTGAGTGCCCTCCTAAGGGAGAGGTGTGCAATTCCATAAGAATATTTTGATTGAGTTGGGAATTCTTACGTAGGTATAAGCGATCTTTGTACCATAACGAATAATTTTTCAAGCTAAATGTATCATATTTACTGGGATCTTGTTGTATCTTTTGAATGAGTGCCCACACTTCTTCATCATTCTTCCATTCATCCCTTGCTTCGTTTATCTAATCTGGTTGGATAATAGAAATGGTGCAAAGCAATGCTTCCACATCCTCATCCTTTATTGAGAGTGCATCTACCACAACATTTTTCTTTCCTTCTTTGTAGATGATTTCAAAGTCATAACCAACATATTTGTGACCCATTTTTGTTGTTTTTCTGAAGATAATCTTTGTTCTAAAAAGTATTTAATACTATCATGATCCGTTTTTACCTTGAAGTTTCTTCCCATTAGGTAGGGTCATCATTTCTTAAGTGCATGTAGTATTTCCAACATTTCCTTCTCATAAATAGCTTTTTGTAAATAATTTCCTTTGATTGGACAACTTTCAAACGCAATGGATCTTTCTTCTTGCATTAAAACAACACCAATTCCATTTCTTGAGGCATCACATTCCACAATAAATGTTTTTGTGAAATCTAGCATAGCTAAGACCGGTGCTTGGCACATTGCCTCTTTAAGATGTACAAAGGCCTTCGTTGCTTCTGGAGTCCATGATAATTTCATATTTCTTCAATAATGTTGTTAGAGGTGTTGTTACTCTCCCATAATTCTTAACAAACTTGTGATAATACCCTATCAACCCAAGAAATCCTCGCAAATGCTTTATGGATGTGGGGATTTTCCATTCCTTAATGGCTTTAGTTTTGCTAGGGTCTACCTTAACACCTTCATGAGATACCATATGACCCAGATATTCCACCTATTTTACTCCAAAGAAACATTTGGAGATTTTTGCATATAATTGTTTCTCTTCCAATAGTTTGAGCACCCTATCAACATGTTAACCATGATCCTTCCAAGACTTTTGAAAATGGAATTCATCAAACCTTGAAATGTAGAAGGTGCATTGGTAATGCCAAAAGGCATGACCAAAAATTCATAACGACCCTCATGAGTTCTAAATGTTGTTTTCGGAGTGTCTTCAATCTTCATTCTGATTTGACGATATCCTGAATGAAGATTCAACTTGGTGAAGTAAATTAATCCATGCAATTCATCCAATAATTCATCAATGACACGAATGGGAAATTTATCTTTAATAGTAAGCTTGTTGAGATCCCTATAAACTGGACACATGCACTATGATCCATCCTTCTTGTGCACCAATACTGCTGGAGTAGAGAAAGAACTTTGACTAGGTTGAATTATACCAGCCTCTATCATTTCTGCAACCATACGTTCAATTTCACTCTTTTGGGCATAGGGATATCTGTAAGGCCTAATGTTTGGAGGAACACTTCTTGGAATCAAAGCAATAGCATGATCATGATCACGAATAGCTGGGAGGCCTTTGGGAGCCTCAAATACCTTGGAATGATTGTCCAAGACTTTTGGAGACCTAGAGAAATAAATGATTTCAATGTGGGAACCTCTAGCGAACATAATTATGCAATTACGCCTCATTGTTCTTTCTTTAGAATATTTTTCATTTCGTTAGATCTGATTATATTTCCTAGTTTCCCTGTGATACCCCTTTAATTCAAATTCCTTTCCTTACGCAAAAAAAATCATGAAAACTTCTTGAAAATTAAAAGCTATCCTACCCAAAGATTGTAGCCATTGGACTCCTAGTACAACATCAGCACCACCCATTGGAATGGAAAGAATTCACCTATTCAATACATATTCTCCCATGGATAGCTTGATATTATGGCACTTTCCAGAGAAATTTATGGTTCCTCCACTTGCAACCATCACTTGACACTCTGATGTTGGATATAGGAAACAATTCAATTCCTTGGTTATCTTACAATGAATAAAATTATGGGTACTGCCCGAATCAATCAACAGTATTACCTTTTTCTTCTTGATATGTCCTTCTATCTTGATAGTTTGAGAAGTGGTAATTATGGCCAATGCATTACAAGACATGGTCGGATTCATTTCTTCTTTCTCTATGGTTTGTTCCTGGTGCATATCCTCTTCTTTTAACGTTTCTTGTTCCTTTTCTTCCTCCTCTTCACAATCTATGTAAAATAATTTCTTCTCAGCGCACTTATGACCTTTAGTGTATTTACTATCACAACTGTAACAAAGCCCTTTTGCTCTTTTTTCTTCCAATTGTTGTGGTGTCAACCTTGTAGGTTGTGGAAGGCATGGGGCAATAACACTTCCGTATTTATAGTTGTAAGTGGTAGGATTCCTTGTTGCCATAATTTTGCTTTCCTTTTTTCTTGCCAACCTGAATGCCTTCTCCTATGAATCAGGTTCCCAAAGGCGAACCTCATGTTGGATGTTATCCTTTAAGGTCCCTATGAACACATCAATCATATGTTCCTTTGGAATATATTTTACCCTTATATTCAATTTTTGGAAGTCCTTAATGTGCTCCATCATTGAACCCTTTTGTTTGATATTTATCAATTGGCTAAAAAAAGTGTTTCTTTTTGTATCCTCATAATGTGATATCATTTCTTCCGTAAAAATTGCCCAAGTGACAATTTTTTTACGAGAGCAAAGCCATCGATACCATACAAACTGATTTGGTTCCAAATATAAATTTGCAATGCATACCTTTTGTGTGTTTTTCACATTATGGAGATCGAAATATTGCTCCATCTGTAGTATCCATGTTATGGGATCCTTGCCATCAAACTTCCTCATATCGATCTTTGGAACATGGTGGGCCTTAAATCTAACGTTAGAGTCTATGAAATCATGATTAACATTTCATTTTTTCTCATTATGAGTTTCCTCTACTACCTTTTCGCCATTAGGAAGCATTTTTTGTAGCAACTTTGCCAAACCTCTTTTCAAACCTTCCATGTTTTTCTTCAAATATTCAACATTTACTTCTAAACCATCCATATTAGCTTCCATGCCTTTCTTTAATCCATTCATCTTAGCTTCTATTACTTTTTGTGAGACTGAATTTTGTTGCACTTGGTCTCGTAATTTTGATATATCATGTTGCATTTCTTCCTCTTCTTCATAAGTCATTCTAGAGATTTCCAGTTGCTTACTAGGTGTTTCCATTTTATTTCTTCAGGGCATCAATTAATGATAATTATGCTTCACTATGGCTTTTGAATTCCTTCAAAATAATTTTTCTAACCAAACTTATGCAAAAAAAAATTAGAAAAACTACATAACTTTTTTCACTTTGTAGGAGCTCAATATTGAATCTGTTGTATCTCTGTAATTGTGGATCTCCAAGGTCTGAAATTTCATCCTGGGGTATCCCTCTGAGTCCTCTTTCCAACCCCACAAGTCAGACTAAGATTTGATTCTTCAAGGAAGAGTTATGCCAAATCTCCCATGATGACCTAATTATAGACTAGTTCAGTAGAACGAACTTGTACGAAGTGCCACGTGTCACTATTTCGACCTTAGGTCCTGAAACCAATAAACAAAAAACTACTGGCCATCTTCTCTCTGTAACTATTTACATAATTTCAATCTGATGCTCAGAGATAAAGTTATGACGATTTTCCACAGGTCACCTTTTTGAGATATAAGTTTGGAGCCTGCAAAAACCCTAACTTCCTTGGATCATATCTCCATAAATATAGCGATACAAGATCTAACATTAGTACCTGAGGTTCATCCAAATTTAAAATCAAATGGGTTTTAATTTTATCTTCTAAAACATCATATAAAAAATGTTATAGCGAAAATTCCATGATGACCTGTTTGAAGCAGCGAAACCCTAGAATCCAAAGGCTATGATACCAATTGTTATGCAACCAGCTCACAAATAGAAGAAAATATAGAGAAACGACTTCAAAATTAGCCTCTTCGAGAGGGAACCTCCTTTACATTACACAAATGAACAATTCCTGGATGATACAAATGAAAAAAACCTCCTTTCTATATATAGGAGTCTAAGGGGTCACAATATAATCAAAGTAGACATAACAATAATAATATAAGGGCACAAAAATAACAATAGTGAGCTTCTATGGGGCACAATAATAACAATATGGGGGGAATAGGAGCACAACAATAACAATAAGGGCTACAATGACAATAGTAATGGGGGAATCACTAGTATTATAGGGACCTAACATATGTCGATATTCTTCGACCTATCATGAAACATTGGATTCTCAAAGAGCCTGATGTAGCTCTAATTATCATAGTAGATACTAGTTGATTCAATCCGTTGAATAAAAAACCCAATAGAAACATCTGAACCCAAATATATTTGCATGTGTCCATGCTCATTACCATGTATTCTTCCTCTACATAACTCAGTGCCACAAACTTTTGCTTCTTGTTGCACAAAGGGACAACCCCTAAACCAATACTAAAGCAGCAATCTGAAGTGCTTTTCTGATCCACTAAATTGTTTGTACATTCTACATTTGTATATCCACATAAATTGACACCATCACCTTGAGTAAATATCATACCATACACGACTGTGTCCTGCAATTACCTCAATATATGTCTCACCATAGTCCAATTCACCTTCTTTGGTTCCACCATAGACTGACTAAGATTGTGGACCATGAAAAATATGTATTCCTTATGTTGACTAGATATATGAGTGAACTAATGAGCTTCTTATACAAGGTTGGTTCTCCATCTACATCCCATGATGCATCTATATCCCTCCATTTAGTAATCATAGGTGTGTAAATGGGTCTATAGTCCATCATTTTAAACCTCTTCGGGATCCCCTTAGTATATCTCCCTTTATCAAGGAAAATCTCCCCATCCATCTGTGATACCTCTAGGACTAGAAAGTAGTGCATTAGTCCCAAATCTTTCAACTCAAATTTTGCTTATAGGTCCCTTTTGTAGTCCTATGTGAACCCTGATGACTCTATTAAGAAGATATCATCCACATTTAGCACTAAAATGAGTGGCTCGCCTTCAACTATAAAATAATAAAGATTGGAGTATTCTTCACAAAGCCCATTTGTTGTATGTAGTTATAAACATAACCATACCATTCCTTGGGATCATGTTTGAGTCTCTATAGTTCTCTCTTTAGTATACACACCTATGTGCCTCTGTTATGCATATCGAATCCCTCAGGTTGTTCCATATATACCTCCTCTCTTATCACCCCGTTCAAGAATGTTCTCTTGACATCAATCCAGCGAATTTACGATCCCATATGTGATGTTAGAGATATCACTACTCATTTTGAAATCATATTTACCCACTAGTGCGAATGTATCCTCATAGTCTATTCCTTCCATCTACACATACCCTTTGGCCATGAACCTATCCTTGTACTTCTCTACACTGCCATAAGCATTGTTCTTGAGCTTGGAGACCCATATGGAGTCTACTACTGACCTGTACATAGGTTTATGCACAACCTCCCATACATCGCTTGTCATGATGGAGCTATATTCCTCCCCCATGTCATCCCACCACAGCTAATGTTGTGTAACATCCTCATAACTAGAAGGTTCCTTATTGGATACCTTTGTCACCAAAGCCTTATACCTGTATGGCTTTCTGCGCTCCCTCTTTCCTATCCTAGGAGTTCCCACAAACCTTTGTGCATTCTTCAGCTTCTGAAAAACTTCTCTACTAGTTCTACCACTAGAGTTGGGTGTGTTAGCACTTGAAATTTCACCTCAGGCTGAAAAGGCAAATCTCAAAGCTACATCAAACCATTCAGCCTCGTAGCTAGCCCTACGGGGCAGGAGAAGGCTCTCTCCGGTCAATCTCGGTAAATTTTCAATAGGAAGAGATGACCAATCAAGGTAACACTGATATTAGGCTAGTAAACTGATTTGAAGGTTGATTTGGGGGTTTTTGGGTATTTTGGTGGCTAATTGAGGAACTGCAATTTAGGGTGCGGGGATTGGACACAGTTTCTGCAGGGGGTCTTTGGGGCAAGGTAGGAAGCTGTATTGATGTCTTTAGCTGAAAGGGATGATTAAGAAGAAAGATGAGAGGGCTAAAGAGAGCAAACAATGGATTTGAATTCTCTTTAGACAGCAGAAAACATAGAAATTAAACAAATTTAAAAGTAGAGCATGGCAACATGAATTCTGACTTTATCACTTCATTTGTTTAATATGCAGCAGTATAGAAAGGAAATGAATCACATCACAAAGCTTACAATAACATAAAGAAACACACCATCAACACCTGAATCCACATGAATCCCAAAGATGACTGCAAAACCCTGGTCTTCCTTAGCCAAAAATTGCAGAGATACAAGCAAAATATACAATGATAGTTCCTCCCTCAAGAGTCCAACCCTGAAAATGAGCCTGAAAGTACATAATATAGATGATCTAACCTCTTCCCCACCTGTAGGGGTCGAGCTCACTATCCTAGGAGCTGTTTGAACAACTCCCAAACTAAGCACTACAAAATAGGTAGTCAAAACAACTTGCCTCTAAAAACTTGGAAACCAGTTCATACAGTCAAATTTACCCTTTTACATGAGAGAAACTTCTAGACGAGTAAAACAAGAGTAAAAGTACCCAAAAAGTGCCACAAGTAAAGTCAAAAGGACCACCATCGACCTCAGCAAGTCAAACTGGAGCTAAACTGCAAATTCTGGGCTGAACTGGTCAAATCTGGCAAAGTTCCCTCAACGGGTCGCACACATCCAGCTCAACGGGTCGCGCATTTTGGAGCCCTGTTTGGAGGTCTTCCCGGTGTCAGAATCAGGTGCAGGATAGCTCGTTGGAAAGGTCTCTGAGTCTACTTTCCAACACAACTAGAATTTTTGGATTTGGAGGTCATTTGCCCAGTCAAAAGTCAATTCTCCCAAGACTACTTCTGCAGCTCAAAAAAGGGGCAGAAAGTCAAAATTTGACTGTATTTTGACCTTTTGGAGGCCCAAAACTTCATGAAAACTCAAGGTAATGGATGGGAATATGTAAATTTGCATGAAAAATCCAAAAATTCTGAGTTTTTGAAAACGGAGCTACGATGACAAAGGGTCTCACCGGGGGTGAGACCCGTTGAGAAGCCAAAACCTGTAAATTGCCCAAAAATGCCAAAAATGAGCCAAAACTTCCAAAAAATTTTGTACTTGGTGCTGTGAAGAGGCTAGTGAGTGTCATGATGAGTAAGAGAAGCCTCAGCCAAGATGCGGAGTGGGTTGGCCTTCTTCTTCCTCCTAAGAGCCTCGGTCAATCTTCTTTGGAACACTTTCATCTTTGCTTTACAAACGTGCATCCTAGCCCAATAATGGTTTTTCATGTTCCTTAGCAGCCTTTTGTCTTGGTTGGCCTTAGCCAATAGCCTCTCCAAGTGGGCATTCTCCTGAATAAGCAAAGACTCCCGGTCAACAGGCAATGGATCACCGGGCCTCCTACGGTTGAGGACTCGATCACTACGAATCCTCCAAATCTCATCAAGTGCCTTCTCCTCCTCCAGCTGTGTGTTCCGCTGCTCTAGATATGTGATGGTCCATTGGGCACCCTCAAGTTTCCGCTGCAAAGTATCATTCTCGGCCCTAAGCTGCTGAATGATCTCCTTTGCCTCTTGGCTAGGAGAACTAACCTCAAGATCGATCACTGGATCCTCATGAACCATGAGCTCTTTGCCCCTCTGCAATACCTCCGCTGGTGAAGAAAGCGAGGCCCCTTCCACCTGCTGTGGAGATAACACTCGCTGCTCTGAAGATGAAGGCGAGACCCCTTCCACCTGCTGTGGAGATAGTACTCGCCTGGCTGCTGCAAATAAGGCCCTTGGGCCTTTCTGATAGGTGACCATAGGAGTGGAGCTGACATGTCGGGTGATGGGAGCATCAGGCTACTGAGATGGTCCTCCCTCCTCATGAATAGCCTCCTGATGTGGCTGAGGTGGCACTGTGAAAAACTCACGGGAGATGAACTCCTCCCATGAAATACCCTGCTGAGTCAACTGATAAGAGACTATAAGCTGGATCAAACCATAGTGACAAAGGCTCCTGTACTGCTGGGCTGGGGTCTTCCTCTGCAACATGGGTACCATCCTCTGAATGTTTTGAAATAGGAAGATCGGGAGGTTCATCATCCTCACCCGGGTGAAATGCATCAACAGGCGAATGTGATATGAATACACCTGTGAAAATCTGCCCTCACATGTGAAATAATGCATGATAAGTCTCATAAGGGGAGCATACTCACTCCGAAGAAATCTGAATGGGAAAACACCTGCCAACAGTTTCACAAATGATGGCCGGACATAGGGCTCAAAGTGAACAAAATCAAGTAGTCTGCACTTAGACCACACCTCACCCACATTCAGTATACCTGTAGCCTCTGAGATCACCTCAGGTGTCAATATGAAATTCACCCCTGCAAGAGTGACATGTCCATCATGGAGGTGTAAGACAAACAAGCGGGCCAACTCTCTATAATGCTGAATCTGAGAGAGCCTCTCACAAAACTGATAGCATGACATGTACTAGAAACAACTCAGTGCCAAAGGACAAGCCTGTAACTTTGCCAATGAAATAGGCTCCTCCCTCTTATGGTGACCTCCCTTACCCCCTCTACGAGGCCTCCTCTGTTCCTCAATCTCTGTAGATGATGAATGGTCATCACCTTGCTCATAAGTCTCGGTATCTGACATGGTTTTGGAGCAAGGTGGGCAAACTGAAGGACAAATTGAACTGCTACCTCTGCCTGCAAAAGTACTGAACTCTATGATGTTTCAAGGGGGAAAACATGAGGGGAATGTTAGGGGAGGGAACTTCTTAACAAGGAATGGGAATATATGAAAATAACAGGGAATTTTCAAGGGAAACTTTACAAATTGTCATGCATATAGGAACAATTTTAACATTGGGAAATCATTTGCAAAGAACATCTCATATGGGACAAAACATGTATGATAATGAACATGTAAGGGGATACATATATCAATAGGGGCATAGGGACACCATACACCAAATTTGCTTGTATGAGTTCATGTGTGTCATAAGGCAAATTTTGCTCTTTTTGTTCTTTAAGGAGTACATGCACATTAAGGAGTACATACACATTATTTTCACATAAAGGGAAAGTGTTCATGTACAAGGGGATGTCAAGGGTATATAGGGGTTATGTACATGCCTTTTGATATACAGCAACATTTTAATTTCACATGACTCTTTTCTTTATTTTCAAATGTATCTTTTCTTTTTGTTTTATTTTTTGCATGTGTATGGTAGAGGGAATTAGGGTTTTGAGTGCTTGTGAGAGGGGTAGGGTTTATAGCTTAGGGATGGGGGAAAAAATCAACATTTTATGTACAAATCAAATGGGACAGAGATGCAAGCATGACTATGAATGAAAGAGGGAAAAAGGGAAGGGATCAATGGGACAAAAAACACTTGAAACAGTCACAAAACCCTATCATTTTACAAACATTAGCAACAGCCACATTAATCCATTCATTTGCAAATTTAAAAGATAAAACCATAGCATACATCATTATTTTCATCACCCATACCATCAACCATGGATTAGGAGCCTACCTCGACCAATCAAGCAAGTTTGAAGAGGAATGAAGGAATTGTTTTGAAGTTTTGATAGCAGGCAGATGAACGGGTCGCGCACAGCCATGGACGGGTCGCGCACAGCCCAACGGGTCGCGCTCGTTATGTTTTTGCACTGCCGGGGACTACTAGACGGGTCGCGCACCACCCAACAGGTCGCGCACGAGCCTGGACGGGTCGCGCACCTGCAAACTGCCCGAAACGCTTGTAATTTTGCCTCCTTCGCCTTTCACTCTCTCACAATCTCTCTTGGAAGCTCGAAATGCACAATGAGAGTGAAAGGAGGGAGAATCACCTTTTATAATCTCACTTTGAAAAAATTTCATTCAAAAACCCACTTTATAAAGTCTATTTTGACACTTTTAAAAAACACTGATTTTCTTGGTTTCCTTTATCCTGAAGTTGACCTTTTGAGTGCTTTGACCTGATTCTTTTTGCAGGGAGATCATCTGAAGGACTGTGGCAAGGGGACCAGGGTTGTTGCTGCCTTTCTGAAGACAATTTGGAAATTGATTCTCTTTACAAAAATTATCATGACCTTGGCTCTAAAAACAGGGTTTTTAAATCCAAGGTTAAAAATGAACTATACATGATGAAAATTTCAAAGGAACATGTTTACCATCCTTCCTCTGGCTTGCTGGTCACTCAAGGACTCTCAGAAACATGACCTTGCTAAGACAACTGACCAAAACCC
Source organism: Pinus tabuliformis (assembly GCA_031772625.1). Taxonomy (NCBI): domain Eukaryota; kingdom Viridiplantae; phylum Streptophyta; class Pinopsida; order Pinales; family Pinaceae; genus Pinus; species Pinus tabuliformis. The sequence continues at coordinate 863,060,976 of CM062816.1, forward strand.
TAGACCTGGAATTTTGACATTAAGACCAAATAAGAGCAGCTTGACAAACTCAATGACCTAATATGACCTGATCCAGCAAAGCCAAGAGGGGTATGAATAGACCAGCTCCTCCATCAGGGTTATGGCATGCCTAACGAAATGCAAACTTTGACACTGATGAGACACCTACCAATGCAAATGCAAAGAGCTTTGATCACTAATGGAGGGCTTTCAAGACCGACACTAACATTGGCTCCAATGGGGATGGTAGCTCCTTGGAGGTACCAAGAACCTCAGACCTCTGGGAGAGCAGATCAGTGCCTTTATCATTGGGCAATGGAGTCAACTTATTTCACATGTGACCAACTTGAAAACAACTCTACTTGACTTAGACAATTAACTGAAACTCAAAACTATCTTGGACACTAACTCACTAACTCTATACAGAAAATGAACTGACATGAAACAACTTTGTAAAACTCACACCAACTAATCACCATTTTCAGAATTATAGCCTTCACCGCGGGCCCCAAACTGAAGATGGAAATCAGCTACACACTTGTTGCAGAAAGAAAATGACATGGTATTTACAATGAGAGTGATGAGAGCAGAAAATGCTCAAGCATGATACCTTTTGAGCAGCCGGTCATTCACCGACCCTCCAAGACATTCATCTCCGTTCATTTCTTTGAGAAGGAAAGCATTTGGACCATGGTATGCTGCAATTTTATAAGGACCCTTCCATACGTTGTCGAATTTTCCATGCTTCCCTTTATCCTCATTGCGGGCATCCCACCGTAACACAACATCATCAATCTGAAACTCATCTGCCTTGGCCTTTTTGTCATAGATTCTCTTTATGCGCTCCTGCAACTTAAGGGAATTCTGGTGAACTTCTTCTCGTGTCTGCTGCAAATGAATCATTTGACTGATCCGTCGTTGCATAGGATCCTCTTCACCACTAGCTTCTTGAAACAACTTGGCTACCGGGACACTAAGTGAAGTAGGAAACACTGCATCTACTCCGTAAACAATTTCAAAAGGTGACATACCAATTGACTTCTTTTGACTTACCCGATCAGCCCATAGTGCATTTATCAACTTCTTATGCCAGCTCTTCTTGTTTATTTCCAGCAATTTCTTGATAATATTCACAAGGGATTTGTTCGAAGATTCGGCCAGCCCATTACCTTGCGGATGATAAGCGGCTGAATGCCCCAAACTGATGTTATATTTAAAGAAAAAATCAACCAACTTATTTGATTTGAATGCAGCTGCATTGTCAGTAATCAACTTTTGTGGACAGCCAAAACGTGACAAGATATTATTTTCAAGAAAGGAAATAATTACCAAATTTGTGGCCTGCCGGGTGGGAATGGCTTCAACCCATTTTGTGAAGTAATCTGTAGCTGTCAAAATCCATCGATGCTGCCCGGAAGATGCTGGGTGGATCTCGCCAATAAAATCCAAGCCCCATTGCTGAAATGGCGCACTGATTTCCACCGGTTTGAGAGGCAAGGGCTGTAATTTCTGTTTTCCTTGAAAAATTTGACATTCATGACAGCTCTTTACCGCTTTACATACATCTTAAAATAAAGAAGGCCAATAGAAACCAGCTCTCAAGATCTTATTAGTCGTGGTCTTCCAAAATAAGTGACCCCCACAGTCACCCTTATGGAAATCATTTACTGTTGTTTTAGCTTCCTCTTCAACCAAACAGTTCAGCAAGATGCCACCGGGATCCTTCCAATAAAGTGCAGATTTGATGATGCAAAATTTGGCAGCCTTAAGCTTCAATGTTCTAGCTTTGTTTCTAGGCATGCCAGGAGGTGCAGATAAGTTTTGAAGCACATAAACTATATCAGCATACCAAGGAGAAGACATAAAGATATCGGACACCTGTAGAACTGAATTTTCTTCATCTTCATCAGACAAGGCAGCAATTAAATTTATATCAAGAACATGAAGGTTCGATTCAGCCATCAACTTAGCTAAGCCTTGGCCTTTAATCAGCTTGGTAGGCTTAATTTCAACATCATATTCTAAGAGTGCAGCAATCCACTTACCCCTTCTTCCTTCCGGTTCCGTTTGTACTAAAACATCCTTCACAGCTGCATTAGGGACATATGCTAATACATGAGAATTCAATATGTAAACTCGGAAATCTTTCAATGCTTTGATCAGGGCCAATGCTTGCTTCTCAATGATATTATAATTCAGTGCTCCATCTCTTATGATGCGGCTGAAAAAAGCTATGGGCCTCTCAACTCCATCTCTCTTTTGCATTAACACGGCCGCCAATGTATGCTCAGAGGCAAATGAAAACAAAATAAAATCCTGTGTATAATCTGGGCTAATCAAAGTTGGGGCTGAAGATAAGATTACCTTTATCAAATTAAACGATTTCACCGCCCCTTCGGTCCATCTTATTTCGTTGTCCTTCTTGAGCATACTGGTTATCTCTCTGAGATGTTCAGCAAGATTGGGAATGAAACGACGCAGAAAATTCAACTTACCATTAAAAGACTGAATTTCTTTCTTGCTACGGGGCTGCTCCAATTGTTGAATTGCTTTCACTCGTGCAGGGTCTATATGAATGCCATCTTTAGAAATGATATGGCCCAGCAGCTTGCCTTCACTCATAGCAAAAAGACTCTTCTTCGGATTCAATGAGATGCCATATTTTCTGCATTTTTCAAACACCTTAGTCAAATGAAACAAATGCTCCTCATCTGATTTTGAAAACATGGTCAAATCATCAAGATAAACTACTAAAAAGACATCCTTCTCATTTGCAAAGGCCATGTCCATTGCCCGCTGAAATGTGGCACCCGCATTCTTCAATCCAAACGGCATCTTGGCATAATGAAATGTACCCCATGGAGTAGTAAATGTTGTCTTGTCACGGTCATCTTCGTGCACTAAAATCTGATTATATCCGGAGTAACCATCAAGCAATGACATTCTAGATGCCCCCACAACCCGCTGCAATATGTGATCCATCTTGGGCAGCGGATAATTGTCCTTTAATGACACTTTGTTCAGATTTCTAAAGTCTATACACAAGCGAATCTCACCGGTTTTCTTCCTCACGGGCACCAAGTTGGAGATCCAATCAGAAAACCGGATTGGCACTATGATCCCGGACTTATACAACCTGTTGACTTCCTTCTCAATCAATGGCAGCAATTTAGGATTAATTCTTCTCAACTTTTGCCGGAAAGGCTTTTGATTTGGCTTTATAGGAATAGTATGTTGAATAATGCTTGTGTCATAAGTTTTCAAATCTGAATAATCCCATGCAAAGACATTAGAATACAGAGACAATAATCTGATATACTCTTGCTTTACCTTAGGCGGCAACGCTTTAGAAAGCTTTACCATCTTTGGATTTGCAGCTGTCCCAAGGTTCACATCTTCAACTCCTTCGTCCGTTGGCCTCAAAGTTGGCTTGCGGGCCACATCATCCTGATCAAACAATTCCTCTAAAGGAATCAATCCTTTTGGAATGTGATTGTCTTTGAGCTGCAATACATCTATCTGATTCACTCCTTCAGCTTCCGTATCTATTGAGATGTCTTCAAACTTACCCTTAACTTGCAGAAAATCTTCAATTTCTTCGTCATCTTGGAACACTTGCCAACACCTTTGGTTATCTGGAACTGTAGGACGATGCTTCACATATATCTCAAACTTATTGCTGGAATTCATGGGTATTTTCAGATTACTTGCTGCCTTAGCCAATGCATCCGCAACACCATTTTGAATCCGGGGCACACATGTCAAAGTATGTTCAGAAAATCTTTTCAGGATATCTAAAACAGCATTTCTATAAGCTCTCATGCGAGGATGTTTGGCCTGAAATTCACCTTTCACTTGCTTGATAACTAGTTCGGAGTCGCCATATACTGCTATTTTCTTTGCTCTCAACTTCAAAAGGATTTTCAAACCAGCAATAAGAGCTTCATACTCCGCCTCATTATTCGAGCAATCAAATGCTAATTTGTAAGAACATACCCGTACCTTGCTTGGAACTTGATCTTGGGCTGAGAATGGGCTTCAGATCCATACACCTATACCAGCACCATCGCTGCCCACTGCACCATCAAAATCCATTGTCCAAAGACCCTCTTCATCATCTTCTAGGTGCTGAAAGTCTGATTTTGTTTCATGTTCTGTTTGCTGCCCATTTATTTCTGCAATTGGCCTTATGACAGCAGACCTTTCTTCCCTTTCCTTTCTCAAAACATGCCTGAAATTTTCTGAAATGTCTGGTATATCTTCTACTTGAACTAACTGACTATCTACCTCATGGAAATTTTCCGCAAACAAAACAAAAGATTCTAAATCTGTTTGTACATAATTTACAAGATGATTCACGGGCTTTTCCTTACTAGTGATCATGTATTTCATCTTCTGTTCCCGATATAACTTCCTCATTTGACCGAAAACTGGAATTGAAGCATATGAAAAATCAAGCTGAATCGTACCTTTGAGTTTGGCTCCCCATGACCTCGACAACAACATGCCAAATCGTGGAGGAATGTCCGCCACCACCACATCCATTAAAACATTCTTCGCTGGAATTTGATCTAGACTCACCACTAAGTCTTTGATCAAACCAATGCATCTTACCCGGCTAGAATCAAACGAATACAAATCATGGTACTTCCTTGTGATGTCAAGCCCCAGCTTCTCCATGATTGTTTTCGGCATCAAATTATGTGAAGCTCCCGAGTCAAACATAGCATTATGCAGCACAAACTCATGCAATCGCAAACAAATATAAAATGGAGGAATGTCACTCTCAGGAGATTCACCATTCAAGGCTGGCCCAAAGATTAACTCCGGCTGATCATCTTGTATATTCACCATGTCTAGCATTGGGTCAAAATTCAGCAATTTGGAAATTTGGCCTTGGTAAGTAGCGTTCTTCATAACCTCCGTTAAAGGAATAGGTATCTTCACCTTTGCAATTTCATTCTCCAAACTGAAAACTGGAAACTTCTCACCTTCCTTTGCCGGATTATCTCTCTTCTCAGCTTTATCCTTTGGTGCATTTGATGGCTGGTCCACTTTAGCTGTTGATGATGATGGGATTGTTGAGGGACCAACTATGTCTTTACTTTTTGAAGAAACTGAATCATTTTTCGCTGCAATGTCTTTCTTCTTCTGCACAGGATTTATAGGAATAGTCCGACCTCTCAATTGCCTTTGCTATCCTTGCTGAGCTGATAATGCATTCAAGTACCCTCTTTGATATTCTTCAGATTCTTCTTCAAGTATCATATCATTTGACAAAATATAATGCTCATCTTGTGGAAAGACAGAATTACTCACCAACTCATCTTCTTCCGTGATATATGTAGGCATATCATCAGGGGTAAAGAAATGATTTTCCTCGCCAACATTGTCACCCTCATCTTCAAATTCTTGACTAACAAAGTTCTGCTGAAAAGGTGGTTTCATTTGCTGCTGAACTGCTGTGTCTTGTGCCTTTGTTTCACGCTGCTTGATCCTATATTGTTGCTGCTGACCTCTGAAATTTGGGTTACGAATCTGAGGTTCCGGCTTGTCAATTGTGACCCTTTCAAGTAACCTCTTCACCTGTTCAACTGACTGAAGAACCTGATTTGATGTGGATGCTTCCTCCTTGATTGTAACTCGCTTTTCTACCTTCATCCTTGCTCTTTTGTCATTCAAATTTGCCTCAACGCTGACAGCAATTTTCTGCATATCCTCCAAGGTAGGGGGATCTCGGTCTCTCAGTGAATAAGCCATCTCCAGATCAAAACCATCCGGGAATTTGAGAAGTGCTGATTTTCTAGATGGCCTCAAATCATCAGGAATAGCATTATAAACTGAATTGAATCTGATTATATAATCTTGAACTGACTCACCCGGATTACGCTTGAGGTTGTTGTATTCGGCATTGATTTGAAGCAAATCCTTTCTGATTTCCCACCGATCTAAGAATTGATTCTGAAGTGCTTCCAAGGTAGTGATGCTGTTAGCTGCCAACCCTCTGAACCATTTTCTTACTTCTCCGGCAAATGTTTGCACGAACAACCGCATGGTAACATCTTCTTCATCTAACTCATATAGATCAAAGAAAGTAGACATTTTATCGATATGTTGTTGAGCTGTAATACTTTGTGGAGTGCCATCAAACATGGGGATTTTACTTTGGTAATCAGCAGGCATATCATGAAGATTAGTAGGGAAAGCAAGTGGTGCAAACCGGGCTGCCATTTTTCTAGGTAAGGTAGGTCTTGGAGTAGCAGGCGGGGTAGGTGTAGCGGTATGAGGAGTAAGAGGAGGAGAAGCAGTATTTGAAGCTGAAGGTGAAACAACAGTAGATGGAGGATGAGTAACTATGGGAGAGATAACAACAAAAGGAGGATTTGTCTGTTCATGCGCCGTGATAGAAGATCCAATATGACCAGAGATATTTTCAAGGAAATCAGCAAGAGTAGTAGCTTGTACACGTGTCTGGAGATTCCTTAAAATGAAGTTTTCAACTAATTTATTATGCCTCTCAAATTCAATAGCAGCTGCAAAATCAGGATTAGGAACTAGAGTTGCAAGTGCACTTTCAGATTTAGTTTTGAACAGAGACAACTCAAAGCTTTCGTCAAAATCTAAATCTTCAAGATACTCAAAAATAGCTGGGCATGAATGAGATCTGAAAATGGGTCTAGGATCTGTAGCCAGCTTGTTTTCTCAGAATAACTAGGAAAGAAAAAGCGTTTCAGCCTGTGAAAACTCTCAACCTATCATCCACGGCTCAGAGTTAACAAATACATGGGGATAAGATGTCAAAGCAGCGCTATATTCACAAGCTCACGGAGATTGACTGAAGCAGCGTTTATCTACTTACGCTGATGTAAAACAAGAGCGTTTTCGAAGGCTACCTGGCGTAACTTCAGGCTCCGTCTAAGACCTATGAAATAACACGTCAATGAACAAAAGATCGGTTTGTTCTCCCCAGTATGGTCGCCAGTATGTTAGCACTTAAAATTTCACCTCAGGCTGAAAAGGCAAATCTCAAAGCTACATCAAACCATTCAGCCTCGTAGCTAGCCCTACGGGGCAGGAGAAGGCTCTCTCCGGTCAATCTCGGTAAATTTTCAATAGGAAGAGATGACCAATCAAGGTAACACTGATATTAGGCTAGTAAACTGATTTGAAGGTTGATTTGGGGGTTTTTGGGTATTTTGGTGGCTAATTGAGGAACTGCAATTTAGGGTGCGGGGATTGGACACAGTTTCTGCAGGGGGTCTTTGGGGCAAGGTAGGAAGTTGTATTGATGTCTTTAGCTGAAAGGGATGATTAAGAAGAAATATGAGAGGGCTAAAGAGAGCAAACAATGGATTTGAATTCTCTTTAGACAGCAGAAAACATAGAAATTAAACAAATTTAAAAGTAGAGCATGGCAACATGAATTCTGACTTTATCACTTCATTTGTTTAATATGCAGCAGTATAGAAAGGAAATGAATCACATCACAAAGCTTACAATAACATAAAGAAACACACCATCAACACCTGAATCCACATGAATCCCAAAGATGACTGCAAAACCCTGGTCTTCCTTAGCCAAAAATTGCAGAGATACAAGCAAAATATACAATGATAGTTCCTCCCTCAAGAGTCCAACCCTGAAAATGAGCCTGAAAGTACATAATATAGATGATCTAACCTCTTCCCCACCTCTAGGGGTCGAGCTCACTATCCTAGGAGCTGTTTGAACAACTCCTAAACTAAGCACTACAAAATAGGCAGTCAAAACAACTTGCCTCTAAAAACTTGGAAACCAGTTCATACAGTCAAATTTACCCTTTTACATGAGAGAAACTTCTAGAAGAGTAAAACAAGAGTAAAAGTACCCAAAAAGTGCCACAAGAACAGTCAAAAGGACCACCATCGACCTCAGCAAGTCAAACTGGAGCTAAACTGCAAATTCTGGGCTGAACTGGTCAAATCTGGCAAAGTTCCCTCAACGGGTCGCGCACATCCAGCTCAACGGGTCGCGCACTTTGGAGCCCTGTTTGGAGGCCTTCCTGGTGTCAGAATCAGATCCAGGATAGCTCGTTGGAAAGGTATCTGAGTCTAATTTCCAACCCAACTAGAATTTTTGGATTTGGAGGTCATTTTCCCAGTCAAAAGTCAATTCTCCCAAGACTACTTCTGCAGCTCAAAAAAGGGGCAGAAAGTCAAAATTTGACTGTATTTTGACCTTTTGGAGGCCCAAAACTTCATGAAAACTCAAGGTAATGGATGGGCATATGTAAATTTGCATGAAAAATCCAAAAATTCTGAGTTTTTGCAAAACGGAGCTACGATGACAAAGGGTCTCACCGGGGGTGAGACCCGTTGAGAAGCCAAAACCTGTAAATTGCCCAAAAATGCCAAAAATGAGCCAAAACTTCCAAAAAAATTTGTACTTGGTGCTGTGAAGAGGCTAGTGAGTGTCATGATGAGTAAGAGAAGCCTCAGCCAAGATGCGGAGTGGGTTGGCCTTCTTCTTCCTCCTAAGAGCCTCGGTCAATCTTCTTTGGAACACTTTCATCTTTGCTTTACAAACGTGCATCCTAGCCCAATAGTGGTTTTTCATGTTCCTTAGCAGCCTTTTGTCTTGGTTGGCCTTAGCCAACAGCCTCTCCAAGTGGGCATTCTCCTGAATAAGCAAAGACTCCCGGTCAACAGGCAATGGATCACCGGGCCTCCTACGGTTGAGGACTCGATCACTACGAATCCTCCAAATCTCATCAAGTGCCTTCTCCTCCTCCAGCTGTGTGTTCCGCTGCTCTAGATATGTGATGGTCCATTGGGCACCCTCAAGTTTCCGCTGCAAAGTATCATTCTCGACCCTAAGCTGCTGAATGATCTCCTTTGCCTCTTGGCTAGGAGAACTGACCTCAAGATCGATCACTAGATCCTCATGAACCATGGGCTCTTTTCCCCTTTGCAATACCTCCGCTGGTGAAGAAAGCGAGGCCCCTTCCACCTGTTGTGGAGATAACACTCGCTGCTCTGAAGATGAAGGCGAGACCCCTTCCACCTGCTGTGGAGATAGTACTCACCTGGCTACTGCAAATAAGGCCCTTGGGCCTTTCTGATAGGTGACCATAGGAGTGGATCTGACATGTCGGGTGATGGGAGCATCAGGTTGCTGAGATGGTCCTCCCTCCTCATGAATAGCCTCCTGATGTGGCTGAGGTGGCACTGTGAAAAACTCACGGGAGATGAACTCCTCCCATGAAATACCTTGCTGAGTCAACTGATAAGAGACTATAAGCTGGATCAAACCATAGTGACAAAGGCTCCTGTACTGCTGGGCCGGGGTCTTCCTCTGCAACATGGGTACCATCCTCTGAATGTTCTGAAATAGGAAGATCGAGAGGTTCATCATCCTCACCCGGGTGAAATGCATCAACAGGCGAATGTGATATGAATACACCTGTGAAAATCTGCCCTCACATGTGAAATAATGCATGATAAGTCTCATAAGGGGAGCATACTCACTCCGAAGAAATCTGAATGGGAAAACACCTGCCAACAGTTTCACAAATGATGGCCGGACATAGGGCTCAAAGTGAACAAAATCAAGTAGTCTGCGCTTAGACCACACCTCACCCACATTCGGTATACCTGTAGCCTCTGAGATCACCTTGGGTGTCAATATGAAATTCACCCCTGCAAGAGTGACATGTCCATCATGGAGGTGTAAGACAAACAAGCGGGCCAACTCTCTATGATGCTGAATCTGAGAGAGCCTCTCACAAAACTGATAGCATGACATGTACTGGAAACAACTCAGTGCCAAAGGACAAGCCTGTAAATTTGCCAATGAAGTAGGCTCCTCCCTCTTATGGTGACCTCCCTTACCCCCTCTACGAGGCCTCCTCTGTTCCTCAATCTCTGTAGATGATGAATGGTCATCACCTTGCTCATAAGTCTCGGTATCTGACATGGTTTTGGAGCAAGGTGGGCAAACTAAAGGACAAATTGAACTGCTGCCTCTGCCTGCAAAAGTAATGAACTCTATGCTATTTCAAGGGGGAAAACATGAGGGGAATGTTAGGGGAGGGAACTTCTTAACAAGGAATGGGAATATATGAAAATAACAGGGAATTTTCAAGGGAAACTTTACAAATTGTCATGCATATAGGAACAATTTTAACATTGGGAAATCATTTGCAAAGAACATCTCATATGGGACAAAACATGTATGATAATGAACATGTAAGGGGATACATATATCAATAGGGGCATAGGGACACCATACACCAAATTTGCTTGTATGAGTTCATGTGTGTCATAAGGCAAATTTTGCTCTTTTTGTTCTTTAAGGAGTACATGCACATTAAGGAGTACATACACATTATTTTCACATAAAGGGAAAGTTTTCATGTACAAGGGGATGTCAAGGGCATATAGGGGTTATGTACATGCCTTTTGATATACAGCAACATTTTAATTTCACATGACTCTTTTCTTTATTTTCAAATGTATCTTTTCTTTTTGTTTTATTTTTTGCATGTGTATGGTAGAGGGAATTAGGGTTTTGAGTGCTTGTGAGAGGGGTAGGGTTTATAGCTTAGGGATGGGGGAAAAAATTAACATTTTATGTACAAATCAAATGGGACGGAGATGCAAGCATGACTATGAATGAAAGAGGGAAAAAGGGAAGGGATCAATGGGACAAAAAACACTTGAAACAGTCACAAAACCCTAGCATTTTACAAACATTAGCAACAGCCACATTAATCCATTCATTTGCAAATTTAAAAGATAAAACCATAGCATACATCATTATTTTCATCACCCATACCATCAACCATGGATTAGGAGCCTACCTCGACCAATCAAGCAAGTTTGAAGAGGAATGAAGGAATTGTTTTGAAGTTTTGATAGCAGGCAGATGAACGGGTCGCGCAGAGCCCTGGACGAGTCGCGCACAGCCCAACGGGTCGCGCCCGTTATGTTTTTGCACTGCCGGGGACTGTTGGACGGGTCGCGCACCGCCCAATAGGTCGCGCACGAGCCTGGACAGGTCGCGCACCTGCAAACTGCCCAAAACGCTTGTAATTTTGCCTCCTTCGCCTTTCACTCTCTCACAATCTCTCTTGGAAGCTCGAAATGCACAATGAGAGTGAAAGGAGGGAGAATCACCTTTTATAATCTCACTTTGAAAAAATTTCATTCAAAAACCCACTTTATAAAGTCTATTTTGACACTTTTAAAAAACATTGATTTTCTTGGTTTCCTTTATCCTGAAGTTGACCTTTTGAGTGCTTTGACCTGATTCTTTTTGCAGGGAGATCATCTGAAGGACTGTGGCAAGGGGACCAGGGTTGTTGCTGCCTTTCTGAAGACAATTTGGAAATTTATTCTCTTTACAAAAATTATCATGACCTTGGCTCTAAAAACAGGGTTTTTAAATCCAAGGTTAAAAATGAACTATACATGATGAAAATTTCAAAGGAACATGTTTACCATCCTTCCTCTGGCTTACTGGTCACTCAAGGACTCTCAGAAACATGACCTTGCTAAGACAACTGACCAAAACCCTAGACCTAGAATTTTGACATTAAGACCAAATAAGAGCAGCTTGACAAACTCAATGACCTGATATGACCTGATCCAGCAAAGCCAAGAGGGGTATGAATAGACCAGCTCCTCCATCAGGGTTATGGCATGCCTAACGAAATGCAAACTTTGACACTGATGAGACACCTACCAATGCAAATGCAAAGAGCTTTGATCACTGATGGAGGGCTTTCAAGACCGACACTAACAGGGTGGAGCTTCCAACTCCTCTTCCTACCCCTGTTGCTTTGTCTGCCACAAACTCGTAGGATCACCTATACTTGAGCTAGTGCTTGTACACGTAAATATACTTATGCTATTTTTCCCTTGTGACTATCCCTATTGTTGTTGTTTCTCATCCATTGGAGCTTCTTCTAGCTCACTCTGATCACCTGCTAGCAACTTGCAAGATCTCTGAAAGGATTTCCTCTCCTAGAGCTTCACATCCCGTCTCACGATGATCCTTCTATTGCTTGGAACATAGATCATGTATGCCTTGGACATTCCAATGTACCCAACAAAAGATCCATTTTTTCAGTTTGATCTAATTTAGTGCATTTCTCATCGAGCACATTGCAGTATGTTATACTACCAAAGATTCTAAAGTGATTGACCTTTGGTTTCTTCCCTGTGAAGACCTCGTCTAGTTTTATCTTCCCCAACTCCCTATGAAGAACCTTGTTTTGTATGTACACCATTGTGCTACATGTCTCTACCCATAAAAACTTGGGCATATCTAGGTCATACAACATAGCCTTTTTTGCCCCGACTATAGTCTTGTTCTTCTGCTCCACTAATCCATTCTATTTTGGATTGTATGGAGTTGTCCACACTCTCATAATTCCCTCCTTCACACAAAACCTTGTGAATTCACTATTTATGTACTCTCCTCCATTGTATGCAATAATCACCTTGATCTTTTTCCCTGTCATGTTCTCCACAAGAGCCTTGAACTCTTGGAAGCAATTGAAGACCTCATCCTTGGTCTTCAAAAATTAGATATATGCCTTCCTGGAGTATTCATCTATGAATTTTACAAAATATGTGTACCTTGTGAGAGAACTTGTGGACATTGGGCCACAAATATTTGAATGTACAAGTTGCAACACACCATTTTCTCTATTGTCACTTCTTGGGAACATTGCCTTAGTGAACTTCCCAAAGCACGCACCCCCTGCAGACATTATTGTGTTCCATTATTAATTTTTCAACAACATTCCTTGTTGCATTGAGCATATTCAGTGCTCCACGGTGTAAATGTCCCATTCTCCTATGCCACAACTCAGCTAAGTCTCTTCCACGACTACTGCTACTGCTAACTAGTGCCTTTGGAGAATCAAGTTGCAACCTATAAAACTTATTTCTTCAAACCCCAATATGCTTCATGCTTCTTCCAAATTTGTTTTTTAATTAACACCTTCTACCCTATGAAGTAAATGTCATACCCCTTATCTTGTATTGCAAAAATTAAAACCATGTTCATGCCCAAACCTGGCACATGCAAGACATCTATAACAATGGTGTTCTCTCCCAACTCCCTCTGAATATTGACAGTACCTCTCTCAATCGGAGTGCACTTCATTTTATTTCCCATCTGAATATGGAAGTCCATCTCCTCCTCTATAGTTTGAGAACTAATCTCTAACCCTCGTAATATGAGTTGATGCTCCATTGTCTATGTACCATACACCTATGGACATGGAGCTAGAGAGGAAAGCTACTAGATCTGATTCATCTTCCAACCAGGAAGGTGATTCCAAATTATCCTTCTCTCTGAGTCTTTTTGCGTCCATCTCTAGAAAATTTGCAAACTCAAATTTACCAAAGAGATTAATAAAATGGGTTATAAAACCCTCGTTCTTTCTCTTCCATGCCCTGTGTTGATTTACTCCTGCAAAACCCTTTTGCAACAAACCCACTACGTTAAATATGCTCTGATAACATGTGAAATTTACACAAATCTGCAGTAATTGGATATTTATCTCCTAAATTATGCAGTTTATTTGTCTTTTGTAATTCACTTGTGGAAAATATTGATAAATTATCAACTACAATTCTTCACAAATAAAAAACTCTAAGGAAAATAAAATACTAGAACTAATAAATAATGCACACACACACAATAAATCTGACACCAATATTTTTGGAGATCGTCCCTAGAAAAATCCCGAAGGGAAAACTAGTGCAGCAGATAAGGGTTTTATTAGTAGTAATTAGTAGCAATTTGAGAGTACAATGATATTCTTTTCTGATGATGGAAAAGCTCCAGCAAATACAATCTCCACTCGAAAATTAATCTGGAGACACAAAGTATCCTCTGCAAATCGAACTAGCCTCTCCACTTTTCCTTAGCACTCACACAGCCTACGAGAAGTGTGCACTGCGGATCTAGAATAATTTGCACAAACTCCATGATCACTTACCTGCAAGTCATTCTACCTCCCTCTACCTCTTGAAGAAACTCACACCTCCTCCGGTAATTCTTCTAAAAATTGTAAGTGGAAATAATTCTCCTGTTACACAAATTGGATAATTGGCTACTAGCACTAGTTAAATCATCCTCCTCTGTAGATAAATTCAGCCTCCTCTTCATGTCATTGAGACACTTTAAAATCTTAGGAAATATTCTCTGGAATCTTGCTCTCAAATATCTTCTAAAATGCAACTACCAATGTCTCGCTCTACTTCAACTATACCCTTGTTGAATCACTGCAACTCGGTAAGTTGAACTGCTTTGATGTCTTGTGTGTATTCTCCAAACCCCATCGAATTGCTCTTTTAATATTCTATTGGGAAAACAATGTCCATGATCACATCTCAATCTATGGATAAGATCATCTTCACTCCATCAAGTGACTTTTTTGTAAGTCTCTAGATCAAAACCGATTTTCCTCAATTAATTTGATTTAATTAACCAGTTTTCCTAAGTTAGACTTAGGAAATATTTAATTATTGGCCAATTAATCTAATCGAGGTGTTTCTAAGGTATTTCTTGTGAAACATTTTCTGGGTTTTGGAAATTTTGTGTTCCTTGGCCTCTTAGACACCATAGAGACTATAAAACATATCTGTTGCTACCAAAAACTAACTGTGCATGGCATGCAAACTCCACATGGCGAAGGCCTTTCCAAATGGGTGCCTCTTGATGACATAGTTTGTTTTAATGGGATAAATTTATAAGGGGCATAACTTTCTACCCAAGACTCAAAATTTATGTCATTGTAAAGCTCTCAACAAGTTGAACATGATGGTGGAATTTGTTTTAAAATATAGAGACTTTGAGAAAATAGGTTGTTGTAATAGCATCTTCGTAAGAAACATTGGAGATCGAGGCTGTTGGAAATAATACTGAGAGGGGGGTGAATCAGTATTAGCAAGTCAATAATTTTTCATTTCCATAATCAGATTCCTATACGCTACTTCAGTTAATGGAGCTCGCATGTATACGCAACTGTGTTTAAGGAAACTAGCATATATCCTGCAAACTTATGATTCAGTTAATTCATCATATGTTGATCTTTAATCAGTGCATCAGAACCATATAAACAGTAACCAAGTGCAATAAAAACAAAACAGACAATCGCACACATGAACACAAGATATAAGGTGGAAACCCAATGTGGGTGAAAACCACATGCTGCAATCGTCTCTATCTTTTAATAGTAAGAAACTTATTTTTACAATTTTTGTACTAGTGTAGACTTATACTAGTACGCAGGCATCTACCAGCAGAAGGCTACAACCTTCTCTCATTCTCCAACTTCTCCTGGAAGGGAGCTACAACCCTCTAGCTCTTGTATTCGCTGATATGTTTACTAGTACATAGGTGATGGCCTACAGAAGGCTACAACCTTCTCTTTTCTTCCAGGGACCAAGTTTCATAAATTTTCAAACTGGATCCATCAATAAAATCATTCAATCATCAAATATATATGTATCAGCCAATCTCTTTTGCACCAACCACAACTAAATCAATCAATCACTTTCACAACCCTTCAATCTGATCTTTCATAATGTTGTAACCAGAATATAGTAACCAGAACCCAGAACACTGCAACAGCAAACAGAAATAGTTAAAACATATTTTATAAAGTATACACTACTTCCATGTGTCGAACCTACATGCATATGTTCTTTTCTCAAGGCGAACCTGCGTACAGATCTGCAAATCAAATTTAAGATGTATACATTGTTTTGATATGTAGAACAAGCATGTATATGCGCCTTTTCTAAAGTGAAGCTATGTACAGATATGTAAATGATGATTTAAACATTATAATAATTCCAGAATTCATTTATACCCAGATCATCATATTTACAGACTACAACATGCACCAGTTATTCAGATAAATGATCAAACCACATAAAGATACTTCACTTCAAGCCTTAATATCTTGACCCATCATTAGATCTTATCCTTCATCAACCGCTAAGGTTCATCCTTGGTTCAGATCCAACTATGCACCATAACCCAATAACCTGTATACTAAATCTTTCTCATCATCAGATATTCAATACTTGAGTACCTTTGCCTAATGATCTTCTCATCCTTTTATAGTCCTAGGCCTTATTCAATACCATGGACCAAAACCACTTAGGACCAATACCTTGGACCATATATCTTGGACCAATACCATAGATCAAAATACCATGGACCAAAATACCATGGACCAAATACCTTGGTCCAAAAGTTAGTTTTCCAAGATATACGCACCTTTCATTCTGTGAAAGTGCATGTGTATGTATACACTCCTTCTGGTTTGTTAACCCGCGTGTATACGTTAGTTTGTTAAGGTGAACTTGCGTATACCTTTCTTTCCTCATTCTATGAATTCTGATCTCTAACTTTGTGTTGTTAACCTTCTAAAATGTGATCTGTCATCTGAGTGAGTTGCCATCAAGGACAACACCTGTGTCATAATGCCAAATCTATGTCATAATGCCAATAATCTCCTCCTTTGGACTTGATGGCAACCCCAAGTCACTCTCCCCCTTTGGACTTGATGGCAACCCCAAGTCACTCTCCCCGTTTGGACTTGATGGCAACCCCAAGTCACTCTCCCCCTTTGTCATCAAGGGCAAAGGGTTATGGTCCCCCTGAGTACATGCTGAATTCTCTGATATGCTTAAGAGTGCTGATTGAGCTCCTGAATATAAGCAAGGTTTGCAAAAAGATGTTCTAAAAGAAGAATATGACTCTATATATACATCATAAATGACCTTCCTATCACCAATGACTCATACATACATCCATCTCCCAACCAAGTGGGGATATATCAATTGTTTATACATGTCAAAACAAGAACATTACATCATCCATCCCATGCATAGTGGGGTAACAAAATAGGTCGTTTCATGACCTTTACATTAAAATATATACATGACATATATAACAGAGACCAAATATCTAAAACAAGACCATGATAGTCATCAGCAACTATCATCAGCAGTATCTATCAATCAACATCTAGACCAGCAACCATGTTCTCCCTTTGAACCTGTTCCACCTGAATAAATAAATAAATAAAAATTGTGTGAATCTATACCAAGATCTTCTAAGATAATGCCAACAATGCATTATTAGAAGTGTATGCTCCCCCTAAACCTGTGCCAGATGATCACCGTTAGATCTAATCATTTCATATAGTAGAAGAGTTATCAAGGCATCATCATTAATCAGATATATATCAAGTTATCAACAACTTATGAGAGCCAAAATATTTCCACATGTCATCCACAGACTATAACCATCATCAAGCAGAGTAGATAATTCACTTAACCATATACGTGACTGTATCCACAAAAACTAGCGTATGTACGCGACTACGCTTCATGAAACTCGTGTATAACCACCTTTCTCTGAAATAGATAGGTTTTAACAGCAGGATGATGCATCAACTACTCCCAGCTTATGTCTGAGATATTCAAATGTCTCTCTGGGCAGTGGTTTGGTGAATATATCAGTAACCTGTTCTTTGGAGGGAACATACTCCAATTTGACCTTTTGTTCAAGCACTTGTTCACGTAGAAAATGATATTTGATGGGTATGTGCTTGGTCTTGGAATGCATGACTGGATTCTTTGAAATATTGATGGCACTTGTATTATCACACAGAATGGATATGGGTGGAGTACATGTGATCTGAATGTCTTGCAATGTTTGTATCGTCCAAAGGAGCTGTGTGCAAAATGAGGCAGCAACCACATATTCCGTTTCAACTATAGATAATGCAATTGAATTTTGTTTCTTGCTGAACCAAGATACTAATCTGGAACCCATATAGAATGCACCACCAGTAGTGCTTTTTCTGTCATCAACGCTTCCTGCCCAATCTGCATTTGTATATGCATGAAGTGTAAGATTTGTATCTCTAGGATACCATAAACCAAAATTTTGTGTTCCTTGAAGATATTTGAAAATCCTTTTGATTGCCTGAAGGTGTGATTCTTTTTTATTTGCTTGGAATCTCCCAACTATTCCTACTGCATGCATGATGTCTGGTTAGGCACCAATTAGATAAAGCAGACTACCAATCATGGATCTGTAAGTTGGTTGATGTACTGCTGCTGATTCATCATTTGAGCTGAGACTGCATCCTGTTACCATTGGGGTACATACTGGTTTAGAATCTTCCATGCTGTATTTTTTCAAGATCTGTTTGAGATATTTGGTTTGTGATAGAAAAAATACCATCTTTATTTTGTTGAACTTGTAGACCAAGAAAATATGTAAGCTCACCAAGGAAGGACATTTCAAATTCTTGCTACATTACCGAAGCAAAATTCTGACTCATGGATTCTTCATTGCTACCAAAAATGATATCATCAACATACACAACAAGTATTAGCAATTTATTATTGTCAATCTTTGTATGTAGATTGCTATCAGCTAATCCCTTTGAAAAACCTTGTTGATAGAGATATTTGTCAAGACAGTAATACCAGGCCCTTAGAGCTTTTTTTAGACCATACAGAGCCTTTCTGGATCTGCATACAAGTTTTGCATCATTACCAAGAATGAATCTGTCAGGTTGCTCAATATAGACTTCTTCTTCTAAGTCTCCATCAAGAAAGGCAAATTTTACATCCATTTGGTATACTTTGAATTTCTGAAAACTAGAAAGAGCAAGGAACATTCTTATGGCTTCAAGTCTAGCAATAGGTGCAAAAGTTTCTTCAAAATCTATACCTTCTTGTTGAGCATATCATTTACACACAAGTTTGGTCTTGTTTCTAATAACTTCTCCATTTTCATTCAACTTGTTTTTGAATATCCATTTAGTTCCTATGATATTCTTATCATGAGGTCTAGGAACTAATTCCCAAGTATTATTATTTTCAATTTTCTCAAGTTCTTCATTCATGGCCTTGACCCAACATTCATCTTTGCATGCTTCATTTACATTTTGAGGTTTGGTGGAGGATATCAATGTTAGATAACTTGAAGCTTTTGTAATAGTTCTTCTTGTCTGCACACCTGCCTCTTTCTGTCCCAAAATTTGAGTCTCTCGATGATTTTTCTGAACGTATATGGACGGAGTCTTTTTCTTCTACTGTTATCTCTTCTTCATGTGCTTCATTGGTTTCTTCTTCAGAATTAATGTGATTTGATGTGGGAGGATAATCCTCATCTTCTTCATAATCTTCAATTTTTATTTGTTTTGGATTTTTGCATGCTTCATCAACCACAACATCAATGCTTTCAATAATTTTCCCAAGTCTTTTATTATAACATTTATATCCTTTACTTCGGGAAGAGTAACCAAGAAGAATACCTTCATCTGCTCTGGGTTCAAACTTACCAAGTTTTTCATCAGTCCTTTTGATGTAACATTTGCTTCCAAAAACTTTGAAGTATTTTACAGTAGGAGTCTTACCATACCAAAGTTCATGTGGAGTTTGAGTGTTGTTTACCCGAACATTTGCTTGGTTGAGAATAGTGACAGCAGCGAATGCAGCTTCACCCCATAAGGTTGCAGGAGTTCCAGACTCATCTAGCATAGCACGAGCCATTTGTTGAACAGTTTTGTCCATCCTTTCTACCACTCCATTTTGCTGAGGAGTCCTTGCGGCGGAGAATTGCCTTTTTATTCCATGTTCTTCACAAAAGTCAAAGAATTCATCTGAGGTAAATTCCCCTCCTTGATTAGATCTTAGGCATTTGATTTTGCGATCTGATTCATTTTCAACCAAAGCTTTGAAGGCTTTGAACTTTTCAAATGCTTCATCTTTATTCTTTATAAGTCCTATCCAACACATTCTGGAAAATCATCAATGAACAATATAAAGTATTTTTCTCCACGAGGTAACTTTTTCCTTGATGGTCCACATAAATCATTATGAACAAGTTAAAAAGGCTTACTAGTTGATCCTTCCTTTTCAGGGAAGTGCAATCTGGTTTGCTTAACAAATTGACGTGATTTGCATATTGTATTTTTTGGAATGCTGATATCAGGAAGATCACGAACAACCTGGAATCTGCATGATTTTATTATTTGAGAGAATCTTAGATGCCCCAATCTTCTATGCCATAGCCAGTGTTCATCATTTTTGTTTAGATAGCACGGTTGTTGTCCTCGCTTGAGTATGTATAAGTTGTTTGGAGTTCTTATACCTTTGATGACGGTTTCTCATGTATCAAGCTCATGAACAACACATCCATTTGATCAAAATACTACTTCATTTCCTTGATCGCACATTTGACTGACACTCAATAGGTTATGCTTTAGACCATCAACATAAATAACATTCCTAGCTTTAAATTTTTCTTTTAAGAGAACAGAGCCTTTACCTTTTATGACAACAGGAGTGTCATTTCCAAATAAGATCTTCTTTTCCTTTTCTAAGACATTATATGAATGAAGTTTTTCTTTGTCACCTGTCATGTGTTTTGAGCATCCGCTGTCAATGTACCACTAATTTTCTTGTCCTTCTGCATACAAGGCTATACCACATCTTTCTGTTTGTGGTTCTTTATTTCTCCATATTTTGGGACTTAATGAAGTTTTCTCCTTCTGAGATGTTTGCCAAAATTTACTCCTTCATTTAGATTCTTCATGACCAAAGTTGTTACAGATAGAGCATTCTATTTCATTTTCAAGAATAGAAAATTTATTGTAGGACCTTTTCATGATCCTGTCACATTCCTTTGATTTTGTGCTTCTCTAGTCATGATGGTCTTGTAAGCAACACATTGAGTAGCTTTGTGTCCAAAGTTATGACATGAAAAACATTGGCCATTAAAGAAGTTTTTGCAATTATCGAATCTACAGACCTGGTGATTGTAGTTTCTATTGATATTCATTCTTGAAGCGGATTGAGTGTGATTTACCTAAGGTTGGTTGTAGCTTCTGTTCATCCTTGAAGTAAATTGAGCCTGATTTACCTGATGATCTGCTTTATGCCTTTGCTAATGATTGTCAAATTGTTCAGTGCTCTTTGCTGCATCAAGATAGCTTTTAGTGGAGGTTGACGGCTTTTGTGCTTGAGATGCTTCTTCAATATATCCGAGACCTGTCTTTATCAGAGGAGAACGTTGCACTTTGATAATTTCATTTAAGGTTTCTAATCCTTTAGCAAATATAAGATTGAGAGCTTTTGTTTTCTCAATATACTTTCTTAGACCCACAATTTCACATTCTAGTTTTTCATTGTGTTTTTCTCTTTCAGCAAGTTGGAATGTCAAAGTATCTATAGTCATATTCTTTTCTTATAAACAGATTTTGAGTTTAGATATTTCTTCATAAAGGTCATCTTCATCTAAAGCATCCAAGAAATCACCATCTTCAAAATCCATCAGAAGTCTATAGTCATTACTATTTTCATCTTCATCACTAATTGATAAACCATCGCTATCTTCATGCGTATAGTAGCTCTTCTTACTTACACTTTGTTTTCTATTCCATTTTGTAGATTCCTTACATTTATCAAACTTATATTTATGAGGACATTTGGTAGCATAATGACCGACTCTTCCACACGCAAAACATTTGAAAGGTAGTTTACCTCTGAATCTTTCGAAACCCCATTGAAGGTTCTTGACAAAGTTTGCTTCTTCTTCTCCTTCTGAAATATGTCCTGATTCATTGAGTTCTTTTCCTGAAGCTTTAAATGTGGCTTCTGTCATTTCTGATGGACCTCCTTTTCTCATCTCAAAAGCAGTTAATATTCCATGCAGTTGTGTCATAGTAATAGTCTGAAGATCCTGCTTTTCTTCTAAGGCAGATACTTTTGATTCAAACTTAGCAGACAAGGATCTTAAAACCTTTTCAACTAAAGTAACTTCTTTTATCTCTTCACCTAAATTCTTCATGCAATTAACAATCTCATCTATACGTAAGAAGTAACTAGCTATAATTTCATCATTATGCATATTGATAGTTTCATATTGAATTCTCAGAGTTTGCAGTTTTGCACGTTTTACCTGAGAGTCTCCTTCATAGCTTAGAATGATTTTGTCCCATATTTCTTTGGCAAATTTTAGTTTTATAACTTTGACAAATTCTAATTGTGACAGACTTCCCAATAATGTATTGACAGCCTTGGCATTGGTTTCATATTGCTTTTTACCTACCGCATCTATAAGAATTGCTGATGGAAATGTATATCCCTCTTCCATGATTTCCCAGACATCTGTTCCAAGAGATTGAAGATGGGTTGTGGTTCTTACCTTCCAATAAACGAAGTTGCTTCCATCAAAGATTGGTGGTCTGATGGATCCCTCTCTTTCCTGATTACTCATGATGATGGATCTTCCTTCAAGCGATCAAGCTTCTTCTAAAGGACCTGCTCAGATACCAATTGTTGGAAATAATACTGAGAGGGGGGGTGAATCAGTTTTAGCAAGCCAACAATTTTTCATTTCCATGATCATATTCATATACGCTACTTCAATTAATGGAACTCGCGTGTATACGCAACTATGTTTAATGAAACTAGCGTATATCCTGCAAACTTATGATTCAGTTAATTCATCATATGTTGATCTTTAATCAATGCATCAGAACCATATAAACAGAAACCAGGTGTAGTAAAAACAAAACAAACAATCACACACATGAACACAAGATATAAGGTGGAAACCTAATGTGGATGAAAACCACCTGCTACAATCATCTCTATCTTTTAATAATAAGAAACTTCTTTTTACAATTTTTGTACTGGTGCAGACTTATACCAGTACGCAAGATTCTACTTGCAGAAGGCTACAACCTTCTCTCATTCTCCAGCTTCTCCTGGAAGGGAGCTACAACCCCCTAGCTCTTGTACTCGTTGATATGTTTACTAGTACGTAGGTGCTGGCCTACAAAAGGATACAACCTTCTCTTTTCTTCCAGGGACCACGTTTCATAAATTTTCAGACTGGATCCATCAATAACATCATTCAATCATCAAATATATCTGCATCAACCAATCTCTTTTGCACCAACCACAACTAAATCAATCAATCACTTTAACAACCCTTTAATCTGATCTTTCAGAATGTTGTAACCAAAATACAGTAACCAAAACCCAGAACACTGCAACAACAAACAGAAACATCTAAAACATATTTTATAAAGTATACGCTACTTCCATTTGTCGAACTTGCGTGCATATGCTCTTTTCTCAAGGCGAACTTGTGTACAAATCTGCAGATCAAATTTAATATGTATACATTGTTTTGATATGCAGAACCAGCGTGTATACGCGCCTTTTCTAAAGTGAACCTGTGTATAGATATGTAAATGATGATTTAAACATTACAATAATTCCAGACTTCAGTTATACCTAGATCATCATATTTATAGACTACAACATGCGTCAGTTGTTCAAATAAGTGATCAAACCACATAAAGATACTTCACTTCAAGCCTTAAGATCTTGACCCATCATTAGATCTTATCCTTTGTCAATCGCTAAGGTTCATCCTTGGTTCAAATCTAGCTATGCACCATAACCCAATAACCTGTATACTAGATCTTGCTCATCATTAGATATTCAATACTTGTGTACCTTTGCCTAATGATATTCTCATCCTTTTATAGTCTTAGGCCTTATTCAATACCATGGATCAAAACCACTTAGGACCAATACCTTGGACCAAATACCTCGGACCATATATCTTGGACCAATACCATGGATCAAAATACCATGGACAAAAATACCATGGACCAAATACCTTGGACCAAAAGTTAGTTTTCCAAGATATACGCGCCTTTCATTCTGTGAATGTGAGTGTGTATGTATACGCTACTTTTGGTCTGTTAACCCACGTGTATATGCCACTTTGTCAAGTTGAACCTGTCTATGCCTTTCTTTCCTCATTCTGTGAATTCTGATCTATAACTCTGTGTTGTTAACCTGCTGAAATGTGATCTGTCATCTGAGTGAGTTGCCATCAAGGACAATGCCTGTGTCATAATGCCAACAGAGACAAATGAGTAACACTCCCACAACCTAAGTTTCCTTTAAGGGGGTGGGAGGTGTTACTGCCGGTATTAGAGCATGATGGTAGCACCCACAACTCGAGATGTCATAAGGGGGTGGGAGGTGTTATATAGAACAAATTAAACAATCATTCACAACCATGATAACACCAAGATCTGACCTAGGAAACCCTTTCACGAGAAAAATCTAGCTAGAATGTGACGTTAATTGTGAAAATACCAAGGAGTGAGACCCATGGCCCATGGCTACTATATAAAATATAAAAAAACCTCTCCATTATGCCCTATTTTTATCAACTCTCAACTACTCTACTCTACTATGGAACAAAATGCACTATAATAGAATCAAATCCATTTTTCTCTTAGGAGCTCAGTTATAACACAACTCGGTAGTAGACTAGTGGTTAAATTTTCCCCATTCAACCCTTAATATGAGTTAAAAATCAAATATTCTAGAGTATTCTCCATCATGGTTACATGGTTAGCCCCTTTTCCATGAGTAATGGGGTTGAAGTGGTATCCTCTCGAATCATGTTGAAAGAATTAAGAAAATCAACTTCCAGCTAGTATGTCTTTTACATACAAACTCCATTTGAGGTATTTCTTACACTGATGGAAAGGTACCTAAGTGTAGGAAAACACCAATAGTTCTAGCACAAACATGAGTTTTGGCCCATTAGTAAAAATGGTCACATCAATTGATTCCTCCAATTTTTCCACTGTGAAAGAAATAAATCCAACTTTTCAACACAACACAAGGTCTCACATTAACTAAAAATTAATTAAAACCAATATGCATAAAGCAACCTTCGGGGACTAAGGGTGTGTCATGGTGAAAACACAACCCCCCCATTTTAACTTTATTATTTTCATAATAATGAAGGATACCCTTGCATATAGTCCTAGTAATATCACTATTTGATGATTTATTATCATCTTCTTTCAATTTCTTTAGTGAATTCGATTTATCGCCAAAATCCTAGCAATGGTTGTTTCACTTCATTTGGGTGTTTGGTTTGTAAATGGCGCCTAATCGAAGATAAGACATTTTTTCTACCTTGGCCTAATAAATTGTATAAAATGTACATTTATTTTGTTTTATAAATTTATTTATTTGTAAGTAATCAACTTTTATGTAAATATTAATTGTATTTTTTAATAATTATAAAAATAACCCTCGAGACCAAGAACTTTATTATAAATTGGCTTTATTGTTTTATTTGAATAGTGGCTACTTAATAATACAAGTGGCTTATGCTTTATATAAAGTAGCAGATTTCTCTTATTAAAGTGGCTTCAGTGATAGCCCCTGAGACCAAGATCCTCGAAACTTCACATATCGGGTTGCACCTTTTAAAAAAGTTACATTAAAATATTAGCTCTGATAGGCCTTACCCTTAGAAAGTTAAGGAATATCGTAAGATTGCATATCAACATTTTAAAATATCATAATTTTCTTATAAGAAAAGTAACGATAAAGCTCCCTCTAATATCATATGTCATCTCGGGACTTTTGTTCCCAAAACTCTAATATACTCCACCATTCTCGACCCGATACGGGATTTCAAAACAGTTAAAAGGGATTTCAGGTTCGCTCCATATTGGAGCATCCTGATTTTGTAACTATTTGAAATGGCCAATTTAAAATTATTTTGATAATCCACCCACCTCTGATATATGGATCTAATACACTATTTAAAAGTATTTCAATAGGAATTTTAGGTATGCTCCATATCGGAGCTTCCTAGACCTCGTAACTTTCATTTTGTCACATTTAAAAGTTCCAATGGATAATCCTTTGATGTCCTCGGATCTTGCCACTTATCACATTCGTATGTGGCCACTATGATAATAACTAAAATGTCACTTATTCAATGATTTTATGGGTTTTTAGTATATATTTGGCTTCTGATTATGATTTTCATTGGTTTAAATAAAAATTAATATATTTATGTTATTTGTGATAACAGGGAAGAACCTAGGGTGGATTAGAAAGATCTATATGATTAATCACTTCAAAATACATCCTGCCAAGTAGAACAATGCAGAACTGATATGTGCAGTGATAAAGGTTAAAGAAAGGAAAACATAATCAGGATTTGGTGGCAAAAATTTTCCAAGTTCGGCCATGACATCAGTTGCAACAACTTTATTGTTTTTGTTACTTTTTATTCAGCTTTTGGTTTAGAAATAGAGGGGGACTATTAATATTTCTCACTATGTATAAATACCCATCTCTGAGATAACATGTGGGGGATTTGAATCCAAGAGGAAGAGAGGCATAGGATTGCTTGAACTACAACATGTTTGTATAGGTGAGTTGAAACTCATTTACACTACTATAATATGATGGATATATTTCTGCAGACGGGGAATCGAGTTTTGAGGCAGCAGAGGACTCGCATTACTATAACTCTTTATTGTTTTTGTAACTTGATTCATCTTTAGAATAATATTTATTTATGTAATTGTTTGCATAGCACTACTACATGCTCTGTTATTGCAAACAAATTCTTCATTTTTTCCAATTCATTTTTGGTGTATGAGTATATTGATTTTAGCTTTAGCACTATTGTTGACTATTTACTAAAATGCTCATTTAAAATCTAGTCAAGCTACCTTGTAGGGTTAATCAGAAATGAGTTTTGAAACTAGAAATTGCATAAGGGCAGACCTTTATCTCCTTGAGTTGTTGGCTATATAATAGTTTAATCTTATAGATTTCCTTTCTACATGTCATCTATTTCAACTATTTCAATATTGTGGCATGAATATTTTTGTTCTTATACATATATTTTATTAGGAATTGGAGATGTTTGCAGTTGGATGTATGTTAACTATTTAATGGGAATTTATTTGTGTACATTTGCTCGAACAAGGATTCGGTATTGGAACTATTTCCCTAGCCTATTTCCTTTATCTCATTCCAATTTCAATATGCTTATGTTTCTTTTCCCTTTCTTTTAGCATGCTCTTGATTGAAAGAAAGACTAATCCTTCCTTCAATCAAGATAGGTGTAGGATTAGGTGCATCTTAGATTATATTTTGCATTTTAGTTTCAATTCCTGCATCCTAAAGTCCCCTCATAAAGGGGCAGCCTTTAGAGTGGTTTGGCTAGACCAAAAAACCAGCTTAAGGATTCCTTTCTTGCCTGATCGGCAAGAAGAGTCGAGCTGATGTCTCTTCTCTATTAGTAGTTGAAAGTCATATTTTAAGCTAGTAGAAATAGAGATAGGGTAATTGGACCCAATTGAACCAGTCAGAACCACCATTTCAATGGATAAGGATCTTCTTTAAGTTCCCAACCAGGTGGTCTCCATTATATGTTGATGGGGTTATTTTTCCTGATCAACATTTTTGGCGCTAAAAGGAGGACCATAGTAAAAAAAAAATGAAGATTTTGTGCTTTAAAATTTTACCTTATCACTATGGCTCCATTTAAAATAACTCCTTAGAGTTGTTTTAGTAGACCTGATCCAAAAATCACTCTAATAAATGGATTTAAGATCTTATCTAAGGTAAATTATAATGGTAAGACTTCTGCTTTCAATCATCTCCTTCAATTTATTTTGAGTTCCAAATGATTTGATATTGATGGAGATAATATTTGCAGGATTATTACTCTTACTTTGACAGAAAAAGCTAAAGTGTCGTGCTTATCACTTCCAGTTGCCTCTATACATATCTGGGACGAATTTTCACAGATCTTCCTTCATTCCTTTCAATGATATGATTATGATAAGGTATTTAATCAATTAGCCGAATTGCATAGGAGGGAAGGTGAGTCATTGGACAATTTCCTAATTAGATTCAAATTAATTTTAATGCAATTTCAGTCCAAATATTTACCTCCTCAATTTCAATTAATGGGTTGGTTTAAACATTTGATATCTCTTCCTTGTATTCCTTATCAAGAATCAGAAAATTCATTTGTTTCTATTGAAAAATCAACTGCTCAAACTATCAATAATGATCCTCTTCTAGAAACTAGAATTTCCAATGAACAATTTCAGGAGAAAAAGGATTCTGCCCAAATAAATAATGTTGTTTTGAATGAACAATTACAACCAGAAATAAGCAAAAATCAATATCTTCCTCCTGATATTCTTTTAAGCAATGGAAAAACCAATTTTTCCAACAATGAGGACATGGATCAGCGTCCCAATGTTTTCAATCATTCAAATCAAGAAGATTTTGAAACGCACATTTTGGGAAATGAGCAACATTTTTCTAATAGGTAAATTTTCAGGTTTGTAAATTCAAATTCCCACTTTTCTCTGTATCCTGATTTAATTGATAATGCATTAAACAATAATACAATTGCTCCTTTCGACATTGATAACAATTCACATGATAAAGGAGTTATCATTTGTGAATTATCATAAGTTTTGATAGGGATAGAGGAAATTTAATTACTTACAATTCTACAAATTTTTTGTCTGATTCTAAAGATACTAATGAAATTGTTCATAATGATGAAAGCGTTGAACCTTGTTCTTCTTCTCCTCCAAAAATTGTTAATTCTTTAAGTCACTCTGTTTTTAAAGATGAAAAGAACGATAGTTTGAATGTTTCAATAAATTCTAAATCAATCAATCATCATCATGATTTCAACAATTACGAATCTGCGCCAATTTATGATTCCAATAATGATGACATTCCTTTTTGGGATAATAATCTAGAAAAATTTCCATCTCTGCAAATGAATGGAGATAAAAATGATTTTAATTTTGTAATCACTTGTGAGAATAAAATATTTACAAACAAACTCCCACTATGTTGTATCATTATCTGTAATATAGATGTAAATTATAATTTGCCTTTTTCTCATTTTCTTCAATTTCAATTTGTTTCCTTTTTTAATCTCATTTTTTTATTTTCTAAACACACCGTGCTGGCACTACGAGCATCATAGCTTTAGTCTCTCATCTAACACATTAATCGTCATAAATGAAAACCAATTTCATAATTTCAATCATGAACATTTGTTACTTCTGATTTTGAAATTCTATTTGATGATTATGTGTGGTGAATTTCTTTCTGATTTTCCAATTGATTTTTCAAAAATTTTAACATTTGAGAACCTATTGTTATATACTAACTAGCCATGTAATCCCTCTAGAAATTTTCTATATTACTATTCATGATT
Organism: Pinus tabuliformis; assembly: GCA_031772625.1. Classification (NCBI taxonomy): domain Eukaryota; kingdom Viridiplantae; phylum Streptophyta; class Pinopsida; order Pinales; family Pinaceae; genus Pinus; species Pinus tabuliformis. Next base: position 863,090,127 of record CM062816.1, read on the forward strand.
TAACGATTCATTCGGAAAGAAAGTTTCTAGTCATGTACATATAATTCCTTGTTTACAGCAACCAATGATATTTAAAGAATTATCATTTAACACGGGTTTGTTGTTTCCTCTTTCCTTGAACCTCTTTCAGATATCAATTGAAATACATCTTGAATTTTATGATCCTATAAGCAAATGTTTGTAATAATTTCAAGGAAAGGATTATGTAAATTAAAAAATTTCAAATGTAAATAGTAGGTTGAGTTTTCTTTTTAATGATTCAGTGATAATTTCATTTTTTTTTTATGTTTGTTGTCTTCATATCTACAAAAATAAATATGAGAAGATGGTTTCACTAGAAGTATGATTATACTTAGTCATATGCCTTCTCAGCCATTAGGATTAGGAATAGATTAAATTAATTTAGATTCTTGTTCTCTTTTCATTTCTTTTCATACAGTATATTTGCAATAAGTAAGTAATGATTCCTAGTCTTTCTCTTAGTACTCACTATATTTCTTGAAAGTGTCTTAAGTCATATTACACCTTTCGATCATAGGCATTTTTGGTAGGCTTGATTGTGTTTTGCTTCATCCCATTTCTATGTCCAAATGAAATTTTGAATGGTTAAGTTGAGGCATATTTTTCAATTCACAAGTATTTAAAAATGGTGACCTTTTTCTACTTTTATTATTCATCCATTGATAAAATCGTTACTTAGCATCTAGTTTATATTGAATAAGAATATGGATTTGGATCATATTCAAGTTTTTAAAAACCATGAGGGAAGGAGAGGATCAGCTATGAGGTAAAATGGTTATTAAATTCTTCCAGGTATATGTCCATTCCCATCTGTTTTTAACATTTCTTTTCTCCTTTAGTAATTTTTTTCTCTTATTTTGTTTATTCTTCTTTTGGAGGCTATTTTCTTGAGTTAGAGGATCATATTCTACCAATAAAGTTGTTGTGAACAATCTTAATGCTAAAAGCAGCAATTTTTAAAACTCGTTCAGGGAAATTTCCTTTACTTCTAAGTTTTCTTATCATCCTACTTATTCGCTTTTGACATATGTTCATTCAAAGTTACATGTTTTAAAAGAAATATTTGATTAAGGAAATAAAATTCATGTTAAATTATCATGTGCAAATGCTTATCGCAACTCTCCATTATGTTAGAGAATTTATTTAAATAAAATTCATGAATAACTAACTCATCAAGCGAGACCATATTTCATATAATCGAAATAATGGAAAGAAACATAACAAGATCTTTATTGCTTATATCAATATATTTCTTTGATCTTGTTTCACTCGATTTTTGCTCATTTCATGGTTTTGCTTACAGTGGTTTGCTTCTATTTTAATTTCCTTTTATTTGGATTTGCTTTTCTCTTGTCTCTTGGATGAATTTGATTCCACAACATTTCTTGGTCCCTTTTGCAATCCCCTTGTGTGTTAATTTCAGCTTTGCTTCGGATTAATCCTGGTGATATTACCAAACCTTTTGTTTGAGAAGCTCTTTCTCACGCAACCTTGGTCATAATACATGGGGAAATACTTACTCTTTGTCTATATAATGGGATTATTTTTACTAAAAAATATTCATACTTAGTTTTTCAGTTTCTGATGCATTAACCATGATCATGGGTAACATTCAGTTATGATTCAAATGTAATAATCTCATCCTTATAAAGGAACAAGTTGTCTCCATTCTTCACATTTTGAATCCCTCCCATACCCCTCCACACTTTAAAATCCTCTACTTGTGTAGATTAAGAGGAAACTAATGGGGTCATCTTTAACTAGTATCACATCTATTATTTTTAATTACAACACCTCTTGTATCACCCTGCTCCCTTCACCCAATTGCAAAAAGACAATTCTATATTTTAAAACTATCAAAAGGGTGGTACATAAGGGATTTGAAAGTACTTAAGCATTGGAAGTACAAGTAAACGTGTCGGGGCTATGGACGCTCGCTGGAAGCAAGGCCATGCTTGTATGGTATCGACACACCTTCATCGAGGCTATGGACACTCACTGGCAGTGAAGCAATGTCGGGAAAGAAAGGTAATTTGTAATCAATAGATGTATGCTAATATATAACTCCATGGTTAGAATCTGTGTTATCCAATAGTAGAGTGAATTAAAGAATAATAATATTCCCTATATTCGGATTCAATGTGTCAAGAGTGGAACATTAAAGTACTTTCATCTTTTAGAGTTTATTCTTCATTGTTTCTAACTTATGCGGGGTCCTTGAAGTATGGTATAATGTACGAGAAATTTTTGAAAGCTATCCTTTTGATATTTTCGTAGATGTTGTCCTATTATTTCTAACTAGAGATAATTGGTTCTTTCCCATGTGACATCATTGTTGTGGTGAAAACACAAACCCCCCCCCCACCTTTTAAATTTATTATTTTCATAATAATGATGGGGACCCTTAGATCTAATGCTAGTAATATCACTATTTGATGATGTATTATCATCTGCTTTCGATTTCTTTGGTGAATTCGATTTATCACCATAATCCTATCAATGCTTGTTTCACTTCATTTAGATGTTTGGTTTGCAAATGGCGCCTAATCGAAGATTGGACATTTTCTCTACCTTGGCCTAATAAATTGTATAAAATGTACATTTATTTTGTTTTATAAATTTATTTATTTGTAAATAATAAACTTTTATGTAAATATTATTTTTTTTTTAGTTAATTACAAAAATAGCCCCTGAGACCAAGAACATTATTATAAAATGGATTTATCGTTTTATTCGAATAGTGGCTATTTAATAATACAAGTGTATTATGCTTTATATAAAGCAGCGTATTTCTCTTATTAAAGTGGCTTTAGTAATAGCCCGGAGACCAAGATCCTCGAAACTTCACATATCAGGTTGCACCTTTTAAAACAGTTACATTAAAATATTAGCTTCGATAGGACTTACTCTTATAGAGTCAAGGAATATCGAAAGATTTCATATCGTCGTTTTAAAATATCGTAACTTTCTTTAAAGAAAAGTTACGATAAAGCTCCACCCGATAGCATACGTCATCTCGGGATTTTTGTTCCCAAAACTCTGATATACTACACCATTCTGGACCCAATACGAGATTTCGAAACAGTGAAAAGGGATTTCGGGTCCGCTCCATATTAGAGCCTCCCGATTTCGTAACTATTTGAAATGTCAAATTTAAAATTATTCGGTTAATCCACTCACCTCCGATATATGGACCCAATACACTATTTAAAAGGAGTTCAATAGGAATTTCGAGTTCGCTCCATATCGGAGCTTCCCAGGCCTCGTAAATTTGTTTTGTCGCATTTAAAAGTTCTGATGGATAATCCTCTGATTTCCTCAGCTCTTGCCATGTGTCACCTTCCTGTGTGGCCACTGTGATAATAACTAAAAAGTCACTTATTCAATTATTTTACGGGTTTTTAGTATATATTTGGCTTCCAATTATCATTTTCTTTGCTTTAAATAAAAATTACTATATTTCGGTTATTTGTGATAACAGGGAAGAACCCAGGGTCGATTATAAAGATCTCTAATATTAATCACTTCCAAATACATCCTTCCAAATAGCACAATGCAAAATTTAAATGTGCAGTGATGGTTGAAGAAAAGGTTAAAGAAAGGAAAATATGATCAGGGTTTTGTGGCAACGATTTTCCAAGTTCGACCATGACATCAGTTGCAATAGATTTATTATTTTTTTTTACTTTTTATTCAGCTTTTGGTTGAGAAATATAGGGGGTTTGTTTATATTTCTCACTATGTATAAATACCCATCTTTGGGATAACATGTGGGGGATTCTAATTCGAGAGGAAGAGAGGTATAGGATTGCTTGTGCTACAACCTGTTTGTATAGGGGAGTTGAAAATTATTTGTACTATTGTAATATGATCATATATTTTTCTGCAGACAAGGAATCGAGTCTTGAGGCAGTAGAGGACTTGCATTATTGTAACTCTCTATCGTTTATGTAACTTGATTCATCTTTATAATAATATTTAATTTTGTAATTGGTTGCATAGCACTATTACATGCTCTGTTATTGAAAATATATTCTTTAGTTTTTCAAATTCATTTTTGGTGTATGAGTATATTGGTTTGGCTTTAGTACTATTGTTCATTGTTTACTGAAATGCTCATTTAAAATTTCATCAATCTATCGTGTAGGGTTAATTGGAAATGAGTTTTGAAACTGGAAATTGCATAAGGACAGACCTCTATCTCCTTGAGATGCTAGCTATCTAAAAGCTTAATCTTATAGATGTCCTTCTTTCTACATGTCATATATTTGAACTATTTCAATCTTGTGGCATGAATCTTTTTGTTCTTAGGCATATGTTTTATTAGGAATTGGATATTTTTGCAGTTGATTATCTGTTAACTATTTAATGGGAATTTATTTGTATGCATTTGCTCGAACAAGGATTAGGTATTGGAAATATTTCCTTGGCCTATTTCCTTTATCTCATTCCAATTTCAATATGATTTTGTTTATTTTCCCTTTCTTTTAGCTTGCTCTATATTGAAATAAGGACTAATCCTTCCTTCAATTGAGATAGGTCTAGGATTAGGTGCATCTTAGATTATATTTTGCATTTTAGTTTTAATTCTTGCATCCTATAAGTCCCCTCATAAAGAAGAAATGTTTAGAGTGGTTTGGCTAGATCATAAAGTAAGCGTAAGGATTACTTTCTTTCCTGTTTAGCAAGAAGAGTCGATCTGATGTCTCTTCTTTATTGCTAGTTGAAATTCATACTTTAAGCTATTAAAAATAGAGAGAGGGTAATTGGACCCTATTGAACTAGTCTGAACCACCATTTCAATGGATAAGGAGTTGCTTTAAGTTCTCGACCAGATGGTCTCCCTTATATGTTGATGAAGTAAATTTTTCCAATCAACTGGGTGTTACATACATCCAAGAGGTTAGGGAAATACGGGGGAAACATAGATGGACGTTGTAAATGTAATTCAATCTTTGCAAGTGTCCTTTCTTCTCAATTTACAGAAATTCCCCACCTTTGACACCACACCAATAGTACAATGGTGTTGTAGGTTCCCTTGCTTCTCAAATTACTGAAAAATCCCACATTTAACACCACACCACTAGCATAGTGTTGTGTAAATTTTTTAATGAGTAGGGCTCATTGGGGTAAGTTATTGCTCAACCAACCTAACCTCTTACTCCAGATAATGTACAGGACTTGACAGGTCTCTCAATGGATGGACTTTATGTTGAAACATTGTTTCAATGACAAAAGAGAGCCAATGAGAGTATAGAAGAATACTTCTATACTTAGCATAGAACTCAAAAAGTTTACAAAGGATAAGGAATTGCATTTATTCACTCTATACCTATTTGAATGGTAGAAAAAATGCTAGCATGGCATGTCTTGCAAAATCAAGAGAAAGTTGAATGTATCATGGACATCTTATCAGGGATAGAAAAATAGATGGAGGAGATGCCTCTCCACTAGTGCATATTTTCTTGAATGAGTTCATTAACACCATCAAGAATGCCTACACCAAGATCCCATTGGTCAAATATGCATATTTCTTAATGGATTTTGTTATGTTCCACTTGGAGGTTCCAAAACATTGGAAGCTACTCTAACCCAATAGAGTGATCCTTTCAACAAGATCTAAACCATGGAGATCAAAGCATGATGTCAAGAACAAGGAATATAATTACATAAGATTCAACAAATGGTATGACCAAATGACTAAGGTAATTCAGTATTAGTTCCACTTCCCTCAAATTGTCAACTATTATCATAAAAGGTTTAAGTTCAAGGAAACACAAGATAACATCTATGTTCCTATAATGGAAGGTGAATATATAATTGAATTCAACCCTATACCCTATATTATTTATGCTTGTGTTATAGAAAAATAAGTTCAAAGTTGGTTTAGCATCACCATGGACATGATAGAAGAATAAAACTTTTATCTCTTCCAAAGACCAAGTTTTAGGAGGATGATAAGCAATTCAACAAAGTTTGGATTATAGTTCAAAAACCATTGGCCCTAATTCTAATGTGACCAAATAAGAGAAAAAGGCAACGCCAAAATCCACCTTCTATCCCAATTTCAAAGAATGGATAAACATCTAGTGAATCAAGTTCAACTAAACCTATTTTCCCCATGTTGATTATAGTCATGATCGTGAAATCACCATGGACTAGTGTGGAAATACAACAAGGAACATATCAATTAGTGGCATTATTGACCCCAAACACCAAAAAAGACACAACATAGCCACCCACCCTCTATCACAACTCATCACCCAATGGCACAAGCATTGGAGATGGATTTAGTGGTAGATGTCTTCTGCATGGGGACTTCTTTAGAGGGAGGACATAGTTGAAAATAGTAGTTAAAGATAAAACAATCCCAAACCACTTCTCATTTTTCTTTATTACATGTTGTCCCTCCTACCATGCAAGAGGCCCCTTGGTAATAACTTGTAAGAAATTATTCTAGATGATGAGGAGGTTCCATTGACCAAAATACTCTTTGTGCTTAAGTAACAACACATTGCCAAAGGTTAGTGAAACATTGGCAAGAGAAGTGAGAAGAAGAAAAAGATCTAATTTGGATGTTAGGACCATGTTAGTACACTTACAGTTAATTCAAGTCCAAAGTCCCAAATGATGCATGCCACTACTCGGGAGATGATGAGTATTCTTATGAAAAACAAAAATTAAAAGAAGACATAATCGTTGAATCCACTTATGACTTAAATAAATGTTAATTTGGCAGTTCAGTGACAAATTCCAACCATGGGACAAGATTCCTCTTTTCAAGAGGAACAATTTTGACGATTGAAGCACTTAATTTGGGCAAAGGGAAAGTGTATTTTTGAATTAAATTCCACATGTGCACATTTGATCAGGCTGGCCCTAAAGCAAATTGGACACCCTTGGAAGGCCATAAATACAAGTGACCTCAACATAAATTGGACATCATCGTGATACATTCTTCTATTCTCTTCCTTAGTTTGGCTCGCATGGGTCTAAGGAAATTTCATGGAAATTGGTTGGCATAGATCTAAGATTACAAGGTCTGAAGCTCTTGCATGTTTATATGGTTTTGCATCACAATCACAGGCTTTTCAAATGAAATTTTCAACTGTAGTCGTAGGCTTGCAATCTCAAGGTAGCGACTGGAATCTCTCAGTCGCACACGTCTCTTCCTCCATGTGACTTGAATCTCAAGTTTGATTTTTCAATTGATCGAAGTTTTAGCCAGTTGACCACATAATTCAGCAATTGATCGCTGATAGTGCCAGTTGATGACACGCGCCTGAATCAGGGTTTTGATTATTGGCATGGTTGGGTTCATCTCATGGATATTGTTTAGTTTATTTTTGTTGGATATTTTTTTGGTTGAAGATATGGATCATTGTATTCTCTCTTTTCTGAATCATTCAATGACAACCTAATAAGAAGAATAATTTGAAATAGTTTTCCCCATAGTGATTTTTGCCCTGGTCTCCGACCAATCCTGGTGTCTCTATGTGTGAATTATTTTCTTATATTGTTCCTTTATGTTTTATTGCATTGATGATGATATTGTTCTTTCTACATAGTTGCATATGTTGTTGAATAATGATGTAAATATGAATAATGATATGATGCCATGGGGTGAATTTAAATATGGAAATAATAAAATGCAATTATCAAATCAAATAATAATATAGCCCTAAGAAAAATTAACATGGTATCAGAGTTGGGTTGAAGAAGATTCATTGAATATGGCCCCTATGAAGACACCCTTGATGGATGCAAGAGAAGATGCATGAGACCCAAAAGAATTCTAGGGTTTGAAGGAAACCCTACGATATTTGGTTATTAGGGTTTGATGGATATTATAAGGTTAGGGTTTAGAAGAAACTATGGTTTATGGAAAATATTTGAGATGTATAAGCTAGAGACCCTAGAATGATCAATGTCAAGATTTTCAAGCACTTGTGATAGATTTATTGAAGCCCTAAATGGGATAGTCTCTATTAAGATTGGTTGTTGATGAAATTGGTAAATATATTGAAGGAAAAAATGTTATATGGTCAATGGATAGTTATGACTCTTAAAGATTGGTTCAAGAGGGATATGATCACCTCTCATTGAATATATGTACTTTTCGATTTATTTTTTTCTTTTGTCTTTACTTTTGTTTAGATTTGATTGTTGTTTTGATTATTACTTATACTTCCTGATTTTGAGTATTTGGATGCTTCTAACCTCCTAATGAGTTGTGATAATTAGATACTTCTTGAGGATCATGGATAGTGCGTGAAGATAAGAAGTAGAGTTTCAAAAGGTAAATAGGCACTTGATGAAAATGTGACAAAGTGCTACAGTTTCATATGTAAAATAAGAAAGTGCACAAGTATTTGAATACTACAAGGTATGCACGGTATATAGTTTCAATTTTATGTTTTAGCTGCAATATTGGATGGAAAGGTAAGCCCTAAGGTATGATGAGTATATCACCTTCACAAATGGCTCATGCATGCATATGAAAGTATGTTTGATTCATGATATTTATGATGAGATGGTGCACTTGGTATTGGGCAAGTATCTTACATTCTAGTCATGGTAAAGCTACATTCATTTTTGATATATTGGTATACTTGATATTTGGCATGCATCTTTCATTATATACATGATGGGTTTCATATATAATTCTAGCTCATTGATTCTTATATGTGGTAGCTTGATACTATTGACAATGCTTGTCATAAGCATGGAAACCTTGATGATAGAAGTGTAACAATAAGATTGATATTAAGGATCTTGTTGTTGACCTTGGTTACCTTGGTAATTATGACATGTGTTATAATTGGATGCCATGACTTGATGGCTAATGATAAAGAAGTGATGAAGTGTTCATAATCCTTTAAGTGTGATAATACACATGTTAGTTTCCCTAATCATATGACTCTAAACCTCAATGAAAGTTTGATGTGATGATGAAGTAGTTGATGTTGACATGATATGGCCATCATGGATATATGTTTTAGAACCTGATATAGCTATATTTTATGATCTAATAATTTTTGGTAGATGAAAGTATTATAGACATGTTGATGACTTGAATAATAATGGTTGAAGGGGTTGCTCATTCAAAGGGAGAATATATCCGTAAGATCCCTACACCTATTATCGTTTTCATTATATGTCTAGAAGATTCTTTATTATTGAAGTAATATTTTTGACTAAATATATGATGTTAATAGTCTGTAGCAAGTTCTGGTCTAAGAAGGGAGGGTTTCCCTTAGTATATACCCCAACTTCATGGAAGCAATCTTATCAGTGCGACTATAAGACTCACAACTACATGGAAGAAATCCTATGGGTGTGGTTATGCCTGCAGGTCAAAAAATATGAATCTTTATGCATAAAATCAGGAATGCACCAAGAGTATGACAGTCCTACATACATGGAGAAGATAAGAGAAACTTCTATGAGCAGGGAATTTTGAATATGTTAACATATTGTAAATATGTTAACTAAACTTTTGTTTGCATGTGAATGAAATATACATATCAATATGTCATTATGATTTAACCCTTGAGGATAGTGTATGACAATATTTGATAACAGTTGCAAGGGTTTGACTAGATTTGGCTTATTGATATAGATAAGCAGTGTTTGGAGTTTGAGATGATGCTTGGTAATTCATATCGATGTTTAAGAACTTTGATATGATAGGCTTTGCGTTATGTACTAATTGAACTCATTGTGATAACAAATTAAGATTTTGATTTGATAACTGATGGTTTTCCTTGATGGCAGTGCTATGTGGGCATTGTGACTTTTAGAGACTAATATTGGTATTCAATAATGATTTCGTATTGGCTTCATTTGCTTTGGCTCATTGGTTGAAGTATATATAGTTGTGATTCAATATGATAAATGGATGAAACTTATATGACTTATCCCTGACTTAAGAATTCATATTTAGTGAAAGAAATTATTCATGTTATGATCATAAGGATGACTTGATAAAGGTTAATTAGATAGTACTTGGTAAATAAAAGGTTATCGTAACTTGGTCCAAAGAGTTTGTCACAGTGATACTTGAAGAAACTTTTATGACTTTGAAATAAACTTTGATTTGTCCTTAAAGATTTATAAGCTAACTTAGTTGATTTGATTACACAATATTGATGTTAGAAAATCGGAAATGCATAAATATTTTCTTATGTTGATAATTTCTTGTGATATTATTATGTTCTTATTAGCTTCTTTATGTTCTTCCTTGATCTTTTTCTCATCAATCAATCATCAAACCAAAAACATGAAGATCATGGACACTAGATGTAGGCACTCAGCCAGGGTTAAAACCCCTTTATAGGGGAAAACCCAGTCAGAACTCTTCCTTTAGTAGATTCAAATTGAGATAGACCAAGACCCTAGACCAAAAATATGTCCATCCTCCACCAAGTTAGATATCCCTTCTGACATATGATCTCTTCCAAAGTTACCAAGTGTCAGCTTCTCAAATATAGCTTCAACCTAGAATTTTGACCCCCAGCTTCAAAAATTTGACCCAACTTTAGGACTACAATTTTGATCTAACAATTTCAGTAGCTTCAGCCTAGCAGCTTCAACCTTGATGCAGCTTCACATCTTCGACCTTGATGCAACTTCACAGCTTTGATGCAGCTTTAGAATTTCATTTCCCATGAGAGAGAGAGAGAGAGAGACCCAAAAACTTTGATTTTGGCTTCCTTCTTGAACTTCATGCTTTTTCTGCTCCAAGCTACTGCAATTCAAACTTGTGAGATATTTCATTCCAAATGGGTCGAGTTGCTCCAATATATAGTGAGTTTATGAGGTCAAATTCCCTTGTTGAGGCCAACTCATCCTTTCTTAAATTTGACTTGGTGGAGGAGGCCTAATTGACCTATTTTACAATAAAACAATTTTATTTAACAAATAAAGCATAAGAAGGGTCTTTTACATTATGACATGGACAAGGATACTTGACATAAACCCTAGAAGTCTTCAATGGATACTTTGACCTAAAAACAATTGACCCAAGAATGAAACTCGTGCTTTAATAAGTCAATTTATTTAATAATAAAATTTATTTTTCTTTCTTTTGACAAATATATTTCATTATGACTCAAATACAATTATGAAGACCGAAACTAGTTACATTCTTCAACACTCCCTCTTAACTAGGGAGGTATTCATAATTACAAATATATAGAGGTACATGGAAGATCTCCAAAATGAACTACGAATATTTCTAGCACACTCAGTGTTGCAGACTAGAAACCTAACCAGGGTATTCTATCGAGGTGGGACTAAGATGGACTTAAGCTTTTAGCCACTCTAGGTACCATTGGGCTTACTTTCTAACCATCAACCCATGGATCTAGGTGTGTATCCAAGATCGAAGCTCCATGACCAACGCTACCCTCCCTCTTCGGGATCTAGAAATCAACACATGGGTCAGCCAGATGTCCTCCCAAACATCTGTCATTAGATGCTTCATCTCTCCCTAATAAACTAAACCACATATATCCATTTTTCCAAGCATGCTTCCAAATTTTTCAATCTTCTTGTGGAGATATTTTCTTGTACAAACACAATCCCAATCAGTAATAAACTTTAAAATATACGTACAAGTAAATAAAAACCTTCAAGGTCCTTATTCATTCTGATGTCTCTTATAGCATCATCAAGTTATCAAATACATCTTGTCGAAATCTTTTTTCTTTTACTTCTTCAGAAACACCAAATACAGCCTCATTACTTCTCAAGTATTTTGATTGCAACTTTGTGAATCACGAACATCCATCTGTAATAATTTAATTCATTCAGTTTTATTCTTAATTCAAGATATTCATTGTCATAATATGCCCTCCCTCTCAATTGGGAGATATATTATTTCTAGGCTCCCTCTCAACTTAGGGATATTAGCCACTTCATTTTTCTATAACATTAGAGAACATTTCACGACTTCATTCCTTCTCATGGCATCAAGGTCATCTTGATTATCATCATTCATATAACTTCCTTCATCATGCTTATTAATATCATACGAACATCTTCATTATCTTGAAGATTATGTACCCACAAAACTTTAATAGCAAGTACAACCAAATACAAACATGAAGTTAACTATATCAAAATCCTATCATTATAGTCATTCAAACCTTCAGACATCATATTAACAAAGATTACATCCTTTTACATACTAGATTTTAACTTCTTGCTAGGGTTTTGTCACAAACCCTAAACTCCATCTTCAAGACACAAAGCCTTAGATATCAATAAGTCAATCAAATAATGATCCTACTATACATCTAAGGGTTCAACAATTTTAGACTCTACTAGGTTTTGTTGAAAACCGAAGTTTTTATCATCAAAACTAAATCATATCGGAAAACAATATCATTATATCATACAATATCAATCTCTATTAGGGCTTTGTCATAAACCCTAGATTTCACAAATTAAAACATGAGTATCATCAATTTGGTTAGGATACTTGCATATATATAGGATTTTATGTACTATCATCTCATATCAATATCCATATCTACTAGGTAAACCCAAGATACAAACATTAATACATCAAAATTAGGGATACAACAATTTTTTCCAAACTAGGGTTTCAATCAAACATACACCTAGAGCTACATTCCTAGAATATTACATATAAGGATTTTGTTCACAAACCCTAATTCATCAAACCCTAAAGATATAGGGATTCAATACATAATTTAGACATTAGCCACAAACCCTAAAGGACTAGGGTTTCTATAATATCATGACCCTAAACATCAAAAGAATAGGAATTATAGATTTCATCAACGGCCCTATGTAGACTAGGGTTTCATAATCAATATTGGCATGCCCTTAGCAATAAGAGGCTATGGTTTTATATTGAACCCTAAAGGTTAGGGTTACACAAGAATGATCAAATAATATCATGAGGACAGATTCAATCTAATGATTAATCAATCTAACAAGAATATTTATGATTCAAAATCCTAGACATAATGATGTCAGTTTGTAATGCAAATTTCAAAAGAGAATGAACACATACCTTTTACATGAAGAGAACTTTATTAAAAAACTTATAGTCTAAGACATACCTTGAGTTGTTTCTTAACAAACCTTGTAGGACATCAATTATTTGAAGGGATTCCTTTGCAGCATAACTTCTTCCATCAAAATAATTCAAAAATATTCTAACACGACATGTTAGACCTACAAATTCTAGAAATCAAAATATAAGGAAAACAATACAAGACTAAGAAAGGATATGTCAGAGAGGACTTAGTAGTATAATTCCTTGACTTACAATTCTTCAATCTTTTTCTTCTTAGGTGGAACTTCATTGGAAATATTTGCTTGATCCCTATCTCTCTTCTTATTCCTTGGATTCCTTAGACATTGATTTTGTAGTGACCCATCTTGTGACAGTTGTAACATTCAATAATTGATAGGTCAACTTTCTTCTTTGGTCCATTGAACTTCTTTAAGGTTCCCTTCTTCTTGTGATGAGAATAATATGCAATCGAGGTGTTTTCCTCTTCATCCTACTTGTTTACTAATTATATTTGGGCTTCTTGACTGCATGCATTCCACATTTGTTCAAATGTTGGAGTACCTTCCAACTATTAATTCTTGATGCAAAAGCACTCCCAAATTTTGGCAGTCCCAGAAGAGTAGTAATTACGATATTTTTTTCTGATACAACTTCATTTATTTATTAGAGTTCATCCCTGATTCTAGATATCCTTATAAACTAGGATGATACAATATCGTCTTTCATCATCTTAATAGTTCTTAACTCAATTTTCAGGCTTGCTATTTGACCAATGTTCTTGATGGTGAATAATTTGCAGAGAGCCTCGTACATTTCTTAAATAGAATCTATGTTGGATATGTATGGAATTAGGTTCTCTTTAACTCCACCCACTATTAGGTTCATAGCCAAGATTTTTTTTTCTCTTATTTTTTCTTTCTCTGTTTTGCTTGGTTCATTTGTAGGCTTCTTGATTTTTCCTTGAACAACATCCAAAACTTTGTTCTTTTCAAGGACGAGATCTATCCTCTTTTTCCAAGCCTTGTAGTTGGAGGCTCCTTCTAGTTTTTTTCTCCCTTCATTGAGTTTGAAATAGTTCCTATAGATGGTAGGCTTATCTCCTTCTATGATCCTCCCTTTGACCTCCTTTTCCTTAATAGATATTCAACCTTTCTTTTTCTTCCTTCTTCATCTTAGCTCTGATACCATGTTAGAAAAACAGAAAGGCATAAATATTTTCTTATGTTGATAATTATTTGTGATATTATTATCTTCTTATTATCTTATTTATGTTCTTCCTTTATGTATTTCTCATCAATCAATCATCAAAGCAACAACATGAAGATCATGGACACCAGATGTAGGCATTAAGCCAAGTCTAAAACCCCTTTATAAGGGAAAACACAGTCAGAAATCTTCCTTCATTAGATTCAAATTAAGATAGACCAAAAAGACCTTCCTCGTCCACCAAATCAGCCCTTCCTTCTGATAGAGGATCCTTCCAAAGTTGCCAAGTGTCATATTCTCAAATGCAGCTTCAACCCAAAATTTTGACCCTTGGCTTGAGAACTTCGACCCAACTTTAGGACTACAATTTCAATCTAGAAACTTTAGTAGCTTCAGCCTAGCAACTTCATAGCTTCGACTTGATGCAGCTTCACAACTTTGACCTTGATGCAACTTCACATCTTCAGAATTTTGTTGCCCGTGGGAGAGAGAGAGAGAGAGAGAGAGAGAGAGAGACCCAAAAACTTTAATTCTACCTTCCTTCTTGAACTTCACACTTTTTTTGCTCCCATCTACTGCAGTTTTAACTTTTGAGAGATGTGCTTAAAAATGAGTCGAGTTTCTCCAATATATAGTGAGTTTGTAAGGTCAAATTCCCTTGTTGAGGCTAACTTATCCTTTCTTGAAGCCTACTTGGTGGAAGAGGCCTAATCGACCTATTTTACAATAAAATCAATTTCTTTAACAAATAAAGCATAAGAAGGGTCTTTTACATTATGACATGGACAAGGATACCTGACATAAACCCTAGAAGTCTTCAATGTAGACTTTTACTAAAAAACAATTGACCCAAGCATGAAAGCAATGCTTTAATAAGTCAATTTATTTAATAATAAAATCAAATATATTTCATTAGGACTCAAATACAATTATGAAGACCAACACTAGTTACATTCTTCAAAAAATTATTTATGTAAGGTTGAGCATATTGGTTTGGTCAAGTGTTATGCTTGCAGAAACCATTATATGAAGAAAGCTTCCCGAGCCTGGTATGTCTATATTGACAGCCATTTGGTGAAGTCAGGAAGATGTGCCCATCCCAAACTCTACTTCAAAAGTGGTCCAAGGTATGACTTTGATTTTGGTTTTACATATTGATGGTCTATTCTTAATAGGTAATGAGCCTCTGATTATCAAAGTAAGAGGGAGATGGCCTCTGAAGTTCAAAATGAAGAATCATGGCATGATGAATTATGTTCTGATGTTAGGAAAAGAAAAATGTATATTGAGTAGCTACTGAAGATTTTTTGGAAAATGGAAATGAAAATCCTTGGACACACCGATTGAATTTCAAGAAGTTACGAAGAGATGTTATTGGACCTGACTTGGAAATTGACGGGTGATTGAAGCATTGATTTTCCATGTGAATGCATGTTCGTATACATATGTTTTTCATAGAACAACCTGAGTGAATCCATGATTGAGTCACTTCATACACATTGAGTTGTCGCTGAGCAAACTTCAAGATATTTGCATGGGACAATCAATTTTTGGTTTGAGATATTCTTCCTATGATATGAAACTGCATGGATGTACTGATGTTGTTTGGGATCGTTATTGATAAGATGAGCACATATGGGTGTTTCCTTAGTATGAGATATTCCATGATATTTTGATGAAAATTCCATAGCATCAAGCACGACCGAGGTTGAGTACGATGATGACTGGCATGGCTAGCTATGAGTTAGGTTGAAGAAGAGGATACATTGCGACAATAATGAGTGGGATCTGATTGGCAAAGAATCTCAAGATATATTCAGTCGGTGTTTTTGTACGAGACAAGATTAGGCTTGTGGTTGTTTCCTCCATGAGAGGGAGGATGAATATGGTATCCTTTTTTTGATATATATATTTTTTTTTCTAATATGATATTTGATTTGATGACCTGCATGAACAGGAGACTGCTATTGAGACATGATGATTACCATATATGAGAATGATAATATGTTTTTGATCTACATAGAGCAGGACTGATCGAGAACACTGGGCCGGCGCTTCCTCCCTATCTACCAGGGTGAGGAATTGAGATGGAGGGCTCCTAGGGTTTATGGCTCTCTGGAAATAGAGTTGTAGATGTTGCTCCCCTACTTGTCACCCATAGGTTCAGAGATGTTATCTCCCCTATCTTGGTCTATGCAGAGTGTACCCCAGTTTAATTCATACCCACAAGTTGGGCTTGTGGGGAATATCGCTCCCCTTTTGGCCAATAGGTTGAGAGTGTACTTGGGGGTGTACAACCCAAGCTAATTATGATGCAAGTGTTCTACCACATGACTCTTTAGGGTCAATGTTGGGAATATCAGTGGGAAATGGTATGGGTTGAGATGTTCTCCCCTATATCACCTATTGCTCGATATGGGGTTGTATATGTTTAGCTCCCCCATGAGATTCTTGGTCGAGATGTGCTCTCCGATATGATTTTTGGGTTGAGATATGCTCCCCTATTTTTGGATATGATTTGATGACAGGATATTTTCAATGATTACATGATGCAGTTGGAATTACTCCCTAGCTGATAGGGAGTGTTAATTTGGAAGCTCAGTGACAAATTCCAACCATGGGATGAGATTCCTCTTTTTGAAAGGACCAATTTTGACTATCGAAGCACTCAATTTAGGCAAGGGAAAATGTATTTTTGAATTAAACCCATATGTGCACATTTGATCAGGTTGGCCCTAAAGAAAATTGGACACCCTTGTAAGGCTATAAATACAAGTGACCTCAACCTCATTTGGACATCATCATGAGACATTCTTCTATTCTCTTCCTTGGTTTGGCTCGCACAGTTCTAAAGAAAGTTTCATTAACTATAGCATAGCCTTTAATAATTTTGGCATAGCGTAGTGCATCACAACAACCATACAAGAAATAATAAGGAATGCAATGTGGATTTGGGTGCAAGCATGGACCAACATTATGATAAAGCATAAGGTCACCCAAAAACATCTATAATCAATTAGGTATCATTGGTGTGTATGGACCCCACAACACCCCTAAATTATCAAGCATATCAACCATAAGATGTTAGTAAACTCCCTACTAATGACTTGCTATGATAATGATCCAAATTTATGAAGGGAACGAAATGAAAATAAAGAGTTATAACCAAAACACAGAGATGTTGTGAAACTTGAATTCTATTAATAAATGTAAGGTGTTCAAATTGTAAAATGCATAATGAAACAAACTAGCTCAAATAAAAGAGATGTGATGCTACACACGTTCACCAAAGTAAGCTACAATGAGGTCGAAAGGCCCTTTCTAACATCAAAAATGATGAGGAAACCATAAACATCCAAAAACTTAACCCTAGGAGATGAAACACCAAAAGGATTGTGGGACCCACTAGGGTTAGTTGGTACATAAACTTTTTAGGGTCATAAATTTTGCATACAATATCTATTTGGAAAGGTCTAGCTGAGAATTAAACATTTCAAAAGGACCCGAGAAATGCCTATAGTTATAGACTAAGTCGATGGCCACGTTAAAAAAACATAATTTGGGGCCTCAAAATGGCCCTCATTAGAGAAATTTTGAGGTCAAAAATGGGCTTCAAAATAAAAATATACAACCAAAATCAATTTTATAGGAACCAATAGGATTCAAGATGATGATGTCAACCATGGGGATGATTCACCATTTATGGATTTAAAAAGTAAAAGGATTAAAAAATAGAAAAACTACTTTTTAACTCATATTTTCAACTTATCTCCCCATGGTTTTACTCAAATTTCGAGTGAGAGCACCTTTTGGATGAAAAATTTTATTCCTAATCCAAGGAGTATGCATGTTGCATACTTTTGATGGACCTTGCTACATGAAAAATGAGATTGCAGTAATGTTTTTTCATGTATTTCTCATATTTCGCATAGAAAAGTCCATCAAAAATATGCAACATGGGTACTCCTTGGATGAGGAATTAAATTATGCATCCAACAGGTGCTCCCACTTGAAATTTGAATAAAATCGTACAAAGATAAGTTGAAAAAATAGTTTTTTCTTTTTTCCCTCCAAATTCTGGTGATGTAATCTAATATTATTTTATTATTTCCACTATTATTTTATAATATTACTTAGGAGGCCCACTTTAGACCTAAAAATTTCTCTAATGAAAAGTTTAGGACCTAAAAAACTGTAGAAAAACTGCCAAGATGGAGAACTCTGCTTTGAGTCAATGGAGTAAATGGATAGCCACCAATATCCACCTGGAATATTCCTCCCCCCTTAAGAAGAAATGGTATCCATTACGTTGAGTTCCCCCATCATATGGGGAAACTTTTATTGAATTTGGCTTGTTGTGAGCCACTTGCGTTGGTGAAGAAGTTTCCTAGCTTTCACGACCTGGTAGATTTGGATGTGTTATTAGTGGGTATCCTTTGTGTTGGTGTCAATGATCAGAACCACTATACCATGTTTAATAATGTTAAGATTAATATATGTGGGGAGGAATTTCTTGACTTCCTCTAATGTGTCCAATAGAGGTGGATAATATGGTCGAAGTAGCTCAACATTGAACATTGGGTGCAAGCCAAGGAATGGGGAATGCCCAATTCAAAAGCATTTTCGACCACCGCCTTTTTTATTGTGTATGGCCCATATCGGAGTGATCTAAGCTTCCTATTGGGGCCCGTGAGGTGCTCTTTATTAATTGAAACCACATCTTATCACCAATCTAAAACGTATGTGGAACCATGTGTTGGTCATGTTGTTGCTTGTACTTGGAATTAGCTTTCTGCAAGATATCATGGATGTGTTGTTGGTGTTGGATCCTCTCAACAAATTCGTCTTCCTTATATAAATTGATTTAAGCATGGGAGGACTCAATAAATGATGATTCATTGGGAATAGCTACATCAATTAGGACCAATGGTTGGAACCCCAAGCACAACTAGAAAGGACTATGTCCAAAAGAGCTATGGAGGGCTCTATTATAGTTATGCTAAACACACGAAAGGTTTTCTTCCCATGTACATGAGTGCATCGAGTTGTACATGCACGATATGTACAGTTATCCTATTGACTACTTCTATCTGTCCATCTGATTGGAGATAAAAGGCAGTGTATTTGGTCAACTTGGTATCCATAAGACACCATAGGCTAGACCAAAACGTACTGAGGAAACCATTGTCCCTATCTAAAACAAGGTTTGAAGTAGCTCGAAATGAACCCAAAAACACTCAAAGAAGAGTTTAGCAGTGACTTTAGTTGTGATACTCTTCTTACATGGTGTCAGATTAGCCATCTTAGATAACTGATTGACCACCACAAACACATAATAATTTCCATGCTTGGTAGCTGGAAAACTTGACATGTAATCCATGGAGACTAACTTCCAAGGCTTCTCTAGGGAAGGTAGAAGAGTGCACAACCATTTCTTTTTTATGGTTTCCTTAGCAATGGCACAAGCGGTGCATGATCTGATATATCATTGGAAATATTATCGAAGATTTGACCAATATAAATATTGTAGAAGTACTACTACTGTCTTCTCCACACCAAAATTCCCTTCCACCTCACTGTAATGTGCTTCCTATATTAGCTTGGCACACTCGCTTGAAGGAACAAAGAGATAGCCCAGGTATCAAAACAGTGTATCCTGGAGGTGGAATTTTGGAACTTGTTTACATGTCGTCAACATCTGGTATGTGGTAATGAATTTTGAATCACAAATGTAGAATAGTGGCCACCCAGAGGTCTCGTGCCCCCAAGAGTTAATAATTGTGGTTTGCACCACAACTAGGGGTCGACTGATGCGATCTATGAATGATTGGTGCTACCATTTTTGTATCTGACAATCAAATATAAATGTTGCGGGTATGTGGACCATTTTTTATGGAAATCATTTTGTAACTTCCTTTGTGTATGCATAAATTGTACAGGTTTGTGATCATTGTGGATGATTGTCTCATTCCCTATAATATAATTCTTACATTTTCGTAAAGCTTGCACAATGGAGTACATATACTTATCATAGGCAGGTCATCTTTGAATAGTACCAGAGATTATTTCACTGTGATAGGCTACCAGATGTCCTTGTTGAGTGGGGATTTCACCAACAGCATAGTCAGAAGCATTTGTCTCAATCTCAACTGGTTTTTGTAGGTCTAGCACATGAGGATTGGTGTAGAGAAAAGGTGATGCTTCGGATCATCAAATGCCTTATGTTGTGATTGATACCAAAAAAAAAAGACCTTCCGCGCCTCCCTCGGCCAGTTGACTTAAGGGCCATGTGATATAAGAGAACCCCAACACAAATCTTCAATAGAAGTTAGTAAGGCCCAAGACACTAAAAAGCTATACTAGAGTCGTCGGGGCTGGCCAATCTCGAATGACTTAGATCTTGGTTGGATCCACATGCATACCTTTCTCATCAATAATGCAACCTAGGTATTAGGTATTTTTTATGTCGAAGGGGCATTTTTTCAAGTTAGCACATAGCTTGTGTTGCAGCGAAGTGTGAAGGACCTATTGAATATATTGCAAGTGTTCTCCCCAACTCTTGCCAAAGATGGGGATATCATATAGATATGAAACCAAAAAATATTTGGTGAAAGGCCACAAGATATCATCCATAAGCCTCTTGAAATTGTTGTGGCTTTCATCAAACAAAAGGGTGTGACCATCCATTCAGAAAGAACCTCCTTGTATTTGAAAGAAATCTTCCATACATTAATTGGTTCTATTGGGACTTGGTGGTAGTCATACTTCAAATCAATCTTACTAAATTACTTGGACCCCTTGATTTGTTCAAGAAGATTGCTAATCCAAGGAATCAGGTATTGATTCCTAACTGTGATTTTGTTTTGAGCCTGATAATTAATGCACAACCACTAGGTCTTATATTTCTTCTAAATGAGTACAATTGGGCTTCCACGGAGTGAGGAAGTCATTCAGATGGGCCCTTTTTGGAGTAGATCTTGGATCTAGCACTTAATTTCCTCATTTTTTAGAAGAGAACAATGGTAGATTGGCCCATTGGGTAGAGGTGCATCGGGGGTCAAATTGATTATGCTTGAATAAACAATGCAAATGTACCCTGGTGGGTGAGGAGATGTCTTTCTATTCTTCCACAACCTTGTCCAATTGCTTTTGTTGCATGGAGGGGCCCTGTGTGGAGGCCATGGATGTGGCCACAATCTTCTCCTTACTTTGAGAGTGAATTAGGAAGAAGAAAAACTTCTTGGTCTAGGAGATGACCTTACTACATTTCTTGGCAAAGATCAAAGAAATGGCAGTAGGTAGATCTACTTTTCTTATCTTGTATAATTATCTACCCAAAGTAATAATAATGCTATGAATTGTAGACTCATATACATCATGACACTTCCACAAGTATGCTTGGCCTAAAATAACATTACAAACTTCAAGAGGGGGGATATTACACAATACCTCATCCTCGAAGGGCTTGATTTCGTAGGATAAGTAGGGCTATTAGCTGACACAAATATCTCACCCTTTGTGAAGACACTCAATGGTGTATCATTGCGGAAGAGGTGCAATTAACAGGTTAAAGCACTTGAAAACCTCTACTAAGATGAGGTTCTTTCGACTTCAACTATCAACAATGAAATGTAGTGAAGCACCCTTCACCAAAATCTATGAGTGAAAGAGGAGTTCATCTTCCTCTGAATCTTTGGGCTCACTTTGTTGGACCTTCATGGTGGCAACAGTGGCATTAGGTTCTACATCAATTGCCTACTTCTTTCCCTTGTCTAGGTTTGATCCAGAGTCAAAACCTACATCTGACTTTGAGGCTTTCAACTTGGCCACCAATGACTTCATTGTGTCACATACATCGATGTAATAAGAGGGGATCCTGTGGAACTCACACCACTTTCCCATGTCTTTCTTCATATTCCCATTATTATTCTTTGTTTTTTGTTTAGATGGGTTATCCTTGGGGGGGTCACCCTGGCTCTGTCCTTTGTTCTATGATTTCGAGATGCCCGTGCCCTGCTTTTGCTGTGAGGGATTCATAGATCCAAAGTCTCACTTCTTCTGTTTAAATTTTCGCTCGATTTTGCAATATATATATATATATATATATGTGTGTGTGTGTGTGTGTGTGTGTGTGTGTGTGTGTGTGTGTGTGTGTGTTGCAACAAGTGAGGAGAGGTCTGAAAACACCATTTCTGTCTAGATGTATCTATGTATACAGTCATGGTACTTGAGCACCATATGTCACTCAGAGTATTTGATACCTGGTTTAGTGAAAGGTATGGAAGGTATTTGTGAACTCTAGTATTATTTGGTCCCTCTACTTCCATAATGTAGTCCATCTCATGTATTGGTTTTTGTAGCTTCCAACATGGTAATATTGTTCCTTGATAGCATCCCTGTAAGAGTCTCAAGTCAGTGCGATTGTAAATAGTCTGGATTCCTCTATGGCCCTTTGCTCATGTAAATATCCTGCCAATCCTTGACATGAGGGGTAGTGTTAATGAGTGCAAAGGTAATGTTTTCTCTATCAGAAAAATTGTGGACCGAAAAATACCCTTCTAGAAGATTTAACCATTTGTCTAGAGCATCTACATATTTCTAGCCTACAAATATTGGAATATCGAAATTAACTTATACCTTGAAGGGGGCAGTGCCTCCAAAGTGGCCACTTGATTAATATGTGTTTTCTATTGGCATATGTTAAAGGCTCTATGCAAAATTATCCATCATCTTGTTCCTTTGTTGCATGAGGGCTTCCTCGAGCAACAATTTAATAGGATCTCATACTCCCTCATCTTTCTTTTATTCGGCCATGGGAGGTCATTGGTGTCAGAAAGGACAATCTTGTAAGGGCTCAAGTAGTTTAAGTCCAAGCTCCTTATACCCTAATCTCATTGGGGAAGTTCATAGAAAAACAAATAAACAGTAGACTACTCTGATATCACTTATCCAAATTTATGAAGGGAATGAAATGAAAATACAGATTTATAACCAAAATACAAAGGTATGGTGAAACTTGTATTCTATTAATAAATGTGAGGTGTTGAAACTATAAAAATGAACAATGAAGCAAACTAACATGAATGGTGGTATCTTATTTTGAATAAGATATTTGACAGCTATGCGCCTTTCCCAAAGTCATTTACAATGAGGTTGAAAGACCCTTTCTAACATTAGAAGTAATGAGGATACACTAAACATCCAAAAACCTAACCCTAGGAGATGAAACACCAAAAGGATTGTGGACCCCACTTGGGTTTGTTAGTACATCAACTTCCCAGGGTCTTAAATTTTGCATACAAAATCCATTTTGCACACTCGGTAACTCATTGGAAAGGTCTAGCTAAGAATTACACATTTTGGATCTGCCCAATCTCTACCTGTGGATATATTTTGGGTCCTTGGCCATGTCAAAAAACATCAGTTAGGGCCTCAAAATGGTCCCAAAAGTTTAGGACCCAAAAAACTATAGAAAAAATATGAAGATGATGCTTTGAGCCAACGGAGAAGGTGGATGGCCATCAATATCCACCTAGACCATACAATGTTACATCTTTATGAACAAGATCCATAATTGCCTCCAACAAATAAAATTGGATAATGAGCAATTGTGAAGGTGGGTCCCAAAGTTACAGGTGAAACTAGTTGATGTCGTAGTGGATTGTGATAAATCATGTTGGGGCAAGTATTATCACAATTGAAACAAAAATTTGCAACTCTCAATTCATTCAAGTATGGTAAATGCTTAAAGTGGAACATGCAAAAATTGGAGATTGTGTGTCTAAATCTCAACTAGCAGATAGCATAGATAAGGTTCATAACATAATTGAATGTACAGGGAAAGAAGAAATCATTGCAAGAGACCTTGGCAATAGAGAAATCATATAAATACAATAAATCTTAATAGGTAATGGGCACAACTAAACTATTGACCAAGCAAAGAAAGAAATGTGAGGCAAGTTATAGGGTGTGGACTAAGCAATGCAATATATATACAACACAACTCAACAATAGATGCAAATTTTCATACAAAGAGAGAAACCAATGGAGGCACTACAAGAAAAGATTAATCATATGTGTTGGAAAACTAATATGTTAAGGGTTACGGTGTGGAAGATGAATCATCAAGGGGATTCCAAGAGACCTTGGAAGATGAATCCAACGATCAGACAAAGTATTTATATGTAACATATTTGTGAATAATAAAGTAATTCACACGTATCTTTCATTTATGGTTGCACACTCCAATAATATGCAAAATCAAACAAACCAACTATTGGCCTCGATAGCCCCAAGTGTTAGCTCAATTGATCGAGTTCCCGTTGTTAAGTACCTCGCTAATTGGGAGGTCACAGGGTCAAATATCCTCGATGCCCTTGGGGTTAGGCCCTGCCTGTTTGGTCGAATGGCAAATACCTTCGAGTTGATCTGCCTGGATTTTCTCGTGGATGTAGTGGTCACCCAGTTTCTGTGAGCCACCCTTAAAAAACAATATTGGCCTTGATGTAAAAGGAGGCCAAACTTAAGGAAATATGAATGCTCAAGCACTAAACCAACTTCTTCATTGGTCTCAATAAGTACAAGGTCAACATCATTAGCATAAGCCAAACGCACTAGAACAATAATATGTGCTTCAAATAATATACAAAATTATCAAAGAAAATTAGTCATATGTCCAAGAACATTGTTCCCAAGATCTAAACCACAACCAGGAAAATGTATATCTAGTTTGGCTAAATATTTTGATAGGGAAATGGGAGAAGGAATTAGATGCATTCTTTAAGTTAAAAGTTACATTTTTAGAAATGATCTTGAAAATGGGCCCTACATTTGGAAAAATAATATAGAGTTAACTTGAGGGTGAGTCAACAAGTGTAGTCATAGATTGTTCGACCATTCATTTTTTATGGAGGACATAATGGAGCAAGCATAGTAGATAGGTAGATACTAAGTTGTGCCAATTTCACTAAATATCGTTGGCAAGTATGAAAGGAATCAATGAAATAGGGAAGGACTTTAGGTGATCAATGATTAGATTCGTGGAACACTAAAAATACCTAGACAAATATGAAACAAATATCGACCAATTCATGAATAAAGTAATGGAATTAGTCCAACAACTTCTTTGTTTTCAATGTACCTTCTTGCCTTTGAGTACATGTGTATAAATGTAAAGATATCAACCTATTAGTATATTGGGTAGTGGCTATATGTAGGGTGGATAGTCATTAGGCATGTGAATCTATTGTATGTCAGTGATTGTCTCTAAAGTACCTATTATGTAATGGTGTTGCACCCTAATCATTGATTGCAAATTATGCTATGATACACTAGATTGTGTTGCAAATTAATAGAATGATGCCCCCCTTTCAGTTTCTAACTCATGTTCTATGGTGATTATGTATTTTATTTCCATTTCTTGTATCTTATGTATAATGATGGTTCTCTTATTGCATGAGTTGTTTTACCTTAAGGCTTAGATTAGATCATTTTTTAATGATAGTGGTTCATAGTTAGTACTTCAATTAAAGGTTATGGTGTGATGTTAAGATGCATGCACATTAATGTTCCATATATAATATCAATAATTGGGATGGGGAAATCATTAAGGTAGTCACACTTATTAAAGCCCTATACAACCTTTTATGTCTTCTCACAATGCTTCAAGTGAGACCTTCTCCTTTAAAGGGACTGAAAATCCCAACACCTGGACTATAGAAAAACTATAGTTGGAAACCAATGCAAACCTAGGTCCAAAATTCACCCAACAAGATTGAGTAGAGAGATTCCACTAAGAGTGTTCCAAAGGCTTATGAGAAGCCATTACAGGCCCTTGAGGAAAATATTATAACTTCTCAATAGTCTGAATGAGAAGATAGTGATTGTTGTTCCATATTTGTTGACCACTAAATTCATGTTGTTATTTTATTAGATTTAATCTCTCTTTATTTGCAGGGATAATCTCAACATCTACTATATGATCTCTACACTCTTTGAGTTCACCATTCAGCAGTTTTTTTGTGCATAACTGAAATTTTGATGGGTATCTCCAAAGTTTCCAATTTAGTTGTAGGTTAATTCTATGAGTGCATACCCATGTATCATGTGAGTGTAAAATTTACAACACTCTCCACAATAATGTGTCTTCCTTGGATATTTCCCATGCCTATAAACATGGACATTCATGCTTCTTGTAAAAAAAGGCAATGGTCTACTTGGTTCACTTTCCCTTTGGGACCAACAAATGTTTATAGAAATAAGTGGTTGTCTACTTGGTTCACTTTACCCTTCAGACTTATAGCTCCTCATATGCCTCATCCTCCAATTCAAAAGTAATCATTGGTTCATGAAAAAAATCTATCCCAATAAGAGAAAAGCGAATAAGATTTCATGACATCAATACAATGACCTCTCCCAAGAGGGTACATTGCTATCACAATTCCACATTGGTGTTGAAGTTGCTTCTATAGATGTCACTTGACAAGGATCTACATGTGTCTTTCATGGAAATATTTTCTATAATGTCTTCCATTATTTCTCTTTGGACTATTGGTCCATTTGTTTCTTCATTTCTCTTGATCTTAGCTCTCATTCTCCCTTTGGCTCATTGTTCCAATTCTTGGGATGAAGCTCTAGGTGGCATTTCCAATGCTTACCACCTAAACCTAGACATCTTGCAATTTGTGCAAGAATTGTTGTTATTGTTACCTACAAAACCATTGGTTTTTTTGTTGGTTTTCATTCTTTAATATTCTTCCTAGTTTAAGATGTGGATTTGACCACACCCTCTCTTTCTAAAGTACCTAGGCTCTTTGGTAAGATATTACTTTTCCCAGCCTGACCAATCAATAGTTACTCAACCTAAATAAACAATAGGGATAAGAGTACCAACATTAGTATTCATTATGGTCACTCTTCCTACAACAAAAAAAATTAACATGAGGCTTCTTAATCACAAGATTTTTTTTTACGTTTGTAGCTCGAGTAGGTAAATCTAGATAGGCCTAAGTGCCTAGGCATGCAGAATTCGCACAAAATATATTCAAGATACTTGCTCAAGTATTGAGCATGTTGATTTTGTAAATTATCCAGTAAGTCTAACTTTGAAAAAACACATAATTAATTATGTTGTCTATTGAGCTAAAGATATTTAGGAAAAGTAAATCATTTACTTTGGTGATCATGTTTTAATCTCAACCATTGATCTCAAGTGACACGGGATCTAATATTGTTCATCCATCACTTTGTAAATTAGGGTTAGGTATTTTTCTCAATGAAATGTTATGGAAGCAAGGCTAGGGGAGGAGAAAGAAACACCATACAAAGGCATAAGAGATTAAGAAAGATATTTTCTTAAGTGACGAGTGAGATACTCAAGTGTGCCAGGTCTGAGGAAGGTGAAAGTGAGCAACATAGGAGATCCAAATCAGCCAAGAAGGTCAAGGATAGATTTATGGATTGACCAGATAGATCGGACCCAAGGTATGTTGTATTTTTAAATTCCTCAGTTGGGCCATTACCCTAGGACGAGATCCACGTAGGTTTGGATTATTAATTTAATGAGGAACTACTGATTGGACAGAATTTGTGTGTGTCATATGTGATTGAGATTGGTTTTGTAATTGTTCTTTAGGTAAATATTTTTTTAAGAACCCAGTTGTGCTTTTATTCATTATACTTGTGGTAATATACTAGGAATAAATTTGTCAAGTGTTGGGTTCATAAACTAACACTTTTTGGATCTCTAATTTTTATTATTGGCTCACTTGGTTCGATTTCCATGTGCTAGTAACCAAAGAGATTATTTGGACACCTTTTTGTTTCCCTCCTTAGACCTTGAACAAGATTTCTAGGGTGGCCATCTACCTTCTCCTTTCTCAGATACATGATGCTTCATTGATAAATCTATCAAATTCTCATGGTAGGATATAAAATATGCCTTTATTCAAAAGGAATTCTCGTAGAACCTAGAGGACAGGAAGGTATACATTAAAATAAAGAGGTCCATAACTCATCAAGTAGCATGCATATTTCTAGTGATACCTTGTGAAAAATCTATCAGAGGGATTTTGCAACAGTAGGATAGAAAGAATCTAATTCCTAGCAATGTAAGCGAAAAGGAGATTTCCACCTACCATAAACATTATTTACATTCCTATTATAATATAGTAACCCCCAAACAGTTCTTAAACTCACAATTCTATTCAACTTGGGCTAACTGGAACACTAAGGAGGTTATCAAGTCATGGTGGCACGAGCCTACAAATTTTCACCAAAAGTCAAGTGTAGTTTATAAGACTAGGTCCTTGAGAAAAGTATATTGGTACCTTATGGAAACATGTTGCAGATTGCATGGGTGAAAGAACACATAATATTTTGAATAAGGATGGATCTATTTACTCAAACTGATTGTTTCTAGAGGCAATATCTTCAAATGGGCTGAAATCCTTTATCAACGACTGCGGACCAATGTACAAGATGAAAAGAAAGATTTAGAAGTTAATCAATCACTAAAATTTTAAATGTTTGTCTATCTGTTGGATGTTATCAGTGCTCTCTATGCATTCACAGGAATGAAATGGAACTAGAACACTAAAGAGAAACTACCCATTCATATCCATTGTAGATTAATGTCAAAAGTCAGTTTCTGAGAAGTATATAAGAAACTGGTTGAGCACTTCTTCGCAGTATTATATCAGATGATATTTGAGGTGGAAACACCCTACATGAAAAATCGGGTGGAGGAGGCACTTAGTGATATTGTGGATTGGTTTGCTTCACCACAAGGCACATACATCATAGTTTTCGAGTGCTACACTCCCCCCATCTTATGTTGAGGTATGTGACCAACAAGGTGGTCATGTAGGAAGTTGCTTACTAATTGAATACAAGTTTGTTTGCATAGCTCCAAAGGAAGAGAAGTATCCTTAGCTCTCCTTTCCTTTATATATTATATCATATGATCTCAAAGCCTTAAGTTGGCTGAAGTTGAGATTGAAGAACTTAAACGCCTTCATTTTGGAGAAATGAGCTTTCACGTATACAACCCCAAGAATGTTTGCAAACAACACTATATGAAGTTGTGTTACGCTTGATCATATGTATCCATGACATTTCCAAAAGATGAGAAGCTAAAAATTTGATAAAATTCATTAAGGAAGAATCGGCCATGTCATGAGGTAGGCCCTTCCCATGTTACACATGTACTGATACACAGATGGAGGAGACTCAGCATGAAGTGACCGCCTCGACTAATATTGAATCACTGAAGAAGAAGCCAAAGCATGATCCAGTGGTGGAGAGAAGCAAAAATTTTAAGGTATATCCTCTTTGCAAAGGTGCAATAGAGGCGAAGAAGCAAAGAAAGCAAGGCGAGGAAGAAAGGAGAAGGCAAGAAGAAGAAAAGAAACAAGAGGAAGAGCGTAAACAGAAGGACTAACAAGAGAAGAATAAGCATGATGACTTTCTTAAGAAGAAAGAAGAGTTAAATAAGAGAAAAGCAGAGGAGTTGCAGAATAAACAACAAGAATCATCCTTAAAGAAGTAAAGAGCAAAGGAAGAGGAACAGTAAAAGTGGTTGCAAGAAGAGGAGATGAAGAATAAAAAGGAAGAAGAAGTTGCACAGAAAATGGATGAAGAACTTATGGCCCATGGCATAGAGGTAGATCTAGAAGAGGAGGAAGATATTGAACCTATTGTAAATGAGACAAAACATCATCTAGTACCTCCTCTTATTAGTGACCCTCTCTCATTCAATGAGAATGGAATTGTTCCTCCACATGATGGCAAGGTCATGGATATATCAAAATTTACCTTCGCCTAGTTGAAAAATGGGATTGCATAGGAGAGGTGAAGGTACTATACCAATGACTGTGTTCACCTTGTTACTATAGACACAAAAAGGGTTATAGCATCCAACACTAGGAAGAATCCACAAGTAGTCATTGTAGCGAATGTGGCCTTTGTGACAATAGCACGGGATAATATAGAATATATTTTGAGTCAAAATGAACAATTGCGAAAGGAGCTAATTGTCGTAAAACAACAGGTTGATCATCTTATTGCAAAGAATCAGAAGTTATCTTCTACCAGTACCAGCACAGTAGAACTACAGTCTGCCATACTTGACGAATTGAAACCAATGGAAGATACTATGAAGCAGCTTTACAATGAGATGATCCTCTTACATGAAGTGATGGTGCCCCTAGTTGAAATCCAGAAAATATCTCAAGAAATCCTTAAGGTTCTGAAGGTTGCATGCACAGTTATGGATCTAATGCAGGATTGGGGCACCAAGTATATGAATATTCCTGAATGGTTGGTCAAGAAGGATAGATTAGCAACCAAGTTGGACAAAGAAAATTTGAGGCTACACTCTTAGAATTATAACCATCTTGGTGAGCAGGTGACCAACACTATAGTCGCTTATGTCTGATTGCATAGCAATTCAGAATCACTAGCACGAAATCATAAAATACTTTATGTGGACCCACTCGGAGAAATAAGGAACAAAGATGTCATCATGCAGGAGTTGAAAGAGCTTATGAATAGATCAAACAAGTAGAAAATCAAGAAAGCTTGGAGGTTACTAAATGTACCATTCTACAGTATGTGACTAGGCCAACCAAAGTTCATATGAAGTTATCCATGTTGTGGAGTAGCATACAAACAAACTCCAAATCCATACTATCAGATGCATTAGAGGTGAAAATGTGATACAATGCAGATCTACCATCAAGAGTCAAAGATATTGCAGCAGAGTTCAAAGTGTGGCACTCATACATTACAAATGAACTCCACTCTCAAGCTATTGATTTGTCTTTTCCTCCTACATGAGGAAATTTTTCTTATTGTAATTTTGTCTTATATAGCCACCATTTTTTAATGTAATTTGTCTTTTATGAGAATAAGAAATTCAAATTTTAAGGAATTCCAAGAGACACTTGTGGAATGTGAAAAGTCATATAGAAGTCCATAGGTTATAGTAAAGTGAAGGGTCATGAGGAATCTCAAAGGTCACTTTCATTTGTTATAAATAATGCATCATAACCCAAGCAAGGGGAGGAATTTTTGAAGAAATAGCCTTGGCTTCTCTAGTTGTTCATAGGGTAGAAGATCATTCTTTGGAGAAGCAAGTGGTAGCTTCATGTTCCACTATTGGGGCTAGTGTTTCATCATTGTAATCGTGTACTTGGATCTTTCATTTAACCATCATAAGCTCTTAAAGCCAACACTCTTTCATGCATGTATCAAGAATGTTGTAAGACTATTCGTTAAATGTTCGTGGTATATGTTTATGTTATGCATACTAAAGAGGATGAACCAATTCGTTAGATTTAGATATTAATCTTGTTGAATGGGTGTTGTTATGTGTCTTCACAATAGTTGTTATCTTGTGAATTATTTTTCAGGTTAATTAACAATTCTTCTTCTATTTATCTCATGTGTCTCTCGTAGGATAGTACTACTAATTTTCTATTATAGGCCCCCCTTTCATTTCTCTCTTGTGGAAGTTCTCTTTACACTTTACAATCATTGTCTCATAAAGCTTACACACTTGTTGTCCTCAAAGTTATGCTCATGATCTCTTATGTTTGTTTTGCAGCCAAGGCATACCTCCAAGATCTTTTGCAATGGTGGTCGAGTCTAATATTCGGATGGGGCTCCTATTCCAAATGGTGTGCGGTCTAATTGGGACTTCATATTAGGGAGACCCCTGTATGTTGGCGGTTTCCAGCACCGTCAATATCCTTGCGCTAGAAAAAGGGACATATGACAAGTTGAGTCTATGAAGTCTGGCTAAATCTCTTATATTAAAATGGATTCACCCAAATCTTAATCCCGAGATGTTTTTCAAATGCTTTGGATCTTTCAATCCCCGTGGAATTTTTATATGACTTGTCACATTTAAACTTTGATGGAAAGGTTCAAACAACTGTTCTTGATTATGTAGTTGAATTTGTTCAATTCTACTTTTCAAATGGAGTTTATTGTGAAGATATCATTGGTAGGTTTTTTACCCTCACATTGGAAGGTTGTGTCAAGTAGTGGTGTTGTTCTTTACCAGTTGCTTCTATTAACTCTTTTCAATGACTTTTTAAGGAGCTTCATGAAGCCTGTGACAGGTATGAATACCAAGATGTTTATAATAGAATTAGTCGGCTTAGGATGAAATTCGATCAATCTATAGAAGAAATTTCTGACAGATATTTTCATATTTGTTATGAGTTTCCTTATGAAGATATGGATTGGGAATCTATGAATGAGAAATTTCAATATTTGGTTAGAATTTCAATGAAATATTTTCAATCAGATTCTCTGGATGGTTTTTCTCTAAGGGAAACTTGATCCTCCGAGGAGAAATATACTACTTATTTTTTTCCTTATCCTCCTCCTTTCTTTTTACCCTATTGGGTTCCCCCAACTGAAACTATTGAAATCGGAAAATCTGAAAACCAAATTAATGATCCGTTTCTTTCCTCTTTATTTCCTATCCACGAATCTGATACAATTGTTAACTCCTCAATCATTTTGAGTAACAAAATTTATCCTAATGATAATATTGAATCTGATTTGAATGAGAATATTGTTTCTTCAAGAGATTTGGTTCGGCTCTACCTTTTATTGACCCCATGTGTCTTTAGTCATGTAATCATAATTTTTCTACCATTTTGAATAGTGATCAAAAAGATGGAGGTAGTATCTCTGAGGTTGAAGAGTCCATTGATGAGGAGCTACTTTTCCCCTCTTCTCTTTTTCAAGATGATGATTCTTGTTGTTCCAATAATTATCTTTTTCATCTCGTAATCTTGGTAACCAACCTATCAATCTTGAATCCTTTAATCATGTTGAATCCTTGGACGAACATCATCTTGATCATTCTGTTTCTGCAAAATTGTACGATGATGATTCTTTGTTTTCGCAAGAAGATTTAGATTTGCGTAACTTCCAATTAGAATTAGATATGATCATTGAAGAGTTTCTTACGGGAATATATATCCCCATCGACCATACCTCGTGTAAGGATATGTGTAATGAATCAGCGAGTTTGTCAAAATTAGATCTTAAACTGACACAAGGAAATGAAGGATTTCAAGAGGATGATATGATAATCATTGAATATTTTTGTCATAATCTTGAAAATATGTTTGGTGATGATCGACCATTACATGAATCTTTTTATTTGAACAACTATTATTTGGTTCATGATTATCTTATTAGTGCAAATGATGGAATTTGTTCCCATTCAGATGTTGATTTAACCATGCTTGAGTGTTCATCATTTGAAAGTTTGAATTTTTGTCGAGAATTTGGGGCACTTCAGTCTACACTGATGTTTATGTCAGTTTATCGCTACCCCAATGAAACTTTTAAACTTGGTCAAATCAAAATTTTCTTGCAAAATTCTATTATCAGCATTGTCTCATTGAATGTTAATTCACTCTTAAAGGGTGTTTAGTATCTTCACATTGATTTATCCAATCCTCAAAATATGTTTTTTTATTAGATACATAAATCCCCGTTGATGGATTCCACTTCGTGCAAATCTCTATTCTTGAATCCAGAAACAAAGAATGTGTTGAATGCTTGTCAAATATTTCAACTTGACACCCCTTCATCCTCACCTGTCATCAGATTTGATCTGCACACCAGCACTGATAATTTTCGATTTATGTGTGATTCATTGTTTGATCAAAGATCAATCTACCATATCACCGCTTGATCTTTTACATTATGTGGATGTGGTCATTGAGAATCTATCTTTATAAAAATTTCAAGTTGGTTGTTTTTACGATCCCATTGGAAATTGGTTAGAAGGATCATACTTGGTGAGTTCAATGGCTCATAATAAGCACCTTCGTGAGTTTAACCAAACGTTGTATGTATGTAAGACTAAGAGATGTTTATGAGTTTTCTCTTTTCATCATTCATTTTACCACCACCAAAGAGAGAATGTATCTACTCCACACCATTATTTTTGCACTACATGCCACTACAACAAAACCAGCGATTAGCGTCCCTTTTTACTTCTTTTTTTGCATCTAGAGCCCATTTTTGGTGCTATTTGCATCCATTTATTAAATATGGTGCAAAACTTGACACAAAATTTGCATCAAGTTTTGCACCAAATCTTACACCAAGTTTAGCACCAGGTATTACATTAGGTTTTGCACCACGCTTTGCACCAAATTTTATGCCAAGTTTTGCGTCATCCTTTACACCAGGTTTTGTTCCAGGTTTTGCATCAAGTTTGGCACCTAATTTTGTTTGACATACTTTTGCATCCTCATTTGCATCCACTTTTTGCACCTACACTTGCATCAACTTTTGCATCGACTTTTGCATCCTTTTTTAAATCATTTTTTGCATCCATTTTTTCATCCATTTGTGCATCCCTTTTGTGCCAAGTTTTACATCGAGTTTTGTGTCTAGTTTTGCATATAATTTTGCATCTACTTTTGTTGCATCCACTTTTCCATCTTGTTTGGCATCCATATTTACATCCTCTTTTGCATCTATTATTGTACCCACTATTGCATCTAATATTTTTGTGCCACAATTAGCGCCTAGTTTGGCACCTCCTTTTGCACCCACTTTTGATTATAATTTTGCATCCACGTTTGCATCCTCATTTGCGTCTAGGTTTTCATCAACTACTACATCTATTTTTGCATCCCTTTTTGTATCCAATTTTGGATCATGATTTGCATCGGGTTTTGTGTCTCGTTTTGCATCTACTTTTGCATCGACTTCTATTGCATCCACTTTTGCACACAATTTTGCATCCACTGTTGCACCCATTTTAAATTTCACTTTTTGCATCCCTTTTTACATCTTCATTTGCATCATACTTTGATTCTTTTTTTGCATCTATCATTACATCCACTTTTGTTATGCCACAATTTGCACCATGTTTTGCACTCACTGTTATATCCACGTTTGCTTCCAATTTTGCATCCATGTTCGCATCCTCTTTTGCATCAAATATTGCATCCACTTTTGTGTCAGGTTTATGCATTGGGTTTTGCATCTCGTTTTGTATCTACTTTTGCATCTACTTACATTGTATCCATTTTTTGCATCCAATTTTGTTTTGCCTGTTGCATCAATGTTTGCTTCCACTTTTACATCCGTTTTTGCATCTTATTTTGCATATTTTTTGTCTATTGTTACATCCACTTTTGTTGCACGATATCTTGCACCTACCATTGGAACCACATTTGCTTCCACGTTTGCATCCCCTATTGCATCCACTTTTGTTTCATCCATTGTTGCATCTGCTTTTATGTCCGTTGTTGCATCCACATTTGTTTCACCACAATTTGTGCCAAGTTTTACACCTACCATTGGACCCATGTTTGCTTCCACTTTTGCCTTCATGTTTGCATCCAAGTTTGCATTGACAACTGCATCTACTTTTGCATCCACTTTTGTGTCAGGTTTTTCATGTTGTTGTGCATCTACTTATGTTGTATCCACTTCTCATCCAATTTTACTTCTATTGTTGCCCCCATTTCTATGTTCGCTTTTGCATCCCTTTTCCAACACTCATCATATTTTCTGCATTGATGATATTCCTTATGGCATTGACAATTATGAACAATTGATGACAATGTCAATAATATTGACAATGATGAAAATGAAGATGATGGCGATGACATGAATTGTGATTATGATGATAAAGACGATAGTGGTTACAATGACAATGATGATGATGGCAATGATTATGATGATGACGATGCTAATGACGTTGGCAAATCTTCCCAATTTTAGATGTTGTCATTGTCATAATCATAAGCATTATCTTTGGTGTCATCATCATCATTTTCATCTAGGTCATCATCAAAAACTATAATGGCATGAATGATGATGATGATTACAGCAATGTCTGGCGGCTAAACGCCTACAGACTGGGACGACCATTAGCAAAGCTACCAAGCATTGGAGGTTAGCTAAAGCGATGGAAAACATAGCAGAGCTCATCATGGAGATGAAGGGTGTAATCTTCCAGATAGTTAGGAGAAAGGCGAATGGCCTAGCTGACCATCTGGAAAACTTTGGAGTAGACAACCCGAACATGGTCGTGAACAGGTGCTGGCGGGATATTGACAACCCAATCATAAAGAAAGCATGCGAACAGCTGGCAGCGAAGGATCTAATCCAGGCCACCCAACCTTAATTGGAGAAGGCACTTGGCCCCGGTATCGGACTCGGGAGGATACCGGCAGAGATCATCAGCCCAAGCCTCTTGATGGGATGATTGGACATTTGAAAAGGCGGAGCACCTGGTGGCGGCAGATCTTGCAGAAGGGTAATCATCATAATTCAAGAGACGGGATCCATAACCTCAGACACCGCGCTATCAGTACGCATGCAGAGTGTCCGTATAGCAAGTTTTCATTGCCTTTAATGGCAATCTTGTGTGAAAGGAGGTGGAACAAAGCCCGGAGGAACAAAACCAAGCATGCCAGCCTGCGGGGCATCTCAATCTCCACGCACCACCACCCCATCAGAAGGAATTCACCAAACACATGGCGCTTGGCTCGTCAGCGTGGAAGTAACCTCCTGCGCTCCCACTCGATCAGCGTCAGCCTCGTATGTGTGATACTCCATCACACTCATCAGCAAAGTACTACCACCTTCAAAGGCATTAATTCCATTATCATGAACAAGCATCAAAGTTTTCATTATAAAAGAATGGGTAAGTGCCCTGTTCTCCTCATTGTTATTCGAGTGGGCATTGAGAGTGGTTCTGTTACCAAGTTCAGCTTAAGTCGGGCAAGTCACGAGGGGTTGGCTATGGAAGCTGGAGGTAGTCGCTGCGCTGCTGCAAACCGAGACCTTCAGGAAGCCAGGGGCGGCTACGAGACTAGGACTGCAACCAAAATAAAACGCAAGATGGCAGATTTGGAAGCTCAGGTTAAGCATGAGGAGAATGGCAGAACGGAGATGGAGATTGCTGCTGAGGTCGATTGGCTGACGGACCCCGGCACACCCACGAAGAGGGCTACTCAATTCGTGAGGACCCAGGCGGAGAGCTGGCGTACTAAAACCCTGATAGCAAAGGCGCTGGCGTCCATTGAAAAGGAAAAGCAACATATCGTCACAGAGGTAAATCTTACTGAAGCACAAATGGCTAAGATCATAGACTACAACAGCGTTCTGGACAGCAAAATCACCTCTGTGAAGGAGGCAGTCAACACCCACAACCGGATGCTTATGTTGCTCATCCGGCTTCTAAAAGACTCCATCAACACAGCTCCTGCAGCTCAGCCAGCCACCTCGGCTGCGAACCAGCCTGATTCCCTGGAAGCGATGCAGGCGAAGGTTGATCGCCACGTCAAGGAGATAGGCATGG
The DNA here is from genome assembly GCA_031772625.1 of Pinus tabuliformis. Classification (NCBI taxonomy): domain Eukaryota; kingdom Viridiplantae; phylum Streptophyta; class Pinopsida; order Pinales; family Pinaceae; genus Pinus; species Pinus tabuliformis. The sequence goes on from CM062816.1 coordinate 863,127,767, forward strand.
ATACCATCGCCCAGATGGGAAAACATCACTAAGGACATACTGGTGGCTCTCCCCGGACCTCTCACTGTCTCGGTTTTTGTTGTCATTTCTCTCTGCTGTCTCGGCTTTAATGTATGTCTGCTGTTACTTCTCTTGTTGTTACCTCTCTTGTTCAGTTTCGGTAATTTCAGTGTTACAGTAATGTTCGGCTCTGTTCCTCGCCACCCTGCGTGGTGGGCGTTCTTTTGGTCCATATGTATAACTTCCTCTGAGCAGGCGATTAGCCTTGGAGTATTGTACATCCCTGCTCGCACTGCTCCGGCAGTTTTTTGTATTATACTTGTTATATAATATAATCTTCTCACTTACACAAAAAAAAAAAAGATTACAGCAATGTCGATAGAAATTACATTAATGATGATGATGGGGATGATAAAAATGACAATGACGATGATAATGGTGGTGATGATGATCATCATCGATCATCTCTTAAAAATAGAGTTGTTATTTCTCTTACGTATATCAATGTGTCCTAAACAACCCTTTTCTAGCACTGATCACATTTTTGGGTTGATGATATTTCTTACAACATCTACAATTATGAACAATTGCAAACAATGTCCATAATGATGATGATGATGGCATGAATGGTGATTATGATGATAATGTAATGATGGCAATAACAATGACAAGGATGTGATGACGATGACAATGATTATGATAATGAGAATGACCTTACAATCTTATGGATTCGTGAACAATTACTAGTTTCAATACCATCTTCTGGATACGTATTACTATCATACTTTTTAGATTTTCTGTCTCTCTTGAGGTATCTTACTATAATGGTGTTGTCAACACTAGAAAGATATCTTGTTGTAATGGTGGTTCTAATGTTAGCACTAGCAAAGTTTTTGTTAAATTTTGGTTAAAAAAAACTGATTTATGCAATTATTTTGACAATTTATGTAAAAAAGTAAATAACATCCAATTATTTTGACTGTAGTCCCATTGATTATCATGAATTCACCAGTCTGAAGACCATCTTCTACATACATATTATTATTAAACTTTTTGCATTATATCCCTCTTATATCTTGTTTTAATGGCAGTATTAGCACTAGAAAAATATCTTGTTGTAATGGTGATGTTAGTATTAGCACCAAAAAAATCACTAAATATAATTCCCTAAGTCCTATATATAAGAAAAATCAAAAGAAAGAAAAATAATGCCCAATGAATGTTAACTCATGTATTCACACCCTCTTTGGAAAACATATGAATATATACACTCCTAGTCACACTTGATCACATGTTTGTGATGGTTAAATCATGAAGTCCTCTTTTCCCCTTTCATTTTCACTTCATCATTTAAGCACCTAATTGAGGATCTAGGGAATTTTTCTTGCCTAAGGGTTTCATGTCTACTCTTGGTTTACTTATGTCACACTACGGTCAATCATGTGACGGAGTGAAATACTTAAGTTTGTGGAGTTATTAGAACAGTGTATTAAGTTAGTCACCACACACACATGTATTACATGTCATTGATCCACATGTGTGGGTTGGAGACTCATTGCTTGAGAACTTTAATGGATACTACTTTAGGGCCTTGATGGTATATCTTACAAAATTGCTTGGTAAACATTGTGATTCATCCTTTCTTTTCCTCGAGACACTTGATAATATTGAAGTCACTCCCAATAATCCACGGAGATGGGGAGTATAAATTACTTGTGCTGGAAATAGAATTGAGAAATAGAGGTTTTCCATTTGCGATATTGGAGTCATAGACATTGGATACATTGGAGTCTATGATTTGGATATTGGAGTCTATGATTTGGATATTGGAGTCATAGACATTGGATATTATTGGAGTCATAATGCGAAAATAGGTAAACATATTGGTAACCTTGATGTCTTGATCATTCCAAATAATAACCATTCCACCCAAGTATATCTAATCATCAATCACTACTATTTTGAAATTCCTCCCCCATTTTCTAATTATATGAGGTAGAACCTCACTTAATATTTTTATTTCTTATATCAACATTATTGATGGGTGCTTTGCATACCATTTTTCTTTTATGAGTATTTGTTTTCCTTTACTATTGAGGTCCCTCATGTTCCATGAGACTATTTTCATGGATAATTTACACCGAAAGGAAGTATAATGTGACTAAAAAAAACATGTTCCAAGATTTATGTTATTGGACAATGTCACTTCATGACTCCTATATTTCCTTAACCTGGGACTGAATGGTGAACTTGATAGCCTTAAGGGAAATTAACTAATGAAAATCTCAAAAAGAGGTGACTTTTGACTTTATCACATATAAGTTAATATACTAAAAAAAATATCCATAAAAATTTCATCAATCAATGAATCTTTAAAAAAAATATCCAAAACAATTTCATCAAGCAATGAAGCATTACATTATAAATTACAATCTATAAACCTTTTGGGAACTTTTTGCTAAACCATGTTCAAAACCAACATATTTAATATTAATATTTAACAATAATATGGAAAATAACACATTTTCATAAATTAAATAACATGTTATCAATCCTAAGATATAGACTATGTTTAGATATAGACTATGATATAGACTATGTTTAGATTACATCATATATCAGAGATGATGATGATTAGGATGGCGATGGCATTGGTGATGATTATGTGGATGATATTATCAGGATGATCAGGATGATGATCATGGAAATGATCATGAGTATGAGCTTGACTATGATTTTCGTGGTGCTAGCTAGCCATGCGTTATTTTTTATATTTAGTTGGATGTCTTAATATGGTAATCGTACATTTGAATTTTAGTTTATTTGAATAATGATGATGATACTATCGGCACTATCTTGTTACCTTATGAATATGTTGAAAATTGTTTACAATTTTTTTATGAAGAATTATCATGTATGACGAGATTCCTATTTTTTTATGGATGTTGTGAATTTACCTTAGCATAATGATATCTATGAAACATTTTTAGTTGGTAATCTTACATTGACTTTTAGTTGATTTCATTAAATATGATTATGATATTATCATTTTTATCTTGTTATTTTATGTATATATTGAAAATTATCAACATTATTTTGATGGAGAATTATTATGTATGATGATATTACTATCTTTTGATGGATGTTGTGATTTACCTTAGAATAATGGTGTTCATGAAATATTTTGATATGATAATCACACATTTCAATCTTAGTTGATTTGATTAAAGATGATGAGGATATTATTAGTATTACCTTGTTACTTTATATATGTGTTGAAGCCTATCAATGCTTTTTTATGGAGAATGATTATGTATGATGATATTACTATTTTTGGATGTAATGTTGTGAATTTACCTTGGAATAATGATATCTACGATAAATGTTGATTTAGTAGTAATATATGTATATTGAAAATTGTCAATGATTTTTTGATGGAGAATTGTTTTATATGAGGATACTGCTATATTTTTTATGAATGTTGTCAATTACCCTTAAATTTGTTTACAAATAATAAGTTATGAATTTGAATTGTGATATATTCTTAAATGTGTTATACATGAAAATACCTCCTCATCATCTTGGAGGAGAATACTATGCTGTTGGTTGAAATACCCCTTTCTCCTAAACTATATAAGCCTATAATATAAGTTATGTACGATGAGGACCACGATATCCTAGTCTATAACAAGTTGTCCCCTTCATCTAACTTTTGTTATCAAAATTCTCACATTAGAGGAATTTTCAACTCAAAAAATAACCACTTAAGAAAAAATTAAGAAACTAATAAAATAATGCCATGTAGACAATTTTTTAATATATCATTTTTATTATTCTTTTACCAAAATTACCCAAATAAATGTCACATTTATCAAAATAATTGTATATGTATTTTATATTTAAATTAATATATTAGCACAAGATTTAATAAAATTTAAATTACCCAAATAAATGTCACTTTTATCACCATCTACATGTATTTTATATTGAAATTAATTTATTAACACAAGATTTAAGAAAATTTAAATTTCAAAGGAAAATTTAAAACATAAATTTAAGTTAAATTTAAATTTAAGTTACTCAAATAAATGCACTTTTTTCAAAATAACCATATGTTTATATTTTATATTTAAATTAATTTATCAATAGAAGATTTAATAAAATTTAAATTAAGAAATTAAATTTAAAATTTAAATTAAATTTAGGATTTATGATTTTATATTTAAATTTATTTATTTAACACACCATGATTTACTCTTCATTAAAAATATTCTCGATATTCTAATTTGTATAGATTAAGATATTAATTTAATTTTTAATATTTAATATAGGTTTGGGTCACTTGGGCACTATTCACAGTTAAATTAGGTAAGTTATATTATTAAAAAAAAATCCATTGCCTAGTCACACTTGTATGTCTTTTAAATTTTAAAGGATTTTGATTGGATTACACATTATGACATGGAAATTCAAAGTTAACATTTTAAAATGAAAATTCCTCTAATGCGAGGAAAAAAGCTCGAGTTAACTAGAATTTGACACTCTTGTTCACTTTTGGAAACTCATATGGTGGAATGTAATCTCTTTATCCTCATCTTTAGCTTTTTCCTAAAAAATAAAAGCATACAAAAGTGGGAAAGAGCCATAAAGCATGGGGAAGCTTTTTCCTAAGCACAAAAGCTTCTAAAAAGTGGAAAATGCCATTTTTATATGAGGAAACATTATTCATCCAAAAGCTTTTGCCAAAATTGAATTAATGAGGAATTTGGGAAATCTTCATAGCCTTCACTTTCCTATATATTGGAGGCTTGGCCGTTAAGGAAATGATGGGAGTTCATGTATTGTCACGCTGCTGAGATTTATCCTGAAAGGGAGAGTTTTGGAGCTAGGAATTGGGGGAGGTATTGTTGCAACTGCATCTAATGGTTGTAACTTTCCTCCAACTCCTTTATTAATATAGATTAGTTGTTCTTCCTTCCATATGCTACTATTCATTCTTTACTTATCCTATTTAACTAATGAATGTATGGGATTTTGGTTTTTATTTATTTATTCAGTAATATTTATATGTTTATGATAGTTTCAATTATCAAGATATTACGTTGTGAAGTTTTCTTTGTTCTCTCTCTTGTGTGTAGGACTAAGATTTGGAGCTATCTAGGAGCGCTTCCCAGCTACACTAAAAACTCCAACAAGACCTGCATGCGAGGACTCACATGAAATCATTCTTCTTTTCTTAATCTGTACTCTAAATATTGATCTACTAAGAATCCTGAGCCTTAGAACAACCTTTCTCTTAATCAATCTATCTTAGGTTTTTGGGATAAACTGAGAGGGTTTTATGTTCATCTAACTGTGCATTAAATCCTACAGCAAAATGATATTTAGAAACTGTAATATATTTCACTATGTAATAAAATTAGTAAAATGGAAGTAAAAGTAAAACTCTAAACAAGAAGCCAGACGTGGATGTAACCATCGATGCAAAATTGGGAGTAGAATTGGATGTTAAACTAGCCATCAAAACAAGATGAAAACAATGAGACAAAAAGAGATTTAAAGTAGAATTAAAAAAAGGTGCAAAACTAGACACAAAGAAGGGAACAAAATAGGGCATACAAAAATATACCAAATTGGGTGCAAACAAGGATGTAAAAATGGACACCAAAATGAGGATGCATAGAATGGTGTAAAATTAGGATGCAAAATTGGGTGCAAAAAGGATGTAAGAAAAGACACAAAACAAGAAGCAAAATGGGACTAAAAAAGGGTGAAACTAAGGATGCCAAAAATGATGCATAACTAGATGAAAATTCAAACTAAAATCTAGGTGCAAAATGAGATGCAAATGTGGACACAAAATGTGGCAGAAAAAATGATGCAAATTTGGATGCCAAAAAAGGCTGCAAAATTAGACACCAAAAAGGATGCAAAATTGGACATAAAAAATTGTGAAAAATTAGACACAAAAGTAGAAAAAATGGTGCGAAAATGGGCATAAAAATGGCTAAAATTTGAATGCAACATTGGATGCAAAATGAGGTGCAAAAAATGATTCAAAACTTGGTGCAAAACAAATGCAAAAAATAACGAAAAAAATGGCTCAAAATTGAACGTAACATTAGACACAAAATGGGATTCAAAGGTGGACACAACACATGGTCCAACATAGGGTAAAAATTTAGATGCTCAAAAGGATGAAAAATTGGATGCAAGAAATGTTGTTAAAAATGATGCTAAATTGGATGCAACAAATGATGCAAAATTAGGTGCAAAAAAGGATGCAAAAAAGGGAGACAAATGAAACGAAAAAGTGGATGAAAAAAATGGTGCAAAAATGGATGAAAATTTTGGCACTAAATCAGATTCAACATATGGTGTAAAATTAGATGCAAAAAATGGTGTAAAAAAAGGCAGAAAAACTGATGCAAAAACAGATGTAAAAATAAGTACAAAATTAGAAGCCAAAAATGGCATAAGACTAGATGCAAAAAATGGCACAAACTCGATGCAAAAAAAGGCACTAAATCAAATGCAAAAGATGGTGTAAAACTCGATGCAAATTACGACACAAAAATAGAAGCAAAGAATGGCACAAAATATGGAGCAAAAAATGATGCAAAAATAGATGCAAAAAATGGCACAAAACTAGAAGCAAAAACTGTTGTAAAACCAAATGCAAATCTTGGTGCAAAATATGATGCAAAAAAAGATGCAAAATTTGGTGTAGAAAAAAGATGCAAAATTTGGCGCAAAAAAGGACACTTTAAAAATTGTACAATAGAGCCAGATTTAGCGCCAGGCTGCTCATCCCAATGGAGAGAATAATACGCTAAAATCTGGTGCTAAATCTGGCGTAAATTGCCTGTTTTGTTGTAGTGTGCCTTCATTTTCATGTGCAGATTGTTTGGTTGTTCATCCCTCTTACTGCATATTATGCTACTTTGGTTTTACCCATCGATACCTTTAAATTCAAAGTTTGAGAGTAGATTTTATGTTTGCATTGGAAATTTCACTTTACTTAGCCCCGACATTCTAGCCCCTCACTTTAGGTTAGGCCAAGTTGCATTTATTAAGCTTGCATTGCATGTTTCTTTTACATGTTTTGTTTTGAATTTTGTTTCTTTTGTTGTATTTGTCTCCACTCTTCAATAAGACTCTACATGAAGGTTGTTGGTTGGATCTAAGGTAGTGTACCAAGCTTTGAAAAAGTAAATTGTAGTGACGTGAAAATCTTGGCTAACCTGCAACTTTTCTTCTTTGCTTGGGTATGAAAATCATTCAAATTATTGATGTCTAGAAAGAAAATACGATTCATTCCAGACAGAGAGCCTGTATTTCCAATAGAACCTCTATTCTAAGTCGGCCTTGTTTTGAACTGTATTTTCGCTTGTTGACTCAATCGAGTAAGAGAAGGGAAGGAGAAAATTTTATACGAGCATGTTAACTTTGGTTATCTTCCAAATCCTTTAAACAAGTAACTAACTCTCTTAAAAGTAAATAAGATGGGTTCCCTCTTCCACCTTCAAAATAAATAAGTTCCTTTTCACTTCTTTTAGTAACGAAATAAAGAGGTGAATAAGAGAAATGCTCCCTGCACAGAGAGGTAAAGCAAGCAACTTCATCAGGGTACTGAACAAGGATGCTAATAGCGAAGCAATGCTTGTGATTCCTTGAGGTGACTCCACCAAGGTACTAAAAAATCTCATTGGCAGCGGAGCGAAACCAAGGAATGTGCTTTAACTCTGAACATCAAAATCTCATAATACTTATTATCCTTTCACTAATCGAAATAGTTGAGTTACGACATGTCTTTTAAATGTGTTATAAGCCGAGATAAGAATGGAAGGGACTATATCTTTAACCGAGATTAGTGGCAAAGATGATTTTATCCATATGATGAATCAATACTTCCTAAAGCACTGAGATTGTATATGAAATATTGAATCCCAAACAGAGAAGTTGAAGTTCTTCCAGTGTGTCACCAAGTGTTGTTGTTACGACAACAACCCTCAAAAATTTTGTCTCATTCAATTTTGGAGCCTACTTATGTTTTCATGAGTTGTCCCTTCACGTTATCTTATGTCATCTTGTCATATTTTCATCCTTTAACATCTCTAAGTATTACCTTTTCTCCTAGTTCAAAGTTATCCAAGTGTCGCTTTCTTATCTCTTAGAATCTAGCTTGTCGCCTTTATAAAAGATAAGAAAAGACTTATATTTCTCTATGACCTAGCTAACCTTCCTCACTTGACATGCATACCTCACAAAAGCATGAAATCTCATCGTTCTCTCCCAATAAAAGTGCACTTCCCAAATTTAATGATCACACATGCACTGTAAGTGAAAACTACACTCTCTTGGGCAATTGCACACTTCCAGTTCTTATCTTGAGCACAATTCCTACTCACGGTAAGTGTGCACTCATTTTCAACAGCAAGTGTGCACTCTTTGCTTCAACAGGTGCACTCTCCTTATCACTAGCAAGTGTGCACTATCTATGTTTTACACATGTACACTGCTTGCTTCCATGTAGAGCGCACTCCTAGAAAATAGGGATATTCTCCCACTTCACTCACCTAACCCAGTGATCAAGTAACAAGTGGCAAGCATGTGTTGAAACCCTAATCTTAACTTGCATGTAGTTGTCCTTTATAAGGATCCCAACTCATTGTTCATTATCACAATCACTATTCACTTTGAGATGAGTGCATTTTCTAATTGCAAGGAGTCTTTCCTCACTCTTGGTCACAAGTGCATCAATCCTTGGGGAGTTTTGTGAAGTGTTGTTTCTGTTTGTTTTTGTCGTTTTTAGTGTCGCTTTTACTTTCTTTATTGGAATTTTGATTTTCGTTTTACATATTAATTGTTGTTTGTTTTTCTGTTCTTGCTCCTACAAGTGTCTTCTTGTTGTTGCATGTGGAATTTCTACTAACTCTTTGCATTCCATGTCCTTTCACCCTCTAGCCATGATTGTGAGAGGATATACGAACACTTGCAGCTTGTTTCTCTCACTTTTTTTGTGCTCTTTACTTGTTACTAATCATCACATAGACATTTTTTAGATTATCCTTCTCTCAATGTGCATTGTGCACTTGTAGGAAACAAGCATCCACTCCTTACTCATTGTAACTACAACTTGCGCCCATCTAAGAAGAAGCATCTCTCCTATAGCGCATTTTGCATTTCCAATCCATAGTGAGGCATCCCTTACGCACTACAAGTGCGACTTGCACCCTTCTTGAGCCTCCCTAGCGCATTGCGCACTTCCAAACAATAGTGTGCCCCCCATACCTCTTGCGGATGTGACCTACGCACAAGAGAAATATCTCTCCCTCACAAGTGTGCACTGCATAGTTCTAAGCTCCAATCTTGAATCCATTGTGCACTATGATCCTAACTTGCACACCACTTGGCTCTCCCTCCTTGCATTGGCGCAATGCGTACATCCAATGGCTAGTGAAGCCACCCTGTCTCATGTTAGGCCCCTATACTACCAGTGTAACCCCTTATTGTTATTAATACAACCCCCTTATTATATTTTTGTACCCATGTAGTCCCCATATTGTTACTATTGTGCCCCATAGAAGCCCACTATTGTTATTATTATGCCCTTACATTATTATTGTTATGTCGGCTCTAATTATATTATGACCCCTTAGACTCCAATATATAGAAAGGAGGTCTTGTCATTTGTATCATCCAATAATTGTTCATTTGTGTAATGTAAAGGAGATTTCCCCCTCGAAGAGGCTTATTTCTAAGGCGTTGATCTATCTTTTCTATCTTTTTGTGAGCTGGATTCATAACATTTGGTATCAAAGGTTTGGATTCTAGGGTTTCGTTGCTCCAAGCAGGTCATCGTGGCATTTGCACTATAGATTTTTTTTTGCGACGTTTCAGACGCTACAAAAAAAACCCATTTGGGCCAAAATCGTTCTGAATCTCGGGTCCAAATTTCAGAGTATTTTGCGCTATATTTGCGGAGATATGATCTGAGGAAATTGGCCTTTTTGCAGACTCCCGAATTACATTCCAAATAGGTGACCTAGGGAAAATCCTCATAGATTTTGTTTTGAGCATCAGAATAAAATTTCATAAGAAGTTACAGAAATAGGACAGACTGTAGTTTCCTGTATATATTTTTTAGATCCGAAGGTCAAAACAGTGACACGTGGCACTTCATACAAGTTTGTTCTTCTGAAAAGGTATATAATCAAGTCATCTTGGGAGATTGTGCATAACTCTTTCTTAGAGAATCTAAATTTGATCATATTGGTGGCATTGGAAAGAGGAAGTAGACGGCTACTGCAGGTTGTGATTTCATAACTGGAAGATCTTAAATTACAGAGTTACAGTCGTTTCAAGATCGAGCTCCTGAAATCAATAAAAAACGAGATGAGGAAGTTTGATGGCAAGGATCTGGTAAACTGGACACTACAGATGGAGAAATATTTTGGTCTACATGGTGTACCACTGTTACAAAAGGTATGTATTGCATCTAATTATTTAGAGTCGAATCAATTTTTATGGTATAAAGGGATTTTTTCTCGTAAACCACTTGTCACGTGGTATATTTTCACGAAGGAAATGATAGCACATTATGAGGATACAAAGAGAAACACCTTCTTTAGCCAATTGATAAATATCAAACAGAAGTGTTCAATGACAGAGCACATTGAGGACTTTTAAAAATTAAATATAAGGGAAAATGATATTCCAGAGAAGCAGAGGATTGATGTCTCCATAGGGACTTTAAAGGATAACATTCAACTTGAGGTTCATCTTTGGGAACCTGATTCATTGGAGAATGCATTCAGGTTGGAAAGAAAATTGGAAAGCAAAATTATGGTAACAAGGAATTCTACCCCTCACAACTATAAACATGGAAGCATTGTTTCTCCTAGCCTTCCACAACCTACAAGGGTGACACCACAACAATTGAAAGAAAAAGAGAAAAAGGGCTTTGTTACAATTGTGATAACAAATGCACTAAAGGTCATAAGTGTGCTGAGAAGAAATTATTTTACATAGATTATGAAGAGGAGGAAGAAAATGATCAAGAAACATCAAAAGAAGAGGATATACACCAGGAACCAACCCCGAAGAAATAAGAAATGAATCCGACCATATCTTGTAAAGCGTTGGCAAGAATTTCCACCTTTCAAACTCTCAAGATAGAAAGACATATCAAGAAGAAAAAGGTTCAAGAAGTGAAAGATCACATTGAGAAAGAAGAAATGAATCCAACCATATATTGTAATGCATTGGCTGGAATTACTACTCCTCAAACTATCAAGATAAAAGGACATATCAAGAAGAAAAATGTTCAAGAAGTGAAAGATCACATCGAGCATCAAGAAATGAATCCGACCATATCGTGTAAAGCATTGGAAGAAATTACCACACCTCAAACCCTAAAGATAGAAGGACATATCAAGAAGAAAAAGGTTCAAGTAGTGAAATATCACATCGAGCATCAACAACAAGTTCTCCAACTTTTAAAGGATAACACCACTTTGATGTAGAATCGAATGAAACAATAGATAGATCAACATCACAGTGAAAAATCTTTTGATGTAGGTGATCTGGTATTTTTAGGGCTACATCTCAAGCAAGCTATTTATGAGAAGGAAATGTTGGCAATACTACATGCACTTAAGAAATGGCGACCTTACCCAATGGGAAGACACTTCAAGGTAAAAATGGATCATGATAGTCTTAAATACTTTTTAGAACAAATATTATCTTTAGAAGAACAGAAAAAATGGGTCACAAATATGTGGGGTTATGACTTTGACATCATCTATAAAAAAGGGAAGAAAAATTTTGTTGCAGATGCACTCTCAAGAAAGGATGAGGATGTGGAAGCATTGTTTTCTGTTATTTCTATTATCCAACCAGATTGGATAAACGAAGCAAGGGATGAATGGAAGAAGGACGAAGAAGTGTGGCCACTCATTCAAAAGTTGCAGAAGATCCCAATTCAAACAATATTGCCAGAACTTGAAGAGGAAGGAAAAATCATATTGGAACCTGGAACAATCACAGAAACAAGAACCTGAAAACTACGAAATCGATCAATTTCAGAGTATCTCATCAAGTGGAAGAACTTACCTGTTGAATATTCCACATGGGAGGACAATAATTTTATACAGAAGCATCAAGAACTACTCAAGCATTGAGGACAACACTTTTTGAAGGAGAGGGGCATGTTAGGCCCCTATACTACTAGTGTAACCCCTTATTGTTATTAGTACAAAACCCTTATTATATTGTTATACCCATGTAGTCCCCATATTGTTACTATTGTGCCCCATGGAAGCACACTATTGTTATTATTGTGCCCTTACATTATTATTGTTATGTCGGCTCTGATTATATTATGACCCTTTAGACTCAAATATATGTAGAAATTTTGAATAATATGACACATATTGACAGAGATTATCCTAATTATACACTTATAAGTGGAACATGCATAATACATAACCTCCTCTACGTTTATCATCAATTTATAGAAGCAGAAACATTCACAGGCGTACATAGAAGCATCAATCACACATATCAACACAGTATTTTCCCGCGGAAAGCATCTCGCTAAAAACCCCAACTATCTGTATATTATAGTGATTGAATCATGTAACAATACATAGTACAATACTCCTCACAAGTACTCAGTACTATCTCCACATGCTACACACAATACAGCTCAGATCTGATCTCCAAATCTCCCCCGCTACTTGCCTGCCTCCACAGCTCAATACCTGCTCAAGAATGAATAAGAATGGTTTACCAAACTCATATTTAACCTCCAAAGAATCACTCACACTAGGAAAGACGTGAGCAGAGGCTATAATACTTGGTATTGGCCAATTCATTGGCATACTCAATCCCTTTGATTGTGCAAATCATCATGCACAACTATAGTCACAACTGATAGCAATCTGATCCTCTAACACCTGTCCCTGCTGAACTGAACATGCACTGACATGCAACTGAGTTAACTGATGTATTCTATAGTTTCATTATGAGTTAATAATTAGTTTAACAACTCATCATTAGTCTATTTTCAGTTAGACTAATTACAACTAGTTTAACCAAGTCAAACTGAACACAACTCCATCAACTCCACAATCAACTCCACCAAACTCAACTGATTGAGTTCTAACTGAAGTCATGCATGCAACAACTCAACTGACCCACAAAGAAAGCGTACTTCCTTCTGACAGCTGCATGTGCCACCTCTGTAGCTCAAACTGAAGTGCTCCAAGAGAATAAGATCAAGTTTATAGTCCAAATATTATTATGAGACAATAATATTTGACTTTTCTATTTTGGACAGCCAGTCTAAAAATAGACTTTGATCACTCCTGCTGTGATCACTCCTGCTGTGATCACTCCTACTGTGATCATCCCTGCTGTGGTCACTCCTGTTGTGATCATCCCTGTTGTGGTCACTCCTGCTATGATCATCCCTGCTAGGATCCAAAAATAGAACTTGCGCCATAATTTTCCTGCGGGCCCACTTAGTGAAGGTGACTCTTTTCACTAAGCTCCATCATCTTGTTGCATTCTCAACAAGCATTTCTTGTTGCACACATTTCAACAATATATAGAAAGGAGGTCTTGTCATTTGTATCATCCAAGAATTGTTCATTTGTGTAATGTAAAGGAGGTTGCCCCTCGAAGAAGATTATTTCTAAGGCGTTGATCTATCTTTTCTATCATTTTGTGAGCTGGATTCATAACATCTCACTTCTCTAAGATTGTGCCCCCAACTTGCATAATCCTTTCCTATTCATTATCTTTTGCATAGTTTGCATGTGATAGGTAGGAGATTTCAGGCACTACTCTATGTCCACCATGAGAGATCTTCAACTTGCAGGTGCTGCAGATACAGAACACAATAGCCTTTCATCTTCTGCAGAGACAATGCCTCCCACCACTCGACAGGGTCCATCAAGAGAAACTTCAAAAAACAATACTGAATAGGTAGTAGAATGTTCCAAACCAAGTGTACCAATCTTATCAGATACATAATGCTTCATCAATAAATCTATCAAAGTATCATGGGTGGATATAAAAGATGCATTTTATTCAAAAGGAATTCCTAGAGAACCTAGAGGACAGGCAGGTATACATTAACATAAAGAGGTCCAGAATTCATAAAGTAGCATGCAGATTTCCAGTGCTACCTTGTTTAGAAGCTATTGGATGGATTTTACAACAAAGGGATAGCAAGAATCTAATTCTCAACAGTGTAAGTGGAAAGGAGATTGTCACCTACCATCCACATGATATACATTCCTATTATAATCTGGTAACCCATGGACAGTACTTGAACTCACAATTCTATGCAACTTGGGCTAACTTGAACACCAAGGAGGTTATCAAGTCATGGTGGCAAGAGCCTACAAAGTTTCACCAAAATCCAAGTGCAGTTTATAAGATTAAATCCTTGAGAAAATTCTATCAATACCTTATGGCAATGTGTTGCATATTGTATGGGCGAAAGAACACAAAATATTTTGAAGAAATATGGATCTATTTACTCAGCATGATTGTTTCTAGAGGTAGGATCTTTAGTTGGGTTGACACCCTTTCTCAACCACTGCGGACCAATGTACAAGATGCAAAGAAAGCTTTAGAAGCCAATCAGTGACCAAAATTTTATATGTTTGTCTATCTGTTGGATGGAATATGCACTCACTATGCATTCGAAAGATTGAAATGGAACTAGACCCGTAAAGAGAAATTTCTCATTCATCTCCATCGCAAACTAATGTCAAAAGTCATTTTCCGAGGAGTCTATAAGAAACTAGCTGAGCACTTCTTCGCAGTATTATATCATATGCACTTCTTCGTGGTATTATATCAGATGATATTTGAGGTGGAACAACCCTGCATGATAGATCAGGTGAAAGAGGCACTTAGTGTGATTGCAAATTGCTTTGCACATACATCAGAGTTTTCGGGTGCTACACTCCCCCCCACCATATTTTGCCAAGGTATGTGACCAACAAGGTGGTTGTGTAGGAAGTTGCTTACCAACTGAATACAAGTTTGTTTGCACAGCTCCAAAGGAAGAATAAGTCTCCCTAGCCCTCTTTATCTTTACAAATTGGATCATATGAGCTCAAAATCCTTAAGGCAATTGAAGCTGACATTAAAGAACTTAAATTCCTTCATTTTGGAGAAATGAGCTTTCACAAATACAACCCCAATCATTTTTGAAAACAAAACTATACAAAGTTGCATTACACTTGATCATATGTATCCATGACATTTCCATAATATGAGAAGATAAAAAAATTGGTACAATACATTAAGGTAGAATCGGCCAAGTGATGAGGTAGGCCATTCTCATGTTACACATGTATCGGATACATATATGAAAGAGACTCAACAAGAAGTGGCCACCCCATATAATACCGTATCACCGAAGAAGGGGCCAAAGCATGCTCCAGTAGCGGAGAGAAATAGAAATTTTAAGGAATATCCTCTTTGCAAAGGTGCAATAAAGGCAGAGCAATAAATAAAGAAAAGGGAGGAAGAAAGGAGAAGGCAAGAAGAAGAAAAGCAGCAAGAGGAAGAACGCAAAAAGGAGGAAGAGTGTAAACAAAAGGAGGAACAAGAGAAGAAGAAGCAGGATGAATTTCTTAAGAAGAAATAAGAGTTAAAGAAGAGAAAAGAAGAGGAGTTGCAAAAGAAACAACAAGAAGAAGACCTAAAGAAGCAGAGAGCAGAGGAAGAGGAATAGCGAAAGCGGTTGGAAGAAGAGGAGATGAAGAATAAATAGGAAGAAGAAGTTGCATAGAGAATGGAAGAAGAGCTTATGGGTCGTGACATAGATGTAGATCTAGAAGAGGAGGAAGATATCGAACCTATTGCAGATGAGCCAAACATTATTCAGTACCTCCTCTCACTGATGGCCATCTCCCATTCAATGAGATGGGAATTGTTCCTTCACCTGATGACAGGGTCATGGATATATCAAACTTTACCTTCAACTGGCTGAAAAAGAGGATTGTACAGGAGAGGGGAAGGTACTATCCCGATGACCTTGTTCACCCTGTTACCATAGACACAGAAAGTATTATAGCATCCAACACCAAGAAGAATCCTCAAGTAGTTATTGCACCAAATGTGGCCTTTGCGACAACAGCATAGGATAATATAGAATATCTTTTGAGTCAGAATGAAAAACTACAAAAGGATTTCACTGCCATAAAATAGCAAGTTGATCATTTTGTTGCAAAGAATCATAAGTTGTCCTCTACTAGTACCAGCATGGAAGAACTGCGGTCAACCATACTTGAAGAACTGAAACCAATGGAAGATACTATGAAGTAGCTTTAAAATGAGATGGTCATCTTACATGAATTGATGGCACCCAAGCCCCAAGGGTTAGCTCAGTTGGTCAAAAATCAGTGCCTCGCCATCGAGAGGTCACAGGGTTCATTCTGCCCGAAGCCCTTGGGGTCAGGCCTTGTTAGTAGGCCGTGGGGCGTCAGCCCAGATTTGCCGTGGACGTAGCGCCACCCGTTGACCAAGGTGTCTGTGAACTACACTCATTAAAAAAAAAATTGATGGCGCCCCTAGTTGAAATCCAGAAAATATCTCAATAAATCCTGAAGGATTTGAAGGTTGCATGCACAGTTGTGGATCTAATGTAGGATTGGGGCACCAAGTATATAAATATTCTTGAATTATTGGTCAATAAGGATAAATTAGCAGTCAATATGGAAGGAGAAAATTTGAGGCTACACACTCAGAATTATAACCAACTTGGTGAGAAAGTGACCAACACTATAGTCGCTTATGTCTGATTGCACAACAGTTTAGAGTCACTAGCATGAAATCATAAAATACCTTCTGTGGGCCCACTTGGAGAAATAAGGAATAAATATGTCATCATACGAGAGTTGCAAGAGCTTATTGAACAGATCAAACAAGCAGCAAATCAATCTTGGCAATGACCAAATTGTGACTGAGCCAGCCAAAGTTCATGAGGCTATCTATGTCATGTAGTATACAAACAAACTCCAAATGCATACTATTAGATGCATTGGAGGTGAATGATATATAAAAAATAATCAAGTCTGTAATTAGTAATTAATTAGGCAAAGGGCGTGATCAAATATCATGCCCATTGACCAAGAGGCACCCAAGGCAGTATTTAAGCCAGGCCTCCCACATATGTTATCATCTTTCAATTTATCAATAATATATGTATTTATTCAAAGTGATTCGCTCCATTTGGTACCAAAGCAAGTTCGCTACTCGAGACTTTGTTGTTGCTCGATCCGCTGCCATCGTTTTCCTTTCGTTTCCCTTGTCCATGTACTCTCTTATCCGTCATGTTCATGTCTATCCGCTGGCTCCGAACGCTACTCGTTGCGTAGACCCCCCACCTCACCATATCGCTCGTAACTTTTCGTTGTTTCCTTATTTGTTCCCCGAACATGATTATCTTCAATCACTGCCTCTATTGTCTCCCGACCGTGTCCCAACCTCATTCGACCATCATTCTCCCTGTCATATTTGTCGTTCCATTGTGCTCCCCGTCATATCTTCCTTGTCATATCTATGTTACTTCCGACCAACCTGTCCCCTCTCGACCAACATGCCTTTCCAAACCTGACTATATATAGTTATAAATTTTAATTTATTAACCTATCTAAACCATATATATGCATTTTATTATATAGTTTGTTATATAATTTTATTATATAGTTTTTATAACTAATTAATTAAATCAATTAAAAAAAATAGGATCAAGTTAAGAAAAATGGTTAAGCTGGATAAATATACACCACCACATACCTGAGCAATGACTTCGTCAATGTCGATGGCCGATTTCAATAAAATATTGATAGATCTTGTGACTAAGGTGATCGGACAAGGCGAACAAATTAAGACGCTCTAGGATACATCAAAGAGAATAGAGAGTCAACTCGAGCATAACCATAACGAAATTAAAAAGGATCATGCAATCCTTTCATATACGGTGAATTGAAATCATGATCAAGCAATGGTGATGTTGACCTGTACTTGTGACAAACTGAAGACTACACCCGATCAAATACCCCAGGATAATGAAGCTACTCAACATCTCAATTTCATGGATACATCAAACTCATCAGACTCACATGAGAAACTTAAGTCTCCAAAAGCATCATCCATGTCCCATCAACAAAATAGTAACGCGAATTTTCAAATTATGCAGCGCTGGAATCAATACTCAAATATGCAGCTCGCAAATCAATACCCCTTCTTCACTCCACCAGTTGCTACATGTTAACGAAGAGAAAAGCTTGAGCTCTCCAAATTTGACAGTAACGAGAAGTGAAACATTGCGTGGTTCAATAAAGCAGAAGAATATTTCTAGATTTACGGTATTGACAATGATGATGAAAAGATCACGCATGCATCGATGCAAATGGAAGACCAAGCATATAATTGGTATATGTGGTGGAAAAAACGGCACTTGCTATCATTTGGAGGAAATTCAAAAATGCATTCTTTAAAAGGTTCCAAGGTGTCAAGGAAGAAGATTTCTTCTCGGCACTCACCAGACTACAGCAAAAAGGATATGTGGACAAATATGCTCAAGAATGGAAAAATTTAGCTACACGAGGACCAGAGTTATCAGGAACTCATTGAGCTTGAGCTTCATGACATCACTTCTATAGAAGTAGCAAGATAGAAGGAAAAAGTTGTTGAAAAGAAGCACGAAAAGATTCAATGGCCAAAAGTTGAAAGATTGTATTCGAGATGAATATTTTCCCAAGCTGTGGACACAGATAACACAAAATATGTTCCACCACATCTTTGTGAAGGAGAAAAAACTAACTTGGAAATGAAAAGAATGAAAGAGGGAAAGTGCAAACGTTGTGGAGAAAAATGGGACCCTAAACATAGGTGTGCTAAAGAAAAAGAAACCAAGAACATGTATAAATGTGAAGCAATTAATGATTCAGACAGTGAAGAATCAGACATAGAAGAAATCGAAGATTCTCCAGAATTTATCCAGAATCAGATAACAAAAATATTTTGCAAGTGTCATTATTGGCCATGACAGGTATATCGCAGCCCCGAGCATTAAAGTTAAAAGGACATATCAAGAAGAGCAACGTAATGGTTCTGATCAATACCAGTAGCACCCACAAATTTTTGGACTCAACTATGGTGAAAAGACTCAACATTTTCACATTTCCCATGCCCAACATGAAGGTTATGGTAGTTGACAGTAAGAAACTTGAAAAATTAGGGAAATGCCATAAAGTCAAATTACATGTTCAAGACTATAATCTAGAATCTTTGTTCTACGATGTACCATTAGGAGGAGTGGATGTGGTCCTAGGTGTCTAATGGCTTCAAACCATAGGCACTTACTCTGCCAACCATCAAAATAAATTTATAAAATTTAAATGGGAAGGGCATAAATACAAGCTATATGGGTTCCAAGCCGCTGAGAATCAAATTGTATCATCATCCCAAATGATGAAAATGATTCAGAAGGGAACACCAACGTATTTAGTGCAGTGCCATCAATTAGAAATGCTAACTTCAAAAATGATTAATGAATAGTCAATTGAAGTTCAAGAACTAATTAAAAAGCATGAGAAGGTGTTCCAAGAACTTCCAATGAAGTTGCCTCCTAAAAGAGAAATCGAGCATACAATCGAAGTCAAATCAGGATCAAATCCCATCAACATCAAACCATATCGATATCCACATCATCAAAAAACTCAAATTGAAAGATTAGTCCAGGATATTTTAAAATGTGTCATTATCACAAAAAGTAGAAGTTTGTATGATGCTCCGATTGTATTAGTTCGAAAGAAAGATGGATCGTTCAGATTATGCGTTGATTATTGAGGACTAAACAAAATAACAATTAAAAACAAGTTTCCAATCCCTTTTATCGATGAAATGTTGGATGAACTGTTGGAAATAAACTGAGAGGGGGGCTGAATCAGTATTATCAGATCAAGATTTTTTCTTTTTCATAATCAGATTTATATACGCCACTTCATAGAGGGGAACTAGCATGTACACGCAACTGTCTTTAGGGCAACCAGCGTTTATGCAGTAAACTTATGATTCAGTTAATTCATCATATGTTGATCTTTAATCAGCGCATCAGTATTTCATCAATCATTAAACAGTAACCATGTGCAATATAAACATAATAAACCATCACACATAAGCGACACACATGAACACCAAGATTTAAGGTGGAAACCCAATATGGGTGAAAACCACCTGTTTTTGTCGTCTTGGTCTTCTTTTAATAATAAGAAAATCTATTTACAATCGTGTATTGGTGCAAACTCATACCAGTATGTAGGCTTCTACCTACAGATGGTTACAACCTTCTCTCGTTCTCCAGCTTCTACTGGAAGGGAGCTACAACACCCTAGCTCTTGTACTAGCCAATATGTTTACTAGTACGAAGGTCCCAGCGTACAAAAAACTCCACTCTTCCACCAGGGACCACGTTTCATGAATTTTCAAACTAGATGCTCCTGGGACATATCAAAACATATGAAGACCTTGACTCATCAATAACCCATCAGAATTTTAGAAACTCAAACTTCATCAACCAACATGCAATTAATCTGAAACAATCAGATCATTGTCATCAGAACACTGTGTTGAACCCAAAAACTTGCATCAACATTCAGAACCAACTAAAACCTCAAAAATTCATGTGTCAGACTGTGTACGCTACTTCAATGAAGAAAACCTGTGTGTATATGCTACTTCCTTCAGCCCAACCTGCATATACCTCTAAATATTTTGAATCATAATATCTTTGAATCACAAACTGTACCAACCAGCGGTACACTGAACATCTACTATCAACTTACAGAACTTTACACAGGCAGGGAACAGAAAACACTTCTTCTCACTTATACAATCAATCAAATATCAACCTCCTTATGCATTCAGATTTACATTCAAATCTAAGAAAACTTCATTGATAGACAACAGTAAAATAGCAGCAGCAATAAATCAGCAACACTGATCTGATAGATCAGTCATCTCTGAACATCAAGTCTTTATTTTGTATACGCTACTTTACATAACAGAACCTGTGTGTATGCGCTCTTTGGACGAGACAAACCTGCGTACAGATCTACAAATATTGACTTAGAACTTTGCTACAATTCCAGACTTCAGGCAAACCAGATTATGATAGATAACGAATAAAACAGGTGCAAAATATCAGATCTAGCCTCAACCAATATCAGATCATTCAAGAATAAGTCATTTCAGGGCTCATGATCCTGATCCAATATTGAACTCAAGGTGCACATAAATATTTCAGATCTAGTCTCAAACATAACCCTGCAACATAAAATATACTTCAAATAAAAGTATTCCTTAGAATCTTATTCTCTTGCACACTAGCCTTATGATCCTCTCTTCTTTATATAGTTTTTTACCTTTCACAATACCATGGACTGAATCCACTTAGAACCAATACCTTGGATCAAATACCACGGACCGAATACCTCAGACTAAATAGCTAGGTTCAATACTATGGTCCAAAGATACCTTGGACCAAATACCTCGGACCAAAACCATGGTTTTCAACATGTATGCGCTTAGCCTTTTACGGGAGTGCGTGTGTACATTATACACTTTTCGTGTTCTGAATACCTGCGTGTATATGTTGCTTGGACTAAGTGAACCTGCATCTCTTAAATTGCTCTTACATCATCTTCTTCCTTCAACTTCTTTATTCTGATCAATAGTCCTTAGTTCCATCTTCCTGGTCCTCTGTACCATTGCCCTATTGCCTCTAAATATTCTTGTTAGCCTCTTATCAAGACTGAGTTGACCTGTAGAGTTGCCATCAAGGACAATACTTGTATCATAATGCCAACATGAACTACTTGGAGCTAAATACTTTTCAAAATTGGACTTAAGGTCAGGGTAGTACCAAATCATAATAAGGTTGGAAGACATAGCAAAAATTGTGTTCCGAACACATGAAGGTCATTATGAGTTTAAAGTAATTCCTTTTGGTTTAACCAATGCACCAGCAACCTTCCAAGCTACTATGAACGAGCTATTTCGCACGTATCTAAGTAAGTTTGTGTTAGTGTTCTTTGATGACATTCTAGTTTATAGTAAAACATGGAAGGAGCACCTACAAGAGCATTAGAAGAGCATTAGTTCTATGCCAAGAAGTCCAAATGCACTTTTGAGAAAGAAGTAGAGTATCTCGAACATATAATATCCAAGGAAGGGGTAAAAGTAGATCCTAATAAGATCAAGGTTATAAAGGAATGGCCCAAACCAGTTATTATCTCCAAGCTAAGAGGATTCTTAGGATTGACCCGGTATTATTGAAGATTTATTAAAAACTATTCCCATATAATTGCACCCCTAACGAACCTTCTAAATAAAACTTATAATGGAATGATGAAGTAGAAGTGTTCTGAAGACTTGAAGGAAGTTATGTCTAATGCCCTTGTATTGGAAACTCCATACTTCTCAAAACCGTTTGTAATTGAGTGTGTTGCTTCAGGTTTTGGCATAGGAGCAATACTAATGCAAGATGGTCACCCAATCGTGTTTGAAAGTAGGAAGCTCAATAAGTAAGAACATCTCAAGTCTCGATACAACAAGGAAATGCTTGTTATTATGCACGCATTAGCCAAGTGGAGACAATATCTCTTAGGAAGTAAGTTCTTAATACGAACAGATCATAATAGTCTTCAACATCTCCTCCAACAGAAAACGCTATCTACAGAACAAAAAAAATAGATCGAAAAAATCATTGCCTTCGACATGGATATATTACATAAGAAAGGGAAAGATAACGTAATAGTTGATGCTCTGTCCATGAAAGATGAAGAATCGTCCTTACTTGCAGCTTCAGTTGTTGTTCCCAACTTGATGAATGAGATTCGAAGTGAATATCCAAAAGATCCAAAAACAAGTGCTATAATTGATAACCTTCCTCAAAATTCCAAATTTGAATGGAAAAACGATATTCTATGGTACAAGGGAAGAATTTATCTGAGTTCAAATTCCAATTTAAAGCCAAGGTTCTCAAAAAGTCACATGAATCATTGTCGGTCAGACAGGTAGAATTATTTAAAACCTACTATAATGCACGCCAATCATTTTTTTGGAAGGGAATGAATAATGATATTCAAACATATGTAGCAGAATGTGATACATGCCAAAGGAATAAAAATGAAAATATTGACACCTGGACTACTTCATCCTTTAAATATCTTGAATCAAAAATGGGAGGAAATATCAATGGACTTTGTCGAAGGTTTACCTATATCTGATGGTAAGGATAAAACTATTGTAGTAGTCGATGAACTCACCAAGTATGCTCACTTTATTGGAATGAGGAAATCATACTCGGAAAAACAAATCACTGAGATATTTTGCAAAAAATGTTTACAAATTACATGGATTTCCCAATGTCATTGTGAGCGATAGAGATGCCAAATTCAAGAGTAATTTTTGGAAGAAATTTTTCAAACATATAGGAACCTACCTCAACATGAGTTCAACGTATCATCCTCAAACAGATGGCCAAATAGAGGTTGTCAATAAAATTTTATAAGCCTACCTATGTTGTTATGCCACAGACAAACAAAATAAGTGGGCTTGGTGGTTACATCTCGGTGAATGGTGATACAATTCTACTCACCATGTGTCAGCGAAAATTACTCCATTCAAGTTATGTACTATTACGAACCTCTGAAATGGAAGGAATTTTCTATCATCGAGACGAAACTTCCAGCTATTAAAGACTAGTTAGAAGAAACCCAAAAAGTCGTCCAAACTCTAAAAGAAAATCTAAATAATGCAAGAAATCGTATGAAGCAGCAAGGTGACTGAAACAAAATAGAGATAGAATTTGGAGTTAGAGAATGGGTATTTGTTAAAATTCAGCGTTATAAGCAGTTGTCCTTAAAACAAAAAGGAAAAAACAAATTGGCATCAAGATTTTATGGACTGTACCAGATCAACAAAAAGATCAGCCAAGTATCATATAGTTTAAGCCTTCCTGATAAAAGTCGTGTTCACAACATTTCCCATGTATCCTTCCTTGAAAAGTCACTTGGCAAACATCAATCAGCACAAACAACACTTCTGACTTTAGATGACGAAGGAAGGGTCATTCTGGAACCAGAAGGTATTATCTCCATCAAGGAAAAAATTGTGATCACGAATAATTAAACAATACATGATCAAGCGGAAGGACTTACTAGAGAAAGAAGTTTCTTGGGAGATAGAAGTGTTTCATCAACAGCACCTATCATTACGTATGCTTTGAGGACAAAGCATCTTTTCAAGAGGAAGGCAATGTTATATAAAAATTAATCTATAAAAATTAATCAAGTCAGTAATTAGTAATTAATTAGGCAAAGGGCGTGATCAAAGATCATGCCCATTCACCAAGAGGCACCCAAGACCGTATTTAAGCCAAGAGCCTCCCACATTTGTAATCATCTTTCAATTTATCAATAATATATGTATTTATTCAGAGTGATTCACTCCAGTGAAAATGAAATACAATGCAGTTCTACCATCAAGAGTCAAAGATATTGCAGCAGATTTCAAAGTGTGGCACTCATACATTACAAATGAACTCCACTCTCAAGCTAGTGATTTTTTTTTTCTTCCTACATGAGGAATTTTGTCTTATATAGCCACCATTTTTTAATGTAATTTGTCTTTAATGAGAATAAGAAATTCAAATGTAAAGGAAGTCCAAGAGACACTTGTGGAATGTGAAGGGTCATATAGAAGTTCATAGGTTATAGGAAAGTGAAGGATCGTGAAGAAGCTCAATGGTCACTTTGATTTGTTGTAAATAAGGCCTGATAGCCCAAGAAAGGAGGATTTTTTGGAGAAATAGCCTTGGCTTAATAAGGGAGAAGATCAATCTTTGGAGAAGAAAGTGGTAGCTTCATGTTCCACTATTAGGGTTATTGTTTCATCATTGTAACAGTGTACTTGGATCTTTCATTTAATCATAAAAGTCTCTTAGAGCCAACAGTCTTTCATGCATATATCGTGAATGTTGTAAGATTATTTGCTAAATGTTTTTGGTATATGTTTATGTTATGCATATTAAAGAAGATGAACTATTTCCATGGAAAATTTTAGTGGCTAATATTCATAGATGGACTAATTTTCTTGATTTCCCCATAAAAAAGATTCGCCAATTTCCATTTTTTATAAAAATGATTCGCCCAAATTTTACAATATAAAATTATTTTACCTTAAAAATCACCAACATTATATAGAGAGTATATATAAAATCATTACAAATTTGAATAATTTTACAAACACATCAATAAATATTTTATAGTTTTGCATATTAGGGACTAGTGAGATTCGCCAATGTTTTTAAACTTCAAGATATTTTTTCATCCTTAAAAATATTTTGTTAGCTTTAGACATGAATCTTGTTGAATGGACGTTGTTATGTGTCTTCACAATTGTCGTTATCTTGTGAACTATTTTGCAAGTTAATTAATGATTATTCTTCTATTGCTCTCATGTATCTCTCTTAGGATAGTACTACTACTTTTCTATTAGAGGTTCACCTTTCATTTCTCTCTCGTGAAAGTTCTCTTTACACTTTACAATCAATGTCTCACAAAGCTTATATATGTGTTGTCCTCAAAGTTATGTGCATGATCTCTTGTGTGTTTTGCAGCCAAGGCATACCTCCAAGATCTTTTGCAATGCTGGTCGGGCCTAATATCGGGATGGGGCTCCTATTCCAAATGGTGTGAGGTATAATTGGGACTTCATATCGGGGAGACCCCTGTATGTTGGCAATTTCCAGCATCGTTAACAGGGCTTTTATGTGTCATCCTACTAGACTATTTCCCTATCCAACTCTACAACAAAATTCATTATAATGATTGATCTTTTGATCAAGTTTGGCTCTATAGTGTTTTTGGCATGGCCTTGGCTAACACACACAAGGTCTCAATGTAACCCTCACCTCTACCTTGGTTTGGCTCACTTGCTTCAACCACAACCATTGAGTTACTACTATAAGGCTCTCTATCATTATGTTTTTCATTCAACATTGCTTTTTTAAATACCCCAACCCCTCCAAGAATCAAACTTTTTTTCTTATTTCTCTTTGCACATATTCTGCCATGATTCGGTGGCAATTCATGACTTGATTCTCATCATTTCCATCATGTCAAAAATATGGCATTGTGCACAAGCTCAATGGGTTGCATTGTCATCACCAACTCCCTCTAGCTCTTTAGTGTTTGTCCATCTATCCAAGCTCATTATTCCAAAATTTGCATGGTTCCTACAAGTCGTTAATCACCAAAAATCACAATGTTGGTGGAATCTTGACACAAATCCTTATCAATGTATTTTTCTATGTTGGTGTCATGATAACATGGCATTTGCATACTTTACACATAGTAATGATGTACTATTATGCCTTGCTAACAAGACACCTACATGTTGTACATCTGTAGTGGAGTAGAGGCAATTTGGTGATGGTACCCTATTGGCCTTTGCCCTTAACTCCCATTAAGGTGTGGGAATGCAGGGGTGTGGGGTGTCAGAAGTTCACCTTCTCCCCCAATGTGCTCCACATAAGCCTTTGCATGTGGTCATTCTACATAAATCACATCTTATGAAATATGTGAGGGCTGTAAGGATGTAAAGGTGTTGGGGTTGTTAAGACCCACTCACACACTACCTCCTTGCATAAAGGTCTTATTGCATGTAGGATACAAAGGATGTGAGGCTACGTTGGAAGCCTTGGGTAACCATCCCTCTGCACATAAAGGCCTCTCACATGACAATGCCTTTGCATGACATAATGCACATGCAAGATAAGGAAAGAATGTTAGGGCCATTACAAACAACTCCACTTAACAATCAACCCCAATGCCACATTAAAAAAAAATGAAGGCAAATGATTTTCTCTGCATTTTCTTTACTCAAAGTTTTCCTTCAGCTTTGTCCATTCTTCAATCCAAAATTATGGATAGAGAAAGAACAAACTTGGGACGTCTTAGTGTGACAATTTCATTTTCACTGCCATCACACAAATGGTCTTTTAGGACATCTTAGTGTGACATTTCCATTTTCACTACCATTACCCATATGATCGCAATGGTAGGGACAAAAGTTGGAATTTTAGCACCCATTTCATTCCAACCTCCAGTGTCAACCAGATATTTACCACAATGGGAAAGAGTCTAACCTTGTAAACGGATCCTCTCTATACTACCTTCCCAACTTAAGATCCAATGCCCACCCTTCTTAAGGAATTTATTTCCATCAAACAACTACCAAGCACCTTATAGACTTCTTACTACCACTAACTTCCCTATAGGCTTTTATTTCTCTAAAACACCTACCTCTACCTACTTAAGGCATTTCTTCCCCTCCAACACCTACTTTATTTCTTGAAAGTCATTATGTTTCTCCTCCATTTCTACTACCTTTTGAAGGTCATTTCTTTCCCTTAAACACCTACCTATGCTACCTTCATAAGACCTTTCCTCACCTTGATACACAACAAACCAATAACAAGACCCTAACCTTCTCAAGACCTTTCTTCCCCTCAAACACCTACCCAGTTAGGGATCATATCCACGAAATGGAATGGCCTTGAGTTTTAGCATATGTTGTATAATTGTAATATGGGTCTTTTTTTGCTCCAATATGTACAATGGAGGGATGAACATCCTAATCACTTTGACTATGATCATTAACACTTTAACAAGTTTATGATCTTTTTACCATGCACCATACAACAATGTTTGGCCATGACCTAGATGAGCCTACTTGAACCTCATGATATAATCGCTTCAGATGGAAGGTTTCCAGCTTTTGATTGGATAAACCTACAGAGTCTATAGTCGGTTGAGATATACATGCATGCATTGTACAGAAATTCAATAAAATGGTAGGTGCCAAGTATTTGACACATCATTTGTTCAAGAAATAATTTCAAAAGGAAAAATAGACTAGCACTAACATATGATTCTTGGGGAAAACATTTATTCATACCTTTAACTAAGCCACAACTAAATCAAGATTGTGACAACTCATCACATAAAAAAGGGAAGAACCTAGAGTAAACAAGATAAAAGAAGCTAATCCTAGGTTTTCCAATGTTTCAATGCATCAAATCAGATGTCCATTAACAGTTGATTCTGTTAAGTCATATAGGTGGAGGAATGCTTATCAACATCTATTGATTATAAGCAGTTTTCCATGGGGATGCATCCCCCAAGGTGGGGGGGTATGCCCCCCACATTTCCCACGCTCCATGGATAGGGGGATGCCTAGGGAAATGTTTCCTCACATTCCCCCAAGGGGGAAACTTGGGGAAATGTTCCTGGACGTGAGGGATATGTTTCCCCAAAAGTGGCATGCCTGAGCACCCCAGATGCCTAAGTACTCCCCCCATGATTTGTCTAACAACCCATTGAGATAGAAGAAAAAAAAAAAGAGGGATAGAACTTTAAAGAGTCTAGAGCTTTGGTAATTAATGGCAATTACACCGATAGGCATGGTCTATTTCAGAATAGGGCATCTAAAATTTCCATTCTTTAAAATTTAAAAATTATGGAATGGTCTAGATTTAACAATGTGAAACTATTTTTCATTGTATATGCAATCCAACAGAGAAAATCAATGGTTTCCAAAAAAATTTTCCTTTTCCTACCTCCACTACTATTCTGGCATTACAAATTCTCAATATTACAAATGGCACATAAATATTTTGGTGACTATTGGTATTTATTAGCCATTTAATTTACATGACTATGCTAATATTAAATCTTTAGAGTGAAAGTGACATTACCATTAATTCATTCAAGATGCTTGAAAGTGGTTCGACCTCACCAAACTTCATATGGAGAGAGTATAATTTCATATCCCATTTAGAATTCAGCAGACTTGACAGTTTTCAATATTTCAGTATCAGTTGGATTACAGCATTTCCACTATATTGCACAATGATGAATTTGTATTGTTGGGATTTAATAATTATTATCTTTATAATTTATAATTTTAGAGAGGAGGACCCCAACATCCCCCATCCCCTGAATTTTCCTAAAATTTGGGGTTGCTCCCACAAATCCCCACACACTCCTCCGTCCCAAAAATCTTGCTCATGCCGCTCACACACTACCCTGTCCCAAAAATCTTGCTCATGCAAGCATGGTGTATCAAGTGCTTGTGAACAAAGGCAAGTCTGAAAGTCTTTGAAAGCTTTGACAAAATAAATATTTTCCAATCATGACATTCTAGCCGAAAAGATCATCTCTTTTTTTACATAAATGTAACATTTCCAGAATGGGGAAAGGTGTGTTCAATGCATGGCTATAAGAGGAATGCCCTTGTGAAAACGGATAAAAAATTCTGCATTTGATACGATTTTTTTTCCAATTATAAACCATGAGAATATGAACTCAATTCAGTTAGGAAAGCTGAGAAAAATATATTTGTTAGTAACAGAGAAAATTCCGCATTTGATACGATTTTTTTTTAACCATGAGAATCTGAACTCAATTCAGTGAGTAAAGCTGAGAAAAATATATTTGTTATTAACAGAGATCATCTGATCAACTAAATTGACACAAAGAAGCCAAGAAAAATAGCATATGTAGCACCGGAACCCATCCTCGCCAATGGGGAACCAATACATAAGGAACATGGGGATTTGTACAAAATGTCCTAATTTTTGCTAGAACAACGTTGGGAACGTTCTCATTGTTCCTGACCACTCCATGGTGTTTTTTAAGAAGGTTCCTCTAATGTTTCGACCTGTCTAGGAATGATAGGTGTTCCTTGACACAAGACGGGACATTTGGATGTTCCTTGACTCATGACAGAACATTTGGATGTTACCAGCCTATCAAGGAAAGCCCATACATTCATCCACAGGCTGCAGAGCCTCAGACATCACGCAGCCTGCTAGACCCCAAATACACACTAAAACGGACCTGTAACAAGCCTGTTTCAGTGCCTAGTCAATCAAATATGGACCCAAATGGGTTAAATTTTTTATATTCTTAGGTAGTGTTTATTTTGGGAATTTTTAAATCCTTTCTTTTTGTCGTTCCCTGTAAATTTTCGGTGACCTTCTAGCCGTACCAGACACCCACATTTCCATGTTCTTCCGGTCCCGAAGACTCATAACAAATATGAGTACAAGGATCATCTCTGGTACTTTGATGTTCCAAGCATGGCCCTTGAAATTTTAAAAATCAATCTATAAAGCAGACGAGGATTGAAAGTTTCTACGGATAGCAATTGGAAACGTCTCAAACAGTTCTATGAAAACCGTGTATAAGATCAACTTAGCAACACGAACACCAAGTAAAGTTAAATGTTGTACACTTCAAAAAGATTCCTCCAGACCCTTGCATTCAATGGTAAGATGATAAAAATTATTTGATGGTTTTCCTTCAGATCAATACCTGATATGGTGAGATGGTAAAACTTATTTCAAGCTATGGCCGTGATAGTATTACTCAATTTAGAGCACAGAGAAAAGCAAGACCTTATTTTAAGTTGAACTTTATTAGAACGACTGAAGGAAAGCAGAAGTTAGAACGAAGCCATCAAGTTGTATCACACCCAAAAATGACTAACAAACTTCCCTAAGGGCCATTGTGCACAGAAACTTTATCTCCATATAAACACTTCGAAATAGATTAAAGAGCTGTTAAATGCTTCATGTTAATATTTGATTTCTGTGGAAACGGAAAAGGCACAAGTTGCAATCAAAATTAATTTGATTTTCTGTTCGAGCCGGTTACTCAGCAAAAGATTATATTTAATATAACAAGTAATGAGAAATGAGCCTCAAGCTATTGCAAGTTTTTTCATAGTGAAAGATTTTCTTAGAACCTAGTTGTGCCTGCAAAATAAAAATGCATTGAACCCCTAATATGTTTGAAGTCAAACAATCTCAAATGAACCATCACATTGAAACAGCCCACAAGTGGGCTTACAGTACTTCTTTTACGATGTGACGTTTAACTTCACCAATCAGGAATGATACAGTGGGCAACATATTATTTCTTTATAAAATCAAGGTAGCGCCAGGCCTCATATTAAGAGATGTCATTTGTAAAGCAGACAATGCCAATATCATCCTGAAGCCTTAATTTTCACTGTTTATGAGCCAAGAATACAATCTGCATATGGAAATACTTAAAAGATATCCACCCAATTGAAATACAACAATAATGTACATAGAAGCAATGCTCTCTTACCACTGTACATCAAGTGTCAATGGACTACAAGGAATAAGTACAGATGGAAGGCTAGTAAATGTCACATTAGACATCAAGGCACTCCGTGAGTATGTTTCAACCTTAACAGATGGCTTCAGCCTTTTGATGAGTATCGGTTTCAGTTTCTTCCCCTCCACTCTTGCCAAGACCTCAAAATGAAGCCTCTGCACAGTGGGCCTCGTCCTCCATGCAGGCCATAAATCTGAATCAAAACTGTCATTGCTAAGCTTTTTCTCCAACTCTAACTGAATTCGTACAAACATGGATGCTGTCGCACTGGCTCTAATGATTCTAAAAGAGCCTTCCCTGTAAGCTCGATTACCAAGATATTTTATCAGCAATTTCTCCAGAAACAACAATTTCAGATCTGAACTATACAGAGAAGGCAGAGGCCACATTTGCTGATCAGTTAGTTTGCCAATTCGAGATGGTAAATTGCTTTCTGTTATATTTGTGAACAGTTCTAAAGCACCTGGAGCAAAAAATTTTGCTTCCACGCTACTTTCAGCTGTCTCCTGATTCCCCAATGCATCCACAACCATCAATGTTGGCCCAACAATGCGTAATACCACTAAACGTCTGCCTTCTAACTGCATTGCATGTCTCAAAGATAAAGAAAGAGCCCAAAGGTTGCCTCCAGGGCCACTGACAGGAACACTTGTGTTCAGTGATGATGGGAAATCCACTGGCTCGACAAGACTTACTTCTTGAGCTCCCTCAACAGTCACAACTACACCCACAGCCAAAATTAAGTGTTTGAAACCTCCAATATTGTCATTACCCTGTAAACACAGATTCATATAGTTGAGAAGAAAACACAAAACAAAAGGATCGTTACACTTAAAAGTAAATCAAAAATTGAAAGATAAGAGAGAGTAAAAAACTGACGTTGAACTCGTAGTAGTTTGATCATTCTATGTGGCCTCCTTGATATTTTCTCCCATTTTCCTAATATGTTTTTATGTTTTACTTCTAACATACAATTTAATTTTTATCAAGGGGAAAAAGAAATAATAACTTAGCCATTCATATTCATCACCTTATTCACTTTGTGAAACTGGGTGCGTTTTATTCTATGGAAGTGGATTACTTCATTATTGCTATGATTTAATTTTGTTTCATTTTGACCATAGAATGTCAAAACCCACCATCAACTTTAAAAATCTTCACCCAATATTTGCCAATTTACCCTAGTTCTAAACAAAATGCACTTTAATTCTAGAACACAAGACAGCAAATACAGTTCTATATGGAAAAGATCTTCCCATCCCACTTCTTCCTTTTGAAAGATAACTGTTGACGATAGTAGCATCAGACAAGTACTTCCACAGGTCTAAGTATCAAGACTTGTGGAAGTCATACAAAGAACCCTTTAGCCTTAACAAATTACTCTAGTTAAATGCAAAGGTTATTTGTGTTAGTGAATTAGATGGATCTCAAGTTTCAACCATTGATCTCAAGTGAAGTTGAGATCTAATCTCAACCATCAATCACTTTGAAGATTAGGGTTGTGTATTCGATCAATAACTCAAACTTACAAAAAGAAGGCTAGGTCAAGGGAAAAGATGCATCAATTGAGCACAAGACAATAAGATAGTAAGGATCTCAGTGATTGAGTGGAGAAAGACATTCATCCAAGTGTGCAGATTACAGAAAGTATTTTGAACAAGAGAGTGATAAAGGAATTTTGCTCTCAGCGTTCAAAAGAGAGTGATAAAGGACTTTCACTCTCAAGAATTCAATACAAAGGAGGAGAGTGCAGTAGATTTACAGACAAAGGAGAAAAACCCAGCAGCCAAAAAAATGAGGAGAAAATTCTAGGCATCCGTACAGCAAGATAGGTCAGGTGGCAGGCTGTACAGGCAGTAGTATCTTTGCAAAAGAGCTGCAGAGCCATACAGCACACATGTGGGCCATACAGCAAGGCCGTTTTGCTGTACAGCACACGTGAATTTGTAGACACAGCAGGGAGCAAATTGGGGGCCATACAGGTTGTACAGACAGTGCAGCAGGGGTCTTTTCAGCTGGTAAAATTGCCAGGTTTGCTATGGCTTGTATTTTCTCAATGGGCAAGCCCTTGTATGTTGAATAATTTAATTAATGATATAGCAGATTTGAAGGGAAGAATTTGTGTGGGAATATATATGAGATTGGCTGTTTTGCTTCTGCTGTTTATATTGTAATTACCTGTTAAAAATTCAAGCAGTGTTTTTATTCAGTGGGTCTACAGTAAATTAATTTACAGCATGAGAATTTACTAGATTATAAATTGCCAATTGCTGGGGTTGGTAAAATTCAACAATAGTCACATCATAGTTTTCACGATTTTATTTTGGGCGAAACACAATCCAATAGCCATAAAAGGATATCATCTTTTTTAACAATCCTACTAATTCTCCATTAGTTTCTTGTCATGACCTTGGCCAGTCAGTTCTACCCAACGTTATCAGAACCGGACTGGTCATTGAACCAGTCGACCCCCCTCGACAGGTAACCAGTCAGAACAGGATCGGTCATTGAACTGGTAGACCCCCCTGGACAGGTAACCAGTCAGAACCGGACCGGAACCAATAAAAAAACTGTCAACCAAAAACACACAAAATATTCAAATTTTAAAGAAAAACACATTTATGCATGTGCTTTCATATGAATCCAAACCATTTATACACAAACAAACAAAAGTTATCCTTTATAGAGGATACAAGGGTGCACACAACCAAAATACCACCGAGTACAATCCATTTGTGAACCGAAATACATCAAAAAGCAAAACCTATATGGCCTCTAGAATCCAACAAAAATCATGCTATGACAAGTACCTACATATCAACAAAATCTTAGCCTATATTGGGATCTTTGTCATCAATATCACCCTCTAAGCATTAAAATAAGATAAAAAATCCTTAGCATATCAATTCAAGATTTTGTGTGATGGGTACATTTTTAGTAGGATCATGATAGAGGAGTTCAATAGTCAATGCCACCAACATCAAGATACATATAAGGATTGGTGCTCTTGATTAAATGCTAGTTCAATACCCTCATACATAACAAAATCCAATGGAAAACACTACAATCCCCCCAATCCTAACCTTCAAAACACTGTCAAGTCTGCCGGATTTTGAGTGAGATCTAAAATTCTACTTTCTCCATATGAAATCCAATGGGGACGGAACCACTCTCAAACATCCTAGAGTCATTTCATGGTAATTTTAAAAATTTAAGCAAAAATGACGTCACTTTTACTTTAAGAATTTAACATTATCATGAATTGCATAGCAATATTAGGGCCATAGGCTTGACTATTAGGCACTTAGGCTAAGGAAAAAACTAAAAGAAAAAAGCAAAACAGGCCCCACTTGCTGCATTCTACATGGATTTACTGAACCAGGTAGTTCAGTGAAAATGGACAGTTTGTACCAAACTAGCCAAAACCGGTTCAAGTCACCGATGCAAACAAGTTTTTGCCTCAAAAAGGTCGGACCAGACAGTTCAGACTAGCTCAGTACGCTCCTGATAACACTAGCTCTACCTACAAGCCTCGAACAGTTAAAAAACCCAACATAAAAAATTTCACCCAAAAATCATAGGTCTTCAATCTGGAACACATGTTGATTTGTGGTAGCATCAAATGTGCTCTAGCCATGAAAATTGGTGGAGAGGCTAAGGCACATAAGATCTCCAAGACCCAAAAATGGTTTGGGAAAATTCCACCCGGTTGAAGAGATATTAAAATAATTAACATTTTTAATGGGGTTCCTACGTCTAAACTTAGGAAAATTAAAATATTAATGGGTATTAATATAAAATTAGGTGAGAATGTTCTAAATGACATGGATCAAGCCAATCTATCTTAGCCGTTGATTAGAGACTTAATCTCGGTTGTTGAAGACTCAACAAGAAAAGCATAAGAGGAGGCTTGAGGGTCAGTGGGAGATACACCAAAATAGATCAGTTAGTTCAATTTTCTAGAGCGGGGTTGCTGAGATAATTCGAACAAGTGATCTGTTGCAGCGAGGGGCAGTGAGTACATAGCAGAGAGGCAGAGATAGTGCCAGAAGGTCAGCGCAGTGACCAAAGAGGTTGATGCAGAGGCAGCTAGAGCTACGTAGAGACAGCAGGAGCCACGCAGAGGCAGCGAGAGACTGCGCAAACGCTAAGGGACCTGCGTGGGTGACGCAGAGGGCCAGAGAGATGATGCAAAGAGTCAAAAGGTTGACGCTGAGGGTTCAAAAGCTACGTTGAGGCTAGTAGGGCTAACACAGAGCCTAGGAGAAGCGCCAGAAGGATTTTCGTGGGGGTAGACTAGAGCTGAGAGACTGAATATCTGTCTCTGAGAATAGGTATTACTGTCATGTAACAATCTCTATTGGGTGAGCCATTTTTGGCACCCTAGTTGTACTCAAGAATCTGCATAATAACAAAACCCTCATAACTGTGCACCGGTTCTCTCGCATTGGGATTTTCCGAGGACAATTGTCCAAAAATAATGGTGTCCCTTGTGTGTTTGTCTCAGTATTTCAGTTGTTGATTTGTATGAGTTAAGGCTACATTTGTGTTTATTTCAGTGTTTATATTTATAAATAACTTATTAATGGAATAAACCAAATAATGCAGTAGCGATTTCTAACTTGTCAAACTTAGAAATTTCATCATGGTACCAGAGGGTTGCAGATCACAGGAGAACTGAAGGCATCAGCGATATCGAAAAATTGCAATAGTAGCAGCTGTCCCAAGAGACAGAGTCGCTTCGACGCAGAAGGCAGCGTTGAAGAATTGACGCAGAGGGTTTGCGTCATCATTTCAAGCCAGAGAGAGGGCCAACGTAGAGGTAAAGAAAGGCAGAAGAGGCTCACGAAGAGCCACGTCATCCTACTCAGCGAGATAGGATTGACACAGTTGACCAGAGGAGCGATTCAGCGTTTGCTGAGATTGCGTAGAGCTAGAAGGCTCAGTTTCTTTGGGAAGTTGGTGGGGTGTTCTTTTTGTCGAAGCAGAACAATACTTAACGAGACAAAACCAAGGTAGAGGGAGTCGCTACCTTGACGGATTTCTAGCCAAGAAATCCAAATCCGAGCTACAGTTGCAAAGAGGATTGGAGAGGAGCGGTTCGACATTTGGCGAGCAGATTTCTAGCAGGGAAATCAGGACTTAGAGGGAGATTTCCAAGAGGGAAGTCGAAACTCAAAGGGAGTCCAGAAGAGGAGTGGAAATGGCAATAAACGCACTGAGGGATCAGGACAGGTTGGACAGGGCTTCTAACTTTGTCATTTGGAAGGCCAGGATCCTGGCAGTCCTGGATAGACATCGCATCAAGGGCTTTGCCTTGAGAACTATGGCTATCCCAATCGACCCAGCTGATAATGAGAAGTATGAGGATGCAATGGCAAGGGCAAAGTGCATAATTCTTGACGGGGTCAAGGATCATGTAGTACCACATATTGCTGAAAAGAACACAGCAAAGGAGATGTGGCATACATTAACGACCTTGTATCAGGGCACTTCCGTGCAGCGGAAGATGCTATTGGAGAATCAACTGTGGACATATCAGATGCAGAAGGCTGAGCAGATAGATCCATTCCTACTTAGATTGCAGGAGATTCGTGACCAACTTACTTCCATAAGGGCCACGCCGGATCACGAGTTCATGGTGAGGACAACCCTGAATGCAGTCTCTGAGGAGTGGGAGACATTTGTCCAAGGCAATTTGGGGAAGAGTTACTCTTCCAGGATGGGAAGAGATGTGGGCAGCTCTTCGCCAAGGAGAGATCAGACAGTTGACCAAGGCGAGGAGTAGTGGCAAGGGAAGTCGAATCAAGAAAGAGGAGGATGCAACTCTAGCATCTGCGGGACAGGAGGGGAAGAAGAAGAAGAAGGATATCTCCAAGGTGAAATGCCTCCATTGTGGGGAGCTGGGCCATTATGCATCCCAGTGTCCCAGGAAGAAGAACAAGGGAGAGGCTTCTAACTCCCAGGCAGCTCCAGCGAAGGCGGAAAAAGACGTTGAGGCTGATGACGATTGTGCCATGAGTGCTCATGCACCTCTAGAGAAGAGTTGGGGAGACATCGAGTTGTAGTCAGGAGGACTACATACTAGGGGCAAGATCCTTGAGGTACCCAAACTCTTAGATCATATCCAGCTATGAGAGCCCTTAACGATAGTAGCAGGATGACAGATGTCGGGTAGAAGCAAGATGCGATGGAGCAACAAGGCGGTGCTAGAGTGCAGAGGTCTGTAGCAGCGCAGTGGGGGTTGCCGCAGTGTAAGAGGCACAGAGGTGTTTGCAGTAGCACAGTGGCAGCAAAGGGAGCACAGGATAGCAGCAAAGGCATCTTCAGCATCAGGAGGCTTTCGGACTGACAAGGATGTCAAAATTTGGGTAGATCAGTTACTTACTTCTCGGTAACTAAGTTGCAGTGCAGCAATTAGCAATGGCAGTGCTAGGGGAAGCATGGGCAACATGCTGAGAGGGAGCTGCAGTACAGATGTAGCAGTGGCGGTGGCAGTGTCATGGGCAACAGTACAGGGAATAGCAGTGCAGATGATGTGAGGCAACAAACCGAGCATCATCACAGGTACCGGTGCGAAAGAATCAGTGTGATATTTAGTGGTGGAGCATTACTAGAGCACATTCCTCGCTAAGAGGGAGTGTTGATTTGTGGTAGCATCGGATGTGCTCTAGCCATGAAAATTGGTGAAGAGACTAAGGCACATAAGATCTCCAAGACTCATAAATAGTTTTGGGAAATTCCACCCAATTGGAGAGATATTAAAATAATTAATATTTTTAATGGAGTTCCTAAATCTAAACTTGGGAAAATTAAAATATTAATGGATATTAATATAAAACTAGGTGAGAATGTTCTAAATGACATGGATCAAGCCAAATCTAATCTTAGACGTTGATTAGAGACTTAATCTCGATCGTTGAAGACTCAACAGGAAAAGTACAAGAGGAGGCTTAAGGGTCAGTTGGAGATGCACCAAAATTGATCAGTCAATTTGATTTTCTTGAGCGGGGCTCGCTGAGAAAATTCGAACAAGTGATTTGTTGCAATGAGGGGTAGTGCATACATAGCAGAGAGGCAAAGGTATTGCCAGAGTGTCAACGCAGTGACCAAAGAGGTTGATGCAAAGGCACCTAGAGCTATGCAGACGCTGCAGGAGCCACGCATAGGCAGCTAGAGACTGCATAGAGGCTGAGGGACCTGCATGGGTGACATAGAGGGCCAAAGAGCTGACACAGAGAGTCAGAAGGCTGACGCAGAGGGTTCAGGAGCTACGCTGAGGCTAGCAGGGCTGACGCAGAGCATAGGAGAAGCGTCGGAAGGATTTTCGTGGGGGCAAACTAGAGATGAGAGGCTAAATATCTGTCTCCAAGAAGAGGTATTACTATCGTGTAACAATCTCTGTTGGGTGAGCCATTTCTGGCACCCTAGTTGTACTCAAGAATCTACATAATAACAAAACCCTCAGAACTGCTGCACCGTTTTTCCCATATTGGGTTTTTCCGGGGACGATTGTCCAGATAATGGTGTCCCTTGTGTGTTTGTCTCAGTATTTCAGTTGCTGATCTGTATATGAGTTAAGGCTGCATTTGTGTTTATTTCAGTATTTATATTTATAAATAACTTGTTAATGGAATAAACAAGTAGGAAAAATAAACCAGATAATGCAGTAGGGATTTCTAACATGTCAGACTTAGAAATTTCAACAACACAAACACACTGAAAGAAATTTAGCCAATAAACAACAAAGCCTGATAACCTGTAACAGTAGCATTGAGCTTCTTCGAAAGAGTGAAACATGAGGAGTTGTTTCCAAAGGCAACAATCCCTCTTATTGGCTCCCAAACATCTGTCATGCTTGTTCAGCTAGTTTTTATAACATAAGCAAATGCAGGCTGAGAAGAAAAATCTCAGCCCATGGTCCACTGCAACCACAGGCTTTGAAAAGAAGAAAAAGCAGCTCATGATCTACTACCAGATTTGCCTCAAGATGTTTACTTTTTGAGTGAAATGCACATGCAGAAGAACCATGCAGTCACCTACCTTCAAAGTTCACACAGCCACCCACAGACTGTCCAATGCCAAATGCAACCTTTAAAGACTACTGCAATTGTTGTGGTTACAAGAATCAATCTGCATGAAGGCAAAATGCACCCAAAACAACAGAACTTCAAGGAACAATGCACAAGGTGAACAGTTTTACAAGTTAGTTTTCTGATGTTTGGTGAAATTAAACCAGATAGGAATTTCTCTTGAAGTCCACTCCTCGGTAGTTCATCTCTTTCTTTGATCTCTGACAAAAGACATCTGCATTTGGATGCCTATCTTTTTTTTAAAGTTGTGAAAAGGTGAGACCATGTGGATGATCAAGTGCTTAACCAAAGGGGTTAATCAATTGGAAAAGGGATAAATGCCGGAATTCTGACCATGCTCGTGTTTCAATTAAGTCTCCTATAGGCATTATCCTAACAGATCAAAAGAATTGAACTAATTGGGACTCAGGAGTCCTTGTTGTTGAG
Organism: Pinus tabuliformis; assembly: GCA_031772625.1. Taxonomy (NCBI): domain Eukaryota; kingdom Viridiplantae; phylum Streptophyta; class Pinopsida; order Pinales; family Pinaceae; genus Pinus; species Pinus tabuliformis. The sequence goes on from CM062816.1 coordinate 863,167,599, forward strand.
TTTTATAGACTCTTCTATATTGATAATTACTTCAAATGATTTAAATCTTTTTCACATTCTTTATCCATTATTCCATCATTAAATAATTACACAGAAGACATCAACAACATGATATTTATGACAGTAGGATCATGAAGAGACAGCCACACAAAGAACACAAGAGTTTACCCTGGGAAAACCCACTTGGGAGAAAAAACCCAGCAACCTTTTCCTTATAGAAATCATCAAGTTCAACAGAGATACATCAGTCAAATACAAGGTCAAACAGACCAACAATTTAGCTAGGTCAAACCCGGTCCAACTCCATCCTAGTCTGGTGAAATTAAACCAGATAGGAATTTCTCTTGACTCCATCCTAGTCTGGTGAAATTAAACCAGATAGGAATTTCTCTTGAAGTCCACTCCTCGGTAGTTCATCTCTTTCTTTGATCTCTGACAAAAGACATCTGCATTTGGATGCCTATCCTTTTTTAAAAGTTGTGAAAAGGTGAGAGCATGTGGATGATCAAGTGCTTAACCAAAGGGGTTAATCAATTGGAAAAGGGATAAAAGCCCGAATTCTGACCATGCTCGTGTTTCAATTAAGTCTCCTATAGGCATTATCCTAACCGATCAAAAGAAATGAACTAATTGGGGCTCAGGAGTCCTTGTTGTTGAGTTTTATCGAGTCTTCTATATTGATAATTACTTCAAATGATTTAAATCTTTTTCACATTCTTATCCATTATTCCATCATTAAGTAATTACACAGAAGACATCAACAATATAATATTTATGACAGTAGGATCATGAAGAGACAGCCACACAAAGAACACAAGAGTTTACCCTGGGAAAACCCACATGGGAGAAAAAACCCAGCAACCTTTTCCTTACAGAAATCATCAAGTTCAACAGAGATACATCAATCAAATACAAGGTCAAACAGACCAACAATTTAGCTAGGTCAAACCTGGTCCAACTCCATCCTAGTCAAGTCATTTGCCCACAGAATTTGTGTCTGATTAGGTCTGCTTGGAATTCTGTCTCCTGCATTCCACCAAACTCGGTCCCTCCACAGAGATTAGGTCTTGTCACAAAGATTTCATTCTAGCACAGAGAATTTGTCCGGCACAGAGAGCTACCACAAAGATTCAATCCTGCACTATAGATAGAGAAATTCATCCTTCACCAAGCCTTGGTTTTCACCCTCCTTTCTTGTCTCCTTCGCATGGCTCAACAGAAGATATTATATCTTGATGATCAGATCTGAATTGATGGTTTAGAAGAGGTCGAATGCCTCATATATATAGAGATCCAATAACAGGCCAAATGGGTGTCTTCTTGACAGAGCTGACTTGAACACTTGAAAGGGCCGACTTGACTTCTTTTGGAGCCAAAAAATCTATTTCTAAAAATTCAAAATTTCTTCTTTTGAAAGGAGCATCAAGAACATGCTTGACAATATTTTTCTTTTCATCCAAGCATGAATAACATCCTTTATAAATTTATTACAAATACATCAGGAGTACAAATATTAATTATGAATGTTGCTTAGTTTCACTTTGGTTGTGTTTCGGCCCTCGTGGATAAGCTTGGTGAACAAGTGGCTCTGGAAGCCCATTCCCATTTCACTCTGATAACAAGGCAGTTGGAAGAGCTGTGCAAGGATATGGAGCGACTCCAGCTACCAGTGGCCAATCTGACAACCAAACTGGACAATTTGAGTTTAAAAGTGGAATATATTTAAATAACAGTGGAAACAGCAACTCTGGGTATTCTTAAAGAGGTGTTTGGAATCCCAAAAAACTCTCCTCCCGATGTGCAGGCTGCTCCTCAGCTCAACAAACCCCTGGAACAGACTACGGCCACGACGCTCACACTGCAGATGGAAGCAGAAAAGGATGGAAAAGATGGAAGCCCCCAAGCCAAAAAGGAAGACAACGATTAGCCGAAACTGTTTGTTTTTTAATGTTTTGTAAGTTTGCCGAATATAATCGAGTCTTCTGGAAGCTCTATAAAATAAATGTTGTTAGAACTATTGCTAGGAAAAGGCAAGGTAGAAATAGGTTGTTTTCTGAACAATTTTGGAATATTTATGAAAAAGAAAAATCTCTGAATGCAAGTGTAGTGCCCTGTTTTCCTATATATATATATATATTATGAAGACCGACTATGGCTACAAAATTCAACACATGTACCTACTATTGGAATTAGTTTGTAAGACAAATTTGTAAATGGGCACATGGTTGTAAGCCCTAAACAGGCATGCATATCCCATATAATTTTTGTTTGCATTCATTTGCAACCATTAAAGGCGTTTGTTATGGTCACACAAAGTCTAGTATAGATTTGTGTGTCTTAAAAGTCTGATTGAAAAAATCGGGTTCTTGTGACATTAATTTTAGCCAAATGCCAGCATTCAATTAACAAACAAAATTACTACCAAAAGACCAGTAAATGGTTATGGATACTTCCATAAGAAAGTATGTGGTTTCTGCACAGGGTAGAGTAAATAGTAAATACTAGTTAAAAGTCATGTGCTAACTTATGACTAGTTTCCCATAAAAAAATTTAATCTATAAAATAGGACCCGCGTTGATGCTTTGAAGTCTTTAAAGACAAGTTTGTAGATACCATGAGCATTCCTTCACATAGCTATCAAGTACTATCAACAGTTGGAGCAATCCTATCACATTTATCTTCTAGGCAAGAAATAGAAAGCAATTTTTTCTTCAAATCTGGCACATAGAGTATATTATTGAGATGAATACTTCCACCGGTCTCTAGCTCCAACGAAGTAGATCCAATCCCTTTCACCGGGTAGCTCGTCTTGTCTCCAAGTTCGACTGAATGAGAAGAGGTTCCTTTTTATGAAGTCTGGAGTTGAATACATTCACCTATCATATGTCTAGAAGCTCCACTATTGATAGCCCATACATTATCATCCTTAAAAGTACTTATGAGAGTGGAGAAGAAACTTCCATCCATCACTTCTTTTGCTAGCTTGGAGATGTATGTATCCTTTGATAGTTACAAGGAGACTACCAAGAGTCTTGAGACTTTTTTTCATAAAGCTTGCCATAGAGAAGAAAGAATAGATGACTGCTTCTAGATTGCTCTTCAACAAAAGTGCCAATAAAGATGTGATCTTCCAAATTCCTTCCTTCACCTTAGCTCTGATACCATGTTGGGAAATCAAAGTATTTGGAGTTGACTTTCCTTACTTGATAATTACTTGTGATATTAATCACAAAGATACAAAGTACACAAGATATAGGCTCCAAGCCATGGCAAAACCCCTCCAAGGGGAAACCCCAGAAAGAATACTTCTATTCTAATAGAATCAAATCAAAATGACACTTTCAAGACCCAAAGACCAAAAGCCAAGATTTCTCCCAAGGACCAAGTCAGCCCTCCAACAAGATCTCTTCCAAACAGGTCAAAGTCCACAAGAGTCAACGAAGATCAAACTATCAAAATTCTGGTCCAAACAAGATTTTATCCCTCTACTTCAGGTCTGAAATTCGAACCTGCAACTTCGGCCCCTAGCAACTGCTAAAACCCTAGATTTTCTTGCATGTGTGAGCAGAAATAGTCAAAATCCTGGTGTCCTTCCTTCGCTCAGTCTTTCTTCTTGTCCTTCACTCTTGTTTTCCTTCTTATCTTGGTGCAGATTGAACTTGTTCAGTGTGTCTCCAAATGAGTCGAAGCTTCATACAATATATACACTCTTCAAGAGGTCGAATAGGCCAACTTCTCCTTCGCAAGGCGGACTTGGTCTTGGAGGACAAATTGACTTTCTAGACTCAAAAATAATGATTTTCTTTTGTTACAACAAGTCCAAATAGGACTACAATACATGACAAAAATTCTTCTTGACTCAACAAGCCCTAGAAGCATGAAGAACATGCTTTGACCTAGACTTTGAGCATGAAACCCATGCTTGAATAAATAAAAATTATTTTTCTCTTTTTATATAAAATATACAATGTCATGATTACAAAAGTCATTATGAAGACCGAATCTAGTTACATTCTCCAACACTCCCTCTTAACTAGGGAGGTATTCATAATCCCATCATATGGTACAAGGATTCTCAAATTGAAGTGTTCTCATGAGAGTCAGATTGATAAGCCATCTTTTCAGCATCAATATTACAACCAACATAGTCAACATAGTAAGGCCTTAACCGACAAGTTCTAGTTATATCAAAGCATAATGCTGGGAGGCTTTACGTGAGACACCACACTACCTCTTAAGGCACATACCCCATCCAGATGTTCACTAGGTATGTCCTTTTAGGACTATTCTTATCTTGGATTCCCAATCCTCAAAGAATATCGGTCCTCTTCAACTACTCTTATCTTAGATGCCCTACCTCATCCTCAAAGAGTATCGGTCTATGAGACTACTTCTATCTTGGATTCCTAATCCTCAAGAAGTACTAGTCTCATATGCTTATCCAATCCTCTAGACCCCATTCTCCCTTCATGGCCTTCACTTAGACGTACGGTTGTTAGTCCTAGCCTAGTGCATGACACATGAATAAGAGAATATAATGTCCATCATCACTCCCTCTCAATCAAGGAGGAGATATCCACCAAACCAAGCTTGCTTCTTAAGTACTCAAGCTTCTTGTTTGGAAGTGCCTTTGTCAGAATATCAACTACCTATTCATCTGTAGAAATATAATGTAGCTTCACGACCCCATCTCGTACCAAGCTTCTAATATAGTGGTACTTATTGTTAATATGCTTTGTCCTAGCATGAAACATTGGGTCCTCGATCAACCTTATGCAACTTTGGTTGTCACAATGTATAATTGTAGGGCTCAATGGTCCTTCAAATAAATCTAATAGCAACTTTCTAAGCCAAACAGCCTCTCTACAAACTTCACTTGTAGCAATGTACTTGGCTTCAGCACTACTCAAAGCAACAGTATCTTGCTCATACTGAAACATCCACCAATAGTGCTTCTACCATCTATATTACTGCCACCCCAATCTGAATTTGTATATCCCAATAAGTGAATCTTATTACTAGCATATCTAAGGCGGTGATGCAATGTCCCATAAAGATATCTTAGAATGTGTTTGGTTGTTATCCAATGGTCATGCTTTGGCTCCATCTGAAATTGACTGAGGACATTTACTGCAAAACAAATGTCAGGTCTAGTATTCACAAGATACATTAAGGAGCCAATCAACTATCTATAGCATGTAGGATCTACCGGACTAGATTTTTAACTCCTCAACTTCTTTAGATTAGTAATCATAGGAGTTGTCATTGGCTTACTATCCATCATGCCAAATTTTTGTAATATCTTGATCACATATTTTCCTTGACCAAGATATATTTCACCAGGTTTCTGCCAAACCTCTAGTCCCAAATAATAGTGCATAAGTCCAAGATCCTTCATATCAAATTCGACTGCCAACTGCCTCTTGCATTCTTGTATCTGATTCTCCACACCTGTGACAAGTAAGTCATCCACATATAAAAGTATGATCATAGGTTCATCCTTGACCACTTTGATGTAGAGGTTAGGATTTGCAAAACTCTTGACAAAACCAAGTCTCAATAGGTATGCATCCATCCTGGCATACCATGTTCTAGGTGCTTTTTTCAAGCCATATAGAGCCTTCTTCAATCTACAAACGTGTGTCTCCCTCTTATGGACTTCGAATCCCTGAGGTTGCTCAATATAAACCTCTTCATCAATGGTCCCATTCAAAAAAGTTGTTTTAACATCCATTTGATGAATGTTCCATCCCATAGTGGCAGCCAAAGAGACAAGCGATCTAATAGTTGTATATCTTGTTGTAGGAGCAAAGGTTTCTTCATAATCAATTCCTTTTGTGAAAAGCCTCTTGCCACAAATATAGCTTTATACTTATCAATGCTCCCATCCATTGCATGTTTGATCTTGTATATCCATTTGGAAGTGACAACAGATTTGTCAATTGGTCTAGGAACAATTTCCTAAATAACATTCTTCATAATCGACTAGTATTCTTCTTGCATTGTGTTGTTCCTCTTAGATGATAATGGTCAACTGATCATGCTAGAGCATCTAAGATATTTGTTTTGGGGGTTTTGGTTTTGGTTTTTATGGAGGACCAATACATAGAACAAACTGTAAGAATGATGTATTAACTCTTTTAGATTGTACTAATAGATAATCAAAGGGTTGTTATTTAACTTCACACAATGATTTGAATTTTTAAGGTGTGTAGAAAGAATAGTAAGGAGGTATGATTAATTTAGATTTCAGACAGAAAGATAAATTATCATAAGTGGGAAAACCTTTGTCCAATGTTCAAAAGTTAAACAAACTATGCTTAAAATTACATAAGACGCTGACAATTTTATGATTTAGAGGGAGCATTTCAGACAGACAATCCAATATCTCAATCTCTTTATGATAATAACTTCATAAGGAATTTCAAAAATAAGTGTAACACATTTATTCTCACCTGATATCTCTGTAAAACTTAAACATATGCAAAATAAACATAATGAATTGAAACACAATGAAAACTTACAGAAGAAAACGAGATTGTATGACACCAAATTCAGAATCCTTTGCTTTATTATCGATGATCTAGAAAAAGCTTGTACATCAATGCTTTACAATATTGCTTATGAAAAGGTACCACACTTTAATAACTCATGGAAGAGAGTTATTTATACAAGTTTAAACAAAATATCCTAAACTGATTACAAAATAGCTTGAAAGAAGATAGGAAAAGAAAAATTGTTGCATGATGTGTCCCTATTAAATAAGAAGTTGTTGATGATTGTTCCTTCAAAATATATTGATGCTATCTTCTTGTTGGAATGAAAAGTTAATCAATTGTTTCACCCAATTGATCCCACCTTTTATCACTAGGTATCTCGAGATTTACCATCCTTCGAAATATCTCATCAACTTCGGTATATCTCTCAAAATTTGGTTTAGTGAGGAAAAGGTGTCCAAATTCATATTTGATGGTGAGGTTAGAGCTCAACGCTTCCACAAACTCTTTGCCAGCAATCTATCTTTTTATCCTTGTAAATTGACTAATGTCCATTGTCTGCTGCAATAGTAAATAGTCTCTCACAGTAATCCTCCAATTTTACTAGCTGATCATTCGATGACACTATCTCTCGTAACCCTTTCTTATGCAACATACTGAATTTGGAATGAAACCTTCTAACTATAGTGTTCAAAGCTTCACATTTTGTTTTCAGCTGAGTTAACAGATTCTTCTTCACTAGGACTTTCTTAATTTCCAAAATAGTAGTTGTCCTATCTGGAATGTTCATCTCTTGTAACTGCTGCCTAGTTTTAGAGTTTAATACCCTGATCATCCCTGATGCTTCTTTGGGTTTTGTGCCCAATGCTGCCTTTTGGGTCTCTATCTCTACCCTGCATTTGGTTAGAGTGGCTAATATCTAACCAAATGTCTTCTTTTGCTTGGGCCAAAGTGTCTGCCATTAGAGTCTTGCTTTCTAACTGTTTAACCTTGAGCTCTAACCTATGTGACTTTTGCATTTCCTCTACATACAAGGTATCATTTTTTACCTTCTGTGACTCTAGGGTTTGGAACTTCTGGAGTAACTTCTCATTTTGTTGTTTTTGTGCTTGTAGCTCTTGTGATAACCTTGTTGTTTCACCTGTTGTTGAAGATGAAGCAATGTCAGTAGGAGATGAGCTTAAATCTACACCTGTCATTGGAATTGCTGTCACTAAGGTCACAGCAAGTTGTGCTGCCTCTTTTTCCTTGAGTAGTTATTCTATCTGCTCCTCCATTTTCTTGATTTGTATGTTTTGCTCAATAATGAGCTTTAACATTTCCTCCCTGTGTTGTTCATTTTCTGCCATTTCTTTGGTCTATGGATCCTCAATTGAAGGCAGCTTCAACTGTTTCTTCAAGGCTGTAATCTCTACATTCTTCTTTTGCAGTATTTCTTCAATTGCTTTACAGTCCTGGGGATCATATCCAATCTTGATAATGATATCTTCTAAAGACTTTAATTTGTTATCTTTAGACAAGGATGACAGCTTTTCAATCTTAAGTTGTGACTATACATTGGACAAAGCAATTCTGAGCTTGGAAAGAGACATGGCAGTTGTAGTCATTGTTGAAAATAACATCTCACCTGATTGCCTATGTAAATCCATTTGATCAATGGGATGTATCTGGTTCACATCAAATGAGAAGATGGTCTTCTTGTAGTCTGTTGTGGATTTGGGAAATGGAATTTGAGCCTGCAAAAATTCCATTTGCATCCTTCCTCTTTCACTGTCAAAGGCAGAGAGAAGTCTATGTTGGGAAGTGGATGTTTGTTTCCAAAACTGACTGTAAACTTGAGATTTAAGACTTTCATTCTTTTGCTTGATTTCCAAAAATGTTGAGAAGATATTTGCATCTCCTGCTGAGCTGGTCTCAGTTGACTGAATAATCTCCATAGGTTCAGTTGAAGGAGTTGAAGAAGTAGAAGGAGGCTTGGGATCAGTGGTCCCTGCTGATGAAACATCTTCCAATTCTCCAAGATCAATTATCTCTGGTGGCTTGCTTCCTGATGACATTGATAGTCCGATTTTCAACTTCTTTTGTAAGATATAGTACTCTTTACCTGGTTTTGTAGCTGACTGAGTTTCCTCTCTGGCTCTTTTATGTTGAGTACTCTATGTAGCTAGAGTCTTTGTCTGTGGAGTTGATATAACCTGTTCATCAGCTTCTGTGAGAGTACCTTCAGACCATTGCTCCTGGTTCATAAATTTTTCCAATTCTGGCCTGGGAGTATGGTTGTAAGGTGTTGCCTTCAACTGCACTCTGAGAGCTGAAATGATCCCAAAAGGATCATAAGACCAAGTAAAGCTTGGCTAGAGGTTCATGTTCTTTAGTAATCTGTTTGCCTCTGTACCTGCAGACCTAGTGTTACAAATGAAATTTCCTACCTTGGCTTTGAGTTTAAACTGTGATTTCTTCTTACCTGAGACAAAATGGACTTCATCCATATTTATCATCTACCTGATGTATTCCAGTGAGAATATTCTCATTGGCACATACTTAGGCAGTTTGTATGGAGCCAACTCACTGCCATAGATCCTAATCTCAGTGTAATTCTGGTATAGGTACCAGTCACCAGTCTTGGTCTGCTCTGATAGGTGCAATGTCTTTTTAATTTCTTCTCCAATTCTGGGCTCTGCCTGACTGTTGAGTAGTTGAAGAACTGGATGTATAAAAGAATCAATGAACTGAGAGAATGTAAAGTTAGATGATCCTGCTCTTACTAACTTTGTCCAGTGAATCACTGATTGATTCACTCCCTGCTCATCTTGTCTGTTCAGCTGAATGGGCAATAGATCTCCCTATTGAAACAAAATTAAATGGATTATGACTGAATTGTACCTGAAAACTCCTTGAGTGGTCAAATTCATAAATTGTTCATGTATATTATCAGCCAAAAAGTGGCTATAATTATACATGAAGGTAGGTTGATATTCTTTGCTAAAAATGGAAAAGAATCCAAGGATGGATTCATCAACAGATTGGTCATTTTCATAACCTAGGAGGTATGATAACAGAGAGATAATGTGTCTAGTAGCTTCAGGGAACATGGAAGATGAATATGGTGGATTTCTCTTAGGTAATTCGACATCTTCTAGTAGGAAAAGTTCAAAGATAAGGGCTCTCTGTGGGAAGGTAAGTTTATTGTAGAGGTCCATGAGAGCTGCAGGTGAGAAATGGTTGAGGGAATCAGATGGAGGTATCATTAACATTTGATTTATGCTCTGAGCAGTAATGGTGATCAGGATTTTTCCATCCTGAGTCATCACAGTTCTTTGCACAGGGTCATACCTAGCTTGACACCAAGAGATTAAATCAGGAAAGTGATGGGTCTTAGGAAAAGAATATAATGGCAGAAGTGTCTCCTAGAAGCGAATGGGGTCCTCTTTATCAGCATATTTCAGTTTTAACCATGAATGTAATTCATAAAAATTGAATTCACATTCACAGTCATTGATATTAAAAAGGGAATCTACAAGGGGCATATGATCCAGATCAAGGGACACTGTGGAGGGATTCCCTTCTTCAGCAATCTTCTATATCTTTGCTTTAGGAGCCATCCTGCTGCAGGGGAAATTCAGAAGCTGTTTTAATCAAAAATGGATAACAATGGCGAAAATACACAGAATGACAAATGGTGTTGTTGATTTATGGATGGAAGTGAAAAGTGGCAAAGATTGGAGCCATGGAGCATTTATAGGTTCAATTGGGCTCAATTGACTGTTTAGATCTAGTCGTAGGCAATCAATTTGCAGAAGGATGCAAATTAATGCTTAATGGATGTTTAAACGGTTAATTAGGTACAGGAACGGCTTTGGAGTGTATAGCAACGGTATTATAACATGGCGGGAGGTGAATGGGTGAATGAAAACGAATCAGTGACATGGAGGTTCGTGATTGGACGGGAGATAACAGATGCATATGGCACGAGAAGAAGTCAACGATCGAATGGAAAGAAACCGGCAATGGGGGGGGCATAATGGTTTGTGGTTTCGAGCTTTGGGGGTCCGAAACAACATTGTGGAAGCGCCACTTCACAAAAAACGGCAGCCATGAAAACTGCTTTTCGGACCCCCCCCTCGCGTTAACGGGAAACAGCCAAAGGGGGGGCGAAAGACTTCCTCCACCATTGATCCGGACGGAGTGAACACTCCTCGTTGAAAAGCGCCCATTGGTTATCAGCGCCTAATGTGTCATTTTGTCGCTTCCTCCAATATGACAAAAGTGTATGATGTGACTTATTTATAAGGTCATCAAGCTTTATCACAACAATTAAATCATAATTAAGGAACTTAAGCATGATTAATTAAAAGAACATTTTCAAAGGTGCATTTTGAGCTAGCAACCTTAATTTTATTTTCTAAAGCAAATATTTTTCTTTTGTTGCTTATCTAACATTTTCATTTTGTCTTCCTTTTTTAGAGCAACTATCCTATCATTTTATTTGATATGGACTTGTAATAATAATGATTCCTAACATTTTTACATTCCAAGTTGTTTTGGGTCCATATCCTAACTTATCATTTTTTGTATGGCATTTTGATTTTTTCATCTAATAGCTAACTTATCAAAAACAAGGATGTTACTACACATTGCATTCCTCCATTCTTGATGTTCAGTTGCATCTTCATAGGAGGAGGGTTCAGCCTCAATGAGCTTAGTCATATAAGTTGCAAAACCAGAATACCTTTTAGGTCTCTTACCTTCTCTAAAAGTTCCCTTAGTTGTTGCATGTCCCTCTGCGTCTTGTACAGTTTGTTGAGAAATCAATAGGGCTTAGATTTAAATGATTCCTCGTTAAATTGATAATTGCTTGTGCTCTATTTTAATTTTCTTTATAATTAGCTTCTTCTCTTATTATTAAGGTGTTCTTATCATCAAACGGTTGCCAAAACATGAAGATCAATAAAACAAGTGGACATAGGATGTAGGCTCCTAGCCAAGGCCAAAACCTCTCTTAGAGAGGAAAACCACACAAAAAAATCTCCTCTTCTTATATAATCTTCAAATGACGAATTCCAAGACCCTTAGACTCAAGACCAAAACCCTTCCAACAACAAGTCAGCCTTCTTGAGGATGTGCTTCTCTTCACCAAGTCAAACCCAGTCAAATGTCTTCCCACTGCACAACTTCGACCCCCAACAACAAATTTCGGCCCTCACTACAAGTCTGCAATTTTCGGCCCGCTGCAACAAGCTGTAACTTCACACGTGTGGATGAATTAGGGATTTTGAGGTTTCCTCCTTCCTTTGCTTGGGCTACCTCTTCTTCAAAGGCCTTGTATGAGATCAAAATTGACTTTCTTTTCTCAGATTTCAACCCTTCTTTTCTTCTTGAGAAACTTTTGTGACCTTGTCGCTACAAAAACCCTATCATCTTTCGCACATGTGAGAGATAGAGAGAAAAATTGAAATTTTTGTCTTCCTTCTTCCTTCTAGACCTTCGCTTGCCTTCTTGCTTCTTGTTCTTGCTTCCTTGATTGAATGAGTGAGTGAGTTCCAAAGGAGGTCAAATGATCTCTTATATATAGGCTTTCCAGAAGGATGAATAGCCATAATTAGGTTGATTTCTTCACTGCCAAGCCAACTTGGTCTTAGAGGGGGACTTTAACACTTTTGACTCAAAATAAATTATTTTGACGTGTTACAAAATGCCCAATGAGGTGTTTTACATATGACAATGACTCTATTGACTTCGTTACTCTATGACAAACCCTAGAAGCACACAATGGATGCTTTGACCTAAAAATAAATTACCTTGAGCATGAAACCCATACTATAAAATAACAATAATAATTTTATTTTCTCTTTTACATCAAATACATAAAATCAAGAGTACATAAGACATTATGAAGACCGAATCTAGTTACATATTTCAACACTCCTGCTTAACTAGGGAGGTATTCATAATTCATAGATGGTACATGGACATTCTCATACTGATGAATTCTCATAAGAAGAGTCGAATTGGTAAGCCATCTTATAAGCTATCTTTTTAGCTTATATCAATGCATCTCATCATATCAACCAACATTGTCATATAGCAAGGCCTTGACTAACAGCTCTATCTCTCCACTAGATTAGAGCACAATGCTTGAGAGACAATGACTTATAGACACCTTCATCATTGTCTCTCAAGGCACATACCCCATCCAGATGTTCACATGGTGTGTCCTTTTAGGACCATTCCTATCTCGGATTTACATATCCTCAAGGAATTTCCTCTTCGACTACTCTTACCTATTGGATGCCCTACCTCATCCTCAAAGAGTATCAAAATTCAAATGCTTACCTAATCCTCCATTCTTTCTTCATAATGTGAAGACAAGAATGATGTGTCTATCTCTCCCTCTCAACTAGGAAGGAGATATCAACCAGTCCAAGCTTGTTTCTCAAATACACAAGCTTCTTATTAGGAAGAGATTTTGTCAAAATATCAGCAACCTGCTCATCGGTGGAGATATACTATACTTGTATCACCCCATCTTACACCAATTTTCATATGTAATGATACTATGTGCTTTGTCTTTGCATGGAATATGAGGTCTTCAAACAACCTTATGCAACTTGTGTTGTCACAATGTATAATTGTAGGGTCCAATAGTCCTTTGAATAAATTAGACAGCAGCTTCATTAACCAAACAGCTTCTCTACCAACCTCATATGCTTCAATGTATTCAGCTTCAGCACTACTTTATGCAACTGATTCTTGCATTCTACTCATATATGAGATCATAGAGGATCCCAAGCTAAAACATCCTCTGATAGTGCTTCTTCCATTTGTCTCACTGCCTCCCCAATCTAAATCGGTATATCCCATTAGATGGATATTGTTCTTTCCATCATACTTCAAGAAGTAATGTATTGTCCCTCGCAGATATCTCAATATATGTTTGGTTGCTATCCAATGGTCATGTCTAGGCTCCATTTGAAACTCACTGAGAATATTCACTGCAAAGCAAATATCTAGATGTGTGTTCACAAGATACATCAGAGAGCCAACCAATTGTCTATAACTTGTAGGATCCACAAGGCTTGATTTTGAACTTCTTAACTTCTTCAAATTTGTGACCATGGGAGTTGTCATCGATTTGTTATCCATCATGCCAAACCTTTGTAGCATCTTAATTACATACCTTCCTTCACCTAGATATATTTTGCCATGTTTCTGCCAAACTTCCAACCCTAAGTAATAGTGCATAAGTCCTAGATCCTTCATATCAAATTTTGCAGCCAATTGTTTCTTACATTCTTGAATACGACTTTCCAAACCTGTTATGAGAAGGTCATCCACATAAAGAAGAATGATCACTGGTTCATCCTTCACTACATTAATATAAAGATTTGGATCAACATAACTCCTTGAAAAACCAATCCTTAGTAGATATGTATCCATCCTAGCATACCAAACCCTTGGGGCTTGTTGAAGGCCATAAAGTGCCTTCTTCAACCTACAGACATGTGTTTCTTTACCATGTACTTTGAATCCCAAGGGTGGTTCAATATATACTTCTTCATCAAAGGTGCCATTCACAAAAGTTGTATTGACATCCATTTGATGGATGTTCCATCCCATAGTTGTTGCCAAAGAAATTAATGATCTTATCATTGTGTATCTTGTTGTAGGATCAAATGTCTCTTCATAGTCAATGCCTTCTTGTGAGAGAAACCCCTAGCCACAAACCTTGCTTTGTACTTGTCAATGCTTCCATCTGTTGCATGCTTAATCTTGTAGAGCCATTTGGAAGTTACAACAGATTTATCATTCGGCCTAGGAACAATTTCCCAAACTCCATTTTTCATTATAGACTGATATTCTTCTTTCATGGCATCTTTCCATTCTTGATGTTTGACAACTTCTTCAAAAGAGGATGGTTATGCTTCAATCAATTTTGTCATATAGGCTGCATACCCTGAATATCTTTTAGGCTTTTTACTTTCCTTGAATGTTCCTTTAGTTGCAACATGTCCTTCTACTTCTTAAAGAGTTGATGTTAACCAAGTGGGTCTCTTACGAGTTTCAGGGATTATGACTTGCTGCACAGGTTCACTGGAACCTTCTTCTTCATGATTCGAAATAGTATCTTCTTCTTCCCTTGGACATTCTTCAAATATAGGTAGTTCTTCGTCATCAGAATCAATAGGGAGATCTTTAGACTTCTTGTAGGCAATGTTTTTTAATCAAAAATTACATCTCTGCTTACTTCAATTTAGTGAGCTTCCTCGATGAAGATTCTATATGCCTTTAATGAGGTACTATAGCCAACAAATATGCCCTTCATGCTTGTAGGATCCAATTTCTTCCTTTTATCTTTTAGAATGTGAATGTAGACATGGCAGCGAATTATTCGAAGATGATCTACCTAGGCTTTCTTCCGGTAAACGCTTCTTCAGGAGTCATGTTGTCAAGTATTTAATGAGGACGTCAATTTTGAATATAGACTATTGTCTTGGATGCTTCACCCCACAAGAATTGAGGTAAGTCTTGATCATGTGACATAGCTCTAAAGCATTCTTCAATTGCACGATTCTTTCTTTCTACTACTCCTTTTTGTTCAAGATTGTATGGAACTATCAGCGCCCACTTATTTCCAACCTCTTTACAGAGAGCAATGATCTTTTTTTATGTGTATTCCCCTCCATTATCATATTTTAGCACTTTTATCTTTCTTTCTGTAAGATTCTCCACTTCTGCCTTGAATTCTTGAAATTTATCAAATACTTGATCCTTGGACTTAAGAAGATAAATCCAAGTTTTTCTTGAGTGATCATCAATGGAAGTTACATAGTACAGATGACCTCCAAGAAATTTTGTAGCCATACGACCACAAACATCAGAGTGAATGAGATCCAAAATTTCCTTAGATCTTGTAGTACTGCTCCCAAAAGGTCTCTTAACATTTTTGCCTAATACACATCCCTTACAAATTCTTGCATGCTCTTCCTTTAGTTCAAGGATGCCATTCACCATAGAATAAGGATGGTAAGATTTTGTAATGAAGGTGTCCAAACCTTCTATGCCAAAGTTCACATGGATTGATTTCAAGGTGAGCTAAGGCTTGAGAGAGAGGTGTAAGTAATCTATGAAGCCTTCCCTCATGAATCCCAATGATTTTTGCATTAATAATACTAGAGCCCTTACCCCATACCATAACTTTTTCATCTACAAAAGAAATTTTATCTCCTTTATCTTCTAGACAAGAAATAGAAAGTATTTTTTCTTCAAACATGGAACATATAAGATGTTGTTGAAATGTTTGTGCCCTCCATCTTCTAGCTGCAACATGGTTGATCCAATTCCTCTAATTGCATAATTCTTCTTGTCTCCAAGCTTAACTGAATGAGAAGATATTCCTTTTGATAGGGTCTTTGTCCATGTCCACTTGTCATATATCTAGAAGCTCCACTATCAAATACCCATATGTTGTCATCTTCAAAGGTACCTGTAAGTGTTGAGAATAATACTTTGTTCTTTGTAGTGAAAGTCTTGGTCATATAGTTCTTGATAGATAATAAGATATCCCTAAATACTTTAATGCCTTGCTTGAGATGACTTGTCATCATAGAAAATTGCTTCAGTGAGAACTTCAATGACTTCTTTAAGGATGTAGTTATCTTCATTATGCCCTCTATCAACCTTAGCTCTGATACCTGTTGAGAAATCAATAGGTCTTAGTAGGGCTTAGATTTAAATGATTTCTCTTTAACTTGATAACTATTTGTCATCTATTTTGCTTTTCTTTATAATTAGCTTCTTCTTCTCTTATTATTAAGGTGTTCTTATCATCCAACAACTACCAAAACATGAAGATCAATTGAACAAGTAGACACATGAAGTAGGTTGGCTAGCCAAGGCCAAAACCTCTCCTAGAGAGGAAAACCCACAAATAATCTCTTCTCTTGTTATAGAATCTTCAAATGATGAATTCCAAGACCCTTAGACTCAAGACCCTTCCAAGACCAAGTCGACCTTCTTGAGGATGTGCTTCTCTTCCAACTGCACAACTTCGACCCCCAGCAACAAATTTCGGCCCTCACTGCAGGTCTGCAATTTTCAGCCCCCTGCAACAAGCTGCAACTTCGCACGTGTATATGAATTAGGGCTTTTTAGGCTTCCCCTTCCTTCGCTTGGGATGCTTCTTCTTCAAAGGCTTTTATGAGATCAAATTGACTTTCTTTTCTCAGATTTCAACCCTTCTTTTCTTCTTGAGAAACTTCGACCTTATAGCAGCAAAAACCCTAGCCTCTTTCACATGTGTGAGAGATAGAGAGAGAAAAATCGAATTTTTTGTCTTCCTTCTTCCTTCTAGACCTTCGCTTGCCTTCTAGCTTCTTGTTCTTGCTTCCTTGATCGAATGAGTGAGTGAGTTCCAAAGGAGGTCGAATGATCTCTTATATATAGGCTTTCAAGGAGGGTGAATGGCCCTAATTAGGCCGACTTCTTCACTGCTAGACCGACTTGGTCTTGGAGGGGTGATCTGACACTTTTGACTCAAAATAGATTATATTGACATGTTACAAGATGCCCAATGGAGTGTTTTACATATGACAATGACTCTATTGACTTCTTTAGTCTATGGAAAACCCTAGAAGCACATAATGGGTGCTTTGACCTAAAAATAAATTGACCTTGAGCATGAAACCTATGCTATAAAATAACAATAATAATTTTCTTTTCTCTTTTACATCAAATACATTATGAAGACCGAACCTAGCTACATATTTCAATAGAGTTGTCTTCAACCAAGCAGGGCTTTTACGAGTTTCTGGAATAATAACATGTTGCACAGGTTCACTAGGTCCTTCAACATCTTCATGAATAGATGTATGATCTTGAACATTGTCATCCTTGAGATTTCCTCAAAAATGGGTACCTCTTCTTCATCAAAATCAACCAAGATATCTTTGGATCTTTTGTAAGCTACATTTTCATCAAAGATGACATCTCTGCTTACTTCAATACGACGATCCTCTTTAATGTAGATTATGTATGCTTTTGATGAAGCACTATAACCAACAAAGATTCCTTTTGTACTTGTAGGATCCAATTTCTTCCTCTTGTCCTTTGGAATGTGCATGTAAACTAGACATCCAAATATTCGAAGATGGTCCACATTAGGCTTCTTTCCTGTAAATGCTTCTTCTGGAGTCACATAATTGAAAATTTTATGACTTCGATTTTGCAAGTAGACAGTTGTTACAGATGCTTCTCCCCATAAAAATTTAGAGAGATCTTGGTCATGAAGCATGGCTCTAACACATTCTTCGATTGATTTGTTCTTCCTTTCAACCACACCATTTTGTTCAGGGTTATAAGGAACAATTAGCTCCCTCTTTATTCCTGCTTCCTTGCAAAATGCTATAAGCTCTTTGGAGGTATACTCTCCACCATTATCAGACCTTAGGGTCTTTATCTTCCTTTCTATCAGATTTTCTACTTCATTCTTGAATTCTTGAAACTTCTCAAATACATCATCTTTATTCTTGAGGAGGTATATCCATGTTTTCCTAGAGTAATCATCAATGAATGTCACATAGTATTGATGACCTTGAAGAGATTTTATTGCCATAGGTCCACACACATCAGAGTGTATGAGATCTAAGATTTTCTTAGATCTTGTATCACTTCTTGCAAAGGATTTCTTCACATTCTTGCCTAGAGCACACCCCTTATAGATTCCTTTATGTTCTTCCTTCAATTCAAGGATGTCAGTGACCATTTGATTCAGAGATGGCAATATTTTATAGTGAAGGTGTCCATACCTTCTATGTCATAACTCAAAAGGGCTAACATCTAAGTGTACTAGAGCTTGAGGAAGAGGTGTAAGAAGCCTTTAAAACGTCCCCTCACAAATCCAAATTATCTTAGCATGTTCAATACTAGAGCCCTTTCCCCAAACCAAAACTTTGCCATCAACAAAAACAATCCTATCACCTTTCTCTTCTAAACAAGAAATAGAAAGCAAATTCATCTTCAACCTGGAAAAGAGCATATTATTGAGATGAATACTTCCACTGGTCTCTAGCTCCAACGAAGTAGATCCAATCCATTTCACATGGTAGATTTTCTTGTCTCCACTTTCGATTGAATGAGAAGAGGTTCCTTTTGATAAAGTCTAGAGTTGACTGCATTCGCCTATCATATGTCTAGAAGCTCCACTATCAATAACCCATACATTATCATCCTTAAAAGTACCTGTGAGAGCGGAGAAGAAACTTCCATCCATCACTTCTTTTGCTAGCTTGGATATGTACTTCAAGATGTATCCTTTGATAGTTACAAGGAGACTCCAAAGAGTCTTGAGACCTTTCTTCATAAAGCTTGCCATTGAGAAGAAAGAGTAGATGATTGCTTCTAGATTGCTCTTCAACAAAAGTGCCAACAAAGATGTGATCTTCCAACTTCCTTCCTTCACCTTAGCTCTGATACCATGTTGGAAAATCAAAGTATTTGTAGATTAGAGTTGACTTTCCTTACTTGATAATTACTTGTGATATTAGTTGGCCTTTTATTACTTTTATTTCTTCTTCATCAAGCAATTACCAAAACAATGAAGATCACAAAGATACAAAGTACACAAGATATAGGCTCCAAGCCAAGGCAAAATCCCTCCAAGGGAAAACCCAGAAAGAATACTTCTCTTCTTATAGAATCAAATCAAAATGAGACCTCCAAGACCCAAAGACCAAAGCCAAGATTCCTCCCAAGCACCAAGTCAACCCTCCAACAAGATCTCTTCCAAACAAGTCAAAGTCCACAAGAGGCAACGAAGGTCAAACTGTCAAGATTCTGCTCCAAACAAGATTTTGACCCTCTACTTCAGGTCTGAAATTCAGACCTGCAACTTCGGCCCCCAGCAAATGCAAAAACCATAGATTTTCTTGCACGTGTGAGCAGAAATAGTCAAAAATTCGATCACCTTCCTTCGCTTAGTCTTTCTTCTTGTCTTCTTGTCCTTCACTTTTGTTTTCCTTCTTATCTTGGTGCAGATCAAACTTGTGTGTGTCTCCAAATGAGTCGAAGTCTCATGCTATATATACACTCTTCAAGAGGTCGAATAAACCTCTTCTATGTTGACTTCTCCTTCGCAAGGCTGACTTGGTCTTGGAGGACAAATTGACTTTCTAGATTCAAAAATAATGTTTTCTTTTGTTACAACAAGTCCAAATACGACTATAATGCATGACAAAAATTCTTATTTGGCTCAACAAGCCCTAGAAGCATGAAGAACATGCTTTGATCTAGACTTTGAACATGAAACCCATGCTTGAATAAATAATTTTTTTTCTTTTTTATATAAAATATACAATGTCATGATTACAAAAATCATTATAAAGACCGAATCTAGTTACATTCTCCAACAACTTCAAGCCTGTGATCTTCCCTTTTCCTCTTCAGATCCTTTACAGACACTTCTTTCTTTCATCCATCACACCCTTGATTTTGAAAGACAACAACCCACAAAAAGCTTGCAATACAATAGACTCCACCCATAGTTATCAGAGTCAACTGATTCAGACAACTTTGACACAGAACTAGTCTGATCCACACCAACAAGTTTAGCTATGAACCGGTCCAACAGGCTGGTTCAGTTTCAAACTGTACAGTTTTGCATGGCCTTGGCCCTTGACCGACATGGCAATACCCCCCCTAAAAAATACAATAAGAGGAAACAATAACACCCTAAACACGACACCACTCTGTCATCCAATCATCAAAGAAGCCTAACTTTTTTGTCTTCTTGTCAACCTCCTTCGACCAGTGCAGTTGGCCTCCTTTTGAATTGTGTGTAACTTTTAATATGAATTGTGAAAGTTCATGAAGTGACTTAAATTAACATTAAAAGTGAATTTGGGACACCCGTTCCCCAAAATGTTTGGTCATTAAATCAGACTATCAGACCATCAGACCTCACATGAAGAAAATGGAAATTGGGGTGTTTTCAACTTTTGGCATGATTGATAGTTTCTTCAGCATATATATAAAACAAGACCATATACCCCTTCCTCCTACACCCCTCAACCCGAGAATTGTGGGATTTGGAGGATGAATTTGAAACCTAGAAGGGGATATACGTTGCTCAATGGTGCCAAATGATTGACGCCCATATGTTGAACAATGGTGCCCGCTGATTTAAAACATCAATTGCAAGTAGTTGTTAAAGCCATTCACCAATAGAAAGAGAAACTCAGAGTCCTGAATTTTGTTAATTTTGTATAATGATCCAGATTTCATTTTAGCCATGTGCTCATTTGATTATAGTATGATGATTTCTGGACTCTATAGGCCATTTAGAGCCTCAAGGGTTATGCATGTTCTCTAAAAACTTTAATTTTATGTATCTTCTAACTCATCTCTCTGTAACTTTGTTGTCATCGCCCTTACATGCAATTGAGGACCTCTCTATATAAAGCGCCCCACCCCCCTTCCCCCATTTTGAATTGGAATATTATCACAAATTAAGGAAATATCACTGCATATTGTATGTCTGAAAATTCTCCAGGAGGCCAAGCAAATTTCTTCCAGACGCAGAGTCAGCCAGGACGTCATTTTTCTAGCAGTTTCGGGCTTAGCAAGTTGGGGTTTGCGCAAGCACTACGCAAAGGTTGTACGACTGGCTAGATTTGCTAGTTGTCGGAGCAAGATCAGGCATGGTGTTAAGGTATTTGCCTCATAGATATTTCAGCCAAATTATTTTTTTGTTTGGATTTCCAGTTGGGCATCCATAGATTGTACTCAAAATTTCATTGTTGCTTAATAATATAAAACCCTCAGTTGTTGCACTGGTTTCCCAAGTTGGGTTTTTCCAGGGACATTTGTCCAAATATAAGTGTGTCAAATTTTTATGTGTGCGCTAGAATATTTCTCGGTTTCCAACGCTATTATTTTCTGCAATTTTATTTGTGAAGGTTGCAGTGTGATTTATTCAATATTTGTCGTAGCAAATAAAATGTTAATTATTTAACAATTAGAATAATTAATTCCAACTGCTGCAATAGGATTTCAGTGTTGAAATTTTCACATGATATCAGAGCGAGATTGATCAGGCAAGAAGCTCAAAAGCGGTAGGTAGAAATTGTCCAGATTCAGAGGGAGTCTCGCAGCACAATTTCCAGGTTTGTAGAAATGCTAGCTTAGCAGAACGAACTGTTGGACAAAGGGTTCAATTTTTCCAATGCAGGTGGCAAGAAAAAATTGCAAAGCCTAGTAGCAGTTCCAGCAGGCATAGAAAACCCAAAAAGCAGTTCCAGGGAGGCAGATCAGATTTTCAATAAGCAGATTCCTTGCTTGGATGCAAAAGGGTTTTGCAGCAGCAGAATCAGCGTCGAGTGGAAGAGAAAGAGTGCACACACAAAGGGGAATTTCTCTTAGAGGGTTTCTCGTTTAGAAATCCAAATTTCCAGTTGTAGTCGGCAATAGCTGCAAGTAGATTTCCTCACTCCATAAGGGAGTGTGAATTGCAGAGCATGTAGCCAAGTAGGAGAGGAGGAGATTCCTGTTTATTTTTTCCAACTTTTGAGTTTCGCAGATTTTGTAACTTTGCATAGATGGCCATACGAGATTGCTAGAGGAGGTCGTGCAAGTTAGCCAGAATGCAAATCTAGGCAGCAGGTCGACTTTCAGTTGCCAAAGATAGGTACCTGAGGAAGTATGAGTTATCCAGTGCAAGTTGCAAAGTGAAGAAAGGTCCCTGTAGGTGACAAGGCTCAAAAGGAGGTAGTAAGGCACCAGATCCAGGTGAACGAGGAGTATGAGACTCCAGTGTGACAGCTAGGCAAGGTCCAATGCAGTTGCAACAAGGAGATCAGTCAGATCAATTCCGATTTGTTGCAGCGAGACTATTAACTTTGCTACAGGTTCCGACAATATCATAGTAGCAGGTTCAGTGTCAGCAAGTGTAGTTAGTTATTTAGATGACAACTGCATAGCTAGTTGCAATCAGTACCCAGGAGACAGTTGCAGTGACACAGGCAGTGTGAAATTGAATTGCCCAGTTGCAGTACGCAGGTACAGTTCCATCCAAAAGATTCCCATCACAAAGCTATGCAGTCCAGTTTCCAGTACAAGAGGACAGTGCAAGTTACTAAGAGGGAGCAAAGAGATTTCCCATAGGGAGATCAAGACTCAGAGGGAGTCTAGTTTCAGAGGGAGCATCCCTATGGAAGCTAGTACTTCAGGATCTGGAGAGATCAAACTCATCATTGCAGTAGTTGCAGCAGCAATGCGGAAGCATCAACAAAGCAGTAGTAGCAACATGATTAGATCAGATTTATCCATGTTTGCAACGATACCTCTAGGAGAGAGATGGGGCGATATGGAGCTATAGTCCCAGAGCAATGCAGAATTTGGGCGAGGTCCATTGAGGTGTCCTCAAGGATCATTACCTTGCTATAGGGGCCCATTCTATTCAGTAGCAGGATGGATCAATGTCAGTTGATGCACTTAGATTCCAAAGTGACAGTTGCAGACTAGTAGTAGTCAGGTGTTGAAAAGCGCAATGCAGTGTTGGCAATAGTGTAGAGTGGCACAGTGCAGAGTCAGCAACAGCGCAGATTCTTCAGTGGACAGTGCAGTGGCTAGTAGCAATCAGCACTCAAGAGACAGATGCAGTAGACACAATTGATTCAGTATTTATGATGCTTCTCAGTTGCAGTTTTTGCAATTGCAGCAACAACAGATGAGAGGGAGTTGCAGTGCAGATGTAGAGTTGGCAGCAATATGGCAGTGCCAACGACAGCACAGATGCAACATCAGAATTGGGCAGTGGTTGGCGGGCAGTAGCCAAACATCAGGAGCGTATACAGAGGGTGATACAGAGACAAGGTGTTGTAGCAGTGGTGCAACACTAGAACACCTTCCTCGCTAAGAGGGAGTGTTAGTTTTTGTAGCATCAAAAGTGTCCTAGTCTCGAAACTTTGTGGAGAGGTTAAAACACAAGAGTTCTCCATAACTCATAAATTGTTTCTGGAAATTCGACTTTGAAGTGTCTCAATTAGATTATTAAGCCTATTTTTAATTATTTCCTAACTCTAAACTTAGGGAAAGCGGTTAATTAATCAAAATTAGTTGAGATAAGGTGTGAATCATCTAGAAACTCACACAAATCGACCTTGATATGATCTTAGCCCCTTGATTAAGTTTTAATCTTGGTCGTTGGAGTCCCAACAGAATATTATAGGAAGTTGATGGATAGATGGAGAACACACACACAGACAGATCGATTTCCTTGGAGAGTTTGATTTTCCAGAGGCAGCAACCAGAAAAGTTCAAGCTAGAGAAGGAAGCAGAGGCAGAGAGGGGCAGGGACAGTGAGTCCGAAGGAAAGCTTTTCCAAATCCAGAGAGTCAACAGTAGAAGGGTCGTATTTCCCAATGGAGTTGCACAGAAGCAGCGCAAAAGGCTTCAGAGGGAGATTGATTTTGCTGAAAGAGAGAGAAATTCAACAATTATCAGTGCGGAAATTCTCCAAGAGGCCAAGCGAATTTCTCCCAGAGGCAAAGTTAGCCAAGACGTCATTTTTCTTGTAGTTCTGAGCTTCGTGAGTTGCAGTCCGCGCAAGTACTGCACAAGAGTTGTACGACTGGCTAGATTTGTCAGTTGTCGGAGCAGGATCAGGCGTGGTGTTCAGGTATTTGCATCACAGATATTTTGGCCAGATTATTTTGTTGTTTGGATTGCCAGTTGGGCATCCATAGATTGTACTCAAAATTTCACTACTGCTTAATAATATAAAACGATCAATTGTTGCACCGATTTTCCCAAGTTGGGTTTTTCCAAGGATATTTGTCCAAACATAAGTGTGTCAAATTTAATGTGCGCTAGAATATTTCTCAGTTTCCAGCGCTATTATTTTCCACAGTTTTAATTGTGAAGGTTGCATTGTAATTTATTCTATATTTGTCATAGCAAATAAATTGTTAATTAATTAACAATTAGAAGTATTAATTCCAGTTGTTGCAATAGGATTTCAAACTTGAAATTTTCACAGACCTTGTGAGCCTTGCTCTACTAGGACTTCATAAGTCATGGGAGAATTTCTAAGATGCAGTCAAAAGCAAAGAGAATATTCCCAGCTGGGAAAGGTTGTGGTCAAACTGCATCCAAGAAGAAACTCGGAGAGGGATGAGAGTTGGAAGATCAATGAAGACAAAGGATGGGGAGAACTTTTCCCTCACAGACAAAGGTAGCAAAGCCAAGGACAAGGAGGGCTAAGGAAACGTCGAGTCGAGTTGGAAGGGCGAGAAGAAGAAGAAAGATCTAAGCAAGATCAAGTGCTTCCATTGCCACCAGTTCAAGCACTATGCCACTAAGTGTCCTAACTGAAAAAAGGGGTCTAGTGAGGATCATGTGGTTGCATCAACTTAGATAGATGTGTTTTCTTCTCAGTTCGAGAAAGACTTCTCATTGATAGCTTGCATGGCAAGCTCAGTAGATAGCAACATATGGTACATTGATTCTGGAGCATCCTTCCACATAACAAGGAATAAGGAATATTTCAGCCAGTTGAAGGAGAAGGACATGCAGTTTCACATTAAGCTAGGAGATAATGGCAAGTACTTGACTAGGGGAGTAGGTACTGTCAGTTTTGAGAGGGAATCTAGTAGCTCTCTCCATCTTAGTGATGTCCTCTATGTTCTAGGCCTTAAGAAGAACCTTGTTTCAGTGGCTACACTAGAGGACAAGGGTTATGATGTCATCTTCAACAAAGGTAAGGCTTACCTCAAGCACTTAGCTTCTGGATCAATGAAGCAAATTGGTGTGAGGATGAAGAATTTCTACAGGTTGCAGGTTGAGACATGCACAGCCTTGAGTAGCAAGGCAGGAAGTGCACAAAGCAAAGATGTGGGGGAACTTTGGCACAGACGCATGGGACACTTGCATCATGGGGCGTTGAAGATCCTTCAGCAAATAGCCACGGGACTACCATAGTGCGCTTTTGACTAGCATGATGCATGCAAGGGGTGCACACTTGGCAAGTATGCCAAGTCATATTTTCAGGGCTGAGACAGCAAAGCCAAAGGGATATTGGAGTTGGTACATTCAAACATATGTGGGCCATTCTTCTCCATCTCTCATGAGACACAGGCACTATGTCACTTTCATAGATGACTATTCCCGGAAAACATGGATCTTCTTTATGAGGATGAAGGAGGTCTTCTCCAAGTTCATGGATTTTAAGGCCTTGGTAGAAAACCAAACCAAAACGAAGATCAAAGCATTGAGGAGTCACAATGGTGGGTGATATGTCTCCAATGCTTTCAAGGTTGTGTGTGCCAAGGAGGGCATTAGGAGAGAGCTTATAGTACCCCATGACCCTCGGCAGAGTGCAGTGGTTGAGAGGAAGAACCGCAGCATAGTTGGCGTAGCCAAGGCCATGTTGCATGACTAGGGGCTACCCATGTTCTTGTGGGCAAAGGCGTGCAACACTAGTGTTTCTGTAGAACAGGAGTCCACACAAAATGCTTGGATGAGTTACACTGGAGGAGGCTTTCACAGGCAAGAAGCTTGATGTTTCTCACTTTTGCATCTTTGGGACAAAAGTTTACTGCCATGTGTCCAAAGAGAGCAGGAAGAAGCTGGAGCCCACAACTGAAAAGGGAATTTTCATGGGTTACAGTGAGACATCTCAAGCATACAAGGTGTATATACCATCACTCAAGAAGATAATTATAAGGCGGGACGTGAGGTTTGAAGAGGACAGTGCTCTAACAGAATCCTTAAAGCAATAGCAGGTTAGAGTACCTAAGGAGGAGCTACTCACTCCCAAGTAAGAGCCTCAGCCAGTATCATAGATTGAGTCTCAGCCAAGTGGCAAGCGAGTCGCACAACAAGATGACCAAGAGTCATTGTAGGATGAGGAGGGCAGTCCAGGATGAGTGGAGGCAGCCACTCAGTCAGTGACTCCCAGCACAAGTACGAAGAGAACCAAGTGGGCCAAGAGGTAGGCAAGGAAAGCAACCACAGAGGTACACCAGATATATGGCACTTGTGACTGAGTTGTTGGACACGGAGCCTTCTTGTTATGAGGAGGCAACCTCTCAACCGGTTTGGCAAGATGTCGTGGTGGAGGAATATTCATCCATCATGAAGAACGATGTTTGGGAGATTATGCCATGGCCAAATGGAAAATCAGTAGTACGCTCACACTAGGTGTACATGGTGAAACATGGAGCATATGGGAGTGTGGAGAAGTATAAGGCCAAGTTTGCGACCAAGGGTTTCTCACAGGTTGAGTTCATCGCATATGATGAGACTTTTGTTGTAGTGGCATGTTATTCATTAATCAAAATGATTTTGGCACTTACAGCTCAAATGGGGTGTAAGATGCACCAGATGGACCTGAAGACAACATTCCTAAATGGAGTGATTAAGGAAGAGATTTATATGGAGCAGTCAAAGGGCTTTGAGACTTTCAGCAAAGACACTCATGTTTGTTTGTTGAAGAGAGCTCTTTACATGCTCAAGTAGGCACCAAAAGCATGGTACACTCGCATTGGTAGTTACCTTCAGGGATTGGGCTTCACTAAGAGTGAGGTGGATGCCAACTTGTACTACTACTACATCACGGTTTGAGGACTTCATTCTAGTGCTCTATGTTGACAATCTTATCTTGACTGGAGTAGACAGCTTGATTCAAGATTGTAATGCAGATCTTGCAAGGGATTTTGAGATGAAGGATATAGGGCTTATGCACTATTTCCTCGAGCTAGAGCTATGGCAGGGTGATGGGGAAATCTTCTTGGTGTCGGGGAAGTACACTACAGAGATCCTCATGAGATTTCATATGTAGGATTGCAGGCCTATGACCACACCTCTAGTCACAAACTGGAGGAAGGTGTGTTGGAAATACTAAGAGGGGGGTGAATCAGTATTTCTTTTACAATTATTACTTTACCATTTTTAGATCACTTATAAACAGAACACAAAGTGAACAACATAGAATAAATAATTTTATTAATTAGAAATGACGAGGACTCCAATCCTCTTCTTTACAATAAATCAAGTACAATAATGCTTAAGGCTCCAACCTTAGACGAAGACACCAATCTTCAATCAACCACGCTGCTATAGACACCTTCATACAGGTCGGGTCACACATGTGGAGATATTTATGTTTTAATGAGATATTTATGTTTTAATGAAAGCTACAAGGTCAGCTTGTGACCTTGCTTGTAGTTTTCCCATTATTTTATTGTTTGAGGGCTTGTAGGCTAATGAAGCGAACAAAGTTTGTATACTTGGAGGAATGCTCTGATACCACTAAAGTGACAAAACTTAGTTGTTTGTGCTTTTAAAATGTAAAATACACAATGTATTGTGAGTAATATTTTTATTAATAAGATGAATGTACAAGAGTGATTGAATGTTACAATGAGGGGCTGCTTATATACCTAGGTAGGTGCCCCTTCATGATTGGACATCTCTTTTTAGACATGCCTTTCTATTTAAACTAATGAGTATTTACAATATAACAATGATTATTTATTATTTATTATTTATTTGCATTTATTTAATTTTATCTAAATTATATTCATAACATTGCCCCTCTCTTCAAAGAGCTTTGTCCTCAAAGCTTTAATTGTTGAAATTTCTTCACGGGCTTATGTCATTTCGGCATGTTGATTTCCTTCCTTGCAAATCATTTTCTTTTTTTTTCTTTTTTTAACTAAATAATTTTTATTTTTTTAATAATTATAACCTTATAAATATAATTATAATTATTAATTATATAACAATTATAATTATTATATAATTATAATTTATAACTATTATATCATTTATATAATTATATTATTTTTTTAAACCTATAATCAATTAACCAGCCGTTACATATTTAATTGGTCGATATATATGATAATCGAGTCAAGGAATGCAACTCGGAACAATCAACGGTTGACTAGGATAACATTAGGGTGGAGAGGCGTGACCATTGAAAATACGACTAGTCGGGGACATGTTGACAGGATGTCTATTACAACGTTTGGTGTCTGAATAACTCAACTTTGTAGAGTTATTAAACAACAACAACATTGTTGCTCGATTAGTTGTAACTATCACTTATGTTGGCGTGTGTCCGCTTCAAACCAACCTACAATATCACACATGCCCAAAAGATATATCAACTTAAGTTTCTGATATTTATTTTGTGTAGAACAAAACTTTTCGAAAACCTCTACACATTTAGAAATTTTGTTGCTCGGCCAAAGTCCAGGAGGCAACACTTTAACATTGAAATCAATTTTGAGATGGATATTTGGGTTATTATTAAGGTAGGCCTTAAAACTTATTTTGGTCCTCCCTTGCTCAGCTTAACTCTTTTGGCATGCCCTCCATATTTGATGTATATTCTTCACCACATTGTTGCTTTAGCTTCAATAATGTACTTCGTTTGTTATCTTCATTTGCACTCGTATCAAACAGAAGTCTGCGAGTTAGTTGCTCACTATAAATTTTAGGCATTAGAAATTTATTGTCCGCACACACCAAAATTTTCACCACCATTTCGAGAGTACCCTCTATATCATCATGGCTTAAATTTTTAGCCCCACCCTTCTGAAGGAGATTATGGCAATATGCAACCAACAAGTATGACTGCTTCTGCTTCCTGCAACATTGGATGTTGCAGGTTGACCAAAGTGCATTATGTAAAACCTCATTGAAACGCTCATTGTTCTGAAATACATTCTTCACAAATTTTGAGTATTTGTCTTGCAATTCAATAATTTTCTGAACAAATGTCAATTGTTCTTCCTGAACACCTATGTTGTCTCTTTCCTGTGAATCTTGGCTTAAGGTTTTCTTTTGATGTTTAACTAATGTTGCCACTCCTCTAATTATGTGTGCACCAAAGCTATTTGCTATGAGTTCCAAAGCTTTAGGTATTTCACAGAACAGCCTGTACATCCTGGAAAGATCATCTACCTTCTCTTCAACAAGGCATGGCAACCTGAACACTCTTTTTGCAGAACTTTGATCCCATACTCAGTGGAAAGGAGTGCATGTTTTACATTACTCAATAAACTCTGCAATGATATTCGCAATTATAATCCGAGAATGGGTACAAAAATAACGGGGCAATGACTTCCATCTCCTGTTTCAAACATTGCTCTGCCTTATGCATATAAATTGGACAAGAATACTCTACAGACCACGATGCAGC
This sequence comes from Pinus tabuliformis, assembly GCA_031772625.1. Taxonomy (NCBI): domain Eukaryota; kingdom Viridiplantae; phylum Streptophyta; class Pinopsida; order Pinales; family Pinaceae; genus Pinus; species Pinus tabuliformis. The sequence continues at coordinate 863,197,299 of CM062816.1, forward strand.
CTTTCTAGAATAGTAAGCTGCAGCAGCTTCCAAAATCATTTCTTCATAACCATAGTTTTCCAGCCAATAGTTTGTTGGGCTATCCATTTCAACCAATCTCCACAATGCAATGAACGCTGACAGGACAGGTGAGTAAGAGAAAAACACGATGGTTGGAAAGAACACACAAAGATGACCGGAAAATGTTGCTCAACTTAATATCTCTGTGCATAACACATTTTCTATGGCAAGGGTCCACAGCTTTGATTATCTATCTGAAAATGGTTGCAGCTTCTGCTTCGACATATACATAATTTCCCTTCTTAGCAATTAGCTGTGACAGATCTCCTCCCTGGCAAAACTCCATAATCAGATGAAAAATTTGTTTGTCTTCAAATCCAGCCACAGGCTTCACACTGTCGGGGCTCTTCTTGTAGGTAATATATCAAATATGTTTCGTTTAAAAATTCCTCTTTATATTTTGAAGTAGCTCTTCCAGCACAATGTTTGTCCAATGTCTTTGCAGTAACATTTTCTCAATCCTACGTATTTTACAAGTATCTCAAGTAACTTTTCTGACCTACTCTTTGCTTTAGATGAGCCATTTTTTTTAGGGGACTTATGGATGGTTGTCTAATGTTTGCGGTGGTGACAATATGAGCATTTATCTGAACATCTGTGTCAAGAATTTCTGCCAGAGAAGATTGGATTTGTGAGGATTCATTAATCGACCCCCGAGGTATACGAAAGATTGTTTCGTCGGGTCTAGTTTCCAAAGGAGTTGGTGGGTTCTTAGACATCTGTATTACATTAATTTCACCAACTGTACCAAAAACTTTCTTCAAATTTCCTTCATCAACTCCATAGCCATCTTCATAATTATCATAATCCAGGCCATCTTCATCTTTAAAATCATCTTCAACTATCATATACCCACTTTGATTATCATTCTCATTCATGTCACCCTGAGGAGATCTTAATTCAACTTGTTCAACATCATTTCCTTGGTTAAAGCATTATTTATCGTTATTCTATCTCATGTCAATGTTCTCTTTTATTAGACATGTTGCATATGTTTCAAGATGTTTTGTTGATCCTGAAAGTGATCTTTTTATTTGTTTTAGTTGTTGTAATTCTTCTCCAATTTCCTTTAACAATTTAGATTTATGATATTCAATTAATTCCGTGATTTTCAAGACCTAAACTTAATGGCAGATTGTGCAGCGGATAACATCCAGAGGATCGGATGCTCTGATACCACGGAAGCGAATGAAGTTTGTATACTAAAGGGAATGCTCTGATATCACTGAAACAACAAATCTTAGAGTTGTTTGTGCTTTTAAAATGTAAAATACACAATGCATTGCAAGTAATGTTTTTATTAATAAGATGAATGTACAAGAGTGATTGAATGTTACAATGAGGGCCGGCTTATATACCTAGGCAGGTGCCCCTTCATGACTAGACATGTCTTGTTAGACATGTCTATCTATTTAAACTAATGACTATTTAAAATATAACTACAATTATTTACTATTTATTATTTATTTGCATTTATTTAATTTTATCTAAATTATATTCATAACATTCACATAGGGGCCAATCCCTAGATTATGATTTTAGAGGCTCTCTACACTTGTCATGGCACATGAGGAGCCCAACACAAGCCCTACAAGGGCAATCCACTTGCATGAAATCATCATTTTGCTCACTTCGAGTCACACATGTGGAGATATTTATGTTTTAATGAAAGCTACAAGGTCGACTTGTGACCTTGCTTGTAGTTTGCCCATTATTTTATTGTTTGAGGGCTTGTAGGCTAAAATAGGCCTTAGTTAGTAACATATAAATTAGAGATCACTTCATTGTGATCTCTCATCATCACACATTGGAATTTTAGCCTCCTTATAGGAACTCACACTTGCTCTTTTGTGGATAAACCGGATGTCTTCGATGCATTTTGATATTTGGCGCTGATTTTTGGATATTCTTTGGAGCTATTCTTTGGTCTAATGGATGGAAATCATTCATGTTATCTTGCAAGTATTCTTAACTGTTGAATATCTATTTCTTAATGTCTAGTGTATGGAATAATGTATTTTAGGTCATGCTAAATTGTGCCCTAATTTATTGAAGATTAGTTTTTGAATGTTATCTAGATGAATGTTGCATGCATTACTCATACATAACATGTGTTGAATTGTTCTAATGAAGAACTCCTAGTAGCTCTCCCATAAGATTCCATTTTTCCATTGAGTGGGTAAATGTTTGAAATTTGATTGCTAGGGCATTAAGTTTCGGCATCCTTAGCAACAAATTTGGCTAATCGTTTTCATCCTTGAATCTATATTCCCAAAGGATAAGGCACGAATCCATATACTTGGTGATCACTCTCAAATCTTATCCATATTTTCTTTCTCCCAATTCAGCCCTTTCAAGGCTTAGCTTGGTGTGAATCCCTAGGCAAGAGAAATTTTGGTGGTTGAAGAGCCTAAACATCAAGAATATAGTCTTTACCACTAAATCTATCATTTTGGTGGGCATCCACTCCAATTTAATCCATAATTCTTTTTCCCTAGTTGTTTGCCTAAGAGGGAAACCCTAATTCTCCTTCCTTCAACTTAAGGGCTTCTTTGAAGGTTTTATGAACCTTAGCATATATAATATACATTGTAAGAAACCTTTTCTCCAAACCTTGACCTTTGGTTGCTCCAACACTCATCAAATCTATCGAACCCCAGATCTTATGCCCTTATTTCTAGATCTTTTCATAGAAAGTGAATTGCTTCCTTGTGAAGCCTTGAACCTAAGTTGTGTCTTTCTTGAAGAGCTCCTAGCAAGATCACTTAACACATTGACCATAGAACATCTATTATAAGTGACATCTTTCCTACCGGGACTCCTCCCATTGATGAAAGCCCGTAAAGAGCAAGGGGATTTTGGTTGTGGTGACAGTGGGCCATTACCCCATTGTTGTCACATTGTCTAGTTTATAACTTGTAGGGTTTCCCTCTCCAAGGCCTGCTAGATTTTGCAGTGTTAATTTTTGTAGCATCGCCAAATTGGCCTCCTAAATCAACCCAATAAAATAGTAAATATGGAAAATAAAAATTATTGTTTTTGGCCTTCATATAGGCCCCAAGAGTCAAGTCAGCCCACCTTGTGAATGGGTGTGACCGTTGGTCAGAACCAATCTAGTTTAACCACTATAAATAGATCATTTGTAATGAACAGAATTTTTATACTAGTTAAGTAATCAAAAATAATTGAAATATAAAGTCATCCATCGACGATAAGGATATATATATATATATTTTATGTATGAATGAAAATATGATATGAGATGAGATTGTTACAAATGAGGGCCCGCTTATATAACTAGGAAGGTGCCACTTCATGAATAGTCATGTCTTTAGAGGCATGCCTCTTTTATACTAATCACTAATTAATCATTATTATGATTGTTATTATTGTTATATTTATTTTATTTTTATATAAATTATATTCATAAGCATTGTCTCCCTCTTCAAAAAAGCTTTGTCCTCAAATTTTATTGCTAAAAAAGCATGTCATATGTTTCTTTGTTTTGTAATGTATTCAGGACTTTCAAAAATCTTCGAGTTTTCATCTTTGATGATACAAGGTGATAAGATCCTCTGAGTGATAAATAAAATTGTCAAACTGAGAAGGGATCTGACCATCCTAAATCAATCTTTTGTGGAGCTTTGCAATTACTTGATAGTTGAGATAAATTGTTATCGTAAGACTAGATTGTGTTGACATCATTTTTCTTCGGAACATAAGCTTCTTGTTTCTATTCTGAGTGATACAAATACGCAGACTGATTGAGATGTTTTCTCTTGTGGTTCAGATGTGATTTGACTTTCCCTTATCATGTGTGTCGCAATTTCCTGATTTACTTCAAGTACTGATGTTGTTGAATTGGTTACAAAATCTTCACTTGGAATTTTCATCGCCTAAATGGCAACATCTATATATGTTTTTACCTCAACTGGTTTGTCATCTTCTTGAGTTGTGATATTCACTGGATTGGTATTCGTTCCTTTTTCTACAATTTGGACTTTTACGTCTGAAGACTTCAATATTTCTTTCGTGATCTAAGTCACATGACACAAAAACACAAAGGACACATAAATACGAGTATTTGACACAAGACACAACAACCCCAGAAACAGGAGATGAGGGACACATATTATACACACACACACATATATATATTAAAAATATATACTTAAATATAGTGCCTAATCCATATTTTTTCGAAATTACAATACTTGTAGAGATGAATCATGATGATATCATTTAGTATTTAGTAGGAAGATATGCATTCATCTAGAAGAAAACATATCTTTTGGTTGACAAGCTCTAACAATTAGTAGCTTATTATTCCCATAGTCAACTATCAATAATCTACTCTCTTGACCTATTGCCTTATAAACAACTATTAATAATCTACTCTCTTTTATTTGTTGCTGTATGATGACATCATGTTGGTTGAGATTATTTTCGTTGTTCTTTTCATATATCAATTTGCTTGTTTTTCTAAAAACGATAATAATGGGACACTAAACAATGCTCCCAATTTTACAAGTAGCAAAATCTAGAAAAATACTATCGTCTCCCTATTTCAGGTAAGAGAGTGAAAACAATTTCGTGAAATGAGTATATAGAAGTACATCAATAGCATAATGGATAGATAGTTGAATGGTGAATTTGTTAGATACAAGTAGATTCATCACATGATGTATGGTGATTCTTTTGAAATTGATCTCTTGGTTTCTTCTTATGCAGCGATTTAAAATTAGAGATTCAATTTTCATGAGGATATACAAATCACAAACAGGTAATATTCTAAACAATTATCACTCATGTGGAGTCCAAATGGATCTTCCATAGAGTCACTATGGAGAAACCACTGATTTATCCCACTTCTTAATTTTTGAAGAACTCAAGAGTGCTTTACATCTACAAACACATATGTAGATACGCATTCAGACATATACTTATGCATATGTATTCAGATGTGAACACAAAATTTATATGTATGCTACAATATAAGTAAAACAAAGACAAATGATGACATCGACAAAATCATGTACATTGAACCTTTATATTAAAATAACTTATAAAAAATAATAAAGTAAATACAAAACCGTATCAAATTCTATTACAAAATAATGATCCAAGACATGACATCGAACAACTCAGTGAGGTTGGAAAGTAAGAGTATGACATGGACTTGACAAGAAGTCGGCAAAAATATGGTCGATCTCATTATCATTCGGTGGAATTCCTCACATTGCACAGCAAATTTGATTTCTGCGACGAACAATGACAAAAAAAAACCCACAAATAAACCATGTCACGGTTTTAAATGTCACTTTACTTGAGACACATGTCCTAAGAGCCAAAAATCTTAGGGCACATTTTTGCCACGTCCAAAACACGTGACTTGATTGACGGAGACAAAAAATGTTTACGACGCGTTTTAAGGCACGTTCGTGTCCACCAGGTGAAAATATAGAACAGGGGACCCTGAGGGGTATGTCCTGTGACTTAAGTTCATGATAAGTTCTTATAATTTATTTTTCAGTGATTTCTTATCATTTTTAAGTTTCTTAATCTAAGTAAGCAAATTTTGGTTATGATTTTTTAAACGTGAAAGTTCTTCAGCGTCCAATTCAACCTCATTTTGACGCTCAAGTTTCTCATTTTTTAAATCTCTAATTTGTTCTACTAACTTTTGATTATGGATTTTTAAGCGCAAATTTTCTTCTTTCTCTAATAGACCCTTGTTGAGTTTTTCTTGGAACATTCCTTGCTCTAATTTGTGTTTCGCAATTTTACATTTTCTGACTTGTGCAAGTAGTTTCTGACTATGATCCTTCAAACCTAAATCTTCTTCGTTTTTGTTGGATATGACTTATTCAAGCTCCTTTTGCTTGTTCGATATTGTTTTTTGATTATCTTGAAGCATTAGTTTCGATAAATCCTTAAAGTCTTCTAATGAACGCATTATCAATTATGACTTCATTGTCATGTCTCAGAATGTGGTCATTTTTTCCACACAAGGAAACATCAAAATGTTTTTCTCTATGTTTAACATGAATACCTAATTCTTTAAAACAAGGTCGACCAAGGACTATGTTAATCTCTTTGTTAAACATAGTTACGACACTGAATTGTGGTATGTACTCATAATGATCGACTGTCACTTGTAAATCATTAATTTCATACCAAAAAAATCTATTTTTTCACCTATATTTGGCTCCGAAATTAATAGTTAATTCGCCAGATTGACATTTATGTAATTTTCCTCGTCACTTGTGTTGATAACGATATTAATCATTTTCCCTTGGATACTCCCTTTTAATGCAGTTAATTTGTGATCTGTAGTTGAAAGACCCTTATAGGAAAATCTTCATTTCAAGATTAGAATTCGTTCTTTTTTCTTCAATGATTGACTTTATTTTGTGTTCTTCAATAGTTTTGTCAATGATACTTTGACCAAGGAGTTTATATATTCTTTGTATGAAAGACCCACTTCTTCAATATATTTTTAATATATAATTTGCGATAAATAATACCTTAATTTCAAAAATTCTTCAATAACCTTTGTTTTTATTACTTTTTCTCTTTTTAGTTTCTTTTATAGTTCCACTAAATTAATACTTTAGTAAAATTTCAAAAATAACTCTTTTAATATTCCACTAACTCGCAATTAAAGTACTTTGTGAGTGTTGATTTATAATATTTCCCTTGTACTTTTGCTTTGAATTTTATATAAGGACTTAAATGACTTTGGAAATTTTTATAATTCTTTTCAATCGGGCTATACTCAATTTTTATGACATTACCATGTATAGTTTAATATTATATTACTCAATAATAATATTATTATATTATATTAAATATAATAATAAACCTTATATTAGTCACCTTTTTAATAAGCTTTCTATCCTTTTGTACTATATATGAAGAATCGTGACTATACTAGAACGAAATAGTGGTATGGCTTTGAGAAATGAGAAGTCGACAGTTAGAAGGGCAATCTATTAGCTTCAATGGTGACAAAAGTGTTAAAATTGGCAACTAGGGCCAAGCTGATATTTTTCTTGGATCCCTCTCATCGAGAAGTGTAGGATTGATCTAAAGATCATCCGACTCCAATAAGTATTCATAGAGTTATGAATTTATTTGTGTTATAAGACAATTCGTCAAGGTCGGCTAGCAACCAAATAAACCCCACATGTGCTCAACGTTTTAGTATAAAAGGAGATGACTTGAGAGTCATTTCTCACACACTTCTCTCTTGATTTCTCTCCACTCACTTTGGGTTTTAGTGGAAGAGAAATCTAGGAGAGGAAGCCCTAGACGTTGAAGGAAAGAAGCCTAAGCATGGAGACCATAACGCAGTCTTAGCACCCTGGCCTATGACAGTTCTACACACAACCTAGAGGACGCGGTCATGAAGGGATGCCCTAATCATACAATGTCCTAAACATACCAAGGGTGCCCTAGACACGGGCCTAATGCCACTGAAAAAGGAGTATTGTTTTAAGGGTTAAAACAAGGCACCGAGCTACTGGAGGTCGAGGTTACTTGCTGGGTAGGCCGAGTTGGAGACCTCTATTACAAATTTGTTTGGGCACTGTTTTGTGGATAGGATACTTGTATGGTGTTGGCCATAAGCTACAGAAGTACTGTGTGCTAGACCGTAGGCCATAACATCACAATTAGGGCCTGCGTAGGGTGAATTGAGGGCTCAAATATGCTCTGAACAGCAGCGTGCTAGGGGAGATGTCTCATGAAGGTGTCACACAGTTTTCCTGAGGGTTGTTCAAGGACTTGTGTGAGGAGTTTAGGGCTTCCCTAGTGCCCTAACCAGAACAGCCATGAATAGCTGTATACAAACATATTTGGAGCAACATTTGTATGGTGTGTTGGCAGCTTGACACATGGGACAGCAAGGTCACTTGGTGGAGAAAGCAACAGTACAACAAGCAATGACATGGTGCAGCAAGGCTACAAAGGGACAGCAACAATAGCATAGTGTTGCAAACTCATTAGGACAGCAGCAAGGTATAGCATGCCAAATGGGACAGCTAGGCAATGGTGCTTGTTGGAGCATAGCAAATGGGATAGCAGTATGCCACATGGGACATCAGTGGCTAGCATGGTGCAGCGATGGCACATGGGACAGTTGTGGCAGCATGGTGCAATAATGACACGTGGGACAGCAGTGGCAACATAAGGTGCAGTAGTATGATGTGTGCAACATGGTTATGAGGTCTAGCATAGTGATGATGAGGGCAGCATGGTGCAGCATGATGATGAGGAGCAGCACAATGATAGGTGTAGCATGGTGATGGAGCCACCTGGGAGAATCAGTTGAAGCAGCTTGTCTTCAACTGAGTCCAACCACCTCATGTATCATCTACTTAGAGATGATCTACGCTCTTATTTAGATAAGTCAAAGTGTTGACTTCTATTGTATATGTATTATCTCTATCTCTCTCTCTCTGCTGAAATATTGAAGAACATATAAGAAGAATTGATCAAGGGTTTCCCCACATTGGGGTTTGTCCCTGGCTAGCACCACATCTTGTGTCCTCTTGTCTTGGCTCGTCTTCTGCGATCTATGTTTATGTTCTATCTGCAATTTACTTTAATGTTGATGTGATTGCTAATCTAGAAAAGATAGTGAGCTAACTGTGCAAATTGAAATAAATTGCTCTAAGCATAGAACATACCTAAAATTTAACATGGTATCAGAGGTGAGGTGAAGACAAAGCCCAAGCAAGAGTGAAAGAGCAATCACCGAAGACAGTTTGGAAACGACAATAGGATCAGTGGATTCCTCATCCCTCTTCAAATTCACCAAGGGTGAAGTCGAAGCAGAGAACATTATGGCACAGCGGAAGCTTCTGATGACCTAAAGATCACTTCAATGGGAAGTCTGGATCTAAAGGTGGATGGAAAGGCAGATGCCTTGGGTGTAATAAGTTCGGCCATTATGCGAAGGAGTGCCTGAGGTAGGGACACATCACTTGATGATGATAACAATCATTCCAGGGACATCTTCGATGATCAAAGGAATGACAGGTAATACAGGTCAGCAAGAAGACAGCCGACTCTTCAAAGAAAGCAAGGAACCCTAAGTATGAAGAATCAAATGTTGTTTCTGATAAGATAAAGAAGCGTTATCTTGTATTGGCCCTCTCCTTCAGACTCTTTGGGAATCTAGCTTATTGATTGTAGTGCTTCAAGGCACTTCAACAGATAGAAGGGTGCTCTCTCTAATTTGGTAGAGATGGAAACAATCATGGGATTATACTTGGAGTCGATGCCACCTATCCCGGAAAGGTGTAGGGAATGTTACCCCTCAATTGAATGAGGGTAACTTGATTCATTTACAGAATCTCTATTATGTACCTAATCTCAAGAAGAACCTAGTATCCATTTCGGAAATGGAAGTCAAAGGTTTCAGGGTGGCATTCATTAATGGAAAGGTACGTGTTTGAAAATAGAATTTTCAAAGATGCTTTTACTCATGGGTTCAGGGTTGGCAATTTGTATCAAGTTGCAGGATGGTCCATTAGGGATCATGTCAATTGACATATCTCATCTATAGCACCGGAGGTCTACTTATTATAGGACCCTACCCGATGTGAGTCAGATGGTGACTGGGATGCCTGAATTCAAAAAGAGCATGAAGGTACATGTCTGAGATGTACCAAAGGGAAATCTTACAAGGGGACCATTCCGCTCATGTAGCAGGTTCACAGGTCTGGAACAACCCGAGGGGTTTGAGATTCATGATCGGGAATCTCATGTAAGCAGGTGGAAGAAAGCCCTCTATGGCTTGAAGCAAAACACCCCAGGCATAGTATGAGAGGATTGATAGCTTATTGATAGCTATTTGATGAAGCTGAGATTCACTAGGAGTGAAGCCGATCCAAACCTTTGCTTGAAGGTTGTGGATGATAGACCTCTCATATCGGCACCTTCTGAGGACGACCTCTTTCTGACAAGTGCAGACCCTCTCAGTTACAAAAATAAGAGGGAGTTGGATTCCAGATTTAGAATGGTGAACTGCAAGCCCGTGACTACCTCGATGGAGCTTAACTTTCAGAAGTTATGTGGTGGTGATACCGGACCTAATTTGGGAAATGCCTCTGACTTTCATAAACTCATTCGCATTGAAGTTCTTGGTGAACTTTTGTCCAGATATATGTTTTTCATTTAGCATGTTGGGCTCATACTTGGTTAAGCCTCACTGGATTGGTGCCAAGAATTTTCTGAGATATCTTCAGGGCACAATCTCTCATGGATTGAGATACACTGCCAGAAATGTGAAGCTGCATGCTTATTCAAATGTTGACTGGGCAGGCCGTGTGGAGGATCGCAAGAGCACTTATGAGTGTTGGTTCTCTTTGGGTTCTGCTACGATATCCTGGACGAGCAGGAAGTAGAAGACAGTTGCTTTGAGCACCGCTGAGACCGAATACATAGCTACAAGTATGACCTCGTGTGAAGCTACCTGGTTGTGGAAGCTCTTCAGTGAGCTGTTTGTACACATGATGGATACCACCGTGATCTTCTGTGTCAACCGGGGGCGGGATTCGATTGTTGAGGAATCCCATATTCTATAATTGCTCCAGCATATAGACATCAGATACTACCTTATCTAGGATATGGTACGTCGATGAGCAAGGAGGCTCCATCACATTGACATTGATGTACAGGTCGCAAACATTCCGTCTAAGCCCCAGGAAAGGTCAAATTTGTAACTTTCCCGAATGACTTGGAGTCGTTGAGAGACCCTCTTATGAGGGTCCTGCATGATGCATGCATTGAACTCTAGGAGCTCCGGGGGGCTTGAGGTACTTCTTGGAGCAACAAGCGACCATAGGGCAACTCACCCTCCCTTAATGGTGTGTTGTGTACAAGGTGAATGGTTCAACCTTCCCCTATGATACCCCATGGCAACTTACAGACAAGATGAGTGGTTCTCCTGTCAAGGCATCCTACCCATGCAGTCTAGGACTCATGGGAAGTACCTCTCATCTTACCAATGAGTAGGGAAATGGGGTTAGGGACCATAGTGGTACTATCGATGGACACATCGTTGTATCTACCGTACTCCCTATGCTAGGATGACCTCCATTGATCTGGGATCAATGAAACTAATCTGGTATCAGTATGAGGTTTGACACTCTCTTGTGATATTGATATGGGATCAATGAAACTGACTTCGGGTTAGTAAGAGTGACATAACTCACACTCTTTTGGAACTAATCTGGGATCAGTAAGAGTGGTATGACACACTCTCTTCATATGGAACTGACTTTGGGTCAGTAGAGAATGGTATGAGACATTCTCGATCAATTCCTCTTCTTCATGGCTCAGCAGAGCAGTGCAGGGCACTGATGGCGAGATAGTACAGTCGGACAAATGGATTAGCAGATGGAGTTCTCCCTAGTTGAGAGGGAGTGTTAAAATTGGCAACTAGGGCCAAACTCCATGTGGGTCATCTTATTTATGGCAGCTAATATTTTTCTTGGATCCCTCTCATTGAGAGGTGTAGGATTGATCTAAAGTTCATCCGATCCTGATAAGTATTCATAGAGTTATGAATTTATTTGTGTTATAAGACAATTCTTCAAGGTCGGCCAGCAACCAAATAAACCCCACATGGGCTCAACGTTTTAGTATAAAAGGAGATGACTTGAGAGTCATTTCTCACACACTTCTCTCTTGATTTCTCTCCACTCGCTTTGGGTTTTAGTGGAAGAGAAATCTAGGAGAGGAAGCCCTAGACGTTGAAGGAAAGAAGCCTAAGCATGGAGGCCATAACGCAGTCTTAGCACCCTAGCCTATGACATCTCTACGCACAACCTAGAGGACGCAGTGATGAAGGGATGCCCTAATCCTCCACGTTGTCCTAGCAATAGTCAAGATAAAGATATATGTTGTCCTAAACATAACAATGGTGCCCTAGCCACAGGCATATGGTGCCCTAGACGCAGGCCTAATGCGGTTGAAAAAGGAGGATTGTTTTAAGGGCTAAAACAAGGCATCGAGCTGCTGGAAGGAGGCCAAGGTTATTTGCTAGGTAGGCCGAGTTGGAGACCTCTATTACAAATCTGTTTGGGCACTGTTTTGTGGACAGGATACTTGTATGGTGTTGGTCGTAAGCTACAGAAGTACTATGTGCTAGGCCGCAGGACATAGCATCACAGTTAGGGATTGTGTAGGGTGAACTGAGTGCTCAAATATGCCCTGAACAACAGCATGCTAGGGGAGATGTCTCATGAAGGTGTGTCGTAGTTTTCCTGAGGGTTGTTCAAGCACTATGTGAGGATTTTAGGGTTGCCCTAGTGCCCTAACCAAAACAGCCACAGACAATTGTATACAAACATATTTGGAGCAGCATTTGTATGGTGTGTTGGCAACGTGACACATGGGACAGCAAGGTCACTTGGTGGAGAAAGCAATAGGACAACGATCAATGACATGGTGCAGCAAGGCTACAATGGGACAGCAACAATAGCATAGTTTTGGAAACTCAATTTATAATCAAATCAATTTGGATCTCAAGAGTTATTAGTCATATGTTTACAAGTGTGAAAGAGAAGAAGAAGTCTAAGGTTGGCCACAAAATTCTGGACTTAAGTTTGACCCGTTGACCAGCATTGACTTTGGCATTTTCTAGGCTGCCTTGACTTGGAATATGACTGGTTATTGAACCAAATAGTATGGGCATCTTTGACCAAAGGTTGACCAAATTTCTAAGCAAAAATCTAGACATTGACCAAACCTATTTGACCAATGCTGACCACAGGTCAACTATGGCAGTTTGACCAAATTTTTTGAGGAAGTTGAAGCAGCCGAAATTCAGCCTGTTGACCGGATTTGACTAAGCTAAATATAAATCGGATATTCTCTCTCATTTGACCAAGTTTGACTAGTATTAAATCAGATATTCTCTCTCATTTGACCAAGGCTTGATTCGGAACGCCTTAGTCTTTTCAAGTTTGTCATCGAGATTGGCATTGGTTTGCAATTCATCATTTCAAACTTCTTCAACATCTTGATCACATATTTTCCTTGACCTAGATAGCTCTCATCAAGTGCTTGCCAAACTTCCAGTCTTAAATAGTAGTGCATCAACCCTAGATCCTTCATGTCAAATTCTGTTGCTAGATGCTTCTTAAATTCTTCAATTAGACCTTCCACACTGTCAAGAGAAGATCATCCACATACAAAAGAATGATTACCGGCTCTCCCCTCACAACCTTAATATAAAGGTTCAGATCAACAAACTATTTTTGAAGCCTAATTTTTGTAGGTATGCATCCATCCTAGCATACCATGCCCTTAGTGCTTGCTTGAGGCCATATAATGCCTTCTTCAATCTAAAAACATATGGCTTTCTATCATTAACTTCAAATCCCAATGGTTGCTCTATATAGACTTCCTCATCAATTATGCCATTCAGGAATGTAGTCTTGACATCCATTTGGTGGATGTTCCATCCCATTGATGTTGCCAAAGAAACCAACGAATGAATAGTTGTATACCTTGTTGTTGGAGCAAATGTGTCTTCATAGTCGACGCCTCCCTGTTGAGAGAAGCCCCTAGCCACAAATCTTGCCTTATATTTATCAATACTTCCATTTGTTGCACGTTTGATCTTGTAGAGCCACTTGGAAGTTACCACAGATTTGTCTTCAAGTCTAGGTATGATCTCCCAACTCTATTCTTCATTATTGACTGATATTCTTCATTCATGGCATCCTTCCATTCTTGGTGATTGACAGCCTCCTCAAAAGTGGATGGCTCTGCTTCTATTAGTTTTGTCATGTAGGTTGCATACCCAGAATACCGTTTGGGCTTCTTGTTTTCCCTGAATGTACCTTTAGCTGCTCCATGACCTTCTGCATCTAGTAGTGTAGACTTCAACCAGATAGGTCTTTTTCTAATTTCGGGGATTACCACATGTTGTAGAGGTTCATAGGGACCTTCATCTTCATGGTTTGATTCTTCTTCTTCCCTAGTAACTTCTTCTTAGAATACCAAAAATTCTTCATCATCAAAGTCCATAGGGAGATCCTTTGATTTCTTGAATGCAATAATTTCATCAAATATCACATCTCGACTGACTTCTATTTGGTGTCCTTCCTTTATGTAGATCCTATAGGCCTTAGAAGAGTTGTTGTAGCCAACAAATGTTCCCTTCATGCCTGATGGATCCAATTTCTTTCTCTTGTCCTTAGGTATATGAATATAGACAGGACAACCAAAAATTCAGAGATGATCCACGGTTGGTTTCTTCCCAGTGAACACTTCTTCGGGAGTCTTGTTATCTAGTGACCTGTGGGGACTTCGATTTTGTATGTATACAGTTGTCTTTGTAGCTTCACCTCACAGAAACTTCAGTAAATCTTGATCATGTAGCATAGCTTTTTTACACATTCTTCAATGGATCGATTCTTTCGTTCTGCAACTCCATTTTGTGTAGGATTATATGGGACTATCCGCTCCCTCTTAATCCCAGACACCTTACAAAAGGTTGTGATTTCCTTGGATGTGTATTCTCCTCCATTATCAGATCTTAATATCTTGATTCTTCTTTCTGTAAGGTTCTCTACTTCAGCTTTGAATTTTTGAAATTTGGTAAATACTTCATCCTTTGATTTCATTAAGTAAACCCAAGTTTTCCTTGAATGGTCATCTATAAATGTGACATATTATAGATGACCTCTAATTGATTTAGGAGTCATAGGACCACAAATATCGGAATGAATAAGATCCAAGATTTCTTTTGACCTTGAAGCACTGCTTCCAAATGGTCTCTTGGTGTTCTTACCGAATTCACATCCCTTGCATACTCCTTTGTGATCTTCTTTCAGTTCGAGGATTCCATCTACTATTGAATTAAGGGTTAAAAGGATTTTGAAATGGAGATGACCGAATCTTCTATGCCAAAGTTCACATGGGCTGATTTCAATGTGAACTAAAGCTTGAGCAAGGGGAGTTAGCAACCTGTAAAGTCTTCCTTCACGAATCCCAATCATTCTAGCACTTTCTATGCTTGAGTTTTTACCCCATACTACAACATTTCCATCAATGAAAGCCACTCTATCACCTTGATCTTCTAGACTTGAAATAGAAAGTAAATTCTGATGCAAACATGGAACAAATAGGATGTTGTTGAGATCAATATTTTCTCCATTTTCCAGCTATAGCAAGGTTGATCCAATTCCTCTCACAGGGTAGCTCTTATTATTACCAAGCTTTATGGAGTAAGAGGACTTTCCTTTTCACAATGTTTTTAGTTGCTTGTGATGACCAGGCATGTGTCTTAATGCTCCACTATGGATCACCCAAATGCTCTCATCTTGAAATGTTCCAATGAGTGCTGAGAAGAGTCCTTCGTCCTTTGTCTTGATCACTTCCTTCTTTGAAGTACATAGGAGATTCCATACTTCTTTGATACCCTTCTTGACATGACTTGCCATGTTGACTTGGTCTTGAAGGGTATTTTGACACTTTTAAGGACAAAAATAATTTTCTTTACAAGTTACAATGTGCCCGCTGGGGTCTTCAACTTATAACAATGACTCTTTTGACTTCTTGACCTAGGACAAACCCTAGAAGCACTCAATGGGTGCTTGATCTATAAAATAAAAGACCTTGAGCATAAAACCCATGCTCCAAAAAATAATAAAAATAATTTTTCTTTCATTTTACAATATACAAGAATCAAAAGTACATTTCATATTTATGAAGATGGAACCTAGTTACACATTTTTTAACACTTAGAAGAAAAGTTGGCTGGGATTTCCCTAAGGTTGGGTTTTCCTAGGGTAATCTTGTGTCTCTTTTTAAAAAGACAAGAGACACAAGACAAACAGTATCAAAGCATGCTTTTTAAAAATGGTATCATGGCTATCAATCTAATCTCCTTGCCTTTTGAGAGTGCTGCATCTTTGGTGTAATAGTCTTTTGTTCCTTTTAGGTTTTGAAGGCATCCATAGGAGGTTCTTCTACATTTTGGAGAGGGTTCATCTCATAAAGCTTTGGCAAAGCTTCAAGGTTTCGACACCAAATTTTACAATGCTTCAAGGGTTTTCGACTCTTTATATTGCATCATCACTTTATGGTCAATGGTTTCTCTTTCTTTTGGTTTAGCATAACTTCCACTGAAAAAAATGCATTGCCTTCAACAGAGATTGAAGAACCAGAGTTTAAAATTTCACACAATTTGGCATTTCTATGTGGCTGAAATTGTATCCTGAAGCCAAACTGAGAAAATATGGACAAACCATGGCTAAGATTGAGGCTGATGCTATGATTGGATTCTACACAAAAATTGTTTGGCATCCCTATTTTGCATTTTCCAGCCACAATTGTTTTGGCCTTCAAATTTCAGTTTAATGTTTCTTACTATTTTTTGAAATTTCCATTTTCAGAAAATGTATATTTCTAGAAACCTTGTTTTCAGAAACTTTTATTTCCAAAAAGTTCAAAAATATTTGTGGGAGTGTACCTATTTTGCATTTTTGCAGCCTCAATCATTTTGCCTTCAAATTTCAGTCTAATATTTCATACTATTTTTGGAAATTTACATTTTCAGAAATTTATATTTCCAGATTCTAGAAACTTTCTGTTTCCAGAAATTTTTGTTTTCAATATATCTGTTTTCAAAAATTTATATTTCTGGAAAACTTTTTTGGGCAATAAACTTCGAAGGGCTAATCACCATTGAGATTATGATATTATCTAATAACAACAGCAGTAACACAGCACTAGAATGCTAGACAGAGAAAGCACAACAGCAGTTTGAGAAAAGCAGCCATAACCATAAGTGTACCAGAGAGAGATTACACCATAAACAAAGCACTGTAATATCCAAGAGAACACAATATAGATAAGTTGCCCTTAGATTTATGATTAAACATGAATTACTTTAATGAATAATATAAATGACTGGCACAGTTTTAGAATAAACACCATCCAAGAGGTAAGGGCACAAGCCCCAAGGAAGCTTGATTAGGTCAGGCTTAGCCTAAAATAACCAAAAAGCACAATAACATAGTGTTACACAAAGCTAGGCACATGGCCATAATAAATACAATAAGATCGACTTGTGGCCTATAGTAAAGATTAAGCCAATAACTTTGTCATATGATACCATAGATTCTTAGTGAAAATGGGATTCGGCAGATGTTCAAATAATTATGCAGAACTCTTGGCCATTCGCAATCTAATGCATTTCTCTTTGGATCATCAGTATACAAATCTCAATATTTTCGGGGACTCAATGACTGTTGTAAATTGGATCAATAATGCTACTATATGTCATACTCACACACTCAGCAATATATTATATGATGCACATACTCTCAAGGCAGCATTTAATCATTTCTCCTGTCTCCACATATACAGGGAACATAACAGCGAGGCTGACAAATTATCCAAGGAGGCCGCGATACTACCCAGAGGAGAATGGCTAATAGTGGAGCTGCAGGGGTCTGAAGAATACAGATATTACCACAGGCCGTACATAGATCAGAGAGAACAGCGGGACAACAGTCCCGGTATCCGGCAGTAATATAGTTTATTGTCATTGTTGATAACTGTTCATAGATATGGATATCATATTTTTGCAAACAGATCCTGCGTGATCTTGAATAGGCAATTAGCCAGACTTATATGTGACTTAACTCTTTCTTTTGTTTATACTCATGATAGAACACCCTGCGTGGTGGATTTTGTATGAACAATACAGCATATGCAACCTGCATCTACAATATGTAATTTTCTTAATATAATGAAAATTACGGATTTTTCCAGTGGAAAAAAACTTTGTCATATGATGTCTGCTTGAGGTGAAGAGGCATAAGGCAAACATTTGAATAATACAAGTGATGGGCAGCATACTTAGAGTATATGCACCATCCAAGAGATAGAGTGCAAAACCCAAGTAAGTTTGACTAGGTTAGCTTTAGCCTAAAATAGCAAAAAATGGAAAATAAAAACGTTACAAAAAGATAGGCACGTTGCCATAAAAAATACAATAAGATCAGTTCATGGACTCTACTGAAGACAAAACCAATAAGTTTAACAATAACTTTGTCATCCAATGTCTAATTGAGGTGATTTTTCTTTATCAGTTTTTTGGGTTTCCTCGCAGTGAATTTAGAAGTTGTAAACGTATTGAATTGGATGGTTCTAAATATTAAATTTGAAAAAGAAAGATGATTAATGTGCTCAAGGGCAAAATTTGTAGCAGTTAGTCAATGGTGACATCTAAAGGCCTACAAATGCTAAAGAATTAGTCATTTTGGAAGAACTGCTTGAAAAAGCCAAAGGCCTTACTTTACACAAATATGCACTATTTCCTTGGGTTGGAGGTATGTCAAGGTGATGGGGAAATCTTCTTGGGGTAGGGAAAGTACACTACAGAGATTCTCAAGAGGTTTCGTATGCAAGATTGCAAGCCCATGACCACGCCTCTAGTCACAAACTGGAGAAAGGTGGACGCTAGTAGAGCAGAGCGAGTAGATGCCATGTTGTATAGGCAGCTCATTGGGTCATTGATGTACTTAGTTAACACACAGCCTAACATATGTTTTGCAGTGAACCAGTTGAGCCAGTTCATGATGAAGCCTACCAGAGTTCACTGGGTTGCTACCAAGCATGCCTTGAGGTATCTCAAAGGCATGGTAGATTATAGGTTATGGTACAGATAGGTTGATGGAGTGAGGCTTGAGGGCTTCACAAATGCAGATTGGGCAAGGAACTCCACAGATCGAAAGAGTACTTTGAGTTGCATCTTCAACATTGGGTCAGCAGTGGTTTGCTGGAAACAAGAAGCAAAGATCAGTTGCTCTCAGTTCAGCAAAAGCTGAATACATGGTTGTCTGCTTGGTAGCATGTGAAGCCTCAAGATGAGGAAGTTGCTTGTGGATCTTTTCAGGCAGGGGTTGGAGCCCACTATGATTTACTATGACAATCAGAGTTGAATTAAGCTCTCTGAGAATCCACTATGATTTACTATGACAATCAGAGTTGAATTAAGCTCTCTGAGAATCCAGTTTTTCATGACCACTCCAAGCAAATCGAGATCAAATACCACCATCTCAGGGACTATGTGCAGAAAGGGATAGTGAAGCTACTGTACATTTCCATGGATAAGCAAGTTGCAGATATCTTGACGAAGGCCTTAGTCAAAGGAAAGTTTGTGTTTATCAAAGATAAGTTGGGAGTTGTACAAAATCCCTTCTTTGCTAAGAGGGAGTGTTGAAAATGTAGCGAAGGAAGGTCTTCTATCTTGTGCCCTAAAGACCTCAAATTGTCTCTCTAGCATGAATGTGAATTCATGAGATAGACTTCAGTATGATGAGTTGATTTTTAGTTCGCTGGAATGGTCATCAATAGATTGCATGCGTAGTGTTGGAGCTTTAGTTTGTTGGAGTCTTCTTCAGTTAGACTACAGAATGAGGGGGCAGAGACAAGTCCAGTTAGGATGAATTAAGACTGCAGAGACAAGTTCAGTTAGGATGAGTTAAGACTTTAGAGACAAGTGAAGAGAGGACGAGTTAAGTCCTCAGTTAACTCGGTTCACAACTAGAGGAAATCAAGAAGCAACTCAAGCTAGTTAACTGAGAGCTAGTCCAAGTGTATTAGGACTTGCTCTAGTAAACTGGAAAAATGAACTTGTTGCACTTGTGTGAACAAAAATTCGAACTTGGCCTCCTTGCATGAATCAAAGATCTATTAAGGCAAGAGAACGAACACACAGATTGATGATTCTTTATCGTTGGCAAAGCACATTGGTTGAGTGAAGATAAGAATTCGAAGAGCAGAAGCCAAGCCTAGATTCAGCTGGAAACAATTGTGTATGCAAGCTAAGATCAAAAGGCAGGGCCGGGAGCATCTTCTCAACGCCGAGAGTAGTGATCCAGGAGTAGGACAGAAGCAACTATGGAGCCGAGATTAACTTCTCAAAGGTTGTTTGTTGGTTGCAGTAGTAGCATATTGAATTTGTAAAAGATCTATTTGCTCAAAAAACAATCAATAAAAATACCACATCAAAGAAAGCAGGTTTTCCCATTTGGGTTTCCTGAGTAAAACACTGGTGTCAAATTTACCTGTGTGCATGTGTTTTTATCTCAAGTATTTTCCATTGCATGTTGAATGTTAAGAAACTTTGTATCTTGGTGAAAGTTAAACTTGGTTTCAGTTTTCAATTGATTTGATTTTTTAGTAAATTCATCTGTGTAGTTGCAGAGTTTCAAGAAAATTAATATGCTTCCCCTGCACATTGTAGGAAGTTTACCACTATAAATCCTAGTGCTCTAGTATCTTGTATTTTCTTCTCTTATCATTGATTAGACATTTATTGATTGAGGTTGTATGTGTTGGAAATTGTAACTAGGTTCAATCTTCATAACGACCTATTTTGTAATCATGACATTTATATTCTTTATAAAGAAAGAAAAAAAATATGTATTTTATTTTGGAGTATGGGTTTCATACTTAAGTCTAAGTCAAAGCATGTTCTTTGTGCTTCTAGGTCTTTCTAGGACAACGAAGAAATTATGTCATGTGTCATAGTCCCATTTGGACTCACTATAACAAAAAAATACATATATTTTGTCAAGAAAAAGCCATGTATTTCTCCAAGACCAAGTTGGTTTAAAAGGAAGGCTATTCGACCCCTCAAGGAGGCTATGAATACAAGGAGATCAACCTCATTTGTGACACTCATCCAAGACAAATTCAATCTACAATAGCGAAGGAGACGAAGAGCTAGAAGGACGAGGAAAGGAAGGAAGAATTAAAGTTTCTTGGGCTAAATCTCTTTGTCCACACATGCGAAGTTAGGGTTTCTGTGAAGTCGTAGTTGCAGAAGGTCAAGATTGTAGGGCTGAAATTCTGGGAAGAAGTTGCAATAGGTCGAAGTTTGGAAGTTGCCTTGAAGAAGACTTTGCAGAGGGGCTGACTTGGTGCTTGGGAGACTATTGGGCCTTGCTCTTTGGGTCTTGGAAGTCTCTTTGTAAGAAAATTCTATAAGAAGAGAAGCATTTTTTGGGTTTTACCCTAGCTTGGAGCCTATATCTTATGTACTCGGTCTTCTTGTGATCTTCATTGTTTTGGTAATTGATTGATGAAAAAAATCTAATAAAGTAATAAAAGACCAACACACATCACAAGTAATTATCAAGTTAAGGAAAATCTCTATAATCTCTAAAGTCTCATGATTTTCCAAGAGTGCTTTCTTTCCTCCCATGATCTAAGAGCATTTTTTTCTAACATGGGATGCAACCATGTTTTTCTAGCAAGTCCCACATCCAATTATCAAGTTACATATACACTATTAAACCCTAAAATATTTTCTTCTTTCTTCCTTTACCACATACTTGTTCCATGCAATACCATTGGAACTTGGGTTCCCTTTTAATCTAGTTGTGATTGTAATTTGTAACCAATCTCAAGATGATGTTTATTCACCCATTCCAATTCAACTGAAAGAATAGAATTAACTATTAAGAGACTTGAGTTTGATTCATAATTTCAATTTTGCTCACAAATCAAAAATTTTGTCCGCTTCAACTCAAATCAATCTATGTATTGTTACATTTCTTTCTTTTACAAAAGGATAACCCAGATCACTTCATGAGACTATCTACAATTTTAACATAAGGCTATCACCAAAAATAAGAGATGGAAAACAAATCAAGCAATGGCAATGAACCAAAAAATGGGATCCATAACGTTTTAAGGTAAGAAATAGATCCCTCACACTACTCATGTAGGAGATAAGTTTGTGAATCCAAACCCATTCAAGACTTAAAGGTAGTTCACCATATATAATGTATTTATGTTAAGAATCAAATTATGTTCACATTAGAGAATTGGGTCTAGCTTGAGTGGTAGAGACATGTTATCCTCCCACCCAAATCGTAATATACCTAACCATCTAATTAAGCTGGCATCAACATTTTTACATGGAATTGATCGGCAAAGAAAACTCAGCGATAGAACATACAA
This sequence comes from Pinus tabuliformis, assembly GCA_031772625.1. Lineage (NCBI taxonomy): Eukaryota > Viridiplantae > Streptophyta > Pinopsida > Pinales > Pinaceae > Pinus > Pinus tabuliformis. The sequence continues at coordinate 863,219,367 of CM062816.1, forward strand.
TGCCCACAACAAATTAATCCAATACCCATGACTCATGAGTATGCGCAGCCATATCAACATATAAAACATGTTTTCTGCTTATACATTAAATAATAACAGTTGATACATGGAAATTATAGCAGTATGTATAATCAACCCTTCACCAAAAGGGTAATAACATATCCTTTATGATTCTGGCCTCTTCTCGAGTACCCTTAAGGCCATTTACTATGAAAATTCCTAGGTCTAACAATCTCAAGAATCCTACTGCAACCAACTAAATCTACTTCACCTATATTGTAAATAACATTACAAGCTTATTTCAGATTTCTTCTTGAAACATTGAAGTAAATTACTAAAGCAGCCTACACCAAATTAATTATGATTCTGAAACACGGAAACTAAGCAAAGGAAAATAGAAACACATAGGACACTGTTATTTTTGGACAAATGTCCCCGGAAAAACCCAATGCGGGAAAACCGGTGCAACAGCTCTAAGCGTTTATTATTATTAAGCAGTAGCAAATTCTGAATACAGGGTTATTCAGTTACAAAGAGAAATACTGGCAGAAAGACTTGTGAGGTTACCTCACACTATCACTGGAATCCTGGTTGATCCAGCCCCAAATTAACTGTATGTCGTCTTTTCTTGTTGCCTCTGCGCAGTGTCTGCATCAACCCAGCGTCAAGCTCTCTGGGTGTTGCATCACTTCTCTAGTTGGTCGATCTACTGCCCAGGAGATCCGATTTCTGCCTCCCGATCTCACACCTTGGCTCCCAGCTTCTAAAAATCGAACTCCTCTACAAATTTTGGACTCCTCTCTGGCATCTACGCTGCCTCTGCATGGCTCTGCATCAACCCCTCTGGCTCAGCGCTGCCACTACTGGATTACCTTCTGCCTCTCTTTGTTGATGATTCTCCGGCTGAGAAAAATCACTCTCTCTGGAAGCTATCCTTGTCCCTTTGCTGCAAGAAATCTCCTCAATCAATTTTCCTCCTGAGAACTTCTCACTTTAGAAAATCGATTTTCTCAATCTCTCTGTGTGTTTTCCAAATGACCCTCAAGCCCCTTCTTATATCTTCCTGTTGGACAACCAATGGCATAGGCATAAATTAAATCATAATCAAAGGCTCAGATCGTTTTGGCTTGATCTGTGGCTTTTTCTAGAAGTTTCACCCCTGATTAGATTAGTACCCATTAATATTTTAATTTTCCTAAGTTTAGACTTAAGAACCCCATTAAAAATATTAATTATTTTAATAATTAGGGTTCTTTGGAATACATGTGCCCAAGTCTCCCTGCAAAATTTGAGGCGTAAATCACATCCAATGCTACCCCAAATCAACATTCCCTCTTAGCGAGGAATGTGCTCTAGCAATACATTGCTACTGCATACTGCTCTGACTCTGAAGCATCGTCCTCTACGCTGCTTATGTCTGACATGTTGTCCACCAATTACTGCGTTGCTGCTGCTACTTTATTGTTGCCTTTGACAATGTCACTGCCAATGGTACATCTGTATTGCAGCTCCCTCTCAAATGTTGCATCTACTATGTTGCTAGCACTGCCACTGCTAACACTGCATCCATACTGCAAATCAATCGCTGAGAGAAGCAACTGAAAACACTTAAAAACTGGACAAGTATCCAGTGGATACACCTCGATACTGAAATATTGACTGCTGCTAGTCCCGCGCTGTCTTCTAAAGCCATTATGTTGTTGAAGCTCTGCACTATGCCTCCTCACATTGTTGCCTCTCTGCTCTGTGTTGCTCACATTCTGGCGCAACTAACTATTGCACTTGTCGAATCAACACTCCATGGCACCAACTAAAAACTCCTCCATCCCGCTACCACTGATCATGGGCTCCCGTAGAAAGGCGATGATCCAAGAGGTGGGCTCCTCAAGGGATCCTGCCCATCAGTAGCTCTATTGAACTACAGTTCTATATCAGCCCACCTCCCTCCTGGAGGTATCTTGGTTGTCATGGCGAACTCATCCTCCTATTCAATCTTTGCGGCTGCAACCTTAGGATCGTGCTTCTCATCCTTGTCCTTTTTCTTCAAAGGACACTGGGATGCATAGTGGCCCATCTTGCCACATCTGAAACATTTCACCTTGGAGACGTCCTTCTTTCGTCTCTGTTGCCCCTGCTGTCCCTTTGATGCAAGGGTTGCGTTATCCTCCTCCTCTACTTTGGGCTTCGACCCACTGCTGTTGCTGCTCCCATCAAGTTTGACCTTGAGCAGGTCTCTCCTCAGCTCTTCTTGTTTTAGAGCTGCCCACATCTCGTCCCAATTTGGCAATGCTACTCTTCCCAAGATACTCTAGACGAAGACTTGCATTCATCCGAGACGGAATTTAGAGCCAATCTAACTAACTCTGAATCCTAAGGTGTATGTCTCGCAGCTGACAGCTCATCACGGGTCTCCTTCAGTTTCATGAAGAATGGATCCACGCGTTCTCCCTTCTGCATCTGCGCAGATCTCAACTTTTGTTCCAAGTACATCTTCCGCTGCTCGAAAGATCCCTGATACAAAGTGGCCAAGGCATCCCACATCTCCTTAGCAGTTGCTCTACTAGCAACGTGGCACACCACGTGATCCTTGACTCCATCCAGGATCATCCTTTTGGCTTTTGACATCTCAGCCTTGTACTTCTTTAGCGGATCTGCATCTGCAAGTTCAGCTACCACATTATCAGCATACGTCTTGAGGGCATGCTCATATAGAAGGAAATACATTCTAGCCTTCTAGATGACGTAGTTGGACGCTCCGTCCAACTTGTCCTGATCTCTCAAGCCACTGGTTGCCGTATCCTCCGAAAAAAAGTCGAACAACTCCCTCTTTCACCCTACTGCGTATCTCCTAGGCTACCTTACGCACTCCCTGATGGAGCTGGTAAGTTGTTGCTCCTCTGCTGTCCAATAACTGAGAAATATTGATCTCCTCGGCAAGAAATCACTGCGTCCCTTCAACTTTGCATAGCTCCCTCTGCCTCAGCAAATTCTCGATCTGGCAGTCTTACCTCTTTGTCGGCTCACCCAGAGAGAGACACCCATGAAAATACAACCCTCCTAGCTAGAACTGTGCAATCCCTTAGGGGATTCAAACAGCTGCTTGCTGCAGCAAGTTGTCCCTTGCTTCAATGCTAGATCTGCTCTTCCTTGTTTCACATAAATAGCTTTGACACCATGTGAAAATTCCTAGGTCTAACAAATCAGGAATCCTACTATAACCAACTGAAACTACTTCACCTAGATTGTAAATAACATTACAAGCTTATTTCAGATTTCTTCTTGAAACATTGAAGTAAATAACTGAAGCAGCCTACACCAAATTAATTATGATTCTAAAACATAGAAACTGAGCAAAGGAAAATAGAAACACATAGGACATCGTTATTTTTGGACAAATGTCCCCAGAAAAACCCAATGCGGGAAAACTGGTGCAGCAACTCTGAGGGTTTATTATTATTAATCAGTAGCAAACTCTGAATACATCTCTGAAAACCTCACAGGGTTATTCAATTACAGAGAGAAATACTAGCAGAAATACTTGTGAGGTTACCTCACACTATCACTGGAAATCCTGGTTGATCTAGCCCCAAACTGACTACCCCCCAACTTTTCTTGCTGCCTCTATGTTGCCTCTGTGCAGTGTCTACATCAGCCCAGCGTCAAGCTCTCTGGGTGTTGCGCCACTTCTCTGGTTGGTTGATTTGTTGCCCACGAGATTCGATTTTTGCCTCCCGGCTTCAAAAAATCGAATTCCTTTGCAAATTTCAGACTCCTCATTGGCGTTTGCATCGCTCTGTGTCAACCCCTCTGGCTCAGCACTGCCACTACTAGATTACCTTATGCCTCTCTCTGCTGATGATTCTCCAGCTAATAAAAATCACTCTCTCCGGAAGCTATTCCTGGCCCCTCTGCAGCAAGAAATCTCCTCAATCGATTTTCCTCTTGAGAACTTCTCACTTCAGAAAATTGATTTTCTCGATCTCTCTGTGTGTTTTCCAAATGACCCTCAAGCCCCTTCTTATATCTTCCTGTTGGACAACCAACGGCCTAGATTAAATCATAATGAAAGACTCAGATCATTTTGGCTTGATCCCTCGCTTTTTCTAGAAGTTTCACCCCTGATTAGATTAATACCTTTTAATATTTTAATTTTCCTAAGTTTAGACTTAGGAACCCCATTAAAAATATTATCTATTTTAATAAAATCACTTCTGGGTGGAATTTCCCAAAACACCTTCTAGGTTCTTTGGAATACATATGCCCAAGCCTCCCTGCAAAATTTGAGGCTTAGAGCACAACATCCAATGCTACCCCAAATCAACATTTACAACAAGCTAACATAAAATTAAATTACATAAGAGAAACAGAATTATGCTCTCTCAATCACAAAATATGGCTATAACAGCCTCAAATCTGCATACCAATATATACCAGAGAACCAGGAATGCCCTCCCAAGCCAAAGCTAACTTCCAACCTTTTATCTTCAAGAATATAAGTACATATACAGTAGCAACAACAGAAGTGAACTTCAGCACATCAATAATAAAATCAATAATACTTAAACTCTCTGTTGCAATTAATCTCTCTAAAAAAGATGCCACCCTCAATCTAAGGTTATTAATCCACAAGTGCACAGATCTTTCTATGGCTAGCTCTAATTTCTCTTATAATAGTCCATTTCCCAGGTTCACAGTCAATATCTACACTTACAACAATCCCAATCCACAGCCCTCTTCCTAATCAGCCTCCACAACCCAAGGAATGGGATCCTCTTCTTTGCTCAACAGTCCCTCAAGCTATCCCACTTCCCTCCAAGGCTCCTACATATGCTAGCTAGGAAATCTCACTATTGGGATTCCAAGGATTATCAGTTGAAGCAAATTTCTCAATGACAACAGTTAACAGCCACAATTCTCACATGATTGAGGCTTCTCATCAATTTGAATGTGGTATACCCATGGCAGTTCAAATAAGGATAAGTCCCTCAATTCCTCAACCGAATGGTAGTTCACAGGGTGACTTGAGCTTCTAATAGTTCAACTCTCTGATAATTCAAAAAAGACGCAACATTCGAACTCTCCTCTTCAACCTTCAATCCCTAACAAGAGTTTGCTTGCATGGCAAAAAGTAATACTTTCAGTTGCATGGCAGGAAGGGGCCACATAACCATACAGAGGACCATGTACATGTGCTTCCCCCCACCCAAGACTTGATTAAACAGCAATTAGCCAATAGCCAAGGGACACAATTAAGTTTTACACATACACTGGGTTAAATCAATATTATTTAAACCACACCAGTAACATGTGTGTGTGAATCCAGACCATTATACACAAATATGTAAAGTTTCTCATGTACATAGAACGTAAGGATGCATGTAACCAAAATATCACCAAGAGCAATCCATAAATTAAAATACATCAACAAAGAGGCTCTAAATGGCCTCTACAATTCAAAAATAAGCATAGTACTAATTAATAACTATAGTCTAGACTCTAGACAACAATATAATCATACGAGAGAATCATCACTAGACTCAAAAATGGGATTATGGTTTGCTTCCTTGGCCTTGAAAGTATACGAGAGAATCATCACTAGACTCAAAAATGGGATTATGGTTTGCTTCCTTGGCCTTGAAAGTGCTCATTCAACAACAATGTTTAGATCCTCTAGCTACGGAAGTGGGTCCAAGTCCATCCGAGATAGGCCTTTAGTGTCAAATACAGCTAATTGGGTTTCCACAACCCTGACAAGAGATCAATATCATCCAAGGCTATGCTACTTGATTCAAGGTCTTGTTCAAGGACTGGTTGCACCTCAATATAGTTTCACTTTATTTATTTATTTATTTATTTCAAATTGAGTTTAAAGCAGTCCCCATTGTCTGTTATATCGTTTGGTACAGAACTGGCGATTTCCAGATTGAATCCTTCAACCAAACTAATATGGCCCCAGAACAGGTCCGGTGTTGATAGCGTTGAATTAAATCCCTTCTAAGGCCCTTTCCTTAGCCTACTTCAGCCCCCTTGTCTTTCCCATCTTGTGGAGTCATAGCTCCCCTTCTTTTATTCTTCTCTTCTACAACCAGTGATGTACTTTTTATTTACATTCAATTTGAGTTCCAAATTATATTTGCCAACTATAGCTATTCATCATGGAGATACAACACTGGACCAGGGATCAAAACCTGGGCATTAGAAAGGTTCAAATCCTACTTGTGACATGTTCTCTCTTCATGAACTAATTAATATTATTAATTGGGGCTGGCAAGATACCAGCAATCTCATTCTTGCCTATGGACTAGAGGGTGGATGCATAATAGCTTGGGGAAAAGAAATTGTGTTCGCATCATAATGTTTAGGTATTCATTTTTTTTTCGTTTTTCATACAATGCTATAATGTTTCTGGTAACATTCTCGTAACACAGATATGACTCATGAGGACTATATAAATTGTTGTATAAATCAACTTCTGACCTATGAGCCCAAAACGGTTCATCAATCAAGCAGTCGGTACACTATAAGTATATAGTATACACAAATTGTCCACAAGTTCTAGTTGTTCCCCAAAAGCTTGGAACGTTCGGCAACCGAGCAAAAGCAACTTCCCTTTATCTATTGAGCTAACAATGGGACATTTATCCAGAATTCGAGAATCGCAAAGCATATGTGATGATAGCCGGGCCCAGTGTCAAGTAATACAGTTTTAAAGAAATACATATGTAACTATTGTTTTGAAATTGGCAAATTCTTCTATGCTTTTCAATTTTTTTAATAAAAAAAGGTTTCCTGGTTCTACCAATCGTATGCAGAAGATGTCAATGGGAAACAATATGCACCCAGCAACCATGCATTTACTACTTTATATGTTGGGATACATACCGTCCAATCTAAAAATGCTTTGGCTCCGACAGTATATATCCCAATATAGAAAAACAGTAAATGCACTACTGCTGTGCATATTGATAGCTGATGCCAAGAACATGCTATGTTTTCCTTGAATGTGATAATTCCACGAGCTGAGTTGGAAGAATACACCGTGACCGCACTTGAGGAGGGTGAACTGGCCCGCAAGAGCCAAACCACGAATCGACCTGACCGCGCACACAAATTGGCCCACGAAGGGCAACTCTTAACCATATACTCTATGGGACGTTGTAACCCCATGGGTAGCTTTAAATGCTACCGGCCACACCGTTGACCATTAACCACAGTGGAAAAAATATGATAATCGCTATTTGCAGTTTTGATATTCAAAGATCTGGTCACAGTCTCAGACAAACAAGACCGAATCTGGTTTACATCCCCACTATAGAATTGCTCAACACTTAAAATTCTCATTAAGATAATTAAATCAAAACGCATTGAAGCCTTTATATTCGCAAAAGAATCGGCATAAATCTAGAACTACGATTATATCATCTGGCCTAAATTTAGAGGCAATTACCATAACCTGATTTAGATGTCGTCAGTAAGCGACTAGAGACAACTAAGGGTCACCTGGAACAAATCTTGAAATAAATGAAGGCCGCATTATTATTATTATTTTCCAAGACAAAATTCAGACCATACGCACTGAAACCATAATAGGAGTTTCCGCTAAATTAAGTGGAACCGTTCTTTTGAGACATACCGGCATAACCAACTGTAAGTTATCAGCTTCCTCGATCCACACCTCCAGCGGCCCCTCCATCTGAAACGGCAGAAGCACCGCCTTCGCCGTCAAATTAGCGGACTCCATCAAATCGCCAAATGAATTCCTCTTCCCATCAACTCCTGTCTCCTTTGCCTCCGAATATCTCGAAGAAGTTAATTCCTCGACAAATCTGGCAGGGAAAACTTTCTCGCCCACTTGCACGTCTAGGTCGTAGCTCTGCGCCTTGCCAACTTTAGCCCCCGCAATGTCTATGTTGGACACCGCCACTTCCTCCGAATTCCAGTCTTGCGTTGCGGATATCACCTGGATAACTTCCTGTAAAATCCCCTCATTAAATTCTGTGCTCGAATTTGCCCCCAAATAAATATATTAATCAAACTTTGCAACATACATACCGAGAGCGAATTCAGAAAAGGGGCCGGGATTTGATCCGCTGTCGAATTGCTGGAGGCTGCGTGTGAAATCGGTGCGATTAGCACTGCAAACCAAATGAAAATCCATGTACGGAACATCGTTACCTTTTTCTTCTTTCCTGCTTCACAACAATAAGGGAATAAAGAGGCATGGACAGAGGTCGTGCCTTCGAAACCCAGCCCAGAGAATACCAGGAGGAGTCGGAGAATGAAACTTATTGAATTATTATTTGGCCAGATGTTCGTTGTACCGACATTTTCAAGTCGAATATCTTGGTCTACATGGCTTCCCGAGATTCACTACAATCACGCCGAGATTTTAAATTTACAGTGAAATGAGCGTAGGGCTTTGTGATATTTATTTAAACATTTGTCATGCGGTATAGATTGGTGGCAAAGTACATTGCACTCGGTCAAGAATCTAAGAAAGCCATAAGAAAATTAAAGAATTTAAGATACACAGAAGTAGCATCACAATTCAATAAAGTCAAGAAGTCAACCCAACGTATTTTGCGGTGTGGTGGAATGATAAAGGGGCCTTCAAACCCTTCGAAATTAAAATGATATTAAATTAGGCATTTGTATAATTAAGTATTTTTTAATTATATTATATTAAGGGATAGGGAATTGTTTTAAGATTTAAAGTATAATGTTGCGTAATGTAATATTATTTTTGGATATGAATGCTGTGAATTTCTATAAAATATTTAATATTTTGGATGGTAATTTTATTGGTTATTAATTTAGATTTATTTTAATTTTAGATTTGAGAAAGATTAAATATTTTTGTATTTTAAGATATTTTTATTTCAAAATATTTGAGATGGATTTAAATTGGTTTAATTTTCTTTTTTAAATACGCTATATTCCATATGAGTAATTGGATTCCCATAAACATTGAGTCAAAAACCACCAACAATTTGACCAAGTCAAGTTTATCTTAACTATTTAACAAAAATTAATAATAAAAAAAATAATAAAGTAAAATTTTTATTTTAACATAGTTTTATTTTATTTTGATGAAGTCATGACATTAATCTTTTTATTTAATTTTATTTTTGTTTTTATGTATTTTGACTCAGTGAAAATGTTACAACATTTCTTGCATAGCTAGAAAGCAACTAGGGATTTGGGAAGTTGTATAATAAAGTTGTAAATTTTCACAATTGTATATAATGCAATAGGAAATATCTAATGTTTTGGTGGTCACTTCATTTATCGCTAGGGATTTTGGAAAGTTGTGTAATGAAGTTAATGTAGTGAGAAGAGAATGCTTGAGTATGATAATAAACAAACAAGAATATTAGTCATTGAAAGAAAGGGAAAAATAGTTGTTGAAAAATAGCAAAAAAATAAATAAAATAAGTAAATAAAATGTGAAAAAAAAGGAGGAAATAATAGAGAAAATATGATAATACAAAAGGAAATATTAAAAATGTGAAAAAAAAAAAAAAAATATATATATATATATATATATAAGAGATGAAAAATTAATTAAAAATGAAAACAAAAGAAAAACAAATTAGATAAAATAATTAATTAAATTAAATTAAATTGAGATTAGAGTTAGAAAGAAAAAAATGGAGAGATAAGAGAAATGAAGGGATGAATTAAAAGAAAGATGAAAAAATCACTCAAAGGAAAAAAGAAGGCATAAACTATAATAATAGTGAAAGATAAAGGAAAGGGCAAGTAAAGAGGTAAAAAAAACATAGACAAAGGAGGCAAGGGAGGCCAGGGTGGCAAGGGTTATTGCGTGAGGTGAGGTGATGTATTATTGGTTTCCAAAACTCATTGGGTTTATAGTCATCTTCTCTATTGAAGTTATTGGGGTGCTTTTCAATTTCAACAACTTATAAATAATGCAAGTGGAATAATGAGAGGTAATGGTAAGAACTTTGATTTTGTCAAAACATATGAGGAGTTTCAAGTTATAACGATAGCAAACTTTGTAGTATGATTATGGTTGTGTTGGCTATGTGTTATTTGAGGTAGGCTTTGAAATAACTACTTTAATCAAAACAAAGTTCTTGGCATTACTTATCATTATTCTTGAAGCTATCAAAATTGAAAAGCATCCCAATAACTTCAATTAAAAATGTGGCTATAAACTCAGTGAGTCTTGGAAATTTCACTGCCTTGGGCAATAACCCTTGTCTCCTTTGTCTGAGGGTTTCTTACCTCTTCACTTGAATCTTTCACTATTGTTATAGTTTTATCTCTTGTTTTCTATTTTCCCACCTTCTTCTTATATTTTCCTTTATTAATTTCTTATTTGCAAAGTCGTTCAGTAGAAATCGCATAAGAGAAATAATTAGCTTTGTGGACATTAAAATAATTTCTTTCTTTCTTTCATAGGAGAAATTTTTGACTGACACGTTTCGAACCAACAAGTTTGGTTCATCATGAGGACCAGATGAAGAGGCAAACCAAGGCTTAAATAGAGAACAATGTAGAGACCAAAATTCAAGTAACGACTATATTTGAACAATAATATTTAAATTATGATATTTATTAACGGCTATATTAAACAACTAATTTTTGAAAAATAATATTTAAATTATGATATTAGTTTATTAATTTATTAAAACAAATATTAATAAGTAACGACTATATTAGACAGCCAGTTTTTGAAAAACAATATTTAAATTAATTTATTAAAATCAAATATTAAAAAAAAAATAACAAAATCAAAAAGTCAAAGTCAAACTCCAAACAAGAAGGGAAGTAAAAAATTACAAAAATGAGTCAAGACCCTAATCGAGACAAAATCATTTAATAAATAAAAATTATTAATAAAAATAAAATAAACTAAATTAAAAATAATTAATGGAAAATAAATAAAGTAAAACAAAAATATACACAAGTCAAAAGAAATATATATATATATATATATACACACGCACACACACAGAAAAGTAATCAATAAATAAAATAGGGTCAACGATAAAATATGGGGTTGAGGCCCATTAAACAAATAACAAAATTACTAAATGGAGTTAAGAACGAATAGGATGATAAAATACTTAGGAAAACACTGAGGATCAAGAAAATAAATGCTAATGAAGAATAAATCAACAACAAATACTATAAAAAGGACACCAATACATACATAGATAAACAAACAAACAAAATAAATCCCAAAAATAAACCTAAAAAACTAGGAGGACAGGACAGGGACCCAACTTCTACTAATATTTCAACCATCGTCTCTATTCTCTTATGTGATTTCTACCGAAAGACTTTGCTTAATTCATTATGGATCACAGAAGCCTAAATACAGAGACTAATTTTCTTGTTTATTTATTACCTTGCCCATGCACTCTCTTCTCACTTCATTATACAACTTTTTAAGCCCCTTATTATAGGCGGATTTACCACATGAAATGTTGGATGTTTCCTGGAAATTTACATAGTTCGTAACCAAAAATAATATTACATTGTTTTAAGACAAAAAAATAAATAAATAAATAAATAAAATAAAATAGTCTAGATTTACTTAATATCCAACCCTAAGATCTCCATAAATTATTCTTAACCAAACCATCAAAAGGGTTCCTCAACACATGCCTCAGCCAACCAAAGATATTCAGGGAGTTGCCTTACTAAAGCAATCATAGATCCAAAGTTTGAGGTGCACTCCAATTGTATTGGGGAGTACATTCAATACATGAGAGATATCGTCTTAATTGGCAAATTCCTTGGCATCTAACCTTCACAAAAATTCCCTCTCGTACTGGATTTACCAAACAAGGAAGCCTAAGGGACATATCAAGTTGGAATTAAGAGAAAAAGGCTTCTTCACCGTTATTTTTGCCATCATAGAAGATCATAGTAGAGTATTTAAAAACAACCCATTTTTATTTAACTTTGCAGGAATAAATCTCAAGTTTTGGATGGAAATATTTGTCTTGAACAAAGAGGATTTCATAGTAGCCCCAGTCTAGATCGAAATGTACAATCAAGGAATTTTGGGACAAAGAGATATTAGGGGGAATTGGCAACACCATGGGACACTTCATTAAGGTTTCGGAGGCTACAAAATAAGCCAGGTATATCTCATATCCTTGTATCTGTGTCTACATAAAAAATCTAAGAACCCCTTTCTGAGTTGATTAATATCCACTATGAAGACAATCTCTTGAAGAAAACTCAGGACTATGAACACATAGTGTTCCATTGTAGAAGATGTCATAAATATGGGGATATTTACATAAATTCTTCCCTTCTCACACTTGAGATTACTTCAAATATCACCCAAGCCATTGATCAAGACGACTTCTCAAAACTAGTAAACCATTGTCGAGGACCCAAGCCCCCACTACCCATAGCTAAACTCTGGAAAAACCCCTTGTCACAAGAAACAACTTTGATCCACTTACAAATATTTAACCCTCATCTCCTTCAACAAATTCCCCTCCTCTGGAGATAAGCATGTCGAATTCAAACACTCCCAAAGACTCTATCGAGGTTCCTCGAGCCCAATCTTTAATCCCCTTGAACCATGAATCTTAAGAATTGCTAAAGACTAAGACCAAATTTGTTTCCATCATTGGGCCAAATGAGGAAATAGATTTGGACACTCTAAACCTTCCCAACATTGCTAGAGCATGGAAAGACAAGGATCCAAGTTTGATCATGTAGCATCAAGTCAAAATATTAAGCAAAGCCATTCTCAAATCAAGGCAATGAGCTCAAAATGTGCTAATAGGCCAAACAAATGCTAGTCCACTAAGGATTCAAGTACAACCTCTGAAAGAAATAGCAAAGACGCATAAGAATGAGAAGAAGAAGGGTGGAAAGAGTAACCAACAAATCTTGGAGGAATTAGTAAACATTCTTATCAACTCAAGCATAATCAAGCTGATCTCGAAGGTTTACCCCTCCTCCAGCTCCTTTCTTCCATGAACATCATCTCTTGGAACATTAGGGGGCTCAATTGTAAGGGCATGCAAAGGCTTCATAAAGATAAATGGATCTTGAAGTATCCAAACTTTTTCATGATTAAGGGAAACCAAAACTTCTTGTAAATATATCATCAAAATGACAAACAGATGGGGTAAGGCTGCCAATCAGTAGCTCTAGATTCCCAAGGTCAATATGGAGGTTTTGTTTAATCATTTGGAACTCTTAAGAAGTGTTTATTCTCAACATATTTGCTTCTTTTAGAATTCTAACCATCAAATTTCAGCTTATCGAGTCATCAGAGCTCTGTTTCCTCTTAAATGTTTACGACCCCTTTTGCATAAATAGAATTCTCACTTCCTTAATTTGATTAGATAGTCCAGTATTATTCTCTCCTCAGTGCCCTGGATCTTGGGAGGATATTTCAATATGATAAAATCACTTGAGGAAAATAAGGTTAACACCAAAAAACTTGAAGCAGAACCCGATCTATTTCAGGACGTCATGGCCTCCTCCCATTTGGTAGATCTCAACACCATCAATGGAACATGCACTTGGAACAATCGTATAGGGGGCACTCAGCAAATAGCTTCAAAGCTAGATCAATTCCTCATCTCAAACAATATCATGGCCACATACATATTCCTAGAAGCCTTTATCCTCCCTAATCATTTCTTAGATCGCTAGTCGATCAAACTAGATATTGAAATCAAATCTCATCCGAGAAATAGATCTTTTCGCTGAGAAATATTTTGGCTCCAACATTTGGATTTCTAAACCACCATCAAATATTGATGGGACAAAGTAGCTAACCTTGAAGGCTTGACCATGTATTGTCTCCATAGAATATTGAAACACATCAAAAAATAGCTCAAAGCATGGAACAAGGAGAAATTTGGTAATGTCTTGCATGACAAGCAGAAGCTTAAAGCTCAAATGGAGTGCATTTAGTAGGAATACATTTAGTAGGGCAGATAAGCTGATCTAATAAAGGAGTAAGCTCACACTCTTACAGAGATCGAAACACACTGAAAGTAGGAAGAAATTATCTAGCAAAAAAAAATTCAAATCATATATATAAAGGAGGGGGAAAGAAATACAATTTTTTTCACAACTCGATGCTCCAACATCATCATCGCAATCACATCTCCTCTCTAAAAAATAAAGATAGAGTCAAAGTCTAGGACCATGAGAATATGACACAAGAGTGAATAAGATGTTAGAAGGATCTCTTAACCAATCACATTCCAAGCAAATCGCAATCCATCTAAAAGATAACGCAAGACATCCCTCATATAGTCTCCAAAGAATAGAATGAAGCTCTGTTACTAGAAATCTCCCTCAATGAAGTGGAGGAGGTTGTTAATTCCATGCCCCACAATAAAGCCCTTGGTTCAAATGGCTTCACAACAAACTTATTCTAGGTTTTTTGGTCAGCAATTGGTCAGGACATATGATAAGTTGTAGAGGAATTGAGGAAGTTGAAAAATATCTTGAAAGCTCTGGATGTAACTTTCTTCACCTTACTTCCAAAAAAAGGACAAAGTGGAGAACCCAAGTAGCTTTCGACCCATCACTCTTTGCAATGTCATCTACAAAGTGATCACCAAAATAATTGTCAATCACCTTAAGTCTCTCCTCCCTCAATGTCTTGTCAAAACAATCTAGATATTTGGATTCACTCCTTAAAATCCTCTAAAAATCCTAGCATGTTGCTCAAACTTGAACTATCCAAAAACTTCACCAAACTTAACTAGAATTATCTCTTCAATGTTCTCCTCACTTTTGGCTTCATCCAGGAATGGGTATGTTGTATCAAAAACCTCATCTCTTAAGCCTTCTTTTCCATACTACTAAATGGTTCACCCATTAATCCTTTCATAGGCTCCTGGGGCGTAAGACAAGGAGATTTGTTAGACCTGATTCTCTTCATGCTAGTGGCGAAGGGTCTAGGTAGAGCTTTTAAAGTGGAAATTTTCGAGAAAAAGATCAAAGGATTGGATCTCTTTGGAGAAGATATCCTATTGACACACCAATAGTTCATGGACGATACCATGGGCATGGGGGTCCCAACCATTCAAGAGGCCAAAGGATTATTGCAAGCTTTGGAGGACTTCTCATTTGCCTTAGGTATGGAAATCAACAAAGAAAAAGCTCAAGTGTTCTTCTTTAATACACCATTTACTATGTAGAACCATATTGCAAGGGTACTTGGTTTTTAGATCAACAAATTTTCCTCAAAATATTTGGGAGCTCCATCTATGGACAACTCACTCAAGCTTAGCTCGTGGGAGAATCTTATAAGTAAAGTCAACAACAAGCTAGCTATATAGACCTTTCACTCACTCAATCTAGTAGGACATTTAGTCCTCCTCAAATTAGTGTTACAAGTTTTTGTTTTCCACGATCTTGGTGTCTAGGATAGAATCTTAAATCACTGACACTACCAAACCAAAGATCACAACAAAACTACTTTGCCCAATGGAATATAAACAACAGTAAATTTACTAGTGCACAAAATATAGACAACTTTTTGAAATTTTCAACCCAACTTCGTTATTTTAATCAAACTGAATAATAAAATACTCTAGGACTCTCGTACTAGGGATAATGGCCCTCATACATCCACTAGTACAAGAATACAAAATTGGCTCTTGGTGTCAATCCATTGACAACCAATTTTCCCTCAACAAGATAATATGACCATCTGGTTGTCGCATGCTCTCTTAGCTCCTCGTGGTCGTACATTGTACTTGCCTAGTCTTTCGACTCTCGATCTACAGCACTACCTCTATCAATGATCCAAGTCCATCTGGCCACTAAACCTTGGCTATCCAATATGCTCACTAGTTTTGCCTAATTCCATCAAGGGCACAACACATCAAGACTCCTGTCTAGTTGTTCACAAATCTGTTTGTGAACAACTCTCAATCTTCCCACTGTTGCTCCTCTACTACTCAGGGACTTCAACCCATTATGGTCTTCCTGCGCTGCTCCAAAGAAGACCAACACAGGGCATGAAGAGCTGCCACCTATCACTACAAGATGTCCATCTCCCACAATGAACACAGGCTAGGAGGACTTCCCATCATCTGTTGTAGAATTCCTTCTCCACACACAAGTCTATGGCTTCTCAACTACTCCTCTGGCTGATCAAACCTTGAGCTCAACAATTGCCACTCTTGCAACCACCTAATTCCATGAAGATGGTGCACACCAGGCTCCTTCCTGGACCCTATCACGTTGTCCTCAACAGACCATAAATGCCCAATCCATGTCCACACTTGTTCCACTCTCATGCTACCCTCCAATAGACCACAAGTGACCAATCCAAATGTCCTCTTCTAGGACTACATCCACCTCATGAGCTGATGTGTCACTACTACTAGGCATTCAATCTGGTTAGGTCTAATATCATTCCAAATCATCCCTAGATCCTTGCCTCTATACCTCCTCTACAGTTGTGGTTTTCTTCTCATTGTATGTTGCTCCCTTTGGTTCCACCTAGGGACAAGTCTAAGGTGGTTTTGGATCCTCTAAACAACCACTACACCTTTTTCCCTCTCTGCAATGATACCAAGGATCTATTGCCTACCATACTGACACAAAACCACACCAACCCAAATTTGTCCTACATTAGGACTTCATCAAACTATCATTTTTTAGGACTGATCCACTAGCAAAAAAACACCTAAATCACATACCTTCTGGGACAGTTTCTCTGCTATTGGAACTCGGTCTTATTAGGGCATATTTGTAATCCACAATAGCCTGCCAATTTTGCTACAAAAGCTACCTCTACAGCTGCGACACTCCTTATACTAGGCTCCCCTTGTCCTCTGTAACACCCTCCTCCCACATCCACCCAAGTAACCATGTTAACCGGGGTAAACATGAGACGAGAGACTACTATGATCAAATTCGACCTACTAGGTAACTGTTGTAGCAGCTACAACCACCCTCCAAAATTTTGGTCTACACCCAATTTCGGAGCCTCCCTTGAGACTTTCACTTGATAATTACACACACTCGGATTCACTCCATGAGCTCGTGTAAGTCTTCGCACCCACCTTGCTTGTTCATTTCACCCAAGTTTTTGCATGTTGATGTCAAAGTCATGCTTGCGACCATGTTTTGGTCATGCTCAAAGTCTTCGCTTCGTGTGTACATGTTGTGTTCGCTATGAAAACATCTATTGCACTCACACACAGAGTCACATACATTGTCGCGCAAGCGTCGTCACAGTCAGCCAACGATCAATCACAAATGTTTCACTTGTCGCTCACACCATCGGTCAGTCATGTTGAGCATGTGTGTTTGGATGGTTTGTATCCTCTCGTCGTCGAGTCATGTAAGTGTGTGTTTGCAGGATCACATATGCATCTTTCACTCATTCACACACTTAGTCATTTTGTTGAAGTTCTGACGACCGGACTCCCCTCTGACAGTCGGACCATCACCCCGCCATCGACTCGATCGACTGTCACCCAGAACATCGCAAAAGCACCAAGAAAGCCATTTCAAGCTACGCTACCTGCAAGCAAATCAATCAGCCTTCATGCTGGTCAACCGGAGAGTTTGACTCGGAAGCCACCCCGGGACTGACTCCCCTAAAAAATTGCGCAGAGGCTGCAGACCTTGCCCACTCCGCTGACTGGGAAAATTGCGCAGATAGGCCAGACAAACACCAGCGCCCATCCCTGTCTCCCTCAGAAAATTGTGCATTTTTTTCCAGACATACTTCCTGATAGTCGACCAGTTGCTCACTAAGAAAATTGCAGTCTGCTCAACTCAGAAATTGCGCAAAGGTGATCAACAGACCAGCCTCCAAACATCAATCCAAATTTTTCGCCAACAGCTCCCGACAGCCAACAGATAGTTCCCCGCAGGAATTGCGCAGTTTTGGCTGCCAAGCTCAAGCAGCTGACTACCAGTTCCCCTCGGAAATTACGTAGCTTTTGTTTCCAGTGACCCAACAGCTGACTGCCAGTTCCCCTCAGGAATTGCGCAGTTTTTGCTGCCAGTTCCCTCCAGGAATTGCGCAATTTTGGCTGCCAAGCTCTTGGTGCTTGCTCGTTCCTAAAATTGCGCAGATTTTGTCTGCCCAGCCTTCCCATAGCCCAGACTATTCCTCTCAAAAGCTACGTAGTTTTTTCCTCCTGCTGAGCCAGACCCCACGGACAGTCACTGTCAATCCGGATTTCCCATCTTCATCACCCAGTGACTTGCAATTTTCATCAGCAGTGCCCGAAACCTCCATCCCGCCTCACAACCTTGTTACCTCTTCCAGTCACCTGCATCCGAAATGATCATGCATCATGGTAGACTAGGAGGTTTTGGATTTGATGTCGTCTCGTCATGAGTGACTGCAGATACAGGTACACAAACGAACATGGCGCAACGACAGATGGGATGAACGAAGGGAGCACATGCAGAAGGACAGTTTCACCAACAGACGAACAGATGATGCAAGCAAAGAGATGTGCTCACGAATGGATGATCATGCAAAGATGTGTTCGCGGACGGATGAACGAGCAAACATGCAAGATGTCCTCATGGATAGACAGACGGACAAACATGCACCTTTCGCGAATAGACGAATCTATCAAGCTTACCAACATACAAGCAAGGAGTAATGTGTGAATGCAACATCAAGCAAACCAATGACCATCGAAGACTCCGTGCACTTTTCCATGCGGAGGTGAAGCTGGGACACACCATAAGGACATCCATCACTCATCAGCACTGTAGCTCGACATGTACACCAACAGTAGCACGAATGTACCAGCACTGTCATGTCGAGTCATGTCATGAGTCATGTCGTCCACATCTCTACTGTGGGCCATACTATCAATCAATGTAATGTAACGTGGAAGTCTAAGAGACCCACTTGTTGTATGAAGAGTCATGTAAAGTCAAAAAGTCATGGAAGTCAAACAGTCATGAGGGTATTCGAACAACCACAAGGGTCAGTTTCACCCTTGGCTATAAATACCCCCTCATTTGTACATGCAAAGGACTTTTTCACCTCAACTCCTCCCACATAGCCTTGAGATTCTGTAATCTTTTCTTTGAGGAGTAAGTAGTGGCTCCAGCGCCCCGCCCACGGGGTTAATGATGTATGGTGTAACGATGTGTCTTGGAACTTTCGCTTAATTCAGAAGCCTGCTAATAGGCCAACACATTTTCACACATGTATTGTAATTGTTGTAAGACTAATCTTGAACACTTGTAATGCATGTTTCTTTAATCCGTGTTTAACACTTGAACTCATTTGCTTGTTGTAATACATATCTATTAATGAGAATGTGTTGTATATGTTGTTAACGTTGTCTCGCCCGTGTTGGTTACCTCCCCGGACATCAAACAAACCTTTCACATAAAACTTTCTATAACAACCATTGCACTTGCGCGGACTCATCCGTTGAGTGTTGTACGTGTTATCTTCCCTTGTGTGTTGTGACTGTTGCATTCGTGTGGATTGTTCCTCTGGAAGTTGTGCACGTCCTGTTGTGTTGTGTGTTCCTAGCAGAGTTGGGGCTTCCTCTCAACTGACTTAGGACTCACTCCCACCCTCTCCCTCTACATTGAAAGAACCATTGACACAAGTGACACTAGAAATCACCAAGCACGCAAACCTCACTTCTCGAAGACAAAGCAGACCACTCTCCTATGCTAACAAGTAAGAGTTGAGGCAAATCTTTAAGATAATGGCAACTAGACCATCATACCAGATGGGACTCCCACACCAAACAATGTGAGGTATAGTTGTGACTTCACACCGGGGTGATCCCCTGAATGTTGGCGGGTCCAGCATTGTCAACATTTCTGGCACTAGAAGGAGGGCAGCCAGTTGTATATGGATGAACAATCTCTCACACTCACTCATCAACCATCTGGTCAAGGCAGTAACTTGCACTCCCTCTCACCTATGTGCGACTCTGTAGTTGGTTACTTCTCACCTCCGAGGACTGAATACCAAATTCCATATCATCGACTTCACTTCATCCGTCCCATCACCTGCCAATTTGCGAAAGCTGTTGAATTGATCCCAGGCATACAACATCTTCCATACGCATCAAGGAAGCCAAAAGCCACTCCCACAGGGGTTGTTGTATCATCAGTGGAAGAAGCAGTTCTTGCCACACTTGAAGGTATGGAAGAATCTATTAAAGATGAAGAGGAACCTTTGGTCTTCCGACAAGGGGAACAAGACACCCTTGTGATCTTGGGATCAGACTCCGGTACAGGAGGCGGAGGCGGAGATGAACCAACAAACTTAGAGTTGGAACCATCAGATTTTGAAGGAGAGGAGTAGGAAGAAGAAGAAGAGATGGTTGACCAAAATCTAGAACGGATGACTCAGGGACCATTAGCTCTCTCGGGTGTCTTGCACAAGATGCTGAAGCGAGCAGAGAGAATGAACATCAAGTTTAACCCTGACATCACGGTGAAGGTAGAAGATCACTTGGACAAATTCTACCTACAACTACAGACCCTTGAGGTATGGTATGATGACATAGCATGTAGATTGTTTCCATGTACCTTGGATGGTCGCGTAGCTGCATGGTATCACAGCCTTTCACCAAACTCCATATAGAATTGGGGTGCATTCAAACACATGTTCCTTGAAAATTTTGCTGATGACAAGACCCCAACCATGCTACTCAAAGAATTGGGAAGCCTGAAGATGGAGGGAAAAGAAAAGGTAAAAGATTTCAATAAGAGGTTTACACGCATATTGAACAAATTTGCAACAGACACCAAACCTCATGACTCCATCACTATCGATTACTACACGTCTTCATTGCCGACCAACATTGCATAGTTTGTCAAGCGCATTGTGAAACCAACTCTATTTGAAAACTGCGAAGAGGCTATTGCTGTTGAGAAAGACCTACACGCGATTGGAGTCATCAAGGATGATGAACCAGCAAAGGACTCCAGAGACACGAACATAAAGTCCCAAGAAATGGCGAGCAAGGGTAGAGACAAGGAAGAAAATGACATTGAAAACCTCACTCGCCTCATCAAGAACTTGACAATAGAAGTGTGTGAGCTTAAACAATGGAAAAAAGACACATCCACAAGCAACCATCTGCCCAGATAGAGACATGGAAGCATCTCATCGGGAAGCAACCAGTTCGCTCAAAAAATTGTGCAGAGCTATATGTTCCAGGTCGAACAGTGCGCAGATCCTAAGTTATGTTCATTCCACAAAGAACATCACCCCGAGAATTTTTGTTTAGACTGGAAGCGAGTCGTGAACTCTGTATGCAGTCATACATTCAATCCAGAAAATAGTATGCAAGAGCAGCCAAAAGACACTGATAATGACAAAGAGATTGCAGTTGACAAAGCATCAATTTCTGGGCATGTGGTGAGCGCATATCAGTGCTCGCAATCAATGTCGAAGACAAACACCGAGAAGCAACCCCAATAGCAAAATGACTGTTAGAATCTCAAGAGTAAAGGGGCTCCCCTTACACTCGGGGAAGCACAAGAAAATACGATACTACTGATGAGGAAGGTTGATCCACCGACCACCCCAAAGCAGAAGACACAAAACAAGTCTGGGAAGATAGTGGCAGACAAGAGTACGTCCATGAGTAGCAAACTGAAAAACACTCCGTCGGACAACACGAACATCTGTTCTACCTCGGACACCTCGGTGAGTCTACCACCTCTGGACTACAACATTGTAGATGACATGAAGAAAAATTGAGCGAACATCAGTTTTTTCGAGTTAGCTAAGATCTAGAGTCAGTGAGACATCATGTTGCGCACATTGGGACATACAGTAATGGACAGTGTAGCCTCTACCAGCAAGGGAGCAAGCACACCTCCCGGATCACTTTCTACTGTGCTCAACACACTCCGGATGGAAGAAGCAAACTCAGGTTTCCCTCCATTCCTGCTATCATTTGAATTTTTTAAATGCAATGTTCACAACTGCTTGGTTGATTTCGGCGTGGCAGCCAACATCATGCCACTCTCCATTGCAAAAAAGATCAATACACAATGGAGCGAGACATCCGCGCGACTTATCTAGCTTGATCGAACATCAGTACCAGCCATTGGTGAACTGCTAGACATGATCATCCGACTATCTCATGACGGTCGAGTCCACCAATGCATCAACATAGTTGTTGTGGACATACCGGAAGCATATGGTCTACTACTCAATAGAGACTGGTCCAACAAGCTGGATGGATATTTTGCTATAGACTAGTCCCACATGTGGCTTCCATACAAGGGAAAATGCAACCAAATCCGGGTATTGTCCGAGAGGTATATGAAGCACAATGTCACTCCCCTTAATGGCGAGAATGAACCATTGGCCTTCACAGAACTCATGTTTGGCAACTGCCTCCTGAAAACAACATTGGGGTGTTATCCTGCACGACAAACTCCAACCCCACCAGACACAGTCAAAACTCCTTCCTTGCCCAACTGATGGAAATGAAACATGTATATAACATTGTAACATGATTAATAGTAGCAATAGTAATAGCAGTAGCAACAGTACAAGTGCATCCAATGGTCTGTGTACATACGAGTTATGGACCATGTATTTTGACAAGTCAAAGACACAGGACGACTCAGGGGCTGGGTGCATCCTGGTCTATCCAAATAATAGAAAACACATGATTTCAAGTCGCTTGGAGTTCGAGTGCACAAACAACGTTGTTGAGTACGAAGCACTCATGTGGGGGTTACAAAAACCCATTAGCCTCAACATGGTCACACTCAAAGTGGTAGGTGATTCAAAAACAGTAGTACGATAGATACTACACTTCATGAACAACGTTGATTTTTTCAAGGACACAACAGTCAATGAAGATGAGCACGAGAAACCCATGAAAATTACAACTGATGGCAAGAAAAGCTACCTCATCCCCAAGGGTGTGATTTCTCTCAACAAGCTCTACGGCTTACAGAACGCTGTCAACGGCCCAAAAATAGCAGAACCCACAGGTCCACCACTACGAATGAATAGAGCAACCTAGAAACCAATCATGATCTGAAGATAGTCAGTCTCGGTGCAAACTGCACACCATAGCAACGACAAGCCTTTGTCCTCTTGATCAAATAGTACCGAGATGTGTCTACATGGGTATATGATGACCTGAGTACACACAACATGCGAATGATCCAACACGGGATTCCAAGCAAAGGAGGAGCCAAACCATTGCCGCAAAATCTGGGTAAAACACATATGTCGCTTGAACTTCTTATACATAAAGAATTAACTAACTTGTTGGATGTTTGGATTACTTACAAAGTTTTTCGCCATACATGGGTTTCTAATTTAAGTTATGTACATAAGAAATCCGGGGAAACCTGCTTGTGCATTGATTTCAGAAACTTGAACCATTCCCAGAATAAAAACAACTACCCTGTGCCATCATCAGAGCCTATGTTGCATGTAGCATCTAAAGCAGTAGTGCTGTTTTCACCTAAAGGTCTTTCGGGATACCACCAGGTTCCGATAGCGGAACTCGATAATCTTATATTGGTCCATGAGAAGCTTGGCCCACACACATACCATCTGCAATCACTTGACAGGAGGGTTGACAACCTTCCTGTCAATGGCCAAGATCTCGAGCATCACTTTCAGTAAGTCGAGTCGCGCCCTGTGCCATGTACAAAGTCTTCTTGCTACTTGTTGTTTTCATTTTGTTTGCCTTGCTTACTACCTTTGTTTTATTTGGTTTGTTATACTTACTATTTTTGTTTACGTTTGTTTTGTTTGCTTGATATCTTACTATTTTTGTTTCCGGAAATAAGTGCTTCCAACTACTACGTTCTGGCTTTTGAATAGGGTATGTGGCTGCGATTTGAAGAAACTTGTGACACTATAGCACTTGGCCAGTCTTGTGTCCATCTTCTATGTGTTTGGTTATAACCTTCATCCAATGAAGTCTTGACGGAAAATACGAGCCATCTGCAAGGGAAGTTTTGGTCCAACCATGAACCTGTGTCCACATTGGGAAGCCCCATGCCTACACTCAACCTTCTGCTCTGTGTGTTCAAGCTCATTCAACTAGTAGAAAAGGAGAAGAGGAAAATCTAAACAAGCAAACCTATGTCATAGGTCTTACATGCTTCTCTGAAGGAACAACCTCTTATTCTCTCAATAAGTCGGGATCCCTCTTCTGCCCCGAAAATAAAAAAGTGCCTATGCACAGTGCCCTTGAAAAAATACAAAGGTGAAAGAAGAGAAAGGCTTCCTGCACAAATAGGTGAAGCATGCAACTCCATCGGGGTACTGACCAGGCTCGCTGGCAGTGGAGCAATGTGTGTGTTCCTACGTGACTTCGTCGGGGTACTGTCTAGGTCTACTGGCAGCGAAGAAACATGAGAGATGAAAACTTATACTCTGAAAATCTTCAACTTGCAAGCCAAACTACTCTTCACGAATTCAAAACACTGTGATCAAGCTGAACTTTTGATTGTGTTTGACTGAGTTGGCAAAAGGTGAACCATGTATGTCCATGGGGTAAGTGGGGAAGCTGAAGTAACCCGCACAATGATTCAATACTCCTTGAAAGACCAAGGCCCTATGCTATCAATGAACCAAAATACAGAAGCTGGAGTTCTACTAGTTTGTCGCCAAGTGTTGTAGCGACTACAACCACCCTCCAAAATTTTAGCCTGCACCCAATTTCGAAGCCTCCCTTGAGAGTTTCACTTGATAACTACAAACACTCGGATTCACTCTGTGAGCTCATGTGAGTCTTCGCACCCACCTTGCTTGTTCATTTCACCCAAATTTTTTCATGTTGATGTCAAAGTCATGCTTGCGACCATGTTTTGATCATGATCAAAGTCTTCACTTTGTGTGTACATGTTGTGTTCGCTATGAAAACACCTGTTGCACCCACACACGTAGTCACATACATTGTCACGCAAGCATCATCACAATCAACCAACGATCAATCACAAATGTCGGGCTTATCGCTCACATGTCGGTTAGTCATGTTGAGCATGTGTGTCTAGATGGTTTGAATCATCTCGTTGTCGAGTCATGTAAGTGTGTGTTTGCAGGATCACATATGCATCTTTCACTTGTTCACACACTTAGTCATTTCGCTGAAGTTCTGACGATCGGACTCCGCTCTGACAGGCAGACCATCACCTCGCCATATACTTGATCAACTGTCACCCAGAACAACGCAGAAGCACCAAGCTAGCCATTTCAATCTATGTTGCCCGCAAGCAAATCAATCAGCCTTCATGTTGGTCAACCAGAGAGTTTGACCCAGAAGCCACCTCAAGACTGACTCCCCTAAAAAATTGCGCAAAGGCTACAGACCTTGCCCACTTCGTTGACTGGGAAAATTACGCAGACAGGCCGGACAAACACCTAGTGCCCATCCCTATCTCCCTCAAAAAATTGTGCAGTTTTTCCAGCCAGACCTCTTAATAGTGGACTGATTGCTTACTAAGAAAATTGCACAGTTTTCATGAGCAAGTCCTCTTTTGCCCAACAGTCGCTCAGCTCAAAAACTGCATAGAGGTAATCAGCAGACCAGCCTCCCAGCATCAACGTAGTTTTTCCCGCCAACAACTCTCGACAGTCAACTGACAGTTCCCCTAAGGAATTGCGTAGTTTTAGCTGCCAAGCTCAAGCAGCTGACTGCTAGTCCCCTCAGGAATTGCACAGTTTTTTCTTCTAGTGATCCGACAGCTGACTGTGAGTTCCCCTTAGGAATTGCGCAGTTTTTACTGCAAGTGTCCCGACGGCCACTACCAGTTCCCTCGAGGAATTGTGCGGTTTTGATTGCCAAGCTCCTGGTGCCTGCTTGTTTCGGGAATTGCGCAGATTTTTCCTACCCAACCTTCCCACAACTCGAACTGTTCCTCTAAAAAATTGCACATTTTGTCCTCCAACTAATCTAGACCTCGCGGACAATCACTGTCAATCTGGATTTCCCATCTTCATCACCCAGTGACTCTTGCACAGTTTTCATCAGCATTGCTCGAAGCCTCCATCCCACCTCGCAACCTTATCACCTCTTCCGGTCACCTACATCCGAAATAATCATGCATCATGGTAGACTATGAGGTTTTTAGATTTGATGTCATCTCGTCATGAGTGACTGCAGATGCAGGTGCACAAACAAACATGGCGCGACGATGAATGGGATGAAGAACGGGAGCACATGCAGAAGGATAGGTTCACCAACAGACGAACAGACAATGCAAGAAAAGAGATGTGTTCATGAACGGATGATCATGCAAAGATGTTCCCAGACGGATAGACGAGAAAACATGCAAGATGTGCTCACGGACGGACGAACATGCACCTTTCGCGAACAGACGAACTTGTCAAGCTTACCAACATATAAGCAAGGATCAATGTGTGAATGTGACATTAAGTGAACCAATGACCATCAAAGACTCCACGCACTTTGCCATGCGGAGGTGATGCTGGGACACACCATGAGGACATCCACTACCCAGCAGCACTATAGCTCAACATGCACACCAACAACAACACGAATGTACTAGCACTGTCATGTCAAGTCATGTCATGAATCATGTCGTCCACATATCTACTATGGGCGATACTGTCAACCAATGGAATATAATGTGGAAGTCCAAGAGACCCACTTGTTGTCTGAAGAGTCATGTAAAGTCAAAAAGTCATGGAAGTCAAATAGTCATGAGGGTAGTAGAACAACCACAAGGGTCAGTTTCACCCTTGGCTACAAATACCCGCTCATTTGTACGAGCAAATGACTTTTTCACCTCAACTCCTCCCACATAGCCTTGAGAGTCTATAATATTTTCTTTGAGGAGTAAGTAGTGGCTCCAACGCCTCGCCCACGGGGTTAGTGATGTATGGTGTAACGATGTGTCTTTGAATTTTTGCTTAATTCATAAGCCTGCTAACAGGCTAGAATGTTTCACACATGTATTGTAACTGTTATAAGACTAATCTTGAACACTTGTAATGCATGTGTGCTTTAACCTATGTTTAACACTTGAACTCATTCACTTGTTGTAATACATAACTATTACTGAAAATGTGTTGTATATGTTGTTAACACTGCCTTGTCCATGTTGGTTACCTCCCCAGACATCAAACATACATTTCACATAAAACTTGCTATAACAACCATTGCACTCGTCAGACTCATCTGCTGAGTGTTGTACATGTTATCTTCTCTTGTGTGTTGTGACTGTCGCATCCATGTGGACTGTTCCTTTGGAAGTTCTGCACGTCCTGTTGTGTTGTGTGTTCCTAATAGAGTTGGGGCTTCCTTGCAACCGACTTGGGACTCACTCCCACCCTCTCCCTCTACAGTTAAATAACCATTGACATAAGTGACACTAGCAATCACCAGATACATGAACCTCACTTCTCAAAGACAAAGCATACCACTCTCCTATGGTTACAAGCAAGAGTTGAGGCAAATCTTTAAGATAATGGCAACCGGGCCATCATACCGAATGGGACTCCTACACCAAACGGTGTCAGGTCTAGTTGGGACTTCATACCGGGGTGATCCCTTGAATGTTGGTGGGTCCAACACCGTCAATAGTAACCTTAAGGAAGTGGAATCGACGAAACATCACCCACAATCATCAACATAACCCTTAGAAGACAAGTCAACAACTCAGACAACCTGTTCCTGGGTCCCACTGTTGTTTTGGACCTCTTAGAACATAGTCACTCTCATGATATGGGCAAGAGGGTGACCAGAGACATAAAGTCACTTTCATATGCCTTCCTACCAACTACTGTGGACCAAACTTGCCATTTTTGTGCCAGCTACCGCATGAATTAAGCCATTTTTTCAAGCCCAGAGCCCAGGCCACTGCCCAGAATGGAATGAAAGCCCAAAATCAAGTAAAGTATAGGGATATAATGCTGCAAAAGTAAATAGTTGATCAAGACCTTAACGAGACCCCTACTAGCCATGACAGGAATTTCGTAAAACATATCATAGACATATAACCTACAGGTGTAAACAACATAATTAAGTGTAGGGATCTCATAGTTATTTGAGAATCGCCATGAACCATTGTTTCCTCATGTCTTTTGTTGCCTTATCACTTATTAGGCATAGATACAATATGCATTCAAATACAAGTAAAAACATGTTGAGAGCCAAACATAGATGTTGCCATAAAATGTACATATAACCAGCATAATAGGAACATACATACAATAAACATATCATCCATCAAAATCTATATATATACCAGTACATTTACACATGAAAATCAATGGAATGAATTTCTCATTAATCAATGCAATGAACCAACCGGAGATGGGACTACCATGTTCCACCCGACCATAGATTGGTTGATCCAAGTCTCTCTTCAGCCAATCACCCCTGTGCCATATTCCAAGCATGAATGTGGGACTCATAGAACACATCAAAAACACCAATCAATGTTGATTCCACCAGAGTTCTCCGCCTACACTGTGAGGAATTTAAGTGCCTCCTAGTCTCTCAGGCTTTACCGTGCATCCGCAGTCCGATCCAGGGATCACTAGCTCCTACACCAAGACATACTCTCCAGGCTTTATCGTGCATTTGATCCCAAAATCACTAGGCCCAACAGAGAGAAAATCCACCTCTTGTCTTTACTGTATATCCTGTCATTCACCGACAAGGATTCCTAAGCCCACCGAGGCACACAATCTGGATTTACCGCAACCCACAGTCCAGTTCATGGGTTACTAGGCCAGTGGCTTCGTGCATCATTAGTCTAGTTCAGGGACCACTACACCATGTGTTTGTCAATTCGTAGATCCACCCCACCCAGCTTTGAATCCAATCCGGTCATCCCACATAAACCAAATGAGAGAAACCATCTCATCAAAGCTATCAAGAAATGGCAAGGCTAGCCTAAAAATATGGTCACACCTGGAAAAACCCATGCCATGGTAGAAAAGAAACATATGCAATCCCATGCATGCCAAACCTAGCAAGGAAAATACACATGCAAGTCGATACATGCAATGAAGCCTGTTGTAGCTACTTGATCCCGCCTTTCCCTACTTGATCTTTGCTTCCTCTTATCTTCTTTGCCTTTCTTGCTCAAATGTCAAAGTGCTCCAAGAAAACTCTAAGTGTAAAAAAGTATGAGAGAGAGAGAATAATGAAATAGATCCAAAGCTAAATTGAGAAAAGGTTACCCACTGGTCCTTAGAAGCCTTTTTATGAATGAGGCCTCTATTTTCTTCATTTTCCATTATTTTCCTCCTAACATGAAACCTGTGATCTTTCACCTCCTTTTTCTCCTAATTTCCATTATTTTAATAAATAATTGTGCCAAAAATGCCATTTTGACTTTCTAAAGCCTTATCCATTGCCTTTGTCAATTTCCTTAGACATAAACAACCAAATGAACACACCCTATGATGTCTTGCCCAACATTCAACTTGGAATAAGTGTCCCATTCATTCGTGGTTATTGTTTTTAACTTTTATTACATGAAATTTTCACCCAGGCTGTTACAAAACCCTCCCCCTTGGGGGACACTGTCCTTGGTGTTCAATCACATATATACCTCAGAAACCTGCTTAAAGAAGACATATTTCTCATGGAGCTTTATAACACATCTCGATGCAGTATTTACAATGAAAGATATGCTCAACAGAAAAGAACATGATGGCAACATGACAACATACCGCATAGTGGAGCTTTATATCACAGTTCATTACAATATTTACAATGATCATCTTGTTGCGTGCCAATACACATGACACCATAACATCATGATAACGCCACCACATGATAGCATAATAACATGATAACATAACCATAATGACATGATACCCATACTGCATAGTGGAGCTTTATAACACAACTCATTACAATATTTACATCCATACACAGGTGTACATCTAGTGACACCACCATAAATAAATATACCAAAACATATGCCAAATCATATACCAAAAAATATATCAAACATATACTTACATCATATCTAAGCATATATTAAAACATCATATAGCATATATCAACCATCATAAAGCATATATCGATCACCAAAGAGCATATAATAAACCAACATAAAGAAAAAACTAAACCATCATAAAGTATATACCAAGCCATCATAAGAAAATACTAAACCACCATAAAGCAACTACCAAACCACCATAAACAACTACCAACCACCATAAGCAATCACCAAACCACCATATCAAAGCTGCGTTGCCTCAACCGACAAACAAGGAAGGATACATGGCCCACATCTAATCCGCCATCTCCCATGTAGCTTCATTGGGCCTAATGCGCTTCCATTGCACTTTATCTTGCTCGATTGCTCGGTTTTAGAGCATGAGCCCTTTTTCTGCAATATACACTAAGGCTCTCACTGGTTCCACCTGCAATACAGACCATTCAATCACATGATCAACATATTTAACATACTTCTTAAGCAATGAGACATGGAAAACATCATGGAATTTCACTATCGGAGGTAGTGCAAGTCGATAGGCTACTGGCCCAATCATTTCAATAATGCTGAGAGGTCCACAAAATCCTGGTGCCATCTTGGCACATGAGCCAATCCGCAAGGAGCTCTTCTTCAGTTTGATGCGCAAGTACACCGGTTCCCCAACCTAGAACGCCTTGAACAACCTATTCCTCTCTGCATAACTCTTCTTCCTATCTTGTGCTTCCTTTAGATTCTTCTTGATCACCTGCATCTTTTGTTCCATGTCTGCCAACATATCTGGTCCAATTAATACTCTGCTAACCGGGTCACTCCAACTGATAGGAGTGTTACAACTCCGCCCATACATTGGCTCAAAAGGACTCATCCTCAGTGACTCCTGAGAAATGTTTTTGTATGGAAACTCAACCAAAGGGAGATACTCTTCCCACTTCCATTGTTGATGAATCACATACATCCTCAACATGTCTTCCAATATCTTGTTGACCCTCTTTATCTGTCCATCTGTCTGCGGATGATAAGTTGTGCTGAAGGCCAACTTTGTGCCCAAACCTGCAAATAACTCCTTCTAAAACTTGGAAGTGAACTTCACATCCCTGTCTGACACAATATTATTCGGAACACCATGTAGTCTAACCACATCTCGGATGAACACCTGTGCCACATCGCTAGCTAAGCACGTAGACTTCACCAGAACGAAGTGTGCAACCTTGGTTAACCTATCCACAATGACCATGATGGAATCATGTTGCTTCACTGCCTTCGGCATCCCTGTAATGAAATCCATGGAAATGACCTCCCATTTCCATTCTGGAATTGCAATCGGCTGTAGCATTCCACGTGGATGTTTACAATCTGCTTTCACTCGCTGACAATTAAAGCATCTAGCCACAAACTCTACTACATCCCTCTTCAAATTTGGCCAATAATAATATCTCTTCACCATTGTTAGTGTCTTCTGATAACTCGGGTGACCTGAATATGGTTTCGCATGAAACTCCCTCAAGATCACCTTCTTGAGTTCATTGTTATTTGGTACATATATCATGTCTCAGAACCTCACCAATCCATTTGGTGTAAGATGATAGTCCATGCCCTGTGCACCTGCACCTGTACTGTCACCTGTACCTGTACATGTACATGTACCTGTGCCTATACCATGATCTGTACCTTGCTGCAACCTATGCACAAACTCGATATACCTGACATATTATTGTCATGCCTACAAGATCTTATCCCGTAAGTTCGTCCCATAGGAGCTCATAGTTGCCAAGTGATGTACCTGTATCCATCTACTGAGAACATCTGCCACCATGTTCTCTTTACCCTTGATGTACCTGATCTCGAAGTCAAACTTGTTGATCGTGGCCAACCATCTAGCCTGCCTGGCATTCAGATTCGGCTGGTCAAACAAATATCTCAACCTAATGTGATCACTCATAAGCACAAACCGCCTGCCAAGAAGATAGTGCCTCCACATCTTCAATGCATGTATAATCGTTGCTAACTCAAGATCATGTGTCAGGTAGTTCTTCTCGTGCTCGTTTAGTTTCCGGGACTCATAACATACCAAATGTCCATCCTGCACAAGGACTCCACCAAGCCCTCTCTTGCAAGCATCTGTGCATACGACAAACTCTTTGTCTGGATCTGCAATTTGTAGTACTGGTGCATGCGTCAACAACTGCTTAAGCTTCTCAAAGCTAGCCTCGCACTCCTTTGTCCATTCAAACTTCTTACCTTTCCTCTACAATGATGTAATGGGATAAAAAATCTGTGGGAAGTTCCTGATGAACCTCCTATAATAGCCTGCTAGACCCGTGAAAGATCTTACCTCATCCACATTCTTAGGAGCTACCCACTCCATGATGTCCCTTATCTTCTCTGGATCTACTGCAATGCCTTCCTTGGAGACAACATGTCCCAATTAGTGCACCTCAATCTGTAAGAAACTACACTTGCTAAGCTTAGCATATAGCTAATGCTCCCTCAACATTCTCAATATTGTTTCTAAATGCTCGGCATGCTCTTCCTCATTTTTAGAATATACCAGTATATCATCAATGAAAACAATAACAAACTTATACAAATATGGACGCAACACATTATTCATCAAACACATGAATGTAGTTGGAGCATTAGTTAAGCCAAATGGAACAACAACAAACTCATAATGCCCATACATGGTCCTGAATGTAGTCTTGTAAATTTCCTTCTCTTTGATGCGTACCTGATGGTATCTAGATCTCAAGCCAATCTTTGAGAACATCGTTGCTTCCTTTAGCTGATCTAACAAGTCATCAATCCTCGACAAAGGATATATGTTCTTGATAGTCACTTTGTTCAATTGCCTGTAATCAATGCATAATCTAAGAGTACCATCTTTCTTCCTCACAAAAAAGACTATTGCACCCCAAGGCGATACACTTGGCCTAATGTATCCCTTGTCCAACACTCCAACTAACCAGTGCCCTCACCTCTATGCTGTTGCTACTACTTTTATAACCCATGACCCTGTCTAGCTGCGTTAAATCTCTTTTGTGGCTCCACATTTTCTTTCCCATTTGCATGTTGAGGCCTTGTCCTCTTAGGCTACCATTTACATCTACCTTTGTCTTTTCCCTTCCAACCATGACAAGATTCATTCTTACGCTTTGATTTCTCATAACAATGCTTCAGTTTCCCAATAACTTCCTCAAGTGACCGAGGCTCATCAGACTCAATCTGATCTCTAAATGCTAATGGCAAATCATTGACAAATCTATGAACTTTAGCCTTCTCATCAGTAAGATAAACTTGGTCGTGTACTCTTCGTCTGTCATTGATCCCATCTTTAACTCATAGAATTCTTTAGCCTTACTGTCGTAGTACCTTTATGACAAGTACTTCTTCCTAAAAAGCCTCTTGAGTTCTCGCCAACTCAAGTCATCTGTCCTAATGTCTCTAACTCGCTTAACATCTTCCCACCAGATGTATGCTTTACCTTTCAAGCTAAAGATAGCTATTTGGGCCTTCATGTTATCTGTGTACTCATGCAACTTAAAGAATTTCTTCATACCAAGAATCCAATCCTCTGTATTTTTCGACATCTTTACATCTCCATCAAAAGTAGGTGGTTTTGCTTTCTTGAATTCATCTGGTAAGTATCCCCTATCATTCCTCTTGTAAGGATGATAATGACGATGATCATGATGTCTATCAGAACCTGAACTAGAATAATACTTGTAATCATCGCCCCTCCTTTCCGGAGTGTCCAAAAACCTGCCATCTCTCACTATGTCAGATATATTCGGCCTATGTCTACCAGGATATCTACTACCATATGCCCCATTAGTCCCATCCTCATGTGCATGGCTGATCTGAAACGATCCCTATCACACCAATTCTGACAAACACTGAAGAAGTATAACATTAACCTTTGCTTGCTTCTCTTGTGCCTGTATGATTCGACCATTATCTGCCTTACAACTCCTTATCTCTTCCTTCAAGCTTCTCAATGTATCGACCAAATCAGAAGTATGCCACACTCCATGTTGCTCATTTGATGCATAGGGAGATTCTACCTAATCTACCACCTTGATAGCCATTTGATATATTTCTTCCTGCAATGGATAATATGTCAGATAAACCAAATCACAATAAATCAACGTACCTTAGTATAACTCGGTGAGGATACCTTGTCTCTGTGTGATACATGTATAACATAATCATAACAACATATCAACATATGCAAGTAAATGTATCAACACATAAACATCATTCTAATTAGGATCTGGTCATCAATGCAAGGCCATATAAAAAAATGCATGCTATGAATTCATGCATGACAACAACCGTCACTCCATTATACACATTGCTACATGCAACCAACAATATGCATAAGCAATGCCTAGCCAACTACAAATACGCATAAATGTATGTAATTGAACATAATCGATCAGTTCTTGCAATCAACCTACAAGACTGATACATGTAATAATTGAACATAATCGATCAGTTCTTGCAATCAACCTACAAGACTGATACATGTAATAATTGAACATAATCGATAAGTTCTTGCAATCGACCTACAAGATTGATACATGTAATAATTGAACATAATCAATCAGTTCTTGCAATCAACCTACAAGACTGATACATGTAATCAAAATATTCAAAATGTAACCTAACATACAAGGATGTAAGTAGGTGACGTGAAATCAACATGTAAGTGACAAATAACCATATACAATCAATCACATACTCATGACAAATACAGTCCACAAAATCAACATCAATTTCTCCATGATAACCATAGTAAAACCATAATCCAACTTCAAGTAATTGCAACAAATATATAAGTGTAAGAGACACACATGCAACTGACATGCATGCATGACTAACACATTCAACCCATCCAGTCCGAGAGTTGAACCATGCTCTGATACCACTCTGATACCACTTTGTAACACCCTCCTCCCACATCCACCCAAGTAACCATGCTAACCAAGGTAAACATGAGATGACATGCTACTATGATCAGATTTGACCTCCTAGGTAACCTTAAGGAAGTGGAATCAACATAACATCACACACAATCATCCAACATTATCAACAGAACCCTCAAAAGACAAGTCAACCACTCAGAAAACTTGTTCCTAGGTCCCACGTCTGTTTTAGACCTCTTAGGCCATAGTTGCTCTCATTTTATGGGCAAGAGGGAGACCAAAGACCTAAAATTGCTCTCATATGCCTGCCTTCTAGCGATTGTGGACCAAACTTGCCAGTTTTGTGTCAGCGACCCCGAGAATTAAACCACTTTTTCAGGCCCAAAGCCCAGGCCACTGTGTAGAAAAACCAGTAGATTCACAAGCTCATGTAATCTACTAAAACAAGAGACAAGAATCTACTTCTACTCTTTACAGCGACACATAACACAATAAATATCTAGGGAAAGCCACAGCTCAAAACCCCACTATCTGTTTTGTATTAATCCAGAAAATCAAGATGAAATTACAATGCTTGTTCTCTCTAGAACAATCCCAACACTCAGCAAATTCAATCTCCAGCTCATAAGCAATCTCGAGGCCAAAACTTAGCCTCTTCACAAGCTCTCCAAGTCTCTATTCCAATGTGTAATTCCTATGGAGAATAGCTTGTATTTAAAGGGAAATAAAGCCTTTAAAAATAGCGTAATCCCTCAAGGATCAATTCCTGATTGCATACACTGTCACTGCAGCTCAGAAAAAATCTAAAACAAATAGTACATTGTTCTTGCACTCTAGTCTCAACTGGGTCTTTCTCAGAATCAACATGCATGAGTTTCTGGTGGTGGAATCTTTAGTTAACTAGAGTAGCACTAATTAGGTCACTAGTGTCCCAACTGACTGTTTACTCACTATTAGTTCCTGAAACTGATTGGAACTAATTTAACTGGACTTAACTCCATAAATTGAGTTAACTAATTACAACTCATTCATAACTCATCCTGAACTCCTATAAGTTAGGGAGAACATATACATGTCTTCTAAAAGACTTCCAATTCGAATTTCCTAAATTAATTAAGTTAATTAAAATTAATTAATTATTTTCAAATTTCTATGAGAAAATAATTATATTTTAATTCAAGGACAAATTAAACTGGAATTTCTTGTTTCCATTTCTCAACACTCCCTCTCAATAAGAAAGGGATTATCCACTACCTCGATCCTATCTATGTGAAACTCGAATTTACATCTCGGCAATGCCTTTGTTGATGCCAACATCTTGCTCCTCCATGCGAATTTAATCTAACAACGTGATCTACCTCAATACACAATCTCTGAGATGATGACACCGGATATCTATATGCTTGGACCGATCATGAAAAACTGGATTTTCAGAGAGTTTGATACAACTCTGATTATCACAATAAATCATTGTCGGATCCATATGCTAACCAAACAAACCAACCAGGATCTTCCTCATCTAGATAGCCTCACATGTTGCTTGACTTGCAGCCATGTACTCTGCCTTTGCCAAACTAAGTGTAACTGATCTCTGTTTCTTGTTGTACCAAGAAACTGCAGCTGACCCAATACTAAAGATCCCTCCTGATGTGCTCTTCCTGTTAGATGGACTCCCCGCCCAATCTACATCAGTGAAGCCTTGAAGCTTCACTCCCTTTGTCCGTTTGTACCACAACCCAAACTGAGTAGTGCCTATGAGGTATCTTAATACATGTTTTGCCGCCTTCCAATACAGCTTGGTAGGCCTAACCATCACTTGACTAAGTTAGTTAACTACATAACACATATTTGGTTGTGTGTTCGCCAAATACATGAGTGAACCCACAAGATGCCTGTAAACAGTAGCTTCCACTACTTCTCCTGAAGTAGCATCCTCCTTCCTCTCTAGCTAGAGGAGTCTCCATGGGTTTACTGCTCTCCATGTGGAATCTCATGAGTATCTCATTGCATGCTTGCCTCGAGAAACGAACAACTCCCCATCTCCCTGCCATACCTCCATGCCAAGAAAGTAATGCATGAGCCCCATGTCCTTCATCTCAAACTCTCTTGCAAGATCCTCCTTGCAAGATTTGATGAGCTTCTCATCACCTGTTAATATGAGATCATCTACGTAAAGTACAATGATCAATAACTTACCTTCCACCACTATGTGATATAGGTTCGCATCTACTTCACTCTTTGTGAAGCCCAACCCAGTGAAGTAGCTATCTATCCTAGTGTACCAAGCACAGGGTGCTTGCTTCAACCCATACAATGCTCTCTTGATTCGGCACACATGTGACTCACGGTCCAAGGTTTCAAAACCTTCGGGCTACTCTAGGTACACCTCTTCCTCAATCATGCCATTGAGGAAGGTAGTCTTCACGTCCATCTGATGGATACTCCAACCCATCTGTGCAGATAGTGCCAAAATAGATCTGATTGACAAGTACCTTGAAACAGGAGCAAAGGTCTCATCATAGTCAATCCCCTCTACCTGTGAAAATCCACGGGCCACAAATTTGGCCTTATGCTTCTCAACATTACCATCTACAACTTTCTTTACCTTGTAAAGCCAACGGGAGCTCACAACTGATTTGTCCTCTGGTCTTAGGACCACATCCCAAACACTGTTTCGAACTATGGAGTCGTATTCCTCCACCATCGCATCAACCCAAACTAGTTGTTGCACTGCTTCCTAAAAGGAAGATGGCTTTGTCACAACACATGCACCCATAAGTGCCATGTATCCAGTGTACCTCTCTAGTGACCTCCTATGTCTGCGTTGAGAAGAGGGTGCTCCTACATTCTCTCGTGCATCATCCAACAATCTGTCAACCTCTCTAGTGTGCTTTCCTCCCTCTAGAAGACTCTGCCTGAGTGGATGTCTCCACTCCCAGAACCTCTGCATGTGGCTGCTCCACATCAATCTGAGGCTCCTCAACCTTAGGAACTAAAAGTTCCTCCTCCGCATGTAGCTCAAGCTCCATCTCAAGGGATACTTGCACGGCCTTCTCCTCATCAAACTTGACATCCCTGCGAACCACTGTCATCCGACTGGTTTGCATGTATACCAAATACTCTATCAGTGTATCCCAAAAAGATCCCCAACTTTGATGTTGGCTCAAGCTTCTTCCATGAATCTTTGGTACATGGAAATAAACCAAATACCAAAAAATCCTGAAGTGACGAACATTTGGCCTCTTACCAGAATAAGCTTCCTCTGGTGTTTTACTCTCAAGTATCCGATGTGGGATACGGTTATGAACATAAACCACTGTGTTGCATGCCTCAACCCACAAGTGTAATGGTAGGCCTTGATCATGCAACATCGCCCTTGCTGCCCCTACTATGCTCATGTTCTTCCTCTCGATAACCCCATTCTATTGAGGGTTATGAGGTGTCATCAAATCTAGTTTAATCCCTTCAGTTGCACAAAAGTTCTTAAACTCATTGGATACATATTCTCCACCGTTATCACTCCGTAGAGATGTAACCTTCTTTCCTGACTCTTTCTCGACCAATGCTTTGAATTCACAAAACTTTGTGAATGTATGATCCTTTCTCTGCATGAAAAATATCAAGCATTTACAAGAATAGTCATCTACAAATATAACATAATACCTGCGTTTAGCGGTAGATAGTGTCGAGAATGGTCCACACACATCTGAATGGGCTCTCTCCAAAATAGACTCTGCTCGATTGTCTCTATCTCCAAAGGAAGACTTGGTGCATTTTCCCAAAGTACAACCCTTGCATGTATCAACTTGCTCAAGCATACCTTTGGGAAGACCGCAGAGATTTGATGCAATATCTTTAAAGCCCCATGATGCAAGTGGCCCAATTGCCTGTGCCACAACTCGTTGACGTCTCGGCTCAACATCTTTTCTGCTTTTGAACTCAAAGCATCATAATTCTCTACCTCTATCTTATAGAGATTCTGAACTCGCATCCCTATCCTCTTTACTTGACCCATGGCTTTGTGTCGAAGGAACACCTTTCCTTTCGAAAATATCACATCATAGCCTCTATCCTCAAGCATGGCAATGGATAACAAGTTCTTCATCAGTCCGGGTACATGCATAACAATATTCAAGGTGAGTGGAGCCACATGCTCCCTCTGAAAAGTAATATTCCCCACACCATTAAAATTATACTTACCATCATCACCCATCTCGATATGCATCTTGAGATCTTTCTCCTCCAATTCACTGAATAACTCTCTATCACTAGTAATGTGGAAAGAAGTTCCACTGTCTAAGTACTAAACACTTCCCATCATTGAAGGCACCATGCATGCAATGAAGGAAAAGTCCAATTCGAATTGGGAGGCCAAAGCCCCACCCACCTCTCCATTTGAGAACTTCTCCTTGGACTTCTTCAATGGACAATTTGTAGCAAAGTGACCCATCTTGTGACAATGAAAGCATTTAACTTTCGTCATGTCCTTCTTCTTACCTCCATGATAAGAATCTGATTTGGAATGAGAAATTTTACCTTTCCCCTTCCTTGCCTTAATCGCTAAGGCACAATTCTCTTCATCATCAGTCTTTGATGAAGAGTCATCCCCGATGTTCCTCCTGATCTCATCCTGCATCAAATCTGTCCATATTCGTTCCCAATCTAGCAGCTTCTCCTGACCATTGACAAAGTCTTGATAACTATGCCAACTTGGGAGTCCAAGAAGAGCAAGGTTCACCATATCATCCTTGGCAATTGTGATTCTAACACTTCCAATTTCATCCTGACATTGAGTGAAATTGGTCAAGTACTTTGGAATCGTCTCGCCTTTCTCCATCTTGATTTTATGAAGTTTATCCTTCAGTGCCAACTTCCTTTGATCACTGTTATTCTGATACAAGTCAGTCAATGTTTTCCACATGGCATGTGGAGTTTCCTTGCCATGGAGACTCGAGACAATGTGGTCCTGAACTCCCTAAAGGATTATCTGCCTTGCCTTCGCCACACACTTCTTCCATTCGGGCAAGTTTTGTGCATCCGTAGTTGCTGGCTTGGGGACTTCTTGATCAATGAATTCCTTCAAGCCATTATCTTCTAACATAGCCTCCATCATGTCCCTCTAGTCTATAAAATTCGAGCTTCCTTCCAAGGCATACTCAAGCCTCAACCCATGGAATGTCATCTGTTGATCCTAAAGAATGTATGCAAATTTGACTTTCACATGTAACCGAAAAACTCAAAACTTCGAAATCTCCTCTAGTGAGCTAATTTTAAATCAACAATATCTCCTTCATCCGAACTTCGATTCGACTGTTTTTTTTTTGAAATTTGGGTATCCTTTCCCAAGGAATCCAAATCTGCAATTTGTTTCTAAAAATTTTGCACAAAAATTTTCAGAAATTCTCTGCAAACACTCGGCCCAAAAAACAATCTTTCTCTGATACCATGTAGAAAAATGTGTAGATTCACAATCTCATGTAATCTACTAAAACACGAGACAAGAATCTACTTCTACTCTTTACAGCGAAAGCCCATAAACATCGAGCAAACAATAATCAATAGAGGAAGAGAATCAAAGGCACATAACACAATAAATATCTGGGGAAAGCCACAGCACAAAACCCCACTATCTGTTTTGTATTAATCCAGAAAATCAAGATGAAATTACAGTGCTTGTTCTCTCTAGAACAATCCCAACACTCAAAAAATTAAATCTCCAACTCATAAGCAAGATCAAGGCCAAAACTTAGCCTCTTCACAAGCTTTCCAAGTCTCTATTCCAATGTAATTCCTATGGAGAATAACATGTATTTAAAGGGAAATAAAGCCTCTAAAAATAACGCAATCCCTCAAGGATCAATTCCTGATTGCATGCACTGTCAGCGCAACTCAGAAAAATCTAAAACAAATATTACACTGCCCCAACACTCTAGTCTCAACTGGGTCTTTCTCAAAATCAACATGCATGAGTTTCTGATGGTGGAATATTCAGTTAACTAGAGTAGCACTAATTAGGTCACTAGTGTCCCAACTGGCTGTTTACTCACTATTAGTTCCTGAAACTAATTGGAACTAATTTAACTAGACTTAACTCAATAAACTGAGTTAACTAATTACAACTCATTCATAACTCATCCTGAACTCCTATAGGTTAGGGACAACATATACATGTCTTCTAAAAGACTTCCAATTCAAATTTCCTAAATTAATTAAGTTAATTAAACTTAATTAATTATTTTCAAATTTCTATGAGAAAAGAATTCTATTTTAATTCATAGTTTAATTCAAGGACAAATTAAACTGGAATTTCTTGTTGCCATTTCTCAACACATTGCCCAGAATAGAATGAAATCTCAGATTCAAGTAAAGCACACAGAAACAATGCTGCAAAAGTAAATAGTTGACCAAGACCTTAACCAAACCCCTACTAGCCTTGACAAACATTTCATCGAACATATCATAGACATGTAAACTACAGGTGTAAACAACAAAATTAAGTGTATGGATCTCATTATTATTTGATAATCGCAATGAACCACTATTTCCTCATGTCTTTTTCTGCCTTATCACTTATTAGGCCATTGATACAATATCCATTCATAAACAAGTAAAAACATGTTGAGAGCCAAACATAGATGCTGCCATAAAATGTACATATAACCAACATAATAGGAACATAAATACAATAAACATATCAACCATCAAAGTCCATATATATACCAGTACATTTACACATGAAAACCAATGGACTGAATTTCTCAGTAATCAATGCAATGAACCAACTGAAGATGGCACTACCACATTCCACCCTACCATAGATTGGCTGAGCTAAGTCTCTCTTCAACCAATCACCCCCATGCCATATTCCAAGCATTAACATGGGACTCATAGAACACACAAAAAACACCAATCAATGTGGATGCCATCGGAGTTCTCCGCCTACACAGTAAGGAATTTGAGTGCCTCCTAGTCTCCCAAGTTTTACTGTGCATCCGCAGTCCGATCTAGGGATCACTAGGCCCTACACCGAGACATACTCTCTAGGCTTTACTTTGCATTCCATCCCGGAATCACTAGGCCCAACGCAAAGAAAATCCACCTCTTGGCTTTACCGTATATCCCGCAATTCACCGGCAAGGATTCCTAGGCCCACTGAGGCACACAATCTGGCTTTACCGCAACCCACAGTCCAGTTCAGGGGTTACTAGGCCATTGGCTTCATGCATCCTCAATCCGGTTCAAGGACCACTACACCATGTGTTTATCAATTCACAGATCCAACCCACTCAACTTCGAATCCAATCTGGTCATCCCACATAAACCGAATGAGAGAACCCATCTCATCAAAGCTATGAAGAATTAGCAAGGATAGGTTGAAAATACTGTCACACCTAGCAAAACCCATGCCATGGTAGAAAAAAAACACATGCAATATCACGCATACCAAATCTAGCAAGGAAAATGCACATGCAAGTCGATATCTGCAATGAAGCCTGTTGTAGCTACTTGATCCCGCCTTTCCCTACTCGATCTTTGCTTCCTCTTGCCTTCTTTGCCTTTCTTGCTCCAATGTCAAAGTGATCCAAGAAAACTCTAAGTGTCCAGGAGTATGAGAGAGAGAGAGAATAATGAAAGAGCTCCAAAGCTAAACTGACGAAAGGTTACCCACTAATCCTCATAAGCCTTTTTATGAATGAGGCCTCTATTTTCTTCATTTTCCATTATTTTCCATAATTTTCCTCCTCACATGCAACATGTGACCTTTCACCTCCTTTTTCTCCTAATTTCCATTATTTTAATAAATAATTGTGCCGAAAATGCCATTTTTTCTTTCCAAAGCCTTAGCCATTGCCTTTGTTAATTTCCTTAGCCATAAACAACCAAATGAACACACCTTACGATGTCTTGCCCAACATTTAGCTTGGAATAAGTGTTCCATTCATCCATGGTTATTGTTTTTAACTTTTATTACATGAAATTTTCACCAGGGCTATTACATCCTCACTGGTTGCTAGGACTATTTCCAGCCATCTGTTTAGACCTGCACCCCTCTCCTAGCTGAGATCTAGGGCTTGACCTTCCTCCAGACTCTTGCATAGGTCAGTGGCTAGCAATTTTAGAGGTTTGCCCACAAATATCATGCAAAAT
The DNA here is from genome assembly GCA_031772625.1 of Pinus tabuliformis. NCBI lineage: Eukaryota > Viridiplantae > Streptophyta > Pinopsida > Pinales > Pinaceae > Pinus > Pinus tabuliformis. The sequence continues at coordinate 863,262,347 of CM062816.1, forward strand.
GTAGCCCAAAATCCCTTCAAGTACTTAACCTTACATTAGATTTGAATCTGCCCAAAAACCACTGATAAATACCCTAGATGAAGTCTCCTATTCCTCCTCTTGTTGAGCTCCAAATCCCTTTTGGCCAAATCAAAGGTATATTTCTTATGTTTTGTTGCACATTGGATTGAAATGATTCATATCTCTTCTCTTTTTATAGTTTTCTCAAGGGCTCTAATGAATTCCCTTGGTGGTCTTATCCAACTATCATAAGGTGACCAAAAACACTAGGCTGACCTAAACTTTGTGATGCAAGCCCATTCATTAACTTTAAAAATTAATATCTCTCTTTAGACAACTCGGATTTTGATGATTCTTGATGCATTGGATTCATCTCATCATCTACTATCATCCTCATCCATCACATTTCACAATCTCATCACGATTTTGGCCCAAACATCGATGGATGCAAAACCCCAATCTTCGGTTTCAAGCCCACAAAGCCACTCGTGGAGCTCCTTCCTCCAAACCCTCGATCCTCAGGGCTTGGAGTACCTCCCAAGCTACAAAAAATAAACACTCCATCTTAGCAATGGAGATACTTCCAAGACTAGGAAGTAACCATCATGATATAGTGACACTAGCCCACCTAGCGTCCATCACTACAACATGTTCTGTAGAATGAACTTGACAATCTCGTGTTGAAAATAACAACAAGAAATGTTAAAAATAGCATCTAGAAATTCCAATTTAATTTGTCCTTGAATTAAATTGTGAATTAAATCGAAATTCTATTCTCATAGCAACTTGTAATAGTTAATTAAGTTAAATTGACTTAATTTACTTAGGAAATTCGAGTTGGAAGTCTATCTAGAGTCATGTAGAGTGATGCCTAAATTTTAGGGGCCCAGGTTGAGATTTTTTGAGTTGTAATAGGATAAATCAGTCTAACTGAGTTATAGTTAGTTAAACTAGTTCTAATTGTTGGAGGAACTAGTAGGGATATAATAGTGGAGTAGTGCACCAGTGCATCACCAGTACCACACCAGTTAACTGAATATTCACTCATAAATAACTCATGCATGTCAGTTCAGAGGAATACCTAGTTGAGATTAGAGTTTAGGGAATGTGTACTATCAGTTATATAATTTTCCGAGTTATACAGATGGTGCATGTAATCAGTTGAGGACCTACGTTTGGATTACACAGTTATGGAGAGGGAATTTCCACATTAAATAGAGGCTAATCCCCTTAGGGATTTCACAATGAAGTAGGGGCTTGTAAGGCTAGTAAATTGGCTAAGTGTTGGCCAGGGTTAGCTTAGGAAGCAAATAGTTAGAATGTACTAGTTCAAGAATTGTTCAGGAAGAACAAGCATTGTATTTTCTTCTCAGATTTTTTGGTTAATGCAATATAGATAGTCAGGGTTTTTAGCAATTGCTTTCCCTAGAGAAATATTGTGTTATGTGCGATTGATATTCTTCCTCTTTCTGCTTATTGTGTTCATCAATCAATTTTGGTTTCCACTGAGAAGAGTAGAGTATATTCTTGTCTTGTGTTTTAGCAAATCACATACGCTATTGAATCTATAGAAAAATTTACATCTCGATAGTGCCTCTGCTTCATCACATCTGAACCTGAAGATCCCAAACCTCCATAGGGTTGCTCCCTCTGAGGCTAGACTCCCTCTGAGCCTACATGATCTCGGATCAGTCCTCCAAGAAATCATCCTCTTGGATCAAATATGACTTGTGCAAATCCTTCAAATCTCGGATATGCAATATCACAATCTGACGAAGACTCTAGCCTGCTAATATGTACTCCATCACATGAATCCATCTCGATTAACTTGATCTCATCCAAGCGAAAGAACCCCTTGAGTTGTCCCAACCATCCATGGCAAGTCAAAGGAAGTCCATGATCAACAATCTGCCCTATAATAAACTGTTGTTCATCAGGCTCTCCACCAATCCACCAGAACTCCCAGCTAATCTTGCTACCAAACCAGTCAAGGCCACATCTCCATGTCTTTAGTTGAACTCTCTTCTCTATGATATAGATACCCACAACCCCCTCTGAGTTGCTTCGTTGTGCACACTCTAATTCACTGTCCCTCAAAGTAGCTCATATATGCTTTGAAACCATGTTGTTTTTCCATGATCTTGGTGTCTGGTATAGAATTTTAAATCACCGACGCTACCAAACCAAAGATCACAACGAAACTACTTTGCACATCAAAATATAAACAACAGTAAATCTACTAGCACACAAAATATAGACAACTTTTTGAAATTTTCAACCCAACTTCATTATATTGATCAAACTAAATAATACAATAGTACAGGGCTCCAGTATGAGGAATAATTACCCTCATACATCCATTAGTACAAGAATAGAAAACTGGGGCTTGGTGTCAATCCATTGACAACCAATCTTCCCTAAAAAATATAATTTGACCATCTGGCTGTCGCATGCTCTCTCGGCTCCTCTCAGTTGTACCATGTACCTGTCAGGTCCTTTGACTCCCGATTTGAAACACTGCCTCTATCAAATATTCAAGTCCATTTGGCCAATGAACCTCGACTATCCAATTTTCTCACTAGTTGCGCCTTAGTCCATCAAGGGCACAACACATTGAGACTCATGTCGAGTTGTTCACAAATCTATTTGTGAACAACTCTCAATCTGCCGAATGCTGCTTCATTGTTACTCAGGGACTTCAGCCCACTATGGTCTTCCTACGTTGCTCTAATGAAGACCAACATAGGGCATGAAAGGTTGTCACTTATCACTGCAAGATGTCCATCTCCCATAATGAACACGGGCTAGGAGGACTTCCCATCATCTGTTGTAGAATTCCTTCTCCATAGACAAGTCTAGTGCTGCTAAACTACTCCTCTATCTGATCAAACCTTGAGCTCAACAACTGCCACTCTCGCAACCACCTAAGTCCAGAAAATGGTGAAAACTAGGCTCTAACTTGGAAACTATCATGTTGTCCTCCAACAGACCATAAATTCCCAATCGACGTCCACAGTTGGTCCACTCTCATGCTGCCCTCCAATAGAGTGTGAGTGACCAACCCAAATGTCCTCTTTTAAGACTACATCCACATCATGAGCTGACGTGTCATTGCTACTAGGTTTGCAATCTGGTTAGGGCTAATATCAATCCACTTCATCCCTAGATCCTTGCCTCTAGACTTGATCTACAACTGGGTTGTATTCTCACTGTATGTTGCTCCCTTTGCTTCCACCTAGGGATAGATCTGAGGTGGTTTTGGCTCCTCCAAACAACCATTACACCTTCTTCCCTCTCTACATTGATACCAGGGATCTGCTGCCTACCATATTGAGACAAAACCACACCAACCCATAATTGTCCTACACTAGGACCTCATAAAACTGCCCTTTTCTAGGACTGGTCCACTAGAAACAAAACACCTAAATCACATACCTTCTGGGACTATTTCTTTGCTATTGGAACTTGGGTTGGTTAGGGCATCTTTGTAGTCCACAACAACCCACCAATTCTGCTATAGAATCTCCCTCTATACCTGCGACACTCCTTCTACTAGGTTCCCCTTGTCCTCGATGGCTGCTAGGAATATTTCTAGCCTTCTGTTCAGACTTGCGGCCCCTCTCCTAGTTGAGATCCAAGGCTCGAACTTCCTCTAGACTCTTGCATATGTCAACGACTAGCAATTTCATAGGTCTGCCAACAAAGATCATGCCAAACATAACCCCTAATCCCTTCAAGTACTCGACCCTTCATCAGATTTGAATCTGCCCAAAAAAATAAAGAAATACCCTAGATGAAGTTTCCTATTCCTCCTCTTGTTGAGCTACAAATACCTGTGACCAAATCAGAGGTATATTTCTTATGTTTTATTGTACATTGGATGATCCAAATGCTTCACATCTCTTCTATTTTTATATTTTTCTTGAGGGCTCCAAAGAATACCCTTTGTGGGCTTATCCAATTGTCATAAGGTGACCAAAAACAATAGGCCGACCTAAACTTTGCGACACAAGCCCACTCATTAACTTCAAAAATTAATATCTCTCTTTAGACAACTCAGATTTTGATGATTTTCGATGTGTTGGATTCGTCTCATCATCTACTATCATCCACATATGGATCAGGAAATATGCTAAGAATGTCCCATTGCACCAACTCATTTGAACACCCTTCTCTCAAGTCATACCCTCCATTTGGAATCTAGCAAAAAAATGGATGCACCTGATACAACAACATTACTTTTGGGAAATTTGAGATGAAAAAAATGTTATGTTCTAGGAGGATTCTTTGAAACAACTCCCCAAGCTCCAAGATCAAGTGAATATAATTATTCTTCGACTCCATATGTCTTCCCAAGGATTGATTAAAGTCAAGGATTATTAGTTGGCAGTTGCTAACCCAGCGCATTCTTGGCAGCAATGGTTACCCTTAAGGGAATGGTTCCCCAAGTTCAGGGAGGAATTATAGTCCAATTTCTAGAAAAATATCCAACAAAGACTTATCCCAATATCCAACCTTGCAAACATATTCGACTAGGTATATGGTCCAAATGGCTCCGTCTCCATAAGAGAAGCATATAGCCTAAAAGCGGGATTTAGAGAAACATCAAAAGCTTCTATTCTGAGCAGTGTCTGACACAGAAATCTATGGCTGAAATTTTCAACCTTCTTGTGGATATTAGTTCAATGCAAAACCTTGGCCTAGAATAATATTGAAAAGCGCAATCACGTGGGCCCTTCATTGTGCTCCGTGTGTTTCCTTGATTTTGAAAATGTGGAACATCTTTTCAATAACTGACCCTACACTAGTCATCTTTGGAACACTCCAGAGGTAAGCTTAAAGCATTCCAATTGTGATTTGTCTAATATACACAACATTTTTTATAAGTGGAGGACTCAGGATTTCTGCAACGCCATTTTGAATAGAATATGTATCCTCCTACCAGGTCTTCTCTTGTAGGCCATATGGAAGAGAGAAATTGTCGCATCTTAAAAAACTGCTCAATCCTCCACAACTCTCTTTGGATCGTTGTCTAGAAGAATGTAAAGGAATCAACCACCATGCACCCCAGGTCCAATCAAGATTGGTAGGAGACTAGGAAAGTGACCATGTTACTCAACAACTAGCATTTGGACCCTAGAGCCTTGTCTCACTTCCTACTCTAGCCATGTCCCCCCTCTATTCCCTCCTCTTGGACTTTAAAATTGAATTTTGACAGATCCTCCAAAGGAAACCCAATAATGGCTAGCTATGGAGGCATCTTTAGACATCACTTGGGATCTCCCATTTATATTTTTTCTGGTCCCATGGGATCTCCCATTTATATTTTTCCTAGTCCCATGGGATTCGATATTTACAATGCAACAAAACCATAGGCCTTGGAGGAATGCTTACTAATCACATGGACCCAAGGTTTCTCAAAATTACTTATAGAAGGAGACTCATAACTTGTCATTAACATGACTCACAAAATTTTGAATGGAACCCCAATAAACAAAATATCTTGAAGGTGGAGACTTGAAGGTCTACTCACTTGAGTTGCTTCACTCTTTCTTCCATTCCTATCGCTATTCATACTCACATTAGAAGAACTCCAAATAAATTAGTAGATAAGATAACTAATTAGGGATGCATCACTTCAGCCTCTATAATCTCCTCCTCTTGATAATCTCTTACAAACTCTACCCTTAAGCAACAATGCTAGACAACGAATCAAAAGAACTTAAACTCCCTCGATGGAGTGATTAGATTGAGAGAGGGTGGGGGGTAGGTTGTCATTATCCACTAGGCCACATGCTTGAGGGACATGGCAACATGCCCCCATAAAGGTTTGAATATCTATATATGAAAGGCATGAGGGAGCCTTCCATTTCATTGTCTCGCGTTCAATACCACAAATCAATTCATCTGCAAGTCTGGCTATTTGATGGATTATAGCACAATTAGACATATTTTCACATTGCCTAAGGTGATCTTCCCTCCCAGCATGATAAGGTCACTATTCAAGCTAGTGGATAAATATTTCAATAACTCATAGCTTAGACATTTTATTTTGCACTACCATACGGGTGGATTTTCATTCAGTTATGTGTTTCAAACCATGTGTATGGGGTCGAGACTCCAACGATTTGCTCATGGTAGAGACACCTCATTTATCCCCCTCATGCAGACAATGTTTATACTTCTAAAGCAAGTTTAGAAATTGATATTGAGGAGCCAGTATAGGAGGTCTCGCTAGAAGTCCGTTCAGGAACTAGTCTAGGAGGTCTCGCTAGAAAAGCTAGCAAGAGGTGGTTGTTTCCTTAAGCCCTCTAGCCTCTGCCATCTTCTGCAAATTGTTGTGGGTCTCTCTCAAGCCCTAGTTGCACTTTGGAAAAATCTAGTCCAGTCGAACTCTACACTAGTAGACTCACCAAGTTGGGTCTACCATTTAACTTGCAAATAGTTTTGGCACCCAATAGCCTAGGTTCACATATACTCTTTCTATGCAAGTTCTTAATTTTCTCATAATCATTGGCTTAGTGTTAGCTAGTTTTACAGGATCAAGTGAGGGATTTGGAATCTCCAACGATTATGAATCTCTTCCCCATCTTAAGGGGTTTTTTTTTAGGCTTCATTCATTTGATATGGCTCCCCACATGCACCATATCCCTCATGAGAATATCTTTCTATCATGATTTTTTTTTTTTTAAACTTAGGGGAACCTTTGACTGCGTCCGAGCCTATTCCTCACTTAGCACAAATAGTATACCACATCAGAGCACTTGGGTTCGCTACAAGTGACCTACTACCAAGAACAAGGGGAATGAAGGCACATTCAAGTGTAAATAAGGGTGAAAAGTTATGTTGGATAGTTTTGAGAGCTTACTCCTCAACTAATCCAAGAGGAACTTGCTAAGATGGAATGAGAACTGGCTACTTAGAGACATACCTTCATGGACACATAAGTACTCACAAAAGTTGTAGAATAGGTTCTTGATGTTGGGCACACATGGGGGATTTATAATGAATACATGTACATGGTGGAAGTTTATTGGCATCTTAAGTTCCTTCTTAGCAAGGTATTGTTGGGAAAAAACAAAATAAGGGAAGACATCCTCCTCTATTTCGATCACATGCAATGACAAATGATAGCTCTAGATTGTCGATTGTGATGCACTGAGAAACAAATGGGCATTCCTCTTGATTCTAGTTGCTCTCTAGAAAGAAACAAGGAGGCCATACCTGTTGAAGCGACATATTCAGAAAATTCCTTTTAATTTGACTATTAGCCTAATGTTTTCTATGTTTCGGTCCTATATTTATTAGTATTTAAAGGGCCATGGAGGTCCTACATTTAACATATGTATTTCAGGTTTTGAATCTTTATGAAAACTCTTAGCTTCTACTCTTTTGAAAAGATTTAAATTCTAAGCATGGTCTGATTTTCCTAGTGACCAACAATGTTAGAATTCACGGGCTTAGAATGCACTCCTCGATTTTAAGGTAATACAAATAACTTATTTCACTAATAAAAAAACACACTAGATTTAATTTAAATTTGTTATATGTTAAGAGGGATCAAAATTTTCTCAATGTAATTTTTTTCTAAGTGTAAAGTTTGAGGAAAGGTTTAGACTTAAAAAAATTGATTATGTTTGACACTTTATTTAGAGTTAAGGCAAATTTAATTTGGGTGAAGAGGATGAAAGATTTGAATTGAATACAAGCTTTGTTAATGATTTGAAATGTATGTTTTGATGGGAGATTATGGATAAGCTAGTAGAAAGAAAAAGCACCATCTAACTGTTCTAAGTTTTAGATATATTTTAATAGTATTGCAATCCTATATAGTTCTAAAAAGTAGGCCTTTGCAATCATGTAAACATGTACTGGTGAAGAATCCAGGAAGTTGTGGTTTCTTTGCAATATAGTTGGCTTGATCCGAATTTATGAAGGGAACATAATGAATGCAATTTTTAAAACCAAAACAAAAAGATACAATGAAACATTAAATGGAAAATAAAAATATTGAAATTGTATAAATGCATAATCAAAGCAAACTAGCTCAAACGGTGGTAGCCTTATCTCTGAGAAGAGATGTGATCGTTATGCGCCTTCTTAAACTATGTTACAATGAGGCTCTGAGTCCTTTTTTTAATGAAGAAGTAATGAGAAACCCTAAACATCCAAAAACCAATCCCTAGGAGATGAAGTGCCAAAGGCTTATGGACCCAAATGGGGTTAATTGGAATGTCAATTTCTTGGTGTTGTAACTTTGGCATACAATCTTCGTTTGGTGTGCATTATAGCTTGTTGGAAAGGTCTATCTGAGGAGTCAACCTATTTCCCCAAAAAAACGCTTTTTAGGGCCTCAAAAGGGCTCCAGAAGTTTAGGACCTTAAAACTACCAAAAATGGAAATGTTCCAAAATAGGAAAATTATGTTGTGAGCTAGTGGAATAGGTGGGTGGCCACCGATATCCAACTAGATCATTCCTTCCCCCTAGGAAGCAATGGCCTCCATTGTGTTGAGTGCATCCATGATATGGGGAAATTTATGCTAAAGTTGGCCCCTAGTGAGACCGGAAAGGCTGGAATAATTCTTTAATTGCTCTTTTTCAGAAAGTTTATATGTAAATGCATTTACCCTTCAACAAATTGATCATGGCTATAGCTATTATACTATTTGGTTGTAGTTGTTTATATGTATTAAATTTTGTAATAACACTAGTTGAGGAAGATATGTTTCCCAAATTCTTCTTTAAACAGATCATGTTGGAATTTTTGTTATAACTTTTCTTTGGGAGGTTGCATAAGCTAAAGCTTTGACCATAGTGAGGGGACATCTCGTTGATCATCTGGTCCAAATTTCAGATCACGGGCAATGATATTTTAGGAGATATGGTTGGAGGAGGTCAAGTTCCTGGATGCTCCTAAAATCATGCATCAACTGGTCATGTTGGAATTTATGCTATAACTTTTATTTTGGGAGGTTATAGAAGCTGAAAAATTAGACCATAGTGAGGGGAAATCTCGCTGATCATTTTTCCAACTTTTAGATCTTACGTTTCAGAATTTTAGGAAATATGAGCAGAGGAAGTTGGGCTACCAAAATGCATCTTTAAACCGGCCTTGTTGGAATTTCTGCTATAAATTTTCAATGGGAGGTTCTAAAAACTTAAACTTGGACCAGAGTGAGGGGAAATCCTGTTGATGATTTGGTCCAAATTTTAAATCTTGGGTCACAATATTTTAGGAGACACGATCAAACAAGCTGAAGCTTCGTGGATGCTCCTAAAACTGCATCAAACAGGTCATGTTGGCATTTCTACTATAACTTTTTTTTCTAGGAGGGTCTAGAGGCTGAAACTTGAACCATAGTGAGGGGAAATCCCACTGATCATCCGATTTATTTTCAAAACTTGGACTGTTATAGTTTAGGAGATATACCTCAAGGAGGTTTCTGTATTAGTTTACATGCAAAGTGTTTAAAGAAATGCCTTAATGGTTTAATAATTCATTGCATACAAATTGTTTGATGAAATTCCCTAATGAAAATGTTATTTTATAGATGGGGATAATATTATTGTATGTTAGCATTGTTGTGTGATAACACTATTGTAGATGATCTATGCCTATTTGCATGCAAAGCATTTGAATAAATGTTTTAGAGGTGTTTTATTACAATTTTCATACAAACTATTTAATAAAGTACCTCAAAGAAAAAAATCAAAAGTTACATGATTGAGTGGTATATTTTAGTTAGCATGTTACAAGTTGAATCAGGACAATGTTTCTTATTTGTTTTCACACAAAATGTTTGATGAAATGTCTAAAAAAAAATATATTACTTACTTGGTTGTATACAAAGTATTTGAAGAAAGGTTTACATGTAAAGTGCTTGACAAAATGTATGAGGGATGAAAGTCAAATTTTTGCAAGTGTGGTTATGATAAATTTAGTAGGGGTATGTGACAAAGTGGTAAGAGAGCTTATTATTAAGCTAGTAAATATAAAAAGAAAATTTTGGGTACCTCGTAACCTATATAATTCATTGAGGGAACTGGATAAGTTCCAAAGTGGTATCAGAGCTAAGGTTCAACATTGAACTTAGATGGGCTGGAGTATAAGAAAAAATTTAAGTTTTAAATTAATATATATGCATGCATGTGTACTTATGTGAAATTATTTTGTTGTATATATGAATACACTAATTTTACTTGAAGACTGACTTGTGTTGAATGCATCAAGATAAACATGTAAGATAAATATGTAGGATGCTGACGATTATCTAGAGCAACCCAATAGAATTGCAAAATTTTATTCCCAAGTGATGCAACCATAATTATGAGGGGGAATCTTTTAACTTATCTCTTGTTAGTTTTAATATTTTTCTTTAATCTTTTGAGAAGAAGTCATATGCTGATGAATAATACCATAGGCATGATAACATGCAAGAGATGAAATAATTCAAATATGCATGTCCATTGAAGATATAATAAATAATGAAATGCTAGATGCATGAAGATATGTTAGGTGCATACACTAATGGATTTGCATGCGTAAAGACTTAGAGGAGTTTGCTCTCATAACATGATTCATATGACTAATAGTGGTTAATGGTGAACATGTAACCAGGAATAGGTTGACAACATGATTGGGAAGCCAATGAAGGTGTTGCATGTAGTCTTGTGGAATCAAGGTTATGGAAGATAAGGTGTTGATGAGAGAATGGTACAAGTGGCACCTATGCATGTTGATATGCATGTTGTGACCATGTTGTGAGTGCATTTCTGCTTGGGTTTCTTTGTGGAAGGTTGGAGACCTAGAGGGATGAGTGTAAGGACAAGTGTTTGTGTGTGGGGTCTAGAGAGTACCTGGACCCTGGATGGGAAATGAAACTCCTATAAGACACAAGGATTTAATACATCCTTGGCCATCCCAAGTTTGAGACCCTTGAAGGAAAACAGAACAACCCAAGGGACAATTGAGGTCATAGAAGGGAGTGCACTATCTTTGGTCAAGTAGGTTGGTGGGGGGATGTGAGATTGTTGGTTGGAGGATGTCGAGGTTAGTGCCTTGACCTTATTTGTGTTCAATATTGGTTATGTATCATACTTTGCTCTTAGTAAGCTAGTGTCTTTATGGAGCCATGGTCCAACTTGAGAATGACCCACTGTTGAACAAAACATGAGTTGTAGATCATATGGCTCAGATAAAATAAGAGGTTTACTGACAACTAGTGGTTTTCTCCAGATAAGTTTTCTAAGAATTATTGATTATGAGTCTTGAATTTTATGCACACTTAAAGCATTGTTTGAATGCCTGATTAAGTGCATGATATGAGTATATGCTTGTGAGATTGCATGAAGGAATGATCATGTTATAAGACAATTGTACTGATATAATGTGTGTTGAGATAACTAATATGCATAAGAGTGCAAGGGGGAGGGACCCCATAGTTGTTACAAGGAAGAATTTGTGTTGTGACTCTACTAATAATTTGAGAAATACTTTTCCTTTTATTAATCAAATTGCCATGTTTATTCATGTGATGAAATTCCTAATTATTTTGGAAGCCTACCTTATAGAGTTGCATTAGATCACAGATGTGGATAAAGGATCAATTAAGGAGGGATTGACTAGGTCAATATGAAATAGATGGAAAGTGAAGTCACAACTGTGAAAATGGATTAAGAAGGAAGTTTCCCTTAACTGAAAATTGTGCTTGGTTGATATATTTTATTTATGAAAATAATATGAATGTGTGAATGGTAAGTGAACAGAAACCGATATTTTTTATGTTTTGGGTAATATAATAAGTTTACCTAATGAATTCCATGTAACATAATGTTCATATGGCAAGTGTGTAAGAGTGATCTCTTGTTGTTAACTACCACATGAAATAAAGTAGTGTGCTTATGCTTATGCTTATGAGACTTGTCATATGAATAATTGAAAACAAGAGAGGTTGAAAATTAAATTTAAAATAAATGTGCATGAATAACATGGAATGTATGCAAGTATGGAACATGCATGACAAGATGTATCTGCACATGTTTGGGTGCATTATTGAAGACATTGTTTGAATATGTAAATTGGATACATAGTATAAATTCCCGTTATTAATATTCATTGAAACTTGTGTTCAAGAAGATGAAGTGATAGAGATGTGACTAATATATGGGGTTGAGATCATTTTAGGGGTTGTTTAAACTTTATGGATGCTAAGAAGATAGTTGAACCCCTTAAAAATATATTAGATAAGAATGCATGTGATAGTAGCCAAGTGAAATGATGATCTATCTAGGAAGGATAGATGATGGTTGTGAAGTTAAAAAATCTTAGGGACAAGGCCATTGTCGTGACACTAGAACCCTATTACATACATTAATCACCATGAGTTATGTTATGACAAATGTGTTGTATTATTTAGAGAAAATCAGAGGCATTCCTTAGCTATAAGACTCCATAAGTCTCGAGACTCTTCTTGCGCGAGGAATTTTAGTTATGGAATGGATTGCCTGAGTAACTAAGGAGGCAGAGAGGGGGATGCGTGAACTTAGAAGGCGTGTGACTACAAGGAAGGGGAAATTTGAATGGATTGGTTTTTAAAGATTCATGTGCATACTCATTGGGATCATGAATGCATTAGGCGTGCCCAAGAAAGTAATGATATAAACTTATTCGTTGTGGAAGCCTTATGAAGTGATGGAAAATCATACAGGAATGTGCAAAAATGCCAAGAGGTCTAGAGGTAACTAAACCATTAAAAATGAATGACATTGTTCAAAGTGGCAACCAAGGACATAGAAAATGTTGCTGATATGAAAGTGGCGTATCCCTTATTTTGTGTAAAATGGTTCTACAAATAGTAGGACACGAAGGATGATGTTCCTCAAAGGGAGAGGGGATTGTGACACCCCTTTGATTGCAGCAAATTTTTTAATGTAATTAAGAACATATAATGTTGGGGTTCCAACATTGATGCTATGATGTTAAACTCTATTATCTGATGTAATGTTTATTTTTATTAATAAAAATGCTAGAGATGAAGAAAGGGGATAACTAACAAATTATGATTCCTAGGGGAGGGGGAAAATTTGACTCAAGAGAAAAAATATACCTTGGGTGAATATTTCCCTTTAATGTGATGGTTAGTCTTCCCAAGAGGCTGAAAGGTTTGGAGAATGAAGGGTCAAGGTGTGATTATAAAAATAATACAGAGGATAAATAAATGGGTTCTCCTTCTTGATTCAGAAGCTTCTAATTTCTAACTCTTCTATTACTCTCTCAAGCATCTCTATCTCTCACTTATAAATTCACATTGGCATGATAATTAGTGACAAATTGTGTAATAGGAATTTAATGTGTTGCAATGGTTTCCTTGGATGGGATGGCTATCACTGTCAAGTGTTATTCTATTTGCGTGTGGCATAGAGAGCACTAAAGAAGGTAGGGTTGAGGGATTGCAGATATCAGAGAAGGACTCCCTTATGTTATGTAGAACCGCATTGCCATTTGTGAATGTCTATGGGCATGTTCAAGGAATGGAAAGGATGAACATTAAAATTATTTCTTGTGTGTGGAGGAGAGTGACCTTCCCTTTTTGTGTTAAATTTGGCATACAAATTGTGTGATAAATCCCCAAGTATAGTTTTCCCCTCAAGATATCAAGATTTAGCTTAGGGATGGTCAACTATGAGAAATACTATAATATGGTAGAGCCTATGGTTGGGTGGAGAGTGGCTCACCCTTCTTTAGTTCCAGATTGGAAAAGATTTGACTCGAGATAAGTATCTCTTATGCATGATTATTTAATTGTTCTTTTCAACAAGTTTATATGTACACACATTTACCCTTCATAACATTTATCACGGCTATAATTGTTATACTATTTAGGTGTATCTTTTTATATGTATTAAATTTTGTAATAGCACTAGTTGAGGAAGATATGCTTCCTAAATTCTTCTTTAAACACATCATGTTGGAATTTCTACTATAACTTTTCTTCTGGAAGGTTCTAGAAGCTGAAACTCGGACCATAGTGAGGGGAAATATCACTAACAATTTGGTTGAACTTCCAGCTCTTGGGTCGCAATATTTTAGGAGATATGATTAGAGGAAGTTGAGCTTCCTAAATGCTCCTAAAATCATGCATTAAACAAGTCATGTTGGAATTTCTGCTATAACTTTTCTTCTAAATGGTTCTAAATGTTGAAACTTGGATCATAGTGAGGTTAATCCCTTTTATCATCTAATCCTCAATGTGTCTTTAAACAGGTCATGTTGGAATTTCTATTGTAACTTTTCTTCTAGAAGGTTCTAGAATTTGAAACTTGGAGCATAGTGAGGGAAAATCCCGCTGATCATCAGATCCAATTTTCATATCTTGAGTCATGATATTTTAGGAGATATGATTAGAGGAAGTAGAGCTTCTTGGATGTTCCTAAAATCATGGATTTTTTGCTATAAATTTTCTTTTAGGGGGTTTTAGAAGTTGAAACATGGACCATAGTGAGGGGAAATCCCATTGATCATCTGGTTTAGTTTTCAGAACTTGGATTGTTATGATTTAGGAGATACGTCGTGCACAATTTTCTATATTAGTTTGTATGCAAAGTGTTTAAAGAAATGCCTAAATGGATGCATGCAAACTATTTGATGAAATTCCACAATGAAAATGTTGTTTTTTGGATGGAGATAATATTGTTGCATATTAGCATTGTTGTACGATAGTATTGCTATAGCTGTATTATGCCTATTTTCATGCAAATCACTTGAAGAAATATGTTAAAGGTGTTTTATTACAATTTGCATGCAAACTATTTGATAAATACCGCAAAGATAGAAATCAAAAGTTGTATGATTGAGTGGTATATTTTAGTTAATATGGTGGAATCAGAGTAATGTTCCTTCTTTGATTTTATACGAAATTTCCACGAGAAAAATACTACTTAATTGGTTGTATGCAAAGTATTTGAAGAAATCTTTACATGAAAAGTGTTTGAAAAAATGTATGAGAGATGAAAATCAAGTTTTCGCAAGTGTGGTTAGGATAAATTTAGTATGGGTATGTGACAATGTGGTATCATAGATTATTGTTAAGCTAACAAAAAGAAAAAGAATTTTTTTGGTACATCGTAACCTTTATAAGTCATTGGGGTAACCTAGTATGTGACAAATCCAATGGGGGTTTATGCTCCAAAAGTAGGCTATATTACTCTTGCTGCAACAAATGCTCCCCGTGACCTCCCATAGTGGAGGAAAAAAATTTAGAAACTAAGCTACCCTGCCAAATCTAAATTTCTTATGTGGCTCTTGCTAAAAAATAAAGTGCTTACTTGGTATAATCTGCAAAAACGATCCTTTCATGGGTCATGATACTACTCCTCGTGCAAGGATGATTTAGAAAAAGTCTCTCATCTCTTCATACACTACTCCTTCTCCAAATAAGTATGGAAATAAATAATCTAGTTGGGGCAACAACACTTTACTTGGGATGCTAGTTTACTTGAAGTAAACTTAAAAAACAGTTGCAAATCACAAAAAACTAAAGCACAAAGCCCCCCTCTTATGGCTATTTGGGTTATTTGTCTTGGAAGTAATAAGGGGATTTTGAGGACATAAATCCAATCCCCACCAGAGCAACTATCAACAATCTTTCAATAGTCATGGAGATAAAATGATCCCAAAATGGAAAGGTCGACACCTACACTCGAGAAGTAATCATACAATCAGACCACCCTTGCACTTTTTTTCACGATGTAGCTCAATGTTCTCCCTCTATAGGAGGAGCTAGTGGAATTATAAATTTAAATCATAACATATCCTTCAATATTTTAGCAAACATCTAAGCAAAGCTCTTTTCTCTAGAACCTATTTTGCAACTGGAAAGAGACTTGGGAAACTCAAAACTTCATATATATGGGGACTCTCAAACAGTAATAAAATGGATGTTGGGATCAACACAGTTAAACAATTACCCTCATCTATGTCTATTTCAAAAAGTATGCACCTTAAAGGACATTTTCTCTGAGATCTATTTTGATCGTGTTTACATGCACGAGAATGTAGAAGTTGAATTGCTCTTAAAAGCTAGATTGGATATGGAATGAGGCACATGCAAGGCTATAGAAAAAGAGGCAGGACAACTGCAAGAATATCTTCTTGACCCTTAGCAATAACTGGAAATTTTGGAATGTATATGATGCTTTAGATACATTTTTGTTAAAACATTGACTTTTGAACAATTTTGTATGTAAGTGATGATGATGTTGATGATTAAAGTCCACTAATACCTATATGGTTTAACAAACCTTAAGAAGGTAATAGATTAATTAGAATTCTTTAACATTTATTTATATGCTAAAATAGAAGTGAGAGAAGTGCTCCTAGATCACCATAGTTCTGTTGAGTTAAAAGGTCAAGACGGTTGGTAGTGTGAAAAATATTTTGAAAATTAGATTGAACGTGAGTATAAGATGGAAAAGCTAAGATAAAGTGCTTTTCATCTTCAACCCTCCTAGGACCGCATTGGTGAAAAGCTCTTTCATCCCATGGTGTTTTGGGAATTGACCAATGCCTAGTTTCACTATGAAGCTCACGAGAATTAGTTATAATCTTTGCAATGTTCATTATCTTCTTAACACCATTAAAGACAAAGATATAATTTTGGTTTTCGAAATTGGGGTTGATCACCTCCTTATAATATCATTGTTTCCCTTTTCCCTTTAGCTCTTTATTTCCCCACAATTTCTCAAATTTAGAATTTTTTTTTTTAATATCATCTGAATTTTGCAAGGTGATCTCCTCCTTCATTCCCCAACGATCTAGCCAAGATTGGGCATCCTTATGCCACCCTTGCTTGATTCTAAGGTGGGGGTTTTGGTTAGAGAACTAACAATTTTTTTTGGATGATCATATAACGAGCTATTGGTTATATAGATAGATAGTTAAAAAATGGACTGTGGTAAACACTCTTTTTTTATTTTTTATGGTGATATTCAAAGAAGCACATCTCCCTCAAGCTATAAGCCAAATAAATGCTTCATGCATATGCATGTGTAATTTTGTTTACTACTCATAAATAAAATTGCAATTATTTTTTCCATGTAGAAATCTCTCTCTCTCTCTCTCTCTCTCTCTCTATATATATATATATATATAACATTACACCAACTCCCCACATTATTATTTTTTTCTTAACACAACTAATATATTTTATACATATTTTGATTTAATTATAATTATATACAACTTTGATATAAAAATGAAAAATTATTAATTTAAAAATGAAATTTCATAGTTCTATCTAAGATAAAGAATTACAATTATAATAACATTGAGTAAATTGTCACTTTGCACACTGTTACACTAAAATTTGTCACCATGACTATTTGCAGTCAGTATGGCTCCATCAATAACCATACTGTCCTCCTTGGCAAGTCTTATACCTCTGCTCCTCATGTCAAACTCCAAAAAAGAGAGAAAGCCTTTAAAAAATCAATATAACTCTGGTTACGCAGTTTCTCTTACTCTTACCTGCGTGCACGCACCTCAAGTACATAATACCTGCGTACTTGTACGCTCTGTCTATAAAGGGGTGGGTGCGTACCCCTGTAAAAGTCAAAAGGCGCAAGTTTTACTTCAAAAAACTTACTTGCGGTCGATTCTAGAGCATTCTAGAAGATGGTTTGACGTGGATTAAGCGCCTCCAGATGGTTCATGCATCCCAATGAAAGAGGAACTTATCCCATGAAGAGGGGAGCTACCCCTTTGAAAGAGGAGCTTATCCCATTGATGGTGGACCTGTTTAACTTCCTCCAAAGCATTATAAATACAGGCATTGGGCCAGAGGGAGGGGAGGTTGAAAGCTGAACATTCCTAAGGGTAGATGCTGCTGAAATTAGGACTCCCTTATAGAGCTTGAGAGGAGAGATTCCAATCCTTTCTTAGCTTCATTTGGAAGTGGGTGAGCTGATCAAAGTAGAGGAGAACTCTTGCTGGACCCTGGGAGGGACCTGCACAACACCAAGGCACTGGTTGTAATGGTTTCTTTTGTTTCCAATTAATACAATTAAGTTCATTTTTCTCAACAAGTTGTTATATATAATTTGTTTCATATACTCCTTGGTCTTTATGATGAATATGTTTTATTATATGAGTTATTCAGGTGCTATGTAATCGTTTGCTTGTTAGTGAATGCAGGCTTCAAGGAGAAGGAGCTCATCTGGATCGGAGAGGCTTGGCTGCTACAAACAACGTTGGACTAAAGGTAAGACTTGAACACCTGGTTGCTTGTATTTTAAATGCATATTTAGGGAAAGATAGTGCTTGATTGTTTTGTTTGTCACTAGAAAGCCTTAGCTTCTAGGGAGGTCGGTTTTGTCCGCAAAATTGACTCTTTCCGCATGACAAAATGGCGACTCCGCTGGGGAATCCATGGATTTGATTGATTTCTCTTTTGATTGATACTTTGATTTGAGAAACGTTGATTTCTTTCTAGTTTTTGACTGATTGACTGTGAATTTGGGTGGAATAGCTTAGGGTTGAGTTAGTTTTTTATTTTTCTTGGTTTTGAGAGCAGTACGCACCCTCTGCGTTAAGCACAATGCGTACATGTACGCACTTCTGCTTTGTACACAGAGCGTGGCCGCACCTGTGCAAACAGGCTGCCTGCGTACCCTGTCAAAAGTTTAGAAAATTTCCATTTTTTCCTTTTTACCTATTAGATTTTGTTTATATGTTGTTTATTACTGCCCAGATCCACTGGTTACCTGTCAAAAGTTTTCATCTAAACTTGTTTCATTAGCATCAAGGGTTTTAGTGAAGTTCATAGAAATTCTAGCCCTAGGTTTGATTTTTGTATTGGTCTTGTAGTGACTATGGCTTTAGAAGTTGTAAAAACCTTGGATATCCCTGGTCTTTTCAGTCTTCTTAGGAGTTAGACCTTTCGTAAAATCACCTTTGTTTGAGAAACCTACTGTTGTGTTGTCTCTTTGCGGAATTTCGAGAAGGCTTGTTTGTTAAGCTGTGAATTTCATTCTTAAGAAAAAGAACAAGAGTTTTTTATTTTTGTTTTTGACTGATTTGTGATTCTGCATGAATTAGTCCTTGGTTGAATTGTAACCGAGTAAAACAACCTGGAATTATATTTTGTAGGATTTTACCTCATTAGATTTGCTTTTAGGTAAATTTCTCTTAGATTTGCTTTTAGGTAAATTTCTCTTAGATTTTCATAGATCTTAAAATTGATTTTTGTTAAGTAGTTTTACATGCTTTGTTAAAATAGGAAAAAAATACAAAATCTCTTTTGAGGAAAGTTTGTTTTAGTAGCGTTTGAAGTCTTTGAAAAGAGAAAGGAAGTTTTCGTGAAATAATTAGTGGTCTTGTGTTGTGTGCTTTGGAAAAGATAAAGAGTTTGTTTCTTTGATTTTCATTGCCAAGAAAGTTATCTTTATAAATTTTGCATTCTCCAACTCTCTTAGCTAGGGAATTCATTGAAAAGGAAAGATAGTTTAAATAATCTTAGGTGCATCTTTTTAGTGGATTTGAGTCGAGTCTACACATCATAAGTTTCATCTCCGCTACCTTTTGTCCTAAAGAAAAGCCATAAAAAATAACGCTTAAAGTAAAATTAACTTAGTAACTTTTTATTTACTAGGGCGCTGATACACCAACATAGATCAGGCTAGTGTCTTGGAGTAGGAGAGTAATTAACTCTCCAAGACAGTAAAAACAAACAAGTAGCTTATCTTGCGGTAGGATAAATCCAATTGTTACATTTATGCTCTGGGAAAGCTCCTCTTAAAGGAGAAGCACGAGATCGTGTCCGAACCAGTGAGGGAATCAATCCTCCTTCATTGGGAATGACACCAGATATGCACGTACTACAAACGATAAACCTCGGATTAACCATTGTCGAGGAGCCTGGGGTCACTTGTCGGTAAAACTTGGATTATTGTCAAGGAGCCGGCAAGGGGATTGAGCTTGCTACTCTGCCCTTGCGTGTGTATCGGATCGTAGACTGTTCCCCCAGGTATATTTGTTGCTGTTGGTGACCTTAGTGACTATTATCTTTAGGATTCTTCAGGTGACGGTGGAGGGAAGATCCCACTGTACCTGGAGCAGACGTCGGCTAGACTCACTTGGATTTTCTGGGGGGTTCACTTCACTCGAGACGGTTAAAGTGGAGGAACTTGGTCCAGTCTATTCATTAAGCAGGTTGCTGGGGTAACTGTTCCACCCGCCACTTCTGTACTGAATTCTGCGATGTTGGATTTCATCACCAACTAGTGTTTTCGGTCCGGAAGGTTACTGTTTGTTTGTGGTTTGACGCCCTAGATTCTTTAGGCGTGTGATTCGAATTTGTTTGGTTGTTTAGAGACTTTAGGTGGTTTTACTTTGTTTGCGTGTGTAGTAGTTAAAAGATTTTAGCTGTGGCTGAATTACCGAGACAATCCCGTAGACTTCGGGGCCAGTCTCCTGAGGTTGTAACCGTGGCCGATTTGTTGAGGAAGTCCCGTAGACTTCGGGGCCAACCTGCTGAAGACGTCCCTAGTCATTACGAAGGTTTGAAAGTCCTCGTAACTCCTAGTGGCAGTAAAGTAGGATCACCTGAAGAAGGAGAGTCTTCGTTGGTTGTTGATCCTGATTACCAAACTCTAGAAACAGGTTATAATCCTGAAGCTGTTTCGGTTTCCGAACTTGCTGGTAGTTTTTCATCTACTAGTGATATAGGCGAAGAACCTGAGATATCTGAACCTGTTACTCCAACATCGGGGTTAGTCTCTCCAACTTCTAGTGCTCCTAATTCACCTAGGGTAGAAAGAGTCATCACCGAAAATCTTCTTTCTGGTTTGATAGCTATTGAAGAGTTTGCTCCGGAAGAAGAAATAGGCATCCCTATCCCTGAAAATCAACCTACTATTGATTTAAGGGAGCGTGAATCCTTTTTTTTACAGTCCACCTAGAAGTACTGCTTGGTATCTTTCTTTAACTAATTATTTGGACAACTCAGGGTTAAGTTTTTCATCACCTCGTGCTCCTTATCCACCTAGGGGTATTTATACTCCCGTAAATATGTCAGGTCAGTCGTCCATGTTTACTCAATCGCCTGAATCCATTTTGTACGGCGGTCCTTCTGTTCCCTCTGGGTATCAGTCACTTTCTGGTACTTTTTTGGGAGCATCTCCTCAACCCATTGAACAAGGGTTATTCACTGGAAGCAATGGTGCAAAGCCATTGAGCGTAGAAGGCATTCTTATGATGTCAGGTTCTATTCCCAATTCTCAACCTCAAGGTGGCCAGTTACCGCCTGGGGGGCAGCCTCAATTAACGCCTAGGGGGCAACCTCAAGGTACACAAATTTTGTCTGGGGGCAACCTCAAGGACAGTATGTACCCATGGTGCAGTACATTCCTCAAGGTCAACCCCAGCCTCAATATGTACCCCAAGGTCAACCTCAGTATCAATTTATACCTCAAGGTCAACCCCAGTATCAGTACATACCTCAAGGGTATCTACCCCAAGGTCAGTACTCGAACCAAGGTTTCCAACCACCCCAAGGTCAATCTTATGTTCAAGGTACGGGAAATGTACCTTTCAATTATCAATCCTACCCTCAATCCGGTTATGGATCTCAATATGCTCAACCTGTTATGGGTCAATACCCCGGAATGAACATAGTGTGGGATCCATCGCAAATTCAATAGGTGTTGCAGCCAAATGTACAATTGTCATCTCAAACTGGACAACCCTTAGTTTCTGGTTCACCCCAGCAACCAGTCCAGTCTAATATTCAAACTTCTGTACCTTCGGTAGTTTCTCAGTCTGGGCCTGTTTCGCCTCGTACTCCATCTCAAACGACTGCTGCAACTGCCGCAACATCTGTTCAATCTACCCCACTTACTTCTCGAGTATCGACAGCTCCGGTTTCTACTGTTCCTGTATCTACTCCCCAGACATCTTTACCATCGTCTGGATCCACGATTCAAACTACGGTTCAGATGCCTGTAGGACAACCTGGTTTAAGTACGGTTGTCACAAGTCAACCACAATTCACTTATCAACCGTACCAGGGACAGTACCAATTCGGTCCTGCTGTCCAACAGCCAGTTTACCAGTATCAACCGTATCCTGGGTACACTTATCAACAACCACAACAACCCCAGTACGGTCCGGTTAATCCTGGTTTTCCAGGAGGATACAATATCCCGAACGCGATTCCCATTCCTAGTTATCCTGGATATCCTCCTCCTGGGGCTGGTATAATGACTCAGAGTTTTAGGGATCCTAATCGGCAGTTACCATTTATCGCAACTTTGGACTTACCAGACTTGTCGCGCCTAACGAACGATCCAATTAATTATCTTCCGTTTTGGCCGCCAATGCCAAATAAGTTGCCCAGTGACATTCCCAAGTTCGAAGGTAAGTCTGGAGAGGACCCGTCGAATCATGTGATGACTTACCACCTCTGGTGTGCCTCTAATTCCATCTCGGATGATTCGATCCGCTTACGTCTTTTCCAGCGCACTCTCATTGGTCTTGCGGCCAAGTGGTACATTGAGTTACCACGGGCCTCTTTTTATAATTTTAGCCAGTTAGCTACCTCGTTTTTAACTCATTTTCAGTTGCCGGTCATATATGATAATGGCATGGAGTTACTAACTTCATTAAAGCAATCGACGTCCACTTATATTTCCGACCATATTCATGAATGGAGACGTCGAAGGCGGTTAGTGAAAGTTTTTATCCCGGACCAGATCTTAGCTGAATGGTTTGTTAAATCATTGTTACCGAAGATTACTGAAGACGTAGCTAAGGCCGGAGTAGTTACTGAGGAGCAAGTGATTGCTCAAGCACAGTACCTTGACTTAGTTTATACTCAGTCAGGTACGTTACACGAAAAGATCCCAGATCTTCCAAAGTCAAATCAAATCGCTGCAGCTCCTTCGGGATCTCATGCTGCTGATGGCATGATTGGTACGGTGAACACTAAAAGTAAGAAGAAGTCTTCCAAGAATTCTTCTCCTATCATAACCTTGCCTGATTCCCCGACAGGAGATTCTTCTGCTGAGGTTTCCGCCGATATTCACACTGTCGAGTCATCTACAGCTAAATCAAAATCCGGTGGAAAGAAGAAAGGGAAGAAGAAGAATAAAGCAGACAAAAATTCAAAAGAGAAAACCGAAAAGGCGGAATCCAATGATGAAAAGCGCAAACCTTGTTATCCATGTCTTATTTGTGAAGAAGAACACTTTACAAGAGACTGCCCTCATCGAGCAGAGGTTGCGAAAATCGTCAAAGGTTCCCAAACTCCTGCTGTTTTGAAGGATCCATTTCCAAAGCAGGATAGTAAGATGATAGGTTCTTCCTCAAGTGCCAATGAAGAACCCATATTGATGATGTCCCATGTAAGGATTGCGACTCGATCGCAAGCTTATGGTAGTAAAAGTCCTGTTGATGGCAAAGAAGCAGAATCTTCTCATTCTAATCCATCAACCTCAGCTCCCGGTTCCGATCCACTACAGATCGGGAAGCCTAACCCAGACTTAGTAATCAAACCGCCCGCCAAGGGTGTACTTCGAAGGTCTGCTTTCAATCCACATGCGAGAGCGGCCCATAATTATAATATTGTTGAGGACTTAGCTGTTTCACCCTCAGCAATGTCGGCTTTGGAAGTGCTGCAATCATGCCCAGCATAGCGTAAATTACTTTTGTCGGCTACAGGAGCTGTTGATGTTCAGGACCCAAACCTAATAATCTTTGATCTAGAAAATAGTACACCGCGTTTGCCTCATCAAATGGCTTTCCAGATCCCAGTGATAGAAAAAAACAGGCCTATTCATCGGACTGTAATTGATGAGGGAGCTTCAACGTGTATTATGTCGATACAGTGTTGGAGATCGCTTGGTTCTCCTTCACTAAATAATTCCCCGACAATTCTTAAGGCCTTTGATGGCCGTGGGTTTCATCATTTTGGCATTCTACAGGATTTGCCTATAGGGGTTGAAGGAAAAACCGTTAGTCTAGATGTGGAGGTGGTTGATGCCCCTCTAGACTACAACCTTCTCTTGGGTCGAAGTTGGTCTTACGCTATGACAGCGGTCGTTTCATCGGTCTTCCGAGTAATAAAGTTTCCACATAATGGCAAGATCGTAACAATAGACCAGCTGGCTTACTTTTCATCCGACCCAGCCTCTTCAGAGAGTATTCAGCATGTCGGTAAAACGACTATCCCATATAAGGATGTTGGAGTAGGATTAGTTAAAGATGCCGGTTTACTGGGAACTTTTCCTTTTCCTCCAATCAACGCATTATCTTCATTTGCAACCATTCATATGATTACATCAGACACCATTGTTTATGACGATCCTTGGATCGTTCCTTCTGAATCTGAGATAGACTCATTTGGTGATGCTATGCCTTTGAGTCCATATGAAATTGCCTATGAAGTCGTGCAGTCTTTTACCGACCCGTGTTCAACCAAAATCGACTTAATGAATGTGGTCCGTGAGGAATCACTTTTCACATCAACCTCGGAGTTAATAGCGTTTCCCGAAGTTGTTTCATCTGACGAGCAACTTCGTGAAGTCCTATGTGTAGATGATTTACCATGGGAAGATCTCCATCACAGATCTTCGTTTTTACCTGAGGATGATCGTTTTGAAAATGATTTCTCATCAATTTTTACAGCTGATTATGTCAAGGAAGCTCAGAATCCAATGAAACATCCTGATTCAGAGCTGAATTTGGGAAATATCTCTCGAACTATTCCCATTGACATTTCGGTTAAGCCTGGAATTGTTGAGAACATTCATATAGGTGCCTCGTGTACAGATGACAAAATTCAGACATACAAGGCCCTATTTCAAGAATTCCGCGACGTGTTTGCCTGGTCCTATGAGGAAATGCCAGGAATTGATCCCGCAATTGTTGTCCATGAGATCAAGACTTACCCGGACGCTAAACCCGTCCGGCAACGTTTGCGTCAAATTCACCCACGAAAAGCGGCTGCAATTAAAGCAGAAGTTAAAAAACTGTTGAAAGCAGGTTTCATTTATCCGATCCCGTTAACGGATTGGGTATCGAATATTGTTCTGGTTAATAAAAAACAGGGAACAATAAGAATATGCATCGACTATAGGGACATTAATCGAGCTTGTCCAAAAGACAACTACCCAACACCCTATATCGATCAAATCATTGATAATTGTGCCGATAGCGAAATATTTTCCTTTATGGACGGTTTTTTTCGGATACAATCAAATCAACATTCTACCTGCCGATCAACCAAAAACGATTTCATTTGTCCATGGGCGACATTTGCTTATTGCAAAATACCTTTTGGGCTCAAACACGCGTTGACCCATGCACCGTTGTTGCATCCTCCCAACTACAACCAGGATTACTTTTTGTATCTCGCCGCCTCCCATTCCACCATTGGAATGGTCTTAGTTCAGGAAGATTAATTCGGAACGGAACATGTGATATATTACCTTAGTCGGACGTTAAATCCAACTGAGCTAAAATACTCTCATGTGGAGAAATTGGCATTGGCAGCCGTTCAAGCTGTCCAACGTTTTCGTCACTACATTTTACTCCGTAAAACTACAGTCATTTCGGATTGCAACCCTATGATCTACATTTTGACCAAACAATTGCTAGGGGGCAAGTACTCTAAATGGATTGTTATCCTGCAAGAGTTCGACTTGGAGTTTGAGAGATCTAAGTCTAAGAAATCTTTAGTTTTTGCAGAGTTAATGTGTGACTTGCCGCGTGCTGACACGGAAACTGTGGCAGAGGAGCCCATTGCGGACGAGTCTTTGTTTCTAATTAGCACTTTAGATCCGTGGTATGGGGATATCATCGTCTATCTCCAGACCCAATCCTTTCGGCCCGAAGTTTCAATGTCAGAACGTCGGAAAATTCGATTCCAGTCCCAACAATACAAAATTATTGGAGATACTCTTTATCGCCGTGGGGCGGACTTGGTTTTTCGACGTTGCTTAACACATGAGGAAGCTGAAAGGGTTTTGAATGACTGTCACTCTGGAGCGTGTGGCGGTCATATGTCTGGGTATGCCACAGCCCAAAAGATATTGCGCGCTGGCTACTTCTGGCCGTCCTTGTTTAAAGATTGTATTACTGCGGTCTGGAAATGCCACAACTGTCAAGTGTTTGATCGAAAGATGCGCGCTCCACCTGCTCCTCTCCACCCTATAATTGCCGTTGGTCCTTTTGCCAAATGGGGTATCGATTTTATTACATGTAACGCTCACTCGGCTGGGGGGCATGCGTATATCATCCTTGCGGTAGATTATTTTACTAAGTGGGCCGAGGCGATGCCTACATTCGAGGCAGACGGCAAGACAACTGCAATTTCCGTGTTCAATCATATAATTGCTAGGTTTGGTGTCCCACAAGCGATAATCACTGACCATGGGCGCCATTTTCGAAACGTCATGATGACAGAACTTACAGGCCAGCTTGGTTTGCGTCACGATAGTTCAACTCCTTATTATCCACAAGCGAATGGTCTGGTTGAGTCCATCAACAAAGTTTTAGTTATCATGATCCGACGAATCATTGGTATTCATCGGTCGAATTGGCACAACATGTTATTTTCAGCGCTTTGGGCGTACCGAACCTCAGTGAAAACATCAACAGGGTTCACTCCTTTCCAACTAGTTTATGGTTTGGAAGCTGTGCTACCCATTGAATGCGAAATCCCGTCACTGCAAATGGCCATCGAGTTACTTCCAGCTACTTCCGAAGAGGAGAAGCGTTTATTATACTTAGCTCAATTAGATGAGAATCGACGTGATGCTGCATTGGCGATCGAGACTCACGCAAAACGTATGAAAGCTCAGTATGATCGAAATGTAACCCCTCGAAATTTTTCGGAAGGAGACCTAGTGTTATTGTATGATCAAGCTAATGATAAATTAGGTGCTGGAAAATTCGTTCCTATGTGGCATGGGCCCTATATTGTCAAGCGAAAGCTAGCAAAAGGGGCCTATGAGTTGGTAGACTTTGACGGGGACTCTTTAGGTAAACCCAGAAATGGTCTTTACTTGAAGAGGTATTATGCTTAAAAGATGGGTATGGAGAATTTTTAGTTAGGTTAGTTTTTCTTTCTAGCTGGTGTGTTTGTTAGTTTAGACAGTGTGCTTAGCTTAGAGAGTGTGTTTTTCGTCATTATTCTGGCTTATCTTGGTTTTACTCTTGATATTGCAGATGTCGATGCCTCTCCAAACATACATTGGTTTCGCTGATGGTGCTTGTCGTAGTACACGGAATATCTCTTCCGCAGCTTGGGTTATCTATTCGCCCTCTGACGAGTTAGTATCTATGCATGGGGTGAGCCTCGGTCAAACAACAAACAACATTGCAGAATACAGTGCAGTGATTGAGTTATTGTCTGAATCTATTTCATTTGGGATTCGGAGTTTGATAGTGAGGTTAGATTCTGAACTCGTTGTATTACAACTTAATAGAGTGTATGCCATTAGAAATCCAGTGTTATTGAGGTTATTTTTGAGAGTGCGTCTCTTGGAACGTGAGTTTGATTACATTGAATATCAGCATATTCCAAGGTCTTTAAATACATTAGCAGATGCAATTGCTTCTCGAATGTTAAATAGACATTTGCAATAATCATACATGTAAATTTAAAACCATTCCATAACATGATTTACAAGATAAGCCGATAATAATGATATATATATATAGGAGTGTGTCAAAAAATACATCGTCTTCGATCATAGGTTGAAAACACCTTATGATCGGAAAAAATGATAAGTACAAAAAACCAAAATGTCACATGTGTCTACAAAACGACCATCCAATCACTGGTGATGATCTCTATATGACACCACTGCATGGGCCACCCTACACAAGAACCTCCTAAAAGGTCCTGGGACCCCGACTACATAGCGCTGAAGCCGGATTGGAATGTCATCTATGGTAGTCTCCGGTATATCTGCTGTAAGACGCTCCAGGTCACTTTCCAACTCAGCCAAAGTCTCTGTGGCCTCGTCCTGTGGGGCCGGTGCCGTTGCAACTGGTAGTCTCCTCTCGTAAGGCCGGAGATTGGCTGGACGTCGTGGGCCTACATCTGCATTTTGAAAATTATTACTATCAGTTTTGAGACGATATAAAACAAACAAATAAAATAGATAGTTTAAAAACTTGTGGAAAATGAAGTTACCTGTATCATCCCATTGTTCTCTCGGTGGAAGAACCATGTCCGGATCTCCATGAAAATCAACTCCGGCATAAGGAAAATCCTGTATAGAAAAGACATGGTCTTCTAACCAGGGAAAGTACTCCGGAGTAAATCGGACAACCTCCGTTCCCTCATCAGGATGACGAGCCATAACCGCAACCCATCGCATCAATTTGGGCTCTCGAGGAAGCCCAACACCAACAGTGAGCTGCTGTGGGATCAGCATCGGAACCCTCTCTAAGCCAAAACTCACAACTAAAGGCCCATAACCAAAAGTATTTAGCTGTTTGTTTTTGGCTCTAGTCAGTTGGCCTTTTACATTGGCCAACACAGCATCACACCAGTTGAAACTGGTACCTCGATAGCAATCAATCGCCATCCGCATCTGGGATCCAGTGGCAATGTGTAAAGCGGCAGCCCCGCAAAGTCTGGTAACTGTAAAGGCAATCACCATAAGTTCAGGACGGGATATAGTTTTGATCTCTATCCCCTTCTCCTGAGTCTGAGTGTTACACCACTCTAGTCAGAGACTAGCAATGGACTGGCCACCCGGCCTAGTCCCGAACAGAGTCAAGTGTTCGCCTCTCTTGGGCAAACCAGTGAGAAAGTAGATATCTGCGGGCTCCATCTCGAGCTGGTGCCCTCCAATATAAAAACACTGGTCCTGAACGTTCCATCTTTCTACCAGCCACTCTAGAAAGCTCACCTGGGCCCTCATGCCAGGTATGGCCCAGTATTTATAAAGGCCGCATGCCTTCAAAGCATCAATTGACGGTTGATGATTAATGGCGGCCAAATCAACATCTTCGTGCTCTCTCTCGCGCCAATCAAGCATGGTGAACAATCTACACACCAGAAAACATCCATTAGATTCCATAAAATCAAAAAAATTTGGTCCATTTTGGAGAATTTAGGGTTTAAAAACTCGTTGCGCAGAGTACGCACCCCGCCTTTAGGAACAGAGCGTGGGTACGCAGGGTCTCTGAAGGCAAGGTGCGTATCCCCGACATTTTTCCAAATGAGAAAATGTCGGGGTACGTGGGTCCCTAGTGTGGTGCCTGCGTACGCCGAGAGGCGGTTTTTGAAACCCCAAAACCTCCAAAAAATGAAATCTGGGGCCTAAAAAAAAATTCTAAACGGATGAAATTGAAGAGGAGGATGTTGTAGAATACCTGGAAGAGACGGCGTTCGATTTCGGCGGTCGGATTCTCCGCAATGTCCATGGGAAGTTTCTTGCCAAAAGCCCTTTTTCTCTCCTCAACAGTAAAACGGTAAAAATGAATTGGTAAAAGCCCTCTTTATAGGTTTTTTGGGTAAATAAATGGTAAATTTGTTTATTTTTCACCATGAAAAGGTATTTTTCAAAGTATTTTTATCTATCTTCAACAGGTATGAGTAATGTGTTGGTTTTTGTGCAGGATAAAGGATTTTCAGGGAAAATTGTCATTTTTTACAAACAAAAACATCAGAGTCATCTTTAAGCCCTTTTCTGACTCCTAAAACATGAAAAGATTGCCGAGCGTTTCTTTTACACTCGTTAAAACGGAATTAAAAGACGGTCCTCTTACAGCCCTTTTTGATCGTAAAAACATGCAAAGATTGCCGGATTTTTGTCGTTTCAAATTCGATACTGGAAATAAAACGACGTGTCCTTGATCGCTTTTTACTTTTCAGATCAGAGACACTAATCATGAAAGTACTCCTTGGTCGTAAAGATCAAGCGGTTCTCTCAAGTATTATTTTATACTTTTTCGGGCTTGGGAGACACAAATTTACGAAAAAGGTCAACCCTGGAGTCTTCTTAAGTTTTTTCAGACTCTCTAAAATTGAAAAACACCGAGTTTCTCCTATACTGGACTCGTTAAAATTTCACAGTAAAGGACCTGTTCGATTACAAACAGGAACATACCACTCCTTCTTAGGGTTCGAATCTAAACTAAGTTGGACTCATCCGAAGGATGAGATTATAATCAAGCAAATGTTATCCTCCTCAAGCTTGTAAAAAATAAAGAGGTACTTGCCAGAAATGGTGGGGGAAAAGAGAGAAAAATGAGCCTATTTGTTATCCTTTGTCTCAGAAAAACCTTATCACCACTCTTGAACACGACACTTTTCATTCACCTGGGTTGGGAAATCCTTTGCCTAACAGTTGATCAAACCACATTGAAAGTCTTCAGCCGGTTTCTGGGTATTAACTTTGGGTCAATTGTCACCAAGCCATCTGTTGTGTCGTTATGTGTTCAAGAGGTCACTGCAAATAAACCATTCATCTGCAGAATATCTGTCATCCATCTTGACCATCCCTGAGTCAGTCCTTACAGCTACATTTCTTCAACTTGATCTATGATTTCGTGTTGTGGGCTTGCCTGCAACGGGTCGCTTTCTATCGACATCAGCACATTATCTAGAAAGATGATCTAGGAATCGTCAGTAGCTTGAAATCTGCATGCCTCAATGGCAGGTTTCTCGCCTTCGACGACAGGTTACATCAATGACCTTCGATCAAGGGATTCTGTGACATGTTCGACATCAACACATTCATTCACATTTCATGGATTGTACTGGGTACTTTGAGAGCCATTGACATCACTGGTGGTTTCTCTCACACTTGTTAGCAGTTTACATCATTGACTGGTAATCAAGTGGTTTCTACCATGTTCGACATCAACTCATTTATTCGCATGGATAGAATCGTACTATTTCGGGAAGTAGAAATGAAGACCCTGGATCTAGTTTCCGCCATCCAGGCTGCGAGGAGTTTTGTATTCATTATATAGTAGACTAATTATAAACAGATGGCTGCGTCCATACTGTGTCTACAAGTGTCTATGATTATGATGTATTGCGAAATCATTCCTATATCAGAGCAGTAGTTAGTTTATTAGTTACGTTTTTGATCGGAGTATGGGAATGCCTACCTCAGCGATGATATGATCTCATATATGTATTTTGTGTTGAATATTTGCAGGTTCTGACTGGGCTCTCCACAAGATAATCCTCGAAATGATAAAGTGTTTCACCCTTCCTAGATGATATAAAACCCTAATCTACTACAGACTTCGCACTTTAGGGGGCAATCTGTTACACTAAAATTTGTCACCATGACTATTTGCAGTCAGTATGGCTCCATCAATAACCATACTGTCCTCCTTGGCAAGTCTTATACCTCTGATCCTCATGTCAAACTCCAAAAAAGAGAGAAAGCCTTTAAAAAATCAATATAACTCTGGTTACGCAGTTTCTCTTACTCTTACCTGCGTGCACGCACCTCAAGTACATAATACCTGCGTACTTGGACGCTTTGTCTGTAAAGGGGTGGGTGCGTACCCCTGTAAAAGTCAAAAGGCGCAAGTTTTACTTCAAAAAACTTACTTGCGGTCGATTCTAGAGCATTCTAGAAGATGGTTTGACGTGGATTGAGCGCCTCCAGATGGTTCATGCATCCCAATGAAAGAGGAACTTATCCCATGAAGAGGGGAGCTACCCCTTTGAAAGAGGAGCTTATCCCATTGATGGTGGACCTGTTTAACTTCCTCCAAAGCATTATAAATACAGGCATTGGGCCAGAGGGAGGGGAGGTTGAAAGCTGAACATTCCTAAGGGTAGATGCTGCTGAAATTAGGACTCCCTTATAGAGCTTGAGAGGAGAGATTCCAATCCTTTCTTAGCTTCATTTGGAAGTGGGTGAGCTGATCAAAGTAGAGGAGAACTCTTGTTGGACCCTGGGAGGGACCTGCACAACACCAAGGCACTGGTTGTAATGGTTTCTTTTGTTTCCAATTAATACAATTAAGTTCATTTTTCTCAACAAGTTGTTATATATAATTTGTTTCATATACTCCTTGGTCTTTATGATGAATATGTTTATTATATGAGTTATTCAGGTGCTATGTAATCGTTTGCTTGTTAGTGAATGCAGGCTTCAAGGAGAAGGAGCTCATCTGGATCGGAGAGGCTTGGCTGCTACAAACAGCGTTGGACTAAAGGTAAGACTTGAACACCTGGTTGCTTGTATTTTAAATGCATATTTAGGGAAAGATAGTGCTTGATTGTTTTGTTTGTCACTAGAAAGCCTTAGCTTCTAGGGAGGTCGGTTTTGTCGACAAAATTGACTCTTTCCGCATGACACACACAAAATTCCCTCTCAAAGACCAAAAAAAATAAAATAAAAATAAAGTAATTAAATTTCCTAAATAAAAAAAAAATCAATATTATTATTTTTAAAATATAATCATAGTGAATTTTAACAAAATTAAAGTTATGAGGGAATGACCAATTCCCAAGACCTGTAAGAAGCTCAGAGGATTTTTAAGATTTATATAATATTATTGCAAGTTTTTCAAAAATTATGGTCAAATAACAACACCTCTCACAAAATTATTGAAGAAGCATTTTCTCACCTATGCATATGGTACTCCAACCACATGAGACTCACTAAGAGGCCCTCAACTTGTGCCCTGGAAACCTAGCAAGTTAAGCCCTCCAAGGTCATAATTAATCAATTAAAAGGTTATTCAATTAGAGTAATGTATTTGAAAATATAAAAATGTCTCCCTAATGGAGGTGTTATTCAAGGTGTAGGGGGCATTGGGGGACTATATCGCCTCCCCACAGAAAGGATTGCATTTAATGAACGGGGTGGCCATGCATGCTTAAGCATGCAAGCTCGTGATAATACCCGCCCATGGCATGTGGAGATTTTAGTGAGAAAGGAGGGAGCCAAGTCTGAGGGAGCCGAGACTCTGTTAGGAAAGAGCTTAGGATTTTGAGAAGGAAGGCCTGACATGTTGTAGGTAAAAGCTCAAGGGTGACGAGAAGCGACTGGTTTCAACCCAACTTGGAGTT
This sequence comes from Pinus tabuliformis, assembly GCA_031772625.1. Classification (NCBI taxonomy): domain Eukaryota; kingdom Viridiplantae; phylum Streptophyta; class Pinopsida; order Pinales; family Pinaceae; genus Pinus; species Pinus tabuliformis. Next base: position 863,295,407 of record CM062816.1, read on the forward strand.
CAATTGGGGATATTTCTTGGGAGCGCCTACGTATCATCATGTTATTAGACTGCTACTAAGTGTGGGTTATGTGGGAGAGTTATGGATATTATTATTGTGAGGTTTGGGGATAAGAAGGCCCACAAGGAGAAATGAAAAATCCTTGGACGTGGATCGCGACTCGGAAATCGGTAGTGTAATTGATTCGCTAGTAATTTTTTCAACAATCTGTTCTCATCACAAGGAAACTTTCGCACTCTGGATAATTCTAAATCTCCTTCACACTTCTTATTTTGATGTTGGTATTTTGCTTGGTTCCTAGTTTTGGCTCTTGAGTTTGAATTCTGGTGGTGATTTCTAGATTGGGAGTCTTGTGTCGATCCTATAATTATATGCCCAAGCTATTTTTATGAGTGAGGTTTAGGTTTCGCTCTGCAGTGTTTTTCTATTGCTAATTTCTTGTTCGAGTTCTCACTTTTTTAGAGGTTGCAAAAACTCATCCGATTTTGAGAAGCGTTGATTCATAATACACCTTTTTTGTAAGCATATTTTTTACACTTTATTTTTTTTTAAAGATTTTCATGCCAATTTTGAAAAGTGTTGATGCAACATCAACCCCTTTTTTTTAGGCTTATTTTTTACGCTTTAATTTTTTGATATATTAAGTATGGATAATTTTTTGAAATATGACTAATTTTCATGCGAATTTAGAAAAGCATTAATGTAGCATCAATTTTTTTTTTTTTGGGTAATATTTTTGATACTTTAATTTTCTTATGTTTTAAGTATGCACATTTTTTTTTAAATGTTGGTTATTCAACCATTTTTCATGTTGTCTTCTTCTTCTTTCTTTTCTTCACGAGATGTCTGTTTTTTAAGTTTGTGTTTTTTGTCTCTTTTGCAATGTTTTTTGTAATGAAAATTTCAATTTTTTTGCAAAGTTAAAAGAAAGTAATGATATTAATATTTTGAAGTTAGGATTTTATATAGATTTATATATCGTTAATTAATAGTTCAATACACATAAAAAAATTGTGAATAAAAATAATATTTTTGAAGAGTTGACAAAAACTACACATTTTGCATATAGATATAATTAAAAAAATACATATTTTGAGACATTTTCACTAAAATTGACATGTGAAATGAATGATTATTATGGAAAAAGTTGATAAGAAAAAATTGGAAAAATAACAAAATGAAAATTTTATGTGCAAAAATGATATGTTTGATGTTTTTTCCAAAAAGAATGATTCACAAAAAAATTTAAGAAGAAAAAGGAAAAAAGAAAGAAAGTAAAAACGACTTTAACAAAAATAAAGGGAGTCATAATAACAAAACAAAAGTAAATTGTTTAAAATAAAAATAAATTGAAAACAAAAATTAAAACAAAAAAATAAAAGAAACAATTAAAAAAATTAATACGCTTTTTATATATATCAAAGTTGTGAATAGGGCAAGTCCTTTACATTCACGTGTTGCTCTAGTTTAGTTCTTTCCCAAATTAGTTCAAAGGAGTACTTATTTCTACCCTAGCTAGTCACTACTATCCTTCTTACTACATTTAAACTATATTTCTACCAAAAAACTCCACAAAGTTTGACAAAACAACAAAACATAACACAACTATTTAAAAAAAAAGAACAACTACCCGCTATCCATTAGCTCCTCCAGTGGGCTGTCCTCCTGAACCATGTGTTCACCGGTTCCAGCAAATGTATGCATTTCTGCCCTATTGTGTTCCTTTTCCTCTTCCTCGCTAACCTCAGTACCAGATGGTGTCATTTCTTTGAACCCGAAGACTTCCTTCAACATGCCAATTGTTACTGCTTCCACCTTGAATTCCATGTTGCGGACTTTGAAGTTCTGATTGATCATTTTTGTGTTCATATGGTCCATGAACTTCTGCAAAAGCTCCAGATCCTTCCCTATTCCATTGAGTTGGGTCATCACGACTGTGATGTGGTCATGGACTTCCTATGTGGTTTGCTCCCCCATTTTCGCTACCATCGCTGCAATGTCCTCCTTAGACAGTGACCCCTACTCCTCCATAATGTCGTCTCTTCCACTAGTTTTAGAGGATGCCATTTTGAGAGGAATCCGTCACTGAATACAAATGACCTTTATATTTAATTGTTTCATCTAGCTCCTTATATTTCTAAACTGATCCTTGTCAATTGCGGTGAACATCTTATCACATTGAATGTTATTCCCTTGTCTCTGATCAATCTCGGCTCGGGCATCCATTCTTGAAATTGCCATTTTGTTCGCAACGCGTCTTAAGAATGAATGAGGCAAATTGAATGATGTACTACCTCTCCATTCACTCAAGGTGAAAATTAATAGCATTTTCTTGCCCTTCCACTTTTCTAGCGTCATGACATTTGTTCCGTCCTGCCTCTAACTAGAAATGTGACATCCCATCTGCCTGTCTTGCCTCCTGAAAGGGACCTACCATGCCTAGAAAAGAATGAGAGGAAGTAGTGGAATGTCAACATTAAATTCCTGATTATTCCATTCCTTGGCTTTGGTCATGCTTCGTATGATATTTTTCATGGAACATGACATATTTGAATTTCAGTTTGGTCTAAGACCATTATCCTTGTTCTATAGTAACTATGTTGTTGGCTTGTTCATCTACCAACTGATTATTCTCCCTTTTGACATGGTAAAAAACATAATCTTTCAGTTCGTTGAGAAGTATCCTTATTCGTTGAAAAATGAGGGATCGTTCTACTTCCTTTTGTTGCTTGATCTTGATGCACCTTTGAATAATGATCATTGAATCCCCAATTATACTTATTTGATGCAGGCCCTTTGAGATTGCAATCTTTAGTCCTTACGAAAGGGCTAAAGCCTCGACTTGATTATTTGAAACGTTTTCTAGCCCCCAAGCATACCTTATCTCTATTTTTTCGTTGGGGTCATACAACACCCCTCTTGCTCGTGCCTCCCAAAAAAATAAATATTGAAAAGAAAAAAAAATAAACAATTAAAAAAAGCCCTTGTTTTACAAAAAAGAAAAGAAAAAAAGAAGAAGTGACATGTTATTAAAAAAACAATTAAAAAAGGAAACATTATTTTATTTTAAAAAGAGCAAAAGAAAAACAAATTTGAAAATAATAATAATAATAATAATAATAATAATAATAATAAAAAAAAACAAAAAAATGACTCAAAATACAAATTTAGAAAAATAATAATAATATGAAAACTATTAAAAAAACATATCAAATATATATTTAAAAAATAAATAAAACATAAAATAAATAAATAGGGATAGCTCAAAAAGTTCCCGTTGATAGTATGAGAAAAAAGGCCTGAACGTGGACGTAGCGGCCCACCTGTGCCCCGTGAACCACATCCCCGCTTTTGTGCGACACCAAAGGGTGGTCGCCAAGGCTGGAAGGATCAACTGCCATTGCCTAGAATTGACCCCCTGCCCTTGCACGATGCCAAAGGGCTGCCTCGATGGTGACAAGAGCGATGACCCTCGCCCAAAATTGACCCCTCGTCCTTGCACGATGCCAAAGGGTTGCCACCTGTTGCTCCTGCTACTTTGGAAATGGCCCTTTGGTGTCATGTAGTGGCGGAGACCCAATATTTAATTTGATTTAATTAATTTATTTTTTCATATATATATATATATATGTTTTTTTTTGTTTTATATTTTGTGTTTTTTTTAATTATATAGATACATTTTTATTTTATTATTTATTCATTTATTAATATTTAATTTTTTAAATTTATGTTATATAATTTTGAAAGTTTTTTTCTTTTATTTTTATTTTTATATGATTGAATTTTCATCTTTTATGGGTTATTTTAGTTTTTAGTTTTTGTAAGCTTAGAAGGACCTTTTTCATTCATTTTACTAGAAAGAGAGTAGGTTACATCCATATTCAAATGGTGAGGTGGCCTCAACCTGCCCATTGGGAAACCAAATCTGTTAGCCACCTTACCGCATTATAAGCCATCCAAAAGCAAAATAGTTTGAGGCTGTCAAACATAGCTATATATGTCTGATTATCCTTAATTCTCCTAGTATCTAGATATATGAGACATAATTCCAAACTCTGCAAAGCCTTTATTTATATAGAACAAAAATTGACCATACTATGCATATCATACTACTAATCATCATAAGTGTCCATAGGTGTTGGATTTTCATGCTCGATTGAAGTAATTCTGTCTAAGGGAGACATGGAATATGATTTTTCTATGCGGCTGAGCCAAGCATTCTTTTGCTGAATCTAGAATTGTATAAGATGGAATTCCTTATGAATTTCCTAAATTCTGGGATCAATCTTGGACGGGCCAACTGTAGGAGTCGTAAGGGCTCTTGCCACTATATTCTTCATCAGCCAATAGAGATAGACAATATTTTTTCACTAGGAGGGTCAGCCTCTGGAATGACCAGTATTAGGTGCCAAATCTCTCCATTCATCCACATCCAAGTCTTCACGAACTGCCTGTTGATTCAGTTTGCTTCCCATCCAGAGTTGAGCTGGCGAATCTGGGGATGTGTATCAATATGATATGCCTGAGCCGCTTCATGAATAAGACCAGAGGTTGATTTATTGCCTCAACCTTGAGCTGGACATGGCTAGGGCTGGCTTCCTCCCTGTTGAAACTGAACGTCGCTTCCGCCCCTTGCCTCCTCCTGTCGAGGCGTCTCTGCCAAAGGAAGGACATAACATAGTGTAATTCTACTAGTCACGATAGTGATATGGTACCTTGAAATGGAAAACCAAAATCCCTAGTGCGAGGCAAATAACTAACTTATGGACCTAGTGCGTGCACCCAGAATTGAAACCTGTAGGTGTATCATAGAGGAATTCCACATAACTACAAGCAAGAAGCCAATAAAATAAACTTTTTCCCACGAATATGAGATGGGTATACCAAGATAGGCCAGACACATCAACCAATGGCTCCCCGAGCAATCGTAAGACAAAACATAGAATCCAATTAGGAAAATACTCTCTTAGAAGGCCCCTTCTCTTAAAGACCAACATGTACAACAAGAAAACAAGATATAAAACTAAACCATCCATGCAGATAATGTAGACTGAATGCCAATGTGAAAAACCCAAATACATGCCTATCCGAGAGAGTTAAATTCCATAACAAACAAAAACAATTTTACCAAATTGAGACCGCCCATTAGAAAAAACAACTCTTTCCTTCCAAGTTTCATGAGATGTTGTCTTTCTAACCCAAAACATTGTCCCAAAGATCCTTCTCCAATGAATTACCAAAGAGAGATTAAGCGCAGGGGAAGTCCACAGGGAAGAAGATGAGACCTTCTACACCAAGGTGGCAGGCCTCGTGAAGAACCTTCAAGAGCACCCCAAAGTGTTCTCATAAACCTTTAACCATCCCAACTGCACTACCTCCCACTGGTTCTAAGCTCATGACATAAAACCCCAGCAAAAAGTTGTCTCGCTAGTCCCTCTGCTTATCATTAATATCTTGCATGTGTATTGCCACCTTGCAAAAGATGGAAAGTGTGTGAGGTTTGATAAAAGACTGCTCACCATCCTTTCGCCTTAAAACACTATCCATGGCACGAATCATGTGACATCCATTTCTCCACTCGCACCCATTCGGGGATTGGTTTTTTATGTGATATATCTATATCTATATATATATTTGTTATTTTTATTTATCTTTTTTTGGTGTTTTAATTTAATTTAATTTTAAACCTTTTTTTGGGTTTATGATTTAATTTAATTTAATTTATTTTTAATTTTTTGTCTTTATTTGTTTTTTATTTATTTATTTTTAGCTGTAGGGGCTGTGTCGATATTTTTCTAGCAACTTGGGCCCAATATGTGTCAATTTGATAGTTGATTTCCAAGTTTTCTTTACAATGAATCAGGTTTGTCTCCAATATGTGTTATTTTGATGGTTGATTTTGTAACAACCTTGGGCTAAAAGTTCATGTAATAAAGTTAATAAAAGAAAAATAATACCAAGGTCATAGGACATGTATTCCAAGCTGAATGTTGGGCAAAACATCCTAGTGAGTGTTCATTTGGTTTATTATGGCTAAGGGGAAATTAGCAAAGGCAATGAGGCATTAATTGACATTTTATTATGAAAATAAAGGGAAACAGGAGAAAAGGAAGGTGAAAGGTCACATGTTTGCATGAGGTGGAAATTGAAGGAAAATCAGAGGAAAATGAAGAAAATAGAGGTCTTAATGATAAAAAGGCTTCTAAGTATCAGTTCACAACATTTTGTGAGTTTTAGCTTGGAGCTCTCTCTCTATTCTCTCTCTCATACTCTTGCAGACATAGAGCATTGATGGAGCACTCTAGCATTGAAGAAAGGAAGGCAAAGGAAAAGCAGGAAAGGAAAAGAAAGCAGGGAACAAGCAAGGAAAAGTTGGATCAAGCAGCTACAATGGGATTTCTTTTTAGGTATCGAGTTTCATGTATGACTTCCTTGCTAGTTTTGGCATGCATGGTACATGCACGTGTGTATTTGGTTCTCTCGCTATCATTGGCATGGGTTTTTCAAGGTGTGACAGTGGTTTCAGCCTTGCCTTTCCATTTTCGGATAGCCATGGTGTGATGGGGTTCCTTCATTTGGTTGAGCTTTGGATTTCGGGATGGTTTTGGAATGGGGTGAGGTGGTCTCAGGGAAATTCCCAAGGGCCTAGGAATCCCTTGACCATTTTTGGTGGGATTGCGGTAAAGCTTGAAGGTCGAAATGAGTAAATTCCTCTAAGTATTTGTGAAGAAATCTGGAGGCATCCAAGCTTGTTTGGTCCTAGGAATCATTTGATTGGTGTTGGCGGGATTACGGGAAAGCCTGATAGTGTATGCTCTTGTTTTGGGCCTAGTAATCCCTTGACCGATTTTGGTGGGATTGTAGTAAAGCCTGGTTGTGTAGGTGCCTGTTTCGGGCCTAGGAGTCCCTTTACCAGTTTTGGCAGGATTGCAGTAAAGCATGAGGAAGCCCTATTTGTTTTGTTGTGAGTCCCACATTCATGCTTGGAATATGGCATAGGGGTGATTGGCTGAAAGAAAGATCCGATTCAGCCCAATCTATGGTCAAGTGGTACGTGAAAGTCCCTGACTTGGTTAGATTTTTCATATGTTAATAAAATCTTTTCCTATTGCATTTCATCAGTATTTATACTTGTTATTATGTGGCTTTGATGATTGTTCTATCATTGTTATTATTCTGGTTATAAGCATAGTTTCATGAAAGATTCTAGTTATGGCTCTTATCATGCTTTGATTGGTAAATGAATGGTTATTGAATACATGACCTAATAGATGTTATTGCTGCTAGTATGAGAGGCAATTAGACCTTCTTCGTGATTCTCAGATAAATATCAGACCCCTATGTTCAGATATGCATTCACGACTTGTAGATTGCATGTTCTCAATATGTTTGATGAAAGGGCTGTCATGGTCAAGCCTGGTTAGGTCAAATTTTTGAGTAAATTTTATATCAATGTCTTTGTCTTTATGTCATTTATCATTCTGGAAAGTATCACTAAATTTTGGTCAGTGGTATGGAGGGTGACCTAGAATTTAGGCTCAGAATCTGGAACTGCATGCTCTAAACTAGAAATTTTAGGTTGTAACCGTTGGGATGTAGGCTTATTAATGCGATTGGAGGCTCCCAAACACATGGATGACTTGCTGTCGGAGCGGTAGAGAGCCCAAGGCTGAGAAAAAGAGGTGTTCCTCAGGGTTCGACCACCTGGGGTGGTTATACAACCCCTGAGTGACTTATAACTCTTGTGGGAGGTGTCAAGTGGTCATTACTTGGCGCCACTTCCTTAAGTGGATCTAGTAGGTTGGGTCATATCATAGTAGCTCTTCGTCTCATTTTTAACCTAGCAGATCGATGAAAGTGGGTAAATGTGGGAGGGGTGGATTATATATTGGTATCAAATCATGGTTCAATACTTAGATTAGATGGGCGGAATGTGTGTGTCATTCATGCATGTAAATGCCTATATGGGTGTTATGCATGCATTGTTATGGTTATGGTTGTCGTGCATGAGGTCATGGTATGCATGTGGTATTATCATACATGAAGTCATTATATTTATATGATTATGTATATATACATGTATCATGTTACTATGGACTGATTTTGCAGATGAGATAACCTCCCCTAAACTTCACTGAGGTATGCTAATTATTTTTTTATTTGGTTTATCTGACATGGTATGTTTGCAGGAAGAAGAAGATCAAAGATGACTAGCAAAATGGTGGATTACAGTTCATTAGAATCCCCTTACAGATCAGATGAGCAGCCAAGAGATGAGTACTCTCCAGACATAACAAACATTTTGAGAAGTTTAAAGGAAGAGATAAGAGGTTGCAAATCATAAAATGATAGGATCATTCAGTCACGGGAAATAATTTCTAGGGAACAAGAGAAACAACTAGAGGTCAATGTAGTTACCCTTTAGAGTTTGAGACTTTCATAGACATGGAAAACCACAGATCAATTATGGACATGAGGACATGACTAATGGGGCATATGGAAGTAGGTATCATGGTGGGCATAGGTCAGATAGGAATGAAACAGTTAGAGATGTCAGGTTCTTGGATACACCTGATAGGAGAGGTAGTGGATATGGGTTCTACTCTAGTTCTGGTCATCATTTCTACCAACCTTATAGGAGGAGTGACAGGGGATATTTTTCGGACGAGTTCAAGAAAGAAAAGCAACCTACATTTGATGGAGAGTTGAAGAAATCATAAGATGCAGAGGCATGGTTAATTAGAATGAAGAAGTTATTTGAGTTACATGATTATACAAAGAACATCAAGGCCAAGATAGCTATTTTCAGCCTCAAAGGGAAAGTAGACATCTGGTGGGAAGATGTGAAGCATGTCAGAGACATCAGGACATAGGATTTGAGTTGGCATGAATTCAAGAGACTCTTTAGGAAGAAGTACTTGTCAGAGAGATACTACGACAGTAAAGCTAAGGAGTTCTATCAGTTGAAGATGGGATCGATGACAAATGAGGAATGCACGACTAAGTTCCTAGAGTTGTTGAGGTATCTGCTATATATTATGGATGAGAAAGACAAAGTTCAGAGATTTATCAGTGGATTTCCATTAGCATTTAAGGATCAGATTGAGTATGATGAGCCTTGGTCACTTGAAGAAGTAATTGGGAAGTTGAAGCATTGTTATGAAAAATCTAAACGTAAGATTGAGTCTAAGAAGGGTTGGAAAGGGAATGACAAGACTAAAGGTAAGTCGCCACCAAAGAGAACAAGACCTCAAGATGCAAGTGAGAAAGAGAATGTTGTTCCTTACAAGAAGTTTAATGAAATAGAGAAGGGACATGTGTCAAAACCTAGAGAGGAGCATAATAGAGGTGATGGTAGGAGACAATTGCGGTGTTGGATATGTCGCAAGGAGCATCTAAAGAAGGATTTCCATCATATCACGGTGGTAGACCACAAATTTATAGTGCTCAAGAGGCGCAGACAATTGGGAATGTTGGACAAAGCATTCCTCATATTTATGCAACATTGGATAATAAGTAGGCATATCACTAGGAATATATTATCAAGATGGAAAATAAGCTTTGTGATCAAGTTGTTTCTATTTTGATTGACCCCATATCTAATTATAGTTAAGTTAACCCTCACCTAGTGGATAAGTGTGGTTTGAGAAAAGAAGTGCATGTAGAGTCTTGGTTGGTGCAGTTGGATACAGGTACTAAGAAAATAATTCATCATTAGGTAAGATCTTGTGCATTTGAGCTGAATGGTATGCATACATCAACACATCTTATTGTACTTCCATTGGGATCATACAATATGCTTATGGGTATGGATTGGTTGTATCTTCACAAGACTAAGGTGGATTTTTATGAAAGGGCTATTGAGTGCTTGGATGACAATGGGGAACAAAGAATCTTGCAGAGTAAAAATAAGGCAACATCAGTTAGAATGGTTATGTCTATGAAAGCAAAGCATAGTCGTAGGAAAGGGTGTGTGTTATTTGTAGGAAAGGAGGTTGAGGATGCGAAAGTCTTCGAAAGGTATCAACTTTTACAGAAGTTTCAAGATGTATCCTAAGCAAGGAGGCATCCAAGCTTGTTTGGGCTTAGGAATCCCTTGACCGATGTTGGAAGGATTGCGGTAAAGCCTGATAATGTATGTTATTGTTTTGGGCCTAGTGATCCCTTGACCAGTTTTGGCGAGATTGCGGTAAAGCCCAGTTGTGTAGGTGCTTGTTTTGGGCCTAGGAGTCCCTTGACTAGTTTTGGCGGGATTGTGGTAAATCCTGAGGAATCCCTTGTTGTTTTGTTGTGAGACCCACATTCATGCTTGGAATATGGCACTGGGGTGATTGGCTGAAAGAAATATTTGGGTCAAAGCAATCCATGGTCGGGTGGTATGTGGAAGTCCTTGACTTGGTTGGCTTTTTCATATGTTAACAAGATCTCTTTTCATCTTGTATTTCATGAGTATTTATTCTTGTTATTATGTGGATTTATTGGTTTTGTGGCTATGATGGATTGTGGTCAAGTATTTGAGCAATTGTTTTATGAATGCCTTTGTTTTTATGTCATTTATCATTATGGAAAGTCTCACTGAGTTCTGAGCAGTTGTCTGGAGGCTGACTTGGAATTTAGGCTCATAATTCGGGACTGCATGCTATGAACTAGAAAGTTTGGGTTGCAACTATTGGGATGTAAACTTATGCATGCAGTTGGAGGCTTCCAACCACATGGATGAGTTGCTGTGGGAGAAGTTGAGAGCCCAGGGCTGAGAAAAAGAGGTCTAGCTCAGGGTTTGGCCACTTGTGGTGGTTATACAACTGCCGAGTGAAATTTAGATCATGTAGGAGGTATCAAGTCGTCAGTTTGTGGTCATTAGTTGACCCCACTTCCTTAAGTGGATCTAGGAGGTCAGGTCATATCACAATAACTCTCCCTCTCATGTTTACCCCAATAAACTAGTGAAAGTAGGTAAATGTGGGAGGGGTGGGTTACAAATTTTAAAGTTTTCATTGCTATGGGTCAAGCATGCCTCCACCATGTGTCAATTTGATGGTTGATTTTTAAGTTTTCGTTGCAATGTGCCAAGTTGTCTGAGCCTAAGATTTTAAAAGAACTATATTTTTAGCATTTGGTATAATGAATCTTTGATTCAGTTATTTATTTTTAAGGTTTTTTTTATAGTCGTGATATTTGATCTCAAAATATGTTGAAAATCTAAGGTTTGTTATAAACATGATATTTGTTTTTTATTCCATAGTTGAGAAATGTCAAAATTTTAAAGTTTTTCAAAGTTGTGATATTTTATCTTTAACGCCATGGTTGAAAAAAGCCAAAGTTTTAAGGTTTTTTAGAGTCATGATATTTATCTTTAACGCCATGGTTGAAAATTGTCTTAATTTTATTTGGAGTTGTGAAATTTTATCTTTAACATATTACTGAAAACTGTTGGAATTTTAATGATTTTTGGAGTCATGATATTTTACTTTTAATGACATTGCTAAAAAATGTTGGAATTTTAGCAAAACAAAAATGCTGATGCCAACATCAACACTTTTTGATTTCATGGTGTTTTTCATGTTTATTGCACAAAGAATTTAGTTTTTAATGCCAATGTTACAAAAAAAATAAATTAACAAAAAAAGGTGTTGTAACATCAAGTTGCATCAACACTTTTCGTTTCAGGGTGTTTTTCATGTTTTCTGCGCAAACAAATTTGGTTTTTACTGCCAAATTTTAAAAATGTTGAAAATTTACCCTAGAAAAAAAATATTGTTCCAACATCAACACTTTTTGTTTTCGAGCTATTTTTTCATGTTTTTTTGGGGTTTTTTAGCTAGAATTCTAATTTTGATATTATAGTTCTCATTAAGTCGGTAACTTTGTTTAATTACCATCCTTGCTATAGGCTATGTGTTTGGATTCCCCTATTATGGAATTGGGCCTTGTCCTTCATGGGTTTCATCACCTTGATTTTGTGGAATATTTTGACTGTTTGTCACCTATCCCTTCTTTTCTCATGATCCAGGTGGATATTGGTGGCCACCTGCCTATTCCACTTGGATCCCCAACATTGTTTATTTTTGTTTCCTTGATTGTAGCAATTTACTATTTTTGGTAGTTTCTCGAGTCTTAAACTTCTGGAGCTGTTTTGAGGACCTAAGCGACGTTTTTTTAAAAATGGGAAAAACATTACCTAAAATAGGGGTTAAAGGTTAAAAGTTGTAGTCCTCGGATAGATCTTTCTAATGAGGTATCGTACACTCCAAATAAAGATCGTATGCCAAATTTATGACCCTGGGAAATTGATGTACCAACTAACCACAACGGGGCCCATAAAATTTTGATGCTTCATCTCCTAGGGTTAGGTTTTGAATGTTTAGGGTTTTCCCTTGTTTCTTAATAATAAAAGGGCCTTCGAGCCTCATTATAACACAATTTAGAAGACATATAATTGTCACATATATTCTCAGAGATAAGCTACCATCACTCAAGCTAGTTTATTTACATTCTGTATGTAAACACTTTTCAGTATTTATTATTAATGAATTGAAGTTCAATTTTCACTGTAGCTCCGCATTTATGTTTGAATCTGTATTTCATTTCATTCATGCATAAGTATAGATCAGTGGTATAAGAGCGGTTTGCTCTTTCTCTTTTCTTTTGTGCATGTCCCCAAGGAGGTCGGGGTATAAGGAGTTAGGACTTGAACTTGTTGAACCTTTGCACGAACGACCTCGCTGACCCCGACGGCCTCCCATGGTGGAAGAAAAGAAATATGAGGGAGTAGGAGATCCTTTCAAAATGTTCCTTGAAGAATCCCTCAAGAGATAAAGGAACGAGATGATGGATAAATTTTCTCAGATCCTTTGGCGGGTATCAAAGGGTGAAGCATCTTCATCCGAAAACCACCTAGGAGGCACCACCCCCTTCAAGGTACAAGTTAACTTTGACAATATTATATTTGAAGGCTGTATAGTTGCAAATGTCATGGACAAGTGGTTGAATCTGTTGGAAGGATATTTTTATGTCCATAATTTTCCAATAAGGAATATAATACTTTTGTACTCCTCAAGGTCGCCCCCCATGTCAAGAACTGGCAGGAAACTGACTGTGAGCAGAGGGACGAGACAAAACCGTCACTATTTTCAGCCACACCCTCTTAGAATTCTTTTTGAGATGTCGTCAGGGAGCAATATTACCTTGTTGGGAGTTATCAAGATAAGTACATAAAATGGACCACACTTTAGCAGGGAAGGGACCAAGACGTGCCAAAGTACACATATCTTTCATACCCTCAGTACACAGTTGGGTATCAAGGTTTCCAAGTGACCTTTGGTACTCAAGTACTGTGGTTGTCTACATAGATACATCCATGATGAGATGGAGTTCCTGGACATCTCCTCACTTGGTGTTGTATACCAATATGTCATCAAGATCGAGTAGAAACCTAAATAGAAGAAGCAGACTTTGGATCTGTGAATCCAAAGCAAGGAAAAGGCACCCCAAACCACAAAACAAAGGACATGGTCAAGGTGGGGTGACTGGTGACAATCCACTGAAGCCGAAAGCAAAGAAAAAGACCACAAAGACAAAGAAGGACACAGGAAAGTAGTGTGAGTTCCACAAAATCCCCATTCATAACACAAATGAATGTCACGCCAAGCTGTCACTGGTGGCCAAGCTAAAATATTCAGAATCAGATGCATGTTCCGTATTTGAGTCTGAACTTGACAATGGGAAGAAATATTATTTATGTAGAGCCTATTTCCACCATTGCCACCACTAAGGTCCAGAAGATTGAGCCCGAAGATCTAGGCAAGGGGGAGCGTCTCTTCCACTCACATATGTGGGTGAAGGGTTCTCTACTATAATTCATTGTCAATAGCGGGAGCCAAAATAACCTCATATCAGTTGAGGTCGTGAAGCATTTGGGCCTACTGACAACACCTCATCCGCATCCATACATCATCAGCTGACTCCACCAAGGGCAGTATTTATGCGTCAACCAGTAATGCCGCCTACCATACAACATGAATATCTTCATAGATGAGGTATTGTGTGATGTTTCTCCTCTTGAAGTTTGTGATGTATTATTAGGCCAACCATACTTGTGGAAGTGTCATGTTGTGTATTAGTCTAGGCCTCACACTATTATTATCACTTTGGGCAATAAGCTATACAAGATACCAGAGGTATCCCCACCTACAACTATTTCTTTGATCTTTGCTAAGCAATGCAGTAAGATCATATCTGAGACTGGGAAATTTGTTTTCATTTTTTTCGCTCTCAGAATAAGGGGAAGATCGTGGCCACACTACTACATTTGGGTGGAAATTCCGACGATGGAAACTGACGGAATGGATAAAATCAGAAAAATTGTCGGAAGTTAAATGTATTTTGTTTTGTTTGTTTTTTATTTGTTTTTTGTTTGTTTTTTTGTTTTTGTTTTTTTTCTTCTTCTAAAATCTCGATGCCCATTGAATATTTGATGAGTGTTCTTTAAAGGTCGAATATTTGACAGAATGTCCTATTCCATCGATTATCTGATGTTTTTCCTATAATCCCTCTTGTAGTTGAATATTTGACGAGAGTTCTTTTACCGTCGGATATCCGACACTATATCCAATATGAAAATGCGTTTTCCAATTTATGACAAATGGAAAATATCTGTTGCATAACTTAAATCCCACCATTAATGGATTTTTGCACTCACTACGTCTAATATGGGACCACTTTATGTTGATTGGTTTAACTAATTAAAATAAATATAACATTAATATATATATATATATATATATAGATATATATATATATATATATATATATTATTTTGACATAGTTGCTATATATATTAGTTGCGATTGTTTTGAAAGGCTTCAAGTGTATTTTGAACTTAATTTTTGAACAAAATTATCACTAAAAGTTTGGTGACAAAAAATGTCACATAACATTCCTCAAGGAGACCAAGGATATGTGGGATCGACATCGAGGGCTTATGAGGATCGAAAATGTTATTGCCCTTGTAGAAATTGCAAGGGCTTGAGGCCAAGGAGAATTCTAATAAAATAAGCTAAAAAGCATTGTAGAGACTATGGACATGCTGAAGGCGAACATGAATATCATCCATTTGTAAGTTATTTATTATGTCTTTGTATTGTAGATTATTTTTGTAAATGTTTATATGTATATTATATTTTAGATTGTATGTCTTTGTATTGTAAATTGTATTATATTTCTATTGTAAATGTATTTTATAATATTCTTTTGGGAGGTGTTTGACCTATGTTTTCATCTTGATGTGGATTAGAAATATTATTTGATTATTTTCGTTAGGGTTGATTAAGGGGTTAGGTCGAGTTAGGGGTTAATTACTTTATGGGCTTAGGGATAAGGGGTTATTGTTTAATGATTTAGGGGTTAGGGGTTAATGGATTATGGGTTATGGGTTTAAGGGATTAGGGGAATGGGGTTAAGGTGTTAGGGGGTTAATGCATGTTTAGGGGGTTAATTTGGACCTAGAGGATTTAGAGGTTAATCATGAGTTTTTATGGAGAATTATTAATAAGTTTTTAAAGTATATTATGTAAAATATGACATTAAGAAAGAATATGACATTATAATGATGAATGAAAAATAAGTTCAATATGTTTTTTATTATGGTCATGACGATAAATGTGAGAAAGTGTATTACTTCCTACATGTCAAGAAAAGTAATATATTTCTTATATGTTTTCAACATATTTTTAGATATCTTGATAAATTACGTAAGCATCATCCTTGATTTGTTGTCTTTGTTTCTTGGTCTCACCTAATTTGTCTTTCTCTTTGTCTTTGATGTCTTTGTTTTCCTTATTTATTATATTTGTAAACTATTGTTATATCGATGTTTCAATATTTTCTATATATAATAATATTATTTTATTGATTCTAATTGTATAGTATGCCCCCCCCCAAGGCATTGCTCGACGAGGAAGAGGTGGTTGTAGTACAAGCGTCTGTTCAAGAACATGGAGCAATTAATATTGAGGATCAAGCTAATGATCCTATGGAAGAAGATAATGATGTTGATAACATAGTTGAAGAAGATGGGACAAATAGATTGATCCAGGAGACATTTAATAATGTTGGAATGGATGATGATGACAACCAGTATGATGACCGTGCTTTTGATTTACCTGTACTTGAGAGGGAAACTAAACCTCTTTATGAAGGTTCAAAACTATCTCTTCTTTGTGTTGCACTTAAAGATGGTGAATGGTTTGTCAAACACATGTGTGACACAACTCCTAAGGTATGTAATATATTTTGTGACATTTAGTACTATATACATGATAAAGCAATTATTTTTTCCATTGTTTTTAATGTTAGTACATTGATCTGCATCATTTCATTAATTTGTAACATTTGGATGCAATATGTACAATTAATATTGTTTAGTACATTAACCAATACTATTTTTTTATGTTGTATATTATTAGGTGAATTTTTGTTACCACCGTCAAATGTTTTACCTCATACATACCAATATTTACATGCCATTATGAAATATATTGGAATGGAGTATCAAGCTATTCATGCATGCCCTAACGATGATATTCTCTATTATAAAGAACATGTGTTGAAAGACAAATGCCCAAAATAAGATGAGAGTAGACATAAATGTGATAAAGTAACAACAAAGTGTCTCACAAGGTTATTCATTATATTCCCATAATTCCACATCTACGACAATTGTTCAGGTGCAAAAGCATAGCATAACTTATGGATTACCATGCAACGAATAGAAGTGAGTACAATGTTCTTTGAATGCCTGCAGATGGATCTGCATTTAGGAATATAGAGGAAACGTGGGTATGGTTTAAAAGAGAACCTTGTAATCTTAGGATTTCATTAGCAGCTGACAATGCCAATCCATTTGGAGAGCCCAAATCTACTTACGCAGTGTGACCCGTTTTTTTTATCAACATTAACATTCCTCCGTGGAAGTCAATAAAGAGGGAGCACATAACGCTGACAATGATTGTTCCAGGAATTAATTTGTTTATAATATTTTTTTATAGTAAAATAACATCTCATTTGTCTTATTTGTTTCATAATTATGTCCTATATTTTTTTTGTTAATTTACTCATATATGATCAATTATGCCTTATAATTGTGTCTTATAAATTTTTTTATTTACTCATACATGTAGTAATTATGTATTGTATGTTCAATCAATTAGGTAAGTAGCAGGTGAAAGATATGAATGTATATATCGAGCCTCTTATGCATGAGTTAGTGGAGTTATGGAATGATGTCACTATGTATAATATCTCTATACCAGTAGTTGCACAAAGGGAAATTGAATTCAATGTAATGCTTGTATGGACGATTCACGATGCCATACAGCTAACACATTTATGTGGTATGCTATAAAGTTACCCTGCACTTTAATAATGTTTAATTTTATGAAGTTCCTTTCAAGTATATTTTTTAAATAGTTCAACCTTCATTTTACATACTTAAAATAATTAATATAAAAATTATTCCATTTCTTGCGGGTCTTCAAACAAAGGGTAAATTTGATTGTCTAGTTTGTTGTCCTAAGATGAAATCTCATCGTTCAAGAAGCTTAGGAAAGGAGGTGTTTGATGAGTATAGGCACTTCCTTTCTAAGAACCATAGGTACTGAAAAACATCTTTTCAATGGGAAAGAAGAGACTGGATTAAGACCACAGAGAATGACACCTCATGCATGGAAGTTGCAATGTAATAGAGTCTCTCAAGTTATGAATTGGATTGTCTATGTATCAATATACATAATATGATTAGATTATTTTGTATTTTTATGGCATTTTCTCCACTGTACTAATTGACAAGTTATAATTTTGTTATAATATCTTTAACTATGATTCACGTTGTAAGTCGTAAAGGCATTAATAATAGGGCACTTCCACAAGGAATGAAAAGATATCTTGAGCAATTCAATAGACTCCCCTACTATGAGCACCTATAAATTGTTCATTTGTTTGACATAATGCACATCATGAAGAATGTAACAAAGACCTTATGGAGAATTTTAGATGGAGGGAGAGATAAAGAAAAAATTGTCAAGATTTGTAATGACATTAAGGAAGCTAACCATGCATTGTAAAGTGCAATTCACTCAAATAGTGATGAAGACGGCCAAAATATAAGCACCCTTCCATGGTTATTGACAGAGAAACAAAGCGAGATTGTTAAAGAGGTTATTGAAAAAATTAAATTTCCAACTGGATTTTCTTCAAACATAAAGAATATCCTAACAAAGAAAGGTGAATTAGGTGGGGTAAAAACTCATGATTGGAATACGTTCATTAAGGTAATTATTTTGGTGTATATATATTTTATACATTGGTGAAACATCTTGTTAATTAATGTTTTTTTTTCTACTAATTTGAGAAAAAATAATGATCGATCATTATTTTTGTTACAGTATGTTCTACCTTTATCTCTCCCAGAAAACTTTGACAACAATGTCAAACAAGTTATATATGATCTTGGCAAATACATGAGGTAAGTGGAGATTTATGTGCAAAGTGTAATTTGTTCAATAAGTTGTTGTGTCACATATTTTTTACTACATGTGTTTTTCTTGTCATCATGTACTATATTATACTTTTTTGTTAAAACCTATGATTTGCTTGCTTCATTTGTAGATGGTTGTCATCTAAAGAAATCAACAAATAAGATATAAAGTATTGGAGAAAAAAAATTCCTCGTCTAATGTGTGAAATGAAAAATTATCTACCTTTGACATTTTTCAATGCACAAGAACACTACCCCATACACCAGGTCGAGGAGATTGAAAAGTGTGGAACTCTACACACAAGATCAATGGGGGTGGTTGAGAGGCACTTGAAATCACTCAAGGCTTTGGTTAGAAAAAGAGTATGTCTTGAGGGTTCTATGTTAGAGGGATATATGGTATATCAAACCATGGTTTATATTCATCAATATAGTGATGACATTGGAAAAAGTATTAATGTATTGGATCACATTTGGGATGTCAAATCGGTGGACGATTTTGAAGGGTAGCACCTACTGGGGAAAGGTAGTAGAATGAGAAAAGCGAGATGTAAGTAGATAGTGTATATTTATAGCACATTTGATATATAATATATATATATATATATATATATAATATATATATAATATTATACGTACTTATTTAATTTTAGTCTTCTTGCATAATCCATTATTATGAAGGTATAACATGGTAACTAATTATATATAAGTGAATTTTTCTTTTTTAATACAACTGGTCAAGAGTGGGATGCAATACATTATACATTGCGATCAATCAAGATTGGATGAAGGTATGGATTGAATGATTCAAACAAGCTAATAATGGTAGGTTATCATGGTATGGTGTGTCTACATTGGTCAAAGAAGCTCAACGTAGTGGAGATACCAATCTTACATAGAGGGAAATCGATTTAGCATATGGTTTAAAATATTATCAGGCAAGCATATTCACCCATACTAATATTTTTTACAATTATATTGATGCATATGGCGTGTTTTTTTCTTAATTTTCAAATTTTGCAAGTATAAATATGCATGCTTATTAATTGAAAAAGTATTTTTTATGTGTTTGACGTATTGCAGTTGAAACACCACAACAAAATGTGGTGCAATGGACACAAATTTCACAAAAAAAGGTTGGATTGAAAGATGAAAACTTATGATAGTGGGATAACTACATATTTCAAGTTATTGTTGAAAATGCAGCAAGAAAATCTAGTTTTGACTTTGCCTTGGTCAAACTAGATTAAAATTCGAATTTCTATTTTAGCATAATACTTGGAGGTAGTTAACTGAGGTGACATGGCACTTGTCACTTAGTTAACTCAATAAATTCGAGTTGGGGAATCTTGAGTTTAGTTCTACATGATTGATTGCTAATTTGTAGCAATATATTTCAGTTAATTTGAGTTATTGTCAATTTAACTAGTTCTAATTGTCAGAAGAACTAGTGGAGGTCAAGTTGTGGAAGTGGAACTTCAACCACACTTAGTGATCAACCAATTAACTGATCAATCAAACCAAAATAATTATTGTATGTAGAGAATTCAAGTTACCTATTTGAGATGGAGATTCCAAGGCAGTGTACTATCAGTTGTTGCACATTCCAATGTGTACAGGTGGTGCATACAGTCAGAGAATGACCTAAGGCTATTGCACAATTCCAAAGTGTGAAATTCCTAAAACATAGGGAAAATTTCCCAAGGGAACAACACAAGTAAATATGAGCTTGGGAAGGCTTGAAATTGGCTAAATGTTGGCCAGGTTTAGTTAGTTAGGCAGGGGGATAGACTATACACTTGCAGAGTGTGCTCAAGCTTGAGAAAGCATTGTATTTCTTCTTTATTCTCTGATTAATGCAATATAGATAGTAAGGGGCTTTGAGCAATTGCTTTCCCCTAGATAAATATCTATGCATGTGTGATGTTTCCTTTTTCATGTCTATGATTCTTGTTTTAGATGGTGAATTAACTTCTGCAGATCAGTAGAGTAGCTTCAAGTCTTGTGATTTAGCAAATTTCATGAGAAGTATTGAATCTACACATTAATTTCTACATGGTATCGGAGTCGGAATCACTGTAGAACAAAGATTTTGAAGTTGTCATTGCAGAAGGTTCGAGGTTGCATATCAGGTTGCAAGTTTTCTTCAAGATTGAGAATATGGCTTTCATTGGACTAAGGCTCGAGTATGCCCTTGAGGGAAGCTCGAATTATGTTTCATGGAAGGACCGCATGGACGCCGTACTGAAGGATAATGGGTTGAAGGAATTCATTGATAATGATATTCTGATGCAAATAATCTAGAAGAATGGAAGAAGTGTGTTGTTAAGTTGAGGAGGATCATATTGGAGGGAGTACGAGACCATATTGTCTCAAATATCCATGGGAAAGGGACTCCATATGCAATGTGGCAAGCACTGACATATTTGTTCCATAATAGTAGTGACCACAGTAAATTGGCACTCAAGGACAAGCTTCGAAATATCAAGTTGCAGAGGAACAAGACCATTCCACAGTACCTGAGTAGGTCCATATAGTGTTGTGATGAACTTGGTCAAGTTGGTGTTACTATAGTAGAGGATGATTTGGTGAGCCTATCCCTTCTAGTCCTTCCTAAGATATGGCACAACTAACAATATTTTGTGAACGGGAGGGAGAAACTACCAAATTGGGAACGCTTATGGTATGATTTGGGACAGGAGGAGATAATGTGGAATAATAGAGACGAGACTTCATCCAAGGGAGAGGATGAGGAGAACTATGCCTTGGCTAGAAAGGAAAATAAAGGGAATACAATCCAATCCAAAGTAGAATCGATTCAAGGGGGCAAGAATAAATACTTGTCCAGAATCAAGTGCTTTTATTGTCATGAATTTTGGCACTATGTAATGAAGTGTCCACACAAGAATGAAAGAAAGAAGACCATAGGAGGAGCATCGAGTGAAGCCTTGGATTCACAGTTCGAGCTTGATTTTACTGTCATTGTATGTATGGCCAACATGGTGATGGGAAGTGTGTGGTATCTCGACATTGGTGCTTCGTTCCATATGAAGGGGAAAAAATATTTCTTCAGTGATTTGGAGAAGAAGGATCTCCATATGAACATCGAGATGGGAGATCATGGAAGGTAAAACACAACTAGGATTGGTACAATCACCTTTCAGAGGGAGTCAGGCTCCCCTCTCAGGCTTAAGGGTGTGATGTTTGTACCGGGTATAAAGAAGAATCTTGTCTTTGTTGCAGTTTTGGAAGATCATGGCTACGATGTGATCTTTAGCAAAGTAAAGGAATTCTTGAGACACATAGCCACGTGACAAGTGAAGTAGATCAGGGTTTGGGTGGAGAACCTCTACAAGCTAGATGTGGAGGATTGTGCTGCATTGAGCACAAAGGCGGAGAAGGTGCATAGATGCGATGTTGACAAACTTTGGCATAGAAGACTTGGCCATTTGCATCATGGCGCTTTGAATATCATGCAACATATTACCACATGCCTCCCCAAAGGAGCACTAGAGAAGAAATAAACCTTGGGGAAGTACACTAAAGCCACTTTCCATGACCGGGACAACAAAGCACATGCAAAGGGTGTACCTTGGGGAAGCACACTAAAGCCACTTTCCATGATCGAGACAACAAATCACATGCAATACTTGAAAGGATCCACTCTGATGTTTGTGGACCCTTCTCGACATCCTCTACTTCTAGGTTGTTATCTTTATTGATGAATATTCATGAAAGTGTTGGATATTCTTCATGTGGAAGAAGGATGAGACTTTCTCCAAGTTATTATATTTCAAGGCATTGGTGGAGAAAGAAACGAGAAATAAGGTGAATGATCTCATGAGCGATAATGGAGGTGAGTACGTGTTGAATGAGTTTAAAAATTTTTGTGCAAAAGAAGGCATTCAACAAGAGTTGACAACACCTCGCAACCCACAAAAAAATGTGGTGGATAAGAGGAAGAAACGAAACATTGTGGGAGAAAAACGAGAAATGTTACAAGACCAAAGCCTACCTCTGCACTTGTGGGCTAAAGCATGCAACACAATGGTCTATGTGTAGAACAAAAGCCCTCATCAGATTCTTGGCATGATCACACTAGACGAGGCTATGTTGGGGAGTAAGTCAGATGTGTCACACTTCAGGATCTTTGGAGTCTTTGTTTATTTCCATGTCTCCTAAGGGTCGAGGAAGAAGTTGGAGCTGATAATAGAGTTGGGAGTGTTTGCAGGTTACATAAAACTCCCCACAACTACCATGTGTATTTACCATCCCTCAGAATGACAGTTGTGCGACAAGATTTCAAATTTGATGAAGACAAAGCCATGTGGTGCTGTCTTGAGAGGGAGCTATAGATCCCACCAGAGGTGGAGATTTTAGCTCCAAAGGAGGAGCCTTAGGATGTTTTGGAGTAGCCACAAGTTGAGGAGCAGAGAGTGGAGACATCCGCTCAAGAAGAACCATCTAGAGAAGGAAGGAAGAGAACCAAAGAAGCTAAGAGACTTGTGCAGGATGCAAGGGAGAATGTGGGTGCTCCATCAAATCAACATAGGTAGAGAATGTCACTAGATCGGTACATAGTCTACATGGATCTTATGATTGAGCTAATAGAGACTAAGCCATCCTCTTTCAAGGAAGTAGTAGAAAAACCAGTATGGGTTGATGCAATGGTGGAGAAGTACGAATCCATTGTGAAGAACAATGTTTGGGGGGTGGTCCCAAGACCAACAGACAAATTGGTTGTGGGATTGAGATGGATCTTCAAGGTGAACCAAACAACAGGAAGAAGCATAGAAAAGTACGAGGCCAGATTTGTGGCCAAGGGATACTCCCAG
The DNA here is from genome assembly GCA_031772625.1 of Pinus tabuliformis. Lineage (NCBI taxonomy): Eukaryota > Viridiplantae > Streptophyta > Pinopsida > Pinales > Pinaceae > Pinus > Pinus tabuliformis. Next base: position 863,318,774 of record CM062816.1, read on the forward strand.
GTGGAGGGGATTGACTATGAGGATAACTTTGCTCATGTAGCAAGGTACTCATCCATCAAATCAATCCTTGCTTTGGTTGCGTATATGGGGTGGAAGATCCACCAGATGGATGTGAAAACAACACTCCTCAATGGAGTTATTGAGGATGAGGTGTATATAGAGCAACCAAAAGGCTTCGAGACTTTTGACTGAGAGTCTCATGTGTGCAAAATGAAGCGGACGTTGCATGTTCTCAATCAAGCACCCCGTGCTTGGCACACCAGGATCGATAACTATCTCACCAGTTTGGGCTTCACCAAAAGTGAAGCAGATGCAAACCTCTATCATATTTTGGTAGAAGGTAAATTGTTGATTATTGTTTTATATGTTGATGACTTGATCCTTATTGGTGATGAGCAACTGATCAGATCTTGCAAGGAGGACCTTGCAAGAGAGTTCAAGATGAAGGACATGGGTCTCATGCACTACTTCCTCGGATTGGAAGTATAGAAAGGTGACGAGGAACTATTAGTATATCAAGGAAAATATGCCAACAAGATACTTCATAGGTTCTACATGGACAAGTGCAAACCCATGGAGACTCCTCTAGTGACCAACTG